>OX941080.1:65581250-66825000 GCA_954870635.1 Arctium minus | reverse complement strand
GCTTGGTTTCTTCTTTCGAATGATGTAAGGACTGGAAATAACATAAGGGTAAAAATACTGAAAGTAAAAATTACTGGAAAATAAATGACAGAAAAATAAATTGCTAGAATGTAAATAACTGAAAGATAAAGACAGTAATGTAAATTGCTGAAAAGTAAATGACAGAAAAGTAACTTGCAGAAATTAAAGTACAAAAATGTAAATGACAGGAATTTAAATTGCAGAAAAATAAATGACAGAAATAAAAAGACTAAGTTAAGCTAAACTAAGAATTACTTGTAAAAGAATGTATGACTTGGAAACTTAAGTGACAAGTTATAAAACTTATCCCTCAAATTATGTCACAAAAGTCAACAATTGGTATTTGGAAGTAAACTTTTTGTACTTTGAAATGAAACCTTGGTACTTGGAAATGAACTTAGCTTTCAATAGAAGGAAATCCAAAGTAAAACTAATATTTAATTCCAAGTATTTTCCTTGCCAAAAAAAACGATGATTGATCTAGATGATTATAAAAACTTTGCTTAGAACACACTTTGGAAACTCGAGAGTTGAGAGAATTAGAAGTTGACTTGTGAAATTCAAGAATCAAGGTGCAAAAAAGACTTGTAAAAATCTTTTGCAAAATCTCGATATATTAAATCACACAAATCGATTTTTAAAGAAAATGAGATTTGAGAAAGTAAAGAACAAGATTAAGAAGATGAACTTGAACTTGAAATACAAAGCACTTAGATTAATACTTCCAAAATAACCAACTCTTAAGCTTAAAACTTTAGTTCTTGAAGGACAAGGAAACCTAAAATATTCAAGCTTAAGATTGCAAAATAAACTAGAGAATACTTAAAACCCAAAGGTTAGTATGTTTTTAAGGTTACATAAGGAACATATATATAGGAGCTAGAAAAGTATCAAATAAGCTAAAGGGTACAATGATGATGTAAGCCCTTGTCTTGGCCATAAAGTCTTCAAAATAAGGTTTCCAAGCCCGACCCAAGCTCAATTTTCGGCTGCAGGAATCATCAGTTGGTCCTATAGCATCATACTCCAGTCCAACTTCTGCAGTGGTCCTATAACACTGCTAAAAAAATCAAAAATCTGCAAAAATGCTCAAGTTAGCATCAAACAATGGAAATGCATACTAAAACATAAAAACATGATAAAGTTGTAAATAGGACTAAATGACACTAAAAGTGGACTTTGGGAAAATAAAATAAAAATAAAATACTAATAAAACACAGTAATAGGGTTAATTTATTAACACCTATCAGTAACCAACCCCATATTAATATTGATGATAATACCCCCATTGAATGGTATTGATTGTTGGACATAAATGGTGACGGTTACAAAATGATTTCATAAATAGGCGGTTACAAAAATGATATCATAAATAGTGACGGTTACAAAAAGATATCAATTACAAAACTGATAAAACCACCAAACATGAGATAATAATCGTACATATCTATTTTCCACTTAGTAATCTGCCAAACATGACCATCCAACGATCTCGGGTCCTAGTTAGCTTACACGAAACACGAGTGTGCACTCCACACCTCCTAGCTCGTGTTATAGCTTAACTACCAACCCAATTACGATCTTGTGAATCCAATTACCTAAAATGAACCGATGATTTCACTAAAATCACCAACAATAATAATGACCCTGTCTGTGGTAAATCCAATTTAATTTTTAATTGAACTTCTTCAGCTTTTCGCTAACCATGATTTGGTATTGCTTACAACAACCATTATATCTCTAATATATCGCATATTATTACTTCATTGCACAATTCCTTAAGATTAGAGAATATTACATTACATTTCAATAATTAATAAAATACTCTTATTTTATTTCGTATTGTTAAATTGTATTATAAATTTAGTTATATCACTTTTTTTTATAGTGATTGCATATCTAATTATTTGGATGACCATATGTTTTGCATAAACTCGCCATAATGCTAAATTGAAAATATTAATTTCGCATACATACGCCACCATAATGCTTAATATTAAAGATACGTCTGCGGCTAACAATGTTTATACAAATTGAACTTAATATCGAATAATTATTTTGCATCCAAAAAATATAAAAATATATGAAGTTCTTTAGCTACAGGAAAAAATATCAATGAAAATAATTTGCATCAAAACACCCAATACAATCATCGTTTTATATTACAATTTATTATGAAATTACGTTTCATCTTAACTTAATTACGTATTTCTTAACAAAATAAATTTCGTTACCGCGCAACGGGCGGTGTCACACACTAGTTAGATGATAATTGGATGAGAAATTAGATGGTCATTAAATTGGATTGGTTTACTTTTATTGGATTTTGGACTTTCATCTAAGAACTGACTGATTCAATTTGGATGTTGAAATTGTGGATCTTATTCGATCCTATTACAATTTTGGATATCTGATTATGATGGGTCGATTCTAATTATATTAGTCGATTTAAGTTAGAATTGGATAATTTTCTCCACACCCCTAATTTCTAATAACAGTTTTGAAATTTAAATTATAACGGTGTTAAGCTTAATAGGCTTAATTGTTATGAAATAATGGAGTTTTGTACTATGAGTGAAAGAACAAAGCTCATGAACTAAACTTGCTAATTGAGTATAAGTTGAAGGACCACATTTGTAAATTAATGTAAAAAATGCCATTATCCGTATATTCATAAAACCGCCTTGCATCGCCGAAACTCGTGAAAATCCCTCTTAGGGTTTCGACTTTCGATAACCACACACATCTCCCTTTTGTTGCTCATCTACCATCATTATCGCTTCAGCGAAAGGTATGTTTCTACGGATCCAACCCCTTGTCGATTTGTATTGTTTGTCAATTTCAACTTTTTAGGGTTTGTTCTTTGTGCGCGTGATGATGAACAGCGAATTTGAATTAGGAGGAGATAGCACAAACCCTAGGGTAGAATCAGAATCTTTTTTTGATGGTAGTAGCTCAGGAAATAGAGTAGATTCTGTACCTGTACAATTAATCGTCCCCTCCGATAACTCTACAGTTGTGCAGGGTGTTGAAAGTGTAGGTGGGTCTGTTGCCGAGGGTAGCATGGACAGTGTATCAGCTGAAAGAAATGTTAGTGATGTAAATAATAGGACAGATGGGGATTCGAACAAATTTGGTGTTCTTGAATCTCATGACAAGGTGTTTAGCGATAGGAACCATGGTAGTGTAAAGCATGTGAAAAGTGAGCAGCAGAAAGGGCAACAGAGAAAAGAGTCAAAATCAAAAGAATCAGTATCGCCTGTATATGATTCTATGATTTCGATGTTTGATGATTTTGCTGCCAATGGGAACGAGTCCACTGTGGTTAAGCCATCGATGGAGGTATCACCTGGTCATGGTTTCAAAGTGGGGGATATGGTTTGGGGAAAAGTGAAATCCCACCCTTGGTGGCCTGGTCACGTGTACAGTGAAGAATTTGCAACCCCTTCAGTGCGCAGATCAAAGAGGGAGGGTCTTTTGCTGGTTGCCTTCTTTGGAGATAGTAGTTATGGATGGTTTGATCCTTCAGAACTTGTACCGTTTGATTCTGATTTTGCTGAGAAGTCTCGCCAGACTAACTCTAAAACTTTTGTCAAAGCTGTGGAGGAGGCGATGGATGAGGTTAGTAGGAGGAGTGCACTTGGTTTGTCCTGTATGTGCAGGAGTAAGCAGAATTTCAGGGAGACTGGTGTCCAAGGGTATTATGCTGTTGATGTGGCGGATTATGAGCCTGGAGCTGTATACTCAATTGATGCAATTGGGAAAGCTAGGGACAGTTTCCAGCCCAGTTTGGCTCTTGATTTTATTAGGCAGTTGGCTCTGGAACCCACAAGCAATGAGCATGCTGGCATTGATTTTATAAAGAACAGGGCTAATGTCATTTCTTACAGAAGGGCAGTTTATGAGGAATTTGATGAGACGTATGCCCAGGCATTTGGTTACCAACCAGCTCGTCCTTCTCCTGGATCTGTACAAGAATTACCCCATGGGAGAACACCGACTAAAGGTAATTGATTCATATACAATATATGTTTATTTATGTTTTTTCAGGTCTTTTACTTGGTTTCTAATCATTTTATGGCAATTGTTTGAGAACCTCGCATCATCCTTTGAACATGGTAGATGTATCTTATGAACTAAAAAGCCACAACATATATGGGTCAATTGATCAACTGATATATGTTTTTTTTTTTGGTTTTTAGTTTAAAAAATATCATTGTTTTGAAATGGATTTCTTTTAGGTGCCTTGTATTATTTGTTCAGTAGATTCTCCCAGCATTCAGTATTTCAATTGGCATTTGTTACAAGATCCACTAGGGGATTACATGGTGCTGTTTCTTGAAAGGCAGATTAGTTGATTATTTAAACAACACACTTTGTAGTTTGAATAGATTTTATGTCTTGCTACATCAGGTAGGAACAATTTATTAACATTGTAAATTGATATAGCTGTGGTTGGTACGTCATAATAAGAAGCTGTTTTATACACAATTTTGTTTTCATAAAGTTATGGTTGTACGGTCTGTTGTATAAATAATGAGGTAGTACTTGCATTTAGGCATGCAAGTTATGTCAAATTGGATGGGATCTAAATCATAATGAGTCAGTTGTAGCAGTTGTGCTTCAATTGTATATGTTGAATGATGCATTTTGTAAATTGTAATTAGTGATTGGCTGATTGCTATTAACTTTTGTTAGTGAATGGTCATTGTGAGTTTCAATGCTTTTCGTTGAGATCTTTGGTGATGCATATGGAAGCCATTAGTTTGGTTGTAGATGCACTTCAAAGGTTTTCTAGTGCAAGTAATTGGGGATTCGTGTTCATAATATCAAACATAAATTGATGTGGAGTAATCTAGTTTTGGCTAAAGTTCATCTATCTGCTATGCTGAGCTGATGAATTTCTTGGTGAGTATGAGTTGATTTCATAAAATAACACCTCTGAAGTTAAATCATTTGCCATTATAAAAAGTTGTGCTTCGCTGTTCCTTTCATCTCTAGCATCGTTTTTTTTGGAAAGAAACTGTAGCATGGTTTACTTGTAACTGGAAATAACAAAGCCATTCTGACATTTGGTAACAGTAGAGTAATATTATCATAGCCTCTTATTTGCAATGTGGCAGACAAGGAAGAAGAAATTTGGTCAGGTCGTCATATAAAGTTTGGTGCCATTGGTTGCTCCAAACTTCATGCATTATTTGTCTACCATGAACTTCTTGCTCAATCATAGTGTATGTTTTGAGTTCAAAATTGATTAGAGAAGTACACCTAGGTGCTAAATTAAGTGTATTATCAGGTGTATTACTCCCAACATAGAGTTGGGTACAGAATACAGATGAGGCATGTACTTTTTGTCTTGTTTCTTGCTATGTGCTTTCAAACAGAATTGATGGATGTATTTTAACTTGAAGAGAGCCCTTTTTTATGCGCTTCTCCTCGTCACTTTTGGTCATCATACTGAAGGAAGTGCATGGAATTCTGTTGTTGGTCTTAAAATATTTATATAGTTTATCGGTGCTATATTCTGCGTATTCAGAAATGTAACGCACTGACCTTGGTTAATTGTCAAGGGAATTGATATTATTATTTAAGGCTGGTTTTTTTAAACCGTCTTAAAGATACTTGGTGCGCGCCTTACTTTAAAGTGTCTTGAGTGGCATGAACTATTGGATCATAACTGGTAAGAATTTGAAGACCAACTCTAATTGTTCTTGGCAATTTCATACAGTACCCACGAGATGATCGAACTTTTATGCCCAAAGCAGGTTTCAATTTACTCATTTTACATGATGAAGCTTGAGAACCCTTATCTTTATTGTCTTTTGGACAGCTTTCAGTATGTAGAGGGATGTTTATATGTAATTTAGGTTGATTGTTTTTAACTTCTAAATGAAAGGAGGGATTTTTGGTAGCAAGCAATTGGAAAATATTTGTACATGGATGTTTGGCACTTCAACTTATGTGATACGGGGGAGATAACTGTCATTTGTGATGTGAGATTGTTTAAAGTGCTGAAAACAATCATTTACTGTCTCAGTAGTTTCTCCAAACTCCAAGAAAGCAGTCACATTATTATCTTCAGTCTTTTATGGCGTTGGGTTTTTCTTGGAGACCTATGAGAACTTTGTGATGGTACTTGGAGGAGCAGTTTTGACCTAATAGATACTTTCTCCATAGAAAGGGAACTTCTTTGCATTCTTCTGCACTTCTTTTTCTAGCTAATGTCATAGGATTCAGGGGTTCTTATGTCTATCCATGGAGCAATGTAGGGCATGTACTGTAATATTCTTGTATATCTGATTATAAGTATAAATTTATTTTAATTAAGTCCCTGCTTTGCTTTTATGCTTGTAGCAAAATACTTGCCAATCTTTCTTAAAGAGAGGCTAGAATATTTACCTCTTGTCCTATCTACAAAAGTTTTCAGAAGATTAACTCATTAGATGAGTTCTAATATCTGTTTGTGTTGCTGGACTTTGACTTGGTCAAACTATGCTCATTAGGATACCAAACCAAACCAAACAAACCCAGCAAGACATTAAATCCCACACAGAGATAGGGTCTGGAGGGGTAGGACGGAGAGCAAGAGATAGATGAGACTCATAAGAGTGTGTACAAAGCGGCAGTGACAAAAGTAGATGCCAAGGTAGACAGGCAAAGTAGGAAGCAATACGATACTCTGGACTCTGGTAACGCAACTGTCATCTTGCTAGCATCTGCCACCCTTGTCCTACGTCTCCAAAAACTCCTATCAGAGATCATGTTTCTGGAAATGTCCAAGGCCGCCATGTTCATCCTCAAGTGCCCCTCCCACGTTTTCTTCTACCCACCCCTCCTCAACCCTCAACCCTCGACTCTCATACTCTCTATCCTTCTCACATGAGTGTCAATTACGTGTCAAAATTGTTGGAATCTTCCTTTTCTCAATGTATCCATGATGGGCGTAACTCCACATTATCCGAAAATGCCTTGTTTGGTAGTCTATCCAACATGGTCTGACTAGGTCCACCGTCCACCTAAGCATCTTCATTTCTGCAACTTCCTCACTGTCCAACACTCCGATCCATATAACAAAACATGCTCGTTTGGATTTATTATAAAAGCAATTTGAATACACAAACCTAGCTGTTAGTATATTAGCTTCAATATATCCAACTATCCTATTTTCTTACTCTTTATAATCAGAAAATGTCCAAGGGTACAACATAGATGGATAAAAAAGAGAACTTTTTTCTTTCTTGGCTATATCTTATAAATGTTGTAAACCTATACGGACTCATTTTCACAACCAGCAACTTTTGGGAAGTTTTTGCGGTTAAGGAACTCAATAAGTTGGTACATTCTCCTCATCACTGTTGTGGAAGCCCTTGGAAAGAATCAGATATCTTTGACATTTGTCTTGTTAGGAAGGACAATGAAATCCTTGACTCTTGGTTAACGGAAATCGAGTAGAAGGGTGTTAGTTTGCCATACGACCAAATTCTTATTTAAGTTTTTTAATTATAGTTTTGTGCAAGTGCATATTGTGTTGCATCTTCAATATTACATCAGAAGCTTGAAGTTGCGGATAGTAACAGCTCAGTTTCTATACGAATTTTGACATTTCTTTCAACACGTGGGCTTGTGGGCCTGGTTGATATCTACTATAAATACCAAAACTCATGTTACATAGCCTGGCATCTTTTATATCCTGATCAATTAAGAAGTCTATATCCGTATTCTTCTGGTATTGAAGCTTCACAGAGTTTCATATATTTGTTTTTTATATCTTCATCCAGGGACTATATTTATGGTTCCAGTAAAAAATTTAATGCTTGTTATTATTATTGTTGTTACAAATATTTATTCCTTGGTAACATGACGCTTCAACTGTTGTTTTTATTCTAGGGATGTTGAAATGCATGCACTATTGTTGTGTCACCCTAAGATGTTAAGCTGGGCTTGTAGTTGTTGTCATCTTTTATGCTTCGCTGAAGTTTGTATGGTTTTTTTAGCAAAGAATTTGACCGTACCTCAAATTCATTTATCACCTTTAGTAGGTTCACTTATAGATGTTCAATCTCACCTCAGATGATGAACCAAATAGGAAAAGTGGCCGCCATAACTTTGACGAGAAGAACACTATGGTCATGTCGGAATATGGGATGACTAGGTCATCATCACACATCATCGTGTTGCAAAATGTTTATTGCCTTCTTCTCGTCTAGATTTTTTCTTGATTGTACATGTCTCTTTGTCCCTTGTGACTTTGATGAAAAATCTCCCTATTGTTCCATCTAAAAACAGTGACCTTGGCTTGTCCATACCTTGCCTTACAGGCTTGTATTTTTCTATTTAATTTTTAGTTATGAAAGTGCTATCAAAATGAGTACCTAAAGATATGAGCATGTTCATACTTAACCAGATTTTTTAGTAAAATTCGTTCGTTTACATACTTCCAAGCTGACAAATCAACATACAGAATATCTGAAAGATTAGACATGGACTAGATTCTTTACTCTGAACCTTCCCCATGGATCTTATATTCTGTGAACATGGTCCAATTTCTTCATGATAGATTGCTGATGATGTTATTTTTACAGCTCCCTTGAGTGGGCGACAGGTGTTTGCCGACACTTCAGGCAAGGGAAAGAGTTCTGCAAAACCTAATAAGCTTAAGGATCATGCTAAAAAAGACAAGTATCTCTTCAAACGGAGAGATGAACCTAAAGAGGTAAAAGTGCTCAAAAAGGAGAAAAGGAAACTGTCATTTTCTCCCCAGCTGGGTCATGTTAAAGATTCCATGGCAAATGATGCTGGTGACTATGTGTTGCAAAAGAGAGACTTGGGAACACATGAACAAGTTGGGACAGCCATTGCAAGCGATGAATTAGCTTCAAGAGATGCAACTCCAACAGGTGCAAATATGGAAGATACACCTATTGTCCTGGAATTCGGTGACCCTAATTTTCAGATGATCACAAGCAAAGTTGAATCGCCTGTTAGCTCTTCTGCTGGTGAGATTGCTCCAGGCTTTGGTGGTAATCTACCAACAGTGAAGATTTCTGGTGATGATGAGAAGAAGATTGTGCCACAAAAGACAAGTTCTGATTTGGTAGATGACAAGTCTTCAAGTGACAGAAAGATCTTCACCCAAGATGACACCCCAAGTTCCGGACCCCATAAAATAGTTGCAGCACAAAGAGCGGAGAATGGGCCGAAAAAGGTGAAGGTTTCTAAGCGTCCTGTTGGAGAGCTAGGATCTGGGAAATCCGTATTGCCCGAGAAGAAAAAGAAGAGAAAGAAAGAAGTGTTGATGGCTGATGGTACACACGTCGTTCGGAAAGATGGGGTTCCTTTGGTGGACAAAGTCTCATCTAAAAAACCCATTCAATCTGCTCCTGCACCAAAGCCTCCAATTGAAGATCCTAACGGAACTGATAACAAGACTACCGCTTCTTCCTCTTCACAAGAGATGAATCATGAAGTGGAGCTTTCACGGGTACTGGGTGATTTGCATTCACTTGCGTGTGATCCATTCCATGCTATTAACAAAGGATGGGCTGTTAAAACACGGCAGGTTTTTTTGAGATTCAGAGCAGGTGTGTTTCAGAAAAGCTTAAACATAGCTGAGGATGAAGGAAATGATACCCATTCTAGCAAGTCTCCTGCCGAGAATGGCCTAGGAGTGACACCTGCAAAACCACAAGCCAGGCCTGATGATCCCACTAAAGGCGGGCGGAAGCGGGGTCCATCCGATCGCCAGGAAGAAATTGCTGCAAAAAAGAAGAAGAAAGTCGGTGACATCAGAAACTTAACCAAGGAGAAGAAGGTAATTAAGAAAATTGACGAGCCTGCAGCACGAGGAGATGTCAAACAGGCGGTTGTTATGACATCGAGGAAATCTGAGTTGAAGAACACAGAGCAGCGGGCACCGGAACCAACAATGCTAGTGATGAAGTTCCCATCAGGAAGATCTCTACCGTCCATTAATGAGCTGAAGGCAAGATTTGCACGTTATGGACCTATGGATCATTCGGCTACTCGGATATTTTGGAACACGTTCACATGCCGGGTGGTTTACAGGCACAAGGCCCATGCGCAGGCGGCATATAAGTTTGTGGTCGGAAGTAGCAATTTGTTTGGGAATGCGGATATAAAGTGCAGCCTTAGAGAGGTCGGCGACTATGAACCAGCTGTAAAGGTCCCAAAAGAAGAGGGGTCCGCGGAGGAGAGGGCGGCGGCCATGGCAGGCTTACAGCTGAAATCATGTCTGAAGAAATCGGGTGGCGGTGAGGAGGCGGGAGGTGGTAGTAAAGGTATGCCGCGGGTAAAATTCATGTTGGGTGGGGAGGAAAGCGTGAAGAACATGACGGAGAACAAGAATGGTTCATCATCATCTTTTTCTTCTTCTCATGCAACAATGGATTTTAATAGTAAGAATTTTCAAAAGGCTGTTCACCTCCCTTTTCTCATATCTTCTACTACTACTGCTGTTGCTACTTCAACTGCTCAAATTACTAGACCACTACCACCACCAAATTCTTTGCACTACGGTGGCACAGGCTTACTGCCACTGCCTCCACCACCACCACCACGTTCTTTAAATTATTCCGGCGACATAAAACAAACACCACCAGCGCCACCACCTGGGAACTTTATTCACAACTTACAAAGACCGCCAACACAACCCAAAGTGGATATCACACAGCATATGTTAAGCCTTCTGACAAAGTGCAACGATGTTGTTACGAATGTGACGAATATGTTAGGCTACGTGCCGTACCATCCTCTTTAAACATAAATCAAATGATCCGCTTTAAACGATGAATCGAGGCTGACATATTTGAACGAAAAATCGAGATCAAGATGAAGATGTGATGTGTGTAGTAGTTGTTGATTGAGAAGAGAAAGAAGGGATTATATAGGAAAAGAAAAATGCATTCTACTCTTTTCGATAGCTTCGTTTATTTTATTTTATTTTTTTTGGTTATGGCTTTGTTTTGTAGTATTTGTCGAATGGTGATTATGTTGTATTTCTTCAACATCCCCCTTTTTTGACATTTATTAGGTGCAGCATTTTGTCAAATAATAGACATGATTTTCCATATTTTTACTATAAGTAATTGTTAATGTTTTTTATTACAAGTGATGATGTTATCATTAAATTTGTATCCAAGTTGTTTTTTATTTAAAAGAAATTTTAAATTCAGTATTTTTATTAATAATAAACTAAAAGATTAAAAAGTTAGTTTTGATTTATATTTTTTCTTATATTATACAGGCAATTTAATAAATAAAAGCTTAATAAAAAAAACCAACACTCCCTACTTATATGTTTATAATTTTCAGGCTCAAACTTCAGTTATGACATACCCCATTAACCCCGCGATCACGGGGTTGATTAAAAATTTTGAAAAATCGAGTACAAGTCCGTGATTAGGGTCCGCGATGAATTTTAAGTCCGCGATCCGTTTATTATAAATAGAAATTGCATAATGTAATAGTTGTTTTGTAATAGGTCCGTGAAATGTATGAGAATTCATCCGCGATGAAATATGAGATTTTGAAAATCTTTGTCTGCGAAATCAATTTCATCGAGATTTGACTCACTAATGGAGTAAATTCCCTATTTTTTAAATGATAAATAGAAATTGATTTTTTTCAAGAGTCACCTTGATCCCGGGTTCCATCGCAAACTTAAGGTTTGGTTTTCAAAAAAAATTATTGACCCCGCGATCGAGGGTTAAATTCGCAGGGTTATGACGTATTTGAGTAAAATTGAAGAGGTTTTGAGCATTTGGGTAAGTCAGAAACGAACTTGGGACATTTTAATTAAATTCCCTAATTTTTATCACTAAAAAGATGGAAAATACTTTATTCAAATTTATATTCTGAACATTGTACTATGGAGATAATAATAGATGAATATAAACAATAACAACAAGGAGTTCATGAATTCATCGTCAACATTGGTGGAGTAGTTAGAGAAGAATTAAAACCAGAACCAATTGAAACAGTGGCGGATCCAGAAAAAATAATTGATGGGGGCCCGAGGAACAGGCGATGAGGCGAACAACGAGAACAACAGCGTCGCCGATGCTAGCCCAAGGAGTGTTTTCTGTTTTCAGGAATTGGAAAGGGGTTAAGGGGTCTTTGATATATTTTGTTGGGGTCCCAGAAGCTATACCAAACTAAAATACAAGTAAAAAAAATTAGCTGTCACGTGCAGGGCTGGTAGGGTGCCTAGGACCCCTACCCCTCCTTACTGCATCCGCCCCTGAATTGAAATCTCAAGGGCTTGCAATTTTTTCTTTTTCTTTTTTTGTGTTTTTTTTATGGGTGTTCCAAACTATATTTAGACTAATCTTGAAAAGTTATGACTACATGATATCAAACCTTATAAACTTAATAGCCACAATCGTTGTTGACGGCTGGATGTGAATGAGATATTCCACCACATTTCTTCGACCTCAATCACAACACCACATTCCTTGTGGTTATGCGTTTGCAACGACTAAACTTTCTTGTTTGATCATTAGCATATCCAACTTTTTTTTCTTCATTTCAATAGAGTAAGTGGGTCTGGTCCAAGAATAATTAAAAAAAATACGAATTAGTTATGTATTTCATTTAAATATGGTTATTAAAGGGATTTTGCCTTAGCAGTATCTAGATTACCGGTAGATCCCGATTTTTAAAAACTTAATGGTTTAAATCTCACAAAAAAATAAACAAAATGTATGATTTCATTTTACCGTATTGAATATTATATGCTAAAACATAGAGTTGGACAGTAAACTATTGTCATCCTAGAAACCTTTCTAATTTCATATATATATATATATATATATATAGGCCGATAATCAAATGAAAACCGAAAATATGTTACAAATCTTTGAGAACCGATATAAAAATATTTTTTTACATGATTATTTTTCATCAAAACCTATGATTTAAGATATTGTTTCACCTATATTTTTGTTCACCTTGTGAAATGATTGCACGTGAAATTTGATTTTTGATTCACCTAGTGAATTGTAAAATACAGGTAAAAAATATTCATGTGGTGAAACAAATACATGTGTCATATTATGAAACAAATATATGTGAAACAATATTTTAAATCCAACCATTTGGTGATAATATATCATAAAAAAATATTTTTATATCGGTTCTCACAGGTTTGTAACATATTTGTGGTTTTCATTTGATTTAGCCCCTATATATATATATATATATATATATATATATAGACTTAAGTTCGCGTGAGACCAAACAGTTTCCGTGAGACCGGTCAGACCAAGCTTTAAAGTATGAAACTTCACACCAAAAAACTGTGAAGGTAAAAAAAAATCGAACTTTTCATAGGGAAAACACCGTAAATGTTACGTTCACGGTGTTTTTCGCTGTGAATGTTCGTTTTTTTTTACCTTCACAGCGTCTTCACTGTGAAGGTTCGGATATACCTTCACAGTCTTTTATCTGTGAAGATTTGATTTTTTTAACTTGATTTAGGTTTTTTTACCTTCATAGTGTGATTACATTATGAAGGTTCGAATGTTTTTTACCTTCACAGTGTTTCGGTGTGAAGTTTCATGCTTTAAGGCTTGGTCTCACGCGGTCTCACGGAAACAGCTTGGTCTCACGTGAACCTGACCCTATATATATATATATATATATATATATGGGTTAAATTATGTAATACTAAAAAAAGGATTGAGAACCGTGATAATTCCTAATTTCGTTTTGATCTTATGGTTTTAGTTTAAAGTTAATTTTTAATTAGATAATGGCATAATCATCTTTTTGGTAACGGAGAGTTCACCAAATGAAACAAATATTCACCATGTTATTTCACCTCATGAAATAAAACAGAATTTTCATAAATATGTTATTTCACCTCATAAAATCCAATGTAATTTTCATATATATGTTATTTCACCACATGAAATCAAACACAATTTTCATCTATAATCTATTTCACCCCATAAAATCAAACAGAATTTCTGTTTATATGTTATTTCACCTCATAAAATCAAATACAGTTTTCGTTTATATGTTATTTCACCTCATGAAATCAAATATAATTTTCATCTATGTTTTATTTCACCCATAAAATTGCTACTATTTCTCATATTTTCGAATAACTACACAGACAACTTCCGTAAATCAACAAGCCTAAGGTGCACCTGGATCTTGAATTCTTGAGCGAATTAACGAATTGCCTAGTGAAGTTCATGAAGCCATAACTTCCAATTAGCCTACTGACTTCGAAAGCTTCTGGATTCATGATGAGACTGGCTCTATATCATCCTTTTGTTCCATTTCTTTCGTTATGTTGGAACTTTAAATTAGAAAATATATCTTAAAGAAATTGTGTAAAAAATAAGACAAAGACATGGAAATCGGGCTTCACTCTGGAATCTGGATATGAACGAACCTGGGTGTTCAATGGTATTTGGAATCAATGAGTTTCTGAATGAAGGATTGGTAAAAATGTTCCATCCTACAAAAAAGTTAATTGTTTGGTAAAAGTGTTCTATAAAAAAAATGTAATTGTTTGGTCCATGTAACACCCTACATCTGAAAATAGCAACTAATTTTAAATTTTCTAATTACATCGATGACTGGATCATCTACAACGACAAATTAAGGTTTAACTTCAATAAACACATTTCAATCCTTATACGTGATCTATAAATGGTACGGATGTTACTAAAACCCAATAACAGTCACTATCTCCAACTGCGGAAGACTCCACCAAACTACTCACCTTCGTGTAAATCTAGTGCTCATCTCGTCATGGCACCGCTAGAACCAAACCCCAACTGGACCTGATGCACATGGCGACAAATAAAAAGGTTAAGCTTAACGCCTAGTGAGCTCAAGAGTTTTCATCATAATGTATAAAGCAATAAACTTAAAGAATGTTATTTAAATCATGATTTCCAAAATGATGACACGTTCCATCTGAAACGACCAAGACAAAATACATTAAATCTGAAGACAATCTCTTTTTCAACATCCCCTCTTTGTGATTAAAATCATGAGACAACCGTTTCTTCAAATATAAATCCAAAACCCAAACTCGCGTAATACATAACTGACACTTTAATAAACAAATACTGAAAACGTAGATAAACCCTATTATCCAAAACATCCAAAACATGGATAAAGTTCAGTATGCAAAACCCAAAACATGGATAACAATCCATACTCAAAACGTCACCGAAAACATGGGTTATAAAACTCCATAACCAAAACAACACCTTGCGGTGACGGGGAAGACCCGATTACATAGTGTGTGACGGAACACGAAAGTAGGTCACATTATTATGTAAGAAATCAAAACATGTGGGTCATACATATAAAAGAAACCCACCGAGCTCAACTCCTCTGAGTCTATCGCTCGAAAGCATCAAGTCAACCCCTCTAGGTCTATTCTTGAGAGTTCCAAAATGGGGAACTCTAGCACAAGGGAATTACACCTTACTGTCCATGGGACGCTGCCCGACCATATAGGTCCACACCTTACTTACCATGGTGACCCGATGCCTATTCCGTGCCAAGTGGTGAACTTGTCCAAACGGGACAAAAGAACATCGTGCCTATGGATCCATTGCACTAACTAAAACATTACATGACTCCAAACGAATGAACTAACGCATTCAAAACATGTAATTCTCAAATAGATGCAGTAAATGCAAATCGTAACCAAACGCTTTACATTGAGCTATTAAAAATGGACAAGTGTCCTTAAGACCCAACGAAATCCAAATCGAGCCATAAGCTCGACAAATCCAAAGACCCAACGTTGTAAATCGTAAAATGAAATCAAACGTAAACAACCCGCACTTATGTAAACCCATACACCAAAACATATAATTAACTCAAACGTAGTTTAGATTGGGACAAATCATTTTCCAAGTGAGTTTATATCATTTATTTCTTCGAAACGTCCCATAACACAAAATCAAACGCTTAACCAAGACACACCATAAAATGTATTTATACTCAAACTCTACTTCATAAAATAAGTCATTAAAATACCAATGTGTATGATTTATTTGTCAAAATGCTCAAAATCCCAAACGTGGGTGCTTTACATAGTTTATAAAATCAAACACTTCAAATAATCAAGATTCGCCAAATAACTCAACAGTTAATAATTTCATGTAAAACATATAAACACGTTAAATAGACATTTTGGCATGTACACCGTTTTCACAAATCAACTTGAACCCACCTTGCTAGATTTGGGCTAAATCTAGATTTTACCCCAAACTTGCGGTTCCTTGAAGAACTTGAATCCACAAGCAAAACCTTCCAAAACCTATATTCACAAGTTCCCAACCATGAGCAAACATATCCAACCAATAAGAACCAAACCCCAAACATTTTACATCAAAATCTCCATTTTGACCAAAACCCTAATTTTGACCTAAATCCTCCAAAATCTTCCAAACCGAAATTAGAGAAACCAAACACTAGGAAATCATCATTGAAGCATTTATATCTTATATTAGGGTTTAGAAATGGAAGGGATACACTTACCTCTTAGGTTTTAATGAAAACCTATAAAACTCTACCATGGAGCTTGAGGTTGAAGAAGAAGATGGTAAATTCTTGACGCTAGCTTCCAATCTTTACCACTTGATGATGAAATACTTCAAGAGCTCAAGGATTGGACCCAAAATGAGTTAGAGTTTGAGGGGAAGGAAGGGAAAACGATTTGGGAGAGAATGGGGAAGTTTGGAGAAGTGAAAATGAGAAAGAAGTCTGAAAATCGCGACTTAATGGCAGCCTGATGCCCTGGTGCGACATTGACCAGCGACATTGCCCAGGGCAATGTTGCCTGGCAATGTCGCCAAGCCCTCCCTGACCACTGTTTTCTGCTGCGACAATGACAGGTGCGACTATGACACTATCATAGTCGTCGGGCATTGTCGTCGTGCCCGAACCAAGCTCCGAAACTCGACTTTTTCAACGACAATACCCCTGATACTTTAAGGAACTTCAAATAATGATTTCCCACCAAAAACCCCACCATTTACAAGATACAAAACGTCCGGGTGGCCTTTACTTACCGAAAATTACGGGTGTTACAGTCCATAATAAACTAAAATACTCTCATGTGATAAGATACTTAGCGACTTATACTTGAACAAAGTTAGTAACATAAATAGAACTTATAAGAAATTTAAACTATTAATGCCCAAAAATATAAAAAACGAATTATATAAAAGATATTCAATTATTTTGTCATAAAAAATGTAGTTTTCTTAA
Source organism: Arctium minus (assembly GCA_954870635.1). Lineage (NCBI taxonomy): Eukaryota > Viridiplantae > Streptophyta > Magnoliopsida > Asterales > Asteraceae > Arctium > Arctium minus. The sequence goes on along the minus strand of OX941080.1, from coordinate 66,807,711 downwards.
GGATTAATTTTTTTTGTTAAAATTTTAATGTTTGATTCAAAATTAATATATTTTTTAAATATTACATTTCTATTAAAAGATTTAAAAGATCCAAAAATAAGAATGCTTCAGGTGGTGGTGGACTGGTGGTCACCAACTCGGTGAGGAGAAGGGAGAGGTGGGGGCGGGGATGAGGTCCATTTAAAAAAAAAGTATTAGTAAAACAAAATAAAAAAGGACTAATAAGATTAAAATATTTTTAAGTTAATAGAGAATTTTAACAAAATTAGTCTTAGAGATGAAACCGTGTGAATGAAGGGTGGACAGGAGTTACCACAAGCCCTCTGTCCCATGCATATATCCAGAAGCAAGTGTAGTTCACCAGTTCCACCGAAAGCTCCTATCTGTCGGTAAAGATTGTGTGACTGGTGCAGTTATGCTTCGACATAGAATAGATGGACCCAGTTCCTATTCTTTTCCGGTGCACTTGCTTTATATATCTGACACACAAGGAAGGACGCAAAGAGAAGAAATGAGATCTGCAGCAGATTAAATGGCCTTGGTTTATAGATTCTTGACTTGAAAAAAAGAGTTAGGGCTTGTTCATTTATGTCTTAATGGGTTGTATGGTAGATATGGCATATTCGCACAACTATATCTACCTGTTTGGTACCGGCTTAATTGCTCAGATAGTGATTGATTTGGTCAGCTAGATTATGGAGGTTCTTTAGGCTTAGCCATTATTATTCCCTATCTACCCTTCCCCCAAATAACCCCATTAAAGGAAAAATCCTACCTAATACATGGATTTCTCTTCTCACTTGCTTCCAACGAGTTGCTTCTGATGGGTTGGTTCCGACGAGTTTCTTCTGATGGGTTGGTTCCGGCGAGTTGCTTCCGATGAGTTGCTTCTGATGGGTTGGTTCTGGCGAGTTGCTTCCAACGAGATGCTCTTCCTCACATATATGATTTCTCACATCGATTTTGTTTATGCCTTTTCACATGGATTTCTCTTCTCACTTGCTAAGTACTGGGGATCAACTTCCTGGTATTTCACCATCTTCTCACTCCAGCTCATTCTTCAGTGTTCAATCTCCTCGATTATCCCTGCAATTAAAGAACCCAATAAACCCCTGCGTGTGATAGATTCAAAGGTTTCAGAGATCATTGAAATATTAAGGAGACATTTTCATTGATTCATGATTTTAGAGTTTAGACACATGTCAGAGATCAAAATTGGAATATCCCGTTTCTCTGTTTTATCTGTATTTTTTCTCCATAATCTGTCTATGAATCGATCGATTGCTTCTGGGTGTATATTTCTCACATTTATTTCTCCTCTCCATTATGATATGAATCTGTGTACACCAAAGAAAAAGATTTTTTTTTACTTCACTAGTTATGTGTATGAATCTGTGGACTATTTTTTAAATTTTTTTTTGTGTGTATGGTTGTGTATGAATATGTGAACAATTATTTTATTTTTAATACAAAAACAAAGATCGGGATAAAATGGTCATTTCTGACATTCAGACTGTTTATTTAGCACAACAACTTATCTGTTAACAACCCAGACAACTATATCCATACAAACAACTCTATCCATAATGACACTTATGGCCATTAATGATGATCCTTGGTGTATTTAGGAGGTGGTTATAAGAATCTCTCAAGTGATCTAGACCTCATTTAATCCTCTTCTCATCATTTGTTACTTGGATATTAAGGTTTTGAACTACAACCCTACAAGGTGAGTTCATTCCTTATTTATAAAACTTTATACATGTCAAAGATAGTTTTTAACCATATAAATATCTCCTCTAAAACTTCTTTCGACTTGGGTGAGTTTCACCAAAACCTAATTTTGGAGATTTTGGGGTTTACTTGAATGTGTACAAATGTAAGGTTGGAAAGCTCGTATATTGTGTTAGATATGGTTTACACACATGGGAAATAGGTTTTCTCTCTAATCTCAAGTCCAATCTCTCTAAATCAAAAACTAGGGTTTTTAGAAATGTTGATGGTTATTTGAAATGGGAAATTGTGGGGTGACTTGATATGGAGGAGTATTGTTTTAAAGACTTATGTTGGAACCACTTTGGGGATTTTTGTAAGAATCTTACCTGGACTCTTGGTTTGCACATTATTGGCATTTTAACGGTTTTAGCTATAGTGGTTGAGTTGTTCATATGGGCTTGACTATTTGGTTGCATATTGGGCGTCATGACCCCACAATTAATTGTATCATTATGTCTGATGATGGAACGCTAATTTTCCACATCGAGGCACGTTTAGGCATCGGATGTGGTATAAGTCCTACTAGGCATCGGATGTGGTATAAGCCCTACGTGCTAGTACACGATATTGGATGAGGAACTCAACGTAAGGACCCTATAAGGTTGAAGTTGACATTCCGTGGGTGTACGTTTAAAGCTACCGAGCCTGACATCCCTTGCATTGATTTTCATTATGTGTTTGGTATTACTAACATGTCAAGTGACTTACTTTTGTGTTCCGTCACTTATGTTAGTAAGCGGGTCTCCCCCGTCAACCCAAGAAGTATTTGTATAACAATTATGTTTTCTCCTTAATTATTTCAATTGCTATTCTTTATTTAACTCATTTGGAACTTATTGTTTTACCAACATAACTGTTTGATCTCACTAGGCTTTAACGTAACACTCTTTTTTTAAAATGACATGTATAACAGGTCATTCTAGCGGTGGGACTCCTCGGGCTTGAGTGGGAGTCGCCGAAGGAGAATAGCATTTTTGGGAGTCATAGAGGCGTACACTTTCTATAGCGGTAGTATACTTTTGGAAGTAAAATGTCAACACCCGTTCGTAATCTGGATGCAGTTGGCTTAGATTAGTAGGTTGTTGGTTTCCGTTATACTTCATTCTTGTAATGTAAACGCCATACTATTATTTCCCCTTTTGGGTGATTTGCTTATACTAGCCTTGTTTATTCCGCATTTATTCAGGTTTAAATTAACCCTTATTTTTAGGGTGTTACAGAGGTGTTATCCAGTTTTGAGAAGATAGTGGACTTTGGAGTTTTTAGTAACACCCAATTGATACAATATCCTTTCGAGGGATTAGACGGTTCCGTTAGAACTCTGATTTGTACTCTAATATTCCTTCCTTTGTAAACTTTAGATATTTGATGTTTCAAGTTTTGTAATTGAAGGATTTTGGTAGTTTTTATTTGTCTGCTATTTTCAAATTTTGGAATTTTCTTCATGTGATCTCTCCCCCTCTTTGTCATTATCAGCATGGGGGAGTTCAGAAACATCGATTGTAGGCTCAGCAGAAGGCTTATAATGGACTTCAACCTCCAATCATTCCAGAAGACCTTCGATATCAGGGATCTCGAAAGTGGCCTGATGAATAAATTCAATGGCGATATTCAGCGATGTACGATCGTTTTCTGTGAAAGAAGGCGTTGGTGCAGGAGCTGGTTCATTAATCTTATTCAGGACCTGATTGAGTAGAGTTGTGCAGGAGTCAATCTTTGAAGAGAGACCCCGAACCTCAGTGGTGAGTGTGCCAAATCTTCCCTGTAGAAGTTGAACTTGTTGATGATTTACAACCAAGTCCTCCTTCATTTTGACAATCTCTCCTTGAAGAGCCATGATCTGAGAAGCTTCAGCCTTAGAAGTAGAAGAAGTTGTAAGTCTTTTCATCTTCTCACCAGCTTGGTTGACAACGCTGGTGGTGGTGTTGATGGAGGAGGAGAGAGAGTCCACTCTATCGGTGAGTTTGTTGATGATGGCGTCAATAGTACCAAAAGTAGGACATGAAACAAAAGTTAGTGGTTGAGCAAAAGGATGCTCAGGCTTATATGGAGAGGTGGGAGAAGTGTATATGGGTTTAGGAATACCTGATATATCCAACATATTAAAAAATTGCATGTCTCCTTCAAAGGTTGGAGGAGTTGTTTGAGTACCAGGTCCTATAGTCGCAGCGTGAAGAGGTTGCTGCGAAATGTTGGCAGGGTTAACGACCAAAGAAATAGTAGAAGAAGAAGTAATGAGGATAGAAGTAGAGATAACACTGGTGATAGGTGGAATTACCTCAATTGGTGGATCTTGAAAACCTGAGAAAATTGGGGTTGCCACCTGTGCTGTGGCAGTGATTGGCATCACTGACGCGGGTGTTGTGGTAGCTGACGTGGAGGAGCGACCCACGAATTCATCTAAAGTAGTTTGTTGAGAAACTACTTCAGGTAGTATTCCAAAAGTGGTTGACTCCTTGGTCTTTTTGGCCTTTTTAGCGGGGCCGGAAAAAGCAGTAGATGGTCTTTTGGAAGGGGTTGTAGCGACAGGGATAGCAGAAGAAGGAACCTCCTGCATGGCCACTGAAGTCGAAGAGTTGAGAGAGATGCGAGAGTGAGGAGTATATAGAATTACCTCATTGTCAGTTGGTTTGATCTCCAGACTCCAGTGCTCGTTGGCCAACGCGTGAGAAGGTACCATCATTTGAGGTGGGGTACTTCTCAGCGAGGAGAAACTGGAGATATGTGCAGATGAAACGAATGTAGGGAATCTTGGGATCACTTTCAGACTTCTCGATCTTTGACAATAGATCTTCAAAGATCGCTCAAGCATAATCGAAGTGCTTTCCAGCGATCACCGAGTATCCCATTTGGAGTTGCATCTTGCTGGCTTGGTCCAGCGATCCTATCTTGCCACTCATACTCTGAATAATATGAGTGAAGATATACTTTATCTGAGAAGGCATGTTTGCCTTCTAAATGTTGGTCAACTTCTTGTTGGGAATCTGGGAGCGAGGCTTGTTATCCCATGTGTACTCCATGTCATCCAAGAAACGGATGAGCTCTGCATCAGTTTGTAGAGAGTCAAAACCTGCGTTGGTCTTTGCAGGGAATCGGAGAGCCTTGCAAATACCAAAGGCAGTTAGCATACCAAGACCATGTTCAGTCATGAAGGAGATGGTAGGGACCACTTCACTCTTTTTGTTGGTGATAGAGCTCTTTTCAGCAGTAAACCAGAACTGTTGAAGGAGTGTTTTGGATGGCTTGGGGTCCACGGTGAGAGCATAGGCAATGCATGATTGCTTCAAAAAATGCAGCAGCTTCCACCAGATGTGGGTATTTGTCAGCTTCAAAATCCAGATGAGCCAGATGGTTGTTCTTGGGGATTTCGGATTCATTGAGTGCGAACTATACAGTTTTGGAAGCAATGAGTGTAGCTTGGGCCATTTCTGAGTATGAAGAAGTAGAGTAGAATAAGGATTTAGAGTCTAAAAACGATGAGAATATTTTACCAGTTTCTTTTTTTTGGAAAGAAACATAGAAAAATAGGTTGTTTTTAGAGTAAAACTGTGTTCTTTATGAAGTAGAGTAGAATAAGGATTTGGAGTTTTTTGAGTACCAGGTCCTATAGTCGCAGCGTGAAGAGGTTGCTGCGAAATTTTGGCAGGGTTAACGACCAAAGAAATAGTAGAAGAAGAAGTAATGGGGATAGAAGTAGAGATAACACTGGTGATAGGTGGAATTACCTCAATTGGTGGATCTTGAAGACCTGAGAAAATTGGGGTTGTCACCTGTGCTGTGGCAGTGATTGGCATCACTGACGCGGGTGTTGTGGTAGCTGACGTGGAGGAGCGACCCACGAATTCATCTGAAGTAGTTTCTTGAGAAACTACTTCAGGTAGTATTCCAAAAGTGGTTGACTCCTTGGTCTTTTTGGCCTTTTTAGCGGGGCCGGAAAGAGCAGTAGATGGTCTTTTGGAAGGGGTTGTAGCGACAGGGATAGCAGAAGAAGGAACCTCTTGCATGGCCACTGAAGTCGAAGAGTTGAGAGAGATGCGAGAGCGAATAGTATATAGAATTACCTCATTGTCAGTTGGTTTGATCTCCAGACTCCAGTGCTCATTGGCCAACGCGTGAGAAGGTACCATTATTTGAGGTGGGGTACTTCTCAGCGAGGAGAAACTCGAGATATGTGCAGATGAAACGAACGTAGGGAATCTTGGGATCCCTTTCAGACTTCTCGATCTTTGACAATAGATCATCAAAGATCGCTCCAGCATAATCGAAGTGCTTTCCAGCGATCACCGAGTATCCCATTTGGAGTTGCATCTTGCTAGCTTGGTCCAGCGATCCTATCTTGCCACTCATACTCTGAATAATATGAGTGAAGATATAGTTTATCTGAGAAGGCATGTTTGCCTTCTAAATGTTGGTCAACTTCTTGTTGGGAATCTGGGAGTGAGGCTTGTTATCCCATGTGTACTCCATGTCATCCAAGAAACGGATGAGCTCTGCATCAGTTTGTAGAGAGTCAAAACCTGCGTTGGTCTTTGCAGGGAATCGGAGAGCCTTGCGAATACCAAAGGCAGTGAGCATACCAGGACCATGTTCAGTCATGAAGGAGATGGTAGGGACCACTTCACTCTTTTTGTTGGTGACAGAGCTCTTTTCAGCAGTAAACCAGAACTGTTGAAGGAGTGTTTTGGATGGCTTGGGATCCACGGTGAGAGCATAGGCAATGCATGATTGCTTCAAAAAATGCAGCAGCTTCCACCAGATGTGGGTATTTGTCAGCTTCAAAATCCAGATGAGTCGGATGGTTGTTCTTGGGGATTTCGGATTCATTGAGTGCGAACTAGACAGTTTTGGAAGCAATGAGTGTAGCTTGTGTTTAGAGTAGAATAAGGATTTAGAGTCTAAAAACGATGAGAATATTTTACCAGTTTCTTTTTTTTGGAAAGAAACATAGAAAAATATGTTGTTTTTAGAGTAAAACATTGTTCTTTATGAAAAAGAAAGAACAATCTTAAAAACCAAATGTTTTTGAACAAGTTTAAAATCAAAAGAAATGACTTTAATGTAAGAAACACCTTTTAAATAAAAAATAAGATAATATTTAAGATTCAAGAATGTTTTGAAGAGAAAAGAATGTGAAGAACAAAAACCTGATGATCTTCTTGAAGATTAGAGTGTTTTTGTCTGCTTGAATGCCTTGAATGCCTTTTCTTGCTTTGAAAGTTTTAAGAGAGCGTAAAAGATAAGAATTGAAAAGGCATTCCTTATATATGAGGAGAGAGAAAGGAATGAGGCGGAAAAACAAATGCTCATCATGATATGGACACGTCCCACGAAGTTGATTTGATAGAAGTGCAACAGACGAACGTGTTAGAGAAAAAGGAATGTCATGGATTGTCGGTTCAAATGACGTCATAGGAGAGAGAAAAATGTTTCGTTTTTATAAAGTATCACTGATAGAAATTCAAAGATAATTTTTCTTTCCAAAGGATCACTAACGAGAAATATCAGTGATGAGATTTGTTTATCAAAAAAGCTTTTAACCACTTGAAGAAAACCAGTGATTGAAGATTTGATTTTTGAAAAACGTCTTACTGAATGAGATATTCAGTGATAGAGATTTAGAAAACATACCTGAGAGTTAGAATATTTAGTCATAGATTACATGATGAAGTGTAACATATTATCACTGACATAATGCATGAGAGCTGAAGAGTTAATCTTCAAGATTCAGTATTCCAAGCTCACTGATGAGAAAGTTAAATCTTGTCTCATCAAGAGGTTTGGTAAAAAGATCAGCGAGCTGATAGTCAGTTGGAATAAAATGAAGTTCTATGTCACCATTCATCACATGATCTCAGATAAAATGATATCTGATCTCTATGTGTTTCGTCTTTGAATGTAGTACTGGATTGTTTGCTATAGCGATGGCATTAGTGTTGTCGCAATAGATTGGAATCTTTGATAGCTGAAGGTCATAGTCTAATAGTTGATTTCTCATCCATAAGACTTGAGCACAACAACTTCTAGCGGCTACGTATTCAGCTTCAGCTGTGGAAGTGGACACTAAATTTTGCTTTTTACTTGTCCAACTTACCAGCTTTCCTCCTAGAAGTTGACATCCACCAGTGGTGCTTTTTCTGTCTAGTTTGCAATTTTGCAAAATCACTATCTGAATATCCAGTTAGATCGAACCCTGAATCTTTGGGATACCAAGGACCGAGGTTAGGAGTTCCTTTCAGATATCTGAAGATTCGCTTTACAACGATCAGATGGGATTCCTTGGGTTCAGATTGATAGCGTGCACAAAGACATGTGGAGTACATGATGTCAGGTCGGCTCGCTGTAAGATACAGTAAGGAGCCTTTCATTCCTCTATAGACAGTGACATTAAAAGGTTTTCCTGTTGGATCCTTGTTTAATGTTAGAGGAGGTCCCATAAGAGTTTTCATCACTGAAGTTTAAGTAAGATCAAACTTCTTCAACATGTCTTTAACATACTTACCTTGGTTAATAAATATACCTTTTTCAGTTTGCTTGATCTGAAATCCAAGGAAGTAAGTTAATTCACCCATCATACTCATTTTATATTCTTTCTTCATTCTTTCAGCGAAACGAGTACACAGAGGTGGGTTAGTAGAACCAGATATAATGTCATCAACATATATTTGCACAAGAATAATGTGACCTTTTATCTTTCGGAAAAACAAAGTATTATCAATTTTACCACGTTCAAAATTTTTAGAGATAAGAAAAGATGAGAAAGTGTCATACCAAGCACGAGGGGCTTGTTTTAGACCATAGAGAGCCTTATCCGATTTATATACATAATTCGGATGCTTAGCGTCAGAGAACCCTTGGGGTTATTCAACATAGACTTCCTCATTCAACTTTCCATTCAGGAATGCTGATTTTACATCCATTTGATATACTTTGAAGTCTTTGTAAACTGCATATGCTAAGAAGAGTCGAATTGCTTCGAGCCTAGCCACAGGGGCAAAGGTTTCATCATAGTCTATGCCTTCCTCTTGTCTGTATACCTGAGCAACAAGTCTAGCCTTGTTGCGAGTTACAGTCCCATGTTCATCTAATTTGTTTCTAAACACCCATTTAGTGCCTATAACCGTTTTATCAGATGGTATGGGAACGAGATTCCAAACTTTGTTTCGAGCAAACTCAGTAAACTCTTCTTGCATAGCGCTGACCCATTTTGGATCTCTGAGGCATCATCACTCTTCTTTGGCTCTAATAAAGAAAGAAAGTTGACAAAGAAACATATATTACCTGTACTTCGTCGAGTCTGAATGCTTGCATCGGGATCACCAAGAATTTGATTTATGGGGTGATCTTTGGTCCATCGCTGAGCAGGAGCATAATCGCTCACTTCAGGAGTTGGATCAACAATAGGGATGTTCACTGATGAAGAAGCTTGAGGTTCATCAGCTATTAATTGTTGAGTATCAGTCAGATAATTGTTCACTGAGAGGTCTTCAGACGAGGGAAGATCTGATGAAGGAAGTGTGTTTAGAGGCCCAGCTGAAACCCATGAAGTGGATTCAGCATTAGGTGGAATGATGTTTGGATCATCATCAGCGACTGAATGATCTGTGTGTTGATGGTTTATGAAGAAGGGTTCTGTTTCTCTATAATGAGAGAACATCCAAACATTTAGCTCTTCATTGTTAGCGATAGGTTTAGAATTCGTTGAACGGGATTCATCAAAGGTGACATGAATTGTTTCTTCTACAATTTGTCTTCTCTTATTGAAGACTCTGTAGGCCTTAGAGATGGAGGAATATCCAAGAAATATTCCATCATCAGCCTTTGGGTCGAACTTTCCAAGAGAATCTTTGTTGTTTAGAATATAACCCTAACAACCAAAGATGTGAAAAAAACTGATAGAGGATTTCCTTCCATGAAACAATTCATAAGTTGTCTTTTCAAATCGCTTTACTACCAGAGATCTGTTTTGAGTAAAATATACAGTATTGACAGTTTCAGCCCAGAACTGAGTAGGGAGATGAGAATCACTGAGCATTGATCTGGCAGCTTCAATGATCGTTCTATTTCTTCTTTAAGTGACTCCATTCTGCTGAGGAGTTCTTACATAGGAGAAATTGTGAGAAAATCCCTTATTCTCAAAGAAGTTGTTCAGGGAACTATTTTTGAATTCAGTTCCATGATCACTTCTTATTGAGCGAACAGTAAGATTATTCAACACTTCCATCTTTTTAACAAAAGATATCAGTTCTTCTGGAGTATCATTTTTGCAGTGAAGGAAGATAACCCAGGTGTAGCGAGAGTATTCATCTACAATGACAAGTGTATATTTCTTTCCAGCTATGGATTGGATATTGACAGGGCCAAATAAATCCATATGCAAGAGTTGAAGAGGACATATCACTGAGGAAACTTGTTTAGATTTGAAACTAGCTTTTGTCTGTTTTCCTTTCTCACATGTTAAACATAGAGATTTCTTGGCATATGAGTGCTGAGGGAGACCAGAGACCAGTTCCTTACTAGAGAGAGAATTCAGGGTTTTGAAATTTAGATGAGAAAACCTTTTATGCCATAGCCAGTTGACATCATAAGAGGCTTTAGAAAAAAAACACACATTTTCAGTGGTAGTAGAGTCCATGTCTATTACATAGACATTTTCTATACAGTAACCCCTGAGAGCAAGTTTTCCATTCTCATTCACCACTGAACATGCTTTCTTATTGAAGTAAACTTCGTAGTCTTTGTCACATAGTCGACTGATGCTTAGAAGATTGTGCTTCAGTCCATTTACATAAGCGACTCTTCTGAAGGTAGTTGTCCCATTGCTGAGGACACCAAACCCTCGGGTATATCCTTTTCCATTTCCACCAAAGGTCACTGAAGGACCTTTCTCTTCCTTGTATTCAGTAAGCAGGTCTTTTTGTCTAGTCATGTGTCGATAGCATCCGCTATCTAGATACCAGATACCCTTCAATCCCTGAAAACATAAGGAAGATTAAGTTTTGATTAGTACCCACTTTTCAATGGGTCCAGTGGGGTTAGTGGAGATGGAAGGTTCAACAATCTTCACGGCAGTTGAAGATTCAGCTTCAGTGGTAACCTTCACTTTGGTTAATTTCTTAACCTTAGTGGTATTTTTCACCTTGGTAGATTTCTCAGATTTGATGACCTTCTCAGCCTTGGGGGCATTCATCTTCACTTTAGCTATTTTATCAGCTTTTGTGGCATTAGGACATTTACTTGCAATATGGTCAGTGAGTCCACAATGATAGCATTTTCTATATTTAATGGTGGCTTTAGGACCATAAGCAGTAAGATTAGAAAACTTGAGATGTGCAGGGTCAGCTCCAAGAATACCTTTAGCATAAGATCTGGGAGGAATTTTTAGTTCTTCAGATTTCTTAGGCTTAAGATCAATTTTCAGCTTTGGAGGACAAATATCATAGATTTCTATTTCAGGGCTAGAAGATTGATTTACTGAAGGTTTGAGAGGAACTTTCAGTTTTGCTTTCTTGGTAGCCTTCTGAGGATGGGAAATAGATTTCCCTTTATCAGCGAGCTTAGAGCCTTTTGATAATTCCTCAGGAATAGGATTAGAGGAAGAAGAGCACTGAGTAGAAGAGGTGTCAGGGATAGAAGAGACAAACATTCCAAACTTAAGCATGGAACTGTCTTCTTTAGGTTCATCTTCTTCTTTCCAAAAACCATGACTGTTTTTATCACTGGAAGGGATATGAGACCTGAAGATTTCAGTGATTTTGGTAGAAGAGTTAAGCCATCCCTCAACAGTTGTATTTTCTTCTTTTAAAGCAGCTATGGCTTGTTCGCGTTCAATGCTGATAATTTTGTTGACAATGACTTGATCTTTCAAACTTTCCTCTAAAAGAGTCAGTTCTCTGATCTTTTCATGACATTTTTATAGATGTTCAGTTAAATCAATATTTTTGTTTTTAGCTAGAGTTTTGCCATTTAGTTCATTGTACAGATCAATTGTCAGCACATCAACAGCGCGACTTCTCTTAGCTTCAGAAAGAGAAGGATTGGTAGAGATAGATACCTGAGAGGAGATATAGCTTATGGAAGTTCCTGTTGGTTCTTCCACTTCTTCTTTAATCTCAGCCATAAGACAGAGATTAGCAACTTCTTCTTCATCAGAACTAGATTCTTCTGATTCAGCCCAGTCATGCTCTTCAACGATAAGACCTTTACCTTTTCTTTTAAAGTTTTTAAACTTTTAATATTTCTCTTTCAGCTTAAGGTATTTGTTATCGCTGGAATTTCTGGAGGTAGAAGGTTTGAAGACTTTCTTTGACCTGCACTCACTTGCAAAATGTCAAATCTTTTCACAGTTATAGCAAGTAGCAGTAGCTTTATCAACAGGGGTTGATTTTGGCTTGTCAGTTATAGAGAGAGGCTTATTTCTTCTGAAATTGCTCTTTCTTGCAAACCTTTTAAAAGATTTTTTCAAGAGTGCTAAGGATTCATCAAAATCTGAAAGATCAATTTCTGATAATTCCTTAGAGTCAGAATCTAACTCAATGATAGTAAGAGTAGATCGTTGAGATAGAATGATCTCTGAAGAGACTAAAGCAACAAGAGTGCTTTTGGAGTCTTTAGAATCTTTTACAAGATTCTTCTTCAGGAGATTTGATTCTTCATAGTTGAGCAATATTCCATATAAAGTGCTAAGAGAGAGAGAATTTAAGTCTTTTGTTAGCTTAAGACACATTGAGTAACTCTCCCAGCTTTCAGGAAGACATTCTAAGAATTTAGTTAAGACCTCAGAGTTAGAATAGGTCCTACCAGCAGTTCTTAGATCAATGATTAGATAGTTGAATCTCTAGTGAACATCAGATAGGGATTCATTCTTAACAGTAATAAAACTTTCATATTGTTTTACCAAATTAATCTTTCGGGTGTCTTGGACTTCAGTAGTACCTTCATATTGAACACATATAGTGTCCCACATTTCTTTGGCAGTTTTAAGATGCATGATGGAATGGAAAGCTTCATCAGGCAGAGCCATAGAGATAATGGTTTTTGCCTTTGCATTTAAGCCAACCTTCTTTTATCTTCATCACTCCATTGTCTTATTTCCTTAATAGCATAACGTTCAGGGACAGCAAGAGTGGTGGCTCTGCCTGATGAAGCTTTCCATTCCATCATGCATCTTAAAACTGCCAAAGAAATGTGGGACACTATATGTGTTCAATATGAAGGTACTACTGAAGTCCAAGACACCCGAAAGATTAATTTGGTAAGACAATATGAAAATTTTATTACTGTTAAGAATGAATCCCTATTTGATGTTCACTAGAGATTCAACTATCTAATCATTGATCTAAGAACTGCTGGTAGGACCTATTCTAACTCTGAGGTCTTAACTAAATTCTTAGAATGTCTTCCTGAAAGCTGGGAGAGTTACTCAATGTGTCTTAAGCTAACAAAAGACTTAAATTCTCTCTCTCTTAGCACTTTATATGGAATATTGCTCAACTGTGAAGAATCAAATCTCCTGAAGAAGAATCTTGTAAAAGATTCTAAAGACTCCAAAAGCACTCTTGTTGCTTTAGTCTCTTTGGCAGTGTCCCCAGACGAAGTAAAAGTTGATGGACGCCTGTGTTTTAGAGAGGAACCTATCGAGATTCTTGATCGTGAAACTAAACGTCTTAGGCGCAGTAAAATTCCAATTCTAAAGGTCCGTTGGAATTCACGTCATGGACCTGAATATACTTGGGAAAGAGAAGATTTCATGAAACGCAAGTATCCTCAATTGTTTAATGAAAAGCCTGTCCAGAAATAACAGTTATAAATTTCGGGACGAAATTTTTTTCGAAGAAGGGGAGACTGTGACACCTGTCAAATTATGAATATTAAGGTTAGCACCCTTAGATTATTTTATAAGTTTTGTCACTTTTAGATTTTTATTAAAAGCCTTTAAGATAAAAGTTTCCCGAAAAATTTAGAAGTTGCGTTAAAAACCCGGAACAGTTCCGCATCTGACCGTCACTGTCCAGAAATGCCAAATAAGTGAATAAAAGTCCAAAATCCTTAAACTATAAAAATCAGTATGTTAATTTCTCTTGTATTGCAAAATTTTCAAATTTGACAATTATTTAGCAAATATTGAGAATCGGGTATTTCGGTTCTCAATTATATCTGAAATTTTATAAATTAGACTAGTAATTTAATTAATAATATTAAATTAAATTTTTTTTTATGATGATGAGTCATTAGGACACTTGTCTTAATTGTAAAATATGTTAATTATTTTAATTATTAAAAACAAATTAAAAACAAGAATTCATCCTCATTTTTCAAATTCAACTCTTCATCTCCTCTCTTCCCTCTCCTCCCTCTTGTTCGGCCGAAGACCACCACCACCACCATTCCATTTTTTTTTTCTTTGTTAAAAATCAAAATACAATCAAGAATCCATCTCCAAATTGAAGATTGAATCAAGTTTTTTCTCAAATCTCCAAGGTAATCTCAAAAACTACATTCTTATTATGCATGTTTTCATATTTTGAATTTTGAGTTTAAGGAGCAAAAGATTCATCTAAATGTGGTATAAATTAGGTTTTATTGATAAAATAGCTTTCAAATTTATGTTCAAATATTCAAAACAATGAGTTTTTGACTCTTATTTTTCAAAGAAAACTTGTTTATCATCCAGTTAGGGTTTATGATGAAAATGTTGAATTTTGGTAGCATAAACCACTAAAATATTGGTATTATTGAAATTATGATTATGTTATCATAATGAAATGTTAGTATAAAATGTTCTTATGAAGGAATTTCCCAAGTTCTACATGATTAAGAACTTAGTAATAATGTTAATGTCATTTTTTTTATGTTGTGTTCATGCATGCATTTGGATGAGCATTTTGATTGCAATGAATCCATGATGCATAAGTTAGTTTATAATGTATTGAAGAGTGAAGACATGGTTTATAATCAAAAACCATGTCTAATGATCATTATTTGTGGTTTAAAATAGTATTTACTTCATTTTAGAATCTGTCCAGAAAATGGACTTCACTTCTAGCTTGCACAACTCACAAACCACATGTCCAAACTTGGGGTTTTTGCTTCTAAACTTTAATTTAGAGTGTTAGCTTTCTAAAAAGTCCAAAAACACTGAATTTGGAGTTGATTTGGGCACTTAAATGGATTTTACAAGAAAATGGTGCAATCTGTCCAGTGAAGACAGATTCATACACTTATCTTGTAGAGGCCATAACTCCCTCATTACTCATCCAAAATAAGTGAATCTTTTTCCAAATGTTAGGATTTTGAGTTAGGTTTGCATCCATATATGGACCATTGTCTAATTCCAAGAATTGATACCCCAAAAGCATGTTATAAGTGAGGTATGTCACTGATCCGAAAATCAGTGACACTCTGTGTTGTAAAAATTATTTGAGGTATCAAAAGTCATACAAAAATTATAAAAAAATGCAGATTTACTCTAAACATATCATAGAACACCAAAAAAATTTATGAATTAAATAATTCTCTTGGGAAGTTAAGCTTCCATGTTGATTTTATCGGATAACTTTCTGGACAGCATATGCTGAATCCAGAAAGGTAATCTTCTTAAGTTTAAATTTTGTTTTATTGTATTTTGGAACTTTGTATAGTTTAAAAATGGATATGGACTAAGGAATTTATATGATGGCATTTCATGGGACAATTGGACATATTGGTTGGACATCGGAATAGGGCATTAATGTGTTTCTTTATGGCAACTCTTGTATAGGGAAATTAAGGGCGTGACAAATTCCATAAGTATTAAAGTAAAACTTCACCCGTTACATTCGTTAAGGTGAGTATTCACAGCCCCACTTTTATCGTTTTAACTGATTTTGGGGTGAAAAGCATGTTTTAGTTGCGTATTTAAAGATTCATGAGAATTGTTTGAAAGTATTGCGAATTGGCAATTTATAAGGCTTTGTTAAAAGCGTTTGGAATTATAAGCTATATGATAAGTATGCAATTGATGTGTTGAGTATTAAATGTTAAGACCCCGTGACACTACTATTAACTCGAAGAAAATCGGGCCTATAGTATTAGTGGATAGCGCTATTTGGTGTGACAAACCCACCTTAATGCTGACGAGCAGGGGTGCACTATACTAGAGAAGATGACTAAACATGTGGCTTGAACCACCGCTGAGTTAGTTCATCGGGGGCGTTGAAATTGGTCAGGGACGGCTTAGTAGTGGCTCAACGTAATATTATCTTTGCATACACTTATCATAAAGAAATTAAATTGTGGTACTCATGAATCAAAGAATTGAAGTTTGGTTTATACGTATGTTTTACAAATGACAACTTGCATATAAAAATGATTTGTGCATATTTAAAACCTGTGAACTCACCAACTCTTTGTAGTTGACCTTGGTTTTTATTCATGCTTTTCAGGAATCAAGAAGGTAATTCCATGATGTTTTATCAGCGCACTTCATATTTTGAAGCAATATTATTTTGCTTTATGCGTATCGTTATATTTTAAGTTTGGGAATTGTAAACAATGACGATACTATGTTGTTAAAAATGTAATGTATTTTGAAAGTCAAGTAAATGTTGGTATGTTATAATCTTGTGCTATGACATCGGAGCTGTTATGCTTCGTGTTTCCGCTTTAGCGGGGTGTGACATGTCTTCAGGGATTACGTCTAACTGTTTACATGAGGAATCATCAGCGATACTGAACATACTCAGTGTTTGATCACTGATAGTGAAACACTTATACATATGAATGTTTACAAGAAAGATCATCAGTGATAACTGAACAGACTCAGTATGATCGTTGATGATGAAACACTAATACATAATGTTAAACGTAATTTTCACTAAGTATAGAAAAGGGTCATTATCAAATCACTGAGCCAATGCCCAAAACATGTATTCTTAAACATTTCTAGTCTTCCCCTTGATACCCGCAAATTGGACAAAATTGTATTTGCAATTTCTATCTTAGAATTTATTATAACAACTGCGTTGTAACAATCTCCCGAATCATGAGTTAGAAAAATAACATATAAATCCAAACTATCGTGTAATGAAAATATGTTATTCATTTGATGTAAGAAAATTAACCATGATGAACAACGGGCAATGGCAGTCAACAACGGGCAATGACGGTTAATGACGATCAACGCCGATCACAAGCGGTCAACAGTGGTCAAGGTGGTGGATGAATGTTAGAAAATGTTGGTTTGGTTTGAGAGTTGTTTATAAAAATCGACCATCCATATATATATATATATATATATATATGCATTTTTCAAACAATTTTTTTGATAAAAAGACAAAACTAGGGTCAATTTCTATGGTGTTGGGAAGGAGCAAAGGGTTAAATTGGTGTCATAAAGGGTCAAGTTGGTGTGCCATTTCACATCGTGCAAGGCAATTCGACCCTATTTTCGGGCAACCTTCCAATGGGTCGCATCGACCCTCAGCTTTTATTTTTTATTTTTGTGAGGCCGACTGTTGGCGGACACAAGCTTTTAAACTGTAGTGGCCGAACGTAATCTCTTATATATTTTCAAATACACAAAAAGTACACCATTCAAAGTTATAACATATAATTAATATATACTAAAACTCTAAAAGAAGACATTAAATATTAGATATGAAAATGTCAAACATGATTTATTAAAAGTGTCCTAGAAAACTTGCTTGGAGGCCTAAAAACATCCCATTAACTTATTGCAACATTTTTACAGAAGACACATATATTATGGACCACAATTGATTTTTTTAGCTAATCTATTACTTTTCTTCATCTAATAAAGAGTCCAACATCTTTGAGTGGAGGGGCTCAATTTTTTTATTAAACTATATTATTAGAGTAAACTATCTGTATTAAACATTCACAAAATCACAAGGGTCATGGTCCTAAAGGCCCTTGTGGCCCTCCGTGGCTCCGCCTATGGGGTCCAGATGGATTTTTATGGGCCCTTTCTTCTTTCGTGAAAATAGGGAAATAATGGGTGTTTATTTGAAAAAATGTATTTTTAGATTATTATTATATATTTTTTCTATAAAAAGAGCAGTTAAGTCAAGGTGACCTACAAAGAAATTCTTAACCATAGTGAGCTTTATTTTTGTATTCCTTTTTGAAATGAATGCAAAGATAGAATATTGGGAAATTGACGAAAATAGTTGAATAAGAGTTTTGGAATTCACTTTTGGCCATTTCTCAAAGCCATTTCCTCAAATAGCCAGACTTTATGTAGAAAGTTTAAGCATAAATGTTTTCTTTTTTTCGGGTAAACTTTCTTTTTTATATAAAAAAATTAAAGAATCAAAGTTTACGCAGAAAATAGCTTTCTGCATAAACTTTCTGCGTAATCTTTGTTGAGTCGGCATTCAAACAACACGTAGGAATGTCAACTCAACAAAGTTTACGTAGAAAACTACTTTCTACATGAACTTTTTTGTTAGGTCTAATATAATTGTATCCGAGATCACCGGATGAGGACAGTATATTAAGTCTTTTTTCAATTAAGTTTGTTAGTTTTGTTACATTTTCAGCCCTTTTTCCGTTAAGTCTTTGTTAAGTCAGTTAAGTGTTAGTTATGTTAAGTGTCCGTTAGAATCGTTAGCTTTTATTATATTTTTGGTCTTTTTTCCATTAGTTGTCCGTTAAGTCCGTTAAGTTCTTTTCACATTTAGTACTTTTTTCGTTAAGATCTAGTTAACTCTTTTAGGTTAAGTTTTGTTAAAAAAAAATTCAGATTTAGTCCTTCTCCGTTATATTTGTTAGTTTAATTTTCTTTTTATCATTTTCAGTCCCTGTACTTCTAGTTTCATTTTTGTTAGTTTTGGTCCCTGAACTTTAAAGTTTCATAATTTTTCAATTTTGACCCCTGGTCTTTTAAGCTTTATAATTTGTCACTTTTGGTTCTTGTACGTTGAAGTTTTAACTTTTGTCAAGTTAAGTCCCTATATTTGGAGTTTGAAAGTTGTACACTTTAAGTCTTTGCACTTTCATAAGTGTGATTTTGTGTTGATCTTTTGTGCACAATTCAATTTCTAATTGAAGTTTATGTTAACGATCATTCTTGATTCAGGTAACAATGTCTCGTTTGTATAATTTTGATACTTCAAAAGCAAATTTGTGGAACATCATTAAGAGTTTGGATGATGATAAAAGTGTTCTTTATAATTATGTAGAAAAATCAAAGGATTGTGTGGCGAATTTGGATGCTAAAATTTGTACTTTAGAGAAAACTAATCTTGATATTGTGAAACAGTTTTCAAATATGAAGACAGAGGTTGATACAAAGATGACTGTTGCAAAGGAAAAAGTTTTAGAGAGTGAAAACTTCGAACTGAAAAAGAGAATATCAGATTTAGAAAAGGAAATTGCTGATGAGAGAGAAAGAAGAAAAGCTTTTGAACATAAGAGTTTAAAACTTTCAAAGAAAGTTTTTGATTTTGAGATGGTTTTGATAATTGAAAGAAATAATTTTCAGAAGTAGAGAAAAGTTTTTGAAGAAGAAAGAAAATCACTTTCATTGAAGATATCTGATCTGTAAAAGATGTTAGAACAAGAAAGAAAGAAATCTGAGAATCAGATAAAGATTTTTGAGAGAGAAAAGAAAATGATTGAACAAAAAAATGTTGGATTCTTTAAAGAGATATATGATAAGAGAAATTGTTTAGAGAGGGAGTTTGAGAATGAAATACAGATGTTTGAGACTGAGATAAGGAAGCTTTCAAAGAGATTATCTGAGTTATCAATAGAAGCATTGAAATATAAGAATGAGAAGTCTGATATGAAGAAGAAGATTGATCTACTTGTTGATGAAAGAGACAGTTTATCTACCAAGGTCAAAAAACTTGAAAAAATCACTTTCAAGGTGGAATTGACTGAACGAAAGAGTCCGGATACTATTATACAATCATCATTGGATGATTCAACTGACTCTGAATGTTCTTCCAAGACTGCTTCAAGTTCACATCATATAACTGTTTCTTCACAAAGGTTAATCAAATCAAATGATTAGATTCGTACTTCTAACGTTTTCTATGATCGTTCTGTTGATGGTTCTGGTAATAAAATTCCAGTCTTTAAACCTACCAAAATGGAATGGAGGGTAAAAGGATCTTCACCTGAAAATAAAGTTTCAAAGTCATTTGTTTCCAAACCAAATGTCAACAAGAACACTACTTTTCATGCAAATTATTTTTTGAAACCTGATGTAGTTTATTCTACAACTCAGTTGCTCAAGTTAGCTCAAAAGAAAATTTGTTGTTCTTACTGTGGGACTAATGAATTTGTGAACATATATCAAGTTCAGAATTGGTATGGTATTTATCAAGTTCATTCAAATGTATCTGCATTTAACAAATCAGGACCCAAGTTCCGTTGGGGTACCAAAATCTACTTAATTTATTTTGTAGGTTCATCATGTGTAGTGTTGAACGCCAGAAGTATTATAGACACATGACTGGAAAATAGAAGAGATATGTGCAGAATTTGAAGAGAAGTACCAGTATTTCAATATTTCATCTACCATTGAACTTTTTACATATTTTCAGGATAAGAGATTTATATTTTTGGTTATAATTGTGCTTATTGATGGATTATTGATTATGCATATTAGTAGGAGGAGCAAGTGTTTCAGACTTCTAAACACATCAAATTAGGACTCAATCTTCAGAGATTTTGATTTCTGATCATTTTAGATCAGGACTTGTTCTTCAACGACTATGACTTCTGAATTTACTTTTCATTCCTATTAATTCAGAACTCGTTTTACTGTTTAAGAATATTTTTATCTAATTCTTGTCATATGTGCAGATTTTTATACAAATAAAGATATTTTGCATGTGTTAAGGGGGAGACTTTCCGATTTATAATCAATTTATCATAATTTAAGGGGGAGTTATGAGAAGTGTACTGAATGTAAGTATTTTCTGATCTTAACAGATTACTTGAAAGAAGAACAACTTTCAAGTACGAAAACTATTTTCTAAATGTTCAAACCACTTCTCTATTCTCAAACAGATTTCATGAATTTAGAAGTCGGATTTTAAATGTTTTCATATCTAAGATTTGTTGATTTACTGACCGTGTGTTTTCAAAGATTAATACTTATGTATTATCTTATCTATATTTTCAAGTATTCATACACACCGGTTCAGCTTCTTATTGATTTTTGTTATTACCATGTCTCAAAATGAAACACTTTTTAGATGGTAATACTCCCGTTTGTATTCCAAGTTTGTTGAGCATCATATATTCGTTCAACTAAATAGATTCTTTCATGATTGTTTATATTTGTCCATATAAACAAAACTCCAATTTTTTTTGTGAACCTAAGCCGTTCATGCTTATCATTCATAATATTTAATCTTCCTGATACATTGTCATATTCTCAAACAAGTCTTTCGAATTCATTTGATTCATTCAATATTTTTGTTGTGAGAAATCTTCACTGTTCAAAATTCTCAAATAATGATGATATTTTTGCGGAGCATACATTCATTTGACAATGTGTTTCATATTTTGAGATTCATAATTGTTCAAAGTTAAACTGTTGAACATCATAATCTTTTTAGGATAAGTTTCATGGGATCAGTGTGAGAGCTTAACATACTTCTACGGATTAACGTCAACTAGTGTTTCATACCTTCATAGAGTTTATCGCAACATTCATGATTTTTCTTAAGGGAGATTATCGCAAGTAACTTGTTGTGACAAGCAAACTTATCGCAAGACATTGCCTGCGACAAGTTACCGCGCATGATATTCAATCTGTGACAAGTTGAAGGTTATATGCAAATCAAGGCTTGTGACAAGTGAGCTTGTCGGGTTAAGTTGTTTGCGATAAGTGAGCTTATCGGGTGTAAGCATTTGCGACAAGTGGAGTTGTCGGATAAAGGCACTTGCGACAAGTTAGGTTGAAAGCTATTTGTTTTGTGATACGTGAGAAATTCTTCAGCCTGCGACAAGTTAAGGGTAATAGCCTACGACAAGTGAGGGTTAAGAGGATTGCGACAAGTGATATGCCTTGTAGCCTGCGACAATTTCATTACGACAAGTTAAGGGTAATAGCCAAAGTCACAAGACCAGGACAATCTGTTCATGGGATTATCGCGTAAAGCATATGTTACATCATTTCAATATTCAGTGTGTTACATATTTCTAAGCAACTGACCAAAATTAACAGAGCTTAAGTTTGTCATGATTTTCAGATATTGGGTGTTTGGATTCAGTCTTTGATCATATTGGATTAGACGTTTGAGTATCTGCAATCATTATTCTGTAGTTTTCTTGACGATGCTAGACCTTTGAGCGCTCTTAATCATTCTTCTGACTTGATCAATTAGAATTATGAGTGCTTTCAATCATTGTTCTGGTGCTTTGGTTGTGATTCAGACTTTTGAGTGCTTATAATCATTCAGCTGATTTATGAAGATTGGAGTTTCGGGTTTCTTCATTCAGTATTTTGGAAAGTATTTTGGAAATGAGCATATTTCATCAGTTGTTGAACAATATTTTTGATTGATTCTCCTAACCCTTGCTAAGTAGTGTTTACTACAAGTTGCTTCCTCCTACGAGTTGATCGGAACAAGTTCTTAAGTTGAATTACTATTCAACTCGCAGTTCAAAGTTAGAATTCTTTGTCATAAACTGAAGTTGCACTGTGGATTGTCACATAACTCGCACATTATCTTTCTTGTGGGCTTATCGGATGTGTCGAGTTTCTATAGAGAAAGATGCGTTTAGTGCATTCATTCGGGGTTGTTGCATATTAAATCTGGTTATAAAGTTGAAACTATGAACAATAAGAGCTTTACTCAAGGGGGAGCCTGAATAGTCTTGAAGAAATGTAACTCTAAAGTTTTCCAAAGAAATCAAGGGGAGATGAGCTGAAGCTGAAGGTGATGAAATGTGATGATTCCTTTACAAAACTTTAGGGGGAGAATGTTAGGACACAAATAGTACTAAGTAGTTGAATGTTTTGTAAAGGCCTTCTTAAAGGCTTTGCACTTTGTATTGGGCCTTGGGTTAAGCATAATGTGTTAATTCCCAGTTTTTATCAAGTTCTAATTGCTAATTCCAAATAACAATAACAAGATGAATAATTTCGTAATCACATGTCATATTCATTGATCTTGAAATATCACAGTATACATTCACTCTCTCTACTTTCTCTCACTAGAATGTATAAAAATGAACTCTTCTCTAATAAGCTCCGCTTACAACAATTACAAAGACAAGAACTATTTATACCAAGCTATATTACACTACACAACACTTACAACCAAACACAATACATTTGATTTAGACTTATTACAATGACTTTCACTTTCACTTTGAGAGTTGACTTTAAGCTTTGACTTGGTTGACTTTAAGCTTTAGTCTTCATGATCTTGTATCCAACAAATATGCTCTAACAATCTCCCTCTTTGGATTCAAGATCATCTCTAAAAGATTCTGCAATTCAATCTCCCTCTTTCGTTGCATTGAAGATCTTTAAGATTTTATCTCCCCTTTAAGCTCAATCTGTGTAATCTCCCTCTTTGCTTAGCAATCTTCAAACATTTTGTCTTCAGAAAGCTTTTATAATCTCCCCAAAGTCTGTCTTCAAGAAGAGTAACAATCTCCTCCAAGGATGTAAAACCTCTTTCAGACATAGGAAAGAAATTATCTTCAGTTTCAGCTCAGTTTCCTTCAGCAGATTTTCTTCAAAGAAAATTTCAGTAAAAAACAGCTTGTCTTCAAAAAACTTTGAATTTTCTCTTTCAACTTACAACAAACTTCACAAAATTTTTAGCAAAACCATCTTCAAATTTCACATTTCTTGAATATTTCTCAGACATTTCTTAAACCTCTCCCCCTTTTTGATGAATGGAGCATTGACATCATCAAAACTTTTACAAGAAATGTCCGTAATCTGTTCTGACTATTGATCTTTTATCACTGAGCCACTGACTATTCATTGATCCAAAAATATATTCATCTGAATCTTTGCAAATTCAAACAAATTATGAGTGTAACACTTGAATCAACAAATGAACCAGTTAAAATGTTTGTCAGTAACACAAAGTCACTGTGTGTAATGAATACACATTGGAAAGGAGCTTTTGTGATGTTCACTCCCCCAGGTCTTCCATTCAATCATCGAATAACACAAGTTTATTCTATGAACGTTTTGACAGAAAAACAAATTCTCTGTGTGTACGTGCTTGTGTTTGAAAAAATTTAAGCATAGATGATTGCTTTTTAATAGGCTCAAAATTGTATAAACCATTGAGACAACAACAGTTAAACACAGACTCTATTATGCATGATCGAAGTGCGAAGGTGGGGCAGACTTCTTTCTTTTTCAATATCCAGATTTTCCAAATGAAAATCAGATAGATTATGTGTTGCGTCCCCTTGAAATATTGAAACATTTTCTTTTTGAGAAGAAAATGAGTAGCTGGTGGGGTTTTATCAAGAGTTGGCATGGGCTAGGTGCCTGTTTCAATAATGTTCACGAAGAATTGTGAAACAGTAGAAATGTGGTTGCCTGGCTTAGAAAAAGTTGGTGCAGAGTTTGATATTCTTTTACTCTGTTCTCACACCCTCTTTCTTTTAATCTTTAAGTTTACATCTAACCAAACTCTCATTTCCATTTTACCTCATCACACAACCCACACTTAATTATTTTGACTCCTCACTCTTCGATCACTCAAGGATTAACTTCTTGGGTAGGAAACACTGGTTTACATGAATCCATAGAAGTTTCAGTTAATCTCATACAATGAACCCATGTAATCCTATAAGTACAATGTTGCTCAACGATTTAACTTTTCAGTTAAAGCACATATATATATATACAAGTCAGATGTCTGTATGCTCAATGAAATAATCATGAAGATTTGAGCATTTTAAACATTGAAGACTTTTCAAAACAAGTATACTAAATGAACGAAATGAATACAAGAAACTTGTTTGAAAATCTGACATTGTATGATAAGATCAAAATATCTGAAATGATATAGCAATTTAGGCTTAGGTCAACAAAAATCGGATATTTTCTATACGAATCAAGATATAGACATTCTTAAAAGAAATGTTCCAAAATGAAATCACGCTCAAATTTCTTTGAAATTCAATCGGGGTGTATCACCATCGAAAATTTTGTTCAATTTGAGACATGGTGATAACATATTCAACATAAATTTAAACCGGTGTGTGTGAATACTTAAAAGTATATAGAAAAGATAATACGCAAGTATTAATCTTTGGAAACACACATTTTATTAATCATGAAAGCACAAGTAAATGAAAACATTTAAAATCACACTTCTATATCCATGAAATTTGTTAAGAATCAGAAGTGGTTTGAACATTTAAGAACATGTTTTCATATCTGAAAGTTGTCGTTCTTTCAGATACGTATGAGATTAAGATTATAAATAAACCTTTTCGCTCCGTCTTAAACTCATCAAGTCAGCTCAAAATCATATTAGATATGATCATTTAAGCTCTCCCTCAATTCTGCAAAAAAATCAAAAGTCGTCAAAGTACAAAGCTTTATTCACAAAAATTTATTGAAAAGTAAATGACAAAAAGCAGTAAAACTTTGAATGTACGAGTTCTGATTAGATGTAATCAGAAGTCATATACTCCCCCTGAAATTATGCATCAGGAAAAATATGTACTCCCCCTTGAAGGTTGATCTTCTCATTCATGTATCGGAGTACAATCTCGTTCACGCACGGAGTATAATCTCTTTTCATCGTTGAAGTACGAGTCCTAAACTGTTGCGTTTAGAAGTCAAACTCCTTATCATTGAGGAACGGGTCCTGAACCGTAGTATTCAGAACCCTTTGTTCTCTTACTCCCCCTTGACTTGAGGTGCCTGCAACACAGATTCATCTTTCGGCTTTGGTACCCACTGGTATTTGGGTCCATGTTTGTGAGTTGCAGTTCTATTAGGAGTAATTGAGTAAGAACCATACCAGTAATGATCACTCGTTTTATGAACAAAATCATAAGTACGACAATAAGAACAATACTTCTTTTTAGACAACCAGATTAACTGATCTCTCGAGTAAGAAAAATCAGGTTTACCTTTCCGCACATTGTTCTTCCTTGCATTTGATCCATGTACAAATGATTTGTTTCTTTTCTTCTCATCCTTCTTTTCATCATCAACTAGTTTCACTTTCCAAACCAGCTCTTCTTCTTTATATCTCCTTCTTCTTCTTCTAAATGTATCTGAACCATCTACATTTCTATCAAAGAAAATGTTAGTAGTACGAATCTGATCATATGAATTGACTGACCTTCTTGAAGAAACAGTTCTCTGATGTGAGCTTGAGGTTGTCCTTTTAGAGTCAGCTGGATCATTTCTAGTTGTGTGGATTTTTGACTCTGGAGTCGTTTGCTTAGTCACCACCACCTTAGAAACAATTTTTTCAAGCTCTTTTATCTTTGAAGAGTAACTGTCTCTTTCTTTGACGAGCAGGTCAATCTTTTCTTGAAACTCAGACTTCGTTTTCTGTTCTTTCAAGGTACAAGTTGACAGTTCAGATAACTTGTCAGTAAGCTTCTTTATCTTAGATTCAAATATATTCCTTTCTTCTTCAAAATCCTTCTCGGCATTCGTTCTCTGACCAGATATCTCTTTAAAAATTCCAACATTCTTCTGTTCAATGGTCTTCTTCTCTTTTTCGAACTTGTGTCTTTCCAAGATGATCACTTTCTCAAAGTCAGACACTTGTTGAGAAAGCTTAGAACATTTAAGCTCAACCATTTTCTTCTCTTCAAAACTTTTCCTTGAAAAATCTAATAACTTCTTTGCAAACCCTTTCTTTTCACTCTCAAAATCATCTTAGTCTTTGGCTATCTTTTGTTTCAAATCTGATATTTTCTTTTGAAGCTCATCATTAGCAGTTTCTAAACTCTTTACCTTCTTCTCATTTTCATTGCAATCTAAAACTTTCTCCATCTCTGACGTCTTTTGCATTAACTCAGAATTCTCAGTCTTCAATTTCTCAGATTCCAACCATTTATCTTCCAAAACTGAGATCTTTCTTTTCAGCTCAGTGTTTTCAGTTATCAAACTCTGTACCTTTTCTTCATTGCTTTCACCATCTTTCAAATGTTGAGAGTCAGAGATCTGCTTTAGAAGATCCTCATTAATCTTTTTCAATGCATTGACTTCCTCCCTTAGTTTTCTCTTTTCATCATGATATTTCTTTGACCGCTATGAATAGTATGCAGCTGATGAAGCAAGATTTTTGATCTATGTTCTGAGTGTTTCAATCTTTTCTTCATCATCAGAAAAACTCATCTTGAATAACTGTTAGTCAAAAAGAACTTGAGTTTGATCGTTAGTCCAAGTGAAATCAAGCAATACAGAAAAACTCAGAAAAATTCAGAAAATAAGATTTTCAAAAATTTCCAAGTATTGAATTTGCACCACACTGAAATGCAAGGAATTCGCACACATAATTCGTATACAAGACAAACCAACAATAATTCGCACACTTTACAATTCTAACAAGAATTCGCACATAAGACCAATCAAACAAGAATTTGCACACAAGAATATTTCAGAATTCGCATGCAAGAAACTTTCAGAATTCGCATACAACTTTTCGCATGACAAACTCACACGAATTCAACTCTTAGAAAAATTTCAAAACTTTTTATGCGAAACCAAAGGAATTCGTATGATGCCCTTAAGCGAATTCTGAGGAATTCGTATCTCACTCTTATGCGAATTCTAGGGATTTGTATAAAGTGATATGCGAATTTTACACTTTTCGCACAAACGACTTATGCGAATCCTTGCCTTGGAAAGATTTTCACTGAAAACTTTTCGTATAAATACCTATGCGAATTCTGTCAACTCGCACAACTCACCTAAGCGAGTTCTAGACAATTCGCATATGACACATAATCGAATTCTAGACTTGTAAGAATTTCAGACAAGAATTTAATGCAAAACCAAGAAATTTGCGAATTCTTAGATACGAATTCTTGAAATCCTATGCGAGTTCTTCAGGATCTGCGAGTTCTTCGTGATCTTATGCGTGTTCTTGAGATCTCGTTGAAAATCCACTCTGTTTGGCTCAAAAATCCATCAACTCTTCGAATTTTGATCTCAAATTTCGACAATTTGCTCACCAACACTTCTCGAATCGATTTCAACTGCTGAATTTCAATAAGATTCACTGAAATGTACACATCGATCCTTTCACAGTGTTCGAACCCGTGAACTTTCAAAACTAACAAAATCCAAAAATTAACCCAAAATTACAGTGCAAGAATCAAATCAATCTATACAAGATTGTTCTAGATCATTATACGAATACAATCAAATCAATTACAACTCCAAAAAACTCAGAAAAATTTGAAATTTGATCTAGACTCAGAAAAACTCAGTGCGACTCCATTTCTTGATTGATTTCAACTTGGATCTGCTATGATACCAATTGTTAATTCCCAGTTTTTATCAAGTTCTAATTGCTAATTCCAAATAACAATAACAAGATGAACAATTTCGTAATCACATGTCATATTCATTGATCTTGAAATATCACAGTATACATTCACTCTCTCTCTACTTTCTCTCACTAGAATGTATAAAAATGAACTCTTCTCTAATAAGCTCCGCTTACAATAATTACAAAGACAATAACTATTTGTAACAAGCTATATTATACTACACAACACTTACAACAAAACACAATACATTTGACTTTGACTTATTACAATGACATTGACTTTCACTATGAGAGTTGACTTTAAGCTTTGACTTGGTTGACTTTCAGCTTTAGTCTTCATGATCTTGTATCCAACAAATATGATCTAACATAATGGGCTTGGGCTTAGCTTTGTGGGCTAGTATATAAGGTGTAATTGTTGTTCATTTGTAGGAGAGTTCACCATGTAGAGAGAGAGAGAGGGATTGTGTACGTAGAGAGAGAAAGTCCTCACAAGAGCTAATTAAAGAGAATCTAATATGAGGATGACTATCTCTCTCTACTCCACGTAATAAATGTTCATGAATAATGATCAAGCTTCAATCCTATATCCATCTTTATTCTACATATTTTACTTTGAATTGTTGTAAATATAGGCCTAACAGATAGGATACCGAGAGCTACAGCCTGGGATAAAACTGATCATTTGATGTGGAAAAATTGTCAGCCATTCCTTCGTGTTGATAGGGTAATTTTGAGTTTATTTAATTCAATTACGTTTTCTTTTCAATTGTTAATACATAGATTAACTAAAAAAATTCTTTATGTTGTTTTGTTTTTAGACTCTGTTTCACCCACGTAGGTTGCTACCGACTTTTGTGGAGATGTAGGAGGCATGGTGGATTGATAGCCAGAAATATTTTGCTGATAGAAACCGTGTCATGTCTCTCCGCTTAGGAGAAGACCTTTTCATTAGCATAGTTCAACAAATGACGGGCCGTCTCAACTATCACATCAGCCACCACGGGAGCCACAAAAGTGGTCCTCACGGTGGTCGCCAGAGCATGCTAGAGCACCTTAGTGGGAGTAACCGTGGGATATAGCTACCGCCGAACCAACACAATAGGAGGTACCTATTGTTGGAGCAACATAATGTTCGTCACCGTGGGAGACAGAGACTTCCCATGTACAATCGTCATCGGGATGGGGATGGTAGCAACCGCCACCTTGGTTTCCAGGGCCTCCCCATGTACATTCGCAACATGTGAATCCAGATTAGGAGACTCGACATGTTGGTTTAGAGTAGCGCATTATAGAGCTTGAGACTTACCGGGATCAGGCTCCCAATGCAGCACATGTAGTTGAGTTAGAGAGGCAGATGGGTTATGTTAGATTTAAGATGGTAAGAGTGTTATCATTTTAATATAAGAGTTTTAATAGGTTATATATTTTCCTTGTAAAAATAATTACTAATTTCATTGATGTGTTTTATATGTTCATGAGAGCCCATATGAGAACTTCAGATTACCGGTCCTTGGCACCACCCATCTGATTTCTCAATTAACCAAAAATGTTAATAAATTGATTTTTTCTATATAATGCGTGGTTTCTTCATATGAAGTTTTATCGATTGCAGGATTCACCAGTTTACTATTCGGGGACGAAGTCCTCTACGACTCTGATTGTATTCATCACCTGATTTCCCTTGTTGAATAGAAAACTGGGCTAACCTTATGGTCATCGTTCATGTGCTTCGGTCTTAGACTCATGCCACATGACCAGGCAGGGGAGCCTTAAAGATGAGTCGGTGAAGAATTTATATGCAACACATTGCTTGTTTGAAGTGATTTTTCTTCGTTACCTACTTGTCATGCCATTGAAAAGAGTTTGGTGGGGTGAACTGTTGGGGATGATTTCCAGTGTTTGGATAAATGCCACAATTAGTTAACATGTTCTAAATGAGTATTTTATAATGCATTTAACAACATACTCATACTTAACCTTCTTGTCTTTGATGAACAACATATCTTAGCTTAGGTACACCTCCTCATGGAGTCTAGGGCTGATACCGCTCCATGCACGATACAATCACTAGAGTTTTTTCGTTATCTGGTTGGGCGGGATGGTGTTTCTACGATCATTGCATATGGTGATGTGTCAATGGCCCCATTTCCAACATGGTAGGCCGTTAAGCAGGTATGTTATGGAATTAAATTTGTTTTTTCAACTTATTTTTAAGTTATTTATCTCTTGAACCTCTGATTTAAGGTAATTATACTAATAAACGTTGTGGATCGACATTGGATGCATGTTAATTTTGACCTGGATTCGATGACCTTCATGGTATACGATACCTACCAGATGCCTCGATTAGGCCTGTAAACAAACCGAACGAACACGGACAAAAGTTTGTTCATGTTCGTTCGTTTAACTTAACCGAAGAAAGGAATGAACACAAACAGTAAACGAACAAAAAATTTTGTGTTTGTGTTTGTTCATTTAAAAATCGGATGAGTTCGTGTTCGTTCATATTTGTTCGGTAAGTAACTAAATGAACATAACTAAACAAATTTAAAAATTTAGACTTAAACAAACATAAGGTGCTCCCTCTAAAATTTTTGAGGTGCTCTAAGCCTCCAACAAAACCATTTATCGGTCCACATGGGCTCAAGTCACTTACTTGTTTAGAAAAAAATGAACCCTTGTAAGGGCTATATATACAACAACTTAGAAGGAAAAGTTTCTCTAATTAGCCGATGTGGGACAAAGAGATAAGGAAAAACCATCAGGTGATCTCCTATATGTGGTAAACATGTGATTTGGGGCTATACTCATCCCACATCGTTTTCTTAGAGGAAAATAAGGCTAGGAAACAAGTATATCAAGAAAGTTGTTAGGTGTTCTACCGCTATTAACTAAAATTAAAAGTATTATAGTTATTATAGCAATAATTATAATTATTATATTATAATAAATAAATCTAATAAAAAAACGTACACGAAAATGATAAAAGATCGTAAACAAACATAATAAACGAATGTAAACGAACCTTGACGAACATAAATGAACGAACATTCACGAACGTAAATGAGCGAACAAGACATTTGTTCATGTTCGTTCGTTTAACTAAACGAACAAAAAACTTGTTCATGTTGGTTCGTTTATTAAATAAACGAACTTCCACCCGAACATTCACGAACGGTTCGCTGAACATTCGGTTCGTTTACAACCCTAGCATCGATACAAGGATGTTGTGAAGGTTATGCTAAAGCAATTTAGGAGAAAACAGGAAGACATTTTACGAGCCTTCAGTGAGGAAAGTGCGAAGACGTATAAGAATTTCAAATTAGTATATGCTACTAGTCTACCTTAGTGTTAGACTAGAATTGTATTCAAGATTAAATTAGAGGGTCAAAGTTGTAATAGTTTGATAGTTCAATGGTTTGTGTTGTAAAAGTCAACTAAAGTTGACTTAGTATAAATAGGTTTGTCTTTTTGTAATCTTGTTGACACACACATAGAAACGAACACAGAGTTGGTAAGAGAATTCGCACACCTTGAGAAACACACACTTACACGTGAGACCTGTGACCGCTTGTTAGATCTGTGACTAAATTGTAAACATATGATTTGATCAATAAGATTGTGTTCTTAATATGTTGTGTTAATCGTATGCTAGTAATTGGGATCACATTTGGTATCAAAGCTTAGGATTCAACAATTTGAGACTTTTTCGAGTTCGTATTCTGTTAAGAGTTTCTTGATGTGATTAATCAATAGGATTGTGTTCTTAATATGTTGTGTTAATCGTATGTGTGATCCCAAATACTAGAATATGATTAACACAACATATTAAGAACACAATCTTTTATTGATTAATCACATGTATTACAATAGTCACAGATCTAACACGTAGTCACAGATCTCACATTTATGTTTGTGTTCCAAATGTGTGTGAAATCTCTTATCGATCTTCTGTCGTATCTCTGTGCGCGTCCACAAATCTAACAAAACAAACCTATTTATACTACGTCAACATTAGTTGACTTTTACAACACAAACCCTTGAACTTTCAACCAATTACATCTTTGACCCTCTATTTAATCTTGAATACAATTCTAGTCTAACAATCTCCCCCTTTGGATTCAAGATTAAAATTTTTTTGACAATTATCTTCAGGTCTTCTTATCTTCAAAAACATCTTCAGCAAAAATCTTTTTCAGCTTTGACAACTTCAAATCTTTGACACTTTGAATGAACTTTGTCTTTGATTTGATATTGATGACGTTTTCAAATTAATATCCATTTTTGAACCAACTTTGAATAGTCACCATTATCTTCATTCTCCCCTTTCGTTTTCGAAAGAATCAGACTTTGAAACCTCGAACTTTGCTCTTTGTTTAAGAATTTATCTTTGAAAACTCTCTCCCTTTCTGATACAAAACAATTTTAACACTTTCTTCACAATCATTGAAGTCTTCAAAAACTTTGACTTTGAAATTATGAAATTCTCCCCCTTTTTGATGATTTTGAGAATCAGAATCATCAAAACTATTTCAATGTCAGCACAGTCTTTTAATGATCTCCCCCAAATCATCTGATAAGCACAGTCTTCACGATTAACAATCTCCCCTTCTTGGTAAGATATGATCATTCTCCTCCAAACTGATCTGATAATGAGCCGTCAATTCATGAAATGTATTTATCCAAATCTTTTCAAATTCTGACAAATTGGAATGATAACCCTGAATCAACAAATGAAACAGTTAGGAATGTCTGTCAGTAGCACATAGCCACTGTGTACAACGAATGTACAATTTAAGGATCTTGAGTGATGTTCACTCCCCAGGACTTCCATTCAATCATTGAAAAACACAAGGTATTTTCTATGAATGTTCTGACAGAAAAACGAATTTTCTATGTGCTCGTGCTTGTGTTATGAAAGAATTAGCACAATGATTGTTGTTTAGGCTCAAAATAATGTAAACCATTGAGACAGCAACAATTATACATTGACTCAAATGTGCATGAGAAATGATCGAAGGTGAGGAAACTTTCCTTCTTTTTCAATATCAGTAACTTCCGAGTGAAGTACCAATAGAGTATGATAGTCCAAGATCACTAAATCTCTAAAGAGAGAAAGTAGAGAGAGAGAGAGAAATGTAGCGCAAAGTATATTTGTATTGAATGAGGCGTGAAAGTTCTTACAAGGAACAAAGACCAAAGGGACTTAAATACCCTTGGTCAATACAACACAGTATTAGACAACTAGACACAGTATAAGACCAAGCCCTATAAATACAATGATTACTATAAAATCAGACCTAACAATCTCCCCCTTAGTAATCATTGGCGCTTTGGTCTTCAAAAATTCATCTTCTAAATCAGCACGGACCATCAAAGCGACTTTATGAAGCAATCTGACTTTTAAAAGAAAAATTCTTCTCAGCATCTTCCAGATTGATTTGTCTTTGCTGCCTTTGACAAGTCTGGATCAGTAGCTTGTGCTCTACACGACACACCTCTTTTGAAAGACCTTGAATGAACTGTGGTGGTCGGAGCAAGAACAACAAAAGAATTAAAATTGTTGAGAGAATAGAATCTTTGAGCGAATCTTGATCAGCAGATAAACTTTTGAGCTCTTTGTCTCTTTAACTTCTCCTTGACTTCTCTGATTTCTCCCCCTCATGACCTTGATGAGTTGGGTCAAGTAGTTCATGCAAATGTTGGAGACGAGACAACTTAAGATCTGCAAAATCAAAGAAACGGAGAAAACAGGAGAGGTTTGCGCTACTAGTTGGTGGCGCAAAGCGTGATTTGCGCTAACAGAGAGAAGCGCAAAGTGAAGTTTGCGTGACATGCAGGAAACGCAAAGTGAGGTTTACGCTTGAAGCTGTTGGCGCAAATTGAGCTTTGCTCTACCAACGTGTGACGCAAATCTGACTTGGAGTCTGAAAATTTTTACCTGTTAAGCCCTTTGACTCCCCCTACATAAATGCACTAAATTTGACAATTCAAGTTAGCAATTATATAGAGAATCAGACACTCCCCCTCAAAAACAGATATGATCTTTGAAAATATTCTCTTTGTTCACTCCCCCTTGAATAATGCACAAACCCATTAAAATATATTTATGAGAACACAATGATCAAATAATGTAGAAAGAAAAAATATACTGAATATAAATTGTGAAACAACTAAACATATAAATTTTAAACACTAAACAAATAAAATTCTACTCAGTAAAATATCACAGATTTATCAATCATTTGAAATCAAATATATGTTGTTGGATACAGAAACAAGTTTCGCTGCATATCAAGTGAAAACATGTTCAGTTTCAAAAACTTCCATCAATCTATTCAGTGTGCTCGCATGCGAATCTTCGATTAGCTTCAAGAAAATTCAATTCTAAAAATATAATAGAGAACTTTGCATGTACTCACACTAAGCCATCAAAAATTAAGATTTTCACAAATTTATAGGTTTATCGCAACTCAAACATATCACCAAGTATCATGAGATGTGTACTCATTGGCATCTTTTTAGCATTGTGCACTATGGCATCTTGACATGAATGTGCTCTTTGGCATCTTTTAAGCTCGTGCACTTTGGATTCTTTTGAATCAAAAAGTTTATTAAGTAAAGAACATGCCGTAAATGTAACTTTCTATCTGACCCTATTGCAGGATTTGGGTCAGCCACTCCCAGACCAGTTGGCCTTAGGGGACTAGGTGTCAAGCACCCCTTGGAACTTACTTTCCCGGATCAGAAAGGCTACATCGACATATCCTAAACCCATTCATACCAGTAGAACATGACTTTCGATCTGGTTCTATTGAAGGATTTGGGTTCGATCACTCCCAGATCAAATGACCTTAGGGGACCAGATGACAAGCATCCCACAGAACTTACTTTCC
Organism: Arctium minus; assembly: GCA_954870635.1. Taxonomy (NCBI): domain Eukaryota; kingdom Viridiplantae; phylum Streptophyta; class Magnoliopsida; order Asterales; family Asteraceae; genus Arctium; species Arctium minus. Next base: position 66,772,568 of record OX941080.1, on the reverse strand, counting down.
CAAACCAGAAAGGTCACAGGTACAAACTTTGAAACTTAGAGATTTCTGTATTATATATATATATATTCATCTCAATCACTCAGTTTTACATAAAAGTGTTTAGCCCATATTTTCATTACAATCCATAATTTTGACTTTTTAGGATTTCCAAGCATTGTAAACTATAAATATTCCGAATTACATAACTTTAAAGCAGTAACAAAAGTTTCAAACATGTTGCTGACTTTTCGACTTTTGTAAGACTTGAAATTTGACCATATAAAAACTTTAATATAACAAAACAACTTGAAAATTTATCCTAGACACACATTTTATTCAAAACAAAGAAAATATGTAAATCATTTACTTTATAGAATAAAATTTGTAAAGATTTAAATTTTTAAATACAATATGCCGATTTTAAAATTTTTCATTAAAGACAAAATGTAAAGAATTCGGCAAATTGATATTTAGTTGAAACAAAATAAAATTCAATAATATTATCTTCCATATTTTAAAAAAAGTTTGTCTCTCAAATTTAAAAAAAAAAATTGGATTATACAAATTCAAGAGTTAGTCGAACACGCTCAGATTCTTGATTTTTTTTTGAGAAAAACTGGAATAGCATCATAGTCAGAGAAATATGCAGCGGAATGAAGTAGATGTACTCACAGTTTCTCATTAGTCAGAATGCTGAAGCATTGAAGACCGAGTCCTAGACTGACTTGTCTAGAAGTCAAAGTCTATGAAGCACGGGTTCTGAGCTGAAGTACTCAGAAGCCAATATTCTCTTACTCCCCTTTGACGTGTGGTGCCTGCAACTTAGAATCAGTTTGAGATTTGGGTACCCACTTGTATTTGGGCCCGTGTTTGTTAGTTGTAGTTCGTATGGGGAAGTACTTGTTAGATTTGACATTATAAGAATAAGAGAGATGATCACAAGAATGATAATCACAATCATCAGATGAATACAAAGCATAATCATCTGAACTAGAATAGGAAGAAGAATATGAGACATTTTTGGAAATTTGAAACATTTGCTTTATAGAATATTTTGAAACTTTATTACAATAAGCAAATGAATCACTTTTATAATGTTTGTCTACATATCGAACTTCATTAGTCTGAGAATCAGTAGATGTCCGCTTTGCTTTCCAGATTTGCCTTGATCGAGCTCTCAAAGTCCTATCTATAAGAATTGAATTGGAAGAATTAGAACTATCAGAAAGAACTTTATCTTGTTTCTTTGACTTCTTTGACTGTCTTCTTTTACGCTTAGGTTTATAATATTGATCATTTAGTGTAAAAGAATCATCAAGAATTTTTGACTTAATATCAGAATCAGAAGAAACAATTTTACCCAATCAACCAATCTGATCAACTAATAAATCTGAATTTTCCTCGGAGTCTGAAGAATTTTGAGAAAAGATTTTAAAATTAGAAACTTCACTTGTGTTTACTTGAAAATCAGAAGAAAGGCTAGAAATAGAATCTGGTTTTGGAGAAAATAATTTTTCTTCAAGACTAGATGTCATGAAAGAAAGAAAAATATCAGATTCAATTTTCTTTAAAATATTTTGATCTTCTATCTTATCTTCAAGATCGATGATTTTACTTTCTAATACTAATGGAGGAGTATATTTCTTAGAATCATAAATGATTGGATAAATATTTTCCTTATCAGAATTAGGAGCATAAGGATCAATAAAATCATCAGACATTGAAGATTTGATAGGAGATATATCATTTAAAACTCTTATTCCTCTCCTTGATTTTTCAGGAAAATATTTTGCATTTTCGCTCGTATAAACAAAAGGAATTTCTTTTTTCTTGTTATTTGTTCTTTTCTTATTTTCGATTTCTAACACTTGCTTCTCATTCATCCAATCAATTTTAAACTGAGGAGCATAATGAGCAAGAGTCAGATAATCATATTTATATAAACTTGGGGATTTTTCAATTGCATTGTTTAAACAATGAGGATTTTCAAAACCAAGTCCCCACCTTTGTTTTAAAGCTTCTTCACTCCTTGGTTTATTCATAAAAATTGTTTGTTCAGATTGGTTTCTTCGATACAACTTTTCTTCTAATTTATATATTTTATCTGAAAATTCATCTTTTAATTTGGTCATAGCAGTCAAAGATTCAAGATAAGTCTTATTTGAATTTTCCAAATCATCCAATTTGTTTTGAAAGATGTCTTTAGTATTTTCCAAAATAGATTTTTCATCTTTCAAAGAAATTTTCAATTTGTCAATCAAATCTGACTTTTCAGAATTTAAGTTCTTTATAGATATAAACTTAGAGCGTAAATCATGTATGGCAGTTATCATGATATTCAACTGAGAAGATATGAAATTGTAATCAAACTCTGTATATACCTCATCTTCATCAGTTTCAGAATCACCATCTGACTGATCATCTCCAACAAAGCACATCTGAGCGATCTTGATATTTACAGCTTCATCATCGGAATGATCCAGCCAGAACTCCTCTTCTGCAAGTAAAGTTGTTCCGTTCTCTCTCTTTTCAGCCAGCTCCAATTTCTTTCGATAGTAAGCTGAGTCCTTAACCTTCTTCACTCGACACTCTTTTGAAATGTGACCCGGCTTTCCACAGTTATAGCAGGCAGTAGTCTTTGGCTCGGGCACTTTTATTCTTGAACCAGAAGTGAAGCGAGAAGTGTTGGAACCCGATCTTGGTTGGAACTTTTTCTAGTAATGCTGAGAGATAAGGATCATTGCTTTCTGCAGTGCCTCACCATCGTCATCAGTTGACCCGTTGTAAGCGTTATCAGACAACGCTTGTTCAGCCAGTTGGCTCGTGAGGAGTGCAACCGGGTCTACTGGTTTTTTGTTCTTTTTGTTCAGTTTGACCTTCTTCTCAAGCACCAAGCTCTCATCAGTCATCAAAATTTCATAAAGTTCTTGGATTTGCATAGTGGAGATTCTAACATCATTCCTCAATCTGTGGCATGATTTGTTCCACTCTGGTTGAAGTGCATTGAGGAATTTCAGATTTTTCTCAAGCTCAGTCTTTTCTACTTTAATCTTTCTCAGATCATTGATAATGACACAAAATCTGTCATACACCGTTTTCAGTGGCTCACCGTCCTTGGCTTTGAATTATTCAAAATTATTCATGTAACGAGTATGTCGGAGTTGAGTCGCAACTGAAGAACCAAGCATAATCTTCTCAAGCTGTTGCCACATCAGATTAGGATGAGTTTTGAAATAATCAATCCTGTTGTATATAGAGTTTGGCAAAGCTAGCATCAAATTTGCTTTTATATCACGATCAGCTTGATATGTAGACAACTCTTCATGTGAATATTCTTTAGTAGGCTTATATAATCCAGAAGCCAATTTGGGTTTTTCAAACGGTCCTTCAGATAGAATAATCAACATGTCATTACCATTCTTTTGACGTTCAATGAAGTTCAGGAACCGATCTTGCCACTGTGTAAATTCATTTTCATCTATCAGCATAGGTGGACGATTTTCTGTACCCAAAGACATCATTAGATCACTTTTGTAAAACTGAGCTTGATAAGCAAATTTGTCAGAATCCATGTTTCAGAGAATCCAGAAAATTTCTAAGTCTGAGACTGGCGCAAAGTTGAGATTTGCGTGAAAAGCAGAAGACGCAAACTGAGCTTTTCGTGAACAATGAGAGATGCAAAAGAGGCTTTGCGTGAGAAGGTTGTGGCGCAAAGTAAGCTTTGCGTTATGCGAAGGAAACGCAAACCAACTTTGCGTGAGTAGCGGGAGACGCAAACTGAGCTTTGCGTTAGGTGTTGATCGCGCAAACTGAGCTTTGCGTGATAAACTTGAGACGCAAATCGAACTTTTCACGAGCAAAGGAAAACGCAAAGTGAACTTTGCGTGAGCTGTGTAAGGCGCAAACAACACTAGATACACTGGAGATGCAAAGTATGCTTCTCGCGAACAGAAGGAGACGCAAACTTTGGTTTGCGTGATAAACACAGATCAATTCTGAACTTCTCGTGAAGATGAAGAATTCCTTGGATGAATCTAGCGCAAACCAGATGAGTCGAGCGCAAACCTGTGATGAACTAGCGCAAAGTTCAGATCTGGCGCAAAGTTCTGAAAATCAAGAAAAACTTGCACAATTCGATTATATCCATGAAATTAAAGCAATTAATTCGCACAAGATTGATCGAAAAACAAAATTCTAACACATTTCAATCAACAAAATTGATTAAACACCACAAAATCAAGATTTCGTAAATCACACAGTTCGTAAACAACGAGTTTTCAGAAAAAACACAATTTCTCAAAATTCAACTTCAAAAACTGAATTTCTTGAAAAACAATGTGAATCAAAAGTTTTCTTCTATCAAAATCGAGTCCAACAAACTGATTTTCAATGAAATTCGATCAAAAACACATCCGAATTTGATGAAAAATCAAGAAAATCGATCAAATTTTCAATTTAATCAACAAATTCAGAAACGAAAAAATATTTCTCTCAATCATCTCAATATCTAGAACAACTCTGATACCAATTGATAGTCCAAGACCACTAAATCTCTAGAGAGAGAAAGTAGAGAGAGAGCAATGTAGCGCAAAGTATATTTGTATTGAATGAGGCGTGAAAGTTCTTACAAGGAACAAAGACCAAAGGGACTTAAATACCCTTGGTCAATACAACACAGTATTAGACAACTAGACACAATATAAGACCAAGCCCTATCAATACAATGATTACTATAAAATCAGACCTAACAGAGTATGTGTTGCTTCCCCAAAAAATGTGAAACATTCTCTTTTTAAGAAAAGAATGAGTAGCTGGTGGGGTGTTTGCAAGAGTTGGCATGGGTTCACTGCCTGTTTCAATGATGGTCACCAAAGAATGTGAACCAATCAGTAGATGTGGCTGCCCGGCTCAGAAAGAATTTGGTACAAAGTTTGATATTCTTTTACTCTGTTCTCACACCCTCTTTCTTTTAATCTTTTAAGCTCACTTCTAACCAATCTCTCATTTCCATTTTACCTCTTCACACACCAACACTCAAATCTTTTGACCCCTCTCCCCTCAATCACTCGTAGGATTACTTCCGGGGTAGGAAACACTGGTTATCGTGAATCCATGGAAGTCATTTAAGCACTCACATCGAACCCATGTATTTTATCCTAGAAAGAATGTGTTGATCAATGATTTAACTTTGCATTGAAAGTACAAAATACCATAGTCAGTGTATGTATGGTTCACAATATCAATGTGTGAGCTTTTGAACATTTAAGATTTCTCAAAACTTTATATGAATGAATAATCATGAAAGAATATAAATGTTTTGAGAATCTGACAATGATTTAATCAGATCAAAATTCATGAAGAATTAGAAATAAGGGATATCAAAGACGTAAGATGTTTATATGAACAATATATAAACATTTTAACAATGAAAGCACATTTCAGTTTAGAAATGACGTCTGATCTCAAACAAAGTAGAGTACAAACGGGAGTATTACCATAGAAAGATTTATCATTTGATACATGGTAATAACAAATTCAAGAAATGTATTGAACCGTTGTGCGTAGGAATACTTGACAGTATATGACAAGATAATACACAAGTATTTATCTTTTGAGAACACACAGTCAGATAAGCATCAAAGTATCCAAAATCATTTAAAAACACACTTCGAAATTCATAAATCATTTTGAGAACGCGAAGTGGTTTGAACATTTAAGAAAAACATTTTTCACAAGTGAAAGTTGTTCATTTTTCAACAAGTGATGAAGTATAAGGTTCAGAAAAATATACCTTCAGTATAAAACCTTAACGCTCCTTAAAATGAATATCATCGTGTAAACACCTTGACAAAACTTCATATATTTTCCCCTTTAATATCTGTAAGAATTCAAGTAATCAGAAAAATATAACAATCAAAGGTTAATGAAGTTTTATATCTCCTTCCCCTAAAAGATATAACAGTGTAATTCACTAACTCCTCCTCAAATGAAAAAAACTTCTTGAAAAGATGTTATCTTTTAAGCATTCGTCAGAAGAAAAACAATTTGAGTACGGGTCCTGAACTTAATTATTCAGAAGCCATGATTACATGTTCTCCGGTGAGAATAGTAATTTCAGATTTACCAATGAATAACGGGTCCTGATCTGATGTAACCAGAAACCATAGTCACTTGAAAAATATTCTGCAAGATAAAAGATTTTGGTAATCATTTAAAAAATGATTCCGCCTTTGTCAGTAATTGATGAATAATAACAACTATTCATAATATCCAAAACACAATCAATATAAGCACAAAATAAGATACACTCCCCCTCGGATCATGGAATGTCATTCAACATACCTAATTTGCTGACTAGAAATGTAAACCTCTTTTCATCCAATGGTTTGGTGAAAAGGGCAGCCAATTGGTAGTCTGTTTGCACGAAATGCATCTCTACGTCGCCCTTTTCCACATGATCCTTGATGAAGTGGTACCGTACATCAATGTGTTTAGTCTTTGAGTGCTGCACTGGATTGGCTGTTATTGCTATTGCGCTCTTGGAATCACAGTAGATAGGGACTCGCTGGTATGAGTAGCCAAAATCCTTCAATTGTGTCTTCATCCAGAGGACTTGCGAACAGCAGCTTGCGGCAGCTACATATTCAGCCTCGGCGGTGGATATAGATACACAATTCTGTTTCTTTGAAGTCCAACTTACCAACTTGTCACCTAAAAACTGACATGATCCAGATGTGCTCTTGCGATCCAGTTTGCATCCTACGTGGTCAGCATCTGTGTAGGTAGTTAGATCAAAACTAGAACCCTTAGGATACCAAAGGCCTAACTCGGGAGTGCCTTTGAGGTACTTAAGAATTCTTTTTACAGCGACTAGGTGAGATTCCTTCGGGTTAGTAGTGACATGGTGGTCGGTGGGGCGAGGGGTGGGTAGCGGGGTGGTAGCTATGATGAAGAAAGTGGTGTCATGGTGGTCAGATGACGGGGGGAGTGAGGGGTGGGTGTAGGGTGGATGAAGGGGGGGGGGTGACAGGGTGGGGTGGCAGTTGTGATGACGAAAATAATGGCATAGTGGTCATTGGTGGGTAGGGGTTTGGGGTAGGGTGAGGGTTATGACAACGATAGTAGTGGTGTGGTGGTTGGGGGAGGGGGATAAGGGGTTGGCGCGTAACAATTACAGTAGTAGCATGGTCGTGTGTGGGGCAGGGTAGGCAGTGTTGGTAAAATTGGATGTAAAAGGATGGAATTCAATTCCTTCGCTTATGCTAAAGAATAATGAATTGAGATTTAGATGGAGATTGTTTTTTAAGATGTGCTGAAGTCTGATTTCACTTTTGATTTTTAAGAGGTGGTGCTGAAGTCTAAAATCTGAATAAATAAGAATGTTTGTTTTTGTAAACTGACAAACGTCTGAATATGTATAATTGTCTATTTTATCCCTCAAAAATTCGATTTAGATACGTCAATTGAAGTGAGCATCGATGATCAAAGAACATAACGAAAAAAAGAAACAAAAGAAGGATGTTGGCAGATTTGCAAGGCTGTGGAGTTTTAATCATATCTCGCTCACCGAATCCCCAATGACGTTCTGTAAAGCCAACACACAAATCTACAATATTCGATTTTGCGTTTTTACAAATTCCGGGTGCATTTGGACTAAAACGACGTTGAAATTGAAAGAATTGTGTTAGACGGAAATAAGAGGTAATTAAGTGCCTAAGTTATCACTTAATTTATCAGAGGACATTAAGGGTTAAGAGACTCTGAAAAGGAAAAAAGAAAAAACAAACAGTCTGAATTGTTTTATGTCTGACCGAATCAGACATAAATAACAAATAATTAAAAAAAAAAGCAACACCACCTTAGCCATAAGGTTTTGATCTTCAAAATTTTCTTTAAAATCCTATGAATTATGCGAACCAAACAAACACACTACACCCATAAATAATTACCGGTCCTTTGTTATTGAAAACTCGTTGGAAATATTTTATATTTTAATTTAATTTAATTATTTAGATAGATTTAATTTATCATAAAACCGTAAATTAAGAAGTTAAAACCGCCTTCTTCTACTGGCGAACTTGTCTCTCTCCTAGGGTTTCGCTAACTCCACCCCCTCTGTATGCAGTATCTATCTGCACGTCATCTACCATTTTAGCTTCCTCAAAAGGTACGTTTCTAAGAATTCAACCCCTATCGATTTCTATTCTTTATCAATTCGATTTTTAGGACTCGTTCTTTATGCACATGGTGATGAATGGCGATTTTTGATTTTGAATGAAGAGATCGTACAAACCCTAGATTGAATCAGTATCTGTTGGTGATGTTAGCAGCTCAGATGATAGAGTTGATTTCGCATCGGTTATGATTGACTCCTCCGAGAACCTTACAGGTGTGTAGGGTGATGGACGTGTAGGTGGTGTATTGCAGGGAGTAGCATGGGTAGTGTTTCTTCGGAAGGAAATGTCAGTGATACAATCAATAGAGGAACTGGAGGTTCGAACAGATTGGATGGTTTTGAGTTTAATAACAAGAATGGGATACGGGAGCAGCAGAAGGGACAACGGAGAGAAGAGGAGAAACCAAAAGAATCAAAATCTCCTATATATGATTCAATGTTTGACAGTTATGCTTCAAATGGTGGTGTGGCCAGGGAGGTTAGACCATCAATGGAGGTATCTTCTGGTCATGGATATGAAGTTGGGGATATGGTTTGGGGAAAAGTAAAATCTCACCCGTGGTGGCCTGGCCATGTGTACAGTGAAGAGTTTGCAACCCCTTCGGTACGCCGATCGAAGATTGATGGTTTGTTGTTGGTTGCCTTTTTTGGCGATAGTAGTTATGGGTGGTTTGATCATGCAGAACTTATACCATTTGATTCCAATTTTGCGGAGAAGTCACTCCAGACTAATTCTAGAACGTTTGTTAAGGCTGTAGAGGAGGCAATCGAAGAGGTGAGCAGGAGGAGTAGTCTTGGTTTGTGCTGTATGTGTCGGAATAAGAAGAATTTCAGGCAGACCGGTGTGCAGTGTTTTTTTTCTGTTGATGTGGTAGAATATGACCCCGGAGTTGTATACTCAATTGACGCAATTGGGAAAGCTAGGGACAATTTCCAGCCCAGCTTATCTCTTGATTTTGTAAGACAGTTGGCTTTGGAACCTACAGGCAGTGATCATGCTGATATTGATTTTATAAAGAACAAGGCTACAGTCATGTCTTACAGAAGGGCAGTTTATGAGGAATTTGATGAGACCTATGCCCAGGCATTTGGTTATGGCCCTGTTCACCCATCATCTGGATCTATACAAGAATCCACCCCTGGAAAAACGCCAACCAAAGGTATCGATTCATATACTATATATGTTCATTTATGTTTCTTTTTCCTCATATTTTTTTTCAGCATATGGCAACTGTTTGAGAATCCACTTCAATTTCAGAACAAATTAGATGGTCTTCTAGATTTTAAAAGCAACAACTGATATGGATAAATTGATTAATTGCTCTTGTTGTTTGCTTTTTTAGTTTTTTGAATTTTTGTTTCATATTTCTTGCATGTGAAGATGTTTTACTCAGAACCAAGAACTTTTTAGTGTGTAAAATTTATCTTCTGGGTGTAGTCTACAAAGGATAACAGATGTCGGTTGAATTTGGGAACCAAGGACTCTTGCGAAGTGGCTACTATAAATTTACAGCTTGGGAAACATGAAGGATCCGATATAACCAAATGTTTGTATGCGAATGCACATTAACCATTGCGGTGATGTATTGATTGTAAAATGATGATCTTTTCAGCTATTGTCTTTGCAAACTAATAATTTCGTACAAACTCTTATCACTGCTATGGTGGAATTACTGTTTGAATGATTTGGATATCTAAGGCAGTAGTCTGTCCTGGAGGACAATGAAATCTTCGACTCATGGGTCATAAAATTTGAGTAGATTTGGTGTTGAGTTGCTCTATGCTCCAGCAATTGGTTATGTTTCCGATTATAATTTTGTGGTAAGTGCATGATGTATTTTATGTTTAATGTTATTAGAAGCTTCAAATCTGAGAGGAAATGACCCACATTCTATACCTACTTTTGACACTTCTTTCAAAAGGTATATCTACTGTCGATCATAGAAAGACATGTTATATAGCATTTTTTACCTTAAAATAGGAGTAAGTTTTATTCAACACATGTTATATTATACATTCTCATCCAACTCAAAAGTCTTGATATGTATTTCATTTGGTCCTAAAGCTTCCCAGACTTTCATGCATCTTTTTTTAATCTTAATTTAAGGACTTATGGTTGTTATTTAAATATTTTGTCATTGTTGTTAACTTGTTATTGTAATTGTTTATGCTTTGTAACTAGGATGTAACTGTTATATTTATCTACAGATTTTGAAATTGTGTCTTTGTGTCGATTTAAGCTGTTAATGGGGCTTGTTTCTTCTATGTTCATCGTTGTGAGCTTTCATGATTCACAAAAGCTCATTATGGTTTATTTCAGCAAGGAATTTAATCTTCCCTCGAGTCAATAATTATCTTCAATGGAGTTCACTTATAGGAAAACTGGATAATCTTAATCTTACCTCAGAAAATGAATCAGAAACACAATGGAAACACTGTTGGTTAACTCACGATCTTTATTTGTAGGAGATTAAAAAAATCTAACAAGTAGGAAAGGTGGCTTCTGGTAACTTTGAGGAGAAGGATTTCATCATCCTATCAACTTATGCTGTCAATCCAGTACATATACACCAGATAGACATACGGAACGTCCAAACTTGAGATAACATAATCATGATCACACTTCTTACCTAGAGAAATGTCTTTTGCCTTATTGAATTCTTCCTCTGTTTTGCATTTACGTTTCTGTAGCTTTGTTCTTTGTGACTTTTTTGAAGTTCTGCAGTAAACGAAAAATGGAGCTTCTTGTTCATGCCAGCTACAAACAATGATTTCGGCTTGTCCATGATTTAGCTTTTATGTCAAAATACCAGCATGTTTGTACATAACTAGGTTTTCTGGTTAAAATTTATTTGTTTCCATACTTGAAAGCTGAGAAATAGCATATGGAGCAGTTGAAAGATTACAGTAGTCTATATTTCTCATTTTTGGCATTTGTTGGGGATTTTAGTCATCTTTTCTTAAGCCTCTAGCATGGATTCATGTTCTGTAAACATGGCCAAAATTATTCACTATTGTTAGCTCTTGTTTTTGTTATTTTACAGCTCCGTTGAGTGGGCGGGAGGTGTTTGCTGACACTTTGGGCAAGGGTAGGAACCCTGCAAAACTGAATAAACCGAAGGACCATGCTAAGAAAGATAAGTATCTTTTCAAACGAAGAGATGAATCTAAAGAGATAAAAATGCACCAAAAGGAGAAACGGAAAGTGACATCCTCTCCCCGGCCTGCTCATTTCGACGATCCATCAATTGCTGCTGGAGACTATAAGCTGCAAAAGAGATTCTCAGGAAGAGATGAACAAATTGGGATCAACATTGCCAATGGTGAATTAGCTTTAAGAGATGCAACTAGAACCGGTGCAAGCAAGGAAGACAAACCTATTATTCTGGAATTCGATAACCCTGGTTTTGAAATGAAAACGAGCAAGGTTGAATCACCCAGTAATTCTTCTATTGCTGAGGTTGCTGCGGATAATAGTGGTCATCTACCAAAACTGAGGAGGTCCGTGGATGATGAGAAGAGAATTATGCCAGAATTGGAGGACAGAAAGACAAGTTCTGGTTTGGTAGTTGATAAGTCTTCAAGTGAGGCAAAGGTCTTTTCCCATGATGATATTCCAAGTTCAAGACCCCATAAACTTGTTTCACAGCAAAAAGTGGTTAGTGAGCCCAAAATGGTGAAGGTATTTAAACGGCCTGCTGGAGAACTAGGCTCTGGGAGATCGGTCCTGCCTGAGAAGAAAAAGAAGAGAAAGAATGAATCATTGATGTCTGATAGTACACATATCCACGGGCAAGAGGCGGTTTCTTTGGCTGAGAAAGTTTTGGCTAATAAGCCACTTCAATCTGCTCTTGCACCAAAGCATCCAATTGAAGGTCCTCACAGAACTGGATTAGGGAATTATGAAGTGGGGCTTCCACAGGTATTGGGTGATTTGCACTCACTTGCTCTTGATCCTTTCCGTACTGCTAACAGAGGATTACGTATTAAAGTAAGGCAGGTTTTTTTAAGGTTTAGGTCACTTGTGTTTCAGAAAAGCTTAAACTCCTCACTGGCCGAGGGGGAGGCAAATGGGATCCATTTTAGGAAACCTCCAGCTCTTATTTCAGCCACTGGTGGCTCTGAGAACGGCATAGGAGTGCCGCCTGTGAAACCACAAGCCAGATTTTCTGGCAGGCCAGATGATCCGACTAAAGGTGGGCACAAGCGGGGTCCGTCCGACCGGCTAGAAGAAATGGCTGCAAAAAGAAAAAAGAAAATCGGTGAAATAAGAAATTTAACCAAGGAGACAAAGGTAACCAAGAAAATTGAAGAACCTTCAGCGTGTGTAGATGGCAGGCAGGCGGCAGTTATAACACCGAGGAAATTGGGAGCTGAGTTGAGCAAGAAAACAGAGCAACGGGCACCAGAACCTACTATGCTACTGATGAAGTTCCCAACAGGAGGATCTTTGCCGTCCGTTAATGAGTTGAAGGCGAGGTTTGCACGTTATGGACCCATGGATCATTCGGGTACTCGGATATTTTGGAACACATTCTCATGTCGGGTGGTTTACAGGCACAAGATCCATGCAGAGGCAGCATATAAGTTTGTGGTCGGAAGTGGCAGTCTGTTTGGAAACGTCGGTGTGAAGTGCTGCCTGAAGGAGGTTGAAGTTGTGGGATCTGGCGATCCTGAACCACCTCTTAAGGTCCGAAAAGAAGACGCTTCTTCTGGGGCCCACCAGCCAAGCATGGAGGACAAGCCTTTACAACTGAAATCATGCCTGAAGAAATCTGGCGGTGAAGAAGGCGGCGGTAGAGGGGCGGCTCGTGTAAAATTCATGTTGGGCGGAGATGAAATTCATAAAGACAAGAATGGTGATGGTTCATCATCTTTTTCTTCTTCTGATACAACAATGGATTTTAATAGTAAGAATTTTCAAAAGGCTGTTGTTCAGCCTTCTCAACCACCTCTTCACACATCTATTACAGTTAGTAGTGGTATGCATTATAGTACATCCTTAGCACCACCATCGTTACCGTCACCGCTACCACCACTGCCACAGCCACAGCCACAGCCACAGCCACCACATTATGGCGGCAACATGGGAGCACCGCCGTTAAAGAAGGATGTTGCTGTGCAAATGATAAGGCTTATGACAAAATGCAATGATGTTGTGAGCAATGTTACGGGTTTGTTAGGCTACGTGCCTTACCATCCTCTGTAAACCGAAACAACACAAATCAAAGTATGCAGCCAAAACGATCAATGGCATGAGATCGTTTTAAAAATACGAACGGGGTTGAGATTTGGGCTAGTTGTGTAGTTGAGAATGAAATATATGCTAAAATTTGAACGACAAAGATGTACTCGTTCAATACCCAACATATAACTTTGCTTCCATCGACAAAAGTTACGTTTTGGACGGTGTTTTCCATTTGCACAAAATTTTCTTCTAAAATATTGTTCATCGTTTTTTGGTTTGATATATAAATCGGTTGTTTTCTCCATCGATACTAGATAGATGGGTGTATGAGTTCATTTGCTGAGATAGATGGGTGTATGAGTTCATTTGCTGTATATAAAACAATAAATATCAACCTAGGGACAGACATGTGGGTCCATCTCTATTCTTCCTTTTTATAATTGTGTAAATAAACTACATTTTTATATAAATAATTATTTTTTTTCTAAAAATATTATACATATTAAATAAATAATATTTTTTAAGAAATATTTTTTTAAAATAACTAATTTGGTCACTAAAAGAAAATTTTAGTAATGTTATATATTTTAGAGTTATTTTATTATTTATATTATAAATAAACCATATTTAGTATATGATATTATAAATTATTATCATATATAAATGTAAATTATAAAGTAGTTGGTGATATAACAGTGGGAACCACTTTTAAAATATGTATATAATTTCATTGATATAAGATATTATTTCAAAGCGATGTGACACTTTTGAAAGATGATTGGTATTGCAATGGTGTGATGATCTTACTAGCTCCGCGATTGCTCATGTACTTTCTTTTTCTCCTAAAATAAATGTCTATAATGTAATATATAAGACATACTGATTTAGACTATTACATATTTTAATTAAATTACAATTTCTTTTTAATAAAATATGAAGTAATAAATTTCTTCATCTCATAACTAAGTAAAATTAGAAAATAGACATCGACTTTTTAAAAGTTAAAACTTATTTTGGGAAATATGGATACTTTACCGTTTATATACGTTTTTTTGACCTTTTATGTATTTTTTACCCCACAAACCCCTATAAATACTTGTATTGTAAGTTTGTAACTTAAAATTATATATAAAACGTATTTTTAAAGTGTATTTTAGTGATTTATTATAAATAAAACGCATTTTTAAAGTGTATTTTAGTGATCCATTATATAAATAAATTATTTTTAAAAAAAATACGAAAAAATCATCGGCCCGATCATGGCCCGGTTTAGGCCCGGCCCGGCCTGGTTTTTATATAACCGGTTTACTCCCACCTTAAACGGGCCAAACATTTTTGGGTGAAGCCCGACCCGACCCGTCCCGAAGCCCGATTGGCCCGATTTTTAAAATCACCGTTTGGGCCCGAAGCCCGTTCTGGCCCGGCCCGAACCCGATTTTTGGCCATCACCAATTGATGTTAGGTCTCATTGATGTGGTATCAATATTTTTATTTTTTAATGCCAATTAGCAAAAGAATAAAATAAAAATAAATTAGACAACACTATTTTTTCAAAAGATTGTTAAATTTGTGGTATTTTTTATGAGTTGATTATGCTTTTACAATTTTTACAATCCTTTCAAAATTTTTTTTACTTGGTTAAGATTTAAAAATATCAATATCTAACTTCAAAAGAAACGGATCCTAATTGACATTTACAAATCATCAAGTAATAAAGGTGCTTAAATATTTGGGATGTAATATCTTAGACCATCTCCAACCCATACACCAAAAATAACACCAAAAACACTAAAATTGGTGGGACCATTAACACTAAATTTTTTTTAACTCCAACCATACTTCAAAAAAAACACCAAATCAGTGGGTCCATATAAAAAACATAAAATAATAACTCAAAATAAAATTTATTACAATTAAAAATACATTTAATAATAATGATGTGTGAACAAGAGTGGTTTAAGAGCATTCATGGTGGGTCCTACCCTTTTTGCAGTGTGAACAGTGTAACACCATATTTGGTGTGTTCTCCATTGAAAAAAATCAGGCCGACATTTTTTTTAGTGTTTGCAGGGTGGTTGGATTGAACCATACTGCAAATCCAAAGATTTGCAGTATGGTTGGAGATGCTCTTAGGGAGTAAAATATAGGGTTTGAGAATACATTATTTAAAAAATAAGAACCGAAACAAAGCAGTTTTATTTTCATGTAATATGACCTTTTATTTTATACTGGCCAAAGAACGTTCAAGATATTTGATCATCAATAACACATCCGTTTTTCAAATCTCTTCGACGATGATTTTCTATTTAGGGGTTGTCTGGTTTTCTTTCTTTATTAAACCATGTAGCTTTGTAATATGACCTTTTATTTTATTAGGTTTATAAATAATATATTATTTGAATAAATTTTAAAAATTATATCGCTTTTCTTGTAACTTGAAATTTAAGTTGATTTTTGTCATTTTCAAATAATATTTATTTTATATTAAGGGGTAAAATGGTCATTTATGTAATTCAAACATTTAATTTAGGATAAAAAGTAAACAATAACACATTTTTATCCAAACAGACAAATTTATCCATACATGACTTAATTGAAAATTTAAACAACCTCTAAGTTGTTTGTATGAACAAAAATAAATTATTTATTTATATTTTTGTCCTCAATAAACAGTCTAAAATATGCTAACAAATTTAACCCTAAACAAATCATTATCAAATTTAATTTTTGCAAGACAAAATTTATAAACTCATAAGCATATGATCAAATTCAATTAATCGGATAAAATACTAAAAGACAATAAAACATTTGAATCTCGTAAACAAAATCAAGCATACATCTTTTCCAAAATAAAATTAATTTGCATAATGCTAAGACCGAGGAATGGAGAAATAAAAGAGGGTATTTTGAAAAAAATTGGCTGAAAGGGTAAAGAGAACCTGAATTGGTCGATTGAATCAAGTCATGAGCTTAACATTAAGTTGTAATCAAACAACTCGGTATAGCTACACAAATAAAGGTATAAGCCCATATGAGGTGATTAAACCAAAATCATACGCCCCTAGTTTTCTTAAAAATAAGTCAGATATATACACCACACCAAGTATCTACATTTTAATCCTTCGCCACAATCGTCGTTTCTACATAAAGAAAATTTAAACTATGGTGTTTTGGAACATGTATACAAAAAAAAAAAAAAACAACTACGTCGATGTATACATGAAAGTAGACTAATTATACATTTTTCAACACCGATAACTCGTCTTGACAGTCAGGTCAAGGATCGTACACGACTTTTGTTAGAGAAACAGGGGCAAAAGGATCGATCAGTTGACCGGATTTCTTGAGAATCGTGTATGTCACTTTCCAAATTGGTATTTCGACCCTATGCCTGGGTTGCACGAAATCCAATATGGGATAAGACTCAAGAACACAATCGTTTTTAGGCACAAAAATGAGAGCAAGTTTGCTGGTGAGTACAAAATTATTGTTCAAAACGTGAGTCTAAACATAAGTATATATCGTATATATACTAGTCCCATTCGTAAAATAGGAAAATAACTGAAATGAGAATGATAGCAAATTATTAGCTATTATGGTCGGTTACAACCAATTTAGCTAAAATCATGGACTAGAAATAACTGAGCATTAAATGACTAGTAACTGCAGGTTTAGAGATAGCCAAATCTAGAGATAGGCACCAGAGCTCCTGGTCCAAAGACGCCCACCAGAGGCTCTGCCATGAGCCACCAGAGGCTCTGCCGTGAGCCATCAGAGGCTCTGCAAAATAGGCATCAGAGCATCTACATTAAGCCTCTTATCAAGTTTTCCACTGCATTCCAAGTCCAAAATTCTGAAGAGCTTTTGGGCGCTGCCCCAAACCCCACGGGACCACCGCCAGGGGCTCTACCCCTTGGACCCCGCAAGGGGGCACGACCCCCTTGACCCTGCCATTTCGTCGTGTCCGGGATCAAACTCGTCTTATAACAAGTGTGCACTCCGCACCACCGAACTTGTATTAGATCACAGTTTGAAACCCATTAGTACTCGTGTTATATCCAATTACACTTAAATGCTCGGTGACACTAAAATCACCAACAACTTTGTCGTCATTTATAACAAAATTTTCATTTATTGTATTTTGTGGCATTGTACAATATCTAAAAAAAGCTTTTGGAATGAAGTTAAAGAAATGTATAATGTTTTTGTTTATGTTGCTATCACAATTCACGACCACCCTAACGTCGTCTTGATGGCACACATCACGTCTAAAAATGTAAATTTGCAGCCATCTTAATCCGAACTAGAACTGCCACCACCCGCCTCGATTTCCTCTCCTAGCGCAACTCCGAGCAAAGCCGCTCCGACACCGGTTCCAAAATCGAGCACCGCTCCCATTATGCCTTCCCTCTTTTTCTTTTTCTTCTTCTTTTTCTTCTTCTCTTTGTCTTTGTCTTTGTGATCTTTGTCTTTGTGATTTTTGTCTTTATGATCTTTATCTTTGTGATCTTTGTCCTTGTGATCTTTGTCCTTTTCCTTGTTTTTGTCTTTATCTTTCTTTTTCTCATGTTCACCGCCATAATAAGGGTCGCCACCTGGTTGCGACGGATAACCACCACCATATTGTGGTTGTGATGGTGGAGGATATTGCCCTGGTGGATATTGGTTAGGATATGCACCATTTGGGGGTGGTTGGTTGGGGTATGCACCATTTGGTGGTGGTTGATTAGGGTATGCACCATTTGGTGGAGGTTGGTTCGGGTATGGTCCAGAATAGGAAGGTGGTGGCACGCCACCCTGAGATGGTGGGTAAGAGTTTTGTGGAGGTGGTTGAGTCATTTTTTCCGGTTGGGTGGATTCAGTCATATGATCCCACCTGTACCAGACCGATTAGATTTTTTATTTCCCTTTTTTAGTGGGGATTATGAATTTGTATTGAGATAAATAGGATGCGATTATGAATATGAGGGGGGAAGAGACAAGTTAGGAGAAACACAAAGACCCTCCTTTTACTCCCTCCCTCAAAGTATCAAAAAAAAATATATACTAATCAATCATTAAATTTTATCATTATTTTTATATAAGAAAAGAACAAAATACATGAAAAATAGAAGATACTATCTCTACTTTGAGGAACCATTTTTTCAATAAAGTCATATTTAAGGGTCTATGGCTTAATTTTATTTATTTAGTGTCCATTGTTGACGTGGTGATGTATTTACATGTTTGAAAGTACAATTCTCAAAAACAGTTTACGCTTAAATAGACATTTTAAAACTATAATCCCTTAAATGTGTGATTTGAAAATATATATGTTCCTCCAAATATGAAACAAATGAAATTAGGTTTCATTCTCATGCATTTTACCTTAAACAATATATGGATAGAATTATTCTCTCATTTACGCATTTTAGTGTTAAGTTTATATTTGTCTCATTTTCTTATTTATTTGTAATATGCTTTCTAAAATGTTCAAAAAGAGAAAATTTTGGCCAAGCTTTGGCTCTAAAATTTGTGTTCGTCTTCTTCAAATGTTAATCATTCATTATTTCTCAAATGGTATCAAAGTATGAGGTAATCTAATCACCATCTTATTCGACTCATTATCTAATCTCAACCTATTGTCACTAACTCCCTTATGATCTCATTAGGGGTTATCCTAAAAAATATCAAAATCTTTCCCGATGCCTATTACTTGTTTTTGACGATAATCACTATTGGAACCAAATTGTAAACACTTATGGCATGTCCATTTCAATCACTGAATCTAATTATATCTTGGGCATGGTATTCACCAAAGAAGGGAAAACTTGTAACTCCTTGACTATCTTATAAGACTTTTCACTTAGAAGTTGTCTTTAGTGTTGCAAGCGATCTACAATGCTTTATTTCAGTATCATCATTCCTTCCTTGTGCGATCTATTTAATCACACTTCCAATCCCCTCTTGGATCACATTCAGAATGAAAGCAACCTTCATCATTGCCCCCGATCTCACCTATTCTTGCTGACTTCCTTATCTCACATATCTACTTTCCATTATTAAAAGTTGACTTCTATGTAAGCTTTGCGCTCTCCCTCAAGGTTGCTTACAAGTTTAGTGGTCATGTTTGGTTCTTCTTGAACTTTATTGAACAATTCTTCTTGGACTTCCTTGATGTGCTCACTGTTCCAGCAACACGTCGAATCTCTTCTCCCACAGCTTTAGATCAATTTCATGTTCATTGTTTGGGAAAGATTTCATAAGTCTGACCGTCGAAGATATTATCTTCGACCAAGACTATCAACAACCAGACGTCCATATCACGTGGACGATGATATCCCCTACAACGGTCATCAAACTATATTTTTTTATCCTCAACTACCGCTAACACTTATCCTCGACAACCGTTATCCCTTTTGTTAATTATTGCAGGTACCATCATTATGATGTCCATTGTGCATCGACAATATCCACGATCGTCCACAGTTTTTACCCTCGAAGGGGTTTTCCGTGTCATCAAAGTTGCTTGTCTTGTTTATTATTTTCTTCATAAATCTTGTTTATTTCCGAATACTAATCTATAGTATTTGGCATAAAAACTTTGGTGCCTACCGTGGAACCAAGTAAGGATTCTTCTTCGAAATAAACAAATTATTTTGAACTAGCGAAATCTCTTTCTCAGATTTATAACATGTCTTCCACAGGTTCTGATCAAGTACTCATTGCAAGATTGCAAGCACAATTGGATGCTGCCCGACAGCAGATTGCACATTTGGGTGGTCAAAATCCAAATTTTCCTCAAAATCCTCAAAGAACTATAACGATTGCTTCAAACATCACTGGATCCTCAATGACCCGACCTATATCTCACACTTCCATTAATATTCCTTCCTACACTGTACCACCTTTCCTTAGTACCACATCTTCAATTTCTAAACCTCAGTTCCTTCCTCCATCTCCTCTGTTTCCATGGAACTTGACATTTTCCCCTCGAGCCACAAACCGTTTGTCGTCAGTATCCACGACAACTACTTCTGCGACATCCATATTTCCCATTACAAGTATCCTATTCTTTGTTTCTAAAGCCCAAGATGATTCATAATCATCTTTGAGGAATGGGTTTCATGCGACCATTGGGCTTAGCGCTCAGGGTTCTGGGTTTACTCCCCTAATCATGTCAATTCTTATTGCTGCATGTAACACCCCAAACTGTGCGCGAATTATCCCTTTCATGTATCATTATATAAATTAACCTTGGAACATAGTGCATGCGTATGTTATTGAGTTCTGGACTAGTGGAAAGCTACTTGTGCCGTTATCTGATCAGTTTATAATGGAAAAAGGATTTTTCGTGCAACTCACTCACCAGGCGACAGTGCCCGGCGACTGACACCTGTCAAGGTCGTAGGGCATAGTCGCGGAGAGACAACGGGTCTCGGTACAGGTTCGGCGATAGTGCCCGGCAACTATGCCAGGGTCACTATCGCATGGTCATAATCGCGAGGGGCGTACCGAGAGGACCCCAACGCGGGCGACATTGCCCCGCGACTATGACATTGGCATAGTCGCCGTGTCACAGTCGCCGACGGGCTGTTTGGGTATAAAAATCAGATTTTCGGGATTTATCAGTTTAGTTGATTTTGGAGAGTAGATTTGGGGGTTTCTCACTTGCGATTTTGGTAAGCTTCTAACCCTAGTTTCACCCTCTTCATTTATGAATCTACTAGGTGCATTAATGGGATTTAATGTTCCTCTAGGGTTGGCTCTTGTGAAGTATATTATTCCAATCATCTCTCAAGCTTCCATCTCACCACTTCCTCTCCTAAGGTTTTGATTTCCTTGTAAGGGGGTCACCAAGGTGAGGGTGTTTCTTGACCTTCCTACATAATTACATGCTTATTTATGTACTAATGATTATTTCAATCTTTCTTGTTTTTGGAGTGGTTTAAAGGAAAGTTAACCTAAAAATCTTATTTTGGGGTAAGGTCTTAAAGGATAACATTTGATGAGAAAGTTGAGCGTATCATGTAATAAGGGTTAAGTGAACTACCATAACATTTATTGGTATTATTTATAGCTTGTTGGTGGCTTTACATTTATCAGACTAAAGACTCGGTTTGAGTTGATGTCCCTAATAGACTAAAGACTCGGTTTGAGTTGATGTTCCTACTAGACTAAAGACTCGGTTTGAGTTGATGTCCCTACTAGACTAAAGACTCTGTTTGAGTTGATGTCCCTACTAGACTAAAGACTCGGTTTGAGTTGACGTCCCTAATAGACTAAAGACTTGGTTTGAGTTGACGTCCCTAATAGACTAAAGACTCGGTTTGAGTTGATGTCTCTAATAGCTAAAGATCTCGTTTGGGTTGATGCTATCAAGTACATGGCTTGTTGGACTTATGATCGTCAATGGTGAAATAATATTGTAAACTAATCTTTGATGACAGGTGAAGTAACTTGGTGTTGATACCATATCAATGTGGACGATCCCGCGTAGTATAACTTTATTTCGCTAAATACTTTTCAAATATTGCTCCTCACTAGACTTAAGTCTAACACTTGTTTTCTTTGGCTGTCATGTATGACAGGAAATCCTAGTGGCGGGAACCTTCGGGAATGAGTGGTCAATCGTGTGATCGCGAGCGGTCCTTTTGGGAAATCTAGAGACCGGTATCCACGATGAATAGTCTACATTTTGGAAGAATAGCGACACCCGACTGTAATCTATTAGAGAAACCTAGATTATTTAGGTTGTCGTTTATTATTCTTCATTCGCTGGGTTGTATACATAATATTAAATTCCCCTTTGGGATGTCACTTTGGGATTCTTTGGCAGGTTTTTATCAATTTACAGCCGTCATATTGCCAAAATTTTAAGTTTTAAAGTTCCTCTATTTTTTAGGGAGTTACAAGTTGGTATCAGAGCATTAGTTTAAGGGAACTAGGTATGGACGTAGAGTACCTAGACTTAAGTTGTGAATTTAGGCAATGATTCCGTGAGAATGGGTAGAACTCTTAAGATAAGATAGTCTTAGAGTCGACGGAAGCTACACGAGTTAAGAGTTATGGTAATGGGAATGAAAATTTTTATGTATCACATGTTCATAATTTCGCCTAGCTAACGTTATTATGAAGGTGTTTTACGTGATTATGCTTGTTTTCCGTTGTTATGATAATTAATGAATGTGGTAGTACGTTTCCTTGTTTATCGTTGTATAGTCCTATCTTATTTATATTCTTGCGTGTGTGGCAGACTATGGTAAACACTCGTAATCGACCGGAGGGTCAAGATACGGCGGCGTCTACGGCCGACCAACCAAGGGTAACCAATGCAGATCTTCCCCCACCGTTTATTAACGCATTGGGCGGAGAACCGGAGCACATACCCCGTCGCAACATAGCTGCAACTCATCCGGTCATGGAAGAAGTAACCCAGGAGACCAGAATGATGGATCGGATGATGCAAGCCATGAGTGCTGCCATGGATCAACAGCACGAGGTGTTTCTGAAATTGTTGGACGACCGAGATGCCAACCACCGTAGGAATGAAACAGTGGCGGAAAACGTTATAGTGGCAGGATTTGGGGGTTTGGGACCCCGTATCCCTACCAATGCGACGAAAACCCCGACCGCTAGTCACGAGGCAAAGTCGTGTACGTTTAAAGCATTCCTCGGATGCCGACCGCCTGAGTTCAAAGGATTGGATGACCCGGCCGCATGTGTGGGCTGGATTAGAGAAATGGAGCAGGCTTTCCGCTCAAGTGAATGCGGAGAAGATCAAAAAGTAATTTTCGGTTCGCGTATGTTGAGGGGTACGACCCTCATGTTGTGGGATGTATATTCCGCCTCTGTAGAGACGACTATTCTGGAGAAACTATCTTGGGCTACTTTCAAGGAGAAACTGCTAGAGGAATATTGCAACGAACGGACAATGGATCGGATCAAAGAAGAATTCCAAAATCTGAAGAAAGGTAGTTTGTCGCTGAAGGAGTACAACTGGAAATTCATAGACATATTAGGGTTGGTGGGACATCTAGTTCTGAGTGAGAAGGAGAAGATCAAAGCCTACACCAAGGGTTTACCGTCGGAAATGATGAACCTAGTGCGGGTGTCTAAGGCCTCCACCTTGCGGGAGGCAATCGAGGAAGCTCAATTGGTAAAAGATTCCTACGGCCCGAGCAGAGAAGAAAAGAGTAGGCCAGTTGAGAAAAGAAAGTGGGAGGGGAACTCTACGCCCTCAAGAAAGTCGAGACCTTTCAGCAACAACTACCGTGGGAACGACTCTAGTCGTGAGGTTAGGTGGTGCTCTAAGTGCAGGAACAAGAATGTGGGTCCGTGCACGTCAGGTGGGTCGAACTGTTTCAAGTGTGGGAAGCCGGAACACGGGCGTCGCGACTGCCCGGTCAAGGGAGTCATGTGTTTCGAATGCCATGAAATTGGTCATTTTCGGAGCGAATGTCCGAAGTTGAAGTCAGTAAGTAGCGGGGCGAAGAAGCCGGATCCTCCTATATCATCGGGCAGAGCTTTTCAGATGACCAACGAGGAGGCGAAAGCTTCAACGGATGTAGTGTCGGGTACGTTTCTCCTAAACTCCGTACCTACGCGTGTATTATTTGACTCGGGAGCTAGTTTCTCTTTTGTATCAAGTTCGTTTTCCCCAAAATTGTCCATGCCCACTACTAGTCTAGGTGATGCTTTAGTAGTAGAGTTAGCTGATGGTGATCAAGTGGTGGTTCGAGAGATTCTAAGAGATTGCAAGCTTGTAATCGAAGGGAGAGAATTCCCTATTGATCTAATGCCTATGGTCATCGGGGGATTTGACGTTGTAGTCGGTATGGATTGGTTGTCAACCAATCATGCAGAAATTCTTTGTGCCAAGAAGTTGATCCGAATTCCGGGTTTGAATGGTCATGCGGTGACCGTGTACGGGGAAAGACGAAAGAGTGAAGTTGCAATCATCAGTCTGGTGAAGGCCCGAAAGTGTTTGGCGAAAGGATGCTCATCCTTTTTGGCATATGTGATAAATGCCAAACTCGAGAAGAAGAAGTTAGAAGAGGTCGAAGTGGTAAGGGAGTTTTCCGACGTATTTCCGGACGACTTTCCTGGGTTACCTCCCGACCGTCAAGTGGAGTTCAAGATTGATCTGACACCGGGAGCGACTCCTATAGCCTGAGATCCGTACCGTTTGGCTCCGTCGAAGATGAAGGAAATGATGAGTCAATTGCAAGATCTTCTGGAGAAGGGATTCGTGAGGCCGAGTTCCTCGCCTTGGGGAGCACCAGTCTTATTCGTGAAGAAGAAGGATGGTACCATGCGAATGTGCATCGACTATAGAGTGTTGAATAAAGTAACCGTGAAGAACAAATACACACTCCCTAGAATCGATGATTTATTCGACCAACTTCAAGGAGCGGGTTGTTTTTCGAAAATTGATCTCCGTTCGGGTTATCACCAAGTGAAAGTCAAAGAGGAGGACGTTCCTAAAACCGCATTTAGGATGCGCTACGGTCATTATGAATTTCTAGTGATGCCCTTCGGATTGACGAACGCCCCAGCGGTGTTTATGGACTTAATGAATCGCGTGTGCCGACCTTTCTTAGATAAGTCTGTCATCGTGGTCATTGATGACATTCTAATCTACTCAAAGGATGAAGTTGATCATGCTCGACACCTTCGAGAAGTCTTGGAAATCTTGAGGAAGGAGAAGCTCTACGCAAAGTTTTCCAAGTGCGAGTTTTGGTTGAAGGAAGTGCAATTCTTAGGGCACGTGGTTTCGAAAGATGGAGTGAAGGTGGATCCGGCCAAGATTGAAGCTATGATGAATTGGGAACCTCCCAAAAGTCCATCCGAGATTCGGAGCTTTCTAGGTTTGGCGGGGTATTACCGAAGGTTTATACAAGATTTCTCCAAGATTGCTTCTTCCTTGACGATGTTGACCAAGAAGAATGTAAAGTTTGTGTGGACAGAAGATCAAGAGAAAGCATTTCGGACTTTGCAAAGGAAATTATGTGAAGCCCCTATCTTATCCTTGCCGGAAGGATCGGAGGATTTTGTGGTCTTTAGCGACGCATCTAAAATGGGGCTGGGATGTGTATTAATGCAAAAAGGAAAAGTGATCGCGTACGCATCTAGACAATTGAAGGTACATGAGAAAAACTACCCCACTCATGATTTAGAATTGGCGGTGGTAGTGTTTGCATTAAAGTTATGGCGACATTACCTCTACGGCACAAAGTGTACCTTGTACACGGATCATAAGAGCTTGAAGTATGTTTTTGATCAGAAGGAGCTCAATATGAGGCAACGAAGGTGGTTGGAGTTACTTAAGGATTATGACTGTGAATTACTCTACCACCCGGGTAAAGCAAATGTGGTGGCCGATGCCTTGAGTCGAAAAGAGTATAGCGGGAGACTTCAAGCTAAGCTTACAAGGATTGAGTTGGTGTCAAGCCTCATGGACAAGATTAAAGAGGCGTAGACTGAAGCATTAAAGGAAGAAAACCTCAAGGACGAAGTGATGACCAAGCAACGGTTATTGTTGACTGAAGATAGTAGAGGGAT
Source organism: Arctium minus (assembly GCA_954870635.1). Taxonomy (NCBI): domain Eukaryota; kingdom Viridiplantae; phylum Streptophyta; class Magnoliopsida; order Asterales; family Asteraceae; genus Arctium; species Arctium minus. The sequence goes on along the minus strand of OX941080.1, from coordinate 66,746,682 downwards.
AAAATGTTTCAACGAACGAGTTTGGGTACCAAAGTTCGGTAGCTGCCGAGATCTACTTTTGGAGGACGCGCATAAATCCAAGTACTCTATCCACCCGTGAAGCACCAAGATGTACCGGGATTTGAAGCTACACTTTTGGTGGCCAATTATGAAATTGGATGTAGTTCATTACGTAGAGCGATGTGTGACTTGTTCTCAAGTGAAGGCCGAATATCAACGACCCTATGGGAGCCTTCAATCGCTTGAAATATCCGAGTGGAAATGGGACAAAATCACCATGGACTTCGTGACCATACTACCAAAGACTGCGAGAGGGAACGACACTATTTGGGTTTTTGTCGATCGTTTGACGAAGAGTGCCCACTTTCTAGCGAAGCGGGAAACCTTGACAATGGACAAGTTGTAAAAGTTGTACATAGATGAAATCGTCTCTAGGCACGGTATACCATTGTCAATAGTCTCCGATCGGGATAGCCGGTTTACATCGAGATTTTGGGGAGCTTTACACCAAGAGTTGGGTACCCGGGTGAATTTGAGCACGACTTATCACCCACAAACAGACGGGCAAAGTGAAAGGACGATTCAAACGCTTGAAGACATGCTTAGATCTTGCGTGATTGATTTTGGCGGTAGTTGGGATACCCATTTACCTTTGGTGGAATTTGCATACAACAACAGTTATCACTCAAGTATTGGGATGGCACCGTTTGAAGCCTTGTATGGGCGGAAGTGTAGAACCCTTGTGTGTTGGCTAGAGGAGGGGGAGAATCAATTTTCCGGCCCGGAAATTGTGCAAGAGACGGCCGACAAAGTTAAATCTATTCGGGAACGGTTGAAAGCGGCGCAAGATTGTCAGAAAAGTTACGCCGACAAAAAGAGGAGACCGACAGAATTCCAAGTAGGAGATCGGGTAATGTTGAAGGTGTCCCCTTGGAAGGGATTGATTCGATTTGGGAAGAGCTGGAAGCTAAGTCCCCGTTTCCTTGGACCGTTTACTATTCTTGAGCGCATCGGACTCCAAGCTTACAAGTTGGACTTACCGCCGGAGATGGATGGAATCCACCCTACATTTCATGTGTGCTATTTGCGGAAATGTTTGGCGGAAGAAGAGAGCGTGATACCGCTATCTGAGATTCGTGTGGAGGACAACCGTTGCGTTGAGGAACCTGAAGCTATCTTGGAGAAGGAAACTAAGAAACTTCGCCATAAGGAAGTTGTGATGGTTAAAGTGCATTGGAGACACCACCGAGGCACGAACGTGACGTGGGAGTCGGAGGAGGACATGAAGCGTAGATATCCTCACATGTTTGTATAGTTGTGATTTCGGGGACGAAATCGTTTCCAAGATGGGGAGGATTGTAACACCCAAAACTGTGCGCGAATTATCCCTTTCATGTATCATTATATAAATTAACCTTGGAACATAGTGCATGCGTATGTTATTGAGTTCTGGACTAGTGGATAGATACTTGTGCCGTTATCTGATTAGTTTATAATGGAAAAAGGATTTTTCGTGCAGCTCACTCACCAGGCGACAGTGCCCGACGACTATGACACATGCCAAGGTCGCAGGGGATAGTCGCGGAGAGACAACGGGTCTCGGTAGTGCCCGACGACTATGCCAGGGTCAGTAGTCATAATCATGAGGGGCGTACCAAGAGGACCCCAACGCGGGCGACATTGCCCCGCAACTATGACATTGGCATAGTCGCCGTGCCACAGTCGCCGACAGGCTGTTTGGGTATAAAAATCAGATTTTCGGGATTTATCAGTTTAGTTGATTTTGGAGAGCAGATTTGGGGGTTTCTCACTTGAGATTTTGGTAAGCTTCTAACCCTAGTTTCATCCTCTTCATTTATGAATCTACTAGATGCATTAATGGGGATTTAATGTTCCTCTAGGGTTGGCTCTTGTGAAGTATATTATTCCAATCATCTCTCAAGCTTCCATCTCATCACTTCCTCTCCTAAGGTTTTGATTTCCTTGTAAGGGGGTCACCACATAATTACATGCTTATTTATGTACTAATGATTATTTCAATCTTTCTTGTTCTTGGAGTGGTTTAAAGGAAAGTTAACCTAAAAATCTTATTTTGGGGTAAGGTCTTAAAGGAGAACATTTGATGAGAAAGTTGAGCGTATCATGTAATAAGGGTTAAGTGAACTACCATAACATGTATTGGTATTATTTATAGCTTGTTGGTGGCTTTACATTTATCGGACTAAAGACTCGGTTTGAGTTGATGTCCCTAATAGACTAAAGACTCGGTTTGAGTTGATGTCCCTACTAGACTAAAGACTCGGTTTGAGTTGATGTCCCTACTAGACTAAAGACTCTGTTTGAGTTGATGTCCCTACTAGAGTAAAGACTCGGTTTGAGTTGACGTCCCTAATAGACTAAAGACTCGGTTTGAGTTGACGTCCCTAATAGACTAAAGACTCGGTTTGAGTTGATGTCTCTAATAGCTAAAGATCTCGTTTGGGTTGATGCTATCAAGTACATGGCTTGTTGGACTTATGATCGTCAATGGTGAAATAATATTGTAAACTAATTGTTGGTCCCGAAGGTGCTTAACAAGTTTGTAGAAGGGGGGGGGGTTGAATACAAACACAGAAATTAAAGTTTAATAAATTGTTTATTGATAAATCAAAATACAATTTACAAGTTTGTTGCGGAATAAGATTAAGACAGACTCAATCTAAACAAACTTAAGAAACACTAAGATGGTTGCACAAGAAATTCAGAGAATGGGGGATTTTTAGAGAGATAGAAAACAAGGGTTTCTATTTTGGAGTTCAAGGATTGAGCACACCTTCAGATGAAGGAGTGAGCTTCCTATTTATACCCTATGCATTAAATGCATGGCAGGGTACTTTACACGTGGCATTCATAGATTGGCTTTGGTAGTCTCACTTTTGGAGACATGCTTTTGGCCACTTTATGAACAGTGTAGTTGACAGAGTTGGTGTACAATTTGTGGCAGAGACTTGTCCGTTCTGACACATCGTACTGGTTGTGCAAGGTAAGACAAAAGAAAACTTGAGGCATAAGCTTTGTGATCGTTGATCGCTGAGTATCTCTTCTTCCAGAGATAAAGAAGTTCAGCTATCGCTGAAGCTTTTCCTCAGGCTTCTTCGCGTAAGTAGATTTGTCTTGTCTTCGCTGATATCCGCATCAGGTCACTAGTAGACTTATCTATTGTTCAGTGGCTTCGTCTTTGATTCAGCTATGAACTATGTTGACGCGAGACTTGTCTTCAGGGATTACGTTAACTGTGTTACATAGGAAACTATCAGTGATAACTGAACAGACTCAGTTTGATCGCTGAAAGTGAAACACTAATACATATTAAATGTTTACAGAAAGGTCATCAGCGATAACCGAACAGACTCAGTCTGATCGCTGATGATGAAACACTAATACATATAATAACGTAATTTTCACTAAGTATAAAAGAGGGTCGTTATCAAATCACTGAGAGAGTTTGGATCAACAATCTCCCCCTATTTGATAATGACAAAGTAACAAAAGAAAATTACTTTTTAATTCAAAATATAGGAATAACAAGGACTCATAGAATGCATGTCCCAATTACTATTTTGAGGGATCTTTTACAGTACTGATAGGGTTAAGTACATCACTGCAATTTTCATTTAATTCAGGGATAGAATTACAAGATATGAAAATCATAAGTACAAGTGACTAACTAACTATTGTAAGTATAACTAACAGATTACAGATAAGAAAATTAATCTATCAGCTATAAGAAGATTTGGGAGGATTGATCATATACTCAGGTATTTCTTCTCCTTTCTGTCTTCGTTCCAAAGATTCTTGACTGATAATTTCTTTAATTTTTTCAGCAGCAGGGAAGAAGTCACACCATAAGCATAAGAGATCCTTGAGATGATTCAGAGGACAGATAGGAATCTCAGAGATTCTTTGAAATCTGAGTTCCTCATCATCATCTCTGAAGAATATTCCATAAGGCTTGTCGATTACTTGACCAGCTTGGAAGGGACCACCAGGAGGCAGAGATAAGTCCAGAACTGAAAGATCAGGAGGAGGACCAAACAGTGCATCTCTTGAAAATTTGATAGAAGTTTCATTCCTGATGATGGCGACATCTTCAGAGGAGGAGGACCCAATTTTTCTCTTGAGTTTCAAAGATTTGGGAGGAAGAGGAGATGGCAGCTTTAGTACAGAAACGACTCTATTTATGAGGGCTTCAAGGAGTCCTTCAACGTAGCCTCTGTATGTAGATTTGGATTTCTTCAGCGCATCCCAGAACTCTAACCATTCCGTAAATCCGAAGCTTTCAAGTTTTGATACGTACATTGCTTTTTGGGTTCCATCCTCTCTGGTAATCTCCATGGTCACTGAGAGTTGATCTTTCTTCTTGCGACCAGAGATAGTCACGGCTGATATTTGAAGAAGATCAGAACGATAATCCATCTTTTGTTTGCACCATTCGATAGACTTATCGTTGATCTCTTGTTCTTTGAAGCGTTCCTCTTCAATTTCTTTCAGTAGTGCAGCTTGAACTTCCACAGGTTTGCTTTTCAGCTTTTTGTCCTTGACTTGAGAAGATTGAATCTTTAAAGCGAGTTGGGCATCTCGTTTTCATTCAGCGATCAGCTTCTCAGCTTTGGCAGATTCTTCTCTTTCAGCTTCAGTAAGGAAGTCGAGCTCTGTGGATATTTGAAGAGGGATTTTCAGCCGTTGACTTTCTAGTTGAGCGATCATTTCAACTCTTTTCTTCAGCACTTCCTCTGACCAATGAGATGGTCGAGAGGGCCTTCCTGGATGGACCAGAGAATCTTCTTCTTCTTCATCAATCTCAGCGATAGAGATTGGGATTATTTCTTCAGCGATAGACGCTGGTATTATTTGTAGTTCAGAACCCTTAAGCAGGGGTGAGAACTGTCTGGTTAGAAAAAGAAGGAAAGAAGGGATAAGTGTATTTTTAGAACGAGAGAGATAAAGGCTAGAAAGACATAGGGGTTTGGAAAGAGTAGAAAAGTGGTACAATTGAAAGACATACCTGAGAAGGATGCTCCCCCTCAGATTGTGATCCAGTCCTCAAGCATTCTTCAGCGATTGGTTGCTTGTCTTTGCTTTGCGAAGGAACACTTGAAGATGTATCACCTCTCACCCCTGTTTTGACAACCTCTTGCGAAGTTGTCCCTGATACGACGTTCGGTTTAGAGAACCACATAGATTGGTCTTCATCGTCGTCGTCGTCATCGGAGGGCTGATCCTTTTCTTGATCAACAAGATCTAGATCATCTTCCTCTTCATCGTCTTCTTCCTCATCCTCTTCAAAGAGAATGGAGTGAATCGATGAGGATTCTTTTGCCTTCTCCCCCTCAGATTGAGAGGGAGGTTCCTTAGCTTCCCCAGCAGCAATAGAGGTTTCTTCAGTTTTCTCCCCCACTTTGTCATTATCAGCGGTAGGGGATTGTTCAGCTGCTGGAGTAGCTGTTGAAGCTTTTAGCACTTGAACGTCAGCCTCCAGACGCTTAACTCGGTCTTCAACCGCAGGTATGTCGCATGTGGCATCATGAATGAATTCCACAGCGATGTTGAGGTTGGTACGATCATCTTCAGTGAAGGAGGGAGGCAGCGCTGGAGCTGGTTCATTCACTTTCTGGAGAACTTGCTGAAGAAGGGATGTGCAGAGGTCAACCTTGGAAGAGAGACCCTGAACTTCAGCTGTAAGAGACTCAAATCGTCCTTGAAAGAGTCGAGAGGACTCTCTGAGTTGGACGACTTGTTCTTCAAGAGCTGAAAGTTGAGAGTTCTCAGCTTTAGATGAGCAAGTGGCGGTCAACTTCTTCAGCTCCTCACCATCCTGATTGACGGCGTTGGTGGTTTCATTGATGGTGTTGGTGAGAGCATCCACCTTTTCTCCTAGACTGTTGATATGCGTGTCAACAGTCGCCAAGCTAGGACCTGAAAATAATGTTAGTTCAGATATGGGCTTATTTGGAGAGGGGGGGAGAGAAGTGTTTAGGAGTATAGGTGTACCTGACGTATCAAACATTTTGTAGAACTGCATAGATTCCTCAAAAGTTTGATGCTCAGGTCCTATAGGGAAAGAAGAGGTGGCAGGTTCAGAGACCAAATGAGGAGAGAAGGGAAGAGTTTTGGGGATAGAAGTAGGGATGGGGTTAATCTCAGGGAATGAGATAGTAGGTGGGGTTACTGATGATGTGACAGCGAGTGAGATCGCTGACACGGCAGTATGAGTGACTGCTGAAGTTGTGGAGGAAAGACCCACAAAAGCATCTAAGGTAGCTTGTTGAGAAGCTCCCTCAGGTATAGTACTAGAAGGTGTACTTTCCTTAGTCTTTTTGGCCTTTTTGGAAGGACCAATTTGACTAGCTGATGGTCTTTTAGAAGCAGTGGTAGCGACAGGGATAGCAGACGAAGGAACCGTCTGCGTGGTCGCTGAAGATGAAGAAGAATGGAGAGAGAGACGAGAGCGAAGGAGAGAGATACTTACCTCGTCGGCGAGTGGCTTGACCTCCAGTGATCGTTGACCAACCCTGGCAAAGGTGCCATCATCTTTGGTGGGATAGGTGTTGGGATAGAGGAACTTGATGTACGTACATATGAAACGTACGTACGAGATCTTGGGATCTCGTTCAGGCTTCTCTAATCTCGACCTCAGATCTTCAAAGATGGCTGTGGCGTAGTCAAAGTTTTGACCAGCGATAACGGAGTATGCCATCTGCAGTTGTGTTTTGCTGGCTTGATCCAGCGAACCACTCTTCCCACTCATGCACTGAATTATGTGCGAGAAGATAAAGTTCAGTTGTGATGGCATCTGAGCTTTAAGAATCTTGGTGAGCTTCTTGTTAGGAATAGACGATCTTGGTTTGTTTTCCCAACAATAGCTCATTGCGTCCAGGAAGAATATCAGCTCATCATCAGTGGGGAGTGCGTCGAATCCACTCTTTGGTTTGTCAGGGAATCGTAAAGATTTCCTGAGGCTAAGAGCGGTCATGCTCCCTGGCCCTAATTCCGTGCTGAACGAGATAGCAGGGACTCGTTCGCCTTTCCTGTTTGTAAGTTCAGTTGCATCAGCAGTGAACCAGAACTGCTGAAGTAGAGTCTTGGAGGGCTTAGGATCCACAGTGATCGCGTAAGCTATGCATGACTGCTTGAGGAATTCAGCAGCTTCCACCAGATGTGGGTATTTGTCAGCTTTGAAGTCGAGTCTGGCCAAATGATTACATTTAGTAATCTCAACTTCAGTGAGAGCGAATCGTACATGCTTGGAAGCAACGATTGAAGACTGTGTCATTTCTGTTATGGAAAGAGGCATAATAGAAGAAATGATTTAGATTAAAAATAATATGATTACCAGTTTCCATAGAAGAAGGGAAACTGGAAAATTATCAAGTTATTTTTAAGAGAAAAAAAATGTTCTGGGTAGAAAGAATGAAGAACACTTTAAAACCAAAAGGTTTTTATTTAAAAACATAAAATCAGAAGGAATGATCTTTAGTTTTTACAAAAAAAACGTTTTATAAAATCCATAGAAAGCGAGTAGGATTTTAAAAAGAATAAAAAGCATATGAACAAAGCATATAAACATGAAATAAACCTGTGTATCTTGAAGAAAAAGAGTTGCAGATTCAATATTCTGGGTTTACTTGCTTGAGTGTTCTTGAGAGATTGTTTCTTGCTTTGAAAGTTTTGAAAGCGTAAACCGTATAAAGGAGAGAAGAATTCCTTTTATACGAAGAGAGAGAAGAGAGATAAGAGAGAGAATGAAGCGGGAAAAGAAATCATCATGACATTGACACGTTCCACGAAGTTGATTGGATAGGAGGGCAACGGACGAACGTGTCAGAAAAGGCATGTCGTGGATTGTCGGTTCAAATGACGTCATAGAGAGAGACTGTTCATTTGTCCGTTCAAATGATCACTGAAGAAAAGTCAGTGAGATTTTCCTTTTTAAAAGTATCCCTGATTGTAAAGATAGGGATAGATTTTCCTTTTAAAAGATCACTGATTGGAAATATCAGTGATTAATGTATTTTTCAAAAAAAAGATTTTAATCATTTGAAGAAAGTTCAGTGATTAAAGTTTATATTTTGAAGAAAAACATCTTTGAGGGAGAGAGAACATACCTGAGAGTCAGAATGTTTATCAGAGAGAATGATGAGGGGAACTTTTGATTACTGACACAATACATGAACGCTGAAGAATTATTCTTCGAGGTTCAGCATTCCAAGCTCACTGATGAGAAAGTTGAACCTTGTCTCATCAAGAGGTTTGGTGAAAATATCAGCAAGCTGAAAGTCAGTAGGGATAAAGTGAAGTTCAATATCACCATTCATCACATGATCTCTGATAAAATGATATCTGATCTCTATGTGTTTTGTCTTTGAATGTAGCACTGGATTATTTGCTATAGCGATAGCACTAGTGCTGTCGCAATAGATAGGAATCTTTGATAACTGAAGATCATAATCTAATAGTTGATTTCTCATCCATAAGATTTGAGAACAACAGCTTCCAGCGGCTACGTATTCAGCTTCAGCTGTGGAAGTGGACACATAATTTTGCTTCTTGCTTGTCCAGCTTACTAGCTTTCCTCCCAAGAGTTGACATCCACCAGTGGTACTTTTTCTGTCAAGTTTACAGCCTGCAAAATCACTATCAGAATAACCAGTTAGATCGAACCCTGAGTCTTTGGGATACCAAAGACCGAGGTTAGGAGTTCCTTTCAGATATCTGAAAATTCGCTTTACAGCGATCAGATGGGATTCCTTGGGTTCAGATTGATAGCGTGCACATAAACAAGTAGAGTACATGATGTCAGGTCGGCTTGCTGTAAGATACAACAATGAGCCTATCATTCCTCTATAGGCAGTGACATTAACAGGTTTTCCAGATGGATCCTTGTTAAGTGTCAGTGGTGGTGCCATAGGAGTTTTCATCGCTGAAGTTTGTGTTAAATCAAACTTCTTCAGCATGTCTTTAACATACTTACCTTGGTAGATAAAAGTACCTTTGTCAGATTGTTTAATCTGAAGACCAAGAAAATATGTCAGCTCACCCATCATACTCATTTTATATTCTTTCTTCATTCTTTCAGCGAAGCGAGTACATAGAGATGGGTTAGTAGAACCAAATATTATGTCATCGACATATATTTGTACAAGAATTATATGACCTTTTATCTTCCTGAAAAATAACGTATTATCAATCTTGCCACGTTCAAAATTTTCAGAGATAAGAAAAGATGAGAGAGTGTCATACCAAGCACGAGGGGCTTGTTTTAAACCATAGAGAGCCTTATCCAATTTATAAACATAATTTGGATGCTTAGGGTCATAGAACCCTGGTGGTTGTTCTACATAAACTTCTTCATTCAGTTTTCCATTCAGAAAAGCTGATTTTACGTCCATTTGATAAACGATGAAGTCTTTATAGACTGCATAAGCTAAGAATAGTCGAATTGCTTCGAGCCTGGCCACAGGGGCAAAGGTTTCATCATAGTCTATGCCTTCCTCTTGTCTGTATCCCTGAGCAACAAGTCGAGCCTTGTTGCGGGTTACAATTCCATGTTCATCTAACTTGTTTCTAAACACCCATTTGGTGCCTATTACAGTTTTATCAGATGGTCTAGGAACGAGATTCCAAACTTTGTTTCGAGAGAATTCAGTCAGCTCTTCTTGCATAGCGCTGACCCAGTTTGGATCTCTGAGGGCATCATCAGTCTTCTTTGGTTCAATTAAGGAGAGAAAGTTTACAAAGAGACAGATATTACCTGAGCTTCGTCGTGTCTGAATACCTGCATCTGGATTACCAAGAATTTGATGGGGTGATCTCTGGTCCATCGCTGAGCAGGAGCAAGATTGCTTATTTCAGCGATAGGATCAACAATAGGAGCAGTCACTGATGAAGATGCTTGAGGTTCATCAGCTAGTAATTGTTGAACATTAGATACACCAATACTTTCAGAAGGGTTTTCAGACGTAGATGGATTTGATGGTAGAAGTGTGTTTAGAGGTTCAGCTGAAATCCATGAGTTGGATTCAGCGGTGGGAGGTATGATACTTGGTTCTTCATCAGCAGCTGGAGTTTCAGTGTGCTGTTGGTTTGAGAAGAAAGGTTCAGTTTCTCTATAGTGAGAGATCATCCAAGTATTCAGTTCTTCATTGTCAGCGATTGGTTTAGAGTTCGCTGAGCGCGTTTCATCAAACGTGACATGAATGGTTTCTTCTACGGTTTGTCTTCTTTTGTTGAAAACTCTGTAGGCTTTTGAGATGGAGGAATATCCTAAAAATATTCCATCATCGGCTTTTGGGTCGAACTTTCCAAGTTGATCTTTGTTGTTTAAGATAAAGCACTGACAACCAAAGATATGAAGAAAACTGATAGAAGGCTTCCTTCCAAGAAAGAGTTCATAAGCTGTCTTCCCAAATCGCTTTATTATCAGCGATCTGTTTTGAGTAAAACATGCAGTGTTTACAGCTTCTGCCCAAAATTGAGTAGGGAGGTGAGAATCGCTGAGCATTGATCTAGCAGCTTCTATGATCGTTCTGTTTCTTCTTTCAGCGACTCCATTTTGCTGAGGTGTTCTTACTGAAGAGAAGTTGTGAGAGATTCCCTTGTTCTCAAAGAAATTGTTCAGGGAACTATTTTTGAATTCAGTTCCATGATCACTCCTTATTGATCGAACAGTAAGATTATTCAGCACTTCCATCTTTTTGACAAAAGATATTAGTTCTTCTGGAGTATCATTCTTGCAGCGAAGAAAAATAACCCAGGTGTAGCGAGAATATTCATCTACAATGACAAGCGTATATTTCTTTCCAGCTATTGATTGGATATTGACAGGGCCAAATAGATCCATATGCAAGAGCTGAAGAGGACTTGTTACTGAGGAAACTTGTTTCGACTTGAAACTAGCTCTTGTTTGTTTTCCTTTTTCACATGCTGAGCAGAGAGATTCTTTAGCATATGAGTGCTGAGGAAGACCAGAAACCAGTTCCTTAGATGAGAGAGAATTCAGGGTTTTGAAGTTTAGATGAGAGAGCCTTTTATGCCATAGCCAGTTGACATCAGAAGAGGCCTTAGAGAGAAAACATAAGTTATCAGTGATAGTAGAGTCCATATCTATTACATAGACATTTTCTCTTCTATAACCACTGAGAGCAAGTTTTCCTTTTTCATCTACCACAGAACATGCTTTCTTAGAAAAGCGAACTTCGTAGTCTTTGTCACATAGCTGACTGATGCTTAGAAGATTGTGCTTCAGTCCATCTACATAAGCGACTCTTCGAAAGGTAGTTGTCCCATTGCTGAGGACACCAAACCCTCGGGTAAATCCTTTTCCATTTCCACCAAAGGTCACAGAGGGACCTTTCTCTTCCTTGTATTCAGTGAGCAGGTCTCTTTGTCCAGTCATATGACGAGAACATCCGCTATCGAGATACCAGATGCCCTTTGATCCCTGCATACATAAGGAAGATTAAGCTTTGTTTGGTACCCACTTTTCAATGGGTCCTTCAGAGTTAGTGGATAAGGAAGATTCAGCAGTCTTCACCGCTGATGAAGATTCAGCTTCAGTGGTAATCTTCACTTTGGTTAATTTCTTAACCTTAGTGGTATTTTTCTTCACTTTGGCTGTTTTATCAGCTTCGGTGGTATTTGGACACTTGCTCGCAATATGGTCAGTGAATCCACAGTGATAACATTTTCTATATCTGATGGTGGATTTATAACCAAAAGGTTTTGAAAACTTAAGATGAGCAGGTCCAGCTCCAAGAATACCTTTAGCACGAGATCTGGGAGGAATTTTTATTTCTTCAGATTTCACGGGCTTTAGATCAACCTTCAGCTTTGGAGGACAGATATCAAAGATTTCTGTCACTGAGCTAAAAGGTTTATCCACTGAAGGTTTGGAAGGAACTTTCAGTTTGGTTTTCTTGGAAGCCTTCTGAGGAGGGAGAATAGACTTTCCTTTATCTGCAGGCTTAGATCTTGCAGATATCTCCTCAGGGATGGGATTAGAAGAAGAACAGGGATAGAATTGATTATAAGAAGTGTCAAAGAAAGATGTGACAAAAGTTCCAAACTTAAGCGAGGAACTTTCTTCTTTAGGATCATCCTGTGGTGTCCAAAAACCAAGACCAGTTTTATCACTTTCAGGAGTTTGAGCATTTATTATCTCAGAGATCTTTGTTGATGATTTGCACCATTTTTCAACATGAGCCTTTTCTGCTTTTAGAGCAGCGATGGCTTGTTCGCGTTCAATGCTGATGATTTCATTTATAATGACTTGATCTTTTAGCTTTTCTTCTAAAAGATTTAGTTCACTGATCTTTTCATGACATTTCTCTAGCTCTTGTGTTAAATAAACATTTTTATTTTCAGCTTGAGTTTTGTCGTTTAGAGCATTATAAAGGTCAATCGTCAGCACATCAACAGCGCGACTTCTCTCAGATTCAGGCAGAGAGGGATTTGTAGAGATGGATACCTGAGATGATATGTAGCTCATAGAAGGTTCATATGGTTCTTCTACTTCTTCTTTAATCTCAGCCATGAGGCAAAGATTAGCGACTTCTTCTTCATCAGAAGATGATTCTTCTGATTCAGCCCAGTCATGTTCTTCAGCGATGAGACCTTTACCTTTTTGCTGATAGCTTTTCAGCTTTTGATATTTGTTTTTCAGCTTATGGTATTTGTCATCACTGGATCTTCTTGAGGTAGAAGGTTTGAAGACCTTTTTAGACCTGCACTCACTAGCAAAATGTCCAATTTTTTTCGCAGTTATAGCAAGTGGCTGTAGCCTTATCAACCGGAGTTGATTTTGGCTTTTCAGTAAGAGAGAGAGGTTTACTTCTTCGGAAGTTACTCTTTCTTGCAAATCTCTTAAAAGAGTTTGTCAAGAGTGCTAAGGACTCATTAAACTCTGAAAGATCAGGGTCTGATAAATCCTCAGATTCAGAATCTAACTCAGTGATGGTGAGTGTAGATCGCTGGGATGGAATTATCTCTGATGAGACTAAAGCAACAGCAGTGCTTTTGGAGTCTTTAGAATCTTTTACAAGATTCTTCTTCAGGAGATTAGATTGCTCATAGTTGAGCAATATTCCATACAGAGTGCTTAGAGAGAGAGTATGTAAGTCCTTTGTCAGCTTAAGACATATTGAATAACTGTCCCAGCTTTCAGGAAGACTTTCCAAGAATTTTGTTAGGACCTCAGAATTAGAATAGGTCCTTCCAACAGTTCTTAGGTCAATGATCAGGCAGTTAAACCGCTGATGAATGTCAGAAAGAGATTCATTCTTACCAGCGATAAAACTTTCATACTGTCTTACCAAGTTAATCTTTCGGGTCTCTTGGATTTCAGTGGTGCCCTCATATTGAACACATATGGTTTCCCACATTTCTTTAGAAGTTTTTAGATGCATGATGGAATGGAAAACTTCATCAGGCAGAGCCATTGATATAATGGTCTTTGCTCTTGCATCTATGCCTACCTTCTTTTTATCTTCATCACTCCACTGTCTTATTTCCTTAACGACATATCGTTCAGGGACAGCTTCAGTGGTGGCAGTAGCAGGAACAGCAGCTATAATTCTAACAGGTTCATAGGGTCCGTTTTCTATATATTCAGGTATAGTAGGATCCGCACCTTCAAGAAATAGCATCATTCGATTTTTCCATAGAGAAAAGTTATCTCTGCTAAATCGAGGAGGTTTAGAAAGTGAACCATTATCATAGTAGTTTGTGTTTGTGTTTAGTGCCATTTTAGAATAGCAAGGAAGAGTATACAGCAAGATCTTGTTTATTAGATTAAACAAACCGCTCTGATACCACTTGTTGGTCCCGAAGGTGCTTAACAAGTTTGTAGAAGGGGGGGGGGGTTGAATACAAACACAGAAATTAAAGTTTAATAAATTGTTTATTGATAAATCAAAATACAATTTACAAGTTTGTTGCGGAATAAGATTAAGACAGACTCAATCTAAACAAACTTAAGAAACACTAAGATGGTTGCACAAGAAATTCAGAGAATGGGGGATTTTTAGAGAGATAGAAAACAAGGGTTTCTATTTTGGAGTTCAAGGATTGAGCACACCTTCAGATGAAGGAGTGAGCTTCCTATTTATACCCTATGCATTAAATGCATGGCAGGGTACTTTACACGTGGCATTCATAGATTGGCTTTGGTAGTCTCACTTTTGGAGACATGCTTTTGGCCACTTTATGAACAGTGTAGTTGACAGAGTTGGTGTACAATTTGTGGCAGAGACTTGTCCGTTCTGACACATCGTACTGGTTGTGCAAGGTAAGACAAAAGAAAACTTGAGGCATAAGCTTTGTGATCGTTGATCGCTGAGTATCTCTTCTTCCAGAGATAAAGAAGTTCAGCTATCGCTGAAGCTTTTCCTCAGGCTTCTTCGCGTAAGTAGATTTGTCTTGTCTTCGCTGATATCCGCATCAGGTCACTAGTAGACTTATCTATTGTTCAGTGGCTTCGTCTTTGATTCAGCTATGAACTATGTTGACGCGAGACTTGTCTTCAGGGATTACGTTAACTGTGTTACATAGGAAACTATCAGTGATAACTGAGCAGACTCAGTTTGATCGCTGAAAGTGAAACACTAATACATATTAAATGTTTACAGAAAGGTCATCAGCGATAACCGAACAGACTCAGTCTGATCGCTGATGATGAAACACTAATACATATAATAACGTAATTTTCACTAAGTATAAAAGAGGGTCGTTATCAAATCACTGAGAGAGTTTGGATCAACACTAATCTTTGATGACAGGTGAAGTACCTTGGTGTTGATACCATATCAATGTGGACGATCCCGCGTAGTATAACTTTATTTCGCTAAATACTTTTCAAATATTGCTCCTCACTAAACTTAAGTCTAACACTTGTTTTCTTTGGCTGTCATGTATGACAGAAAATCCTAGTGGCGGGAACTTTCGGGAATGAGTGGTCGATCGTGTGATCGCGAGCGGTCCTTTTGGGAAATCTAGAGACCGGTATCCACGATGAATAGTCTACATTTTGGAAGAATAGCGACACCCGAATGTAATCTATTAGAGCAACCTAGATTATTTAGGCTGTCGTTTATTATTCTTCATTCGCTGGGTTGTATACATAATATTATATTCCCCTTTGGGATGTCACTTTGGGATTCGTTGGCAGGTTTTTATCAATTTACAACCGTCATATTGCCAAAATTTTAAGTTTTAAATTTCCCCTATTTTTTAGGGTGTTACACTGCATATGTTCGACCAGAAGAAGATTGCGATTACCCGACGTGTCAAGATGTTATAAGAACATAACACAAAAGTTTTGGCTATGCCGTCCAAACTTCCTAGAGCAACTATACCTACCTTCTATGGGTTTCCAGGATTCACCTTTTGCTGACCATATAGCCTTT
Organism: Arctium minus; assembly: GCA_954870635.1. Taxonomy (NCBI): domain Eukaryota; kingdom Viridiplantae; phylum Streptophyta; class Magnoliopsida; order Asterales; family Asteraceae; genus Arctium; species Arctium minus. Next base: position 66,731,242 of record OX941080.1, on the reverse strand, counting down.
GGTCGACATACCTAAAACATATAACATTCCAGCGTTTATCCAAAGTATTCTGGAATCTTCGACCCTAATAAGCATGTCCCTGAATATAAAAAACTAATATGGACTGCTTCAATTCCACATAATAATCAAGAAGTTTGTATGTGCAAAAGTTTTAGGGCTTCCTCAATAGGAGCCTATTGGTGCCAAAAGGGTCTACAAGTGATCACAATTTGTAGGGGGAGGGGAGGGGGGAAGAATGACAACAAACACACCAATTTCACTTTTAAATTCTTTTATTGATTATTAAGTAAATCAAAACAGAATTTACATATTGTTTGCGGAAATAGAAAAGGTAAACTATGCTAAAACAATATTGAGAATCACTAAGGGGTTGTTTGGCAGTTGCTGAATGGTTTAGTGCAGAATGATTAAGTGGTCTGAATGATTAAGAGGTTTTTATGATATAGTGTAAAATGAAATATGGTTGTTTGCTAATTGTTCATAATGAAATAAGGGCTCTTAATGGTTAAGGGAGGGTCAGGATACAAAATCATTAAAAGGATTTTGGAACCATTAAGAGGCAACACTTTTTTTTGCCAAACAAGATTTACCTCTTAGCGATTCAGAGGTTGCCTCTTAATGGAACCATTAAGAGGTAAACAAACAACCCCTAAGTTCTTTGCATAAGAATAAGATAAGAACAAGAGAAGCAGAATGAAGGCAAGAAGAAGGCTTAACATGGAAGAGGGGTCTCCCATGCTATTTTATACCCAATGCAGTTAATGCAAGTGAGAGGGTACAATCTATGTGTCAAGAGGTTAGTGGATGCATGCCCTTTTCTATTTTTCTTGAGCATGCTTTGAGCTGTATGTGTAAGAAGGTTGCAGAAAGTCGGTAAGCACGATTGTAGACAATAAAGCAATCATACTATGTACCTTCGTCCTTTTGTGCAAGAGGATAACACAAACTTCAATCTGTAGAGCAAGACTCTTGATCAGTGATGGCTTCCATTGCTGAGAAGCTTTTCAACTATCGCTGAGTCTTGGTTAGATTGTCACGCCTAATATATGAGTAATATCTTTGTTTAGCTATATATTCGGTGTGATGTTTTGTCTTCAGGGATCACTTAGGCTTACTGTTACATTGCATGTTCAACGATCACTGAACAGACCCACTGCTGATCGCTGAAATTGAAACAAATAATCTAAACAGTCCTAAGTGAATTTTACTAAGTACAAGGATCATCATCAAACTGTTGAGAGAGTTAGGATCAACAATATGCCCTTATTTGATGATGACAAAATAACATAAAGAAATTTGCTTAAGTAAGCAATAAGGAAATGAAACTCATAAAATACTTGTCCCATTTACTTTTTTGAGGGATCTTTTTCAATAGTAAGATGGAGTAAATACTTAAGTAATATTTCATTAAAACCTAAAGGGTTACATAGGGTAAAATGAAATTACAAGTATAGTGATAAGTAAATATCTGAAAGATTTAAAACTACTAAGTATAAGAAAATTGCATAATCAACTATAGATCATCAAAATTGATATGGTCACCAACGACTTCACCATCCTTCTTTCTTTTGTGCAACTCCCTATTTATGCTAAAATGAATGATTGCTCTATATTGTCTGAGTTCGCAGTAGTGAAGGAGGTATTCAAGATGAGCAACGGGACATAGATGGATTTCAATGTATCTCTGAAACTTGAACTCACCTTCATAGTCGACAAAGATGATATCATATTTAGGTGTGCCTATCCCTTCACCAACACTGTAGGATTCTCTGACTGGCAGGGTTAGATTGAGCATTGAAAGATCACGTACTGGGCTGAGGACATCATCTTTGGAGAATGTGATATCGGTCTCATTTTGGAGAGGCACAACTTCATTAGCGCTAGAGATGAATTTCCTTCGACGTGAAGGCTTCAGTGGTAGCGGAGGTACTTCAACAATTTTGGATATTCTTTCTAGGAGCTTGTTTAGTACATGCTCGACCATTTCCTTATATTTGGACTTAGATTTCAGAATGGCTCGTCGAATCTCCAGCTATTCAGAGAGTCCATACATCTTCAGGAATGAATGGAATTTAGTGATCGCTGATCGATCATCCCTGAAGATGACCATGTTCACTAGAATGCCTCCATCCTTGTCTCTTCTAGATCACGACATTGATTATTTTGCTCTTCATCAGTCTTGAGTTTACCCGATCTCTGCACCAATTCAGCTCTTTATCATAATGCTCTTTTGTAACACCCTAAAAACGGGCATAAAAAAAACTTTCCAAAAAGGAGAAGTGGTATATAAATTTACCATAGCAAGAGCCTCCCAAAAATGGGGAAATATTTAAACCTCTTCAATTACAATTGTAATTTAACGGAAAAGAAATAACAACCAACTAATCTAACTTCTATACTAGAAAGAAGATTACAAAAAGGGTGTTATCTATAGATCCAAAGTCTTCACCAAAAATATACATCTATGTGCAACAATCCCCAAGCTCTCACCCAAAGAAACTACGCCTGCCTAGAATCGGCGCCACTAGAACCTGAGATACACATTGACACCAAACAAGTGTTTGGCCAAAAAGCCTAGTGAGCGTGTACAAGAAATAGCATATAAAATCACATATGATTCTTATCAGCAGTTAACCAATTGTTCATTATATGTGGAGTCAACAGGGGATACCCATAGCACCAATCAAGTTCCACCCAAAGAGCCGATATACCTTGGTGCCAACTACTACGAATGACATCTGAAAGGCCTGGCACATCCGAGGACTACAACCATGGCATTACCCCGAATGGCAGAGGTCTAGGTACATACCAACACGGTGGCACCCAAGACTACATCCTCCTAGTGTCTATTGACTTGGTTCGTCCAACATAGTTTATTAATAAGACTCAAGTAACAATATGACCAAGAATATTCTCCATACCAACCATGGGTACAATAATACTAAGCTATTTAATGTAAAGTCCATAACAAGACCAATAGGACCACAATTTAATCATGTAGTTTAAAACCCATCAAATGGTGTCCCAAATAAGATATCATCTCCATAACAAGATATGTATATACATTTCCCAATAAGACAAGGCATGTTACATATAAACATATAATCATAAGGAAAACCCCAAATACTTGAGCATTTAATATGAACATTTTAAGTATGATGCAAGATGATAGCAAGTAGTAGATCATGATGTGTATCTAGTTTTAACAAAAGGATTAGTAAACTCACAATCTAGGTTTTTGATTTAAAACCTAGAAAATAGAAACCCTAGATGAAAATGGATGAAGCTTGGTTGAGAAGAGTGATGTTCTTGAAGAAATCCACAATAAATGTCCTTGGAAGGAGCTAAGTAGATTCACCAACCCAACTCTAGATATAAATGTGCTTGGTGCTTGGTTTGCTCCAAAAATCGTGAGGAGAAAAGAGGGTATATGAAAATTATGAGAGAAAATCGGGCAAAGAGGGGTTTTGGGGACCAATAGGTCACCCCGCGACTTGTGTCGCGGCTAGTACCCACGGCGTAAGTCGCCCGCGAGCCTTGAGAGGGGCACTACAGTGGGTTACACGGCTTGTGCCGCGACCTGCAACCCGCGGCGTAAGTCGCGTGACTCACTGACTTACCAAGGTTGCTCTAAGAACTTCCAAACAATACCATTAACAACTTCTAAAGCAAAAATAGCAGTTAAGCATACAAGTTCTACTTCGTTAAACACAAAATCATAAGAATAACAAAGCCTTACACTTACCTGAAATTCCGGATGTTACAATCCTCCCCACCTAATTTGGATTTCGTCCACGAAATCACATTTATACGAACAAATGAGGATAACGCTTCTTCAAGTCCTCTTCAGCCTCCCAAGTGACATTAGCACCACGATGGTGCTTCCATTGGACCTTGACCATGACTACGTCCTTATGCCACAACTTCTTCACTTTCGATTCTAAAATCGCTTCCGGTTCTTCTACACAACGGTTTCCATTATCTATTCGAATTTCCGTTAAGGGTATCACACTTTCTTCCTCGGCTAGGAACTTCCGTAGATAACACACGTGGAATGTAGGATGTATCCCATCCATCTCCGGTGGCAAATCCAACTGGTACACTTGAAGTCTAATCTTTTCCAAGATGGCAAAGGGTCCAAGGAAACGAGGACTAAGCTTCCCGCGCTTCCCGAACCGGATAATCCCCTTCCATGGAGATACTTTCAACATGACACGATCGCCCACTTGGAATTCGACTGGTCTTCTCTTCTTATCCGCATAGCTCTTCTGTCGGTCTTGAGCCGCCTTCAATTGTTATCGGATTTGCTTCACTTTATCTGTTGTTTCTTGAACGATTTATAGTCCGACGAATTGCTTCTTGCCCGCTTCAAGCCAACAAACTGGGGTTCTGCACTTCCGCCCATACAACGCCTCGAACGACGCCATTCCAATACTTGAATGGTAATTGTTGTTGTAAGCGAACTCCACCAAAGGTAAGTGCGAGTTCTAACTTCCGCCGAAATCAATAACACACGACCTTAACATGTCCTCGAGTGTCTGAATTGTTCTCTCGCTTTGACCATCCGTTTGAGGATGGTATGCCGTGCCCAGATTCAATCTGGTGCCCAACTCTTTCTGTAAGCTAGCCCAAAAATTCGATGTGAACCGACTGTCTCGATCCGACACGATCAATTGCGGAACTCCGTGCCTTGACACCACTTCATCGATATAGAGCTTAGCCAAATTTTCCATTGGCAAAGTCTCTCGCATAACAAGGAAGTGCGTGCTCTTGGTTAACCGGTCTACAATTACCCAAATGGTGTCATGGCCTCGCAAGGTCTTCGGTAGTTTCGTCATGAAATCCATAGTGATGTCCCATTTCCACTCAAGAATGGACAACAGTTGCAAACTCCTGTACGGTCTTTGATGTTCCGCTTTAACTTGAAGACACGTGACACATTTCTCCACGTAACTAGCCATATCTCTTTTCATCACCGACCACCAATAGTTCAACTTTAGATTACTGTACATCTTGGTACTACCGGGGTGTATGGAATATTTCGACTTGTGTGCTTCTTCGAGAAGCAATTCCCGATTTTCCCCAAACCTTGGCACCCAAATTCTCCCTTGGAAAAGTTTAAGTCCATGATTGTCTTCAGTCAACGTTTCCCTTTGCTTTACCATTAACTCGGACTTGAGGTTTTCTTCTTTAAGTGCTTCCGCCTGACATGACTTGATGCTTTCCAAGAGACTCGATACTACATCGATTCTCGTGAGGGATAACTTAACACCACCTTCATGACTCATTCGAATCAACGCATCCGCCACCACGTTGGCTTTACCGGGATGATAGAGTAAATCACAATCATAATCTTTTAGCAACTCAAGCCACCTCCTTTGTCGCATATTGAGTTCTTTTTGATCGAAGATGTACTTGAGACTCTTGTGATCGGTAAAAAGAGTACATTTTGTTCCGTACAAATAGTGCCTCCATAACTTCAAAGCAAAGACCACTGCCGCCAATTCCAAGTCATTAGTCGGGTAGTTCTTCTCGTGGTCTTTTAGCTTCCGCGACGCATAAGCTATCACCTTTCCCCGTTGCATTAGCACACCCCCGAGGCCCAACTTGGAAGCATCACTATATACTACGAAGTCATCTGATCCCTCAGGCAAGGATAGAATAAGAGCTTCACATAATCTCTTCTTGAGCGTTTGAAAGGCTTGCTCCTGCACGTCAGTCCAAAGAAAATTGACATTGTTTCTTGTGAGGGAGGTGAGTGGCAAAGCTATCTTAGAGAAGTCTTGAATGAAATATCGGTAGTAACCCGCCAATCCCAAGAAACTACGGATTTCTGTCGGACTCGTTGGCGGTTCCCAACTCATCATCGTCTCTATCTTCGCTGGGTCCACATTCACCCCGTCTTCAGACACCACGTGGCCCAAGAATTGAACTTCTTTGAGCCAAAACTCGCACTTTGAGAACTTCGCAAACAACTTCTCTTTTTAGAGAACTTCTAGCACTTCGCGCAAGTGCTTCTCATGCTCAACCTCGTCCTTTGAGTAGATCAGGATGTCGTCAATAATGACTATCACGGACTTGTCCAAGAATGGGTGACACACGCTGTTCATTAAATCTATGAATATGGCCGGAGCATTGGTCAAGTCAAAGGGCATCACCAAAAACTTGTAATGGCCGTATCTCGTCCGAAAATCCGTCTTCGGAATGTCTTCCTTCTTCAGTCTCACTTGATGATATTCGGACCAAAGTTCAATCTTTGAGAAGCATCCCGCGCCTTGAATTTGATCAAAAATATCGTCTATACGAGGTAGAGGGTACTTGTTCTTTACCGTGACCTTATTGAGCTCTCGATAATCTATGCACATTCGCATAGACCCATCCTTCTTCTTTACGAACAAAACTGGTGCTCCCCATGGCGATGAGCTCGGTAGAATGAATCCCTTCTCTAGGAATTCTTGGAGTTGTGCCATCATCTCTTGCATCTAGGTAGGAGCCAAATAGTAAGGTGCACGAGCTATCGGAGCCGCTCCCGGAGTGAGGTCAATTCGGAACTCCACTTACCGCTCCGGCGGTAACCCAGGTAAATCTTTCGGAAAAACGTCCGGGAAGTCTCGCACGATCTTCACGTCCTGTACATATTTCTTTTCTTTCTTCACATCCACCACGTAAGCTAGATACAAAGGATAACCTTTTGCTAGGAACTTACGAGCCTTGAGTGAGGAGATGATAGGGTTACTTCTCTTCCCTTTTTCCCCGTAGATGGTGACTACACCGCTTTCCGGTAAGGGCACTTGGATCATCTTTTTGGAACAAAAGATGTCGGCTTTATGCCTTGACAACGAATCCATGCCTATGACTACATCGAATCCTCCTATAGTCATAGGTAATAAGTCTACTTCAAAGGGATTCCCATCAATCTCTAAGCTACAACCACGAAAACGATCACGAATGATCACTTGATCTCCATTTGCTACTTCTACTACTAATGCATCGGTAAGGACACTAATAGGAGTGACGAACTGCTTATAGAAAATATCCGAAACAAAGGAACAGGTAGCACCCGAATCAAACAACACACGAGCGAGCAAGGAGTTTACTAGGAGCGTACCCGAAACGACATCGGCGGTCTCCTTTTCCTCCTCGGTAGTCATCCGGAATGCTCGGCTCGGCGCTCTCGACGGTTTTTCGACTCATGCCGTCGACCCAAAAGAACTTCCTCGGTTTCCACCCACAAGCTTCGGGCAATCTTTCTTCATGTGCTCTGGTTCTCGACACTCAAAACATACCGGTCCTCGGATAGGACACTCCCGAATGGCATGACCTTTCTTGCCGCATTTGGCACATTCAGCAGGCCCTGAGTAAGATTTTGGATCGCATGGGCCAGAGTGCTTGACCTTGCACTTATGGCACCATCGTGTCTCACGACGATTATCACCAACTCTTCCGGTCGCGAATGACTTAGACTGTCGAATGGGCCTAGATGGCCCTTCCCACTTCCTCTTCTCTTCCACTGCAGCTCTCTCATCTTTCTCTGCCTCAAAATCGTCTTATATCAGCAAAGACTCCTCGATCACATCCTGAAGGGTCAATCCTCTAGCATTCCTCACTGCCGTCCTCATCCTGGCCGGTAACCCATGCTGGTACGCTTTGATCTTAGCTCTCTCATCAAGGACGAGATGTCCCACCAAGTTCAACTTCTCCAGGAAAATCTTGGAGTAGTCGGTAATGAACAGAGCCCCTTTCTTCAGATTCTTGAACTCTTCTTCCAGCTTGTCCAACGACCACTCACTGCAGTACTTGTCCATGATCTTTTGTTTGAAAACCGGCCAAGTTAACTTGGCCAAATCTTCGGGAGTGAGGGCGGACCGTGTGAGATTCCACCAGATCAAGGCCTTACCCCTCAGTAGTTGGAAACGAAACTTCACCTGCTGCGAGACATCGTATTCACTAGATTCAAAATCCATCTCGACTTTCTTCAGCCAATACACACAAACGACTGGATTTGCTGAGCCCGAGAACTCCTTAGGGTTGCACACCAGGTAAGCTTTGTAAGTGCAACCTTTGACCTTTCCTTTGCTTCCGTTCTCTGTCTGATTTTCGGTCACCACAACGGCCGGTCCACCACCCGACCCCATTACGACATTCTCTACCATTGTATCGGGTTGTCGGTGACTGACATCTCGATCTTCTAGAAGCTTCATAAAGAACTCTTGCTGTTAAGCCATGGCCGAGTTCATGGCCAACATCATGTTGTCTCTTATTCTAGTCTCCATAGTCAACTCTTCCATGATAGCATTTCTAGCCGCAATGTTCGTGCGTGGTATCTGTTCGGGTCCTCCTCCCAAGATATTGGGTATGGGAGGTACCACGGAGGTATCAACCACATGAGGTCGGTCAGCAGTGGATTCCACTTTCACGTGACCGTCTGGCGTATTCGATACTCTGCTCTGAGTGTTTACCATTGATATATCTACCACACATATGCGAGAAAGAGATTGAGAAAAGGCTGAGTGAGTTGAACTCGTTGTACGTACAACTACCTTCACCAATTACCATAATAACAGTAAATCAAGTATGCTCACGTAACAATACTTTCATAATATCAGTAGCTAAGTGAAATTATGAACGAATCATACACAAGAATTCTTGCCATCATCATCATAATTCTCAATTAGTGTAATTCCGTAAATCCTAATGCTCTCCCCACCTAGGATTTCTACCCCAAATGGACAGTGAAGCAATAATGTCTAAAGCTTAAGTCTAGATATGCTAAAACAATACCTAGTTCACTTAAACTAAATCTCTGATACCAACTTGTAACACCCTAAAAACGGGCATAACAAAAACTTTCCAAAGAGGAGAAGTGGTATATAAATTTACCATAGCAAGAGCCTCCCAAAAATGGGGAAATATTTAAACCTCTTCAATTACAATTGTAATTTAACGGAAAAGAAATAACAACCAACTAATCTAACTTCTATACTAGAAAGAAGATTACAAAAAGGGTGTTATCTATAGATCCAAAGTCTTCACCAAAAATATACATCTATGTGCAACAATCCCCAAGCTCTCACCCAAAGCAACTACGCCTGCCTAGAATCGGCGCCACTAGAACCTGAGATACACATCGACACCAAACAAGTGTTAGGCCAAAAAGCCTAGTGAGCGTGTACAAGAAATAGCATATAAAATCACATATGATTCTTATCAGCAGTTAACCAATTGTTCATTATATGTGGAGTCAACAAGGGATACCCATAGCACCAATCAAGTTCCACCCAAAGAGCCGATATACCTTGGTGCCAACTACTACGAATGACATCCGAAAGGCCCGGCACATCCGAGGACTACAACCATGGCATTACCCCGAATGGCGGAGGTCTAGGTACATACCAACACGGTGGCACCCAAGACTACATCCTCCTAGTGTCTACTGACTTGGTTCATATAACATAGTTTATTAATAGGCCTCAAGGCACAATATGACCAAGAATATTCTCCATACCAACCATGGGTACAATAATACTAAGCCATTTAATGTAAAGTCCATAACAAGACCAATAGGACCACAATTTAATCATGTAGTTTAAAACCCATCAAATGGTGTCCCAAATAAGATATCATCTCCATAACAAGATATGTATATACATTTCCCAATAAGACAAGGCATGTTACATATAAACATGTAATCATAAGAAAAACCCCAAATACTTGAGCATTTAATATGAACATTTTAAGTATGATGCAAGATGATAGCAAGTAGTAGATCATGATGTGTATCTAGTTTTAACAAAAGGATTAGTAAACTCACAATCTAGGGTTTTGATTTAAAACCTAGAAAATAGAAACCCTAGATGAAAATGGATGAAGCTTGGTTGAGAAGAGTGATGTTCTTGAAGAAATCCACAATAAATGTCCTTGGAAGGAGCTAAGTAGATTCACCAACCCAACCCTAGATATAAATGTGTTTGGTGCTTGGTTTGCTTCAAAAATCATGAGGAGAAAAGAGGGTATATGAAAATTATGAGAGAAAATCGGGCAAAGAGGGGTTTTGGGGACCAGCAGGTCGCCCCGCGACTTGTGTCGCGGCTAGTACCCGCGGCGTAAGTCGCCCACGAGCCCTGAGAGGTGCACTCTAGTGGGTTACGCGGCTTGTGCCGCGACCTGCAACCCGCGACGTAAGTCGCGTAACTCACTGACTTACCAAGGTTGCTCTAAAAACTTCCAAACAATACCATTAACAACTTTTAAACAAAAAATAACAATTAAGCATACAAGTTCTACTTCGTTAAACACAAATTCATAATATTAACAAAGCCTTACACTTACCTGAAATTCCGGATGTTACATCTTCTTCCCGATATATAGCCGGTTCTTTCATCTTTTTGACTTTCTTCAGGATGAGAGCTTGAGCTGAAAGTGGGTTTTTCTTTCTAAATCTTCCTTCAACGTGAGCCTCGACAACGAGTGAGTAAGCCAACACTGTCGTCTAATTGTTTTCTTCTTTCTTCTAGGGCTCGCTGCACTTTCAAGGACTCCTCCTTTTCAGCTACAGTTAAAAACCCAAGCTCATCGTTGATAGAGGTATGAAGAGGAATTTTTATCCTAGAACGATCGAGATAGGCTATTAATTCAACCATTCTTTTATATTCCTCTATTTCAGACTTAGAGGAAAACTGAGTTGATCTTCTAGGCCTGAGGTCAGCATTATGGTAGGATAAAGTCTTCAGCTTCTGATATGTGCCTCAATAAGGACTCAAGATGGGGAGAGGATGAGTTGGAATAATTTGTAGGAGATAGGGGTAAGTCTACAATATATGGCACATTGGATGGTAAAGAAAGGAATGAGGAGGATATGGGTTCAACATCAGTGTGAGGAGGAGTGTATAGTTTTATAGCTGTGTTTAACTCTTGATGTAAGAACTCCCCCTCAATTAGGCACAACATCTGAAGGTTGCCTTCAACAGCAGGTGCTTTGCCCTCACCTTGGTAGGACTGCTGCTTGGAGGTCCTCTCACTTTGAGCTGATGGCTCTTTAATGATGGACAAGGGATGCGTTGTAATACAAAACCATCAGCTTCATCATCCTCGTCATCCTTTTCATCACCCTCTTGATCAAGGATCTCTGGGGTTTCGTCATTCTCTTCTTTGTCATCTTGATTAGCTTCATCACCATCAGTAGTGTGAACGGTTCAATCATTGGAGCCGCTGAGGAGATGGGTGGTGCTAGAGGAATGAAGGTTGTATCATCATCATCGTCATCTTCATCCTCTTCTTCATCAACTCTTCCACCGGTTAGGGAAGTCTGTTGCTGAGGTTGCTCCTCCTCAGTTAATGTTGGCCTCTTAGCATGTGTGTCTTCTATATTCTTCTCCCCCTCTTTGTCATCATCTGTAGAGGAGGATGGAACTTTGGATTTAAGCGTCGAGACATCTTCTTCGAGGCCCCTAAAAGACCCAGACATAAGGTTTTCGAACTCAGCTACCATATGCAGTGACATTCAGTCATCTTCAGTGAATGATGGGGTAGTAGTGGGAGTAGATTGTTGTACGATGGACAGAATTCTCTTCAACATTTCTTCTTGTTGGGACATCTTTAATTTTACTGCTTTAGAGATCACTGAGACTGATCTATGAATCTCTTGTATAGCGGAGGTGTTGGAGGAAAGGTTTGACTTTATTTGCAAGACCTCAGTTTTAATGGAGGCTACAACCTTAACATCTTCCTTCGTCGAAAGACCATCCCTTAGATCTATGAGGTAGATCTATACAATGTTAGTGTTGGCTAAGATGGTGGAGATGTCAGCTTGCTGCGGATGAGATATAGGTATATAGCTCTCTGACAATCTCGGTGATCACATCCAATTTAGGACCTGAAATTGAGTTAGTGAAATTGATTATGAGTAATGGAACTCTTCCTTTAAAAGTTTCTTCAATTCCGCAATTACTTCAACTGTCTCATGATTGTCTATGTTGTTCTTATTGTGGATCAAATGATTTTGTTGATAGTCGTTATGCATCTGATTGGTTTGGCTCATATCATATTGCTCATAATCATTCTCATTGTGATGTTTCCCGTGAAAGACAAAGACCCAACTCTAAACGGGTCTCTAAGTCGGGTGTTAAATCTAACCCCAAAGGACCCATTTACGAATGGGTACCTAAAAAGAAATAACCTGTTTTTGCAGGACGGTCATGTGTGGTATCTAGATTCAGGCTGCTCCAAACACATGACCGGAAGAAGGGAGCTTCTCACAAACTTCACCGAGAGGTTCTGTGGGAATGTACGTTTCGGGAATGATCACTCCTCTCCCATCAGGGGTTACGGCGATATTGTCAAAGATAACATCACGATCAAGAAAGTCTCCTATGTCGAAGGTCTCGGTCACAATCTCTTCAGTATCGGTCAATTCTGCGACAAGAATCTCGAGGTTACTTTCAAGGCTAAACGGTGTAGCGTTCGAACTGAGGATGGTAAAGAAATACTTGCTGGAACGCGACGCACCAACCTCTATACGATTGACCTCTCGTCCTTGAAACCTGACAAGGAAGTCTGTTTGTTGTCCAAAGCATCTGCTGAACAAAGTTGGCTATGGCACCGTCGTCTCTCGCACTTGAACTTCAAGAATATCAACAAGTTGGTGCTGGGTGGACATGTCAAAGGTATGCCTGACCTCAAGTTTGCAAAAGATCATCTGTGCGCTGCCTGCGAAAAGGGCAAGATGAAAAAGGCGTCTCATAAGCCGAAAGCCGTTCCGAGTACTTCTCGGTCCCTTGAGCTAATCCACATGGACTTATGTGGACCGATGCGCGTTCAAAGCATAAATCACAAGAAGTATGCCCTGGTGATGGTTGATGATTTCTCTCGTTACACTTGGGTCCGATTTCTCCGTTCAAAGGACGAAACTCCCGAGTTGATAATCTCTCTTCTGAAGAGCATCCAAGTCAGTCTCAACCAAGTAGTTCAGACCATCAGGACGGACAACGGCACTGAGTTCAAGAATCAAATACTCACCGGTTATCTCACTTCAGTGGGTATCTCGCATACTTTTTCCGCCGCTCGTACTCCTCAGCAGAATGGGGTGGTAGAGCGTCGAAACAGAACTCTAGTTGAAGCAGCACGTACGATGATATCTCATTCCAAGCTACCTCTATTTCTTTGGGCAGAAGCAGTTGCTACCGCTTGCTATACTCAAAATCGGTCTATCATCAACAAACGGTTCAACAAGACTCCGTACGAGATCATCAATAAGCGTATCCCGAACATCAACTACTTTCATGCTTTCGGCTGCACCTGTTTTGTCTTAAATGATAAGGATGATCTTGGCAAATTCAGTCCCAAAGCGGATGAAGGAGTGTTTATCGGCTACTCTCAACAAGCAAAAGCCTACCGTGTCTACAACAAAAGGACGAAGACCGTCGTTGAGAGCGTAAATGTGACTTTTGACGAGGCCCCTGACATGGTTTCTGAACATCTCAGTTTAGAACCCGCGCTTACTGGTGTGTTAGCTTCTGGACAATTCCGTACGGAGGCTACACAATCTCCAGTGGATCCACATCATGCGTCAAGAGCACATCTTTCTGATTTGGATTTACTGTTTGAATTCTTTTATACTGACTTATTTAATGTTAAGTCTAATACTACGTCATGTGACAGGAATACTGCTCAAGCACCAGAAGTGACACAAGTCACGGGCCCTACCGACTCCGGTGGTCCATCCTCGACTGGTGCTCCATCCTCTACTGCCAATGATCAAGCTTCCCCGAGCTCAAGTGATAGACACCCTCTTGCTCAAGCTCTTGATAACGGTGCTACTGAACCAACTCATGTTTTCGTTCAACTTCCTGCACCGACTTCTGTCGAAGGTGCTCTCGAAGTTTCCTCTCCGGCAATCCCGGAACATTCCATAGTTTCATCTCCAGCTGAGTCGTCCTCTACTCCTAGTTCGACTCCCACTACGAAGCTTACACCTCACAAGCCATCATCCCTCGAGGCAGTTCAGGATTTACCCCCAGGTGGTCATGTGGATTCCGATACCTCCCATCAGACATATCAACCACATCCACACACTACCAAATGGACTCGAGCACATCCTCTTCATCAGATCATTGGTGATCCCTCCACACCAGTTCAAACTCGATCCACCACCGCCAATGACTGCTTATTTTCCTCGTTCCTCAGCCGTATCGAACCTTCCACTGTCTCTGACGCACTGACTGATCTGGACTGGGTAATTGCTATGCAGGAGGAACTCAACCAGTTTGAGACCCTCAAAGTATGGCGCCTAGTTCCCCGTCCTAAGAACAAGACGGTGATCAGGACTAAATGGATTTTTAAGAACAAGAAGGACGAAAACGGCATCATTGTTCGGAACAAGGCGCGTCTAGTGGCTAAAGGATATCACCAGCAAGAAGGAATTGATTACGATGAGACGTTTGCACCGGTGGCCCGCATTGAAGCGATCTGCATGTTCCTCACCTACGCCGCTCACAAGAATTTCATCGTCTTTCAAATGGACGTGAAATCCGCGTTCCTCAATGGCGTGCTCAAGGAGGAACTTTATGTCTTGCAACCCGAAGGCTTCGTGAGTACTGAAAATCCGCATTACGTCTACTTTCTTGACAAGGCCCTCTACGGTCTTAAACAAGCGCCACGAGCCTGGTATGATGCACTCTCATCCTTCTTAGTCAAGTCTGGCTTCTCTAAAGGTAAAATTGATACTACCTTATTTATTAAAAGAGAGAAGAATGATATCATTCTTGTACAAATTTATGTTGATGATATAATCTTTGGCTCCACGAACCCCAAGTATTGTCAGAACTTTTCTGCCTTAATGAGTAAACATTTTCAAATGAGCATGATGGGGCAAATGAACTTTTTCCTGGGTCTCCAAGTAAAACAATTACAAACAGGAATTTTCATTAATCAATCTAAGTACATCTCGGATATTCTTCGGAAATACCAGATGGAACAATCTGCATCTATGAAAACCCCCATGTCCACTACTCTAAAGCTTCACTCCGATCCTGACGGTAAGGATGTGAATGCTACTATTTATAGAGGTATGATTGTCTCTCTGATGTACTTGACGGCTAGTCGGCCTGACATTATGTTTTCGACATTCTTGTGTGCAAGATTTCAGTCGAAACCTAAAGAGTCTCACTTAGCTGCGGTTAAGCGAATTTTTCGATATTTAAAAGGTACTGCTGATCTTGGTTTGTGGTATCCAAAAGAGACAGGTTTTGAATTGACAGCCTACTCGGACGCTGACCACGCTGGAAACATGCTGGACCGGAAGAGCACGTCGGGTCATGTTCAGTTCTTGGGCGATCGTCTTGTCAGCTGGGCTTCCAAGAAGCAAAACTGTGTGTCCACCTCCACAGCCGAGGCGGAGTATGTAGCAAATCAGATGAAATTGGGTATCAAGAACACTCAAGGGTTTCATTGTTTATTCAAGGGATTGGTACGTTATTATTAATCTTTATATCTCTTGATTATTATTGTGTTGCTTGATTACTTGATTGATTGTTTACCAACTAGATTAAATCTGGGATAACAATTGAGTTAGATTTAATCTAGTTGGTAAACTAGATTAAAGAACGACCAAATTATCATCTCTCTCCCTTCGTCGTCTCCGGTGATCCAAATCTTCAGTCGGAGAGATCTCAACGCCTATAGTAATTACTAATTTTATCGGCAAATATGAACGAGAAGGCCGGCGTCTCAAAGGAGCTCAATGCTAGGCACAGAAAGATACTAGAAGGACTTCTGGACACAACAGTTCAGAACTCGGTCTTAACGACAAAGCTTCTATTCAAGCAAGAATAGAACCAGCTATAACAGGATCATCTTCTTCAAACTCTAACTCTACTTCATCTGAGTTAGATTTATTGTTTATTGATGCCTTTGATGATATATGTGCAGATTTTGAAAAAGGCATATCAACATCAATAACAAGTGGAACAAACTCGGAGGTCCCTACTATATCTGAAGACATGCCTGGACCTTCCGACGAAGTCACTGACACTTCAACTCCATCAGGTACAACTACACCGTTAGTTTCTGACTCTACTAATACTGAATCTGTCTCTACAGATAGTTCATCTGGAAACAAAGTCCCGAGCACTTCAACCGCTAGTCCAGAAGCTTCAGTGTCAGAAACACCAGTACAAGATGTCCCGAGTACATCTATGGAGCAACCTGCCGTACAAGATGACAACGATGCATCAAATATGCAACAAACAGTTGATGCACTACCAAGCACACATCGTTGGACTAAGGATCATCCCCTGGAAAACGTGATAGGTGACGTACAATCTGGTGTCACAACAAGATCTGCAACAGCTAACTTCTGCATGTTTTCAAGCTTCCTCAGTTCCTTAGAGCCAAAGAAAGCGGCTGAAGCTCTACGTGATCCTTTCTGGATTTCTGCTATACAAGACGAGCTTCTACAATTCGAAAGGAACAAGGTATGGCGCTTGATCCCACTACCTATAGGTAAATCCGTTATTGGAACAAAGTGGGTGTTCAGAAATAAGAAAGACGAAGCTGGAGTAGTCGTGAGAAACAAAGCTCGTTTGGTCGCCAAAGGGTATTGTCAACAAGAGGGCATTGACTATGATGAAACATTCGCCCCGGTTGCAAGGATCGAAGCCATCAGAATCTTTCTAGCCTATGCAGCGCACAAAAACTTTACAGTCTATCAGATGGATGTAAAGTCGGCTTTCCTGAACGGCGTTCTGCATGAGGAGGTCTACGTGGCTCAACCTGAAGGTTTCGTTGATCCTCATCACCCTGATCATGTCTATGTTTTAGACAAAGCGCTTTATGGTCTTAAACAAGCACCGCGAGCCTGGTATGAAACTCTCACTAAATTTCTACTTGCTTCTGGTTTCAAGAAAGGTACAGTAGATACAACCTTATTTCTTAAAAGGCAAGGTGATGACTTGATTCTTATTCAGATTTATGTTGACGACATAATATTTGGGTCGACAAATCCAAAATTTTGTAAGAACTTTTCAAAGATAATGGAAACAAAGTTTGAGATGTCGATGATGGGTGAATTAAATTTCTTTCTTGGTCTACAAGTAAAGCAATTACCCGAAGGCATATTTATTAATCAAGCTAAATATATAAAAGATATTTTGAAAAAATTCAATATGTCAGATAGTTCGGTCATGAAAACACCAATGGCTACTGGTACACTCTTAGACGCGGATCCCTCCGGGAAACCTGTTGATCAAAAGGTGTATCGTAGCATGATTGGTTCTTTACTTTATCTGACTGCCAGTCGCCCGGATATAATGTTTGCCACATGCTTTTGTGCGAGATATCAGTCTAATCCTAAAGAGTCGCACTTAACTGCTGTTAAGCGAATCCTTAAATATCTCAAAGGTTCTCCTAATCTAGGCCTTTGGTATCCAAAGGATTCTCGTTTTGAACTAACTGCCTTTACAGATGCTGATCATGCTGGTTGTAAGATAGACCGGAAAAGCACCTCTGGATCATGTCAATTCATAGGTGACAAACTTGTGAGTTGGACTTCAAAGAAACAAAACTGTGTTTCAACATCCACTGCCGAGGCTGAGTATGTAGCTGCTGCTAGCTGCTGTTCTCAAGTCCTCTGGATGACGACACAGTTAAGGGACTTTGGATACAACTACAAGCGCGTTCCGATTTATTGTGATTCCAAGAGTGCAATATCTATAACTGCTAATCCGGTACAGCACTCGAAGACCAAACATATAGATGTACGCTATCATTTCATCAAGGATCATGTAGAAAAAGGTAATATTGAAATGCACTTTGTTCAAACTGACTTCCAGTTAGCTGATCTTTTCACCAAGCCATTGGATGAAAAGCGATTTCAATTTCTCATCAGCAAACTTGGTATGTTGAACATGTCTTAGACCTTACTCATGATTCAAGGGGGAGTATTACAAATCTTGATAGTGTGTTATTTTCCAACTGTTGTTAACGAGAAAGGAATCATTTTCATAAATGATTACCATTGTTTCTTTCACTTATGCAGGTTGGTTCAAGTGACTATGGCTTCTAATCACATCGGATTAGAACCCGCACTTCAGTGCCTTATTTTTTTGTTTTTTCTTAATCTTTAAAAAATATATATATATATATATAAAAAAAAAAAAGAACCCTATAGTGATTTAAGGGGGAGAATATCTGTGATATTAACAGATTTTTGGATACTTAAATGCTTATCTGACTGTGTGTTCTTAAAGATAAATACTTGTGTTTTATCTTGTCAATATACTTTGTCAAGTATTCATATACATAACGGTTCAGAACATTCTATTTTGACTTTGTTATTACCATGTATCAAAAGTTAAATCTTTCTATGGTAATACTCACGTTCTTTGTATTCACTGTTGATTGAATCAAACGTCATTTCATGTGCTTTCATTGAAAATATGTTTATATATTGTTCATATAAACAACATTCGTTTTTGATTCTCCAACATAGTATTCTTCATGACAAATCGTCTATAAGCTTAATTGAAAAGTCCTTAAGAGCTTAAATCATCAAACTCTTTTAGTTTGAGGGGGAGAATTGCATCGTCAAACATCTTCTGTTTTGACATCTCCGAATATTATATTCTTCATGTAACAAATGGTATTTGTGCTTACATGTACAATAGCCTGTTGAACAACATGTTTCTTTTAGGAAAATACATGGGATTCAGTGTGTGAGCTTAACAGAACTTCCATGGATTCACGATAACCAGTGTTTCCTACCCAGGAAGTATTCCCTGAGTGATTGAGGGGAGAAGGGTCAAAAGAATTGAGTGATGGTGTGTGAAGAGGTAAAATGAAAAAGAGAGATTGGTTAGACGTGAACATTAAAAGAAAGAGGGTGAGAGAACAGAGTAAAAGAATATTAAACTCTGCACCAAACTACTTTCTGAGTCGGGCAGCCACATAATCTGATTGGATCACATTCTTTGGTGACCATCATTGAAATAGGCAACTAGCCCATGCCATTAGGGGTGTACGCGGGTTGGGTTGGGCGGGTTGGGACATTTTTACAACCCAACCCAATTATGGCGGTTTGAAAAATCTCAACCCAACCCAACCCATTGAAAAGTATAACCCAACCCAACCCAACCCTTGCGGGTTATGGCGGGTTGGGTTGGGTTAGCGGGTTGGTAAAATACACAAATTTGCCGATTGAAATACGATAAATAATTCTAAAAGTATTCTCAACAAAGTTATTAGTTATTACAATCATTCAAATATATATATATATATATATATATATATATATTAAAATCCACAAGTCTTAAAGTTAAACTTCAAAAGTCTAAATGATAGAAAACAATTCAAATCCTCAATCAAGCACGACCGTCTTGGACCTCTCCGACCCCAATGTTGCATTCTCCTTGAGTTTGCCTAAAATTCGAAAACAAAAATTAAACAATTTATAAACGTTTGAAGTTCTACCACCCCTTTTTTTAGATGTATTTTGTTCATCGTTGTCTTCAATTTTTGGATATTTAGGAGTATTTTCCATTGCTCCTATAAATATTGATAAAACATATATTTAGACAAGTAGTTGTAATTAACAGTAGACAAGTACTTATAATCAAAATGAAAATAAGAGGACTGTGAAAATAAAAGAGCTATGTAAACCAATATATGTGTAAATCAACGATAGACATGGGCCTTTTAGTTAGACTAATATGGGTTTAGAATTAGATAGTATAATATGGGCTCAGAATTAGATGACTAAAACGTTAAAATTCAGACTTGGTTATGAATTTTAAATGTGGGATGTGAATAAATTGTATATTATATATATATATATATATATATAATATAATTTTATAAAAAAAAATAACGGCGGGTTGGCGGTTTGGGTTGGGTTGAGTTTTCCTAACCCAATTTCAACCCTTCTAATTAGCGGTTTGGCGGGTTGCGGTTTGGCGGTTTCGCGGTTTCGCGGGTTGGGTTTAATTGGGTTGGGAGCGGGTTGGGTTGGGCGGGTTTCGCGGGTTGAGAATTTTTTGTACACCCCTACATGCCATCTCTTGCATACAACCCCACCAGCTACTCATTCTTTTCTCAAAAAGAGAATGTTTCACATTTTCTGGGGACGCAACACATACGCTATTGGTTCTTCATTTGGAAGATACTAATATTGAAAAAGAAGGAAAGTTGCCCCACCTTCGAACCCTTTCTCATGCACATTGAGTCTTTGTACAATTTGTTGCTGTCTCAACAAGTTTACATACTTTGAGCCTTTATTGAAAAGCAATCATCTATGCTTAATTCTTTCATACACATGCACAAGCACACAGAAATATGTTTTCTGTCAGAACGTTCATAGATAACCATGTGTTATTCGATGATTGAATGGAAGACCTGGGGAGTCTACATCAAACCAGCTCCTTATATAGTAACTTTGTGTTACTCAGTGACTCTGTGTCATTGACAGGCATTCTAACTGAGTCATTTGTTGATTCAGGGTTACATCTATTAAACTGTTTGAATTTGAAAAGATTCAAATGGTTACTACTTTCTATTTTAATCTGAAAAGATTGAAATAATCACTCTTTCCATCTAGGAAGACTGCTCTTATTTCCATACAGGGCTCGTTACATGATGAAGACTGTGCTTACGTGATCATACACAATGGGGGAGATTGTCTTGATAAGGGGGAGATTGTTTTGCCAAGTTTTGATGATGTTGATTCTCACCACTCATCAAAAAGGGGGAGAAGATATAAAAAGGGGGAGAAGATACAAAAAGGGAGAATACAATATGAAGATCTGAAGATATTCAAATTTTCAAAGATTTTGAAGTTTTAAAGTTTTGAAGCTATAAATGTCATATCTGAAGATTCTCAAGAGAAAAGTGAAGACAAGAGAAGACCCGAAGACAATTGCAAATTTTTTTTAATCTTGAATCCAAAGGGGGAGATTGTTGGATCATAAATTGTATTCAAGATTAAAGTTAAAGTTAAGGGTTTAAACTGCAATTGTGCTAAAGTTAAGTTAGAGGGTTTAAATTGTAATAAGCTAATAGTTAATAGCTATTGGGCCCAAGCCCATTAGAAAGCCCATTAAGGTTAAAGCCCATATGGCCTGGGTATTTAAAGTTTTGATTAGTTTAGTTTTAGGAAAACCTTGAAAGAACTCTGATAATTTTCTAAATAGTCGCTGTAAGTTTTCTCTGTATTCAAAGGGTATCAAGAACACTCAAAGGTTTCATTGTTTTGTTCAAGGGATTGGTACGTTATTATTAATCTTTATATCTCTTGATTATTATTGTGTTGCTTGATTACTTGATTGATTGTTTACCAACTAGATTAAATCTGGGATAACAAGGGTCAGTAACCGAAAAAGAAAGGGTGAGGGAAGACGGAGTACCTGAGGGGTTCGGAGTAGCATCCAAATGATTGCCACTAAGGAAGTCTGCAAACGCACAGTCAAAAGGACTCATGGTTTGTTGAGGTTGAATCGATCCGTGAGGGACCTCCTCAGGTCCTGTGGAATCCATGCCAACTTGAAGGGAGGCAAGGAGTTCAACATCAACATTAGTGGGGACAACCTCTGGTGCATCTTCTGCCCTTGAAGTGGAGACCAAAGGCAATGGATAGACGAGAAATATTGAGAATGGGGTTGTGTTGCGATGTTGCTGAGCGCTGGCGGCACTCGAAATGACATCCTCAGTGAGTTGAGTCACTAAGGTTTCTTGGGAAGAAGCAGTGATGCTTCGGTCCTAGAAGGAGGCACTAACGTGTTGGTGGTGGTTTAAGATGGTATTGCGGAGCTATTGTCGAGAGTCCTTTATTTGCTTGTGGGGCTTATCCTTTCAGCTTTTCTTAGCCTTATGTGAAGGACTAAGAAAAGGAGATTGTTTCCTCTTCGACGAGATATAGGGATGGTGACTTAGGTAGATGCCGGTGGTTGAGTCATTGTCGTAGTCACTGAAGACGAAGAAATGGAGGTGGAGGAGGGGTAAGCAATAAGAAGCATACCTGAGAACAAGTTGATATTAGTGTTTAGAGGGCTTCTTGTACATGGTTCTACTCCCTAGCTTGAACAACTGAATGTCACCATTCTTTGGGTACTTCTCACCCATGATGTGATGGAAGGTGACACTCAAAAAGCATACAAAAGGGACCACCATCTCCCTTTTCTTGTTGCTGAGGCGGGTGAGAAGATCGTCGAAGATGATCTTGACAAAATTGATCTTCTTCTCATGGCAGACTGCATAACCGATCTTCAACACCATCCTGCTAACTTGATCATGACCACCTATCTTTCCTCCCATGTACTGAATGAAGTGGGAGAAAAGGAAGTGCCACTGAGTCGACATTCTGTTTTTTTCGACTTTGGTCAATGCTTTGACTAGGACCCTATTCTTCATTCTTCAGTCATAGTGGATATCATCCAAGAATTGGATGATTTCAGCGTTTGAAGGTGTGGGATCATACACCTTGGCTTTAGGGAGGTCAAGTGCAACCCTGAAAGTGGCAAGACCAAAGGTACCCTTTTCTTCACCAGTCATAGATTGAACGACTTCAACTATGAACCAGAACTACTGAAGTAGTGACCTGATGCCCGGTTTAGCGACAATGAGGGCATGGCTGATGGAGTAGTTCTTGAGAAAGTTTGTTGCGTCCAGAAAGTGTTCGTTTGTTCCTTTCCCTTAGGGATGTCTAATAGTGCTAGGTGGTTATTTCCCTTGAAGGAAACTTCCTCAAGTTGGAATTGCACAAGCTAAAATGCGGTTAATTCGATTCAACCAAATTGCTCGATACTGCGATGGTACACTGATATTGCTTCGAGACAAGCTGAGATGTTTCATTGATCAAGATGACAGAGGGGTCCAGTCTTTGGATTTGAATTACAGATGCCTTGTTCTCAAAGCTTTGGGTCAGATTAAAGAAAGGCAAGAGTACAAAACTTCAATGAGATACTTCGAGATCAACTTTGGTTTCGAAAGACACATGTTACAAACTAGCAAAATTACAAACTTCAATTCAAAGGGGGAGATTGTTAGGGTGAATTTATGTTGAATAGAAGTTCGGGGTGCAAAATGTAATTTTCTTATTATTATTTGGCTGTTGGGCTTTTGGGCTCTGGGTCTTATGCGTGCCATATATATTTGTTCCTAAACCTATTTTCTAGGTTAATGGTCATTGTTGGGGTTTACTTAGCCGTATTAGAAATTCTCTCTGTAAACCTTAAACACTTTATTGATAAATCTAATCATATGACCGACAGTTGTGATTAAATCTTCACTGCTTATTGATTATTATTGTGTTTGCACTGTTTCTGAGATCTACATAACTTGATCATGATCGACAGGTGGAGTATCTACACATGATGAGAGCTATGAGGCAGAACGAAAGAGAAGTCAGATCGAAACACAAGATAGTCTCTATTGTTCAAATCTAAACCAAAAAACTTCGCCTTGTGAGGTATCTGGCATTTCATGTTACTAGACAGGATGAAAGGATCTAGATGTTCACAGAAGCAATCTTCCCTAACTTGGAGCTACATGATCTAGAAAACATGTACTTTGCACTTGTCAATGTTGTATCAGGCCACTGGTTATACAAATTGCCCTTCCAACAAAAATCAGGTTTATAAGAGGGAGAGTGAATCTGGCATATTTGAATGATTTGCAGATGTAGTCGAAAGAAATAAAAAAAAGTGAAGCCTGGTCAAAGTCTTAAAGATGTTGAAAGCCTTCCACTATTCATAATTTTACAACAACCGGAGCTGGGATAGTGTGTCAGAATAGCATGAGAGCCAAAAGTTTTACGAGATTCAGTGAAATAGCAGCATATTCTGATGGCACTCTAAAGATTGTCAAACTCTAGTTTAGCAACAAGTTAAAGATCGATGAAAGTGCAACTGTAAAGCTTGATGACAAAGACAAGGAACTGATCAACAAGATATTGGAAATTATTGAAGACAGGAAGAATTATAGAAACATCAGCAGAAGGTTTGAAGTCTACCTTGGGCTGAGAAAGAGAAGAAAGAGATTCGTCTAATTTGCTTGAACATGAATACAAGGGAGAAATTGTTAGATCATATTTGTGATGTATTCAAGTTGAGGGGTTATTTGTTTAAATACCCATAGGGTATAAATACTTTATGTTTTCTACGTTTTTGTTTTGATCATCATTATTGTGCCTCACGGTGTAAACTCCTCAATATTCAAGTAACCATATGACCCATTGATTGTTCTTTATTTTGATTAATTCTTTGTTCTACACTTGTTCAATCTGGGATTCACATGTAGATTAGTCTTGGTGTCATTGAATCCTGCTTCATATCATGAGTAGACTTGTCTTTATCATCAACTTGGTCTTCGACTTCTACTGAGGGTTTCTTTCAGTGTGAGACTTGTCTTCAAAAGTTACTTACTTAAACTGTTTAGAAATGAATGTTCAATAATCACTTACAAGTTCAGTTTGGTCATTGAAACTGAAGCTTATTAAAATATAACAGTTAAGGTAATTTTCGCTAAGTATAAGGATCATCATCAAATCACTGAGAGAGTTTCGATCAACAATTTCCTCCTATTTGATGATGACAAAACAACATAAAAAAATTGATTAAGTTATAAAACATAAGGAAAATAAGACTCATAACATACACGTCCCATTTACTGCTTTGAGGGATCTTTTTCAGCACTATGATGAAATAAAGTACTTATTGATATTTCCATTTTAATGTATCAATTTACAAGAAGGAAATGAAAATACATGTATTAATGAAAGTACATTTGCTGAAAATATTAACTGGAAGGTATAAAATAAAAGAGACCCATCAACAAATTAACTCTGAAGAATAATATATCCAGAGACGTGTTCCCCTTTGTGAATCCCTTTTGGATCAAGTAATAATGTATCACAATGATTTCATTGTTGAATTGTCTGAAAAGTACAAGAATAAGAGTTCTAGATCTACTTTCTCTCTCTCTCTCTCTAAAATACTCTCTCAATATGAACTAATCTCACGTATGAATTAAGCTCTTACTAGATTACAAGTGTAATTAAACTATTTATACCTAGCAATTATAAGGAATAAAACCTACAACATTGACTTTCTACAAATAACAAGGTTGACATTGACTTTCTCTTATTAACATCGAATTTTTCTTCACTCTTTGACTGTAAGCTTTTACTTTGACTTCAAGGTTTGACATCTTTGACTTTTGAACCTTCAACATTAAAATCCTCATCTGGTGATCTCGGATACAATTATATTTGCTCTAACAATCCCCTCCCCTCTTTGTATTCGAGATCACTCTTCAAACGAATTTCAACTTTAACAATCTTCTTTCTTGAAGTCAAACAAATTTTATCAACCAATTGTATGTGTCGGATTAGAAATACAATCTCCCCTTCAATAAATATCATCATTTGAAACGAAATCATCTTTGGAAAATTACAGTATCCTCCTCTTTGACATCTTGAATCGTTTTCACAAGTCTTGTACTTTGTCTTCTACAAAAATATCTTTCAACAAACTTTGTTTCATCTTTCTTGAACTTTGTCTTCTTATATCTTTATGTCTCCCCACAACTTGAAATTGAAACAATCAGAGTTATCTCCCTTCTTATATCTTTGTGTTTCCCCCTTTTTAATGATTGTGAGCATCATGATAATCAAAACTTCATAAAACTTTCTTTCAATTTCTAATCAGCACCACTTTCACCTTTGAATGACGAACCATTCGTCAATTCCAAAGATATAATTCCAAATCTTTCCAAATTCAGAACGAGTTGTCTGTAAGTAGCACGAAGCCACTTAGTACAATGAATGCACTTTGGAAAGGAGTTATATTGATGTTCACTCCCCCAGGGCTTCCATTCAATCATTGAAAAACACAAGGAAGTTCTATGAACGTTATGACAAAAAAAACATATTCTACGTGTGATAGTGCTTGTATATGAAAGAATTTAAGCAATATGTGCTTGATCAAGTTCAAATTGTGTAAACTGTTGAGACATAACAAGTTTTCCATGGACTCAATGTGCATGATCGAAGTGCAAAGGTGTGGAAAACTTCCTTATTTTCAATATCCAAATCTTCCGAATGAAGATTAGATAGCATATGTGTTGTGTCCCCATGAAATATTGAAACATTTCTTTGTTGAGAAAGAAATGAGTAGATGGTGGGGTTAAAACAAGAGTTGGCATGGGCTCATTGCCGTTTTCAATGATGGTCACCAAAAAATTGTGAACAAATCAGTAAATGTGGATGCCCGGATGAAAAGTGGTTGGTGCAGAGTTTTCTTATTCTCTTAACTCTGTTCTCTCACCTTCTGTCTATTTTCAATATGCTCACTTCTAACCAAACTCTTGTTTTCATTTTTTCGCTCAGCACAATGAGGTTGTTCAACCGAATGAACTTCCTCCTCCACTCTTTGATGTATACCCTTCACCCCCTCAATCACTCAAGGATAACCACTTAGGTAGGAAACACTGGTTGACGTGAATCCATAGAAGTGTGTTTAAGCTCTCACACTGATCCATGAAATTTTGTCCTAAAATGATTATGTTGTTGAATAGTTTAACTTGAGCAATTTTAAATCTCAGAATATGAATCACATTTTCAAATGAATGTATGCACCGCAAAAATATCATCATTATTTGAGCATTTGAACTTTGAATATTTCTCACAACAAGAATATTGAATGAAGAAAATGAATTCGAAAGACTTGTTTGAGAATCTGACAATGTATCAGAAAGATCACATATTATGAATGATTAGTATGAAAGGCTTAGGTCATGAAATAATTGAATTTTGTTTATACGAACAGATATAAACAATCATGAAAGAATCGCTTTATTTGAAAGAATATATGATGCTCAATGAGATTAGAATACAAACGAGAGTATTACCATCGAAAAATTATTTCATTTTGAGACATGGTATTAACAAAGTCAATAAAAAGCTGAACTAGTGTATATAAATACTTGAAAGTATAGAAAAGATAATACACAAGTATTAATCTATGGAAACACACGGTCATAAAATCAGTTAAAGCTCATATATGAAAACATTTAACATCCAACTTCTTAATTCGTAAAATCTATTTGAGAATAGAGAAGTGGTTTGAACATTTAGAAAAGCGTTTTCATACTTACAGTTGTTCTTCTTTCAAGTAATCTGGGTTTGAGATCAGAAGATACTTACAATCAGCACAGTTCTCATAACTTCCCCCTCAAATCATGAGAAATTGATTTAAGATCATATAAGCTCCCCCTTAACATGTGCAAAATATCTTTATCTGAATAAAAATTGCACATAAAACAAGACTTAGACAAAAATACCCTTAATCAATAAAACGAGTTCTGAATTACTAGGAATAAAAAGGAAATTCAGAAGTCATAGTCATTGAAGAACGGGTCCTGATCTAAAATGATCAGAAGTAAAAATCTTTGAAGATTGAGTCCTAGACCAATTTATCTAGAAGACTGTAAAATTGAAGACTGAGTTATAAACTGAATTGTTTAAAAGTCTGTAACATCTGCTCCCCCTACAAATATGCATAATCAAAAATATTCACCAATAAGCACAATTATAAACCAAAAATATGAATCTCTTCTCCTGAAAATATGTATAAAGTTCACTGGTAGACAAAACATTGAAAGCACTGGTACTCCGCTTAAAATAGGGGTGCCAATTTTGTACCAATACAAATCAACCAATTGTCATACCAACCGTACCAATTTAATTGGTACCAATTTAATTGGTACCAATTTAAGTGGTACCAATATAATTGGTTGGTAGTATCGTACCAACTATATAAACTTGGTTGGTACATTGTATTAGAAGTTGTGTACCACGGTAATAACGTACCGTACCAACTTATTTTTTTTATTGTTTATTAATTAAAGTTTAAGTAATAATACAACATATTTTGATTTTAAATTTTAAATTATCTTGTTTTAAATATTGCTAAATTATAATACAGATAGATATATAGAATATGATTGAACTCATTCGCCTAGCCCTCACAATCTTAGAATCGCATCCACACCTCCATTATCTATCGATGCTCCTCAATGGCTGCTTGTATTAGACTATTAGTGAATGCTTGTATTATATGAAGATTATTTGAATGATTGGATTGATAGGGAAAAGTGGTACAACACATTTCAAAATGTTATGTAAATGTACGATAATTTTAGTGCATCCAGATCTAGTTGGTAAAGATGTTAATTTAAATAAATTCATAATTTCAACTCTTACAATGTCGATACAATACCATACCAACATGTACCAACCGAAAAAAGTTGGTACCAAGTATAGTTGGTTGGTAATTGGTATAAAATTTTGTGTACCAATTATAATTGGTTGGTACATGGTATCTGGAAAAAAAAAACATGGTATTGTACCATGTTCACCCCTAACTTCAAAAAATGCACACTTTTGTTATGTTGTTCGCTCTTGTGTCTGTAATACTTCTGACAATCAGCTCTTTACATGATGAACCTGCAAAACAGATTAAGTAGATTTTGGTACCCAACGGAACTTGGGGTCCTAATTTGTTAGATGAAGAAACATTTGAATGAACTTGATAAGTACCCTGCCAATTCTGAACTTGATATTCGTTTACAAACTCATTTGTCCCATAGTAAGAACAACAAATTTTCTTTTGAGCTAACCTGAGCAACTGATTTGTATAATAAACAATATCAGGTTTCACAAAAGAATTTGCATGAAAAGTAGTGTTCTTGTTGACATTTGGTTTGGGAAGATCCTTTTACCCTCCATTCCATTTTGACAGGTTTAAAGACTGGAATGGTATTACCTAAACCATCAACAAAATGATCATAGAAAATGTTAGAAGTACAAATATGATCATTTGATTTGATTAACCTTTGTGAAGAAACGGTTGTATGATGTGAACTTGAAGCAGTTTAGAAAGAAAATTCAGAGTTAGCTGAATTATCCAATGGTGATTGTACAATAGTATCCAGACTCTTTTGTTCAGTCATCTTAATCTTGAAATTTACTTCTCCAAGTTCTTTGACCTTGGCAGTCAAACTGTGATCCATTCTAGGCCCCTGTTCGATCCACAAGGATCAAGATCAAATGAACGCTTATTCTCTTTCTGTCAAGCGAAGATCAACCATCTGTATGATTCTTTGATAGAAAGAAATCATAAAAGGTAAGAATTGATTTTCCTTGATACCTAACATAATGCATGAAAGGATCTTTGTTCCTTTCTTCAATAAGTAGATTAATCTTCTTCTGCAAATCAGACTTCGTATTCTGCTCTCTCATAATATATGTTGATAAGTCACATAATTTCTTTATAAGCTTCTTTATCTCAGTCTCAAAAACCTTTCTTTCAGATTTAAAATATGTTTTTATGGTCTTTCTGTTATCAGATATTTCTTTAAAGAACACAACATTTCTCTTTTCATAATCCTTTTTTTTCTCAAATGTATCTCTTTCAATAATCAAAACTTTCTCAAAATCTGAAACTTGTTTTAAAAGTTATGCATTTTTAAGCTCAGTAACATTCTTTTCCTCAAGAGTTTTCTTTGAAAATTTAGAGAATTTCTGTTTAAACACTCTTCTTTCAATGACAAACACATTTCTCTCTTTTTGAAACTGTTCTTTCTCTTTGGCAATCTCTTTTTCCAAATCTGAAATTTTCTTTTTAAGCTAAACATTCTTTTGTTCTAATGTGATCAATAAATTTGAGTTCAAATCAAGATCACTTTTCTGCTCATCAACATCTTTTTCCAAATCACAAATCTTCTTCTTTAGCTCAAAATTTTCAGTTTCCAATGCATTTGCTTTCTCTTAACTCTCTTGATATCATCCTCTTGAACTGATTTCTCAATTACCAACTTCTTTTCTTCTGCAATGCTTCAAGAACTACTATCTTGCTTTTAAGTTCTTTAATCCGATCTAAACATTCACCATTGATAATTATGTATAGACCAGTTTGAACTACCTTTTCCAGCTTAGCATTCCTTTCATTGAGCCATTCATTTTGTTTCTTTAAAGAGCGAATTGATTCTTGAGCATTGCTATTTTCTAACTGATCCCGAAGCCTAGCATTTTCAGTATTGAACCGTATGATGCTCTTTTGCTTTTGTGCTACTTTTGCTTCAAGATCTGCAATCCATTCTTTGAAAGTATTGATTTCTTCGTGTGTAAACATTGTTACCTTGAAGATATTCATGAGAATGGTGCGATAAGTTTGAATCTGTGTGACCTACGATAACAAAGAAGATGTGTATGCAATAATATGATGATGAACATAAACGTAGAAAATTTTCAGGTTAAGCACCGAGTTTAAGCCTACTAAACTTGACTAACATGAACTTTGTTAATCACATATATGCTGATAAGGATGATAGCATGCGATAGATTTGAATTTGTATATCGTGCGATAGATTTGAATCATGCAACAATGATGAATCTATTGAAGATGCTCATGCGATGATGATGAAGATAGTCTTATGTCGATCACACATGTTTCCAAAAACACAAAATTTGTTATGAAATCTTGAAATTTCTGGTTGAAGCTTGTTAACCAACACAAAATATTAAGGTCTATACTAAATATTTGAATCAAAACACAACCATATGAAGAACACCAAATTTTCAAAAAAAAAAATCAAGATTTTGATCCACAAATCTATTCAACCAACAAAATCAATGAAAGAAATCGATTTAACAATGATTAATACATCACTCCAACACAAATCCAAACAAAAATTTGAAGATCCAAAATTTTTTCAAGAAAACCCCAAAGAATCTTCACATTTCCAAAAATTTCAACAAAAATGCACAATTCGATCCGTTACTAGCTCTGATACCAATTGTGAATCTCTGTTAGATCAAGTAACAATGTATCACAGATCTAAATGAGAGAAAAGTACAAGAATAATTAAGAGTTCTAGATCTACTTTCTCTCTCTAAAATACTCTCTCAATATGAACCACTCTCACGTATGAATTAAGCTCTTACTAGATTACACGAGAAACAAAACTATTTATACCTAGCAATTACAAGGAATAAAACGTACAACATTGACTTTCTACAAATAAAAAGCTTGACTTTGACTCTCTTAATAACATTGAATTTGTCTTCATTCTTTGACTTTAAGTTTTTACTTTGACTTCAAGGTTTGACATCTTTGACTTTTGAACCTTCAATATTAAAACCTCGTCTGGTGATCTCGAATACTATTATATTTTCTCTAACACCCTTGTTGTTTTCTTCTCAGCACTTTTCTCTTGATCTATGTGATTATCATCTTTCCAATTTCATCTTCTTCTACCCACTTTCTGATATAATCAAGATGGGGCAAGGGGCAAAAATGCAATTCAGACATCCTTTGAAAATTGTTCTCTCACCTTGACTGCTAATAAACATGAGATCAAGTTTAGGGGTCAAAATGATTGTTCCTGGAACATAAGGGCCTTTTTCTAGAAGGGATATATTCAACATTTTAATAATCTTACCTGGTAAAAGCAATGACAAAGACTGAGAGTCATACCCGGTAAGTAAGAGTGACGAATCATACCCAGTAAGCACTTACTGGATAAAAATGTTGCATACAATGCCGTTTTAATGGCCTAAAATCTTACCAGTTAAGTTAAGTGAAAGTGTTGACTACTACCGGTAACTGTTGCTGACCGATTAAGTGTTAAGTGTTGGTAAACGGCCCCTAAGTGTAAATCATATCATCATTAAAATCTTGTCTAACAAAACCACCAAAGCTTTAAAATCGTTTATATTTACAGCTCCCGCTGCATTGTACGGACACAAACTACTACTCTGTTATAAAGCATTTGATCCAAACTCTTAGAAACAAACTTTTGAAGCTTCTTGTATCATTAATTAATGAAAAATTACTTATAATTTATTAATACCATATCTGGCTACCTATATATCACTTCGATCCTTATCCTTAATCCAAAAACTCTGTTTTTGGATTATTTCCTTTTTCTCTCTTTTCCATGATATATAAGCATTTGGCGATCCTTTTTATCCTCACACTTCATCCATGGCTAAATATTTTTGTTATTGTTTTTTTCCAAGTAGAAATTTTGTTAATATTTTTTTTGTCAAAATACCATATGTGTTATTGATTGTATTAAATTTAAGTGAAAATGAAATGTAAGTTATCTTACGTTTTGAATCACATGTGATACATGCATATTAAATGTGTTCTGCTGCACATCACATGTGATTCTATTTTCATTATTTTTTATTTTCATTGTTTAATTTAAATCACTATTTTTCACATTTTAAATCAAATATGATTAAGAATTTTTTGTTTTTTAAAATAAATCAATTAATTGTAACGAAAATTGAAAATATTGCCTTAAATAAGAAAAATTCCTTAAATGAAAAGTAAATTACACTTATTTTAAATGCCTCAAAATAGAAAAAATATTTTTTAAATTAAAAATTAAATCATATTAAAATAATAAGGGCAAATTGTTTGAAAATATAAACTACTTTCTATTTTGGATAATGTACTTTTAAAACCATCATTTTGGTACCTAAGTTGTGATATGTCAAACATTTAAGTACCCCTTTCTTTAAATTGAGGGATATTTTTGACTTTTAATTATTTCTTTAAAAAAATAATATATTAAACTTCTACTGTACAATTACTAAAGCATTGGTACAAGTATTGAAGCATTAAACCATAACTCTTCTTTCCTCGCAAAAAGCCATCGGTGCTGTCGCCGTTTCCATCCATTTATTACAATTTACAAACCACCATAAGGTGCACCATTGATTCCAGCAGGGTCTGCTGCAACCTCTTAAATCCCCTCATCAACCTCTTCCCCATCGATGTCGACATCCTTGCGGCCCAACAATACTCTTTGAAATTCAATCTACTAATCATCTACCTAGTTTACCGTGAGACTATCATTAAAAAGACTAATACAAAAACCAAGTGCTATTAATAAACAATTTGTCTTTAAACCCTAGATCTAAACAAGTGTAATTACATAAGAAGGTAATAGGTATTTAAGCAATAAAATATCACAATTATCGATTCTAGGGCTCCATTGATTTATAATAATCGCGTGATGATTAGATTGATAGTTAAAAAATGATTGAAAAATACCGTCGCCCGGAAGGTTTAGCTGCCGGAAAAGCGGTGATTAAAGTGAATCGGAAGATGATTAGACGTCGATGACGGTGGCGATGCTTGTTGTCCATTGGCCGACCTTCAAAACCCAGAACCCTTGAACAACACAAGAGAGCTAACATGTGGAAATGCAAAGGGGTGGAAACGGTGTCACCGTCAGTGGCTCTTCGTAAGTTAAAAGAGTTATAGTTTAACAGAGTTATAGTTTAATGCTTCAATATTTGTACCAATGTTTTGAGCAATTGTACAATAGATGTTTAATATATTATTTTTTTAAAGAAATAATTAAAAGACAAAAGTGACCCTCAATTTAAAGAAATGGGTACTTAAATGTTTGATATATCACAACTTAGGTACCAAAATGATGGTTTTGAAACTATGTTACCCAAAATAGGAATCATACCAAAGTAGGTTACATTTTCATGCAATTTACCCAAATAATAAAAAAGGTAAAAGAAGAATGTTAAATAAATGTCTTAAATAACTCTTATATAAATAAATGACTTTTATGCTCTTATATATTCATTTTTAGAAAGAAAAAATTAAGACATTATTTAGTATATTGTGTGGTCCATATTTATTCTCTTATTTAGATTGTTCTCCTATGAACTCGACTCTCTCGTTATATATTTACATTACCTTATAAAGTAAATCCAAAAAAGTCTTAAAACAAGTTTTTAGGTACAATGTACTGTTGTTTCATGTGTAATATCTTAAAATCTCTTAAAAACAATCTATTAAGCATATGATACTGCTATTTTATGCACAATTTCTTAAAATCTCTTAATTACGATTATGTAAGTTTCATGTACAAGCCACCAATGCTAAACTCGGGTTTCTCTGCCAAAGACTAGTTGCTCCAATCATTCATTTCCCTAGGTAACGATTCATAAATCCATCTTCCAGTGACGATTGAAGCTCCCATTGTGATGAAACCCCCTCTCTCTCTCTCTCTCTCTATATATATATATATATATATATATATGATGATAACTCGCCACCTTTCAAATTTGAAATTTGAGGATGTAAAGTAGAAGAAGAGAGAGAATTGTGCCCCATAGAATCATGTTGCACAAACAGGGAAGAAAGAAAAGTATGCCAGACGCTAAAATGACTAAATTGGGTGTAGGTGGTGACCGAAGATAATGTATGCATTTAAGACTTGTACAACATGTTTTGAAAGTTGTAATTCATAGTTTTTTTAATTTATGCGTAAAATGATAGTACCTTGTGTTTTGGAGGTGGTACTTAAAAGTTTTGATTCAGATGCATTATAAGAGCATCTCCCACAACATTGCTTAACTAGAAAAAATTTGGTTTTTGTTTTTTATACTTCTCCAACAGCATTGTTGTCTTGTTTGCTATAATAGATAATCATGAAAAAATCTGTAAATATAGAGAACTCTCTACAATTCTCTAAATAGGAAACAGAAATATTATTTATTCCAATTGGATCATACAAATCAAACCTTACATACATACATTGTGAACATATGTAAATCTATATCGATATCACCACTATAATTAAAATATATATAGTGTTTCACCTCAAAGCGATAAACTTCAACGCATGCATAACATCACAGAAAGTTTTCCATCTACAACAAACAGACCATTCCAACAACGATCATCATACTGAAACTCCCAAATCAAATGCCACTATATATAGTCTGCATCAGTATAACCAAGCCAATGAAGATGCCCATCCGAACAACCTTCCTGCATAACAACAGCTATATATAACATGAAACAGAAACGTATGACTAATTAATTGCCAAAAACCCTTCTTCATACTATACACCTCTACTTGCAACAACTCTTTAACTATGTCAGAAGAGATACCAAATTCATCTGCAAGTTTAGAAAATGTTGTAATCATCCGTTTTAGGATCAAAGGCAAAACGACAAACCATGTCACTCGGATCAAAACCAAGTAATCTAAGGGTGCGTTTGGTTTGCGGGAATGGATCGGAATGGATTGGATTTCAAGTAAGGATTTGGATTTGAAAGGATTTGGATTTGGGGGGATTTGGATTTGGATTTGGTGGGATTTGAAATCCCTTTATGTGTTTGGATAAGAATTTGAAATCCATCAGGCTTTAGAATCCATCATATTTGGATTTCAAATCCAGACTCATTGCAACGGATTTTGAAATCCATCATGTAAGGGATTTTTAAATGGTCAACGGATTTCAAATCTGGTCAACGAAATCCATTCCTGCAAATCAAACACATGATTGGAATGGATTTGAAATCCAAATCCCTCCAAGTCCATTCAAATCCCACAAACCAAACGGGACCTAAAGGTATTATTTGCAAAGGGAGGAATATCTTTGATGAAATTAATTAATAAGCTCCAGATGGAAAGTTGGAGCAAAATGTGCTGTTATTGAGAATGGGACAGACAAGTCTCCATCAGATACGCACAAAATAATTTGATGGTTGTACATGTCTTCGAGTGAACGATCGATGCAGGTGAGATTTTATGAAAGAGTGTTGATATAAGAGATGATTCCAGGGTTTTCAGACGCATCTGATTTCAGCAAGCAGTTTGGCCAAGGATTTTGATGACCTGTGCGAGATGCTAAAAAAATGCCCCTAAGCGGTTTTAAGTAAATGAAACGACAATATATATATATATATATATATATATATATATATATATATATGTAGGGAGAGGTTCATTTGAGAAATGGTAAATATATGAGAAATAGAGAAGTAATCTTAGCCATTCATTTGGTCAACATTTGCGGCTTTGACCGTGAAGCACCGGATAATTCCTTGTGTGGTCTATAGAAGGTAGAGGGGTAATTTCGTAAAATACACGGGATGAGTTCATATATGAATCTGTATGAATCACAAAGATTCATATATGAATTTGTTAATTAGTTCAACTGATTCATATATGAATCTTTGTGATTCATACAGATTCATATATGAATCACAAAGGTTCATATATGAATCTGTTAGTTAGTTCAACTGATTCATATATGAATCACAAAGGTTCATATATGAATCAGTTAAAAGAGTTCAGTTCAGCACTGGTTCATATATGAACATATAGTTCATATGTGAATTATACATGTTCATATATGAACACAACCCATGTGTTTTGTAAAATTTACGAAATTATCCTTCTATTTTTGGGATAGCCGCAACTTTTTACCAGTCAAAGCCGCAACTTTTGACCGGTGAAAGCCGCAATATTTGACTAGTCAAATCCGATCTTGACCATATGAATGGCTAAGATTACTTCTCTATTTCTCATATATTTACCATTTCTCAAATGAACCAAACACTATATATATATATATATATATATATATATATATATATATATATATATGGTTTTTTAAAGGGTTTGGAACCTAGCCAAACTAGGAGGCTCATCCCTACACCGATTTTTATTAATTAAAACTAGTTATATACCCGCGTAATGCGACGGGAGCAATGAATGTAAACAATTTTGAAACTTTGGTGGTTAAATTTAAGGGGATTTTTAGACACTGCAATAATAGGATTTGCATTAAGCCTCTACAACTTAATAATTTTTTAATACATAAAAGTTATGGTTTCAATTACGACCAATAGATCAAAAAAATTATGATAGTTTAAAATCCATTATAATAAAACCAATCCAATGAAGAATCAAAAAATAAAGAGATTATTTTATATAACATTTGTATTTTGAATATGGTTAAAATGATCCAAACCAATTTAATTATCAATCAGTTATTGATCAATTATGCAAAATTAATTGAATTAAATTGATTATCAAAACTCAAAACAATTGAATTAATCAATTTCACTCAACTTTATTAAAATATCAACCATATAAAAATCATCATCATGACAAAAAAAACCTAGAATTCGCTTTGGGCTTTTCTTTTCTATTATCATCAGGCACACACTAAGAATGTTTATTTTTGTCAAAAAAAATTCCTAAATTTTGAAATTCCACCATGTAGAGATAAGTACTAACAAGTCTCGGTTCAAATAGTTCTCTTCAGGTTAAATTTGACATAACCCTCCTTAAGTTACACTCATACAACATTGCAACTTCTTACCAAATATATTGGATTTGTTTTTTACTCCATTTGCCCTTTCTGTGTTAAGATAATATAACAAATATATAGGTCTTGTTTTGGACCAACTTATAAAAATAAATATTGGACAAAAAGATAAAGAATATGGAAAATTAATTTTAGTATGTAGTTGTAATGAAAGATAAGAGGATTGGGAGTCCATGGTTCTCTAAAACCAGATTTAATAACATTACATTATCTTGAAGAAATGGTGCATTCTTTCACAACTTAACCGCTTTGACCACTTCTCTTGATCTTCAACCTCATCAAGATGTCATTGAGAATGATCTCAACCTCATCAAGATGTCATTGAGAATGATCTCAACCTCAACCAAGTCAAAAGACATGGGTGATTTCTGGTGCTTAGAATAGAAACAAGGTTAAGTAGCTACAACCTCATGTCTGTTTTAATGGAACATGATCATGTAGGAACATCTAAAGCACAAGACACCATCCTAAAATAATATGTCTGTTAAATAAGGAAAAAAATAATATCAAAGTCATCTCAATTTTCTCCAAATCCCACCTGAATTTGCACTTACTTGGACTCATCATCTCAATATTCCCAATGGTTACTTTAATTAACTAAAGCACAAAATAGCAAGACAAAATCGTCAAATTGTGTGTGAAATAAATAAAGCAGTGGAACCTGATCAAACATTAAGGCATGGAGAAATATTATCACAAGTGAAAGTTACAGAACTTTGGTTTGATGAAATATGTAAATGCTGGAGACTCTTGAAAACCGTTTTTAGGAAACTTTGAAACCAAAATATGAAAATCTAAAAGGAACAAAAGTTACCAAATGATTAAAAAAAGAACTTACATCAATCTGTCCCGTTTTAGCTACTTTAGACCAATCTTTTGCATAGGCTCGATTTCCACCATAAGTCAATTGACATCATTTTGGTCGGAGATTGCTTAACTGCCCAGAAACAGGCACAGTAATCACCAGCCTCACCCATAGTGGATGCAAAGCTACCAGATACTCTACGATCTGCATTGCAATAATTGTTCCCAAGCGGTGAAGTTACCTATTTGAATCATATCACATAAAATCAATCTCCGTAAAACCCAATAACCATTTACACTAATAAGCTTAAGAATTATTAACTTTTGGATTAAAACATATCTGTTAGAGCATGTTTATGTTGGATACAAGATCATGAAGACAAGAAGTCAAAAGCTAGAAAGTCAACTCTCAGTGAAAATCAAAGTCAATGTATAATAAAAGTCAAAGTTAATTTTAGTTGTATTTGTTTTGTTTTTCCTAAATAGGTATATGGCTTGGTATAAATAGTTTGCTTCTTGTGTTGTTTTAGATATATGACTTGAGAGAGATTTGTACGCAATTTAACAGAGAGAGAGAAAGAGAGAGAAAGAGACTTGTAGAGAGAGAGAGTGAAAAACAGATTTGTAATCTTTGATTTGTGAAATTGAAATCGAAACAGGTAGATTACTAATCTTGTTGTGTTTGATTGTTTGTAATTAGAAACTTGAATTCAGGGACACACAATTGGTATCAGAGCAGATCCAGATTGAAATCAAATCAATAAATGGGTTCGACACTGTTTCATTGAAGTCCAGATTCGATTCTGAGTTTTTATGTGTTTTTCGAGTTGTAATCAATGGATTTGTGTTCATATTGTATTTTAGAATGAGTTTGTATCATTTGATTTGAGTTTAGCACTGTAATTGTAATCCAATTTTTGATTTTATCAAAGTTCTGAGTTCACGAGTTCGACGCACTGTTCATTGAATCAATTTGTATTAGTATGTGTCTTAGATTGAAATTCGTTGCTAGATTTTGGTTCTAGGTGTGTTTGTAGTCAAATTGTCGAAGTCTCAGATCGAAATTCGATGTCTTGATGTGTTTTTTAGTAGATCAGAGACGTTTTTCATCTCAGATCTGAAGAATTCGCTAAATCCACGAAGAACTCGCAAATATCTTCAAGAACTCGCAGATCACGAAGAACTCGCATAGTTTATAGATTTCGCAAAAATCTTGAAGAATTCGTTGATATCTTTAGTTTTCGCATTGTTAATTCTTTCTGAATTTCATAAGGATAGAATTCGCAGTACTCTGTATTGCGAATAGCATAGAATTCGTATTTGTGTCTCTTGCGAATTTCATAGAATTCGCAGAGTGTTTAATCTGAACAATCTTTAAGTTCAGAATTCACATTATTCTGTTTTGAAATTTTCTCAAAATTCGCAGACTTTCGAGAAATTTTGATCAAGGAAAAAATTCGTATCAAGAATTCGCAGAAGTCTATTTTATGAATTTCTTGGAATTCGCAGAAGTGAAGTCTACGAATTCTTGTGTGTTTACGAAAAGTGAGAAAATTTTCTAAGTCAAGGATTCTTCAATCTCTATTTTACGAATTCTATCTTGCTCTTGTTTACGAATTCTGAAGGTTTTTCTTTATCTTGCGAATTCTAAGTGTTTGCTTCTAATCTTGCGAATTCTTTGTGATTCTTGTGTACCTTGCGAATTCTTTGTACTTCTAAGTTTATCCTGCGAATTCTAGACTTAGTGTTTTTCAGAAATTTCTTTGTCTAGTTCATTTCAGTGTTATTCAATATTCTTGTGATATCTATTGGACTAACGATCAGTTTCAAGTTTCTTATTGCTTATAATCGAAACAGGATGACTTCAAGGGAAACACTTGCTATTGGGTCTGGTGTCAAGCCTCCTATTCTATTCCGAGGTGAATACGAACAGTGGAAGGATCGTTTCCTTGATTTTGTGGACCGACACGAAAATGCAGAAAATATTCATTTGTCTATCACAGAAGGTCCTTTCAAGACTCCTACTACTGAAATTCCTGCTCCAAATATTGGATCAGATGATGATGAAATTCAGACAAGGACAATTCCGAAAGAAACTGTTCAGCTCACTGATGCTTAGAAAAATCGGTCACAAGCTGATAAACAAGCCAAATCTCTTCTGCTTCAGAGTATACCTAATGAGATTTATATCAAGATTGAAAGTTACAAAGATAATGCCAAATCGATGTGGGATCAGCTACAGAAAATGATGATGGGTTCAAAGGTAGGAAACCAATTGAAGGTAGATAACTGTATAAACAGCTACGAAGAGTTCAAAGCAAAGGATAATAAGAGCTTGGAGGACACGTATGAACGGTTTGTTCTTCTTTTGGATGAGCTGTCAAAGAACAAGGTTAAGAAGAAGCCGATTGAGAACAATGTGAAGTTCCTCAGCATCTTGCAACCCGAGTGGAAGAAGCACACTCGTCGAATGAAACAGATGAAAGATTTGAGTGATATTCCATTACATGAGGTCTACGAGACGTTGAGACATAATGAGGATGAGGTGGAAGAGAAAATAGCTGAGAAAAATATGTCTGAGAAAGTGCCCGATCCCATAACACTTGTAGCTGGAGAGAAGGAGAAAGAAAAGAAAGAGAAGAAGAAAAAGAAGAAGATAGTCATTTCTAGCTCTGAGTCTGATTCTGAATCCGATGGTGATGACGGGGAGAACCTCAAGCAGGAAATGCTTTTACTGACCCGAGCTTTCCAGAAAAAGTTCTACAAGAAACCAGGGTCAAACTCACAGAGGTATTCTTCTACGGGATCAAAGAATCATGAGCACAGAGAAAGAATTGAGGGTAGAAGATTTGAAGAGACAAGATTTGTTGAGAAGAAGCTAGAAGAAAAGAAGAAGTATGTGAATGACTACACCAGTACTGAAAAGAAAGCTGATGATCTGATCAAATGCTACAATTGTGGCAAAGTCGGACATTATGCAAAAGATTGTCGGAAGCCGAAGGTTCGGAATTCGGAATACTACAAGAAAAAAATGCTCTTGGCCAAGCAACAGGAAGCTGGCAAGGCAT
The DNA here is from genome assembly GCA_954870635.1 of Arctium minus. Lineage (NCBI taxonomy): Eukaryota > Viridiplantae > Streptophyta > Magnoliopsida > Asterales > Asteraceae > Arctium > Arctium minus. Next base: position 66,690,166 of record OX941080.1, on the reverse strand, counting down.
TAATGGCTGAAGACAAATAATGGTTAGATCATTCAGATGTCGAGGAAGAAAAAGAAGAGTCAACTCATTTATGCTTAATGGGTAAAGAAGATAAGCATAATGATTCTGAAGATGAGACAGCTGATGAGGTAATGCACTTAACTGAAAATGATTTTATGACCAAAATGGAAGCCATGATGGTCGAACTTCAAGATCTTCAATCTAAACTGAAAAAGGAAAAAGACAGAGTTGCTAGGAGAAATCAAAAGATCTTTGAGCTTAATAAATCAGTTATTGGGAACAAAGATTTAATTGTTTCTCTACGCAAATCTGCTTCTGATTTTAAAATGAAAAAGATTGTTTTGAAAATAAGATTTCTGATTTTGAATCTAAACTTTCTAAGTCTGATTTAGAAAATAAAGAATCTGTAATAAAAGCTATTAAATTGCAGGCTGAAAACAAGAACTTGACTAAGAAGGTAAATGGTTTGGAAGCTAAACTTCATGCTATAGGCCAAACATATCAAACTATTTTTCTAAATACACCTAGTGAAGAATCTGATATTAAAGAGAAATGGGGACTCGGTTTCAATAACCCCCATTACTTAAAGAAAGCCATCAGAAAACAACCAGCAATATATAACTTTGATTTTCTTGTTGCTGCTGGTAAATATCCTCATTTAAAACCCAAATTTGTTACCAAATTACCAGATGAAGTTGAGGCTAAAGAAACTGAAAATAGAAAGAATGTTAAGAAAATGCAACTACCATTTTGCTATGATAAGCTGAATGATAGTTACCTTTCTAAAACACCAAAGGTTCTTTCAAATGATTATTTTGCTAGCTATTCTGTTTCAGAGATGGAGGCAAAACCTGCAACTGCAAAAATTTATGTTCCTCCACTCATTCTAGAAAGCAAAATAATTGAGGTTGAAAATGTTTTATTTGAAGAAAGAATTTTGGTAGATATAGAACAAAGTGTATTTTCAACTGTGTTAAAGAACACTATTTTTCAAAATAAATCTACAAAGTGTTCTAATTTTTCTAAAGCTCCTCAAACTTCAACTGATAATTTTGATGACTTATTTGCGTCTGCAAATGATTTTCTTAATTCTGATGATGGGTGTATAGAGGAAATTGATATGTTTGACTTAAATGCTCCACTTCCAGATCATTCTACTTTTGTTATTAATGGAGAAGCTTTACCAAGTGTTCATGAAAAAGGTGAATCATCAACTAAGGTTGGTGAATCAGTTTCTGTGAATGCTGATTACTATGCTAAGGGTAAGAAAACATAAGAAACAACGCTCACAGAAACGGAACAACACTGGTAAACACAAGAAAAATCAATCTTAGAAATCTGATTTTCCTAATAAATCTAAATTTTCTGTTTCAGATTTAAGAAAGAAAAGGTCGGAAGAGCGAACTGAATGGCGACCTAAAAGGAAAATTGATGACAAGGCGGAATCAATTCCTGATAGTTCTTGTAATAGATCAAATAGTAGTGTGTCTGATGTAGTTGGTTCTGTTGCTTCTACTAATAAAAACCTTGTAACTTCTTACAAGAGATATTCCATAAAGCAATTGTTCCAATTTTCTCATACTACTACTAAATCTTATACTTATTGGTGGAATGATTTTGCTTATCATCATTATTCTAATGATTGGTTTGGATCATATCATGTTTATTCTTCTAAATCAAATGTTTTTAAGAGTTTTCAAAAGAAAAGAGGATCTATATTCAAATGGATACCAAAATCTTGCGCTAATCCGTTAGGACCCGTTTTTAAATGGGTACCTAAAATTGTTATTTCCTAATTTCTCTTGTGCAGACCCGTCATATGTGGTACTTGGATAGCGGTTGTTCCAAGCATATGACCGGGCAAAATGATTTATTGACTAATTATACAGAGAAATTTTGCGGGAATGTAAGGTTTGGAAACGACCAGTTCTCACCGATCTTAGGATTTGGTGATGTTATTCAAGACAACGTAACGATAACGAAGGTGAGCTATGTAAAAGGTTTAGGGCACAATCTATTCAGTATTGGCCAGTTCTGCGACAAAGGATTAGAGGTAAATTTCAAAGCTAAGAGTTGATCGGTACGAACTGAAGACGACAAGGAACTTTTGGTCGGTACTCGTAAGTCAAACCTCTACACAATCAATTTGTCAAAGGTCTAGACTGACAATCAGGTGTGTCTACTTTCAAAAGCCTTGATGCAACAAAGCTGGCTATGGGATCGACGACTTTCTCATCTGAATTTTCGCTACATAAACAAACTGGTCAGTGGAAGGTTAGTGAATGGACTTCCTGAGCTCAAGTACGTGAAAGAACACCTGTGTGCAGCATGTGAAAAAAGAAAGATGAAGAGAGCTCCACATAAACCGAAGCCTTAACCCAGTACCAGTTCTCCACTCGAATTATTGCATATGGATCTCTGTGGTCCTACGCGAATGCAAAGCTTAGGCGGAAAGAAATATGTTCTAGTTATCATGAAAGACTATTCTCGATACACATGGGTCAAATTTCTACGATCAAAAGATGAGACGCCCGAAGTACTCATCACATTTCTGAAGACGACCCAGGTGAATCTGCAGAAACCAGTCAAGCTTCTCAGAACTGATAACGGCACAGAGTTCAAAAACAGAACTGTTGAAGAGTATCTCGAATCGGTCGGGATATCACATCATGTTAGATCCCAATACATACAACAAATGAAGAACTCTATATAATAGAAGATACAAGAGAGAAGTGAAGAACAATACTCATCAAAATCACATCTCATATACTTAGATTGATTAACAATGGAGGGGATATTGGGAAGAACACCACACTAAACATTAATCGACTCTCATGGAAAACCTAGTCTGTGTGTGTAACCTGTGTTCTCTCCAAAACCTAAAGAACAAAAGAGCCATAGGAACCTTTATATAAGGCCCATTTACAATGAAAAGACTCAAGCCCATACAACTAATTAAAAAGCCCAAAATACAATTCTTTATAAAACATTCAATTAAATTGGGGGCTAATTTAAGCTAACAATCTCCCCTTAATGTTTTATAAAGAAAGCATCATCATATAGTCTCCCCCTTGATTTCTTTAGAAGCTTTGGTGTTCCGTTCATCGAGTCTTCAAAGCATCACAAGCTCCCCCTCAAATGTAGGCTCATATTCTTGAAAGACCGAGACAATTTACCCCTTTTTGTCCAGCTTTCATGACTCAACTTCACCGCTGTTTTTGACCATCAAGGAGCCTGATTCAGAGAAAACATAAAACATGCACATTAAACTCCAACCTCTTAGCTTTCTAACGAGCTTTGATTTATCAATTTTGGATGAAAAATGAGTGAGTTGTGCAAGTTTTCCCTTAGCTGCGCAGAATAGTCGTCAAAACAGAAAATTTGACTCTTAAGATCCCGTTGAGTAAGCGTTCAACACCGATCCTTAAACTTGAAAATCAGAGGAGGGAGTGACATGCAATATTTCACAAACGTATCTTGAATCCATGAAGAATAGACGAGAGAACACCGTTCTTGAAAGCGGAAAGAGCATGAGTGCAATGCAATGCTTTCGGTCCAGCACTCTAACGCAGACTTTGAAACAGATTCTGGCATATCAGGTCACGGATTTTGAGAAAACTCAAAACATCAAAGTCGTACGTCTGTGCTCTAGAAATCCAACGCAACTGGACTCATGTAAATCGGAGCTTCGAGTAAGAAGTTGTGCGCGTGTTTCTGAAATAGCGCAATGCTGTCAGAAAATTCGAAAAATTCGGGCTTCGGGCTCTTGGCTCATTGCGAACTCTGGACCATCGACCTCTGATACGCATCCTCTGGTCTACCTCTGGTCCTCCCCTCTGGTCGATGCTCTTCTCTGGTTTTGGTCCACAGAGGCTCTGGTCTATCTCTGAATTTCACTTCTGCACGCTGACAGCCTTAGAGAGGCTCTGCAGGCCCTCTGATATGAACTTTCAGCCTCTGAACTTCTACACTGCCTCTGAGCATAATCAGAGCATATCTGACTACCTTTGCATCATCTCTGATATGCTATCAAAATTCTAATTAGAAAACCAAACTCTATGAATTTTGGATAGCCTCTGATCGGATTCTGTTGCAGCCTCTGCGCATACCTTTTTACTTCTGCACATGAATTCTGTTGCACAGATTGAACTTTCTACAGAGAGCTCTGGAAACCCTCTGCAGAGCTTCTGCAGGTGCATCGACAAACACAACTTATGTTGCACACAACAGCAAACAGTTCTCTGCACGAACTTTTTGGACAACCTACAAAGGCTCTGCAATCTGCCTCTAGTGTGTATTTTCTGTACATATTCTGGATAGCGTCTGTAGAGTTTAGACAACTTCTGCGCCTAACTTTCTGCAGAGCCTCTCTGGATATCTTCATAGAGGCCATGTGATTTAGCTTATGTGTTCTGGATAATAGCAGCTATTCTTTTCCAATAGCAGCAACTTGCTGCTTTGAATCAAGCCGCAACACATTCTGCTTGGATAGCCGCAGAGGCTCTGTGATTTGTCACAGAGGCTCTGTGAACTGCCATACAGAGGCTCTGCATAAACAGCCTCTGGCTTTCTGATAATCTGTTCTATCCTCTGATCACAAACTCTGACACAAAAATTCCATTCTGCTGCTGCACATTGAATTCTGAAGTAACCATGGCAAGTATAAAAAATCTGGATAACAGTTCGAGTTCTAAACAACAACATATTCAATCTGCTGTTATGATCTGTGCTACACTTAACAGAGTTGAACTCAACTAATCTGGACATCTTGATCACCATTTTGATTTTACAGATTTGAAACTCTGAATACTCGTGAATCACACTCTGAATAGTCGGAACTCTCTTTTGACAGCTTGAACAATGTGTAGGATACACATTCTGTTTTTGAATTCTGCCATATTGTTGCTGTTTGTTGCTCTTGTTCTAGTAAAATGGGAAGCTTGATTAAGAACACCAAATCCATGTGAAAAGCACAGTGGCCGAATTGGATTATTTCAGAAAACAAAAAAAATTGACAGTCTTGATACTTGTATTTCACAGAAAAGCACTCGAAGAGCGGCAACAGTTTTCGTTAGCTTTTGGAACCCAATGGCAGAATCACTTCTTTCGAGAACATAACTCTATCGAATTCAACTTTAAGATTTGATCTCTGTATTAGAATTGACCATGTTTCTGCCCATTTCAGAATCTGCGTCCTGTTGTCTTTTCTGGACAGCCTCTGCAGAGAGCTCTAGATATACAAAAGTAACCTCTGTATATACACTGCATCAATCTCTGAATAAACAGAATTTGATCTCTGAAAAGTTTTAGTGGTCTGATTAAGACTGATCTGGACTTATTCTTTGGTTCATATTTCAGATGGGCCATTGAACCAAACAAGAACATCATATTTTTTGTTTCATCTCTTTGAAAGTGCAGATCCCAAACTCTGATTGCACTGTAACATAATTCTGAATATGATTTATCAAACACAACATGCCTTGATCGAATACTTAACAAAGACAATTTACAAGTTTTTGGAATGAATGCAGTGAGTTGTCCATAACTTTCTGCCTGCTGCACATTTTTTAACACATCGACTTCAAAATCTGTCTATTTCTGCACAGTTTGAGCAAAACAACAGTAAAACATGTCGCATATTTCGAATAGATAGCAGCAACGAGAATATGGAATCTGAAAAAAAAATCTGCAGCCTAACAGCAGCTTAACTGCAGCAGCAGCTTAACAACAGCTTTCTGCAGTTTTCAGCAGCTTAACAGCAGCTTCTGCAGCTTAACAGCAGCTTCTGCAGCTTAACAACTGCTTTCTGTTGTTTTTCTTAGAATTCTCGATTGAGCTTCAAACTAACAACTATGACCAAAACTCTGTTGCAGACCTGCTGGCTTTTCTGGACAGCTTTAGAACAAAAGAAAATAAAGACCTGTTCATGTATCTATCCATATTATGTCTTTCGAACCTGTACTATTGAAACTCTGGAGAATTTCCGAATCTGGGTTGAACACAGCAACTCTGATCATTCAATCATTGCATATATCTAATGAACCAGCATCAATCTATTCGAATTGATCATGTTTCTAACCATTACAGAATCTGTGACCTTGTGAAGCATTTGATGATGAGCTGGATCATGAATTTCAGAGCCATTAGACTCTGGATCAACAGAAGCAAACAATATGATCAAGGACAGATCACTGTATTATCTCGATTCTCTTTCAAAATCAGATTGACATCGAACAGTTTTGTCACCAAACAGGACATTACCCAAATCAAACTGTCAATGACCCTTTTTAATCACAGAGACATATGTGACTTTATCCTAGAAATGATTAGGATTAACATATCCATAACTCTGAAATCAAATCTTTTGCTGCACTTCAACACATTATTCACATGGACAGGTTTCTGGATACACAGGACTGCGGTCAAAAATTCGAAGTCTACACAATAAAAAAAACTTATGCTGCATTTTTCCAATCTGTCCATAACTATGTATGAACTCAATTCATAACACTATCGTAATTGTGATTACACATAAACACACTGATCCAAATTGCAACTGATATTTTGCACATTTCAACTTGATCAAAGAAATCCGAATAGGCTGTGAGAGAAAACTGGACAGCCATGAATCTGTCAAGAGTAACAAGTTATGCAAAATTTGGATGGTCTTGACTAAACACATAAAGCATTTGTTGCACACAAACTGATTTTGCACATTGAACTTGCTGTCTCAAAACCAAATTAGCAGTCTGTTCAAGTCCGAAAGAATTATTAATTTTATAACCAAAATTCAGATCTGATAGAAAATGGAAAGCCAAGCTATGAGAAACACAAATTGAGACCATATTGAATAACAAATGATGGCTGATTTGAGCATTGACCAATCCCAAACAGACCCAAAATCTCACAAACCAAAATCTGATTAAAAAGAGAGTCCATTCTTGGATTTAAATAAAGCCAGATCAAAGATCAACAACCTTGAATCCAAGATGCAAAAATTGCTATGGACTAAAGTACACACAAGGATGGGATCATAGATAAACCATCTACATAGTGCTATCAATTCAGACCAATAAAGGAGAAAGATCAAGAACACACAGGTAATAAATATGATCAAATTTAATCCAAATAGAATCAAATCTTCACATAGACATTTCATCAAACATGTGGTGTGCAAAAACAGATTTTCTGTAGAATCAAGCAAATAATCTATCAAAGATCATCCAAATCATATCAAAATCAAAAGATAGATCTCAAGTAAGCACAAAACAGTGAATAAATCACAGAAATGATATTTGTGTCAAGGCTCATGTGATTGAATCAATCTAAGCACCAAAACAACAAAATAATCATATAATCTTCAATTGTTGCCATAGATGACCGAAATAAAGAAGAGTTTCTTCATTTGGCTCTGATACCAATTGTTAGATCCCAATACATACAACAAATGAAGAACTCTATATAATAGAAGATACAAGAGAGAAGTGAAGAACAATATTCATCAAAATCACATCTCATATACTTAGATTGATTAACAATGGAGGGGATATTGGGAAGAACACCACACTAAACATTAATCGACTCTCATGGAAAACCTAGTCTGTGTGTGTAACCTGTGTTCTCTCCAAAACCTAAAGAACAAAAGAGTCATAGGAACCTTTATATAAAGCCCATTTACAATGAAAAGACTCAAGCCCATACAACTAATTAAAAAGCCCAAAATACAATTCTTTATAAAACATTCAATTAAATTGGGGGCTAATTTAAGCTAACACATCAATACTCTGCTGCTCGTACGCCAGAAGAGAATGGAGTAGTCGAAATGAGAAATCGAACGCTAGTCGAGGCCGCTCGCACTATGCTCAGCCAATCAGACCTACCTCTGTTTCTGTGGGAAGAAGCTATTTCGACTGCGTGCTACACTAAAAAATGTTCTATGATACATCGCAGATTTCAAAAGACTCCGTATGCTTTGATCAACAACCGAACACCAACCATCAAATATTTTCATATTTTTGGTTGTAAGTGTTTTGTGCTAAACGACAGAGAGAATCTGAACAAGTTCAGTGCTAAGGCAGACGAGGGCATCTTCATTGGATATTCTTCTACAAATGTTGCATACCGAGTGTACTTAAAGAAGTCTAAGACTGTTATCGAGAGCGTAAACGTCACATTCGATGAGTAAATGGCTTCTGAACTAGTCAATTCAGAACCCGTGATAACCGGAGTGCTAGCTTCTGGGCAAGTCCAAAACCTGTACCTATAGTGAATAAATCAGATGTTGCATCATCGTCTACTACTCATTTATCTGATTTAGATCTTTTATTTGAACTGTTTTATGATGAATTTCTTGGTTCTAAAGTGACTAAACCTGTTGTGGTTGACAGGATGGAAGATTCAACGGCTTATCATCCAACCACTTCAGATGTTTCCACTGATTCAAATTCCCCGATTTAGCAAGAAATTCCAGTTCATATGCCTACTCCGATAGTTGAAGTTGTATCTACTAACGAAGAGCCAGAAGTTGCTGAATCAGTAGGGTGTACTGTAAGGACAGATCAACATACTGAACACACTGTACCTACTGAAACTTCTACACCAATTACTTCAACCTAACTCCTCCCTCATAATGTACAATCAGAAGAAGCTGATAGTGGATTCTTAGATGACAATCATGATCAATCTTCATCTAATCCACTCCCTCATGAACATCGCTGGACCAAAGAGCACCCTCTTCATCAAATCATTAGAGATATAAACAAACCGGTGCAAACTAGGTCAACAACTTTAAATCAATGTCTGCATGACTCTTTCCTGAGTAAGATAGAGCTCACTCGCGTATCAGAGGCTCTAGCTGACTCGAATTGGGTGTCTGCTATGCAAGAAGAGTTAAACCAGTTCGAAGCCCTAAAGGTTTGGAGACTAGTGCCAAAACCAGAAGGAAAGACCATTATCGGCACTAAATGGGTATTCAAGAATAAAAAGGACGAAGATGGTATTGTCATAAGGAACAAAGAACGACTTGTTGCCAAGGGATATAGGCAAGAGGAAGGCATCGATTATGACGAGACTTATGCTCCAGTAGATCGTATAGAGGCAATCCGCATGTTTCTAGCCTACGCTGCTCACAAGAACTTCACCGTCTACCAGATGGACGTGAAGACTGCCTTTATGAATGGTATTCTTAAGGAGGAAGTCTACGTATCTCAGCCAGAAGGGTTTGTAAATCAAGATAATCCAAATCACGTCTATATCTTGGATAAAGCTCTTTATGGTCTGAAACAAGCACCTCGCGCCTGGTATGATGTTTTATCTCAATTCTTGGTCAAGTCAGGTTTTTCAAAAGGTAAAGTTGATACCACTTTGTTTATCAAAAACGGAAAATCCAATATCATTCTTATTCAGATATATGTGGATGATATTATATTTGGCTCAAATAATCCCAAATACTGTAAGAAATTTTCAAATCTCATGGTGTCAAGATTTCAAATGAGTATGATGGGAGAGATGAATTTCTTTCTCGGATTACAAGTAAAGCAATTTTCAACAGGGATTTTCATTAATCAATCTAAGTACATTTTTTATATTCTTCGGAAATTCAAAATGGAAAATTGCAAACCTATTGGAACCCCAATGGCACCAGGTACTAATATTGGCACTGATCCTTCGGGAAAAGCTGTTGATGTTAGGACTTATAGAGGAATGATAAGTTCTTTAATGTATCTTCCTTTAAGTAGGCCAGATATAATGTTTTCAACATGTTTGTGTGCAAGATATCAGGCTGATCCTAAAGAATCCCATTTATCTGCTGTAAAAAGAATTTTTAGATATCTGAAGGGAACTGCAGATCTTGGTCTGTGGTATCCTAAGGATACATGATTTGAACTGACTGCTTATTCAGACGCAGATCATGCTGGATGTATGTTAGACAGGAAGAGCACATCGGGTCATATTCAATTCCTCGGTGATAAACTCGTTAGTTGGGCATCAAAGAAGCAATTATGTGTTTCCACATCGACGGCTGAAGCAGAATATGTAGCTGTTGCAAGTTGCTGTTCTCAAGTCTTGTGGATGCGAACACAGCTGCGAGATTATGGCTATCAGTACAACAAGATCCCGATCTATTGTGACTCGAAGAACGCTATCGCAATATCAGCTAATCCCGTGCAGCATACTAAAACAAAGCACATTGATGTCAGGTATCATTTTATCAAAGATAATGTAGAAAAAGGTACAATAGAACTTTACTTTTGTTAGATCTGTTTTTATAATAATCATTGTATTTATTTTCTAGTCTAGACTGTTCTTAATGATGTATTCTGTTTTGTTAAGGCTAGGGGTATTTAAGTCCCCTTAGACCTTGAATATATCTGATTACATTTGGCGCTCCTACTTTCTCACTCTACTTTCTCTCTCTAAAGATTAAGAGATCTTGGACTTTCAATTGGTATCAGAGCAATCTGAATCTTGAGAGATCTGAGAGAATTCGTTTTCTGTATTCTGAATTTGTAGATTAATCGAAAACTTGATCGATTTTCTTGAATTTTTCAAGAAAATCTCGTTTTCTTTATTTTTCATCAAATTTGGATTGTTGTGTGATCAGTTTGTGTTGTATTTGATTTCATTAGATGCGTTTTTGTTAATCGATCATATTTGTTTCATATCATTTTGCATAAAAACCATGATTTGATCTTCGATTTTATGATTTTGTGATTTTCTGGAAAACACGAGTTCTTGTACTGTTCCATCATCAAAATTCATGTTTTAGAGGTTTTTTAATCGAAATTGTTGTTTGAAATATGTTAAAAAGGTGATTTCGACAATCAGTGAGTATTTTTCTTGGTATATTTTCATAGTTTAAATCGATCTTGCGAAAATTTCTTGTTTTTTTACGCTTTGCGCAAGTTCATGTAGGTTTGCGCATGTTCATATCACTTTGCGCAAGTTCATATCACTTTGCGCAAGTTCTTGTTGTTCTAATTCTTGTTAACAGTGTTTCACGTTCTCGCATTGGGCTGATTACGCAAAGCGTAGTTTGCGTATCAAGTGCTATCCGAGAAAGAAGGTTTTCTTATCAAGCCACATACGCAAAGTTCATTGTGCGTATCAAGTACAATCCGAAAAGTTCAGTTCGCGAATCATCAAGGTTCCGCAAAGTACAGCTTTCGCATCACTCAGCATACGAAAAGCTCAGTTTGCGCATCCTTCGAGTTCCAGACTTAGAATTTTTCAGACTTTCCGATTTTCTCAAAGATATCTTTGTAAGCTCAAGTGTACAAGAATGACCTGATGATGTCATTGGGGGTCTGACACACGTCCTCCTGTACTGATCAACGAGAATGAATTTGAACAGTGGCAGGACCGATTCATCAATTTCATTAAAAGACAACCGAATGGGGATAACATGATGAAATCTCTGACTCAGGGTCCTATGGAGAGGCCAATGAAAGTTATTCCAGCTACTGCAACCACTACTACTACAACTGTTGAGAAAGCATTAAGGGAATATGATGTTGATGAGTTGTTACGATATCAAGCTGACAGTCAGGCAAAGTCAAATCTGATTCTCGCACTGCCAAACTCCATTTACAACAGAATTGACTGTTTCAAGCAAAATCCTATGCTTATGTGGACTCAACTGGAAAAGATTATGCTTGGTACATCTATGTCAACTCAGTTGCGCCAAACAAGGTATATGAATAACTTTGAAGAGTTCAAGGCTAAGGATGGGGAAAGCTTAAAGAGTGTATTTGACCGATTTTGGGCTGTCATCAATGATCTGCACAAGATCAAAGTTACAAAGACTGAATTGGAGGCTAACTTGAAGTTTCTGAATGCATTACAACCAGAATGGAACAAGTCATGCCATAGAATGAGAAATGATGTTCGAATATCTACTATGCCAATTCAGGAATTGTATGAAATTTTGATGACAGATGAGTCAATGGTGATGGAAAAGAAGGCTAAGCTCGATAAGAAGAATAAGCCTAAGATTGTTGATCCAATTGCATTCCTTGCAAGTCAACTGGCCGAGCAAGCATTGACAGATGAGGCTTATGATGGTTCTACTGAAGATGATGGTGAAGCCTTAGAGAAAGCCATGATTCTTCTTTCACAACACTACCAGAAAAAGTTTCAGCGAAGAACAGGATCAAACAATCTGCGTTTTTCTTCCGGATCTAAGAAGTTGGAACCTGGTGCTCCATCAAAGCCTTATGTACCAAAGTATGAGCCTGCAAAAGTAGTAGAACCGAAGAAGGATGATAAGAAGGTCATGAACTGCTACAACTGTGGAAAGCCAGGACACCTTGCTAAGGAATGTCGGGTAAAGGTGGTCAAAGATTCTGCATTCTATCGAAAGAAGTTGGAACTGGCTGAGAAGAGAGAAAACGGAACTATTCTATTGGCCGAGGAGGAATATTGGTTGGATCACTCAGACAACGAAGCTGAGAATGAAGAGACTGCAACAATGTGCTTCATCGGTGATGATAAAAGTGATGATGAAGATGAGGATACCTCAACAGATGAATCTGAGGTAATTTCTGAGTTTCATGTCAATTTCATTTCTTCTCAATTGAACGTCATTGTCAAAGCTTTACATGATTTTCGTTCTAAGTTCATATCTGAAAAGCATATTAATCAAGAGAAGTTTGTTTTAATTGAAAATTTGAAAATTTCTCTCAAAGATGAAAAAAGTATTTTAACTGACACAAAAGAGAAATTTCAAAAACAGTTGAATGTGTTGGAAAATTCAAATCAGACTTATCGTGATTCTTTGACTGAACTGACTTCTTCAAATCAAACTCTTTCTGATAAAATAGTTGTTTTAGAAAAGAAATTGTATAAGAGAGAACAATCTGAGCAAACCCTTTACATGAACAAACCAAGGAGTGAAGAAGCTATAAAAGAAAAGTGGGGACTCGGTTTTGAAAATCCGCATTATTTAAATCTTGGTAAAACAGAAGTTCCTACTTTATATGAATATGATCATCTTGGTCTTGCAAAATATGCCCCTCAGTTTAAATTATTCTGGACTAGTGAAAAACAAATTTCAGATGAAGAAAATGAGAGAAGAATTACAAACAAGAGGATGGAAGTGCCATTTGTTTACACTTCTAAAAATGCCAAGTATTTTCCTGACCAATCAAGGAAATCCAGAAAATCTCAAAATGTTTTAAATATAACATCTTCCAATAAATCTTCATTACCAACTGAATTTGTTGATATATATCCTAACACTGATAAGGAACATGTATCTTCAGTTTCTTATGATACTAAGAGATACATTCCCCCATTAGTGTTAGAAGGTAAGATAGTTGATCTTGAAGATAAATTGGAAGAACAAAGTCTTCAATCTGATTTAGAAAACGATTTATTTCTTTTTATAATGAAAACAAGTATTGAAGACAAAATTTCTTCTGGATTTTCTAAAGATTCTAAGGAAAATACTCAAGTTTCTAAAAATAATGTGCATTTGCGCAACCAATTAGTTACGCAAACCGACACTTTGCGCAAGCAGTTGAATGCGCAAAGTTCAGTTTGCGCAACCAATGGGATGTGCAAACTTCCTCCTGACTTGGTGATTTTTGAAAATTCTCACTCCGAGGTTAGTTCTTCAATGTCGAATGCTCAGGCTGATTTCTTAGATAAAGTTTCTTCTTCTGATTTATTTATTGATGATTCTTTAACGCTAAATGTTCAATATTATAAAAAGAAGCGTAAAAGAAGAAGGTCAAAGAAGTCAAGGAAAAAGGATAGTGTCTTGTCTGAAAATTCTAATTCTTCTGTTTCAGATCGGATTGTGAAGAGATCACAAAAGCTGATATGGAGGATAAAGCAGAAATCTATAGATTCTGAATTGTTAGAAGATACTTGTGTAGTGAATCTTTGTGACAATGATATTTTTGCTTTTTGTAATAAAAATACAAAATATTCAATTCCGCAAATGATTCACATTGCAAAGCATGTTTCATCTTCTTCTAGTTCTGCTTCTGATGATTATGCTTATTCCTCTATTGATGATTGCTTTCATGAGAATAAAAAGAATAATTTTTCAAAAAGTAAAAGACACAAATCTAACAAGAAGGGACCCATAAGCATATGGGTACCTAAATCTGTGTAGTTTCTGTATGTGCAGCCGAGTCATTTATGGTATCTGGATTCGGGGTGCTCCAAACACATGACTGGCAACAAATAATTATTGTCCAATTTTAAAGAAAAATGTTGCGGTCGTGTTAAGTTTGGAAACTGTGAGACTGCTCCAATTCTTGGTTATGGTGATCTTGTTCAAGGTAATATAACTGTCAAAAGAGTAAGCTACGTCGAAGGCCTAAGTCACAACTTATTTAGCATCGGGAAATTCTGTGACAAAGAGCTTGAAGTCAGCTTCAAATCCAAAAGAGTTGCAGTGAAGAACGATAGTGGCAAGGATCTTCTGGTGGGAAAAAGACGCTCAAATTTGTATACCATTGATCTTTCTAAGATCAAAATCCCTTCAGATATATGCTTGCTTTCTAAAGATTCTATTCAAGAAAGTTGGATTTGGCACAGACGTTTCGCTCACCTCAACTTTAAGTATATGGGACGCCTTGTCAAGCATGATTCAGTGAGAGGTCTTCCAGTTCTTCGTTTCCAGAAAGACCATCTCTTCCAGGATTGTGAGAAAGGAAAGATGAAGAAAACATCTCATAAGCTAAAGCCTGAACCATGCACTTCGGCTATTCTTGACATACTGCATGTTGATTTATGCGGTCCGATGAAGACAAAGAGTATAGGTAAGAAGAGATATGTTTTGGTGATTGTTGATGATTACTCAAGGTATACATGGGTAAAATTTCTCAAGACAAAAGACGAGACTCCTGAAGTTCTCATCACTCTCATCAAGACAATCCAGACAAATACGCAAAAGCAAGTCAAAGTGGTAAGATCAGATAATGGCACTGAATTCAAGAACAATACTCTCCAGGCTTTCTATGATTCTCAAGGTATACAACAACAATTTTCTGCTTCCCGTACTCCACAACAGAATGGGGTTGTTGAAAGAAGAAACAGAATGCTTGTTGAGGCCGCCAGATCAATGCTTGCTTATTCAGGGCTTCCTTTGTTTCATTGGGCTGAAGCCGTATCAACTGCCTGTCATACTCAGAACCGATCTATTCTGCATCGTCGATTCAACAAAACACCGTATGAACTTATGAACGGTATCAAACCGAACGTCAAGTATTTCAAGTCATTCGGGTGTAAATGATATGTTCTGAATGACAGAGATAATCTCAACAAGTTTAGTCCAAAGGCAGATGAGGGTGTATTTCTGGGTTATTCTTCTAATTCTGCAGCTTACAGAGTCTTTCTGATCTCAACAAGAAAGGTGATAGAGAGTGCAAATGTAAAATTTGACGAAGCTGCTGATTTGGTTTCTGGTCAACCAGGCTCAGAACCCGTTATTACAGGAAATTCAGCTTCTGAGCAACACAGTTCAGAACCTGCACTTCAACAGACAAATCAGGATTCTTCTTCTTCTATTCTTAATCTTTCTGATTTAGATTTTCTCTTTGAAAATTTTTATAATGATGTGCCTAGATCTAACTCTGAAAATGTCTCAAATATTTTGAATCAGGAAACTGAGAGCACATCTACTCGCAATTCCGCTGCATCTTTCTCTGAACCTGATGCCGTTCTAGTTCCTCCTGTTGATCAGACACAATCAGAAACTGAGCCTATTCATGAAGAACCTATTCAAGAAGAATCTGCTCAAGAACAACCTGTTCAAGAGGAATCAGTTCAGGAAGAAGAACAAACTGTTGATATTCAACCTAATCTTCCAGAATCTGATACAGAAGTTGTTGAGCTACCTCCTCCTCCAGTTGAAACTGTTTCTATCTCTTCAAGTGAATTAGAAGCTCCTGAACTTCCCTCTCAACAATTAGAAGTGGTATAAGACATTATTGATCCTCTCCCTCACACCACAAAATGGACAAGATCTCATCCAATTCATCAAATTATTGGAGATCCTCAAGCTAGTGTGTCTACACGTTCAAGGACGGCTACTTCCAACGAATGTCTCTTCACTTGCTTTCTAAGCAACATTGAACCTTCAAAAGTTTCTGAAGCATTGGAAGACCCGGACTGGATTATAGCAATGCAAGAGGAGCACAATCAATTTGACGCACTCAAAGTTTGGAGACTTGTACCAAGGCTGAAAGGAAAGAGCATAATTGGAACAAAGTAGATATTCAAGAACAAGAAAGACAAAGATGGTATCGTTATTCGGAACAAAGCAAGATTGGTAGCCAAGGGATACTGACAAGAAGAAGGAATTGACTATGATGAAACATTCACGCCAGTTGCTCGACTTGAAGTTATCCGCATATTTCTTGCTTTTGCTGCTTATCGCAATTTTACTGTGTATCAGATGGACGTCAAGACAACCTTCCTCAACGGGAAATTGAAAGAAGAAGTCTATGTATCTCAACCAGAGGGGTTTGTTGACAAAGACCATCCTGATCACGTATACTTTCTCGATAAAGCACTGTATAGTCTGAAACAAGCACCGAGGGCGTGGTATGATGAGCTGTCAGCCTTCTTGATCAAATCCGGCTTCACCAAAGGATCAATAGATACCACTCTTTTCATTTATATATCAAACTTGGATATATGCTTAGTTCAAATATATGTAGATGATATTATCTTTGGTGCGACTAACAAATCTTTATGTAATTGGTTTTCTGATCTAATGACTTCTAGGTTTCAAATGAGCATGATGGGAGAAATCAATTTCTTCCTCGGCTTACAAGTGAAACAGCTTCCAGATGGAATCTTCATCAACCAATCAAAGTATGTATTTGACATCTTGAAGAAATTCAAGATGGACAAATCTACTTCAATCGGCACATCGATGGCTCATGGTGCTAAAATCGGACTTGATCCAGATGGAAAAGCTGTGGATCAAAAGACATATAGAGGGATGATCGGATCACTGATGTATCTTACAGCAAGTCGCCCGGATATAATGTTCTCTACGTGCCTATGTGCCAGATTCCAAGCCAAGCCTAAAGAATCTCATCTACTAGCAGTCAAGCGCATATTTAGATACATCATGGGAACTCCTTACTTAGGTTTATGGTATCCTAAAAGTTCTGACTATAAATTGATTGCTTATTCTGATGCAGATTTTGGCGGTAATCAGTTGGATCGGAAGAGTACTTCAGGTCATCTTCAGTTTTTGGGTGATAGACTGATAAGCTGGGCGTCGAAGAAGCAGAACTGTGTTTCTATCTCGACTGAAGAGGCAGAATACGTTGCCGCAGATAGTTGTTGCGTTCAAGTCCTATGGATGAAGACACAACTTCGGGATTACGGGATGTTGTACAAAACAGTGCCAATATATTGTGACAGCCAGTCTGCAATTGCCATATCAGTCAATCCGGTCCAGCACACAAAGACCAAGTACATAGATATGCGGTACCATTTCATAAAGCATCATGTGGAAGAAGGTACTATTGAATTATATTTTGTACCAACTTAATATCAACTTGCTGATATCTTTACAAAAGCCTTAGATGAAAAACATTTCAATTTTTTTCTTTCAAAATTAGGCATGTTGAATTTAAAAGTTTAAATCTTTACAAATTTTATTCTATAAAGTAAAATTTAACAGATTTTCTTTCTTTTGAATAAAATGTATGTCTAGGATCTTTTACAAGTTCTTTGTTTATATTAAAGTTTTATATGTTTAACTTTCAAGTCTTACAAAAGTTGAAAAGTCAGCAACATGTTTGTAGCTTTTGATACTGCTTTAAAGATATGTGAGTCGGAATTTTTATAGTTACTTTGCTTAGACTACCTAAATGATCAGAATTATAGATCGGAATCAAAATATGGGCTAAGCATTTAGACGTTGATCTGAGTGATTGAGATGAATAATAAATTCTTAAAATACAGAAATCTTTGAGTTTAAAAAGTTTGTACATGTGACCTTTCTAGTTTGGGAAAGTAAGTTCCGTGGGATGCTCGTCATCTGGTCCCCTAAGGTCAATTGGTTTGGGAGTGATTGAACCCAAATCCTTCTATAGTATCAGATCGAAAGTCATGTTCTACTGGTATGAATGGGTTTAGGATATGTCGATGTAGCCTTTCTGATCCGGGAAAGTAAGTTCCAAGGGGTGCTTGACACCTAGTCCCCTAAGGCCAACTGGTCACCCAAATCCTGCAATAGGATCAGATAGAAAGTTACGTTTACGGCATGTTCTTTACTTAATGAACTCTTTGATTAAAAGATGCCAAAGTGCACAACGCTTAAAATATGCCAAAGAGCACACTCATGTGAAGATGCCAATGTTCACACTGCTAAAAAGATGCCAATTAGCACACATCTCATGATACTTGGTGATATGTTTGAGTTATGATAAACCTGTAAATTTGTGAAAGTCTTAATTTTTGATGGCTTAGTGTTAGTACATGCAAAGTTTTCTATAATATTTTTAGAACTTCATTTTTCTTGAAGCTAATCGAAGTTCACATGCGAGCACACTGAATTGACAGATGGAAGTTTTTGAAACTGAACATGTCTTAACTTGGTATGCAATTATACTTGTTCTTGCATCCAACAACATATGCTTGATTTCAACTGATTGATAAATCTGTGAAATTTTATTGAGTAGACTTTAATTTGTTTAGTGTTTAAAATTTTACATGTTCAGTTGTTTCAAAATTTACATTCAGTATGATTTTTCTTTTTACACTGATGTTTATATGGTTGTATATCCATATTTTTGTTAAATGGTATGTGCATATTTCGAGGGGGAGAGCCAATCTGAAAAGATTTTATGAACCACTCTGTTTTTAAGGGGGAGTGAAAATAGCTGACAAATTACTTCACGAACTGATCAGAAATTAATCAGGTAAGTATTTTCTGATATTTCTATGCAAATGCTGATCTGATTTGATAAATTTTGTGCATTTGTGTAGGGGGAGTAAAACGAGGTTGACAGGTAAATTTTTTTGTATTTTTATTTTTGTTAGAATGTGATTTTTTTATATATAGTGAATTTTTTTTAGTAAGTGTTTTTAGTATAAATAGGTTTAATTGTGTTTCAATTTACTTTTTCGCACATTTCATTTTGAACAAACGCACTGTTCATCTTCCCTCTCAACTCATCTCTGTGCACCGATTCCACTTCAATCCTTTGATTCTTTCCTTGTTTGCATTTCGATTCAGGTTTGTGTTAGATTAAATTAGCCCCCAATTTAATTGAATATTTTATAAAGAATTGTATTTTGGGCTTTTTAAATAGTTGTGTGGGCTTGAGCCTTTTCATTGTAAATGGGCCTTATATAAAGGTTCCCATGGCTCATTTGGTCATTTAGGTTATTTGGAGAGAACATTTTCACACATACAGATCAGGTGAATCTCATGAGAGTCGTTTAAATTCATAGTGTGGTGTTCTTCCAATATCCCTTCCATTGTTATTCAATCAAAGCATATGAGATGTGATTTTGATGATTGTTGTTATTAATTTCTCTCTTATATCTTCTATTTTATGGAGTTCTGCATTTGTTGTCTGTATTGGGATCTAACAGTTTGTTTTCATAAAATTCACTTTGTTTGTTTGTAGTTTTGTTTAGCATTACATTGTTTGTCGTTGATTTCGATTTTATAGTTTGGTTTCTTACTGTGTTTCTCGTTTTTTTACTGTTCATCTTCTCTAAAATCATCAGATTCGAGCTTATTTGCTCATATTGGTATTGAGTTTCAATTAGATAACATTTTCGAACCTCAGGTATGATTTCTTACACTCTGATTTTACGTTTAATAGCTTTAATTTTGATTTTTTATGTTTTTCGGTTCAAACTCCCGAAAACCTAGGGTTTTCGTATCAAGTGTCTTGTACACAAAGTCTACTTTGCGCATCCAACAGGACACGCAATGTCCAGTTTGCGTATCCCGTTGGTTACACAAAGTGTACTTTGCGTATCTAACTTGATACGCAAACCTGTGTGTTTTTGTGTGTTTGTTTAGTTTTGTTTGCGTAACACTTTGGATACACAAAGTCTACTTTGCGTAACCTGTTGGATACGCAAAGTGTACTTTGCATAACCTTCGTGTCCCGCAAACCTTGTGTTTTGGTGTTGGAAAATTTATCAAGTCTAGTTTTCGTATCAAGTTCAACACGCAAACCTTAGTTTGCGTAATGAACTGAATACGCAAACTTCAGTTTGCGTATCATTCCTGATCCGCAAATTGTCCTTTGCGTATCACGTTCAATGCGCAAACCTCTCTTTGCGTATCTAACTAGATGCGCAAACCAGACTTAGAAAATTTTTCAATTTTTCAGATTTCTTACTTTGATTAATTTTTCTTCGTTTTTGTCTATCAGGTCTTCAAATGTCTTCTCATACCCATACTGATCCCATGATACAAGACGAGAATGTTATTCTCGAGTATCCATCTGATCAAGCATCACATGATACACCGATGCCTTATGTCCCTTATGTCGGGGCGAATCTGTCTGCTTCACGTCGCACTCCGAACGACATCTTTCCATCATTGATGTACATCCTCCCTTACAAGCCGAACAACTACTATGTGGATTTTGACATAATCAAAATTCATCCAGTCATTCGTGCTATTCTCAGAGGTCATCCATTAGCACAGGTGTTGATGTTCCAGAGGTATACGTTCAGCAGGCCTGACACACTATTACAAAGAATGAGCTGGCTCGTCCGCACCGTTTTGATCTACAAATTGACCAGTATGATTCTTTTCTTTCATACAAGCGTCTACGACTGATACTGGAGCTTCCAGAGCCCAACTCCAGACCAGGCCGAACATCTTATGACAGCTTTCCGTCTGAAGATGAAGTGTTTGAAGGAATTCGTAATCTCGGCTATGTTGGTACTTTGAACAGAGTTCATGATTTTGATAAGTATAATCTTCCTCCAGTTTGGTATGCTCTTTTCTCGGTTATTATCAGGTGCCTTACATCCAAACATTCTGGAATGGACAGCGCCAGTCTACTCTATCTCCGATTGTTCCATGCAATCATCTATGATTTGCATGTCGACTACACTTTCATTTTCTGGACCGAACTCTCGGAGGTGGTGAATGACAAGCTTACAAACAAGAAGTGCAAGTTTATTCCATTCATCAGATTCTTGAAGATGATTATTCGAAGTGTGCTGAGAAGCAATCCAGCTATTCCACGCAGATTATCTTGGCCACAGGTTCCAGACACAGAGATGTTTTACATTCAGAAACAGAAGCAGTCGTTCAACTACTCAATGACTATCCCATATGTTTTAATTGCAAATTACGCTGACATGACTGATGATAGCGTCATAGAGTATTGCATGGAGAATGAATTTATGGAGGTTACACAAGATGAGCCATCTCATGACACACAAGCTGCTGCTACTCAAGAGGTTGAAGTTGAAGTAGCTGTTGCTGACAAAGAGGTTGAAGTTGAAACTGCTGATGAACAAGAAGTTGAAGTAAATATTGTTGATCAAGAGGTTCAAGCAGCTATTGCTACTCAACATATTGATGATGTACTTGCTTCTATTCATTCTGAACCTGATGTTTCGGTCAATGATATTTCTGATACTTCTAATGCTGCTGTTGATGCTTCTGATGATGATGGTGATAGAGATGTCGATATTGGTGATGATTTTGTTAGAGATGAAGATGTGAAAGATGATGATTCTGAGGGTGATGATGGTGATGATGCTCATCAACCAATTCTTCGGGTCTATGCAAGACATTCCAAGGAACCAGAAGTTGGTGTTTCAACAGAAGTTGTTTCTGAAGATGATTTTGTTCCTGTTAATCCTTCTGTTGCTCGTCTTCAAGTAGACGAATTGGATACAACATTTGATCAAGCCTCAGCTTCGGTACAAAGTCAAGCTCCAGCAACTTCGCTTGCGGCTATTCAATCTACAACAATTTCAGCTGTAGAGCTTTCTTCTGATCAAGCTCGGGTTTCTTTCGACAAATTCTCTACTTTGAACGATGTCATTCGTCAGTTATCAGAGAGAATGGATGCAGAAAAGGAAGCACAAATTCAGAAGTTGAAGACATTCTTCAAAGGCAAGATGCCTGAGATTGATCCGTCTCTCATTCCTCCAGAAATTCCCTTCAGAAAACCTACTGGCGTTATTTTCAGAGATTCTTCATCTGCTCCAGTTTCTACAGCTTCACCAATAGTTTCTCTACTGACTCCTCCCGTATTCACTATGTCTGCTGGATTCTCCACATCAATTTCTTCTGATACAGTTTCCAGGTCTTCTTTGCATGATCTGCCTATTTCTGAATTAACTGATTTATTGTATGCACGTCTTCTTTCCATGTCTCCGCCAGAACATCAAGATCAGGATCTACTTTCTCTTTTGAGAAATTTCCAACCTTCACCGCCTCAAGCGCCTTCATCTGATTCTGACAGGATTACATCGTTATCTGATGAATTCCATTCTTTCAGATCAGAAGTTCGAACTAGTTTTGCAGATTTAAGGTCTTTCATGACTCAATCTTTTTTTGATCTTGCTAACCGGTTTGATAATCTTCAACAAAGCTGCAGAACAGAGGACGGTCCGTCTCTTAAGCGCCGACATGACCAAGATGATCCCGATCATCAAGGCCATGAAGGGGAGATGGCTAAGAGACCAAGAATGGAATGAACTTCATCAGAAAGAGCTAATCAAACTCAAGAAGAAGCGGTTGGTGGATCTGAACAGAATGCTGAAAATGTTGAAGATTGCAACGTTAATGACTTGGTGAATTTGTTGATTGATAGGGTTGATTCTTCTTCAATGTCTGATTTTATCAAAGTTTCTGAGCAGAACAAAGAGAAAAACTGGCAGATTGTGGTTTATGAAGATCCAGACATTGTTTCTAATCCAGTTGTAGTTGCTAATGCTGAAATTGTATCTGATATGAAGTCTTTCTTTTCGAACATTATTGAAATTAATTCAGATGATGATGATGATTCTAAGTATGAAAAAGTCTGTAAAGTGAAGATAGAAGATTGTGATGACATCATTATCATTTCTGATACAGAAGATGATTCAGTGTTCATGGATGCAAAAGATGAAGAAGAGACAGAAATGTTATACAGTAATCCTCCTGCTCATGGTGAGGTTCCTGAAACTGCTAAAGCTACATCTACTCCTTCTACTAGTCCAGCTCCGACTATCACTATTCCTTCAAGTTCATTTGAAGTTGGTCAGTCGTCAAGAGCACAAGCTGATATTCCATCTTCTGATCATGTGATTCCACCGTCTATTCTAGAAGAAGGACCAGCTTTATCTAGACAACAGAGACAGAGGAGTTTGCAACAGAGATACATGGCTTCAAGACTAAGATCAACTTTTCTATAAGACACTCAGAGTAACATCTTTGTTTCTAGAAGAAGTCCAATTAACATCTATGCAATTCTTGGAGTAGAGAAAGAGTCAATGCCTATCAATTTGAATACTTAATGTTCATTAAGTGCCAGCGCAAAAGGAATAATACCGTTTCTTCTCCACACTTGATTGTTCGAGTCATCAGTGTCACAATCAACAAGTTTGTGAATATCTGGTATCCTGACTTTGAAGTTGAAAGAAGAGACTGCAGGCGGTATAAATTCTCAGAGGCAGACTTCACTGACCTTTCTATAGATGACATTGAGTTCTTATATGACCATTTCAGGAATCTCTATCATAGATCACAGGATGTTTCACAAGCTTTGTTCGTCATCAAAAGATTCATTCGACGGCAAATCCGATTCTTCCGAGTTTTTGATTTCCAGATGGCCATTGAAAGTTTTCAGCCGGTTGTTAATCTTCAAAGGCCCAACCGAAGCTTGCCAAACTTAGAGTCTTATCCCCTTCTCACCATAGTTGAAGATCCATATGGATTTGTGTACAAGAATGGCTCAAATGAAAAATGCTTTTTCAGATTTGAAGAAATTTCTCATTACTCTGATGGAACTTTAAAGGTGATTAAGCTTCAGTTGGAGCAACATCTGAAGGAGGCGAAAAGAAGATTTTTGGAAACAAGATGTAATGCATTTCTGGTTGATAATGATGAAATCCGACTTCTCTAGAAGACTTTAGATTCAATTCAAGAGAGATTGAATTTCCGCTCCACTCTGTGACGTTTGGAAGTGTTAATTGGGCTGAATAGACTTCGTCAAAGAGAAGAGCGTCAGTGATTCTCCAAAGTCGCTTGGTTGGTCTATGTTGTTTTAGAAGATTGTTTTTGAAGACCACGACGCCAATGATTACTAAGGGGGAGATTGTTAGATCTGTTTTTATAGTAATCATTGTATTTATTTTCTAGTCTAGACCGTTCTTAATGATGTATTCTGTTTTGTTAAGGCTAGGGGTATTTAAGTCCCCTTAGACCTTTGTTCTTGTAACTTTGACACTCACTTTGAATATATCTGATTACATTTGGCGCTCCTACTTTCTCTCTCTACTTTCTCTCTCTAAAGATTTAGAGATCTTGGACTTTCAACTTTGTAAAAATTGATTATCAACTTGCAGAGTTGTTTACCAAACCTTTAGATGAAAAGAGATTCAATTTTTTTGTATCTAAGCTTGGTATGCTAAATCTCAAGACCTAATCAGCGATTACCTATTAAAGTTTCTTTTATTGTAATTTTTCATCATTTCTTTATCATTAATTCTGAAAGGATATCTGCACTAACATTTTGTTCATGATCTCAGGGGGAGTGAGACAAGACTTTAAGATGATCAACATTATTTTGAGGGGGGAGTTTATAGAATTTTGCATTTACTTAACTGCCAAATTTTTGTGATGCATGAATTTAGGGGGAGTATATGAGTACAACAAAAGGAGTAAGGATATGATTTCTGATTATTTCAGATCAGAACTCGTTCACTCAATGTTTTTACTGCTTTCTGTTGTTTAGTTTTTAATAAATTTGTAAATAAAGTTGTTTTGACTTGACTTTGAGACTTTTGCAAATTGAGAGAAGCTATCAAGATCATATCATTATGATTTTAAGCTTGACTTCATGAGATTTAAGACTGAACGACAACAGTTAAATTTCTTATCTTAATCTCATATATGGTTGAAAGAAGGAAGACTTTCAATCATAGAAAACATATTCTTAAATGTTCAAACCACTTCCCGATTCTTAAACAGGTTTCATAATTTGGAAGTGCGATTTTAAATGTTTTCAAGATTTAATTGAGTTTGAATGTTTTACAAACCGTGTGTTTCCAAATATAATTACTTGCGTATTGTCTTTTCTATATACTTTCAAGTATTCACACACACCGGTTTGATTTTTTTGTCCAAAATGTTCTTACCATGTCTCAAATTTGACACATATTTTTCGATGGTAAGACACCCCGCTTGAACTTCAATGAATATTGAGCGTTATTTCATTTCTGAACGTCATTTCAAGAATGTCTATATTTTGTTTCATATAGACAATATCCATTATTTTTGACCATAAACCTAAACAGCTATATCATTTCTTTCTGATCATTTTCATATAATGTCAGATTTTCAAACAAGTCTCTTGCATTCATGTCTATTCATTCAATTTACTTGTTTGAAATATCTTCAATGTTTAAAATGCTCATATCTTCATGATTATATTCTGAGCATATAGACATCTGTTATTGGTATCTTTTGTGCTTTAACTGTTCTAGTTAAACCATATTGAGCAACATTATGCTTTTATAGGAAAATATGGGTTCTTTGTGCTAGGACTTATCTGAAACTTCTATGGATTCACGTTAACCAGTGTTTCCTACCCAAGAAGTTAATCCATAGTGATTGAGTGTGAGGATTCAAAAAGAAATGAGTGTGGGTTGTTCGTTGAGATAAAATGGAAAAGAGAGTTTGGTTAGATGTGAGCTAAATGATTAAAAGAAAGAGGGTGAGAGAACAGAGTAAAAGAATATCAAACTCTACACCAACTACTTTCTAAGTCGGGCAACCACATTACTAATGCTTCACAATTCTACGTGAACATTATTGAAATAGGCAACTAGCCCATGCCAACTCTTGACAAAACCCCACCAGCCACTCATTTTCTTCTTAACAAGAAAATGTTTCATATTTTTCTGGGGACGCAGCACATAATCTATCTGGTTTTCATTTGGAAAATCTGGATATTGAAAAAGAAGGAAGTCTGCCCCACCTTCGCACTTCAATCATGCACATTGAGTCTGTGTTTAACTGTTGTTGTCTCAATGGTTTACATAATGTTGAGCCTTTATAAGCAATCATCATGTGCTTAATTCATTCTATCACATGCACGAGCACACAAGGAATTTGTTTTCTTGTAACAACGTTCATAGAAATTTCCTTCGTGGTGTTTCATTGATTGAATGGAAGCCCTAGAGGAGTGAACATAACAAAAGCTCCTTTCCATTGTGTATTTGTTACACACAGTGACTTATTGTTATTCACAGGCATATTAACTGATTCATTTGTTGATTCAGGTGTAACTTTCATAGTTTGTATGGATTTGAAAAGATCTAGATGAATACTTTGTTCGAATTGGCAACGAATCAGAGGCTCCGCTTGTAAGATCAGTGGTTAGAACATATAAAGACATTTCTTGTGAAAGTTTTGATGCTATAGATGCTCTATTCATCAAAAAGGGGGAGATGAATTAAAGAAATGTTTGAGTCAGAAATTTCAAAGATAAATAATTGTTTAAGATCAAAGATTATTTGTGAAAGAAGGATGCAAAGTTGAAGATTTATGAAGATGTGCTGAGACTTTACATAATTTTCTTTAATGGTTAGTTGCTAAAGCTAACAGAGCTGAAATTGGAGATAATTTCTTTCTGAAGTCTGAAAGAGGTTTCTTATAACCTTGAAGAGATTATTGAAGATCGTTTCTATCATATTTAGGGGAGATTGTTAATATTTTTTTAAAAGACAGATTTGAGAAGAATACAGTCAAAGAAAGGAGAGATTGTAAAATGAAGCATAAAGAGAAGACTGAGTTGCAAAATCTTTCAAAGATGATCTTGAATCCAAAAGGGGAGATTGTTAGAGCATGTTTATTTTGGATACAAGATCATGAAGACAAGAAGTCAAAAGCTGGAAAGTCAACTCTCAGTGAAAGTCAAAGTCAATGTGTAATAAAAGTCAAAGTTAATTTTAGTTGTATTTGTTTTGTTTTTCCTAAATAGGTATATGGCTTGGTATAAATAGTTTGCTTCTTGTGTTGTTTTAAATATATGACTTGAGAGAGATTTGTACGCAATTTAGCAGAGAGAGAGAAAGAGAGAGAAAGAGACTTGTAGAGAGAGAAAGTGAAAAACAGATTTGTAATCCTTGATTTGTGAAATTGAAATCGAAACAGGTAGATTACTAATCTTGTTGTGTTTGATTGTTTGTAATTAGAAACTTGAATTCAGGGACACACAATATCAACCATATACATTGTTCTACGTTACTCATTTACAACTCCATGTATCACTTCTATGAATCCAATAGTTTGTAGCAAGCCTGTTTCAGAACAATAAGAAGATACACACCATAATGTTGTAAAGTATATAACTATACACACGTCCATAGTTCTAAAATCAAAAAATCATCATGATAACTGACATTCGCAAAAATCCAAGTTCAACAAACTGATACAAATGAAGTTCATTTACTTGCGTCACATGCAAGAACTATGAAAAGAAGGAACTATACCCTAAATTAAAATTTTCCTTTTACCGACTGTTATCGATTGCACATTAGTCAATTAGAGTCCTGTTGAGTGTATATTGATAGGTTTCCTAATGTTCACCTCTCACAAGTCATAAGAAACTGCATAATTATTGTCGCAACTCTTGAAAGACACTCTAGTTTTGAGGCGGAGTTAATTCTACATATGATTTCAAAAGCTATATCTTAAGATTTAAAATTTTGATTTATATAGAGAAAATATATCTCTGATATAGTAATGGACGTAGCATTGCTAAATAAGTGGATGAACATACCTATGTAGATTTTGAAAATGTAACTCCGATTTAAGAAACTAAAGTAGATTATGCAGTGTTTGATGTACCGACTTACAAAATAGTTCTCCGGTAGAAGCGTATGCACCATTAACCGACTTTGTACATAAAAATTCGATTGAAATTCTAAATATAGCAAGTACCCTGCAATTTTTCCAAACAATGTTAGAACATTGCATGTGTGCGTCCACCGAGGAGTGAGAGAGAAAGATGAACACTCTACCATCCAAAAGCTTGACCAAAGTTGTAAAAAAAGAAATAGAGATTTGAGAGACGCACCGTCGGAAGCTATTGACGTGATACTCTAAACTTTCCAAGTCATTCATGATACTTGAAACTTTCCAACAAGCTTTGTGTATATGTTTCATGAATGACATGAAAGGATTAGAGCAAAAGAGAGTAGATTTAACATACTTTTAAAAGCCACAAATCTCCATCAGAGAATCACAAATATTTATCTAGGTACTTATAGATCGATTAAAGCAGAGGCGACTTGAAGGCCGCAACAGAGGGTGTGACCGGTGATGCGGACTATGGGTTGAGGTACCGATCCTGGTAAACAAAAATCGACTACAAACCTCTTAATCAAAGATGAAGTGAAGATGGAAAGAGCTTCCTGGTCCAAGCTCTTAGTCCCTGAAACCCACGTCAAAAAAATATAATTTGTTCACCACCAAATCTGTATTCAAAGATACAACCTTACTGGGGGCCGAATCAAATCTCATCGGGTTAGAAACGATTGATACCGAAAACTTAAATCCAAACCAAACCAAAAACTTAAACCAACAGATTAAAAATTTACTAGAATTCAAAACTAAATTCAAACCACAGCAAAATCCTTACCTCGAAATTAATGACTTCAAGCAGGAGAAATGAAACCGATCGGGAAATTTTAGGGGTTACCAAGAATTAGACAAGCTCGAACCAAATCTCATCTGTTTAGAACCGATTGATACCAAAAACCTAAATCCAAACCAAGCCAAAAACTTAACCAACAGATTAAAACTTTAACATAATTCAAAATCAAATTCAAACCAAAGCAAAAACCTTACCTCGAAATGTATGCCTTGAAGTAGGAGAAGAGAGAACTCATATGTCGTCAAAGGAAGGAGGAATCGGGGCCAAAGATGTCAAGAGGAGGAGGAGTTCATTGAGGTGGCTACATTATGACTTACAAGAGATGGAGCGACGGAGAAGATGAAGATCGAACGATGGAGAACCCTAACCGTATATATTGGAAGATGGAACATGATTGAATTGGCAGGCTTGTGGAGAATTTCATGAGAACAGGAAATCGATTCTCCCATGAGATGAAAAAAAACAATACCGTGAGAGAGTAGAGATCGACGGGGCATGGGAGGATATCGATGGAGACATCACTCGCCAGAGGAGAAACATGGTAATTTCGTAGGAAGAGATCGATGGAGAATGAATCGGCTAGGGTTTTGGAGAGAGTGATTCGTTTCTTGGGACGGTGAATGGAGCTAAGAAGTAACTTCAGGGATGGTGAAGGGATAATGAATCGTTTCTAGTATAAACACATATTGAGCTTATACATTGTCCATTTCAATTTGTAATTAAGACTTTAAGACTTTTATGCATTAAAGGATGGTACCTAAGGCTTTATAACTTGTATTTAAGACTTTAAGAATTTTATGAAATTTGGTTTATAAAGTAGTATAGATAAAAGGTACAAAGAAGGGACATAAAACCAAAACCCCAAATTTCAAAATATAAACCTACATCACCTAAAACGATGTCTTCGTGCATTTTTTGAAGCAAAAATATCAATCAATTTTTCATATTCGACATTCGCTAAAAATTTACTTTCAATACTCAAAATTTCTAACCCGTTTAGCCTTTCTTGACTCATGGTAGACCGTAGATATGTTTGAAAAACTTCTTTCCACAGATGCTACCGTGACGGGTACAGTCAGCAAAATACTATACGCAAGCAACACATTTGGAAACATATCCATCTTCTTTGGAAACTCCAAAATCTGAATTGATGTCCATGGCTTTTCTCCTTCATATGCTTCAAACGGTAACACTAGAACCTTTACTTCAATCAGCAACTTAAAAGACAAGTAAACTATAATTAGTTTAACCAAAGTTATAATCAGTAAGCCAAAGTTGTAAGCAATTGACATAATCAGTAAACCAAAGTTGTAAGCCATTGACATAATCAGTAACTCAGTAAGCCATTGACAAAAATCGCAAAATCAGTAACCATTGTCAAAATAAGCCAAAATCAGTAAGCCATTGACAAATGAGCTTTAATTTCATCTTCTTAAAACTAGGGGTTTTCCCAAATTTCCACCATTATCAATTTTTTACACAATGAAATAGATTATCAGTGACCACACAAGAGTTTCTAAAAGTAGGGTTTAATTATCACTTATCAGTAAACCACACAAAAATTGGAAATTGGAAATACAATGAATTTAGAGTTTACAAACAAAAATCCTACCTGGGATATTGGGACATGGGAAGAAAATCAAGAAACAACTCAACAAGAAATAACAATCTTCTAGTGTTCCATAGAAGCACAACCGCACAGATTGGGAAGAACCGAAGAAGTGAAGAACCGACAATAAAATATTGAGAACTAAAGCACATAACAGAAGTAAGAAGTCAGAACTCAGAACTAACAGTAATAGAAGAAATCCACTCGAGAACTAAAGCATAAAACAGAAGAAATGTCCAAATCGGTCGCATAGGTGAGACTGTGATGTGAATCGCCAAATCCGTCGTACATCGTATATATAGTCGCCGACGGCCAACAACAAGCATCGAGCCATCGACCCATACATCGTCGGCCTAACGACCCTGCTCTGGAAGTGGAACGCCGTATTGAAAATCGAAAGAGTCAATATCGATCAACGCTAGAAGGCAGAAGCTTAAGAACGTTATTTACTTTTTTTTCATTATCTAATAAACAAATATGGGCTTTGATTTTTGATATGGGCTTTAAATTTTGATATTAAAAATACAAACCTATCAATAACCAAATGTAGGCTTTGATTTTTTTAGCCCAAACCCAAATTATTAAACCTATACTAATAACATATAAAAATTTGATGCCCCTATGGACTTTGATGCCCTGTGCAGCCGCACGGGCCCAAGGTCGGGCCTGGGGGAGGTTTTCAATAGTCGTTCGCATTTGTATTTTGATTTTGATTTTGATGTGCATGGGAAGGCAGATGGATGTAAGCTAGCTAGCTAGGTCGATAAAGAACTTATATATATATATATATATACTAGAAACGTAATCGCGCAATGCAACGAGATACATCATGATTTTAATGTTTCATTTTATTTTTTTGTCGATTTACGGTACGATTTTGGATGGTTTTGAGAAAGTGATAATGTTCTTTTTATAAATTTTTTTAATTTAGGCTTAATAATATAATGTTTTTTATATAAAAAATTAAGTATTTTGTTAGAATTCAATGATTATTTTATACATTTTAATGACATCTAGAAAAAATAACCAATTACATATTTAGTAATATAATTAAAACAAATTTATAGTAATATAATATATTAATTAATAGTGATACATGGAAAGATCTATATAAAAAGAAGGTCCTGCACATACCAAATTGGTAGGTGTTAGAAGCCTCTAGTATTAATATGTATATTGTGCTTTGATACTTGTAAATTAAGAGGTTTTTAAAATCTTGCATAAAATGATGGCACCTTGTGCCTAATAATTTGTATTTAAGAGTTTTTTATCCGTGATTTATAATATAGTATATATATATATATGTATATATAGAGAGAGAGAACAAGGATCATTTGTTAACCACTCATTTCTTGTTAACTTTATGAACCTTGCTCAACCAATAGTTTGCAAGGTTGGTTGTTGTTTAAATTGTTTATATATTTAATGTAAAAGGGTAGATACGTCATTTTGTAAGTAACCAATTGTTCATTAATTTTATTGGAGGGTTGGGTTCACGTGAGACCAACCTGTTTTCGTGAGACCGGTGAGACCAAGAATTTACACTTTAACCTTCACAGCAAAACACTGTGAAGGTAAAAAAAAATCCGAACCTTCACAGTGTTTTGTTGTGAAGGTTTTTACCTTCACAGCATTTGCTGTGAAGGTTCAAGTGTAAATTCTTGGTCTCACGAGTCTCACGAAAATATGTTGGTCTCACGTGATCCCAAGTCTTTTATTGGGGGTTACAAAAATGAAGCTTCCATAATTATATTGTAGGTTACGATTGTATTATTTTGTCCATTTTTATCATACTTTTGAAATCATATCAATATTACTAAAGTCTTCCGGTTCATATGTTTGTTAAAACCGTATAGTCGTAGTTTTCAAAAAAATTATTCGGTATTCGTTTTAATTCAAAAAACACATGAACATCCCTGAAATGAACGCAACAACGACCTCCAATGTTAGGGATGAACATTAGTGTAAAGGGATGAACTAGATCTACATGTATTTACTATATCATATAAACTAGAATTTGAGTGTATGCACACAATAAATTGAGCCCTAGGAACATATCTTAAACAAGGAACCATGAGATGATGGCTAACATTGGATTGAAAATAATGGCATGAACATGATGAACGTGTAGATGGTCGTGTAGATTAACGCGATCGATATACGAACATTAGTGTAAAGTGATGAACTTTGATGAACGAAACAACATGTGTAACAAATCATTAAATCTACCATGTTCATCTAACTACCAGCTAAAAAATACACTTAACAGATGAACATTAAAGAACAAAATTGACGAACATAATTATGCTTCTACCGAATTGGACCCACACATGTTTGAACATCGATGAAAATCTGTGTAATGTATTTTCACTTAATAATGTAGTCACATGCTTTCACGTGTTTTTCATGTATGACTTGTGTATTGAATAATGCACAACATCATCATATGAATGTATACTTGGACATTGTTCATACACCATAAAATGAAAAAATAAAAAGAACTGGAGGAAACAAGACAATAATGAACCATGATGAATGCATATGCGAAGCATATATGTAAATGAACACTGATGAGGTCCAAAATTGTTAGATGCATAAATATAAGACAAAATATGATTGGGAAAAGTCATGAAATTAAATTATGGAAAGGGATTTTCATCGCCGTTTTATTAAATTGTGGAATGACCAATAAAATGACAATTAGTGAGCCCTTTTAATGTTACGTTTATGGTTTGGGGAAAAATTAATGAGCCCTTTTAATGTGGTCTCTAAAAGAGTAAATGATTTAATCCCAAAATACCCTTGACCACAAATATTCATATATCTATTTAATAAATAAACCCTATTTAATTGTTTAAAAATCTAGTTTTAATCTTAACCATCCATTACAAAGATTGATGGTCTAGATTGGTTCATATAGTTAACAAGAAAAATAAGGTTAACAAAAGAACCTAACTATATATATATATATATATATATATATATATATATATAGGGCCATTCAAGGGAGAACTCGGTTATCTGTGGTAACCGTGAGATCCAATCTTAACCACATATCAGAGGATAAATTAGAAAACAATAATTTTGGTAATTTTGATTAAATTTTTAATTAAAGGGTATGTTTGATATTTTAGAATTCTCCTCTCTCATCTCTCCGGCGAACATTATTCCGGTGACTACATGATGCACAGTGTGATACCTTTTGTAAAATCGAAAATAACGAAAACAAATAAGAAATGTTGTGATAGCTATTATGATACATAATAAGAAATGTTGTGATATCTACTGTGATACAAAATACACTATGACACCCATCGTGACAGAAAATACACTGTGATACCCGTTGTGATACAAAATACACTATGATACCTACCGTGATATACAATACACTGTGAAACCCATTGTGATACAAAATACACTGTGATACCCATTATACAAAATACTGGGTTTTAGATCATACATAACCATTTTAATACCCATTATGATACCACTGGGATACCTAGTGATACCCAAGAACTTCTAAACATAAATCGACTGTGATACCATTGTGATACCACAACCATCTAATTCATCATCAAATTCAACCGATTCTTTTTTGGGAGGATCATCGTGTTTAAAATGATAACCAAACAACAATTATATCAAAGAGAACAGATACTCGACAAGAGGTCAAAAATGAAAAAGACGACAATCATTGCCACCCACCTTAACCTTAATGCAGACCAAAGGATACAGAATAGGGAACAAAGACTGATAAACTTACACGATTACACCTAATTGTCTATAATTGAATTCTTCTGATTGCCTTTAGAACCACCATCTCCCCTTGAGTAACGAGATCCACCATCATCACCATTGTATCCACAGTCACGTTCTTCATGGAGACCACCATCTCCGTAACCACCACTGCCTCCTTCACAGCGAGCACCACCGCCCCTCCACCATTGCGAGATAGAGCCTCATTAATTGTGATGTTATTCCATGGAGGCTTTGGCGTTCATCCCTTCGATTGCGTCTCTCAAACACTACCCATCCTTGAACATAACGAAACCAAATCCCTAAGATTTGTCAATCTCACAATCATTTCGAATATCGGTTGAAACCAAATCTGATCGAAAGAAAATAATGACTATGATACCCAATGATACCCTATCAAGATGACAAGATTTGAAGAAAATAAAGGGAAAAAAAACAACAGCAACCGAGTTGTGTTTCTCCCCTAACCTTCATCATCCACATAACCGCTTAAACCACCGACGCCGTTTCTATTTCTCCATTAACCTTCATTAGGCGCATAACCCCAAAAACCACCAACGTCGTCTCTGTTTCTCCCTTAACCTTCACTATCGTCGACGACTGTGAACACTCATTATCTGTGAACCATCGAACACCGAATCTTGATCAAGCTTTTCCGTTTAAGTCATCATCGGTGTTGTTCATCACGAAAGAAGAAGAGCACCTTCAATGGATGGCAGACGAAGTGTTTCAACGAACTACAATAGATCATGAATGAACTCTCACAGGAACGAACTGAAGGTTTTGGGGTTAATCACTGATGAGAAGGCTGATGAGGTTGCTGCTTCTGTGCGGCAGGAAAGAATTCAAGTTTATCAAGCGGCTATGGCATAAAATTAGGGTTTTAATTAGGAGTTATAAAAAAAATATAAATCACCAATTTACCCTTTATTTTATTTTAGTAAATAACATTAATTATCTAAAATGATTGGCCTACATTGGATCTCACGGTTATCACAAACTACACAGTTCTCATTTGATTAAACCCCTATATATATATATATATATATATAACGGGAGCCGTCCATGGAATAAGTTTCTTGGTGATATAAAATCAAACCAACATTTAGTGGGATGAATAGTTATCATAAATGCAATTAAACCTAATTAAGTTGTCGTCTACTTTTTCTTCGCAACGTTTCACGTCCCCAATTAAACCTGGTATAGTGGGATTTTTCCCGATTACAAATTTACAATGACCAAATTTTACAACCAAACTTTTTTTGAAACATAAAATTCATACAAAACACACCCTTTATCTTGATGAGAGTATTTTTAACAGCTATGTTAAAATTGAAAGAAAAAAAAATGATTTTAGCAATTTTTTGCTCCAACAACTATGTTATCTTGTATGCTAAATTTAATTGAAAAAATGAGAGAAAAGAAAATAAAAATCGTCAAATTTAAAGAAATTTCCAAAACACAACTTTTAAGAAAGAGAAATAATATTTTAGTTTTTCCATCAATTAGAGGCATAGAAATAATATTTTATTAAAATGTATTGATTATTTTAATAATATAATAAATGTTACAATCCCTAAAATAGAATAACTGTTGAAATTGATAGTGATTTTTTTATTTGGAGATTTTGACTTTTGATACTTTATATAAAAAATATATATAGCACAGTGTTGGAGATGCTATGTACTTCTCTCTCACATTAATTATGTATTTATGTAAGAAAGAAAAGGTAATTTTATTTGAACTCCAATCTATCTATACTATATTATAAAACATTTGGCTAGAACTCATAAAAACAACATTTTAAACACAAACTACTACTATTTTATGCATAATCTCTTAAAATATCTTAATTACAAGTTTACTAACTCAAAGTACAACTCTATTCAAAGTACAACACTTAGAGATTTTAAGCCCATAGTTGAACACAGAGGTGAAGTCAGAGGGAGCCAGAGGATCTGGTTGGCTGGATCATCATCTGGTTAAACGTACCTCTAGTTGAGCATCATCTGGGCGGCCTCTGGTTCAACAGTACTTTCCTACACAAAGCTACCTCTGGTCTTCTATACTTAGAATATTTTCAATACTTCTACATATGAACAAATACTTAGGGCTAACAATCTCCCTCTAAGTACTGAAAATACAAGAGAGATGAAAAATGAAAATACGAGGTAAACTAGAAAACAAAATGGAGAAAGTCATCCCCTGTTAAAAGTTTACTATACTTCAAAGGAGATTACATTACATTTGGAGAAAAGTAAGCAACTAAACATTTGATGTTCCATCATGATAGATTTGGTGGAATCTCAAAACAAGCGCTATGAATTCTATCGGCATAACGTATATTTCAAGTACTATGTTCTGAGCCGGTTCTCTTGGGCACTTATCTTTGCCAATCCTCTTGACAATCTCGTTTCTTATCCACTTCAGAGTCTCTGTGGAATACTTGGATGACTTATAGGCTCTGAAGTACTTTTCAGTGCCTTCTTCATTCTTGTACACAAACCACAGAGGCCCTGGTAACACTGTTCCTCTATGAAGATCTTCCAGAATGTCTAAACCTTCATTTGGGATTGGGACTGCCATCTGCTCAACTCCGAGCTCCAGTGCTATCTGAAAATCCACCTTTGATATGTTTTCCACAATCTCACCCTTTATTTTCTTCACCTCACCATAATTTTTCCATACCTTATTCCCTTATCAAACCGTGGACTTAAATATGCTTGCAGCTCAATAAGATCATAAGGGTTTAGGTTGATCAAATCATTCTCGTCGAATACATGTAGCTTGTTATTTCCTCTATCCATAATGAATTCTACATACTTGATTGCTTTGTATGAGAAGTCTTCATCTTGATTTCGTGCACCTTTCTGATCCCATCATTCGAGAATATAACATCAAGGCTTTGTGTCATTTTCCTTAGAAACCTTCCTTTGACCAAACTCATTGCCTCTGGCCTCAAACTTGGATTGTTTGTGAATAGGCCTTCATCTCTGTCAAGATACCTGTGAATTTCTTCTTGAAGAATAGGCTCTTTTTCCCTTTGTCTAGAAGGTTTCCTCTTGAATGAATCCATTTGACATTAGGCTTGAAATTCTGTCTTCTTCGTCCATAGAGGGGACTTCAGGGGCTTTGGTAGCAGATTCAGGCTTTGAGAAAATGTCTCTCATGATTACCTTGGGTCTCTGTATATATTCGAAAGCATCCTATGATGAAGACACTTTGATATCTGCCTCATCATCTGAGTAGTTGACCATAATTGGATCATCAGGGTTAGATGTGGGATTAGCAGTTGTTGCAGGTGTAAGAGGCACTAGCTGGATAGGATCCTCTAGCCTTGTTGATTCCAGGATAACTACTAGAATAGTTGGAGCAAAGGCTTTCATGGAGGAGGGTTCATCAGCAGAGGCTCTGAGAGGAGACCTCTCTTGTTCAGTTCGTGCTTGCTCTGTTTGGGTTTGCTGAGGAGTAAGCTCTGATAGTACTTGAGGCTTTGTTGTGTATGCTTTGAGTGTGACTGCTCTGATTGGACTTTTTTAGTTTGAGCTTCTTTGTCTATGGATTCTGGAGCTGAAGTGGAGTAGGGGCAATACTCCTTAGAGGTTTGTCATGCTTGAAAATGTACTCCCCCTTTTTATGATCAGAGGCTCCATCTTCATCGTCGTCCTCTAAATCATCGAACCTCTGTTTCTTGGAATCCTCTTCTGCACAAGAGGTCTGTGGTTGTTTTCATTTTGTTGACTTTTGTGCAGAATGTTTGAGCTCGTCCACAACTGTCTTTATCAGCTCTCTTGCATCCTATTTTGCACCAACTAACTGGGACATTTGCAAGTCCACAGAATATTTGTGCGTAGAGATACCTTTCCCACTTCCTTTGTTGTCTCTCCACACGTCATGAAGAACTTTGTAGCTATCTGCATCATTTGATCCACCATCGTTCTCTTGAAGTCTGACAAGTCCTTTTTATGGACAAGATCGGAGGTAGACGATTGTGTAGGCTCTGGTATCTCTGATGTAGATGGTCGCGAGGATTTGAAGGCATTCTTTATCTCCTTAGTAAATGCCTTGAAGTCTTTCACTGTGATTAAGTTGGAGGTGGGAGTAGGAATAGCTGGGGTGGTCTACGGTCGTGCTCTGGCTTGATTCTGCATGTGCAGTGTAAGGTTGGCTAGTTGAGCAGAGTTTGCAGCGAGCTCTAATTTTACCTCCTTCAGCTGATCTGTGAGGATTGAAGTGTATGTATTGGAGTTCTAGGTGATCCAAGAATGGACCATCCCAAGCTGGTAGTATTGTCTCCAATGTTCTTTTTCATATCAGAGACCTCAACCTTGAGTGCGACAGTTTTAGAAGTTGAGGTCTCTGATCGTCTCACAATGACAAGTTTTAGATCATTCAGGGATCCTCTGATCTCATCACAAAATCCTTTGAACTCTGATTTTGTGATAAGCTCAGAGATGGGAACCTTGGATTCAACACATGAATTCAAGTGAGCCTCGAGTTCATAGACACCTTTATTTGGGGATGAGTTGATGTTGTCCCTAGAAGGCTTTCCACCCAATCCTCGATGGTCTCCAAGAGGAGAGTCTTCTCTGGACATACTTCTTACTAATGCTTCCTCCTCCTCAGCTTCAGAGGAAGAAGAGTAAGTGTGCTTATTAACCTTGCTAGATGTCAAATTGTCATTGTTGAAATCATATAGGGACGATGGTCGTTGCTACAAGTCTGGTAGCTAGAAGTTGGTTGCTAAAAAAAGCAATAGCAACCATAAGGGATGGCTATAGCGAAGACGATTTATTGCGACAACTTTGAGTTTTATTGCGACGTAAACTAGTTGTTACAAGTGATTTTAATTGAATTGCGTAACAAAGTTAATAGAGACCTTATGTCGTTGCTATAAGTAAAATGACTAATTATTTAAAAATTACTATTAGCAACAATATATCGTCGCTATAAGTAAATTAATTATTTTTTTTAAATGACTATTAGCAACCACATATCGTCGCTATAAGTTAATTAATTAATTTCTTCAATAGTAATACTAGCAACTAAATGTCGTCGCTAAATAGGACGGTCTACTGTCGCTATAAAGGTCATTTTTAGTATTTTCCGACTATTTTTTTCACATTTATGAAAAAACACGATCGTAATAGTAAGAAAAATCAACAATGAAACATCGAAACGCCAATACTAAACACGATTTTTAAGGAAATTGTTGGATCCCAGATTCTTGCTTATTGATTTAAACAAACAAACATATGAGATTATAGCAGAAACAAATATTGTTTAAACCATATTGTTTGATTCGTACTCACAGTAAAGAAGATATATCCAAAGTATAAATAATGAACAAGCCAAATATTCACTGGATAATAACGTAGACCATCAAGAACACCATAAAGGTGGTTTAAATCTTACAAAATCTTCTTGTACAATTCACCGTAAAAAGAGTATTTCTTTATACAAGTAGGTAAAGGAAAAGCACACTTTTACACAATGAGGTGAACATCCTATTTATAGGACTAAAAAAGGTGAACATTGTATTTTCTGACACAAAAGACATGTGTGAACAGTAATCTACCAAAAAGGTAAATCTTATCTTTTTGATGACGTGTCTTCTTAACTTGTGTCAATACTTGTAAGAATTCTTAGCATTAATCTCAGAAGGAATGTCTTTAGAGCTCTTATGCAGTACCTCTGATGAAGCTATCTCTGAAGTCCTTTGTGTTGAATAGTATATCTCTAAACTACCTTCAGAGGTAGACTTGACTTTCTTTATCACTATCTCTGGAAGTTGTTGTGTTTGTGTGAATGAGAGTCACTTAAAATAGAACTCAGTGTAAGTATACACCTTGAACTACTATCGTCTCGTAACAAGTAATAATGGTATAAGTACCAAGTATCGATCCCACAGGGAAGGTTGGCGAAAGTTCTTTCAAAAAGTCCAATTTGTAAAAACCAATTTCAGATGGAGAATTCGAGGAAATCTTTTATGAGGGGTTTGATTTGTGAGTTGTAAATCAATTTTAGAGAAAAGCTTAGGATGCAAAGGTTTGTTAAGACACAAAACAAGTAATTCAATAAAAAGATGTTATAACACCTGGACAATCCTACAGGGTAATCCTATAGGATTGTCACAGTATCAACTATCGGGTCAGATGGCCTCCCAGGAGTACACACAGGCTTATGTGCTATCCATACGATATCATTTATGTTAGACCTCGTGAACCCTAGCACGGCATAGTGTTACCATCCTACACCGTATGAGTATAGCATTTGTCAGATGCTATAGTTATTTATAGCCTTCTCATATTATCTCTGATTTTTATATTTATCTTGACTCTGAAAGTTAATGCATTTTCATACACAAAACCAGTTGTTAATTAATTTAAATGTATTCTTCAATGAAACATTAGTCACCTGAGATAAATAGTAGATAATTATGTTATATTTGATACACCTCTTTACTTTCCTACTTATTCTGGTTTTAACTCTGCCTTACACCCCAATCTAAGGAGTTTAGCTCATGCTAGCTTGAAATGTAAATTACAGGAATTGAAAGTACTGAAAAGTAAAGTGCTGGAAAGTAAATGACTGAAATGTAAAATTGCATAAAAGTAAATGACTGTAAAGTAAATTGCTGGAAATGTAAATTACATTAAAGTAAATTGCTGAGAAAGTAAATTTGCAATAAAGTAAATAACTTGGAATGTAAAATTGCAATAATGTAAATGACTTGGAATGTAAAATTGCAGTAAAGTAAATGACTTGGAAAGTAAAATTGCAGAAATGTAAAGATGAAAGCAGAAAATGGAAGTAGGAAAATCCTGAAAAATATTGCAGGACTGTTGCAGTAACTTGGGCTTCAAGCTACGAAACTTGCAGCCCAAGTAATATCACAAAAAGTGATTTCTTGCCTTGGAACTTGTAGAAAACAGATTTTAGTAACTTAGGGAACACTTTTGAACTTTAGAAGAATGTTAATTAGAGAAAAGAGAGTAAGAGCTTTAGATTGTAACTAAATGAGTAACCGAAAATTAACTAACTTTGGGATTGAGAAAAGTAACTTAAAATCTTTGAGAAAACAAAAGAGTGCCACGGATAGTATAAATTTCACACTACAAAATGATTTTTAGAAAAGAAGACCGAAAATAAGAAAATTCCAACTACTTCGCAAAATACTTATATATTAAAATTACCACCAAGATTAAGCACAAAATATTAAAGCCAAACACTAGATGAGATCTAGTGTTGGATGTTCAAGTGAAAGTAATCGTAGTGTTTTTAAACCATAAAATGGCATACATATTTATACTAACAACTAACTTGGGTCCAAAGCAATTAAAATTACACAAAAGATAATAACCAAAAGGCAAGCCCCTAGTAATTTCCAAAAATTCAGTTTTTAAGATCATGGGCATGGCTCGGTTATCACATGCCTTCGGCCCAATCATCTGTGGCAGTCCAAAAACACAGCAGCCCAGCTGCTAATCCTCCAACAATCCTACAGATTTGAAATCAGCATTCAACTAACTCCTCCAGGAAGTTGTAGGGTATTTCCACAATCTACAAACATTAATATAAAAGACTAAATTAGACCAAATATTAAGATAAAAACAACATAACTAAATATAAACCGAAGAGACTACTAAAAAAAACTAAAATAACAATAAAAAGAGACACAAATGGACTAAATGGGCAAATAAAACAAGTGTAAAATCTACTAAAAAACAACATAATCGGGTTAATAAACTAACCCTGTCAGAAGTCTTCTGAGGAAGACTTGGAACATTTTCAATATTTTTACATTCACAAAGTGGGACTAACAATCTCCCCCTAAGTATCGAAAATAAGAAATTGCAAAACAGCAAAGATTTTAATCTAGAAAGCAAAGAGGAGAAAGTCATCCTCTGTTAAATGATATTTCTCATCCTTAATATTTGAATTACATTATAAGAGAATCTATCAAACAAAAAAAATACAACCTATTTCCAGAGCAGATGTTGTGGAACTTCATGATCAACCCTCTGAACAGAATCATGGAACTAATCTCTGAATACAGAATTTCAAACAAATATGTCGGACACTTATCTTTCTTGATATTCAGCAACCTCATCATCCCCTTGAGAGTCTAATCTGAGTATTTTGCCATTTCAGAAGCTAAGAAGATTTTATTTTCGTTGAATACTTTGTAAACGAATCCCAGAGGCTCTGCCACAATTGATCCAGTCTTGTATTTGTCCAAATTCTCTATGGTTTTAATAGGAGCAGTAACCTCTAGCTTGTCTACTCCAAGATTTAGGGCAATCTGGAAATCTATCTTCGCGTTGAGCTTTATGTGGGCTTCCATGGCCAGTTTCACTTTATACTCTCCCATTATGTAGACTCTTCCTACCTCTGACTTTGCTGAGCAGTATGTACATAGATGAGTTAAGTCATACGGATTCAGATTACCAAATCATTGTCATTGAATTGGTATACTCTATTGTCAGCACAGATAACCTCATAATGTCGATAGATCAGCTTGTCATAGCTGAACTTTCTCTCAGATATTCTGTTGAGTTCAATAATTGGTTCATTTGAGAAGACATCCCTACGACTGCTTGTCTTATCTCTAATAAATCTCCTTTGTATCTCAGTAATTCCAGGTTGTAGTCGTGGATTCAGAGGGTAAGAGATTGTATCTTCTTTGTTGAACTCGAAGTAGAGGTATCGAAATGTATCTTCCACAAATACTCTTGTTTCAGTTGAGAGGAACTCTGGAGGCTTTGAATATGCAGAGAATGATGGTATGCCGATGATTTTTCTCTGAAGAGGCAACTTCATTTTACGGAGGTACTTGGTCAGATTTAATCATTGTGTTGTCATCAATAGACAGTTGGTGTTTAGTTGTCTCTGGTTTAGTGATTTGGACTTTAGGAGTTGTTAGTGGAGTCTCATTTGTAGCAGAGGCTATCATGGCATCAATCTGCTCTATATTTTCTTTCTGTTGTTGAGATGAATTGCCAGCCTCGTATGTGTCTTCTTGTTGGTGAGACTGAGCATGTTGTTACACATAATCTATCTTTTATTGGCTAGAGGCCCCACCACCTTCTGGGTCCTCTATGTCATAAAATCTCATCTTCTTAAATTCGACTCTGCACTGTTCAGTAGGTGCAGGTCGCTTTGGAAGTTTAGAGAAGGGATTGTCAGAGTTGTCATCCTCAGATGGTTTGAAGATTGTGTGAGACTGATAAGCTCTGTTCTGAATCCGTGGAGCTCTGTTTATACAAGCTTTGAGTTGGACTTAGTCTGAGTTTCCAAGGCTTTAAACTTTGTATAGAAGGCAAAGGCAGTGTCTTTGAGGCCTTGTACTGTATGTTGGATTTCAGAGATAGAGGTTGCAGTAGTCGCCTGATTCTGAAGTTGTGTGACCTTATCTCTGACAG
The DNA here is from genome assembly GCA_954870635.1 of Arctium minus. Lineage (NCBI taxonomy): Eukaryota > Viridiplantae > Streptophyta > Magnoliopsida > Asterales > Asteraceae > Arctium > Arctium minus. Next base: position 66,646,538 of record OX941080.1, on the reverse strand, counting down.
TTTGCACCTCTTCTGAAACATGTTCTGATTGCACCTATAATTTTTGTTCCAGCTCTTCAATCCTTTTTGTAGACTCAGAGAGCTGGGTCTTTAATGTAGATACCTCTGCCTTCAGGATTTTGTTTTCAAAGACAATGGAAGAGGGCTCTGATGGTTCTACGCTGGTAAGTTTAGACTCATTCAAGGAGTTTCTGATCTTTTCGCAAAAACTTGCGAACTATGTCTTTGTGATGAGGTCAGAGAGGGGTAACTTGGCAACAACACATGTTGCCAATTTGTCCTTGAGTTCTGAGGAGCCTTCATTCAGATATTGCTTGATTATGTCTCTGGAAGGACTTCCACTCGATCCTTGATGCACATTAGAGGTGTTGATACATACTCTCTCAGTGATTTGATAATGACCCTTTTCTATACTTAGTGAAAATTACGTTTAACATTATGTATTAGTGTTTCATCATCAGCGATCATACTGAGTCTGTTCAGTTATCACTGATGATATTTCTTGTAAACATTCATATGTATAAGTGTTTCACTATCAGCGATCAAATACTGAGTATGTTTAGTATCGCTGATGATTTCTCATGTAAACAGAAAGATGTAATCCCTGAAGACAAGTTTCGCAATAAAAGATGTTCACTGCTGAATCAAAGACAAGGCTGCTGAACAAAGATAAGTCTACTCATGACCTGATGCGGATATCAGTAAAGCCAAGACAAGTCTACACATGCGAAGAAACCTGAGGAAAAGCTTCAGCGATAGTTGAACTTCTTTATATCTCTGAAGGAAGAGATATTCAGCGATTGATGATCACTTAGCTTATGCCTCACGTCTCTTTTGTCTTACCCTTTCACACATCATACGATTGTCAGAATAGACATACCTCTGCAGCAATTCGTACAACCATTATGTCAACTACACTGTTCATCATACGGCCGAAAGCATGTCTCCTAAAGTCAGACTCATGCAACCAACCAATGAAGGACATGTCTAAAGTGCTCTGCCATGCATTTAATGCATAAGGTATAAATAGAAAGATCAACACTCCATCTGAGTGCAGCCTTCATCTTTTTAAATATATAGAAACCCTTGTTTTCTCTACTCTCCCAATCCCCCCCCCCCCATTCTCTATTTCTAGTGCAACCATCTTGGTGATTCTTAAGTTTGTTTAGATTAGGTTTTACTTAATCTTATTCCGCAAAAAACATGTAAATTATGATTTGATTTATCAATAAACAATATATTAAAATTTAAAATTATGTGTGTTTGTATTCACCCCCCCCCTTCTACAAACTTGTTAAGCACCTTCGGGACCAACAAGAGACATCTATGAGTGTTCTGCCCTCTTCCATTTCATCCTCCTCAGGTTCAGAGAAATGGAAGTGGATGTGGGAGTTGACTCTATGATCCAGATAGGTCAATCCTTGTGCTTGTAGGGTTTCCCATTGTCCCTATGTTAGACAATCGCTACGTAGGAAATGGAAGTTTCCCAAGGATTTAGGGCTTCTAGAGGTGGAGGGATGAGCCACAAAGGCATCATCTTGTGTGGTAGAGTCTGACGTGATCCGGGGCGAAGAGCATTTATGTTTTCAATGGTTAAGACCTTTTGGGTGGACTTATCCAGACTAGAGGCTACCCCTGGCTTGTGTACTTTAGAGGTGAAAAAAGGTACCTCTGAAATGGCTTGCTAGTGAGGGTTCGAGGTGTGCACCTCTGCTTCAATAGCCTTAGCATTTGTATCATGCTGGCTAGACGATGTGGTTGCACTTGGAGTGGAGTAAGGAGTCCTAAAATATATGTGCTATGTGGAGCATCTTTTTTTATCCTCTTAGAGCTCTCGCTTCTAGGTGGGTAGAACGCTCTAGAATCTCATAGTCCATAGGGGACTCTCTCCTCTCAGAATCCTCAGATCTAGACTCTGATTTAGATTCAATCTCACTCTTTTCAGAGCTAGAAGAGTTACTCTCTTCTCTAGAATCTGAAGGTTTCTCCTTTACTCCCTCATTGATAGTCTCCTCAGATGCACTATCAGATAGCTCAACAATGGTTTCCCTAAAAGGTATATCCTCTGGTTCTTCCCTCTGTTGGACACTTTGAACACTAGGGCCTTCTGGTCCCACTGAAGTAGAGTCTTCTGATTCCTCATACACAGGGTTTGGACCTATGTGTGTTGGGGTTCCCAGAACTGGTTCTAGTTCTTGGGCAACATGAAGATAAGAGGCTAGGGCTATAGATGAAGAATTTACCTGTTGCAGCATCGTTTGTGGCACCCTTTTAGTTGATGGATATCCCTCTGGTAGAATAGTGGGCTTGAAACTATTCATTATGTAGAAGGGGGTCTTTGATTGATCATCATAGGTGAGGATGTAAAGTCGATCAATGGCAGCTTTGATGATGAGTGCAAGGAATCTTGGTAATCCAATGGAGGGTACAGTGGTGGAAGGGTGGTTCTGCTCTGGATCTTTGGACAAACACGTGTTTTTCTTCTCAATGGTAGTGAAAAATTGGTCATAAAGGATTTCTGCCATATCTATGTTTCAGTTAATGAATATTCCATACATGATAGTCAAAAGTTCAGGAGTGTTCTGATCCATGCTTCCCAGTTTACAGGTTAGGGTTCTATTTACGATAGAAAATATGAAATTCCAAACTGGGGGTAAGTGTTGTCTTTTGAATTTACTTAATCTGGTAATTTCAGTGTTGTATCCTAAGAAGTTCAAAAACTGAATTAGGGTTTCAGATGAGGGTCTTTGTTCGAAGTGAGAAATTTCCAGTTCACCTGGCTTGAGTAGGTAAATCACATTGCGAAGAACATCAGGGGTTAGGAGTATTTGGCATTTTACGGCTTCAGATACTTCACACTCACCTAGAATTCCTCCGTGTTCTTCTCGTTAGTAGCTGGAAGAGAACCATTCTTGGACGAATGAGAGTGGAACTTCGTTGGTTGATGCAGTGAGTGCATATGTGAGTTCACAGTTTGCGAGGAACACACATATGATGTGATAGGCAGCTTCAAATTTTGGTGAATCCAGTCTTACCATGTGGTTTTTGTCCTTCATGAGGAATCTGAAGATTCGAGATAGTTCTCCAGTCGTTTGGATGAGTTTTGTTATGTCCCAATTTTATCAAGTTCTAATCATTATTAAATTACAAACAAGATGACAAACAATCTCAATCAAACTACCTTTTCAATTCAATCACAGATTTCGTATACAAATACTCTGAATACTTTCTCTCTAGAAACAGTATGAGTACATGATCTAACTTGCAACTATTAACTAACACGCTTACAAAACAACACAAAGACTTTGACTTTTGACTTTATTACAATTGCTTTGACTTTGCTTTGAGAGTTGACTTTGAGCTTTGACTTGGCTTGACTTTGACCTTCAGACTTCATGATCTTGTATCCAACAATTATATGCTCTAACAATTTCCCCCTTTGGATTCAAGATCATCTCTAAAAGATTTTGCAATTCAATCTCCCTCTTTAAGTTCAATTTGTGCAATCTCCCCCTTTCTGTACAACACAAACTATCACCCCTTTTAATTAAGCTTTAACAACTTTATCTCCTCTTGTAGACTTCTTGTCAACTCATATCACCTTCAAAAAAAATAAGCATTTGAACAATCTCCCCTTATCTTCAAAAACAAATCTGTATTCTTCCCAAAGTCTGTCTTCAAGAATAGTAACAATCTCCCCAAGGTTATAAAACCTCTTTCAGACATCGGAAAGAAATTATCTTCAGTTTCAGCTCAGATTGCTTCAACAAATTGTCTTCAAATAAAATTTCAGTAAAATTCAGCTCGTCTTCAGAAAACTTTGAATTTGCTCTTTCAGCTTTCAACAAACTTTCTTCAAATTAACTGTCTTGATACAAACTTCTTCTTTCTGCTCCAACTTTTCTTTATCAAACCAATAATTCTTGAACACTTTTCAAACATTTCTTGATCTTCTCACCCATCTATAACATTTCTTGAACCTCTCCCCCCCCTTTTGATGATAATGGCATTGAAATCATCAAAACATTCACAAGAAATGTCATTAATCTGTCCTGACCACTGATCTTTTACAACAAGAGCCTCTGACTATTCATCGATCCAAAAGATATTCGTCCGAATCTTTGCAAATTCAGACAAATTAGAAGTGTAACACCTGAATCAACAAATGAATCAGTTAAAATGTCTGTTAGTAACACGAAGTCACTGTGTGTAACGAATACACATTGGAAATGAGCTTTTGTGATGTTCACTCCTCAAGTTCTTCCATTCAATCATCGAATAACACAAGTTTATTCTATGAACGTTTAGACAGAAAAACAAATTTCTTGTGTGCACGTGCTTGTGTTTGAAAGAATTAAGCACAGATGATTGCTTTTTATAGGCTCAAAATTGTGTAAACCATTGAGACAACAACAGTTAAACACATATTCGATTGTGCATGATCGAAGTGAGAAGGTGGGGCATACTTCCTTCTTTTTCAATATCCAGATTTTCCAAATGAAAACCAGATAGATTATGTGTTTCATCCCCTTTAAAATTTGAAACATCTTCTTTTTTAGAAGAAAATGAGTAGCTGGTGAGGTTTTATCAAGAGTTGGCATGGGTTAGGTGCCTGTTTCAATGATGTTCACGAAGAATTGTGAAACACTAGCAATGTGGCTGCCCGACTCATAAAAAGTTGGTGCAGAGTTTGATATTCTTTTACTCTGTTCTCACACCCTCTTTCTTTTTAACATTGAGCTCGCTTCTACCCAAACTCTCATTTCCATTTTACCTCATCACACCCACACTCATATATTTTGACTCCTCACACTCGATCACTCAAGGATTAACTTCTTGGGTAGGAAACACTGGTTAACGTGAATCCATAGAAGTTCATCTAAGTTCTCACACAATGAACCCATTTAATCCTAAAAGCACATGTTGCTCAAAATGGTTTAACTTTGCAGTTAAAGCACATGTATAAATGTCAGATGTTTGTATGCTCAATGAGATAATCATGAAGATTTGAGCAGTTTTAAACATTGAAGATATTTCAAACAAGTACATTGAATGAAAGAAATGAATACAAGAAACTTGTTTGAAAATCTGACCATGTATAAAAAAGATCAAATTTGAAATGATTTATCGATTAAGGCTTAGGTCAGCAAAAATTGGATATTGTCTATACAAAACAAAATATAGACATTCTTGAAAGAAACGTTTAGAATAAAATCACGCTCAAACTTTAAATATCAAGCGGGGTGTATCACCATCGAAAAATTTGTTCAATTTGAGACATGGTGATAACATTTACAACAAAAATTAAACCGGTGTGTGTGAATACTTGAAAGTATATGGAAAAGATAAAACACAAATATTTATCTTTGGAAACACACGGTTTGTTTAAACAATTAAGTACATGAATAATGAAAACATTTAAAATCACACTTCTAAATTCATGAAATTTGTTTTGAGAATCAGAAGTGGTTTGAACATTTAAGAACATGTTTTCATATATGAAAGTTGTCCTTCTTTCAGACACGTATTAGATTAAGATTAGAAATAAACCTTTTTGTTCAGTCTTAAATCTCATCAAGTCAGCTCTAAGTCATATATGATATGCTCATTTAAGCTCTCTCTCAATTCTGCAAAAATCACAAGTCTGTCAAACTACAAAGCTTTATTCACAACATTTATTGAAAAGTAAATGACATAAAGCAGTAAAACTTTGAAATTACGAGTTCTGAACAGATGTAATCAGAAGTCATATACTCCCCCTGAAACTATGCATTAAATTTATCTCACACTCCCCCTGAAAACATGAACAATGTTGAGTGTAGATATCTTTCAGATAATATTGCAAATGCATATTTTTCAGTAAAAATTATGTACTCCCCCTTGAAGGTTGATCTCATCATTTAAGTATCGGGGTACAATCCCAATTTTGGTGTAAGCATTATTAACTTAATCCATGCTTAAATTGTTATTTAGAAGTTGTGTTTATCCGTGCCTCGAATTCGGGTGTATTGAGGGTTAAATTCTAATGTTGGAAATAGTTGATTTGAGGAACCACAGGGAGACGCGCGGGTTAGGGTGCGACTTGAACCGTGCTACTAGCCACGCGGAGCACTACCCATCCGCGGGTCTAGTACACGGCACGACTTACCGCGTGGGTCTAGCCGCGCGGGACCACCTGATCGCCTAAAAAGGGGGAAATCGGCCCTTCTTGCATTTACTCCAAATATTTCTCTCAAAGAACCCTCTCTTCTCCTCCCTCTTCATTAACTTCGACCTAGGGTCACTTATTGCTCAATCCTTTTCAAACTTCGAGTTTGGGTCTATTATTTGGAGCTTTGGAAGGCTAGGGTTCAAGAACCTACAATCTCTCCTTCTTCATCTTCAACCTCAAGACTTCATCACCATTTTTAGGGTTTTCTTACAAACCCTAGATAGTGAGTTATTCTTCCATAAATGCTCTAGTATCTATTTATCACCTTGGATTATCATACATTATACTTACTTGCTACTTGTAATAGACCTACATCATTCATATGTGATGATTGATTGGGATTTGTGACCTAAATGGTAGGGTACTCAATTTTATGAACTATAAAGGGGTGAGCATGACTAGTAAACACTATTATCTTATCTTATGAAGTCTAAATGAATATGGATATTGGATTTTATGCTTGTATGATGAGTTCATAAGGAAATCCTTATTACCATAGTTTTGATCCAACTGCTGATAACTTTATGAACTTTTAGCAAGAGTAGAATGAACTTACGTGATTTATATGTATGAGAAATGTGATACCATGGGATGTAAAGGTGAACAGATATTCGCATGTAGAAAAGAAGTACTTATGATGTTATAATTGTTATCAAATGTTGATCACCTGATAAGAATGTGGTTACTACTCCTTGTGCACGAGGAGGTAGTAGCTTAATATATGAACCTTGTAATAATCATGGTGTGTGTTACTAGCGAGTAGGCAATAAGGGGTCTTGTATCCTTGAGGTGTAACTCGTCTAGATATGGATAGACAATAATGTCCGTAAGACCTTGAGGTGTAACTCGACGGAGTAGGCAATAAGGGCAGTAAATACGGTCTGAGGTTGTGATGTCGTTATGGCATGGGAACTAAGATCGGGGCATGAGTTGTAATCCATTACCATCGCGGGTGACCCCACTTTCGTGTAAACGTCACCTCGATGGAAACGGGTCTCCCCTATAAATCAAAAGGTATCTCGTGTATGTTTATATTCTGATTTAAGAATCTGATGGCGGAGAATTGTTTCCTTGTGAGGCAGAAGAGTTCGGTAACACGATTATCGTTTTATAATATCATGTTTGTGATTTACATACTTATGGGATCTCACTAGGCTTCGTCCTAACACTTGTTGTGGTTGTTGTTTCCTCACAGATCCTCCTCGTGGTGGAAATTAGACTGTCGAGCTTGTCAACCGGGCACGTAGGAGTTCCTGAAGTGCCGGTCTTTTGGGGATTTTTGTGAAGAGAGATTATAGAGAAATTGCAACACCCATTTTAATCTAGTTTGGAACTTATTCTAGATTAAGTAGGTTGTTGTAACTTTATTGTCCCATCATTAGCAAACTTTATGATGCAAACCAACCCATCTTTACGTGGGTCGTAGTTGTTCATATTTTGGATTTACCTGGTTGGAAGTTTATTTCTACAGGGTATTTAGACTTTCGTAATTTTAGACGTCATAATGCCGAATTTTACTAATTTTTATTCGTTGAAATATTAGAGTGTTACAAGTTGGTATCAGAGCTCTAGTTTAAGCGAACTAGGTATGGTATCTAGATGACTAGACTTAAACTAAGACTTTTAGGCAATTAAGTGTGAAATTGGGGTATAAATTCTAAGATGGGACATTCTTAGAGTCAACGGAAACTACCTTGTTGAGAGTTATAAAAGTGGTAACGAGACTTTTTATGTATTATATGTTCATAATTTCAATTAGCTACTGCTATTATGAATATATGGTTATGTGAATATGCTTGGATTACTACAATATGATGACTGATAAGCTGTATTAGTACGTTTCGCATGTATAATCTTGTGTAGCCCTTTCTTACCCTCCTTTGATTTAAATGACAGACGAAAATGGTAAATACTCGAAGTCATCTACAGTCATCGCCAAAGGGTCAAGCGGTAAATGAATCCACGGCCGACAGGCCCAATGCAACTGTAACGGATGGACCTCCGATTCCACCTATGCTCGTCAGAACAGTGGAACAAATTCCGAGGACCAACATAGCCACTGCCGATCCGATCATGACTGAGGTAACCCCTCAGACTCAAATGATGGACATGATGAGGTCCATGAACGAGACTATGGCAAAACAACAAGAGTTATTCATGAAGCTACTCGAGGACCACGAGGGGAATCAACGTCGACACGAAACAATTGAGGAAAACATCGTCATAGCAGGTTCTGGAGGTACCGGGGTAGAGGTCCGCACTGATGGGGTAGCAACTTTGGAAATAAGGCAACCGGAGATGGGGTGTTCTTACAAGTCGTTTCTTTGCTACAAACCACTGGAGTTCGTCGGGTCCGATGAGCCCGCAAAGTGCATGAGTTGGCTTAAAGAGATCAAACAAGCTTTCCGATCTAGCGACTGTGGAGATCGCCAAAAGGTGAAGTACGGGTCTCAATTGCTCCGGGGCATGGCCTTAACTTGGTGGAATGTCTTCACCTCAACCATTGAAGAGTCGGTGTTGGCCAAAATGTCGTGGGCCGAGTTCAAGAAGAAGATTTTAGAGGAGTATTGCACTGAGGAGGAGATGGATGCAATAGAAGAAGAATTCCGGTCGATCAAGAAGGGTGACTTGTCGGTGAAAGAGTATGCCAGACTCTTTATGGAAAATCTTGACTTAGTAGGGCACGTGGCCCCGACGAAGAAGGAGAAAGTGAAGGCTTACCCGAAGGGATTACCAGCGGACATGATCCAAATAGTTTGCAATTCCAATGCCTCTAACCTCTGAGACACAATTGAAGAAGCTAAGGTGACGGAGAGACTCTTTGCGAAAGACAAAGCCGAGAAGGCAAAGACCGTGGAGAAGAGGAGGTGGAAAACCCGCCAAGTTCGTACAAAAAGCCGAAATTTCAACCTTCGAATAAGAGTTTCGACAATCGATGGGAAGAAAAATGGTGTGTGTAAAAGTAAGCACTTCGGGTTTTGCAAGACCAACTCTAACCCAAACCTGGGCCCGATTTCGTGTTTCAAATGCGGTCAGCTGGGTCACACCAGTTTCTTGTGCCCCATTCAAGGGACAGTCTGTTTTGAATGCAAGAAGATTGGTCACGTTCGAAGAGAGTGTCCCAAACCGAGAGGTGGGGCTAGAGGGGGTAATTCTGGAAGCCAAACGAAAAGAGAGGCCATTCCCAAGGCTCAAGGGAGGGCCTTTCAAATGACGAAGGAGGAAGCAAAGGAAACCGCCGAAGTGGTGTCGGGTACGTTTTTACTCAACTCCACACCTGCTAGAGTATTATTTGATTCTGGTGCAAACTTCTATTTTGTGTCCGATGTGTTTTTCAAATCTTTAAACTTGTCGGCTAGTGCCCTTGGTGACGCCTTGGTAATAGAAGTAGCTAATGGGGAACGGGTGGTCTTGAGAGATATTCTGAGATTTCCGACTTGAAATCAGTGGCGAAACCTTTATGGTGGACTTGCTCCCTATGACCATCGGGAGTTTCAATGTGGTAATTGGTATGGATTGGCTGGCGACGCATCAAACGGAGATTTTATGTTCAAAGAAACTCATATGGATTCCCATTCGATATGGTGACTTCCTGTTTGTGTATGGCGAGAAACGAAAAGGCAAAGTGGCTATCATCTCATCCATCAAGGCGAGGAAATACATGACGAAGAAGTATCTATCATATCTAGCCTTTGTGATACATGCCAAAGCAGAAAAGAGGAGGATGGAGGACGTGAATATTGTCAATGAGTTTCCGAACGTATTTCCTAACGATTTACTCGGCTTACCACCCAATCGACAAGTGGAGTTCCGAATTGATTTGATTCCGGGGGCGGCACCGATAGCTCGGGCACCGTATCGTCTCGTGCCAACGGAGATGCAGGAAATGATGTCTCAACTTCAGGAATTGCTAGAGAAGGGGTTTGTGAGACCGAGCTCATCTCCGTGGGGAGCTCCGGTACTCTTTGTGAAGAACAAGGATGGATCGATGCCCATGTGCATCGATTACCGAGAATTGAACAAGGTGACCATCAAAAATAAATATCCGCTACCCCGGATAGATGACCTCTTTGACCAACTGCAAGGGGCGGGATGCTTTTCCAATATTGATCTTCGTTCGGGGTATCATCAAGTGAAGGTTCGAGAAGAAGACGTTCCGAAGACGGCATTTAGGACTCGATATGGGCATTACGAGTTCTTAGTCATGCCTTTCGGATTAACGAACGCACCGGCAATATTCATGGACTTGATGAACCGTGTGTGCCGACCATTTTTGGACCGGTTAGTCATAGTGTTCATCGATGACATTTTAGTATACTCTAAGGATGAAGAGGAGTACGAGCAACATTTGAGAGAAGTGTTAGAGGTGCTAAGGAAGGAGAAGCTTTATGCTAAGTTCTCTAAGTGTGAATTCTGGCTGCGGAAAGTGCAATTTCTGGGTCATGTGGTGACTCTAGATGGAGTAAAGGTAGACCCCACGAAGATTGAGGCAATGATGAACTGGGAACCCCCGAAAAGCCCAACTGAGATCCGAAGCTTTTTAGGACTCGCTGGTTACTACAGAAGGTTCATTCAAGATTTTTCCAAAATCGCCTCCTCATTAACCGCATTGACTAGAAAGAATGTGAAGTTTGCGTGGACCGAGACCCAAGAGAAGACTTTCTACACCCTGCAACGAAAATTGTGTGAAGCTCCAATATTATCCCTACCAGAGGGAACAGAAGACTTCGTCGTCTACAGTGATGCATCCAAGATGGGATTGGGTTGTGTTCTCATGCAAAGAGGTAAGGTAATAGTGTACGCATCGAGACAATTGAAGGAGCACGAGAAGAATTACCCAACACATGATCTCGAGTTAGCGGCGGTAGTGTTCGCCATGAAGTTGTGGAGACACTACTTGTACGATACAAAATGTACACTCTACACCGATCACAAAAGCCGAAAATATGTTTTCAACCAAAAAGAGTTAAATATGCGTCAAAGAAGATGGTTGGAATTGTTGAAGGTTTATGACTGTGAGCTTCAATATCACCCGGGCAAGGCAAACGTGGTGGCAGATGCACTAAGCCGAAAGGAGTATAGTGGAACGGTGAAAACCTCATTGGCAAGGATTGAGATTATCTCAAATCTCATGGAAATGATAAAAGCCGCTCAAGCCGAGGCGCTACTTGAGGCGAATCTCAAAGATGAAGCGATGACAAAGCAACACCTTAGCCTGATGGAAGATGGTAGAGGGTTGAAACTCTTCCAAGGACGGGTTTGGGTACCCAAGTCGGGAGGATGTCGGAAACTGCTCTTGGAAGAGGTGCATAAATTGAAGTATTCTATTCATCCCGGGAGCACCAAAATGTATAGGGATCTAAAGTTGAACTTCTGGTGGCCCATGATGAAGTTGGATGTGGCGAACTATGTGGAGAAATGCCTTACTTGCTCGTTAGTGAAGGCCGAACAGCAGCGACCGTATGGAAGTCTGCAATCGTTGGAGGTACCAGAGTGGAAGTGGGATCACATCACAATGGACTTCGTAACAAAGTTACCAAAGACGTTGAAGGGCCACGACACCATTTGGGTGATAGTGGATCGGTTGACAAAGAGCGCGCATTTTCTGTCCATGAGGGAAACGTTACCATTGGACAAGATAGCGAGACTCTACATCAATGAAGTGGTCTCGAGGTATGGGGTGTCATTGTCCATTGTGTCTGATCGAGATAGTCGTTTCACTTCCCATATCTGGAGTACCTTTCAACTAGAATTGGGAACAAAAGTAAAATTGAGCACGGCGTACCCCCCTCAAACGGATGGACAAAGTGAGCGGACAATTCAAACGTTGGAAGACATGTTGAGATCGTGTGTGATTGACTTTGGGGGACATTGGGACTCTCATCTTCCATTGGTGGAATTTGCCTATAATAATAGTTATCACTCGAGTTTGGGTATGGCACCATTCGAAGCATTATATGGACGAAAATGTAGAACGCCAACTTGTTGGCTTGAAGCGGGCGAGAAACAGTTCGCTAGACCGGAAATAGTGCAAGAAACAGCGGACAAGGTTAAGGGGATACGGGAGCGTTTAAAAGAGGCTCAAGATCGCCAAAAGAGTTACGCGGACAAGAAGCGGCGTTCGATGGAATTTCAAGTGGGTGACCGGGTGATGTGAAGGTGTCGCCTTGGATAGGAAATATAAGGTTTGGAAAATGAGGGAAGCTTAGCCCCCGTTTCCTCGGGCTTTTTCCTATCGTTGAACGTGTGGGACTCCAAGCCTACAAACTTGAATTACCACATTAGATGAATGGAATTCACCCAACCTTTCACATTTGCTACTTACGAAAGTGTTTAGCGGAGGAAGAAAACGTCATACCATTATCGGAGATTCGTGTGGACAATAATTGTTGCATAGAAGAACCGAAACCATTCTAGAGGGAGAGACGAAGAAACTTTGGCACAAAGAGGTGGTGATGGTGAAGGTTCAATGGAAACATTATCGAGGCGTCAACGTGACGTGGGAAGCAGAGAAGGATACGAAGAGCCGATATCCTCATCTTTTCGAATAGCGTGGGATTTCGGGGACGAAATCTATTCCCAGTGGGGGAGGATTGTAACACCCCAATTTTGGTGTAAGAATTATTAACTTAATCCATGGTTAAATTGTTATTTAGAAGTTGTGTTTATTCGTGCCTCGAATTCGGGTGTATTGAGGGTTAAATTCTAATGTTGGAAATAGTTGAATTGAGGAACCACAAAGCGTTGCGTGGGTTATGGCGCGACTTGAACCGCGCCACTAACCGTGCGGAGCACTGCCCATCCGCGGGTCCAGTAAAAGGTGTGACTTACCGTGCGGTTCTAGCCACGCGGGAACCCGCGTGGGACCACCTGATCGTCTAAAAAGGGGGATAATCGGCCCTTCTTGCATTTACTCCAAATATTTCTTTCAAAGAACCCTCTCTTCTCCTCCCTCTTCATTAACTTCGACCTAAAGTCACTTATTGCTCAATCCTCTTCAAACTTCGAGTTTGGGTCTATTATTTAGAGCTTTGGAAGGCTAGGGTTCAAGAACCTACAATCTCTCCTACTTCATCTTCAACCTCAAGACTTCATCACCAATTTTAGGGTTTTCTTACAAACCCTAGATAGTGAGTTATTCTTCCATAAATGCTCTAGTATCTATTTATCACCTTGGATTATCATACATTATACTTACTTGCTACTTGTAATAGACCTACATTATGCATATGTGATGATTGATTGGGATTTGTGACCTAAATGGTAGGGTACTCAATTTTATGAACTATAAAGGGGTGAGCATGACTAGTAAACACTATTATCTTATCTTATGAAGTCTAAATGAATATGGATCTTGGATTTTATTCTTGTATGATGAGTTCATAAGGAAATCCTTATTACCATAGTTTTGATTCAACTGCTGATAACTTTATGAACTTTTAGCAAGAGTAGAATGAACTTGGGTGATTTATATGTATGAGAAATGTGATACCATGGGATGTAAAGGTGAACGGATATTCTCATGTAGAAAAGAAGTACTTATGATGTTATAATTGTTATCAAATGTTGATCACCTGATAAGAATGTGGTTACTACTCCTTGTGCACGAGGAGGTAGTATCTTAATGTATGAACCTTGTAATAATCATGGTGTGTGTTACTAGCGAGTAGGAAATAAGGGGTCTTGTATCCTTGAGGTGTAACTCGTCTAGATATGGATAGGCAATAATGTCCATAAGGGCAGTAAATACGGTCTGAGGTTGTGATGTCGTTATGGCATGGGAACTAAGATCGGGGCATGAGGTGTAATCCATTACCATCGTGGGTGACCCCACTTTCGTGTAAACGTCGCCCCGATAGAAACGGGTCTCCCCCGTAATTCAAAAGGTATCTCGTGTATGTTTATATTCAGGTTTAAGAATCTGATGGCGGAGAATTGTTTCCTTGTGAGGCAGAAGAGTTCGGTAACACGATTATCGTTTTATAATATTATGTTTGTGATTTACATACTTATGGGATCTCACTAGACTTCGTCCTAACACTTGTTGTGGTTGTTGTTTCCTCACAGATCCTCCTCGTGGTGGAAATTAGACTGTCGAGCTTGTCAACCGGGCACGTAGGAGTTCCTGAAGTGCCGGTCTTTTGGGGATTTTTGTGAAGAGAGATTATAGAGAAATTGCAACACCCATTTTAATCTAGTTTGGAACTTATTCTAGATTAAGTAGGTTGTTGTAACTTTATTGTCCCATCATTAGCAAACTTTATGTTGCAAACCAACCCATCTTTACGTGGGTCTTAGTTGTTCATATTTTGGATTTACCTGGTTGGAAGTTTATTTCTACAAGGTATTTAGACTTTCGTAATTTTAGACGTCATAATGCCTAATTTTACTAATTTTTATTCGTTGAAATATTAGAGTGTTACAATATCAGCACGGGAGGAGCATCTCTTTTGATCATTGAAGAGCGAGTCCTAAACTGTTGTGTTTAGAAGTCAAACACTTTATCATTGAAGTACGGGTCCTGAACTGTAGTATTTAGAAGCCTTAGTTCTCTTAGTCCATCTTAACTTCAGGTACCTGCAACACAGATGTATCTTTCGGTTTTGGTACCCATTTATATCTGGGTCCCTTCAGGTTAGTGCAAGATTTTGGCACCCATTTAAATTTGGGTCCTCTTTTCTTTTGAAAATCATTTGAAGCATAAGAATGATAAGAATATACATGATATGTGCCAAACCAAACATCAGAATATTTCCGAGAAGCATAATCATTTCTTTTATAATTAGAAGACTTTCTAGCAGACAGAGATAATTGGAACAATTGCCTTTATTGAATAACGCTTGTAACAAGTTACAAGTTTTGGTTTTTGAAAAGCAACATTCTCAACTACATCAATTTTACTAGTAGTTCCTCTATTACAATCAGAATCAGAATATGATTTAGCATTCTCGTCAATCTTCTTCTTTGGTAGCCATTCTGATTTAACTCCAGATTTTCTCTTTCTCACATCTGAAACATTTGAAACTTTAGAGTTAGAACTGTGATATTTGAAAGATTGCTTTGTCTTTGACTTACCAGTGGTTTTCTGTTTCTGTGAATGCCTAGATTTCTTCTTTTTACCTTTAGCATTCTTGGGATTCACAAAAACTGGTACATCAGCTTTCGTTGATGTTTCACCCTTTTCATACACACTGGGTAATCCAAAAGAGTTTATAACAAATTGTAAATGATCAGGAAGTTTAGCATTAAAATCAAATTCACTGACACAATCATCTAAATCACCTTCAAAGTTTAAGAAATCAAACCCTTCATCAAGTAGATCATTCAAATCATAAGATTTTGAAGCTTTGGAAGGATTAGAAAAATTAAAATTTAGAAGCACAGTAGAAAACACAGTTTGTTCTAGATTAATTAAAATCCTTTCTTCTAACAGAGTGTTCTCGAGTTCATAAATTTTACTTTCTAACACGAGAGGAGGTACATAAATTTTACCTTCAATAAGCTTAGCCTCCAACTCTTTTGAAGAATAACTTTCAAAATAATCATTAGAAAGAAATTTTGATTTATCATAACTATAACTATAATTCAACTTCTCATAACAAAATGGAAGTTGCATTTTAGTTGTGTTCTTCCTTTTCTCTTTTTCCTTAGCTTCATCCTCTTCAGACAATTTAGTCCACTTAACTTTGAGTTCGGGGTATTGTGGTGCCAGTTTTAAAAATCCGAAATCGTAAAGCGCAGGCACTTTAGAAATACCCTTTTTAAGGTAGTGTGGGTTCTCATAACCAAGACCCCAACACTCACTACTCTCTTTAGGTTTATTCAAATGAATGATCTGTTCAGTTTGACCTAAAGTGTAAAGTTTTTCTTACAAAACATTCACTTTATCAGTTAAAGATTTGTTTTCTTTTGAAAGAAATGAACACTTTTTAGCAACCTCTTTTGATTCAAATTGACACAGTTTGTATTTGGAAGTAGTTTCAGATAATTCATTGTGAATTATAGTCTTCTCTTTAGCGCTGGTATCAATGTTTTTATGTAAAGCCTCAATCAATACGTTCTTCTCAGCAATATCCTTGCTAAGTTTCAGTATTGACTGGTTTTTCTCTATATTGATACCTTTTTCACATTTAAATTTAGACTTTAATTCCTGGAGTTTAACCATCATAGCTTGCATTGCATTAAGAAAGTCTGATTTAGACATATCACATACCTCTTCGTTGTCTTCACAATCAGAATCAGCTTCATTTTCAGTCACTGACTTACCCATAAAGCACAAATGGGCTTTCTCTTCTTCCTCATCAGAATGGTCGAGCCAGTACTCATCTTCAGCCATAAGTGACTTGCCAGCCTCCTGCTGCTTGGCCAAGAGCATCTTATTTTTGTAGTACTCGGAGTTTCGGACCTTGGGCTTTTGGCAGTCCTTCGCAAAATGTCCGAGTTTTCCGCAGTTGTAACACTTTGTCGGTTCTGGATCTTTCTTCTCTTCAGTTCTGTACCTTTTATCATCAGTCCTTTTCTCTTCCATTCTCTTTCCTTCAATCCTCTGTTTATGTTCATAGTTTCTGGAACCCGAAGAATATCTCAGATTGTTCGAGTCAGGCTTCTTGTAGAATTTCTTCTGAAATGCTTTTGTCAACATCTGCATAGCCTGCTTCAAGTTCTCACAGTCATCAGAATCAGAATTATCATCACTGTCCACTTCCTCGGACTCAGAAACTACTACTTTCTTCTTCTTCTTGAGACTCACTGACTTTTTCTTAACAACCAGGCCAATCGGATCAGCAACCACCTTCTTAGCCTTTTTCTTTTCATCTTTGATTTCTTCCACCTCTTCTTCATTTTGTCTCAAAGTTTCATACACCTCGTGTAGTGGAATCTCATTCAGATCCTTCATTTGTTTCATTTGCCTAGTGAACCTCTTCCACTCTGGCTACAATATACTGAGGAACTTGACATTGAGTTCAATTTGTGACTTTATGACTTTGTTCTTGCTTAGCTCATTCAACAAAGTCACAAATCTGTCATAAGTTGCCTCAAGAGATTCTCCCTCCTTGGCTTTGAACTCTTAATAATTGTTGAGGCAGTTAGAAACTTTGAGCTGGTTGCCTATCTTATATCCGAGCATCATCTTTTCTAATTGATCCCACGTTTCCTTGCCCGTGGCATTGTAACTGTCAATCTTGACGTAGATCTCATTGGGAATGCCTTGTAGAATGAAAGATCTAGCCTTTTTCTCTGTTCTTTTGTGTACTCCTCAAGTGGTAGTGGATACTCTCTCTGTTCCTCTTCTTCTCCTACATTTTCAACCACATGAACCTTCATAGAAGGTTTCATAATTCCTTCCTTCAGATATAATCTGATATAACCTCCCAAGTCATTACGGTCGATGAAGTCTAAAAAACGATCATTCCACTACTCGTACTCTCCTTTGAATAAGACTGGTGGCTTTACATCAGTTCTGATAGCGAGAGCTTCCTTTGAAGTCATCATGTTTCAAAAATGTTCAATAAGAACTTGACAATGATCGTTAGTCCAAGTGAAATCAGAAAAATACAGAAAAACTTGGAAAGAAATTCAGAAATTAAAATTTCTAAAAATTTCTCAAGTATGGAATTCACACATCACAGTGAAACACAAAGAATTCGTATGCAAGACAAACTTCAGAATTCACAGACAAAGACAAATCAGAATTCGCACACAAATAAATCCAGAATTCGCATACAAGCACAAGTCAAGAATTCACATACACAATTCGTATAAACTATTCGCACACCACACTGATACGAATTCTAGACTTAGAAAGATATTTGAAAAACAAGAATTCGTATCACACACTTATGCGAATTTCGAGGAATTCGTATATAGTTAGATGTGAATTCTTAAGAATTCGTATCCTACCTTATACGAATTCTACACTTAAAGAATTTTTTACAAAAGCTTTTCGTATACAACTTATGCGAAATCTGTCAATTCGCACACAAAGATATACGAATTCTTAGGAATACTTATCACACACACATGCGAATTCTATGCAATTCGCATAACACAGATATGTGAATTCTACACTTATGAGAATTTCAAACAACACAAATATGTGAAATCCAACAATCTGTGAAATCTAGATGCGAAATCCACTGAGTTTGCGAGTTCTTCGTGCGAGTTCTTGAGGTCTATGCGAGTTCTTCATATCTACGATAGAAATACACTCTGATTGGCTCAAAAATCCATCAAACCTTCAAATTTAGATCTGAAACTTCGACAATTTGACCACTAGAAACTATCACTGAATTTTAACAAAAATCACTTAAAAATACAACTTGAACCAATTACAGTGCTTACGAACTCGTGTATTTCTAATGAACAAAAATTCCAAAATTCATGAAAATTACAGTGCAAAGATTCAATAAACCTATACAAGATTCATCTACTATACTATATGCACACAATCTAACCATTTACAACCACAAATTCGCACAAAAACTTAAAATTTGATCTACGACTCAGAACTGAGTGCGAATACCCATATTTCGATTGATTTCAACTTGGATTTGCTCTAATACCAATTTTTATGTCCCAATTTTATCAAGTTCTAATCACTATTCAATTACAAACAAGATGACAAACAATCTCAACCAAACTACCTGTTTCAATTCAATCACAGATTTCGTATACAAATACTCTAAATACTTTCTCTCTCTAGAAATAGTATGAGTACACGATCTAACTTGCAACTGTTAACTAACACACTAGTCATATGTCTCTTAACAAGAAACACACGCTTACAAAACAACACAAAGACTTTGACTTTTGACTTTATTACAATTGACTTTGACTTTTCTTTGAGAGTTGACTTTAAGCTTTGACTTGGCTTGACTTTGACCTTCAGACTTCATGATCTTGTATCCAACAATTATATGCTCTAACAAGTGTGCACCACTTAGATGAGTTTGCAGGTTGAGCCATGGTGATTTTGAAGAGAGAACTTTTTATGAAGAAGATGAAGTTTTGAGAGGGAAAAAAATACTCGAGAATACTTGTGCGCGTGAGAAAGGAAAGTTAGGATATAAAATTTATTTTATACCCCGATTTGGAAAAATAGCACTCGAGTGTAAAAAGATGAAACGACGATGATTTGACCGTTTGGGTTTAGACCGTTCGGTCTTACTCCCATCCTTATGATGACACGTGTTCTAGGAAACTGTAGCACTCAAGGACTTAGTTGCCAAAAATTTGGAGGGAGTGAGTGACAGTGTGGTAAATATTTAAATGAATAAATATTACCATACGTGCTGACTGTACAAACCTTTCGTCTTTTTCCCTTTTTAAAGAATGAATATTTTATTCAAGAGTAAAATAAAATATCACAGGTGTTTAAGATTTCAGAGATTCTAAATTTCTATGAACAAATGATACAAGAAATTACCCTGAATAGAATATAATTTCGTATGTTAAACTCTTCTTCTGAACATGCAATGATCCTCCGCTTTATGATTCAGAGGATCTGAACATTTTGCTTCTCAGACTCAGATTGTCAGAAGCTCTGAGGTTTTCAGAGAGACTGGAAAATGCTTCAGAGGCCTTTTCTCTGATTTATCTCTGAGTTTGTGATGCGAGGGACTCTGGAAGATTATTCCAGAGGCTCTGAACAAGAGTAGATGGAAAAACTCTTTTTGCTCCCCCTTGAATCAACAGTATATACAGGTGTATATTTAAATGATATGTACCTTTGTTGTTGAATTCAATGCACCTTGATTTCTTCAAATATCATCTGCTCCCCCTTAAATTGTGCTTGGATCAAGAAAATATAAAATGTGGAAGAAGGTAGATATCTCTGAATGAAGTTTCAGAGAATATCAACTTTGTCATTTCATTCAGAGAGATATTTTATGGAAGAATCATATTGTCTGATTATGCAAAGAAGAAAAATGTTACATAGTCTCAGTTTTTGGATTCTGAAGTGATATGCAGAAAGTTTTTCAGAGACTCTGTCTTTTGAGATCAGAGACTCTAGAGTTTTAGGTTCAGACACTATGTTGTCATGTTGAGCATTCTTATTTTGCTAATCAGAAAATTGAATCTTTTTGCATCAAGTGCTCTGGTAAAAAGATCAACAAGTTGAAAATTAGTGGAAACAAAGTACATTTCAGTGGTACCTTTTTCAACATGGTCTGTGATGAAGTGATACCTTATGTCAATGTGCTTGGTCTTTGAATGTTGCACTAGATTTTTTGTTATGACAATGGCACTCTTGGAATCACAGAGAATTGGGATTTTATCAAAATTAAGACCATAGTCTCTGAGTTGGGTTCTCATCCAGATTACTTGCTTTCTCGATATCATCATAACCACCATTATACAAAAAAATGTTTCTTCTGTTTTGATTTTCGATCCTTGTATCGACCTCTACACAGTTGCTCAATGCCTTTGGAAATTTGATCCCAATGAGGCGTAGCACGATGAGGAGTGAGGTCAAAATATTGCTTCAAAATAAAATATAAATGATTAGTATATATTTTCAAAATTTATAAAATATTAAATGACAATATATATTTACCCGAATCCAAGGTAACATCCCTATCTTCTTGTTCTTCGGAATCCCAACTTACATAATACATCAGGATATTGTTATCTATCCAGTTCCCTATGAACCTTGTGAATAGGTAATCATTGTTTCTGATAGGCTAATAGGTTTCTTAATCTTACACGTCAAACTCGATGGGCAATGGTCTTTTTTCGTTGTTATCATATGCCTGAATTAGTTTGAGGCCCCTGGACCTACCTTGACCTCTTCTCTGTGAAACTATGATTTAAGAAAAACAACAATTTAGTATATTACATGTCATGTTCAGTTAATAAGACAATATATTAAAAACGAAATTACCCTGCTCGCATGTTGTAGGTATCCTCCTTGGGCCGGGAGGAGGATCGCCCCCAACATCTCCACCATGGCCTCTTGCAACTGCCACCATATGATCTGCTTAAGAGAATGCATGACAAAAATGCCAACAAAAAAAGAGTAAAGTATCCACATAGTATAACGCCAAGTAACAAGCAGAAAACAACCACCTTTGATTACCAAAAAAATGACTTGTTCATAGAAATCATTAAAAGAAAACACTAGATCATATGCACAAGACTAGCTTATTATATTAATACAAATCAAGTGAAATGCATCCAAAAGCGATCAAATATTCATACAAACAAGTAACCTTTACACATACAATAAATCAATCAGACTCGTCACTAGAAAAGTAGCCATCTATATCATCATTATCTGAATATTATTATCTAAATGGTCTATATCAACTTCCTCATCTTCATCGTTAATGAAATTTGTATCATCAACTACGCTTGATTGCTCAACTCTTTCCATGCCAATATCTGCTATATCATCCAAATTATCCGACAACACAAAGTTAGACGAGTTGTTGTTGTGTACAACGTCAATGTCGTTAACTTCATCGATACTTGGATGATCCTAGATTTTTCGGTGATTAACATCTTCCACAGCCATCCAGTTATGATTTTTCAGACGGGTCTTCAATGTAGAACACTTGTTTTGCTTGTATCACAAGAATGTATGGATCGGATTTGAACCATTCATAATTGAGATTGATACTAGTTACATTATTTTTTGTGACACATCGTTTCTTCCTCAGATCGGTGTTGAACCACTTACATCGAAAAAGCATAACCGAGCAACATCTTAGATAACGTATCTCCACAATATCTTCTAATTGACCGTAAAACATAAACCCATCTGTCCCTGGTACTACCACCCCACTGTTCTGAGTGGTACATCGAGTGTCACGACTATGTACCACAAATCTCACACCATTGAGTATGCATGCAGCGTAGAAGTATGCATTGAAATCCGGACAAATGTGCCAAAGCAAATAAATCTTCAATACACTCAGGAGACTTTTCTAGTCGTAGATTACAAATCTATAAAAAAATAAAAAATCGATAAGTTTAAATAAGATCTATTTAATGGGGTAATATATATTATGTGTTTACCTTATGTTTAAACCAAGCAGTAAACTCATTTTGTATATTATTTTCGTGCATTTCAGACTTGAATTCCCTGTAAATGCTTTGGATTAGTATCATCTCTTAAATTACTGCAAACTATAACTAAAAATAGTTCATGGTAAAGATACTTACTCTTTGTAGACATCAAGTTCATGGCAGTTGTTAACTACGAACCATTCTATTGCTTTACAAACTTCTTCTTCTAGAAATATGATCGTTTTTTGCTAGTTGCTCGACATTGTGATTCAAACACAGACACTTGCCTTTGTGAAATGAAAACATTAGTCTGTACACCCTCAAAATACATGGAACAAAATGTTAAAGCTTCGTCTGCAATATAGCCCTCCGCTATGGAACCTTCAGGCTTAGCTTTATTTCTAACATAATTTTTCAATTTCTTCATGTATCTTTCAAATGGATACATCCACCTCATGTAGACAGGTCCCCAAGTATAGTCTCTTCCGGTAAATGTAGAACCAAATGAATCATTATGTCAAAAAAAGTCGGAGTAAATATTAGTTCCATGTTGCACAAGATCTTAATCAACTGATTTTCAGCTTTCCTCATATCGTCCACCCCCAAAGTTCGGGCACAAACTTGCTTAAGGAATGAGCACAGTTCGATGATTGGGGTTGAAATATTTGCATCTAGGTACCCTCGAACTCCTACCGGTAGAAAACATTGCATCATTATGTGAAAATCATGAGATTTCAACCCTGTAATGTTGTTATCATTATCAGTTACTTTCTGCTTGAAGTTCGATCCAAAACCGTTAGGTAGTTTAACTCCTTTTATGAATTGGCAGAAGCATTGTCTGTCGTCGGTTGTGAATGAGTACTTTGGATGAGGTTTTAAGATCTTATTGTCTCTCTCCTGAAGCCACATGTCTTTTCGAATACCCTAATATTTCAAGTCAACTCTTGCATTTGTGGTGTCTTTAGATTTATCATTCATTAATAAAGTACCGAACAAACCATCGCAAACATTTTTTTCCACATGCATGCCATCCAAATTGTGTTTTAACTCAAGATAAGACCAATACTCAAGCTCGAAAAAAAATTTTGTTTCGTCCAGTTCAACTCCTTTGCATTGCGCTTTCTCTTTATACCTCCAAAGCTTGGATGTTTTCCCATAATACGAGTCGGAAATTGAGCTAGTTGTTGTAATATAGTTGCATTATCGAATTGTCTAGGAGGATTTCTTTTCTCATGATTACCATCATTCCTCCAACGATGATTAGCGGCCTAGCAGGTAGGAATTATCTGTGATCAACATAAGATGTCTTCCCAATTACACGACATGAAGGAGTGTCTTCATTACAAGTAGGACATGCTTTATATCCTTGACCACTCCAACCAGACATACTACTACGAGCAGGAAAATCATTGATGGTCCATAATATCATTGCACGCATTGTAAAGACTGTGTTTGTCGAGGTGTCTTTCTTTTGAACACCTTCAGCCCTTAACATTTTTAATTCATCATGTAACACCCTGGATTTTCATTATATATATATATATATATAATCGTTGTATTCTTGCGTTTACCTTTTGTCGTAAACGTCAAGTCTTGATCTGAGAGTTAGTGTTTGGGTTTTGGTTGAAATTGTGGGAAACAGAGAGTTACGCGGGCTATGCCACGGCTTGTAGGCTGCGAGGTAAGTCGCGTAACCCTCTGGAGGATTCCCAGATTGTTGACACGCGCGGGCTATGCCGCGTACTGGAGTATTCCAATTTTATGGCACGCGCGACTTTTCCCGCGGCTTGAAGGCCGCGGTGTAATCCGCGCAACCCTCTGGCCGACTTAAGAGAGTTCATCCCAAAATATCTCATTTGGGGATATTTCTCTCTCTCTCTCTTCAAATCTCTCTCTCTCTAAGATTCTCTTTGGTTTCTTCGATCTTTGAAGCTCCGTTGTTTGCTAGTATTAAGTGCATTGCTCGGGGTGTCGGTGTAGAAAGCTTCACCTATTCGTCGTGGTCGATATCTGGTTTTTCGGGTTTTCGTATAAACCTGTTTGGTGAGTTCCTACTATCATTTTAAAAACTGTATACATATCAAAAGCTACCTTTTGGAACTCCTATATATCTCCATGGTTTCAGATCTAAGTTTTCTGCATATTTGATATAACCTGAGTTTTGGGAGATTTTAGGGTTCCCGATCATTTTTTACTAAAATGATGGATTCTATCTTATTTGAAGTAAAATGATGTTTTACTTGCTGATTATGTAGCTTATGCAAAAGAATGTTTATGAACTCAATTTTTTTTATGATTCTCATACTTACCAGAAGTTGAACTTGAAAAGGCATTTTGTTTATAAAATGCTTTGTATACCATATGGTTATATATGGTTGGTCACGAATGATGTTGTGACCAGTCTGGACTATTACTAGTGGATCCCTAGGTTTTGAGTCGACTGATATTATTTGGAGGTTACCAGGTAAAGTAAATATAGAGCTACATGTGCATTAAACTGTGAGGCCCTGGTTGTTAACAAATATCGAACTAAATGTGCATTAAATTGTGAGGTTCTGGCTGTTAACAAATATCGAACTACATGTGCATTAAATTGTGAGGTTCTGGCTGTTAACAAATATCGAACTACATTTGCATTAAATTGTGAGGTTCTATATGGTTACCAAAACGAAGAACTACATGTGCATTAAATTGTGAGGTTCTGGAAAGAAGGTTTATGACCTTATTTTAATGGATTATGTTCCTATCAATGGTGAACTGGGAAATGCTTGTTTGAAATATTTCCGTTTGGATGCAAATGTTTATATCTCTGATTTTGTATAAATTGTATGTTCTCACTAGGCTTTATAAGCCTAACACTTTTTCTCAAATGATATGTATTCAGGTTCTCGTTAGCGGCAGGTTGCCAAGGGTTTGAGTACCGGGACTGATCCCGAGGGCTTTTGAGATGTTTAGTATTGGATTGTTGGGCATTGTTAAGTCCCACATTTTTTTTGGATGATTCTGGATCAAAAACTTATGTAATCTAGATAGTATATGTTTAGATTGGTTTGTTGTTGGGATCCTTATCCGTATTCTGATTTTTGTAAAGGTTAAGTATTGTTCCCCTTTTTGAGAGGTTTATACCTATGGTTGATGCTTAGTTGTACTGTTTCCGCAGTTTCAAATTTACCCTGGTTTTTAGGGTGTTACACATCAATTAAAGGTCTCAAAAATATATCTATGTAGCCAGGAATTAACAACGTCAACATGAAAGAAGACTCATTCATACATAACCATGGAGGTGTGTTGTATGTTGTCAATATGACTGACCACATGCTATAAGACTGCCTCATGTTACCATATGGATTAAAACCATCGGCTTCCAACCCTAAGCGGGTGTTTCTAGGTTCTTCAGAAAAATCTGGATATCTCACATCGAAATCTTTCCATGCAATACCGTCAACTAGGTGACGCATGGTACCATCTTCTGTTGATCGTCCTATGGTATGCGAAGTCATATCCTTTGCGATATGTCTGGAACTATATATACGTTTTATCCTGGGAGTCAAAGGAAAGTAGCGCAACAATTTCTGAGCAACTTTCTTCCCCTCTGTGTTACTGTCCCTCCATCTACTTTCATTACAAATAGGACAGTTTTGTAACAATTTATTGTCTTTCCAAAATAGACAACAATCATTCTTCCAAACATGGATTGATCTTTCTCATTTTTTTCTTAGCTTCATAATGTGATGTTGGGATCTTGTTCTCCTTCGGGAATGCAAATTTGAGAAACTTAAGAAGTTGATCAAATGAACTATTAGTCCATTTATTCATGACCTTCATGTGTATCACTTTTGCTAAAAAGTTTAAGGAAGACAACCAAGTACAACCAGGATATAACTCAGTCTCGACCTCCTAAAACAATTCAACAAATTATTTGTCTGCACCACTTACACCTCCATCTGAAATACTCTCATCTAAGTTTTCTTCATTAGTAATATTCTCCCCACAAACATCATTAATGACATCAATCAGTGTTTGAACTACATCATCTATTATTCGAGGAGTACCTACTTCACTATGATATAAATTGGCCTCTTCCATTGTCATCTGGAAAGCTCTATCGGGGGCTCTCGGAGGATCCACTTTCTTCCCGTCGGTTCCTCCCATCTTCATTTACGGACATTCCGCCCCAACATGCCCTGGTTCTTTACACTCGAAACATATTTGCCCCATAATGGGAAAATCTCTAAAATCATGATCGGGCTTCCCACACTTGTAGCAAGTTTCGGGAACAAAGTTGCATGGGCCAAAATGCTTGCTTCGGCATTTGGAACACCACCTAGCATCACGCCTAGGATCGGTTCAACGTTGGTTGTTGTTAAAGGGTCTCGGTTTTTTTGAGGGCATCGAACTTCCCTCTCACTTTCTCTTCTCAACTTGATGGCTACCATACTCCTTGCCACGGTTGTAGGTGTCTTCCATTAGTTGAGCTTCTTCAATTGCCTCACGAAGAGTGGAGGCCTTTGACACTCGGACCATTGACATCATATCCGATGGAAGGCCCTTGATGTAAGCCTTAATCTTTTCCTTTTCAGTGGGGACCAAATGTCCTACCAACCCTAGTTTATCCATGAATTGTCGGTTGTACTCTTTCACCAACAAATTGCCTTTCTTCAAATTTCGGAAAGCTTCTTCGATCCGGTCCATCGACCTCTTGTTGAAATACTCTTCCAACAACTTCTCCTTAAAAGTCGCCTAATTCAACCTGTCCAAAACAGCGGGATCCAAACATAGCTTTTTGGTTCGCCCCTCTCAACATCTGGGATCCAAACTTAGCTTTTTGGTTCTCTCCACATTCGCTAGTCCGGAAGGCCTGCTCCATCTCCCGAATCCAGATCATGCACAAAATCGGATCATCTGCGCTATTGAATTCGGGAGGTCGGCAGCTGAGGAAAGTCTTGAAGGAACAAGTCTTCCATTCTGGTATTGTATCCAAGGTCACAGGACCATCAGTAGGGATCCCATTTTCGGTACCCCCGGATCCCGCCACTACAACATTCTTGGTAACCGTCTCGTGCCTACGGTTGTTGGTGTCCCTGTCTTCCAAGAGCTTTAGGAATAATTCTTGTTGTTGTGCCATGGCTTTATTCATGGCCGACATCATCCGTTCCATCATTCAGGTTTCCGTCGTTACCTCTTCCATAATAGGTTACGATGTTTCCAAATTGCGTTGAGGTATGTGCTCGGTTCTTCCACCCAACACATCGTTAAACGCGAAGGCTCCTCCGCCACAGTCATCCGTGGTTGGTCGGTCGTGGATGTCGTTATCTCGTGGCCTTCCAGTCTATTCAGAGTACTAACCATCACATTCAGTCATGCAATCGAGAAAAAAGGTGAGAATAGGTTACGAAAATAAAATACAAGGAAACGTAATACTATATTCATCTATCATCATAACGATAGTAATCTAAGTATTCTTACGTACGATATATTCATAATAGCAATAGCTAATTGAAATTATGAACATACTACACATAAGGGTTCTCGTCACTACAGTCACAATTCTCAATTCATGCAATTCCGTCAACTCTAAGATCATCCGATCTTAAGAGTTCTACCTAATCTCACAACTCGTATCTTAATCGTTCTCAGCTTAAGTCTATGCATCTTACAACCATACCTACTTCACTTAAACTAGGGTTCTGATACCAACTTGTAACACCCTAAAAATAGGGGAAATATAAAACTTAAAATTTCGGCAACATAACGTCTATAATAGTCAAAAACCACCCAAAAATGGGAAAGTGACACTCTAGAATTAGGGGTCAATTTAAAATTGAATACATGTGGAATTGACATTCTAAAATCAAAGTGTGTCACCCTAAAATAGGGGAATAAAGTATGGCATTTACAATCCCAAATAAAATGAAGAATACAAATCGACAACCTAATAATCTAAGATAGTCTAAATTAGATTATAGTCGGGTGTCTCTATCCTTCCAAAATAGTATACCACCAAACAATTTACACCGGTCTATAATTCTTCAAAAATACCACTCTCGACCACTTGGTCGTTCACTCAATCCCGACGATCCACGCCGCTAAGATGACTTGTCATACATGACAACCAAAGAAGCAAGTGTTAGGCTAACGCCTAGTGAGAACAAATAATTCAAAGACGGTAACTATAAAACCATTTGAATTTGTACGGTTGGATATAGCTGCGAGCTAAATCAAAACTAACAAATAAACCATCAGTAATCATGGTATATTATAAACAATAGTAATCACTTTAGTGAGCTCAACTCCTCTAAGTCTATTGCTCGAAAACATCAAGTCAACCCCTCAAGGTCTATCTTTGAGAAGCTCCAAAACGGGAACTTACGCACAATGGAATTACATCTTACTGCCCATGGGACGCGTCCCGTCCACCCCTAACTTACCATGGTGACCCGATGCCTATTTCGTGCTAAAGTAGTGAACTCAATGTCAAAAATCAAGACATTAAGAACACTTTGCCTATGGATCCATTGCACTAAAACCAAGACTAGAACACATTCTAATACCACAACAATGGTTCATGTATACCAATTTCATGCTAATAAACATCCATAAACAATTTACCAAGTTAATGGATGGAAACCCACATATGAACCAAATACGCCATATGTCGATATAAAACTTGTCTCAACAATTAAACCACAACCCATATCTTTAAATCAAAATCCAAACCTTCTCAAAACCCTAGTTTTCCTTGGATTCATCAAAATTCCATAAAAACAAGGATGATGATATTAGAGTATTTAAATACAATAAACATCCTTAAATCATAGGTCAATACATTTCCAAATATTTTTTTATCCACACCCAAAACCTAAAATCTCTTAGAATCAATTTTAGGTCAAAAGTTTACCAAAATCCAAAACCCCATAGTTTGAGAGTATGAAAGAGTTTAAATGCAATAAGGTTACCATGTATGGAGTTGAAAATGTGAATGAACTCACCTTGTTAGGATATATGAACAAATCCTAGATGATGAGAACTTGAGAGGAGAGGAGATGGACTTGAAATTTTACCCACTTGGAATGTCTTTATCAATACCAATAACCTATACCAACCACATAAATGCTCTTAATGATTTCCTCCAAGAAGAATTGAATGGAGAGGAAGAAAACCTACCTTTTTACATCCAGAAAATCACACCCAAAGAAGCTCTAAGTTGAGAAATGAAGCAAAAAGTCGGATATGGGGTATTAAATGACCTGGGCCACACCGCTATAGTGCCAGGAAATTGTGACAATTGTCACAATCGCTGGCAAGGTCACGAGCCTCACCCCACCCACGGTACAACTCCAGCAAGAGTACCCCATGATAGTGACAGGGTGTCACAATCGCGGGCACAATCGCCACCCAACCTGAGCTCTCGGTACATTTCAAGCGGGAGTGCCCCGCGATAGTGACAAGGTGTCACAGTCGCGGGCACTATCATCGGCCCTGTAACAGGGTTTGACTTTTGATGCGATCGGCCTCTTGAAGACTTATGATGCCAAGGAAAACTACCTCATGCCTGACAATTACTCTAGGAGATTGAAATTAATCCGAGTACTCTTAAATTAAAGCGTAAGGAAATGAAACACAACATAAGGACATACCCAAAAATCCAGGTGTTACAATATTCGTAGATGTAACACCCGGAATTTTCTGTAAGTGAAATATACACTCCTTTTTTCACCTTTTATGGCTCTAAATTATTGGATTAAATTAAAGAGTGATTTACCTTTAGTCGCTATATTCATCGAGGACATTTCGATCAAGAAAAGATGAATTTCAGAGTCGAGTGAGTGTGGGGCGATTGTGCCCAGTGAAAGTGTCGTGGTCACTATCGTCGTTGTCCATCTCGCTGAGGGAGAGACCCTTTCGATAGAAGGCTCACGATAATTCCCTACGATTGTGACACGAGCATTCTTGCCGTGTCACTCTCACGCCAAGGGGCCGCTCTCGGTACACCAGCGGCGACATTGCCATGCGAGAATGAGTTAGTGATAGGGTTAATTTATTAACCCTATTTACATCATTTTCTTCTAGTTTTGAACTAAATTTCATTTCCCTATTGAGTCTTTTCCTTAGTATTATTATATAGTAGCATAAATAAAGGAGTTTAATACTTATGGTATGAACATAACCTCTTTTTCCATGAAAATGCACCAAAAAGTAAAAATGGTTTAATGTTGTTAGTGCATAAATCTGTTAGATACAAGATCATAGAAGTCTGTAGACTAAAGTCAAGACAAATCAAAGTTCAAGTCAACTCTTAAAGCATAGTCAAAGTCTTTTGTAATAAAAGTCAAGTCAAAGCATTATTTTGATTAGTAGTATAAGGGGTTGTTTGTTTTTTTTTAAAAACCTCTTAATGTCTCTTAAGTCTGAATCATTCAGACCTTTTTACACACCACCTCTTATTAATCATAACTAAAATAAGACTTTAGACCTCTTAAAAAACAAACGACACCTAAGTGTTTTGTTGAAATAGGGATGTGACTAGATTAGAGTTTGTAAGGTGTTGTGAGAGCATTGTACGCGTTCATCATTGTAGAGAGAGAATGTTTGAGAGAAAATTTTGTAATCGTATTCTGTGTTGAAATGAAAGTGGAAATTGAATAAATTGTTTGTGTCATCTTGATAAACACTGATTGTGGGACACACAATTGGTATCAGAGTTATGAAGAAATTCAGAAACAAGGATTAATTCGAGATTTTTGGGCCGATTTTACTCGAACTCGCATATCGACTGTGGAAATTCAAATTTCGAAATTCAGTACTGTTTTTGGAGTTGTATTGGTTGTTTTAGATTCATTTTAGTATCTAGAACAAGTTTAGTTTAGATTGCATTGTCAAATTTACATCAAGTTGATGTAAATTTTAGATTTTATTGAAATAGTGTTTGAGTTGTTGAATCGTACTGTCAATAGATCGATTTTGTAAATTTGTTTTTCATTTTGAAATTCATCAATTGTAATTGGTTCGAGAGATGTATTAGAAGGTTCCTGCAATTTTTCACTTCATTTGGTGAAGGATTTGATTGATTTCAGTGAAAGTTCAAGATTTTTGTTCGTAAAGTGAAAAACACGCAAAGGAAGAACACGCACAAGGCAGAAACCCACAAAAACATGAAGAACTCGCAAGAAATGTCGTGTGACAAGTAGAAATGCGCAAATACCTTTGTGGGAGTTTCTAGTGTTTATCTCTCTTTGTTGTGCGCGAAGTGACATCTGCGAGAAGTAGCGTGTGAGTTTACGTTTAGCGCGAAGTGAATTTTCAAAAAAAATTCTAAGTGTTGAACACGCGAAGTGTGTGCGAGAAGTGTCAAAAACTCGCAAGCTTTGGTGTGCACGAACCTCATAACGCGCACGAGCCTTCTTGCGTGAACTCCAGTTCTCGTATCCTTTATCTTGCGCGAAGTTCAAACGCGCATAAAGTTGTTTGCGCAAAGTGATCACTCTCTTTGATCTGCGAGTTCTATACTTAGTATTTTTTCTAAGTTTTTCAAGTTTGACCATTTGTTGACTTTTGAAGGTTCAATTTGTTTCTGAATTTCTGAAGATCAGTTTATAGTTCTTTGTCAGAGATGACTTCCAGAGA
Organism: Arctium minus; assembly: GCA_954870635.1. Classification (NCBI taxonomy): domain Eukaryota; kingdom Viridiplantae; phylum Streptophyta; class Magnoliopsida; order Asterales; family Asteraceae; genus Arctium; species Arctium minus. The sequence goes on along the minus strand of OX941080.1, from coordinate 66,614,692 downwards.
AGCCTTAGCCATTGGTACTGACGTTAAGCCACCGGTACTTTTCAAAGGCGATTATGAACAATGGAAGGACCGCTTCCTTGACTTCATAGATTGCAATGATTTGGGTGACTATATCCGGTTGTCTCTAAAGGAAGGAGTAATGAAAACTCTCACCAAGATTCTGTCTACTGAAGGAGAGAATGGTGAGGAGATAGTTAACAAGGAATAACCACTACCACTGGATGAGTACACAGATGAACAAAGGAAAAGGGTCAAAGCTGACAGATTGGCAAGGTCGTTCATCTTACAAGGGATTCCGAATGAGATCTATGTGAAAATTGATAGCTACAATGCCATAGGTAAATATATGTGGGATCAGCTCAAAAAGATGATGCTAGGATCCAAGATTGGTAACCAGCTTAAAGTCTCAAACTGCCTGAACAACTACGAGGAATTCAAGGCAAAGGAGGGTGAATCTCTTGAGGCCACGTATGATAGATTTGTGACTTTGCTGAACGAAATTAGCAAGAACAACGTCAGGAAATCTCAGATCGGGATGAATGTCAAATTCCTAAGCATACTACAGCCAGAATGGAAGAGGTTTACAAGGCAGATGAAACAGATGAAGGACTTGAACGAGATACTACTCCACAATGTATACGAGACTTTAAGGCAGAATGAAGAAGAGGTGGAGGAGATTAAAGATGAAAAGAGGAAAGCTAAGAAAGTGGTTACTGATCCAGTTGCTCTTGTGGTAAAGAAGAAAGAGAAGAGATCGGTAAGTATAAAGAAGAAAAAAAAAAGATTGTAGTTTCTGAGTCCAATGAAGTGGAAAGTGATGAGAATTCTGACTCTGATGATTGTGAGGATCTGAAACAGGCAATGTTGTTGTTGACAAAAGCTTTTCAAAAGAAGTTCTATAAGAAGCCTGGTTCTAACAGTCAACGATATTCTTCGGGTTCAAGAAACTACGAGCATAAAGAAAGGATTGAAGGAAAGAGATTTGATGAGAAGAAACCAGCAGAGAAGAGGTATAGAACTGAAGAGAAGAAAGAGCTCGAGCCAGTGAAGTGCTATAACTGCGAGAAACTCGGTCACTTTGCAAAGGATTGTCGGAAACCGAAGGTCCGCAATTTCGAGTATTACAAGAATAAGATGCTTTTGGCCAAGCAACAGGAGGTTGGCAAAGCACTTATGGCCGATGATGAATATTGGCTTGATCATTCTGAGGATGAAGAGAAAGAAGAAAAGGCTCACATGTGTTTTATGGGAAAGAATGAGAATGAAGTTGAAGTTGATTCTGATGAAGAAGATACTTAAGAGGTATGTGATATGTCTGAATCATATTTCTTAAATCAAATGAATGCCATGATGGTTCAACTCCAAGAATTAGAGTCTAAGCTTAAACGTGAGAAAGGTATCATTAAAGAGAAAAACCAGTCAATACTGAAACTTAGCAATGACATTGCTGAGAAGAATGTATCGATTGATGCTTTACATAAAAACATTGATACCAGTGCGAAAGAAAATACTATAATTCATAATGAACTATCTGAAACTACTTCAAAATATAAACTGTGTCAATTTGAAGTCAAAGAGGTTGCGAAAAAAGTGTTCATCATTAAAGAAAGAAAATAAGTCTTTATCTGAAAAAGTGAATGTTTTGGAAGAAAAACTTTATACTTTAGGTCAAACTGAACAAACCATTCACCTGAACAAACCTAAAGAGAGTAGTGAGTGTTGGGGTCTTGGTTATGAGACACTTTCTCAAAAAGGGTATTTCTAAAGTGCCTGCCTTATATGATTTTGGATTTTTAAAACTGGCACCACAATACCCTGAACTCAAAGTTAAGTGGACTAAACTTTCAGAAGAGGATGAAACTAAGGAAAGGGAGAAAAGAAAGAACAAAACTAAAATGTAACTTCCATTTAGGTATGAGAGGTTGAATTCTAGTTACAGTTCTGATCAGACAAAATTTCTTTCAAATGACTATTTCCAAAGTTATTCTACAGAGGAGTTGGAGGCTAAACCAGTTGAAGGTAAGATTTATGTACCTCCTCTCGAGTTAGAAAGTAAAATTTCTGAACTCGAGAACACTCTGGCAGAAGAAAGAACTTTGACTGATCTAGAACGAATGGTATTTTCAACTGTCTTTCTTAATTCTGATTTTTCAAAGACTTCCAAAGCTTCAAAATCTGATGATGTTAAGAGTCTATTTGATGAAGAGTTTGATTTTTTAAACTCTGATGGTGATTTAGATGATTGTGTTGCTCAATTTGATTTCAATGCAAAACTTCCTGATCATTCACAATTTATTATCAATTCTTTTGGATTACCAAGTGTGTTCGAGAAAGGTGAAACATCATCGAAAGTTGATGGACCAGTTTCTGTGAATACCAAGAATGTCAAAGGTAAAAAGAAAAGAACTCGACATTCACAGAAACGGACAACCACTGGTAAGCAAAAAAAACAAGCAATCTTTCAAATCTCACAGTTCTAACTTTAAAAGTTCAAATGTTTCAGATGTGAGAAAGAAAAAGTCTTGAGTAAGATCAGAATGGCAACCAAAGAAGAAACTTGACGAGACTGAAAAATCATCTTCTGATATTTCTTGTAATAGAGTGTCTAGTAGTAAAACTGAAGTAGTTGGTAATGTTGCTTTTCAAAAACCAAAACTTGTAACTTCTTACAAGCGTTATTCAATAAAGCAATTGTTCCAATTATCTTCGTCTACTAATAGACCTTCTACTTATCGTAGAAATGGTTTTGTGTCTCGGCAATATTCTGATGTTTGGTTTGGATCGTATCATGTCTATTCTTATAATTCTTATGCTTCAAAAGTTTTTCAAAAGAGCAAAGGGTCCATATACAAATGGATGCCAAAACCTTGTGCTAACACTGTAGGACCCATCTATAAATGGGTACCTAAACCGATTGTTTCGTGATTTCTCATGTGCAAACCCGTCATATGTGGTACTTGGATTCTGGTTGCTCCAAGCATATGACTGGGCAGAAAGATATATTGTCTAATTATACAGAGAAATATTATGGAATAGTTCAATTCGGAAATGACCAGTTTTTACCAATTTTAGGTTATGGTGACGTTATTCAAGAGAATGTAACGATTAAGAAGGTGAGCTATATTGAAGGTCTAGGACATAACCTATTCAGCATTGGACAGTTCTGTGACAAAGACTTAGAGGTTAATTTCAAAGCCAAGAGGTGTAGTGCGCGTACTGAAGATGGTAAAGAACTCTTGGTCGGGACGAGAAATTCAAACCTCTACACGATCAACGTGTCAAAAGTCAAGACTGACAATGAGGTGTGTTGGTATCTAGGAAATGTATCCCTATTTTTCAATAGAGGAATAGCACACAAGTATACATGCCAAACCAGTATCGTTTTGAAAACAAGTAATAAAGTGGTACTAAGTACCGAATATCGATCCCACAGAGACAATTAAAGCAAGCAATTGATCCAAGTCAACTTAAAAGGTGATTTCAATGAGAGAATTCGAAGGAATGGTCTTTGAGTGAGTTAACAGCTTTGAAATGGATTTAAAACAGTAAAGAAAGTGCATGGGTGTAAGTTTAGGCTGGAGTTTAGCTACAGTGTGTTTAGGTAGACTGCTGCAGCATGAAGCTGCAGCGTTGGTTCTCAACCTTACTACTGAATTAAGAAGCCCTCTTTCAAGGTGTAGATGAGACTATGTACTGGCAGCTCCACACATTTGGGAAACCTAACCAATGTCGTGCAAATCTTACTGCTCTTTTCATGTAGTTCACAATCCCAAGGGATTGATACGGTATTACCTACCACAACACTCCGATGTTCTAAAATTTACGTTGTCTTGAATGCAAGTCCAACTCATCTAAGTGGAACAACATGTGTCACTTTGTCAAGAAACACTCAGATGAAACTTAGGAACATAAGGTGAATAGCAATGAGGATGACCGATAGCTAAAGCAATCTTCCACTATCACAAAGGCCTTTATCTCCCAACCCTTACTTACACCCAAGCTAGGGGTATTAGCCCATCATCGCTTGAAAATAAATACAAGACATAAATATAAATGCGAAATTTAAAAACATGAAAATAAAGCTTCAAAAGATTACTTAGATTAAAACAAATAAAAGATGACAATTGCTATTAAGTAGTTTTATAAAATCACCTAGTTGTTTCCCTTGTCAAAGAAACTACAAATAAACTAAATATTAAAGCTAATGTTTACTTGCAAAAGCAAGCTTCAAATTACATCTAAGTTGCATAGGTTGCTTCTTAACTACTGAAAATAAGCCCCTACTTATACAAGAGTAGGGCATCAAAAGAGCATCAAATGTCAAATAAGGAGTACAAATATTCCTTACACCAAAGGTCTTTACCCAATGGGTAATAGGAGTACAAAGATGCTTTCTTCAAAAATATAATGATATTCTTCAAAAGATGCCACCAGCTCCAGCTTGCAAAACAGTTTCAGGCGGCTGGAATCTGATTCTCCTTCAAAAAGTTTATGAAGTGACGTCTTGTACTTTCTGGAACTGCGACCATGTTGTAGCCTCCTTCTGCAGCATACCAAACTGTTAAATTCTTCATCAAAAATAGCACAAACATGGGACATTCCTCTTACTTAGCTCCAAACTACAATAAAAGGGTAAAAACAGACTAAAAGACTCAAATTCGGTGATTGGGAGACTAAAATAAGAGAAAATATAAAACAAATAAGTGCTAGAAGGTGACAAGTAATGCACTTATCATGTGTCTACTATCAAAAGCCTCTATGCAGCAGAGTTGGTTATGGCATAGAAGGTTGTTAGTGTATAAAATTGTATCCAAGATTTAGTGTGAAAAGTCAAGCCTAGCAAAGTCAACAAAGTCAAAATCTAGATAAGTCAATATGAGAATATCTTGTTTAAGCATGTGGTTTTAGTCCTTGGTATAAATACCATGTTGCCATGTAAATCTTGTAACACATCTAAGAGCTTTCATTGTAATATCAGACATATGAATATTTCTCTCTCTACTCTCTCTCTCTCTAGAATAAACATTGTCAAATCTTGAATTGAGATTGCTTGATAGATTGGGAATACAATTTCAATTGGTATCAGAGCAAACCAAACAGATTCAGAAAGATCAGATCACAAAACTGAATTCAATTTTTGGATTTTTGGTTTTTACGAACTCGTTTCTTGAAATTCACTGTTTGATCACAATTTTCGTTGAGTTGTTGAAATTTGTGTGTAAGAATGGATTAGTGGTAGTCGATTTGTAATTGTACTCACTTTGTATTCACACAATTTCACAATTTAATCACTGTATCGTTTGAATTTTAAGTTTTTGCGATTTTCTTGAAAACACGAAACAAAGAGTCTGTATCTCGATCAAAATGCACTGTAATTTGATGTTTTTAGCAAGTTTGTATTAATAGAAATATGTTATAGTTTGTATTTCGATCACTGTGGATGAATTAGAAAATCAAATTGCAGGTTTGAATCGATTTGGATCAATTTCGTGAACAAGTGTCAAGAACGCGCAAGATCCGTAGAACGCGCAAGAGTCATGCTGAAGAACGCGCAAGCCAAAGGATTTTATTTTTGGCCAGAAACACGCAGATAGTGGCTTGCGAGTTTAAAAAATATGCAAGACAAAGCTTGCGAGTTTTGGTTAAGTAGTTCAAGTTATCTGCGAGTTCTTGACAAACGCGCTAACAGAGGTCTGCGAGTTCCAAAAACACGCAAGACAAAGCTTGCGAGTTTTGGTTGAGTAGTTCATGTGATCTGCGAGTTTCTCAGAAACGCGCTAGAAGTGACTTGGGAGTTTTAGAAACGCACTAGAAGAGGCTTGCGAGTTTGAAATATTAGAAAATTATTATGTGTTGAAACGCGCTAATAACGTCTAGCGAGTTTGAGTTTCGCGCTACCAATGTCCTGCGAGTTTCTACTTTCGCGCTAACAACGTCTAGCGCGTTCCTCAGTGAATAGTGCTTTGCGTGTTTAGTGATTTGCGAGTTCTAGTTTCGCGCTAATAACTACTAGCGAGTTTCTCAGTGAACAGTTCTTAGCGTGTTCAGTGCTTAGCGAGTTTCAGTGACTTGCGAGTTTCAAAGATAGAAAATTTTCTGAATTGTTTTTTTAGATTATTTTTTGTGCTGATCTAAGTTTGACTTTCAGTCAAATCTTCTGAACTGTTTGGGAACGATCATATCAATCAAGCTCATTTTTCATTCAAGATGCCAAAGACAGATGATAAAGGAAATACTGTTCTATCAGCAAGAGATATGGTAGTCTTCTACATGCCTGAGATACCAAAAATAGAAGCTGAACGAAATCATCTGAAAAATCAGAATTCAGTACTTCTAAAACAGATTCAGAAGTTTAAATCAAAATTGTCAAATTCTGATAAAACTTTTGACTGTATAAAGTGTGCTAATCATGCTAAATCTGATTATGCAGGTATCATCAGCACAAGAGAGAAGGAAATTAGAGAAGAAGAGACACAAATTAAAGATGGAGAGAAAATGATTAAAATAAAAGAATATGCCATTCAGTCTCTTGAGAGAGCAATCACAGTCAAAGAGACTGTAATTACAAATCTTCAAAGCCAACTGAAGACGACTGAACAGAAATCATCAGAATTGCAAGATGAATCAGTCAAGCTTCAAAACAAGTTTAAGGCTTTTGAAGATCAGATATCTGCTCTGGAAAAGAAGAATGTTGAACTGAAAACAAGCCTCCAAGCAGAAAAAGAAAAATCAAATGTGAAGACATCTTCTACTCAACAGTCATCTGAACTTTCCAAGAAAACTCTCCAAGAGAAAAAGGATTTAGAGATGAGATGTTTAAAACTTTCTAAGCAAGTGTCTGAATTCGAAAAGATAATAATAACTGAAAGAGACACTTTTGGCAAAGAAAGAAAAGTTCTTGAAGATAAAAATTCTGAATTTCCCAAACAGATCTCTATTCTACAAGACTTACTTGAGCAAGAAAGAAAAGCTTTTCAAGAAAACAAAAAGTCTTTGGAGATTAAAAAGAAGAAATATGAAAAGAGAAATGTTGGGATCTTCAATGAAATTTCTGAGAAAGCCAAGAACTTACAAAAAGATTTTGAGCTTGAACGTTCACATTTTGAATCTGAGATATCAAAGCTCCAATCCAAAATAATTGTTCTATCTTCAGATGTTCAAAAAGAACAGAAGGCCAAATCTGATTTGAAACAAAAGTTTGACACACTTTCAGATGAAAGAAACATTTTGACTAAAAAGATAAATGACTTGGAAGCCGCAAACATTGAATTGTCTGATAAAGTAACAGCTGATGTGATTAGCCAATCACCTGTTGATAACTTAACAAAATCAGTCTGTTCTTTCAAAACAGCTTCAAGTTCTATTCATGAGAAAAATGTTTTCAAAAAGAACAGTGTCAAACCTAAAATTGTCAAATCAAGTCAGATTAGACCATCAAATCTATTCTATGACAAATCTGTTGATGGTTCAGCAAATTTTTATGTTAAATCTCTTGGAAAGCAATCTAAGAAAAATCAGATGGTCTGGAGAGTGAAGAGTTCTTCAGATGAAGAGAAGAAGAAGGACAAAGCATCTGCATCCACATCCAATGCCAAAAAGAACAGAGCGCATAAAGGTAAATCTTTTGTTCATCCTGATATGTTTTACTCAACTAATCACTTGATCAGGGTTGCTCAAAAGAAAATATGTTGTTCTTACTGTGGAGCACATGACTTTGTAAGTAAAAATTTTGTCAATTACTGGTATGGTTCATATTATGTTAACCCCACAAGAACTGCAACTAACACATCAGGACCCAAATACCAGTGGGTACCAAAAGCTAAAATTGTGTTGCATGCACCCAAAGTTTAAGGGGGAGCATGATGATTGACTTATGAGTAAATCAACTCAGGACTCGAACTTCAAAGTATAAGTCATTGACTTCTAGACAAAACATTTTAGGACTCGTTCTTCAATGTTTAAAGAACGATGGCTTTTGAACAAAACAGTTCAAAACCCGGACTTAAGTGTCAAGATTGTGGCTTCTAATCACATGACAGATTAGGACCCATTCTTCAATATTCAGATAAGGATATTTTGCAAATATCCAGGGGGAGATTATCTGACCTAAATCATTCTATCATGATTTGAGGGGGAGCTTAAAGGTAAATATATTTTAATCTAGATCTCTATTTGTTTGAAAGAAGAACAACTTTCAAGCATGAAAAACAGTTTCTTAAATGTTCAAACCACTTCTCTATTCTCAAAAGATTTCAGGAATTAAGAAGTGTGACTTTAAATGTTTTTCATTGTTGAACTTTAATGTTTAACTGACCGTGTGTTTCCAAAGATCAATACTTGTGTATTATCTTTCCTATATACTGTCAAGTATTCACACACATCGGTTCAGTATTTCATTTGATTTTGTTATTACCATGTCTCTAAACGAAATAGTTTTTCGATGGTAATACTCCCGTTTGCTTTCAAATGTTGTTGAGCATCAATCATCATTTCTAATCTTGTGTTTTCATTGCAAAATTGTTTATATTTGTTCATATAAACAAAATATCCAATTCTTTGATACCCTAACCATTTCATTTTGATCTGATTGATACATTGTCAGATTCTCAAAACAATTCTTTTGATTTCATTTCATTCATTCAATATCCTTGTTTTGAGAGATCTTCATTGTTCAATTGCTCAAATTTCATTCATATTTTTAATGAGCATACATTTTGACAATGTTATCATTTTTGTGCTTAACTGTTCAAGTTAAACGGTTAAGCAACTATTCTTTTTAGGACAAATTACATGGGATTCGTGTGAGAACTTAAACAGAACTTCCATGGATTCACGTTAACCAGTGTTTCCTACCCAGGAAGTTATCCTAGATTGATTGAAGGGTGAGGGGTCAAAATCAAAGAGTGGGAGAGATAGCTCATCCGGTTGAGTTTTTCTCATTGTGTGGAGCGGTAAAATGTAAAAGAGAGTTTGGTTAGAAGTGAGCATAATGTTAAAAAGAAAGAGGGTGTGAGAACAGAGTTAAAAGAATATCAAAACTCTACACCAACCACTTTCTGAGTCGGGCAGCCACATCTACTGATTGGTTCACATTCTTTGGTGACCATCATTGAAACAGGCAGTGAGCCCATGCCAACTCTTGCAATTACCCCACCAGCCACTCGTTTCTTTCTTAACAAAGAAATGTTTCAATTTTTCTTGGGGACGCAGCACATATGCTATCTGATCTTCACTCGGAAGATTTAGATATTGAAAAAGAAGGAAAGTTGCCCCACCTTCGCACCTCTTTCATGCACATTGAGTTCGTGTAATACATGTTACTGTCTCAACAATTTACACAATTTGAGACTTATGAAACACAATCATTGTGCTAAATTCTTTCATACACAAGCACGAGCACACAAAAAATTTGTTCTTCTGTCAGAACATTCATAGATAAACCTTGTGTTTTTCAATGATTGAATGGAAGTCCTGGGGAGTCATCATCAAACCAGCTCCTTAAATTGTACATTCATTGTACACAGTAACTTTGTGTTACTGACAGACATTCCTAATTGTTTCATTTGTTGAATCAGGGTTACATTGTTCATTATATCTGAATTTGAAAATATTCGGGTATATACATTTCATGATTCAGCTATTCAAATCAAAGGGCAGAGAATGTCAAATGTATCTCAAAGGGGAGAATATTTGTAAAAGGGGGAGATTCAAAGAAAGTGCTGAAATTGAGAAAGTTTTGATGATTATGATGTTCACAATTATCAAAAAGGGGGAGAAATCTACAGAGATCAATTTCAAAGAAGTCCTGAAGAAAGTTCAAAGTCAAGACTTGTGGAGAATTTCTGAAAGTTCAAATCTAATGAAAAGAAATCATTCTCAAAAGATTCTAAAGACAAGTCCAAATTAAGATGATTCGAGAAAGTTTGTTTTTCCGAAGACAATCAAGAGATCAAAGAGATGAAGATACAAAGATCAAAGATCCCTCAAAATTTCAAAAGTTTCAAAGATGAAGTTTTTCAAAGAAGTTTAAAGTAGTTTTCAAAGTATTGTTTCAAGACTTCATATGATTCGTTTTCAAGACTTGTTGACTATTCAAAGATGCTAATCGTGAATGACTTTTCAAGATTCTTCAACAACTTCAGAAAGAGCTTCAAAGTTCAAAGCCATCAAAGTTAAAGATTGAAGAATCAAGCACTGAAGACTTATGTCAATTTTTTTTAAATCTTGAATACAAAGGAGGGGAATGTTAGTGTATAAAATTGTATCCAAGATTTAGTGTGAAAAGTCAAGCCTAGCAAAGTCAACAAAGTCAAAATCTAGATAAGTCAATATGAGATTATCTTGTTTAAGCATGTGGTTTTAGTCCTTGGTATAAATACCATGTTGCCTTGTAAATTTTGTAACACATCTAAGAGCTTTCATTGTAATATCAGACATATGAATATTTCTCTCTCTACTCTCTCTCTAGAATAAACATTGTCAAATCTTGAATTGATATTGCTTGATAGATTGGGAATACAATTTCAAAGGCTATCTCACCTGAACTTTCGATACATCAACAAGTTGGTCACGAGTAACTTAGTGAAAGGACTTCCAGAACTTAAATATGTTAAAGAACATCTCTGTGCAGCGTGTGAGAAAGGCAAGATGAAAAGAGCCGCTCATAAGCCAAATCCTGGGCCAAGTACAAGTTCTACCTTGGAATTTCTGCATATGGATCTCTGAGTGTCCAATGCGAACACAAAGCATAAACGGCAAGAAATACGTGTTAGTGATTGTGGACGATTACTCGAGATACACTTGGGTTAATTTTCTGAGATCAAAAGATGTAACGCCCGAAGTCATCATCACATTTCTAAAGACCACTCAAGTGAATCTGCAGAAGACTGTCAAGCTTCTTAGAACGGACAATGGCACATAATTTAAGAACAAAGTTGTTCAAGTTTATCTCGAATCGTTCGGGATAACACACCAGTTTTCTGCTACCAGAACGCCTGAACAGAATGAAGTCGTAGAAAGACGAAACAGAACGCTAGTCGAGGCTGCTCGAACTATGCTGAGTCAATCAGATCTACCTCTATTTCTATGGGCTGATGTTGTGTCGACTGTTTGCTACACGCAAAATCGCTCCATTATCCACCGTCGGTTTAGTAAAACGCCATACGCTTTAATAAACAATAGAATACCTAGCATTAAACACTTCCATATTTTTAGATGCATGTGTTTTGTGCTGAATGAGAAGGAGAACTTGAACAAGTTCAGTCCAAAAGCTGACGAAGGCATCTTTCTCGGCTACTCTCAAACGTTTGTAGCTTACAGAGTATATCTAAAAAAGTCAAAGATCGTAGTTGAGAGCATTAATGTTACATTCGATGAAGAGATGGCTTCTGTTCAAGACAGTTCAGAACCCGTTCTTACTGGAGTTTTAGCTTTTAAGCAGATCAGTCCAGAACCTGTAATTAGTGATAATAAATCGGATAAAGCGTCAACTTCGACATCTCACTTATCTGATTTAGATTTACTGTTTGAATTGTTTTATGATGAATTTCTTGGTACTAGACTGACTAAACCTGTTGTGGTTGACAGATTGGAAGATTCGAGGAATAATCATCCAACCACTTCAGATATATCAACTGAATCCAATTCCTCGGATCAGCAAGAAATTCCAATTCAAACGCCTACTCCATCAGTTGAAGCTGAAAATGTAAATGAAAAACCAGAATTAATTGAATCAGTTGGATGTACTGTCATGCCTATTCAACAGACAGAAAATGTTCAACCAACTGAAGCTTTTGCACCGTCTACTTCAACTGAACCCCTACCTGAACAAAATGAAGAAGATAGTGGATTTTTAGATGAACATCATGATCAATCTTCATCTAATCCACTCCCTCATGAACATAAGTGAACCAAAGAGCACCCAATACATCAAATCATTGGAGATTCGTCCAAACCGGTGCAAACTAGGTCTACTATACTAAACTAGTGCATCCATGATTCATTCCTGAGCAAGATAGTTCCCACTCAATCTGAAGCTCTAGCTGACTTAGACTAGGTGACTACGATGCAAGAAGAGCTGAATCAATTTGAAGCGCTTAAGGTCTTGAGACTAGTGCCTAAACCTGAAGGAAAGACTATAATTGGCACGAAATGGATTTTCAAGAACAAGAAAGATGAAGATGGTATCGTCATAAGAAACAAAGCAAGACTTGTGGCTAAAGGATATAGGAAAGAGGAAGGTATAGATTACGACTGCTCCAGTTGCGCGCATAGAAGCAATCTGTATGTTTCTAGCATATGTCACACACAAGAACTTCACCGTCTACCAGATGGACGTGAAGACTGCCTTTATGAACGACATCTTAAAGGAGGAAGTCTACATTTCTCAGCCTGAAGGTTTTGTCAATCCAGAGAAACCAAATCATGTATACATTCTGGACAAAGTTCTTTACGGTCTGAAACAAGCCCCTCGCGCCTGGTATGAAGTTCTATCCAAATTTTTAGTCAAGTCGGGTTTCTCAAAATGTAAAATCGATACTACTCTTTTCATTAAAAAGGAGAAAGCCTATATCATTTTAATCTAGATATATGTGGATGATATCATATTTGGCTCAACTAATGCTAAGTACTGTAAGAATTTTTCTAACCTTATGGTGTCACGTTTTCAGATGAGTATGATGGGAGAGATGAATTTCTTTCTCGAATTACAAGTCAAACAATTTTCTATGGGGATTTTTATTAATCAAGAAAAGTACATTTTTTATATTCTTAGAAAATTTAAAATGGAAAATTGTACTCCTATTGGAACCCCGATGGCACCGGGAACTAAGATTGGCATTGATCCTTCGGGAAAAGCTATCGATGTTAGAACCTATCGAGGTATGATTGGTTCTTTAATGTACTTAACATCTAGTAGGCCGAATATAATGTTTTCTACATGCTTATGTGGAAGATATCATGCTTCACCTAAAGAATCCCATTTGTCTGCAGTAAAGCGTATTTTTAGATATCTGAAGAGCACTGTAGATCTTGGTCTGTGGTATCCTAAGGATACAGGTTTCGAGCTCACAGTATATTCAATGCAGATCATGCAAGTTGTATGCTTGACAGGAAGAGTACGTCAGGACACATACAATTTCTTGGCGATAAACTCATGAGTTGGGCTTCAAAGAAACAACTTTGTGTATCTACTTCTACAGTCGAGGCAGAGTATGTAGCTGCTGTTCTCAAGTGTTGTGGATGCGAACGCAACTCCGAGATTATGGCTTCAAGTTCGACAAAATCCCAATATACTGCGATTCGAAGAGCGCTATTGCAATATCTGCTAACCCTGTGCAACATACCAAAACCAAGCACATCAACGTGAGATATCATTTTATAAAAGACAATGTTAAAAAAGGTACAATCGAACTTTACTTTGTAAACACAAATTATCAGCTTGTTGATTTATTTACCAAGCTTCTTGATGAAAAGAGATTTAACTTTCTCATTTCAAAACTTGGTATACTAAATCTCAAGACTTAACCTGTTGTTACCTATTAAAGTTTAGTTTTGTTATTTTTCTTCATTTCTTTATTCTTTATTCTGAAAGATATATGCACTTAAGTTTGTTCATGATTTCAGGGGGGGGGGGGGGGTGACACAATGTTAAGATGATCTACATTTTTAGGGGGAGTTAATAAAATTTTGCATAGATTCTTCACTGAAATATATTTAATGCATAATTTCAGGGGGAGTTGAGTACGGACTATGATTTCTAATTACATCTGACCAGAACTCGTTCTTAACACGTTTTATTACTTTCTGTCTTTATTTTTCAATAAATTTTGTGAATAAAGCTTTGTACTTTGATGACTTTTGACTGTTGCAGATTTTGAGGGGGAGCTTAAACGATCATATCTTTTATGACTTGAAGCAGACTTCATGAGATTTAAGACTGAACATAAGGTTGAATTCTAATCTTAATCTCATACATGTCTGAAAGAAGGACAACTTTTAGATATGGAAAACATGTTCTTAAATGTTCAAACCACTTCTCGATTCTTAAAAAGATTTCATGAATATAGAAGTGTGATTTTAAATGTTTTCATTTCTTCATGAGCATAATTGTTTAACAAACCGTGTGTTTCCAAAGATAAATAGTTGTGTTTTATCTTTTCCATATACTGTCAAGTATTCACACACATAGGTTTACTACTTTTATTGATATGTTCTTACCATGTCTCATATTGAAAAAAAAAATTCGATGGTAAGACACCCCGCTTGATATTCAATGTTTGTTGAGCGTTGATTTCATTCAAAATGTTTCTTTCAAGAATGTCTATATTTTGATTCGTATAGATAAATTCCTATTTTTCATGACCTATACCTTGATTGTTAATTCATTCATATTTGATCTTTTCATACGATGTCAGATTTTCAAACAAGTTTCTTGTATTCATTTTATTTATTCAATATACTTGTTTTGAAAAATCTTCCGTGATTAAAATCCTCAAATCTTCATGATTATCTTTGTGACCATACATACATCTGACGTGTATTTCATTATGTGTTTTAACTGAAAAGTTAAACCAATTGAGCAACATTATGCTTATAGGATTTCATGGGTTCATTGTGTGTGGACTTAATTAAACTTCTATGGATTCACGTTAACCAGTGTTTCCTACACAAGAAGTTATCCTTTAGTGATCGAGAGGCGATGAGTCAAAATAACTGAGTGTGGGAATGTGTGATGAGGTAAAATGAAAAAGAGAGTTTGGTTAGAAGCGAGCTCAATGATAAAAAGAAAGAGGGTGAGAGATCAGAGTAAAAGAATATCAAACTCTACACCAACTTTTTCTGAGACGGGTAGCCACATTACTGTTGTTTCACAATTCTTCGTGAACATCATTGAAAAAGGCAACTAGCCCATGCCAACTATTGTTTTAAAACCCCACCAGCTACTCATCTTTTTCTTAAAAATAAGATGTTTCAATATTTTCTGGGGATGCAGCACATATACTATCTCGTCTTCATTCGGAAGATGTGGATATTGAAAAAGAAGGAAGTATACCCCACCTTCGCACTTCGATCATGCAAAATTGAGTCTGTGTTATACTATTGTTGTCTCAATGGTTTACACAATTTTGAGCCTATTTGATAAAGCAATCATCATGTGCTTAATTCTTTCCTACACAAGCACGAACACACAGGAAATTCGTTTTTCTCTCTAAACGTTCATAGTTTAACCTTGTGTTATTCGATGATTGAATGGAAGACCTGGGGGATTGAACATCAAAAAGCTCCTTTCCAATGTGTATTCATTACACACAGTGACTTCGTGTTACTGACAGACATTTTTAACTGATTCATTTGTTGATCCAGGTGCTACATTCTAGTTTGTCTGAATTTGCAAAGATTTGGATGAATATCTTTTTGGATCGATAGATGGTCAAAGGCTCTTGTAAAAGATCAATGGTCAGATAACGTTCATGACATTTCTTGTGAAGGTTTTGATGATTTCAATGCCAATTTCATCAAAAAGGGGGAGAAATTTTGCTCAAGAAATGTTTGCTGAAGAAGAGTTTGTATCTGTTATGGGAGAGATTATCATAGAAATGTTTGAAGTAGAAAGTGAGTTTCAAGTAATGGCTATGAAAGAAAGTATTTAAAGAAAGTTTATTACAAGATTGTGTCAAAGAAATGCAAGTTATGAAAATATTGTACAAGTTTGAAAGAGCAAGTTCAAAGAATTCTGAAAGTGGGCAGAAATTTACTGAAATTTTCTTTGAAGTTTGATTTGCTAAAGAAAAGCGAGCTTAATCTGAATATAATTTCTTTCCAATGTCTTAAAGAGGTTCTTATTACCTTGGGAGAGAATGTTAAAACTGATTGCAAAAGATGTTATACAAAGACTTTGGAGAGATTACAGAATGGTTGAAGTTTGATTATGAAAAAGGGGAGATTGTAATTTTGTGCTTCAATGTTTATCTTTCTGAAGATGATCTTTGCTGAAAGAAATCTACAAGGGGGAGATAAATATGCTAAAGACTTATCAAATAGGGTGTTTGAAGATGATCTTGATCCAAAGGGGGAGAATGTTAGTGCATAAATCTGTTGGATACAAGATCATAGAAGTCTGAAGACTAAAGTCAAGACAAATCAAAGTTCAAGTCAACTCTTAAAGCATAGTCAAAGTCTTTTGTAATAAAACTCAAAGTCAAAGCATTGTTTTGTTTAGTAGTATAAGTGTTTTGTTGAAATAGGGATATGACTAGATTAGAGTTTGTAAGGTGTTGTGAGAGCATTGTACGCGTTTATCATTGTAGAGAGAGAAAGTTTGAGAGAAAATTTTGTAATCGTATTCTGTGTTGAAATGAAAATGGAAATTGAATAAATTGTTTGTGTCATCTTGATAAACACTGATTGTGGGACACACAAATGTTATCCTGCAAGGTTGATTTTTTAAGCTGAGAGGAGTCCTACAGAACCATGCAGCAGGCTTTTGGAAACTTGGGGTTTAGGCTGGAACTTGGGACGGAGCTTAGGCCATGTTTTTGGGTTGCATTTTGGGCTTGACAACCAACACTTTGGGCTTAGTTTAATAGATCTTAGGCCCCCATTTTTGTATATCTTGGGCCCCAAGTTTGCTTGCTATTATAAATACATTATGTTGGTTAAGAATTAGGCATAACAATTACCTCTTATCTCATCCTCTCTTCTCATCTCATCTCATATCACCAACTTCACTATCTCTAGTAGTTAATCTTGTGTTTCATCTTCTCTTGGTTTCCATCTCTTTGGCAAGACACTAGCTTACGGTTTTAGTGTTTTCATCCTTTTGAGACTTTTTGTTATTTTTGGTTATATAATACTTGAAGATTTTTGGTACCCAAAATTCCTTGTTATTATCGCAATTTCCATTTTCGAATTCTTGTTTTCTTGCTCTTACTACTCTTAGCTTCTCACAGTTTTTATACATTGGTGTTTCTCAATTTTACTTCCAATACAAACCTAAAGTGCGAATTCATCACATTATGTTTATATCCATGTATTGTTCGAGGTTTATATTGTGAAGGTATAATTGTTTGAATGTTCAAGTGTTTAAAGAGAAATATCATGACAAGTTGGTCTGACCGTTGTGTTCTCCAAAATCGATGCAAAAGCAAACAAAAACCCTACTCCTCTGGAGTAGGCCAGGTTCCACTCTTTCATTACTCCTTAGGGCTTGTTTACCTACTTCTTACCACCTCTTACCGGATAAGAGACTCTTATCTCAATAAGAGGTAGATTGTTTACCAAAAAAAGTTTTAGCTCTTACCAAAAAATTACCTCTGACCGTGCTCTTTCCATGGTAAGAGACATATAGGCTCCTTACTAGAGTCAGAGCCATGATCCCCATTATACCCTCATACTTTTACATATAAAAAGAGACCTCCCCTACTACAAAAGGAAATGAAAACCTGGCACCAAATAAAGTTATTAAAAAGTTTTCCCTATTTTTTTCTATATTATATAAATCTTAATCCCCATGTTCTTTGTTGTACTTGAAATTTTCTAAATTCTTCTTAAAATATTCATTTGATGTAAAATATAAAAATACGAAACACTCAAAACTTTAGTAATATTATAGTTACGTAAATATGGAATAATATAACAAATTACAAATATTAAAATATATACTAATAAAAAATTATATTCAAATAGTTTATGCGAAATTAGTCAAAACAAACGGGTAACCGTCATTTTATATAATCAGTATTTAATACAAAATTATACGTAAACAATAATTTTCGGTCAGCATTTACTTAAATCATATCTCTTATTCCAATCAAACCTCTTAATTTGGTCAGCACTAACCCAAAAAAATTAGTAAATTGTTGGTAAGAATTGTAGGTTTTTTTAATGTTGTTAAGCTAATAATGGGAAAAAGAGTGATGTATCGCATGGGGCAATTGTCATATTTGATGATGTTTATTATAAATATGATTTAATAGTGTTTTGTATGCTTATGTTTCCAGTATGTTTTAAGTTTGAACATAACTTCCTTTTGCTTCTAGAGGAAGTGGTGTTATAGGCTGTTAGAGGGGGATGCTAGAGGAGGAGTCGCCACAGGGTGGGGGTAGTAAAAGATTGTTCATGAGGTAAAGAGAGATACCATCATCAAGGAAATCATAAGATCGACGATTGGTTTGTAAGTGAGCAAATGAAAATTGTGTTTCACCAAAAACGGCGTGGTGACATATGATTTGTTAGATGATAGGTCGTAATAATTGTAGCCACAATGATTGGGTGGGTAACCCAAGAACACACAGGAGGTGGAGCAAGGTTGAAGTTTGTGTATTATGGTTGAAGAGAATCGGGGATAACCCAAACACCCTAAGACACGAATAAACGAGTATGAAGGCTCCTTTTGATATAAAATTTTGAGAGACGAGTTCTAGGACAAAAGTTTGGTATTAAGGAGGTAGGTGGCCATTTCTAGTGCGTGATGCAAGAACTGGACAGGACAAGAGGGAAAAACATGACTGGACAAGACTAGATAGGACAAGTGTTTGTTTGGTGTTTGGTACGCATACATGATTGGACGGGACTGAACAGGACAAGAGGGTCGGACATGACATGTGTTTGTCTGGTGTTTGGTACGACTAGGACTGGATAGGATAAGACTTAACAAGTTGACTCTAAAAGTTGTTTGATGATTTTATATATATATATATATATATATATATATATATATATATATATAGTCGGGTTCAAACGAGAACAGCAACTATTTAAAAGAATACGAGAACTAACAAAATCATTAGTGATTTTACATTAACACACGAAAAATGGACTTTGACCACAGTTTCAGGTCTGCGTGGCTTTTTTGCGCATTAAGGTAAAATCACTAATGATTTTGTTAGTTCTCGTGTTCTTTTAAATAGTTATTGTTCTCGTTTGATCATCTCTCTCTATATATATACATATATATATATCATATAATAGTTATAAATGACACAAGTAAAGTATATATTTAAATAGTTTAATTTATAAGCATGTTAGTTTTTTACACGATTTTCATATAAGTAAATATATACATAAACAATGGTACGAAATCTGAATAAAGAATCTTAAATAATTGATGGTTGTTCGAAAAAACCAGATTCATACAAATGAAATACTATGTTTGATTCAAGTTGGAAGATCTTTATGAACTAACAGAGACATGGTTGCAACGACAAGTAGAGTTAAAGGCGATTGGTGGCTGGTGAACGACGGTGGCTCTAGAGGACGTGGAGATGGTGGACAGGAGTGGTGGAGGAGGTAGTTGTGGTCGATGTGGCGGAGGTATAGGTGGTGGTGATTGATGGAGGTGGAGGTAGTCGACGATGATATTGGTGGTGACGACGGACGGTGGTTGTGGAGGCGGTAGAGGAGGTTGTTCTGGCGGAGGAAGAGGTGTAAGTGGTCGATGGTGGATAATGGTGACCGCCAGTGGTGGTGATCGATGGAAGTGGTCAACGATGGTAGTGGTGGTGGAGGAGGATGTTGTAGTGGAAGTGACCGACGGTGGTGGTGGCAGGGATGGGTGGTGGTGATCAGTGGAGGTGGTGGAGGAGATTGTTGTAGTGGAAGAAGAGGTGGAGGTGACCGACGGTGGTTGGCGGTGGCTACCGGTGGTGACGGGGATGGGTGGTGATGAACATTAAAACAAATATCATATTAGGATTATATATCAAATGAGGATAGATAAATAATTTTTAGTTTATGTTTAACCTTTGTCTCATGTTGCTCTAACTATTTTGGTGGAATAAGAAAACCCTATTTTTGTCCATCCTATACCATGTTGTTTCAATCCTTATCCCTATTCCATGTCATATACGTGGAACATTGAGTTTTTGTTCGGTACCATATCATGCAAAACGTAAATATACTTTTTTATGAAATAACATTTTTATAACATATTTACCAAATTGGAATGTTTGTTTACCTCTTAATGGTTCCATTAAGTGGCAACATCTGAATCGCTAAGAAGTGAATCCTGTTTGGCAAAAAAATGTCGGTCTCTTAATGGTTCCAAAACCCTCTGAATGATTTTATATCATGGGCCTCCCTTAACCATTAAGCGCCTTGATTTCATTCTAAACAATTACCAAACAATCATATTTCATTTTGCACTATATCATATGAGTCTCTTAATCATTCTGACCACTTAATCATTCTACAACCAAACCATTCAGCAATTGCCAGACAGTACCTCAGTTCAAATTAGGGGTGAGCAGAACCCGACCGACCCGACAAACCCGACCCGACCCGAAAAATAGCCAAAAAACCGATACCCGCACTATTCGAACCCGAACCATCCGACCCGATCTAAAATATCGGGTAAAGTATGATCGGGTTGGGTACCCAAAACCCAAACCCGCCCCGCCCGAATATCCGAAATTATTTATTTTTTAAAAAAAATCAATTTTATTATTTTATAAAACTAAGCTAAAATACCTAATAAACTAAATCCTAAATCGCTTTCCACTGTCTTCAGCCTCCTTGACTGTCGGATAATTTCTAAATCCTAAATCGCTTTCCACTCTCGGATAATTTTGATTCCTCTTCATAGTCGACGACTCCTTGACTCAGACTCAGGCTTCACTCTTCAGCGTCGACCTCGATTCCTCGACGACTCCTTAACCACCGGCGACCTCCGCCTCCGACCGGTGACCGCCCTGCTCCAGTCTCCACTCTCCAGACCTCTCTCTTTGTCTCTCAAATCAATCGACCATCGCCCTGCTCCTTTTCTTTGGTAATCGACCATCGACTTTGCTACTTTTCTTCTTAGTTTTCTAGTTTCTACACTCTTCTCTCTCAGTTCTAGTTTTCTAGTTTTAATTTTTATTTTGATGGAATTGAAATTTGGTAATTTACTTACTAATTACTGTTACTTATGTTGGAATTGAAATGTATGCATGAACAATGACAATCTTTCACGACTAGCTCATATATCAATATCCACACACAACATAATGACACACTTGATAGCACAACTAACAGTCGACATAAAATTAAAGAAGAAAACTATTCTAATTCTTGTGATTCGAAGTCTGATCATTTGGGGTGTCATATAGTCTATGAAAAGTGATTTGGATGAAAAACTTACCAAGTAAAAAGATGGTTAGCATCAAAACAAGCATGATGTCTTTGGAGGCCTAACCCGAACCACCCGATCCGAACCACCCGAACCCGATCTCACGTGAACCCGAACTACTCGAACTTCATTCGGTCGGATTTCGGGGCATTCCAGCCTACCCGAATATCCGATCGGGTTTAGGGTTTGGGTACCCAACCCGACCGATGCACACCCCTAGTTCGAATCACGTAGGGGGTGTATGGGATTGCTTATTTGAGGTGTTTTTTTGGCTTATTGTGGGATAAGCACTTTCTAGTGTTTGGATGGAGAAAAAATCAAAGTGCTTATAGCAGTGCCAAACCGGAGATAATCACTCACGAATCAACTTATTTGAAAAGTGTTTATGACTGTTTTGGTTATTTTATATGTATAAGCAATCCCAAACACTTTTAAATAACAACTTATTAGCTTATTATGTTTTGGTACCACAATAAGTTAATCCAAACACTTTTTAAAAAACTCCGGTTTAACACCACATAAAAGTTGGTAAAGCTGTTTTCAAAATAAGGGGGTGTTTGGGATTGCTTATTTGAGGGGCTTTTTAGTTTATTGCGATTTGACACCGGAGATAAGCCCTTTTGAGTGTTTGGATGGAAAGAAAAGAAAAGAGCTTATAGCGGTGCCAAACCGCTGAAAAGCCATTTTTGATAAGTCATTTTGTTCTAACTTATCAACTTATTTCAAAAGTGCTTATGATTTTTTGGGTTCTTTTATATGTATAAACAATCCCAAACACCTTTAAATAACAACTTATTAGCTTATTACGATTTGGTACCACAATAAACTAATCAAAACACTTTTTAGAAAACTCAAATTTGACACCAGATAGTTGATAAGGACTTCTCAAAATAAGCATAAGTTGTTTTAAATAAGCAATCCCAAACACCCTAAGTGTAGGGTGTTTTAATAACACTCCATCCAAAAACGAGGTGAAGTCGGCAGGCAAACAAGCTTCAGTCGCCGTTGCCGTTGTTCTCCTACTCATATGACGACAGTATCGCCTTCTCCTTCCAATACCCTTGATTCCATTTCTCCCATAAATCTAATCATGGACCATCAGACCTCCTCTCCATCCCAATCACTCCATGACCCAATTCCTCCCTTCGATTTTACTTCCTCAATCACCACCCCTGACCTCCTTCACCTTTCCTTCAACCAAGACTCTGCCTGTTTCGCAGCCGGCACCGACCGTGGCTTCCGTATCTACAACTGCGACCCCTTCCGAGAGATTTTCCGTCGGGACTTTGACACCGCTGGCGGTATCGGTGTCGTCCAGATGCTCTTCCGATGTAACATACTCGCTTTAGTCGGTGGTGGACCCGAGCCACACTATCCTTTAAACAAGGTCATGATTTGGGACGACCATCAGAGCCGATGCATCGGTGAACTCTCCTTTCGCTCCGAGGTTAAGTCTGTACGCCTGAGGCGGGACCGGATTGTCGTGATTTTACTTCAGAAGATTTATGTTTATAATTTTGCGGATTTGAAGCTTTTGCAACAGATAGATACATTCACAAACTCCAAGGGCTTATGTGAGGTTTCTCATCTTTCTGGATCAATGGTGTTGGTGTGCCCAGGGCTGCGGAAGGGGCAAATCAGGGTGGAGCATTACGCATCGAAGCAGACCAAGTTTATAATGGCTCATGATTCCAGGATTGTTTGTCTTGCTCTCACTCATGATGGCAGGTTGCTCGCCACTGCCAGTAGCAAGGGAACTCTAATTCGAATATTCAACACTCTTGATGGTTCCTTGCTTCAGGAGGTATTGTAATTGTCTATTGAATTTGATTGTGATTGTTATTGCATTAGAAACATACTACATAGGTCTAAGGAACTAGGCTATGCATATCGACATCTTTTTGAAAGTTATAAGCCTTAATATCACCTTCTCAATATGGAAATTTGGTGTAGATTATATATCTTATGGGGAGAATTATGTGGGGCTGACAAAATGAAGGATGAAGAGAAAAAGTGAATGATATAAATGAATAGCTTCATATTAGATGTTCTTATTGACTTGATATCGGATGTTTACTTGCTTATTTAGCATTCTGTGTATCAAGAAATGTGCATAATTTAGTTTGAAAGGATAGATTTATTATTTTAGTACCTCAATCGTAGGTGGCTGGCAGTATAATCTTGCCTTACATAGTTTTGAACATCTAGTCATCTTTTGATTCCTTCTCAATGTGGCTGCTATAGTGAATCATTGCCTGCGGCTTTAGGAAAGAAAATCTTACTGAACATTGTTCTTAATGCTCATATTTTCTTTTGGAATTTTGTGGCTCGATGATTCTGTTCACCAATGGCCTCTCTTTAGATGGGAATTGTGTTTATCAAGTTGTTTTGGTTTAACGATCTCTTAAGTATTGGTGGAAGTTCTACTGGTGTTGCATAGAAATTGTTTTTGATGGGGATATGAAATCTTAGAAAGTGTCTCTTGAAAAGCATGCCCAACCCCAAAACTTTCAACTCCAGTCCCGGCTTTGTGCTGGCACTGGAGGGTCCCTTCACTCTCACCGGTCCTCAAAGTCAAGGCCCCCACCAAAACATATGTCTTTGTTGGGTGGTATCGCCATCGACCACTTCACACCTAGCGTCATGGTTTCGCCCTAAACTTTGATTTGGCTTTTCAGTGGTAGAATTAGTCATAACTTGAATAATGGTCCTGGAGATCATAGGAGATTTAGTATATTGCATAGAGTTTTTGAGAGAATTATAATTTGAAATGACTGTTTTATCATTGTTCATGTAAATGGACTTTCTTGTCCTTAAAGACTTATAGTGTTACTTCTTCTTCTTTGTACAAGTAAATGTGGGCTAGGTAGAATTTGTTTATCTTTGTATTTTGAATATGATTTATTATTTGTGTCTCATTATCAATCAACTTTTACCTTATTATAAAATATGAATCAGATTTGTATAAATTAAAAAAAAAAAATAAGGGTCTATTCTTGTTATTAATTCAAAGCACAATATTTCACGAGGCACAGTTTTTCAAACAAATCTACCTTCCCCCCTGGCCACCTACATGACCGGCTTTATTAGTCTTTCCTCCTCCACCATCTGCAACCCTACTTTTATCTTGTTAACCACCAACACCACCAGACAACACAGTCGTTGATTGTCCTAATTCATCACATACACATAAGAGTCCAGATTTGGAATCTTACACAACATGTTTTGATACCCACCTAAATTTGTAGTTGCCAATTCGTGAATTAAATAATCACTATACAAATTTCATGAATTGCATGTCATGGATTAATCATGGGTTGACTTCAATAATTTTCTAAATTAATCCATACAAATTAATATGTACAAATGTAAAACACAAAAAATAAGCATTGTAAATATAATTGTATTAATCATGAGAAAGTTGTCTTGTCTTGTTAGTCTACCAAACAAAACCTTTGTTTTGTTCATATGACCACTCATAGGTATTAGATTAATAAACTTTACACAGAAATCCGAAAAACAACAGAAATAAGGTAAAAATCATATAATTCACCAATCCATGGGCGACTTCCCAGTTTGATTGCAATTCAGGCAACATTCTGGTCTACTAAGGAGATTACATCTTTAACTTCATGAGTCGAATTGGTTCATAGGATTAGAATTGCAAACCACTTGTTATGACTTATGAGAGAGTACAAAACCCTTGTTGAGGAGAAAATACACTTAGTTGAGAATCAGATTGAGCCTTTGCCACCAAATTGAGTCTTGCGCACATCAAAACTGGTACACATTTGTCCATTTCAGATTGAATCATGAGTTTGGAACCGTTGTCCTACACCATATATCGAAGTCCATATTTCACATATCTTGCTGTCCCAAAGGAAATCGAACCTGTCTTCACTCCCAATTGTCCATCAATCGGTTGATGCTGAGTTTGCTAAAGTAGACCCTGAAATGGAAGTGATTTTGTTGCTGTTTTGATCTAAATGTTGTTGCTATGATATTGCCACTGTTGTTGCTCTGAAAAACACACTTCTTGTGTTGCATTGCAATCGCAGTCCATGTAGGACCAGACACGTTTTGCTGCATCCTCAAGACCTCAACCATCTTCTAACTTCACATTTCCATTTCTTCTTTATGTAAAACGTACAAATATCCACTCTTATATC
Organism: Arctium minus; assembly: GCA_954870635.1. Lineage (NCBI taxonomy): Eukaryota > Viridiplantae > Streptophyta > Magnoliopsida > Asterales > Asteraceae > Arctium > Arctium minus. Next base: position 66,589,417 of record OX941080.1, on the reverse strand, counting down.
CATCAATTTTCTCAAAACTCAGGGGAGAGGGCTGGGAAGGTGGTAATTATTATTGAAACTTATTTTATCCAAAACAAATATAAAGATTTGGCATTTAGGTAACTAAATGAATCTGTAATCAGAGATTTTATTATTGATTTTCTTATAAATACAATGAAATAGTATAAGGATATATATAGGCAAGAAAGCTAGAAAAGGAAACCCTAAAAGAGAAAACCCTAAGGGCCCGCGAGCTAATTGGGCCTAAGTAAAGAATTACATATTTTACATTCTAACACTCCCCTTCAAGCTGGAGCATAGATATTAATCATGCCCATCTTGTTACAGATAGAAGAGATCCGCGAACCAGGTAAAGCTTTGGTAAAGACATCGGCAAGTTGACTTCCTGTTCGAACAAAGGGAGTTGAGATGGTTCCATCTTCTAGCTTTTCACGAGTGAAATGGCAGTCCACTTCAATATGTTTTGTTCTCTCATGAAACACGGGATTATTTGCAATGTGGATAGACGCCTCATTATCACAATATAGATTCATTGGTTTAGATTGAGCAAACCCAAGTTCACCTAGCAGATTACGCAACCATATCAATTCACAAGTGGTTTGGGCCATAGCCCTATATTCAGATTCAGCGCTTGACCGGGAAACGACATTCTGTTTCTTGCTTTTCCACGAGACTAGATTTCCTCCAACTAACACACAATAGCCTGTCGTAGACCGTCTGTTCGTAGGATCTCCATTATAGTCAGCATCTGTAAACCCTTCTATGACATGATGACCGTGATTTTGATAAAGAATGCCAAGACCAGGGGCACCCTTTAGGTACTTCAGTATATGTCTAACGGCCTCTCAATGTGGAGTTCTTGGAGATGACATAAACTGACTTACAACACTCACTGGAAAAGCGATGTCAGGACGTGTAATCGTCAGGTAGTTTAGCTTTCCCACAATTCTTCTGTACTTTTCTGGATCCTCAAGTAGATCTCCATCGTCTGCTTTCAATTTCATGTTCGGAATCATTGGGGCCTCACACGGTTTTGTTTCAATCATCCCAGAGTCATTCAATACATCCAAACAATATTTCCGTTGAGACAAACAGATCCCTTTCCGAGTACGAGATACTTCAATTCCCAAGAAGTATTTTAAAGGACCTAGATCCTTTGTTTGAAACCGAGACGTAAGGAAATCTTTCAGCTTCTTGATCCCAATCCCATCACTCCCAGTAATCACAATGTCATCAACATACACCACTAGTAGAATGCATCCAGAAGGGGATGAAGTAAAGAACACAGAATGATCATAAGAGCTCCTCCGTAAGCCAAACTCAGTCACTACAGCATTGAACCGTCCAAACCAAGCATGAGGGGATTGCTTTAAACCATACAATGATTTACGTAACTTACAGGCTCTACCAGACTCCCCCTGAGCAGCAAACCCAGGTGGTTGCTCCATATAAACTTCCTCATGTAAATCACCATGCAGGAATGCATTTTTCACATCCAGTTGGTGTAGGACCCAGTCATAAGTAGCGGCTAATGAAATAAACAAGCGGATGGAGGGTACCTTAGCCACAGGAGAAAATGTCTCGTAGTAGTCGACCCCATAAGTCTGAGCATATCCTTTAGCTACCAACCGGGCTTTCAGACGAGCCACTGATCCATCTGGATTAACTTCCACAGTGAATACCCATTTGCAGCCAATTGCCTTTTTACCTGCAGGTAACTCTACCAAATCCCATGTATTATTATGATCTAGAGCATTAATCTCTTCAATCATGGCATCCCGCCATCCAGAATTAGCCAAAGCTTCACCAACCGTTTTAGGAACAGGACAGGAATCAAGTGTGGAGATCAAAGAGCGAGAACGAGAAGAAAGTTTATCATAGGAAACAACAGAAGAAATAGGGTAAGTACATGAGCGCTTACCTTTCCGAAGGGCAATGGGAACATCAAGATCAGGATCCTGTGTATCGGAAGGTGGTGGATCACTTGAAGCAGTAGGATCATCATTAGAAGGATCTGATGACGATGATGAAGATGGTATAGGGTCGGGATCTGACGTAGGTCGTTGCCGCCTATTATACACATGAACTATCGGTGGTTTAGTAGGCTCTTGATGTTGTGTCGAGTCGGATAGGATAGGGGATTCGATAACTGGTACGGTATATACCAACAAATCATCGCTATCTCTTGGATTGCAAGGAGTGGACACAGGAAAGAAAGGTATATTATCATGGAATGTAACATCTCGAGATACAATGTATCGATTAAGCGTGGGAGAAAAACACTTGTACCCTTTTTGAAGTCGAGAGTAACCAAGAAAGATACATTTCAGAGATTTTGGATCCAACTTAGTTATGTGTGGTCGGGTATCACGGACAAAACAGGTACTACCAAAGATCTTTGGGTCGACAGGAAACAATGACTTTGTAGGAAAGAACTGAGAAAGGACTTCTTCCATCCAAAACAACAGATGTCATTCGGTTGATGAGAAAACAAGCAGTAGCAATAGCATCAGCCCAGAAGAGTTTTGGAACAGTCATGTGAAATAATAGAGCCCGAGCCACCTCTAAGAGATGACGATTCTTTCGTTCAGCAACCCCATTTTGGGCTGGTGTGTCAACTCAGGAAGACTCATGAAGAATACCATTTTGAAGCATATATGACCGAAATGTTTGAGACAAATATTCTTTTGCATTATCGCTACGAAGAGTTTGAATGGAGACTTTAAACTGTGTTTTAATCTCAGTATAAAATGAACAAAAATGGGTAAACACCTCAGATCGATTTTTCATAAAGTAAAGCCAAGTAGTACGAGAGTAATCATCAACAAAAGTAACGAAATACTTAAATCCAAGTTTTGAAGTGACCGGACATGGTCCCCAAACATCAGAATGGACTAACTCAAATGGGGACGAGGCCCGCTTATTATAGACTCTAGGACTTAAATGAATATGTTGATGTTTGGCATACTGACAAAACTTACACTGTAGAGAAGATAAAGAAGAAAACTCATGACACAACTTCTTCAAATTCTGTAAAGAAGGATGACCTAATCGACAATGAACTTCAAGTGGAGACGATGAGTTGGAACAAGCCAAAGAGCAAGGTGTTTGATGTTCAAATATATATAGGCCGTCAGTTTCCCGCCCTTTACCAATAATCCTCTTCGTCGACAGATCCTGAAAGACACAGAAATCAGAATAGAATGTGACACAACAATTTAAAGCACGAGTAATTTTACTGACTGATAACAAATTGAACGAGAAATTGGGTAGACTCAGGACAGAAGATAACGAAACAGATGGAGTAAGATCAATGGTGCCAGAACCAAGGACAGGTGTGATAGACCCATCAGCAATTGTGACATGTGATGGAGACGTGTGTTTATTGAAATTAGAGAAGATAGTGGGATTACCTGTCATGTGAATCAATGACCCATTTGGAGGCAGAGGATAATAGGCATGTACTAGAGTTACCCGTCTCAGCAAAAGTAGCAGTCGGAGCAGTGGAATTCTCAGTCCCTAAAAGTCGAGCATATTCTTCTGCGGGTATAGTAACCGTACTACCAGATGGTTTGTCTTCTCCGGTCATCTTCCAATGAATCACAAACCAGAAAATCGAAGTTGGACAAAGAATGCACTCACAGGGTGCCAGAAAACCAACGAACAAAAACGAGAACAAACAACGCACTCACAGGGTGCTAGAAGACGAACATACCAAGCGAAAAAAGGGGAAAATTCTTCGATCCAGACAAAACGTACCAAGCGAACATTGATAAAAAAAAAAAAGCACCAAAATCTCGGAAGTTACTATTCACACCGGAATTACTATTCACACCGGAGTACTATTCACACCGGAGTTACTGTTCACGCCGACAGAAAGTAGGGCGGCTGCTATTAGGGTTTTGGGAGCGGCGGCTCTGATACCATGTAATCAGAGATTTTATTATTGATTTTCTTATAAATACAATGAAATAGTACAAGGATATATATAGGCAAGAAAGCTAGAAAAGGAAACCCTAAGGGCCCGCGAGCTAATTGGGCCTAAGTAAAGAATTACATATTTTACATTCTAACAGAATCAAATTGGTTATTGTACATTAATGCATTATTTTTGGTATCCACATCTAGCTAATGCTGTAATCATGAAGGGTAAGCAGTCAAATAACATGCTCAGGGGTAAAATAGTTGGTTTTCCTACTTCTGTAGGTAAATGGCCAGAAATGGGGTATCTGAAACGAAAGAAGAGTAACCTATCTGATAATTTTAATTCTTTTATATGTATAACATACTAAATCTTCTATGGGAGTCTCAACTCTTTCGCTTGTGAAAAAAAACTGTATATCTGTTTGTTTGAAATCATGACTATAACAAGAAGGAAAGATTGACGTTGGTGTGGGATAACAAGCAGGGCAAAAGAAGTGACAAAGACCTTTTGAAATTTTTGTGATCAGAAAGTTCTTTTGAGGTTGGAAGGGGAAGTTCATAGGATAGCGAGAGTAGCTATTGTTTATGGGGAACAATGTTGGGCCACCAAAAAGTGACATTTGAAAAGGTTGTGTATAGAGAAATCATTAATGCTATCGTTGATGTGTTCCATCACAATCAGTGGCGGACCCAAGGATTGTCGCCGAGTGGGTGCACCTTTAAATTGGATCAAATGCCAGCTTTGCTGCTTGATGTGTTTTTAGCCGAATTCTGCCTTCACGGAATTTTTAAAGGTTTTTGGTTGATTTCGAGGGACTTTTTTGGGTTTTTTGTTGATTTTGAGAGAATTTTTCGATTTTTTGGTTGATTTCAAGAGATAGTTTTAAGGTTTTTTTGTTGTTGATTTCGTGGGGCTTTTTTGGTTAATTTCAAGATAATTTTTCGGTTTCCTTAGTACTAAACTAATGTATAGGATGTTCTGCAAATTAAAATTAACTAACTAAATTTAAATAACTTTAGATTGATCAAACAAATTAACATCAACAAGACAACAACTATAAAAACTCAAAACAAACAAATAAATCACGTAAACAAATAAATAAAATCATGTAAACATAGTTGTATAACATTATAACTAATCAATTTAGGGCAAAGACTAATATAAAATTAAAACAATTTTTAAAAAATGCACCTTTAACCCCCAATTCCTCAAATGTTATGGAGCACCCTCCAAACTTTAGCGGATGCACCTTTTATACCCTAAAAAATTTCTCCTTACGAAATCAGATCGAGCGGGTGCACGGGACCCCGCTCCCCTCTATGTAGGTCCGCCCATGCTCACAATGAGGGAAGAGATTAAAAGTTTTACATCCTTTAGGAGATTGGGGTTGTACTATGAGATATTGACACAACAACCGTTAAGATGTTTAGTCATCTCCAATATAAAACTTCGAATACAAACGAACTGAACATTCAGCAAACCGTTCGTTAACCGTTCGGCAGGAAGTTCGTTTATTTAATAAACGAACAAACATGAACTTCTTTTTATGTTCGTTTAAAGGTCTCTTCCTTTCATTTATGTTCATGAATATTTGTCCATTTATGTTCCTTTACGTTTGTTTACTGATGATAATAAATTAACAATTAAATATTTAAGAAGTTAACATTTTCCAAAAATAAATAAATAATAAAACTGTGCTTTTACCCCTTCCCACAGGCTTCCTTATGTAATCATTTGTACACCTCTATTTTCTCTAAGTTTTCGATGTAGGATGAGCCCATACCGTCTTTCCTCATTAGTCTTTCCTCACTGAGATGAGAAGTGAGAATGAGATTCCATCCCATTCCACATCGGTGGGATTTAACATCCTTTTCCTTTATCTCTAGTATATATATTAATATAATCCTCATCCCTTTACCATTCGATTGTTTTACCACTTACTAGTGGCTTGAGCCCAGTCAAGGGCTTTCATTGGAGCACCCCATGAAAGCGGGTGCACCTTCTGTTCGTTTACGTTCGTTTAGCATTTTAACGAACGGACATGAACACACCCATTTTCTAAACGAACGGACACGAACACCAAAATTTGCGTTCGTTTCATGTTCGTTCGTTTGTTCGGTTAAGTTAAACGAACGAACATGAACGATCCTTTGTTCGTGTTCGTTCGGTTCGTTTACAGGCCTACTTGTACCAAGAGAAAGATGTTAGAAGTAGGGTAGCCCAAGATCGACGTGGGGAAGGTGGTCAAAAAAGATTTCAATGAGATTACCAAAGGAGTTGGCTTAGAGGGTAGTATGTGGAAGATTGCTTATTCTGTTCTCAGCCCTAGAGGGTTTCACTTCTTCAAATTTGTTGAGTTCATTGGTAACCTACTTACCTACACACTAGTTCGAGATAAGTAGGCTTCTTGTTCTGGATTAAATATGTTGTCCCATTCAGTAAAGAGCACGGTTGTATAGACAAAATATTGAAGCAATTCTGCATCAATGATCCCAATGCTGGAATTGATGCTGGCAATAATATTTTTGAAATCAATAGTGACATTCACAGAAGACTAATGTAGCTGAATGGAAACAAATGTTGGAGGACCGAGGACCTTAACTAGAGAGTTTTAGCAGTAAATAGGCTCCTTGTGTGGGTTTGCTGCTCCTAATAGGACCTGACTTTCCTGCTTGTCTTATTTACTGATCTTACCTACATGTTTAAGTTGTGTATGTACACTCTTGCCAGTACACCTTTGAATCATGCACACACATTGAATCATTATTCTACCTGTTATATTTTCCTAGTACCCGTTATATTACCTATCTTATTGCCTGCTGCACACATCTTTGCTTTGTGCACAAGCCAGGGGGTCTTCATGGAAACAACCTCTCGATCCTTGTGGTTGAGGTAATGTCTGCCTAAATCCCCCCCCCCCCCCCTCCAAACCCACCCAACACACCCACCCACCTTTGACTAGGGGCAGATAAGGTATTTGAGGATGGTGTTTTCTGGGAGAATGTCTTTTCTAGATATCTTCTGTTTTGGTTCACTTCAACAAGAGCTTTCTTTGTACATGATTTTGGCTGTAGAACTTTTTGTTCTTCTTGATTGAGAATCATATATTGCAAACTTGAGATTCCTTGAATTCATTTTCTATGCATCTTTAGTGATAAGGTTCCCAGATGGATTTCTGAATCTATAAGCAGTAATTAAAATGTTGAACTTTCAACGGTTTTTCCAATAATGTGTATGTTAATAACTATGTTTTTAGTTGGATTAAGAGAGGTGGTGAATGGTTGGTTCAACAAGTAATGAACCTGACAGAATTATTTAGTCGGCTGGACTACAAGTATAATGATTAGTCTTTTTATGCTTCCACGCTCATTGTACCTTCAAGATCATTAACATGTCCATGTACTTCATTTGAAATTGTAGTGTGTTCATTTCCCATTTGAAGATGTTGGAAGTCATTATTTTAGTGAGATAATAGGTGTATTATATTTTTATATGTTTTGCATTCCATCGCTGTTCATCAAAACCTTTCTGAAATATATATATATATATATATACACACACACATATACACATTCAAAACCATTCCTACATCAGCAGCACTTATGGATTATTTTTTATCATTGCTTTTTGCACTTTGAATTCAGGTAAGGAGAGGCGCAGATAGAGCAGACATCTACAGCCTTGCTTTCTCTACAACAGCAGAAAGGCTAGCTGTTTCAAGTGACAGGGGTACCGTTCATGTTTTCAACTTAAAGATCGATTCTGGGCCGTTGGGAATCGAAAGATCGCAAAGTGTGTCGGAGCTAAATAATGCAACTTCACCGGTTGTTTCACATCTATCGTTCATGAAAGGTACTATTACTATACCCCCACTAATGGAATCTACAGTTTATTTTTCTTGGTAATGAATAAAATGCCCCAAGTTCACTGGGGTCTTTTTCTATTAAGCTATTAGTTTCCCATAAAGCTTTCTTTCAAGAAAAAAGAGCCGGGGAAAACCCCAAAGAGTATTTTGGCATTAAGCAGCAGTTGTTGGTGTTGCAGGTGTACTACCAAAGTATTTCAGTTCAGAATGGTCAGTGGCTCGTGTTCATTTGAACGAGGGTTTGCAGTATGTTGTTGGCTTTGGTCACCAGAGGAACACGGTTGTGATCCTTGGAATGGATGGGAGGTAAATATTTTTGCATGTAAATAGATTGTATTCGATTTTAATGATCTGATTTAGCTTAAAAGAGAGTGTGTGTGTGTGTGCAGCTTCTATCGATGCGAGTTTGATCCGGTAGGTGGTGGGGAGATGAGTGTGGTGGAATGCCACAATTTCCTGAAGCCAGAAGAAAAAGTAAGCTTGTGTTGAGAAACAATTAATATAGGTTTGTTAGGTCTGTGTGATTATATTTATGGGTGATGAGAAGAGGTTTTGTAAATATGTATGTATATTCTACTTACTGAACTCTAATTAATAAAGCCAAGCTCCCCTTTGTTTACCTGTACTAATAGCCCCTCCATCATTTCATCCCCTTCCCTACATATTATTATGTTGGGGCTGGTGGTGATCATTATGGCTGCAAGTAGTTATTTCTGCCTGCAAACTATGGGATTGTGGTTTTTGATATAAACTACTTTCCATGTGTTGTTATGTGTAAAACATGTGGTCTTCATATAGTATTGTTTTATATATGATATTTGATTACATATATATAATGTAGGGGAGTGGAGTAAGGTTAATAGGAGAACTCTCAGAAAAATGAAAAACTGAGGGATATCTTAATAATCATTTATCTGTACGGTATGCACATATGCATACAAGTAATTGAAGATATTTCTTGGTTTTATGTACGTGTGCATGTTATGAACATGTGCATATGAAACAAGCTACTTGTATGCACATGTGCACACTGTACATATGAATGATTATTAGGATGTTACTTAATTTTTTATTTTATTTACGGTTTTCACTTAAACGTGACTTTATGAGAGCCTTCTTTTGAGATCCGTGAGATCCAATATAAACCATAAATCATATTAATGAATGGTTAAATTAGGAAATAAGTAATTATGGTAATTTTGAATAAAATTTTAAATAAACGTTATTATGGGTATGTTGCAATTTTCCTCTCTCCTCTTTTCTCTCTCCTCTTTTCTCTCTCCTTACAATAACATAATCTAAAAAATGAAACTAGACACATTGTGAACATAAAGGTAATCTAACAATTATCACAATGTGTTACTTGGTAAAAAACCGTTTTCTCTAGTAGTGTATTTAACCAATATTACACCAACATTCGTCCTTGGCAAAGTCCTATATACATTAAGGTGCCGTTTGTTTTTTAAGAGGTCTAAAGTCTGAAGCATTGTTTTAGTTATGTTTAATAAGAGGTGGTGTGCAAAAAGGCCTGAACGATTCAGACTTAAGAGACATTAAGAGGTTTTTAAAAAAAAAAAAAACAACCCCTAAGTCTCGATAAATACATGTGAATAATATTGCACATAAACTTACAACTTAGTACATTTCTACAAAAAGAAAAATATTTATCAATCGGACAATTATTTTCCAGACATTCCCAACTTGAAAAGGACTTAGCAGGACACTTTCATAAGTTGACCAGAGGTGTATAAAGATGCACACTACACGTACAAGTTTGAAATGGAACTAACATTAAAAGAGTGAGACCTCACATGAGTTTAGATTTTACGTTTAACAAGTGACATTTTATAACAAAATATTTTAATCTTAACTTACATATTTTATAACCAAATATTTTTGTTACTGTGCAACGTACGGTACCACATATTAGTTTTATAATATAGTAAAGATGTCACACAAGATATAATGAAAATACAAAGAATATGACTTATCATAGTGTGGCTATGTGGCGGGACTATGAGGTAGGGCTATATAAATATAAACCCCAACTTTGTGATCATTAATTAATACACCTCACTTAATTTATCAATCTAGTCTTATCTCCCACCTATTTTGTTGGGACAAGAAAATGCATTTTTCTCTCACTCAGCCCTGTCATGTCCTAGTTGTTTACCTCTTCATACTTCCATTAAGAGATAACCTCTGAATCGCTAAGAGATGAATCTTATTTGGCAAAAAATAAGTATGCCTCTTAATGGTTCAAAAACCCTCTGAATGATAACCATATTTCATTTTGCACTATATTATAAGAGCCTCTTAATCATTCTGATGACTTGATTATTTTGCACCAAACCATTCAACAACAACTAGTTTTTATCATGTCTAACGTACCTACCAAACTAGTAATGCACAGTTAGAAAATCTTTAGCAATTGATAAAAAGAGGCTTTAAGCCGTAGAGATTGTCAAATGGGTATGGGCCTGTCATAGGATCAGAACGATAATGGGTATGCGCCAGTTAAGGGATCGTTGACCCGGTCAAGTTTTAAACTATGTAGTTGTTTGTTGGCCAACAACTATATAACCATCGTTAACCACAAGGCTTGTGGTGTAGCGGTAATCACCTAGGGAGTTCATAGCTCAACCCGGGTTCGATTCCCTGCATTCGCAACTTTGTGGTCACTGGGTTTAACCTTAGGGTTGCATGCTTTAGCAGTCGGTTTCTTTGCCAAGGGATTGGTCTGGGCCAAAGGCCCAGGACACCCTTTACAATATATATATATATATATATATATTATAACCGTCCAAGAGTGTGTGTTTGTTTGTGTGTGTACAACTGATGTGGAATGTTGGAAAATTTACCTAACTCTCAAACGTAAAAAAACACTCACAATATTCTCTATAATTCGTGATCCTGGCTCGTGTTTTTGTTTTGGCTCTCAATATTTGCTATTAATATTGTATTTGTGTTCCAACAAATCGCATCCTCCAACAATGTCGGTGCTTCATCCAACAAAAACGATCCTGTTGATAAATTAAAAGTAAGCTCTGGTGTTTGGAAGGATTTCCAATTGGTTATTCTTTAAAGTGGGAAACGAAAGGCACAACACAAAAAGTGTTTTAACTTTCCTTTACGGCAGAAGGAAATTTGACGTAAAAACACCAAGCTAGGAAATCATGTGGTGTGCTAAAAGCGGCGGATGCAACCTCAACTAAATACACAAGACACAGTTTGGTTGTATGAATGGGAAAATGACAACAAAATGTGTCATTCAAGAAGGGTTGTTGTCCGGCCTTTTAATAACCCCATATTGACCAAGTTGATCAAAAAACGCTACAACCTCGTTACAAACTGGTATGTCGTCAAACTCTTAGACGAAATCTATAATAATATAGAAAATGGCACAATCAAAAATGCAACAAATTTTTATAATTTGATATATTTGTGTGTTTTAACATGGTGACGTGTGGAGAACGCCATATCACATTCTTATATATATATATATATATATATATAGATAGATAGGGTGCGTTTCTTTTGCAAACCAAACAATTTGTACAAACTATGCAAACCACTATATTAGGAAACAATAGATATATTTATGGATAATGATTATGATTCATTAATAATGATTGTGATATATATGGAAAATGTTAAGTTTATTCATTATAATCATGATTTTAAATTAGGAAACATAATAAAATCATATATTCATTAGACTTGATGAACGGCTAAGATTGGTTTGCATAGTTTGTACAAATTGCTTGGTTTGCAAAAGAAACGCACCCTAAATATATATATATATATATATGCATAATTGTCCATTGGAATGACCTGGAATTTTGAAAATTACTAAAACACGAAATCACATTTTGAGTTGTTTGGTACACCATATTCGGCAGCACGTTTATTTATAATTATTTAAATTTTGTAGAACTTAATTGTTTATTCATATAAGTAATCATTATTTCATTTGACAATGTTGATAGTAATATGACATGTATGCCAAAATTAACATCGCCAATGAACCATATTTATATGCTTCATTATTTCATACACGCTATAGTAAACACATTATTAATTTAATCGTTTAAAACGGTTCAGGGATGGATCAAGATTGCATAAGAAATTAGACAATTGCTAAACCGAATTTTCATCAAACAAGGAAAAACCATCAAAAATATCAGTTGAATTTTACAATCAGATCATATTAAAAACATAAAATAAGAGACAGGCTATGATCAAATGTTTAAAAGTCACCTCTTGTCATCAGTCTTATTAAAGGCTAGCTATGACCGTCTTCGTGACGCACATAGCACAAGGCTCGTGTCTGATTCCACATTACACTTATGGCACGTCATGCTCTAATGCATGTTTTCTTATAAGGCGTTATTTGATCTTTTTTTTACTCTTCTAGTGTTTTACTTTTTAGTTTCTACTACATGAATTACTTCAATATGGTCATATATAAGTGTAATAGTAAAAAAAACATGTATATATATATAGACGAAGGATCACGTGAGAAGTTGAGGTTAACGTGAGAAGCATGAGAAGTAGATCTGAACTTTTGATCCACTTTTAATCAAATGTCCTCCCATGAATGTGTTTTCTCTAAATGCTCAAGGTCGGGGGGGTATGGACAAGAAAAAATGGGTGAAAGAATTATGTGCTTGCAATAGGGTTAATTTTTTGGCTCTCCAAGAGACAAAATTGACAAGACTAGATTTATTTGTGGTGAAATTTCTTTGGGGTAATCCTTTTTTTTTACTTTGCTTCTAGCTCGGCTAGGGGTAGATCCGGTGGCATTTTGTGCATTTGGGATAGTACTTTATTTAAAAAGTATCGATCTTTTTCTTCACAGTATTTTGTGGCTATCGAAGGAGTTTGGATGCCTAATGCCTTATCTTTGTTGGTTATCTCCGTATACGCGCCTCAAGACACGGGTCTTAAACTCAACTTATGGTCGACTATTTTGGGTATGATTAGAAGATGGCATGGAGAGGTTATTGTGATGGGTGACTTTAATGAAGTTCGCAATTCTTCAGAAAGATATGGTTCGGTTTTTCAGGCTTCCAATGCAGATAGATTCAATGCTTTCATTCGTGATGCAGATCTTCATGACCTCCCTCTTGGTGGGTATTCTTTTACCTGGACAAACAAATGGGCTTCTAAAATGAGTAAGCTTGACCGGTTCCTCTTGTCCGATGGCCTTCTTGATATAATGCCCGATATTGTGGGATTGGTGCTTGATCGTAAGCTTTCTGACCATAGGCCTATTCTCTTTAAGGAGCTTGCCTTTGATTACGGGCCTACGCCATTCCGCTTGTTCCATTCTTGGTTCGATATGCCTGATTTCGACCAAATTGTGAAAAATTCATGGTGTGATGTTAGTGTCCAAGATCTTAATGGTATGATTGCTTTTAAACAGAAGCTTCAATTATTAAAAACAAATCTTCGCACATGGATTGGTGATAAAAGAAAGAGTGATATGGAGGTTTAAATGGGCATTAAAAAAAGCCTTAGGGACATTGACGCTCGGATTGATTCGGGAAATGCTTCTAGATTGGATATGGAATCTCGTATTCACCTCATGAAGAATTTAGGTGACATGGAAAGGGTCAAAAATTTGGATGTGGTGCAAAAAGCTAAGATCTGTTGGGGCGTTGAAGGAGATGATAATTCCAAGTTTTTCCATGGAGTTCTTAAAAGGAAAAGACGTCAGTTAGCCATTCGTGGAGTTATGATTGATGGCGATTGGATTACGGACCCGGGCAAGGTTAAAGACGAGTTTCATTCCCATTTTCAAGATAGATTCAACACTAGTGGCGGGTTACGACCCAATTTAGCGTTGAATTTGCCGAAAGTTTTATCAACCGATCAAGCTTCTTTTCTTGAGGAGCCTTTTTCACGGGATGAGATCAAAAAAACCGTTTGGGATTGTGGAGCGGACAAAGCACCGGGACCGGATGGATTTACTTTTCGTTTTTTCCAGAAATTTTGATCCCTTATTGAAGAAGACGTGGTGAAATTGGTGGGTGACTTTTTTGAGACTGGTCGATTCCCAAAAGGTTGTAACCCTTCTTTCATTGCTCTCATTCCGAAATTACAAGACGCTAAATTTGTTAAAGATTATAGGCCGATTAGTCTTATCGGTTGCCAATATAAAATTATTGGAAAACTTCTTGCTAATCGGCTATCTTTGGTTATTGGAGATATTGTTAGTAGTGAGCAATCCGCTTTCATTAAAGGGCGTCAAATTCTGGATGGACCTCTAATTTTGAATGAGGTCATGGATTGGTATAAAAAAAATCGGTCAAAGCTTTTGGTTCTCAAAGTTGATTTCGAGAAAGCATATGACTGCTTAAGGTGGGACTATTTGGATTTAATCCTATCAAAATTGGGATTTGGCTTAGCTTGGCGTGGGTGGATTCACGGATGCCTTGAAAATTCGATGGGGTCAGTTCTTGTTAATGGCTCTTCGACTAAAGAATTCTGCATTCGTAGAGGCTTAAGGCAAGGAGATCCTCTCTCTCCTTTTCTTTTCATATTAGCGATGGAGGGTCTACATGTCATTATTCATGAGGCGGTTTCGAAAAATATCTTCCGGGGTGCTACTATTGGTAACGTTCGATACCCTCTCTCACACCTATTTTATGCGGATGATGCAATTTTTTTAGGTGAATGGTCTTTATCGAATGTTAAGAATATTATTCGTATTCTTAGATGTTTTCATCTCATCTCCGGCCTCAAAATTAATCTTCGTAAAACCAAACTTCTTGGTGTGGGGGTGGGATTGCATGAAATCGAGCGTTTGGCTTCTTGTGTTGGGTGTGGTGGATCGAAGTTTCCTTTTATGTATTTGGGTTTAACCGTTGGGGTTAATATGTCCAGAATGGAGGGTTGGAACGTGGTGGTCAATAAATTTTTGGCCAAACCTTCCAATTGGAAAGTTAAAACACTTTCGGTTGGTGGCCAGGTTACTCTTTTAAAATCCGTCTTGGGGAGCCTTCCTACTTACTTCATGTCTATTTACAAAGTCCCAAGATCGGTTGATAAAGGATTGGAATCTTTGCGGAATAGATTCTTTATTGGCGGGGATGTTGAGGAAAAAAAAATGTCTTGGATTAAATGGAAAAAGGTTATGGCAGATCTCAAATTCGGAGGACATGGTATTGGTAGTATCATGGCGTTTAACAGTGCTTTGCTTTTCAAGTGGATTTGGCGGTTCTGGTCAGAGGACGAGGCACTTTGGGTTAAGGTTATTAAATCCATCTATGGCACGACGAGTCAAATTGGGTCAAATTTGTCTAGGCAAATTTCGAACACCACTTGGGTTTCTATTTTAAAATCGACCAACTATCTAAAGGATAAAGGCATTGATCTTTTTTCTTTTTGCAAGAAAAAGGTGGGCGATGGTGGTTTGACCGCTTTTTGGAATGATGTTTGGCTTGGGGAATCCTCTTTTAAAATTCAATTTCCTAGAGTTTATGCTTTAGATTTGGATAAATCGACGAATGTCATGTCTCGTTTGGAGTTAAGGTGTTGGGATTTGTGTCTTCGAAGGGAGCCAAGAGGTGGGGTTGAGGCTGCTCAATTTAGTGAACTTAAACAAATTTTATCTTCATTTGTGCGCTCAGATCAAAAGGATAGATGGATGTGGTTGTTAGACGGGTCAGGCGATTATTCGGTGGCGTCGGCTAGGCGGTGTATTGATGCTCACTTTTTGGAGGTCGAGCCTCTTCCTAGTAGATGGAATAGACTTGTTCCCATCAAAGTCAACGTGTTCGCATGGCGATTGGGTCTTAATCGACTCGCTACTAGGCTTAATTGGGATAAAAGAGGTATCGACGTTACGTCTCTTCTTTGTCCTAATTGTGATACGGGGTAGAGGATTGCCATCACCTTTTCTTCTCGTGTCTCGTTGCTAAAGATTTGTGGGTTCTTATTGGACGATGGTGGAAAATTGATATTCCGACTCTATGCTCCTTTTCGGATTGGGTTTCTTGGATTGATTCAATTAGGCTAAAAAAAGAGGTTTTTTGGTGTTTCGAGGTCGCAATGCTTATCACTCTATGGTCCATTTGGGTTTTCCGCAATGAAACTCTATTTGGCAACCTGAAGCCAAAGAAGGCGGCGATCCTGGAAAACATTATAACATGTGCTTACTTTTGGATTAATTATAGAAGTACCAAATTGTCTATTAATTAGGTTGGTTGGCTTGCAAATCCTTCCCTTGCTACTCTTTCTTTGTAATTGATGTTTCTCTAGCTTCTTGCTAGTTTTATAAAATTCCGCCGTTCTAAAAAAAATGTCCTCCCATGAATTGCGGCTTAGAAGGAATTGATCCGGTGCATCTTATCTCGGTACATCTCATCTTAATGTGAATCCAATTTTCATCTAACA
This sequence comes from Arctium minus, assembly GCA_954870635.1. NCBI lineage: Eukaryota > Viridiplantae > Streptophyta > Magnoliopsida > Asterales > Asteraceae > Arctium > Arctium minus. The sequence continues at coordinate 66,573,224 of OX941080.1, read as the reverse complement.
GTTGATAACCACTTCTCACGATTCTCACCATTAACTCAACTTCTCACCAGAACCCAACCTCATATATATATATATATATATATAGAGAGAGAGAGAGAGAGAGAGAGAGAGAGAGTCGGGTTCAAACGAGAATAGTACTTATTTAAAAGAACACGAGAACTTACAAAATCATTAGTGATTTTATATTAACACACGAAAAAAGGACTTTGGCTGCGACTTCAGGTTCGCGTGCCTTTTTTACACGTTAATGTAAAACCACTAATGATTTTGTTAGTTCTCGTGTTCTTTTAAATAGTTATTGTTCTAGTTTGATCCTCTCTCTCTCTCTCTCTCTCTCTCTATATATATATATAGAGAGAGAGAGAGAGAGGGGTGTTCAAATGCAACCTTTTTTAATGGTGCAACCCCATGCAACCCACCTATCTACCACTCATTTTATTTTCACTTTTTTTTATTAAAAATAAAAAAAAGGTTGCACCATGTAAAAGGTTGCATAATAACTCACCTCTCTCTCTCTCTCTATATATATATATATATATGATGCTATGCTATTAATATCGGATATCGGTGCTATATCGGTCAGGGACCGATATTTGATATATCGGAAATATCTGTGATACATCGGTTCATATAATATTTCTTAGAATTATATATATATATATATATATATATATATATATACATGCATCCATAAACATATCATATGCATTAACTAAAAACATAGTTTCAACATCAAAACATCAACTTAAAATAGTCTCAACATCAAAAACAAAAACCAATTATAACTCTTAACTCTATCCAAATTAGTCCAATTAGAATATATATATATATATATATATATATATATATATATATATATATATATATACATGCATCCATAAACATATCATATGCATTAACTAAAAACATAGTTTCAACATCAAAACATCAACTTAAAATAGTCTCAACATCAAAAACAAAAACCAATTATAACTCTTAACTCTATCCAAATTAGTCCAATTAGAATGCATCTAAGTATCTAACATAGTTGGTAACTAAAGAAATTAAGAAAGATAAAAAATGTTGGTTGAAAACAGAAGCTGTTGGTTGAAATTAAGAAAGATCCAAAACGGAAGGCAGTAAGTTTGAAGTTGTTGGTTGAAAACAGAAGTTGTGTTGATGAGGAGAATACTAAGGCAGAAGGCAAATAACCAGCAAAAACGAATGGAGAAGGCAATAAGTAGTATGTTGGAACACGAATGGAGAAGAAACAGAAGAAGTCACTTACTGAGTTAATGAGTCGTGTAAGCTGCACGAAGAGAAGAGGAGGAGGAGAAGAAAAGAAACAGAAATCGACCATCGTCCACCAAGAAGGCAGCAAGAAACAGTTAAAAAAACCTCACTAAACAGTAGAAGAAGAGAAGAAGAAGTCGATGTAGAAGAACTAAAGAAGAAGAAGTGGTTGATGTAATTTAGAAAATCCTAACTTGATTTCTCACTAATTAAAAAAAGTCCCAACTATAACTCTAACAAAAAAACTTAAAAGAAAAGCTCAGCCCGATAGTTAATGAAATAGGCCTAAAAAGTATTACAAAAAAAATCGGTTATATCGACCGATATTTTGGTCAAAATATCGCCGATATATCGGTCAATATCGTCGTATTCTCGTTTTAGATATAAATAGTGATATTTGATCACCGATATTTTGGCTAAGAGCGATATCCGATATATCGACGATATATCATGTACAGATTTGACATCACAAGTCAACCCCTTTGTCATGGCTCCTAAGTCTTGACTTAGGGCTTGACCTCAACATCTCGCCAAGCCTCATACCACTAGAACCTTGCTTGTGATAAAAATCGAATTTTGTCGGATCAAAAAGCAACAAACTTGAATTCTCAACTTCCAACGATATCCACACGAACACTTGGATCTCAATCTTAACGTAGGAAGACATTTACGTCGTTACGATGCTAGCCTCTCACTTCAAAAACGAGAGTAAAGGCAAAAGGTTTTAACCTTTGGTAAAAGCAAGAAAACCATAACTATTTAACAAGCTACTTGAGCTCAAGTTTTTTTTATCTCAAGCTCAATGTCTGTAATTCTCAAGTTTGACTCGATCTCAAATATAACAATAATGTTCATTTAACTTAATGAGTCGAGCTCTTTAACACCAATATTTGACTCGACTCATTTGAAAATTTGATTAAAATTTTCAAGTCACAGTAAGCCATACAAGTATTGAAGTATACACTTTTTACGAGTTAAAACATAAATCATACAATCTAAAGTATAAAACAAAAAAAAAAGATTAAAAAAGGTTGTACTAGTGCTAAAATCCGAACTCGAGCTAATTAACGAGTTAATTAATCTTGAATTCTAGCCCATAAACGAGCACATCAAGCATAATATCACTTTCTGAGAATTCTTAAAACAAGAGTGGTTTTCACAAGTCTAATGGATGAAACGTGATTATTCATTCTTTCACAAACACAAATTTTAAAACATATCATTTTTAGTACCGCTAATAGCTTCCCTTGGGCAAAGTTTTTCTTTAAAACATATTTTCACACCCAAAAGCCATGGGTTCGACCTACTCTTTTTGCTTATAGAAAACGGGTTTGAAACTTGTGCATCTCATATATATATATATATATATATATATATATATATATATATATATATATATATTTGAACAATTAATATATTTCTAAAAAAGAATTAAGTAGAAAGAATTTCACTCGTAACATTTGATGTTATATGATTGATAAAAGAAAATGGAGATGCTCAAGCACAATATGGTGATGGTACTTGTTACTGACAAGGTTACCCTTGGTTTTCCATTGCACTTCCCAACCCATTCATGGATCAAGCTTGATTAGGCATCCATGGAACTAACTGCAAAGGAAATACAAAGATACCAAATGGTCATTGGCCTAGTAGTTAGTATCCAGCCTCTTAGAGGTCAATGGTTCAAACCTCACCAAAGGAGAAGAGGGGAAGTAAGTATTTGCCATATATATAAATATTATATACTTCAAAAAATTATGAATATGGAGTCACTCTTGGGACAAACTACTCTCAGGGAAGAAGGGTTCACTGCAACCCATTCTGGCATCTAGTTCGAGATTTGAATGAGGTTAAGCAAAGCACTCCCTGGTATAAACCAATCTATTCCCCCCTGAAACTGCAAAGTTGTTGTGTGTGTGTGGGGGGGGGGGGGGGGGGGGATGTAGTTCCTATTTTGCAGAGATCAAAATTCGGAGTTGTACCTAATGCATTCGACTTCATTCATGTTGACTTATGCTGTCCAAGTAAAAGATGTCGCTATTTGCGTCTCCAGACTACAAACATTTACATATGTGGATTTGCTTCCTCAGGTATCACGGTCAATGTAACAGAATCATTTTTGGCTCTTTTCACCACAACATTCATCGGTTTTCCAACTTTATCCCCCATAATCTCAATGACCTGTAATTAAATACTATAACCATCAGACCTCTCATTACCATGCAAGCATATAAAAATGAGTTATGTTTAAACACTTTGGACTGCCTAAAAAGCACTTCTTTTGGATTGGATCATGTGTATGGTTTTTTGCTAGTGGAGCTTCCTTCCTGTTCTTTTGTGTCTTTTGCTTTGCTAGGGAATAAACTAGTAACCAAAGAGTTATTGGCCTAGCTGTACCCGGTTTACCGGTATAGCCCTAGAGCCCAACCTCCTCGGAGACCATGGGTTCAAAACTCACCAAAGGTGAAAAATGTCCACGAGTATTTGTCGTATATAAATATTATATACATTAAAAAAACTAGTAACTCTATGCAGCTAGACCTAAACCAAACTGACTTGGTAAATCCCACTCGAAAGTAGGGTTGGGGGATGAGATGTATGCAGACCTGCCCTGCCTTCCGTGTACCCCAAGGAGTAGAACAGTTGTTTCTGTGAAGACCCCCGGCTAGTACAGGGGTGTGAGCAAACAGGTAGAAGAAACAAAGACTATCACAGAGCAATCATGTATGCAGCTAGACCCACATGTAATAATTTCTTTAATTATCAGACAACAAAATGTACTTGTGTTTTCTACATGCAAGTCAATTACTTGGTATTTTTTCTTCATAAAGTTGAAGCATACCTCTTTTATGCTTCCAACAGGCCTCCCCTCAAATTCAATGACGACATCTCCTGGACGGAAACCAGCTCGTTCAGCAGGGGATCCTGGGCTTACCTGGTTAGAGGAGAGTTCAGAAAAGTTAATTAGCTGTTCAACAAGAAAAAAGGGCATTCTTGGAAAATACAATTAAGATTATTTTATCCACCTTTATGATAAGCTCACTAGCTTCTTAGAAAGCAGTTAAGCAGCAGCAGCCTTTTTTTTTCTTGGGGGGGGGGGGGGGGGGGGGGGGGATTTAATGCGCTATCTGCTAATATTTTTGGTTTTGCATCCTGATTTCCAAGCCCAGAACTGAAATTGAGCTAAACCAAACGAAACTACCCCAGTATATCCCACCTAGTGGTGGGGTCTGGAGAATGGAGAGAACTAAAATTGAACTCAAGACCAAGATCTATTCAATACAACAAACAATCGATACTTTCACTAAGTTATGTCAATTGGAGTATCAGCACGATTCTGCATTATTTTAGGTGGATTGTTCAAATGCCTTGACCCTCTCCAAAGATGTCCACTTGTTAGTAAAAATAAACTTTTCAAAGAGCAATAGTGCATGTAGATGAAAATCAATTTTTTCGAACTTTCTCTACATGCTCTAAAGTTCATTCGCTACCAGAAAGAGACAAATCAGATAATTAGAGACGTCCAAGAGAGGAAGGATAAGTTACTCGGTAAGCTATAAAGAATTTTAACATAATTTCCTTCTATATAAGGGGAGTGGGAAACTTTTCAATTTGGTCAGTGAAAAAGTGAGTTTTTGCACCCCAAGAATTGCCTTTTTCTTGGACCTTTTGTAGATTAATAGTCTACTCTAATGAAGTAGAATTCAGAGTTATAAGACTATTGTTAAGTCTGATTTTATAGTAATCATTGTATTTATAGGCTTGGTCTTATACAGTGTTTAGGTTGCTTATTTGTGTTGTATAAGTCCAGGGTATTTAAGTCCCTTTGGTCTTTGTCTTTGAAAAGGATTCACGCACATCTAATAGAACTTACATCTTTGCGCTTCAAACTCTCTCTCTCTCTACTTTCTCTCTCTAAGTGATTTAGTGATTCTTGGATTATCAACTAGGGCTGCCAAAAGCTTAGTGTTCTAGCGTAGTACTGAAACATCAAGTGGATCCATACACCACATATTTAGGTTGAAATACGAAATAAATATTCTAATGAGTATTTTATGCTTACTTCACTAAAATTCACATATAATGGTAATTATATACACTAAACATTATTTTCACTGTAAGTCTGCAACAAGTTGAGGAGTTGTGCTTCAAATACAGCCTAAATCATCAATATACATCCCTTTTCATCCTGGACAGAGCCTTGGTGATCCCTCTTAAGGGATCGTGCAGAATCAGATAAATAAATTGAATTTCATGGGTTACATTCAAGAAAAACAAAAACTACAACTAAAAATATAAGTTGACTGCACTACATCAGAAAAGATAAAAAGAAGTATACCATAGGCACAAGAACACCTTTGCTAACATCAGGGAACGTCACATCTTTCTCCTTGAGCTGAGCAACAATCATATCGTTTAGATCAAGCATTTTCAGACCAAGCCAGGGTCGCACTACTCTCCTACATAAATTTGCAACAATCATGTATTAGACTTGAGCAGGATCCCTTAATGCAAGAAACGGGCCAATATGTATGATTTAAGACTGCCACATACTACAAGTTCAAAAATATTATATAAAAATTGTTTGACAATTGTGTTGTTGCCACCATAAACAGTTTGCACCATTAATCTCACAATATATAATAGAACATCTGTTACATTTGCTTGATGACATGAGAGGGCCAATAATGACTGCACCATATATAACTATTGAACAAATATAATTGCACCATAATGATTTTAAAAGATACAAGGCTCTTCTACCCCCATACCCTAATGTTTGTCACATGGTGAAATCAAACCTATTCCAAATTCTCTATCATAGATCTAGAACTTAGTTTCACTAGTGATGAGCAAATGAGGCCAAAAGCTCCAAACACCTCAAACACAAAGAAAGTAATATAATGGATCATGCAGTTAACCCAGCAAGCAGCTTCAAGAAGCAGTCAACAAGCCGATTAGACGATACTGGTTTGTCCACAATTATGGTTTCATTCTTTGTAGAAGTATCAATTTGAAACATGATTAAGTTTATGAAAGAACAATATCAAAGATAAAATTCATATATAGAGAAAGGCACAGACAAGATATAGAACCTTAATTGGCAGAGTGGATACGAATAACACAAGATGGTAAAATATTTGAACACTTCAATTGTCACATAATAGATTGCATTCCTGAGGATCCCTAGTAGATTTTGATAAAAGAGCAAAGAGAAACCAACTTGCGGACTGCAATTAATTGATGAAGTTATGTATTTTTAGTAAAAATGTTTACCCATTTCTTTTGAAATGCTCTAAAATTTTGGACACTGAGTCGATTGGTACAGAAAAGCTCAAACCATCAGCCGCCATCACTTTCATGATATTAACACCTATAACTTCTCCATCAATATTAACAAGAGGTCCACCAGAATTACCCTATACCAAGAAGACCGGAAGAGAATAAGTTGAAGTAAAAAAGAGAAGAACAAACTCACTAACTGTTAATCACCTGATTATAACAACAGTAACTACTGAACACTTAGGGGCCGATTATTAAATACTTACCTGGGTAAGTGCTTACCGGTATCACTTACCTTACGGTTCTTACCTATTGAGCATGGAAACCACCTAGAATCTTACCCGGTAAGAGCCATAACAAGGACCTAGAGTCTTACCCGATAAGTGAGAGAAATGACTCTTACTTGGTAAGCGCTTACCAGGTTTAAGACGCTTACCAACAATCAATTTTGATGGTCTAGAATGTTATAGGATAAGGTAAGTGAGGGTAATGTCATTGCCGGTAAGCGCTTACCCGGTAAGCATTTTGGTAAACGGCCCCTTAAACTGACACGGCCTTAGCTTGTAAAGAACACACATCCTTCACAAAACACTGAGCAATCCTATGGCAAGTAAAAGCAAACAAGTAAAGGCAACAAAGGAAGTATGTGACAAGGTAGCAGCGACCCCAAAACCCCATTCCCAAAAAAAAAAAAAAAAAAAACTCTAAAATATTGCATTACAACAAGAATGAACGAGAAACTAGGTGCTTCTATCTCATCTTAAGTTCATAAGGAAAATGTAGCCAACTTACCGCCTGCTCCCGCACTCATATCAAGTTAAGAAGCAGTCCTAAATAGTGGTGCACTGGTGCCGAGATTATGAGGAAAATGTAGCCACTTATTGTAAGGGGCAGAGATTATTAACAGATAAGCTAACAAGTGAGAATTATGTTGTTAATAACAGTTCGTGGTCCTGGAACAAATTGCGGTGGTCAAATCGCGGTCCTAAATAGTGGTGCCGAGAAATGTTGTGCTATTTACCAGTTACCACTAAATGGCCGACTTTTAACACAAAATAGCGGTCCGCATTACCACTATTTGTGGTTGGGCTTTTTTGGTGTAACTAGCTTATATAATTATATGGGACCTGGACTTGTTTATTTTAATGATTTAAATCATTTAATCCAACAACTTACCATCTTCACCAGTCAACGATTATAAGAATTTAGGTTTCAGTACCATCTTCACACTTTTTCTATTTTGTTTGTGTGGATGTTTTGATGTTGAAATTATATATTTTTATTGATATCACATAAATATGTTAAGCTTTTTATATTATGATACATATATATATATATATATATATCATGCATATACTTCTAAATATTTATATGAACCGCTATTTTTGGAACGCTTTACCACTGCGATAACCGCTATTTCAATTCACAGTACTAACCACGATGGGGTATTTTGACAGCTGTAAAAGCATAGGTAAGAAGGTGACATGAAAAACAGATAAAGCAAGTTGTTTCATAACTATCCTATAAAACCACAAGGGGTTGATCTGGTTAAGGCTTGGGACTTGTGTATCACAGTCTCGAGTTTGAACCCATAGGTGCGACAATTTCTTAGGGGCCATGTCTGCTAACCATAAAGTTCTCCTTGTCCGTGTAGAGGGGGGCTTTGCATGGACCCATGGACTAACTGTTTGTACCAACGGTGAAAGAAAAATAAGAAAGAACAGCATTCTCCATCACTTCCCATATATCCTAACTATTTAAATATGTGTACCCCCTCCCCCCCAACAAAACCTTCATAAATCATGACTTCTATCAGGGTCCCTTAGCATAAGATGAATCACACTATTGTATTCCAATAGGTATTGTTGCTTTTGTACACTTGTTGTTTGAGTTAGATTCCATCTCAGTTGAGGTAGTTACTTGATTTGGGATGTTTCTGTGAGCTGTACTCATCATCAACTTTGTATAATTCGTAATGAAATCCTTCTTTTCTAAAAAAAATCAACATATAAATCTCCTGTTTATAAATTTGTCGGGGTACCAGAACATCAACAATTTCCCCCACCCACTGTGGCAGCAAGAAAGAGAACTACAAAAGATGAATATACAAATTCACACAGATAAGATATTGATCAAAATGTGAAGTACCCCGTTGATGGCACAATCAGTCTGCAAATACTCTCTCCGCATTCCTCCGAGACCCAGATCACTGCTCTTACGATCAACACAGCTAAAGACAGACAAAAAATCAGTTGCACAAAAGCATCGGCTGTAGTAATATTTCCACAATATATATATCCACCAATAAAAAGAACACAACCAATAGAGATAAGCACTGGTTAAGCAGTGAACACCATTTGAATCATGCTTATTTTCATTTACCTTACCTTACAATACCAGCTGTAATTGTGTTTTGAAGAGAAAGGGGGCAGCCCAAGGCTACTACCCAGTCGCCAGGACGCAGTGAGCTTGAGGACCCAAGCTTTGCAGTTGGGAGTGGAGTTTTAGACTTTATCTTGACAATAGCAATATCAGCATGCAGATCGGCATTAACCACTGTACCCTCAAAACTACGGCCATCTTGTAATGTCACTTCAACCTGCAACAGATAATAGTAGTGATTGACAATTAATGGTTTACAGACATAGGTATGCCTCAAAACGGAAGTGTTAGAGCATCTCCAACAGCTTCTCCAAAATGGAGAAAGTAGGAGAGAGTATAAGGGGCTGTTCGGTTCATTTTTCATTAAGACTTGTATAGATAAAGATGGCTGTAATGATATAGTTGACTGTATGGTATTACAAAAATTGTTGTTCGGTTGTTGTGCTGAATAAATGGTCTGAATGTTATAAATGACCATTTTACCCCTTAGTCTATAATTTTGAACCCAATTCCAAACTAATTTCATTTCCAAATATATCAAACCCAATCAGAACAAATTCATTCTTAAAAATATCAAACCCTAATATTGTTCCAAACCTAAAATCTTTAAATTGAAATAAATGATAAATCTTTAATTGAAATCAATAATAAAATCAAACTTCAAACCCAAGGCTTTGCACAGGGAAGAAAAAGAAGCAAACCAGGGGAGGAAAGAATATTTTTTCGCCGGAGAAAGAAGCAAACCAGAAGAGGCGATAAGCTTTTTTGCCGGAGAAAGGTTTTTGCCGGAGAAGGAAAAGCAAACCAGGTGAGGCAAGAAGGTTTTCTCGCCGGAGAAGGAAGCAACCAGGTGAGGGCCGTGAGGCAAGAACGTTTTTTCACCGGAGAAGGAAGCAAACCATGGGAGGGAGAAGGTTTTTCGTCGGAGAAGGAAACAAACTAGGTGAGGCAAGAAGATTTTTTCGCCGAAGAAGAAAGCAAACCACAGGAGGCAAGAAGTTTTTTCGTTGGAGAAGAAAACAAACTAGGGGAGACAAGAAGATTTTTTCGCCGGAGAAAGCAAACCACGAGAGGATGCAAATCAGGGGTGGGTGATGGAATTGGAAACAGTATCTTCTAAATGAGGAATTGAGGATGGCGGTGTCTTTTTTAAGGGAAGGGGTAATTGTGGAAATTTTTGAGATTTTAATGGCTGAGTATAAAGGACCTAGGATTTTTAGCTTAGTCATTCAGACATGGGCTGACCGAATAAGCCAATACCGAACAACTAGATATGGTTGTGCGAATAAGCCATATCTATTATAAAGCCCATTAAGCTACTACCGAACAGCCCCTAAATTTCTCCAAATTTGAAGAATTCTCCAAAGAATGATTACCATGAGAGAGAAATGATTTTTTATTATATTCCACCAATAAGGAACCTTGAAACGAAATGTTTAGGAGAGAGATTAATATTTTATTAAATATATGAAATATTTTAGTAATATAATTAATGATGTAATCTCCAGAATGGAGAAGCTGGTGGAGTTAAATGCACTTTCATTTAGAGATTTTGAACGTTGATTCTCCATTTTGAAAAACTTTTGGAGAATTTGTTGGAGATGCTCTTATCTTGATTCAAAAAGCTGGTGTAACAAAGAGATGGACGCATGAGACTAGGATTAAAAGCTATGGTAAAAGGTTCAAACACTTGACGGAAACCAAAGAGAAAGAAAATACAACAGCATAGTTTAATGAGGAACCTGACCCAGATAGTGACAGGTATGCAAATATGCTATCCTCACATAATAAGATCATGGAGCCTCACTCACGCAAGAGATACCAAATGCAAACAATTCCTCATTGCTGCCTAATATACAACTCAAGGGCATTCGTCACAACTTAAAAAGTGTATAAAATCTAGTAATGAATGTTGTTTAGGAAAATGCATAATAACTACAGAAACATCAAAAAACGCCTACAAGAGTTACAGTAGGACAATGTTGAGCAAATATGGTACACTATGGCCTACCTTTCCTTTGGATGAAGATGAGAAGCCTTGAAAATCAACCACTACATGAGCACATGTCAATATCGTACCATCATCATCTATTATGGTTCCAGAGCCAATGCTGTTTCCCACGCTCATCCCACGGAAACCTTCAAACGACCATCATTTGTTTGATAAGGTTACAACATTCTTCAAGTTGCAATCTATGTATTCTCAAAACAAACCTGTTGGAACTGAAAGATTGACGACGGCAGGGCCTACTTTAGCAGCTGCATTGGCAATCGTATCCCGGCCCAAACATCCACAACAGGGTTTTGGGGGTTCATTAGCCTCTTTGAAGGGCGCTTCTTTATTTACATCAGCTGCTGCAGACGCTGAGCCAACACTAGAAAAAAATAAAGGAGGGTTTCCTACAAGTACACCATGCAACTGATTATAAGAATGATGATAAGATGTAAATACAAAAGATTAGAGAAAATAAATAAAAATGACAGACCATATCCTGAAGGACCCAAGGAAGGAAATGGATGGTGGGGCACAATGTCTGCTGCACCCCATGCTGAAGATAACGTGTCACGCAATGGTGCTGGAACGGAAAACCGTATCGACCTATCTGCAATATGAACATGGAATCATTGGATGTACAAATACAAAGGTACAAGGATGGTTATACAAAATGGTCTCTAAATTTTACAAGTTGTTGCTTCTAACCAAAGAGTAATTTGACAATGTACTAAATAGGGAGTAACTACAGCTATCAGTTTCCTAGTTGATTACCCTAAAAACAAAATTCACCGAACTTACAAAAAAAATGTCAATCAATCATGATTGATCTTTGCAGTCTTTCTTCTATAAAATCATAGCAACAAAAAACATTAGAACATATGTTCCCCATAGCTAGATCTTTCCAAATTTCAAGCAATGTGACAAACTGAATCGCTCTTTTCTTTTGTTGTGTTTGATAAAGTTGTATTGCTTTATATTTGATCCAAAGAATCTCAATCTTCCACAACTTTCGAAGTTTGAAATCTTTCCGATAATTCTTTTGAACTAGACAAAGAAAAGAATGTTCTTTGTATCTTAAAAATAGCCTAAATTACTTTTACTGTTTACACCATATAATAATGAACTGAGAAGAGACCGAAGATGTGAAAATGAATAATTTTCATATATAGAAGCAAATGTTAAAAGAGCTCCTGCCAATCTGCCATTGTACATATCAGAATGCACAGATCCCAAATCCGTTTTCTTTGTTTATACGAAATTCAAATTAGTGATATCAAATTCTTATTTATGAAATTACCAATTCTTTGACAAAATTTACATCACGTACTACTCAGACTTTTGACTTGGAGATACATTCTACTTATATGGCCAAATAGGTTGTTTCAAAATCGACATTGACATGTATTTAATTTTACATTGAGTACATAAACAAATCCTCAGGTGTAGCTCTTTCCATGTAACTTAACATGGTACCATTACTTTTTGACTAAATAGAAGTCAATCTATACCAATCACGAATGCTAAACCGACCATCGTTGCTCTCAGAAAAAGTATACCATGTCACTAAATCTGGAACAGAGGGAGTAGCATCTAAAATTCAGACAGTAATTCAACAAAAGGCTTATACTCCATCCTTTCCATAATTAGAGTCCAGATTGGGAGACAAAGATATCCAAATAGGTAGACCCATAAAATGAAGTAAGGGTCCTCATGTCTAGCATAATAACATCAACCCTTGTTTGCTCCATGACTTGAGAATATGGACTCCAATTGCGGAACAGAGGTAGTAATAAAGCTAACAAATTGATTCTCATTAACAACGATCATCTGTCTTACGAAAAGGGTAAAAGAACGATGCTGACCAGAATCTTTGCTATCAAGCATATAGGCGACTCCTGATCCCCCAGCAGCCAATGTTACTAAACGAGTGAACCCATTATCTTTAAGCAATGAAACTTTTCTCTGAAGATGATAAACAATAAACAAAGAACAGGAAATGTCATTAACGATCGCTAACATGAACTCTAAGTTATCAAATGTCTCCATAGAAATTGAACAGAAAAAAGGGGATTGCATCTTACCAACAAATATCTCATGATTCGAGCAAGTGATGGGAATTACGTCTCATAAATTCGATGTAGAACCCTAACGAAAACCCCCAACGTGAAGCTCTGTTTCTACTTTCTACTGGAGAGCGTAAGCAAGAAGGAAACATAAAATGTTTAAATTGGGTCCCTAAACTTTTGTTTTTTTATCATCTAGGCCACTTCATTTGTATTTTTTGTTAACTAGACCACATAACTCAATTTATCAACTATTAACACAAAATAGATAAAAGAGTAAAGTATAAATTTAGCCCCTATACCAATAAATATCAACACTTTTACCTCGTGAATTTTGCACCAATAGCTTTGACATATGTCAAACCAATCTATCTAATATAAAACCATGGAAGCATTGTTATCTTTTTTTCTCATATTTTTTAATTATTTTATAACAAAAAAAAATTAATAAATAAACAAACCTTTCATTTTCACTTTAATTTTTATAATGTTTCTAAATAATGATACTCCTATTCATTAATAAAATATTTTATTTATGGTTTTTGAATATATTTAAATATTAAATAATAACACTCTTACTTGTTAATATAATATTTTATTCATATTGAAAAAAAAAACATATTCATATATACTATAATCGTACTCGCACAATGCAGCGAGATACATCATGATTTTAATGTTTTCTTTTATTTTTTGTCGATTTATGATACGATTTTGGATGGTTTTTGAGAGTGTGATATAAGTATTTTGTTAGAATTCAATGATTATCTTATATTTTAAATTCTTTATACTTAAATTGATATGTTTATCCTGTTTTAATTATGTTTATTAGTTAGTTATGAATTCAAACATATAACTTTAGAAATCTGTATTCATGCATCATTACTTGTAATCTTTAATTTTAAATAATGTGTATCAATAAACAATACTTAATGCATAAAAGCTTGTTTTTAAAAGTTTTTTCGATATTTTAATAATAATGTAATTTATTTTAGATTTAATAATATAATGTTTTTTTAAATAAACATTAAATATTCTGTTATATTTTCTTAATTATATTTTAGATTTTTTATATTTAACATTTGATTTTTATCTTGTATTTAATTATGCAGGGAGTGATTTTAGTGGAGTTAAAGTGGTTAGAGATAAGGATTGAAAGTTAATAAATAACATTAAATGTAGTACATAAAGCTTTAATGGTTTTTTGTAAGATATTTTAAGTAATTAACATTAAATAACGGTACATTAACCTTTAGCAATTGTTTTTAATAGTTTTTTATATGTGTTTTATAATATAGTATAGAAGTTTAATAATAATGTAATTTATTTTATATTTAATAATATAATGTTTTTTTTAAATAAACATTAAATGTTATGTTAGATTTTCTTAATTATATTTTAGACTTTTTATATTTAAAATTTGATTTTTATTCTTTATTTAATTATGCAGAGGAGTGATTTTAGGAGAGTTAAAATGGTTAGAGATAACGATTGAAAGTTAACAAATAGCATTAAATGTAGTATATAAAGCTTTAATGATTGTTTTTAAAAGATTTTAAGTAATAGTAGTGTGCTCGTGCAATGCACCGGACAATGATGAGGTGAAATTTTATTTTAAATGGAAAATGAAAAGCCTTCAAGGGTGTGGCTCAGTTGGCAAATGGGCAAAACAACTTCACTCAAATATTCAACAGGTTCAAGTTTGAATTGTGCGAGAGATAGATTTGAACCCCTCCGCTAGCCTTAACCGAAGTCAACTCTGAAATGTCTCTTGTTTCGTAATTTACACAAATTTGATAAATATTCGCTTGTAAATAGTCGAAACATGAAAGTATTAACATGCATGAGACAATGTAAACGATGTATCCATAACAAAAACAGTCTTGAAAGTTGAAACCAGGTCAAAATACATTCATCATGGTCTTACACTCTTATAAACATTTAAATATGAATATGATTAGAAGTAAAAATGGAACATGAAAAGTAAATACAAAATACACATTATCATCTACGGTTTATTTACACAAATGTTTATCCAGTAAGAACTTACCAATAAGATTTAACACCATCGCTCATTACTGGGTAAGCACTTTCCGATAAACGTTTAGTAAACGTAGTTCATAACTAATAAACCCCAGGAGTTTTAATTAAAACATAATCTCAATGTATAATTTCAACATCAGTTACAAGATATGGCAACTAAATCTGAACTTAAGGAACCTTAATGACATTGAAATTGATAGTGCCATACAACTTGATTTAAACTTCCGATTTAATATCAAACAAAATAGTTAAATAGACAACAAATATTGAAGACATAAATTACTTAAAATCACCTAAATATGGTTATCATACATTTACATAGTAAATTAAGTATAAATTAAACATTTATATCTAAAGACCGAAGATCAAATTTTATTATTTCATATCAAATTCTAAAGGTTCTTACATTTTTAAACATATGAAAGTACAAACTAACAAGGAGAGGAGATTTGGCCACTCTTGTTGTGACTTCACAATCTTCATCAACCACTATTGGGCCATCTTCTAGGTTAGTAAACCAATAGTGGAATGTGATTCTACCACTCTTCTTTCCTCCTAAAAAATGGATGAAAAAAATACAATATCACTTGGAGAACTAAATCCAGGACGTAAAACACGATTAAACATGCTAGCTTCTCCTAACATTAGACGAAGCGGCGATTAAGGTAGAGATATGTAGGGGACGATAATAAAATTTGGTTTTCAGTTGTTGTGTGAGGTTGGAGTTGCACTGCTTGTGATGATGGGGAGTACAATAAAAGCTCTATGACTTAAGTTTGAATGAAGCCACCCAGTTAGTGATCAGTTAGTGATCACCTTAATCACATGCAACCAAAAAATAAGCCACCTTACAATATTTTAAAAAACCACAACCTAAAATCCTGATGATCGGTTTACGTACGGCGTACCACGATAATCATGGACAACTGCTTCAAAAGGTTGTAGAAACTGATCGAAGAAGAAGTTGACAGTGATTATGAGAAGTAATGACTCAAAACCATCCATTAGGTAAGCAACCAACAACAATTTTTCGGAACCCCCCTAGACTTGCAGTCTGTAACACAAATCCAAACACCCAAATCAAAAGAAAGTTACCAAATAAACCATTATAAAAGAAAAAAGTAACTTGGCTAGCATTTTCTAGGATCGAATGTCAAAATAGAATATGATTCAGTTGTATACTTGAGATATGGAGTATGGTAACGATTCACCAATACTCGCAGGAATCTCGTTGGTAAAATTGTTATTAAAGACATCGAGGACCGTCAAGATAACAATTATTGGCTCAAATTCTGGTAAGTTCCCGACAAACATGTCGGAGATATTCAAAACCATGATATGAGAACAAAGAGAAAAAGAGGTGGGAGAGATACTCCCGCTGAAGTAGTTACCAGCTTTACTGAGACGACGGAGAGTCTGAATCCGACAGAATTCAGCCGTGAAGAGACTGGCCAGTAATCGAGACCAAAATTGAGCCAACCTTCAGAAAGATGACACTATTCAAGACCCTTTATATAAGTTATGTGCATACACACTTATCACGAGTGATCGAGATCAATGTCAAGGTTGTTACCTGGCCACAATAATTCATTGAATTAACATCAGCTCCATTATTAAGCAACAATGCAATAACCTACAAAGTAGAAAAGAGGCAGAAGTAAATCGAGGATATCATCAAGCATCAAACACAATAAATCGAAAATATCATCAGGTATCAAACACAATGAATCGAAAATTATTGACCTTATTAGTATTTATTAGTATTTATCAATAAATAAGTAAAAGAAAAATATATGTATGGTGGTTAATGAAAGTAGTTAATGGTGGTAGTTAATAGTGGTTTTGATTTTAAACTTGACCTTATCTTAAAGATAAGGATTTGTGGGTGGCTTGCATATATATATATGCATACCTACGGCTATTTTTTGATCAATTGATCATCCATCATTTTCCCATGAAGGTTTCATTCATATATGCACAAACAGTAACTTCAAACTTCTCATACACACATATATATATATTTCTTTTACTTGATCTTATTATGTTCATAGGAAGTATTACGAGCGTTGCATAATACTTTAAATCGAGGGAATCCTGGGAGGAATCTATTCCAGAACCACCGACGCTAAATAGTGGGGGCTATAAATCCTTAAGGACAGTGATTATCACGTCCTCGATTTGCTATTTTACATCGTTATTTATTATCATTTTCTAACAATCTTAAGCATTTATAATCATGGATTCGACGGGAACTTTTCTGAAAATACTCGGTCAAGATACGATTAAACTCGATCGAATGGATGGCATGAGTTTTACAAGATGGCACGAAAAAATGAAATTTATGCTTACGACATTCAATGTCTACTACGTTTTGGAACCGGATCGAATAGCAATTGCTAAAATTGATGATGAAAGTCTTCGCAAAAGAGCGCATGACGACATGTTATGTCGTGGGTACATTCTTACTACTCTTACCTAGGGGTGTAAACGAGCCGAGTCGAGTCGAGTAGTAGGTTAATCGAGCCGAGCTCAAAAAATTAATACTGTGCTCGAGCTCGATTAACTTTTCAATGTAGGGCTCGAGCTCGAGCTCGAATATTTTTTGAGTTATCGAGCTCGATGCTCGTTTATGGGTTCGAACTCGCGATCGATTAACTCATTTATCGGCTTGAGCTCGATAACTTTTATATTTTTATTGTATGATTAATAAATATATGAGCATGTTTGGCTCGAAAAAGGGTATATGCTCGAATGACTCGGCTCGGCTCGAATCGACTCGAAAATTTAATCGAGTTTTCGAACGAGCCGAGTCGAACATCGGTGTTATAAAGCTCGGCTCGATAAGTTAAACGAGTTCTATTTTGTGTTCGAGATCGACTCGAGCTCGAGAATAATTAAGCTCGAGATAAACGAGCTCGAGTAGCTCGTTAAAAGATCGACTCGTTTACACCCCTACTCTCACCGATCGGTTGTACGATTTCTACGCACCAATGCAATCCGCAAAGGAGATATGGGATTCTCTTGAAAACAAGTACAACACCGAGAAGCAAGGGGCAAATAAGTTTGTTGTTTTTAATTTCTTTGAATTTGCCATGAAGGATCAAGGATCTATCCTTGATCAAGTTCACGAATTGCTTGTTTTTGTGTCCAAATTTAAGGAACTAAAGATCGAGATTCCAGAGAAACTTCTCGTAGGGGCAATAATTGCAAAATTACCCCCATCGTGGCATAATTACCGCAAGAAGTTGATGCACACAACGGAGAATATTAATCTTGAGCAACTACAAAAACATCTCAAGATTGAGGAAGAAACTCGTTCTCGTGAAAAGGACATGAATGGTGCGTCAACTTCCAAGGTGAATTATGTGGAATCTTCAAGGGCACAAAACAAAAAACGCAAAGTAGATTGGAACTCCCACAAGACAAACAAGAAGGGCAAGAAACCTTTGTCGGAAGTGACGTGTTACAAATGTGGCGAAAAGGGTCACATTAAACGCTTTTGCAAGGTTTCTAAGAAGCAACATATACCAAATCCTAATACGAAGAACAACAAAGAAAAGGAAGGCGCAAACATGGTCGAGAATACGGACATTATGGAAATTACCGCTATGGTTTCCGACTTAAATGTTGGAATGATACAAGAAGTGCATATGACAAATATTGCTACTTCTAATGATTGGTGGTATGACTCCGGTGCTTCTACACATGTTTGCAACAACAAGGCATTTTTTAAAGATTATGAGGAATCGGTGGAGGGTCACGAAGTAATGATGGGAGACCACCATACTTCCAAAGTTCTTGGTTCCGGAAAGGTTGAACTTCAACTTACCTCCGGAAAGAAGTTGGTTCTCAATAATGTTCTTTACGTTCCTATAATTAGAAAAAATCTTGTTTCGGGATTCAAATTGTGTAAAAATGGTGTTAAGGCCGTGATAGAATCTGACAAAGTGATTTTATCTAAGGCCGGTTTGTTTGTCGGTAAAGCCTATGCTTGTGATGGGATGTTCAAGTTATCTATTAATAAAATTTCAAGTTCTACTTACTTTGTTGATTGTCTATTTAATTATAATTATAATGTTGAAAGTTCTTCATTTAATTTACGGCACTATCGATTAGGACATATTAATTATAGAACCATGAAAAACATGTCCAAACAAGGTATCATCTCATTTAATAAAGAGCATAGTGAAAAATGTGAGATTTGCGTCCAAACTAAAATGAAAAGAAAACCCTTTCCTAAACTTGAAAGAGATACACAAATCCTCGAGTTAGTTCATTCGGATATTTGTGAATTGAATGGTCAATTAACTCGAGGTGGGAATAGATATTTTATTACTTTTATAGACGACTTTTCTAGATTTATATATGAATATTTGCTGAAAACTAAGGATCAAGCCTTTGAGACATTCAAGATTTATAACGCCGAAGTAGAAACAAAAACGGGTAAGAAAATTCAAATCTTACGTAGTGATAGAGGCGGTGAATACTTTTCCACCGAATTTACTTCCTTTTGTGAAATGCATGGTCTTATACATCAAAAGACCGCACCTTATACACCGCAACAAAACGGTGTAGCAGAAAGGAAGAACGGTACATTACAAGGTATGATTAATGCAATGTTGGTTAACGCTAAATTACCAAACAACTTGTGGGTTGAAGCGTTGCTTACAGCGTGTCATGTAAGTAACAGATTTATATCTAAGAAACTTAAAGTATCGCCTTATGAGCTTTGGAGAGGTAGAAGGCCTAATATCTCCTACTTTAGAGTTTGGGGATGTATAAGGTACCACTACCTAAAATGTCAAAATTAGGACCAAAGGCTTTAAGAAGTATATTTGTGGGTTATGCAGAAAATTCAAAGTCATATCGTCTTTTGGATTTGGATTCTAATATAACAGTTGAATCCAGGGACGTTGAGTTCTTTGAGAACAAATTTCGTCATGATTCAACAAGTGACATTGACCCTCAAATATCACAAAGTATTTCTAGCCCTTTTGTAAACTCAAATAATAAAAGAACTTCTTCGGAATCTTCTAATATACTTAGAAGAAGCGAAAGGGCTAGAAAGGAAAAGACATTGGATCCTGATTTAATGTAGAAGATACACCTAAAACATATTAAGAAGCAATTACTTCTAGAAATGCGGCCTTTTGGAAAGAGGCCATTAATGACGAGATGGATTCTTTAATTTCCAATAATACTTGGGAAATCTCAGATTTGCCTCCGGGTTCGAAAGCAATTGGGTGTAGATGGGTATTTCGAATAAAATATAATACTGACGGATCCATACAAACTTTTAAAGCTAGATTGGTCATTCAAGGTTTTAACCAAAGGCAAGGTGTGGACTACTTTGACACTTATGCACTGGTGGCTAGGATTACATTAATAAGAGTGCTTTTTGCCTTAGCTTCTATCTATAATTTGCCTATACATAAAATGGATGTAAAGACGGCCTTCTTGAATGGTGACCTAAATGAAGAGGTATACATGAAACAACCCGAAGGGTTTGTGTTGCCCGGAAATGAAAGTAAAGTTTGCAAACTAAAAAAATCGTTATATGGGTTAAAACAAACGCCAAAACAATGGCATGAAAAATTTGATTCGGCGGTTCTATCAAATGGTTTTACCCATAATTCTGCTGATAGATGTATCTATTCTAATTTTACTAAGGACTATGGTGTTATACTATGCTTATATGTAGATGATATTCTTATTGTTGGAACTAACATGAAGGGTATTTATGAAACTAAAGATTTTTTGGCTTCTTGTTTCAAAATGAAGGATTTAAATGAAGTTGATACTATATTGGGCATCAAAATTAAAAGACATAGTGGGGGTTATTCTTTAAATCAATGTCATTACATTGATAAACTTATTAATAAGTTTGAGCATTTAAATATTAAAGAAGCCAATACCTCATATGACTCTTCATGTAAACTTGTTGAGAATAGTGGTAGAGTTGTTGCTCAAATAGAATATGCTAGTGCAATTGGGTGTCTGATGTATGCTAAACATTGTACTAGACTGGATATAGCATATGCGGTATGCAAGTTATCAAGATACACAAGTAATCCAAATAATGATCATTGGAAAGCGATTGGAAGGGTTCTTGGATATCTCAAAAGAACTAGAAAACTAGCTTTACATTATGATCGTTTTCCGACAGTACTTGAATGTTATTCGGATGCTAGTTGGATTACTAGTGGTAATGATAATAAATCCACACGGGTTGGATTTTTACACTTGGTGGAGGGGCTGTTTCTTGGGCTTCAAAGAAACAAACATGTATCATACATTCCACCATGGAAGCCGAGTTCTTAGCTTTGGCAGCGGCGGGTAAGGAGGCTGAATGGTTAAGGAATATGTTATTAAACATAGAGTTGTGGTCACAACCGATGCCAGCCATCTCCTTGCGTTGCGATAGTAAGGCTACATTGTCTAGAGCATATAACAAGATATACAATGGAAAATCTAGACACATTAGCCTAAGACATGCATATGTACAACAATTAATAACGGATGGGATACTTACTATTGTGTACATACGTTCTTGTAGTAATCTTGCGGATCCATTTACGAAAGGCCTTTCAAGGGATTTAATTGTTAAGACTACAAGAGAGATGGGTTTGAAACCTTTTGAATAAAGTGGCAATGATAGGAACTGTAACACTCTAAAAATTAGGCGGAAATAAAATTCGAAAATTCCGCAACACATTTACCATACGAGAGGGTTCTTCCATAGCAGTCACCCGCGGTTGGTCGACCGTGGATACTGTGGCCTCTTGACCTTCCAGTCGGTTTCTGGTATTAACCATGAGTCTGCCACACAAAATACACGATAGAATGAGAAACGAGCTCACAAAATTTACGCAAGGAAACGTACTACTACACTTATCAAATATCATAACAACAGTAGATCAAGTATGCTCACGTAAAACATCTTCATAATAACGTTAGCTAAGTCAAATTATGAACACGTGATACGTAAGGGTCCTCGTTACCATCACTACAACTTTCAACTTGTGCAAGTTCCGTCGACCCTAAGACCATCCTATCTTAAGAGTTCTACCCCAATCTCACAGTTCATAGCTTAATTAGTCACAACTTTTGTCTAGGCATCTTACTTCATACCTAGTTCACTTAAACTAAGGCTCTGATACCAACTTGTAACACTCTAAAAATTAGGCGGAAATAAAATTCGAAAACTCGGCAATATAACGTTTGAAAATAGATTAAATCCATCACCCTAAAATAGGGGATGAATTAAACCTGTGGAATAAGGTAAATCATTCGAAAACCTAAGTGTATCATCCCAAACGGGGTATAATGTACGGTAATTACAACCCAATAAATGAAGCATAAGACGACAACCTACTAATCTACATTAAGTAACTAGATTATGGTCGGGTGTCGCTATACTTCCAAAATGTGTATCTTCAAAACCAATTGTATGATGGTCACTATATATCCTCAAAAAGACCACTCACGACCCAAGGTCGTTCTCTCAGTCCCGGCGTGCCCCACCGCAATGATAGCCTGCCAAACATGACAACAAGAACAAGTGTTAGGCTAAGGCCTAGTGAGAATAAGTCAAATAAATATTAAAGTACTAAACCCATTCGGAGTCACACAAAGGATATAGCCATAAGCTAAAACCAACAAATCAAATAAACCATTAGTGATTAGATACGGTACAAATAACACCAATCACATAATGAGCTCAACTCCTCTAAGTCTATTGCTCGAAAACATCAAGTCAATCCCTCTAGGTCTATTCTTGAGAGTTCCAAAACGGGGAACTCTAGCACAAGGGAATTACATCTTACTACCAATGAGACGCTGCCCGACCGTATAGGTCCACACCTTACTTATCATGGTGACCCAATGCCTATTCCGTGCTAAGTGGTGAACCCAATGCCCAAAACGGGGGCATAGGAACACCGTGCCTATGGATCCATTGCACTTAAGACCAAATACCCAAAACATGCCGATACATACCATACTCATATTAATCATGTATATAAATGAATCATATATACAATGGTACACTTCATAAAGTCTTGACTCTTATAAATGCGAGGATTAGAGAGCATAACCCAACAACAACATTCCATATATATTCCATATAAAAATCATAATTATAACTAGTTAAACCAATACTTGCATTTTCCCCCAAACCCTAGTTTTTCCACTTTGCTTCCTCAAAATCCTATGGACTTAAGATTGACCATCAAAGGAGTAGAAAACATAGAAAGCCATAAATCTTATTCCAAAGGAACATTTCTCCCATTAATACTTGGGATTACAAAACCCTAACTTTCATACTCACATTTATGTTAAAAGACTTGGATGACCAAAACCCCATAAATATATTAATACATACACCCATAGAGAGGTTTAGAGAATGGAAGAACTCACCTTACAAGAAATGTATTCAAACCCTAAGAATGGATGAACAAGAAGATGATGAGAATCACTTGAACCTTACTAGCTAATAGGGCTTACTAAAAAATCGAATTTGCCTCTTCCTGGTAATGAATTAAGCGGCCTTAATCACTTGAGGTCAAAGTTTACCAAAACCTAGATTGAACCACCAATAAGCATTTAATGCTCTGAACCAAAGGAAATCAATAAAGAGAGAAGAGAAACCCTACCTCTCACCAAGAAAAATTGTCCAAGCTAGCTCCCAAGTCAATAAAATGAGTTTTAGGTCGTGAAAATGGGTTTTAAAGGGTCTGCACCCCGACCGCGACCTTGCCTCATGAGAGTGACAATGTCACTCTCGCTTGTCACTCTCGCCCGAGAACGGTTACCCACGGTACAATCTCGGCGATTGTGCCTCGTAAGTGTGACACTTGTCACTCTCGCTTGGCACTCTCGCGCCATCTCCCCCAACTCTCGGTACACCTACCGCGGTTGTGCCCTGCGAGAGTGACCCCTGTCACAATCGCATACCCCGTACCGAAGCCCGAAAATGACCGTTTTCGACCCGAAAGTTCCCGATCTCAACGTTAAGCTAGATACTAGGTTAAAATGCCAAAATAGAGACGTATCGAAAACACGGGTGTTACAATCCTCCCCAACTTGGAGAAGATTTCATCCTCGAAATCTCTCCTAGGGAAAAAGGTGAGGGTATCTTCGTTTCATGTCTTCTTCCGCTTCCCAAGTCATATTTGCACCTCGATGGTGTTTCCATTGAACCTTGACTATCGTGACTTCTTTGTGACGAAGCTTCTTCGTCTTCCTTTCCAAAATTTCATCAGGCTCTTCGACGCAACGATTTCCCTCATCAACTCTGATCTCGGAGAGTGGAATGATGCCCTCATCCTCCGCTAAGCATTTACGAAGGTAGCATACATGAAAGGTGTTATGGATTCCCTCCATTTCTGGAGGTAGTTCCAATTGGTAGGCTTGAAGCCCTACTCGCTTAAGCACGGTGAATGGTCCAAGGAAATGGGGACTTAGCTTCCCGCGCTTTCCGAACCGAATAATTCCCTTCCAAGGGGACACCTTCAACATGACGCGGTCTCCTACCTGGAACTCTATCGGTCGCCTCATCTTGTCCGCATAACTTTTCTGCCGGTCCTGAGCCGCCTTTAAGCGTTCACGGATACCTTTCACTTTATCCACCGTTTCTTGAACAATCTCAGGACCAACAAATTGCTTCTCCCCCGCTTCTAGCCAACACACGGGAGTTCGGCACTTGCGACCATACAAAGCTTCAAACGGTGTCATCCCAATGCTTGAGTGATAGCTATTATTGTATGCGAATTCCACCAAAGGTAGATGTGAGTCCCAACTACCTCCAAAATCAATCACACAAGATCTCAACATATCCTCTAGCGTCTGAATTGTCCTCTCGCTTTGGCCGTCGATCTGAGGATGATAGGTCGTGCTCAACTTCACACGCGTGCCCAATTCCTTTTGCAACCCATCCCAAAAATGTGACGTGAACCGACTATCGCAGTCCGAGACAATAGATAGCGGTACACCATGTCGAGATATCACTTCATCAATGTACAACTTTGCCAATTTGTCCATAGGTAGAGTCTCCCGCATGGCCAAGAAATGAGCGCTCTTGGTCAAACGGTCCACTATCACCCAAATGGTGTCGTGACCTCGCAAAGTTTTTGGCAATTTCGTCACGAAGTCCATCGTGATGTGCTCCTATTTCCATTCCGGAATCTCCAAGGATTGTAGACTCCCATAAGGCCGTTGGTGTTCGGCCTTTACTTGCAAATAAGTCACGCATCGTTCCACGTAGTGCGCCACATCAAGCTTCATGACTAGCCACCAATAATGTAATTTTAAGTCTCGGTACATCTTCGTGCTTCCCGGATGGATAAAATACTTTGAATTATGGGCATCCTCGAGGAGGAGCTCTCGATTTCCCCTGATCTTCGGCACCCATATTCGTCCATCGAAGAGTTTCACCCCTCGACTATCTTCTGTTAAAAGTAGGTGTTGCTTCGCCATGACTTCTCTCTTGAGATTCTCTACTAACAAAGGTTCAGCTTGCGATGCTTTAATCCGGTCAATGAGTGTTGAGGCTAATTCAATTCGTGCAAAAATGGCCTTGGAACCTTCCCTATAATCCTTCCGGCTAAGGGCGTCGAGGATAACGTTTGCTTTCCCCGGGTGGTAAAGCAGCTCACAATCGTAATATTTCAATAATTCCAACCACCTTCGTTGCCTCATATTCAGTTCCTTTTGGTCAAAAATATGCCTCAAACTCTTGTGGTCCATGTAAAGGGTACACTTCGTACCGTAGAGGTAGTGCCGCCATAAATTCAATGCAAACACCACCGTGGCTAACTCCAAATTATGGGTGGGGTAGTTGACTTCATGGACTTTGAGTTTCCTAGACGCATAAGCAATCACCTTCCCCCTCTGCATAAGAACACAACCCAATCCCAATTTCGACGCATCACTGTACACCACAAAATCTTCCATCCCATCGGGTAAGGATAGGACTGGATCTTCGCAAAGCTTCCTTTGTAGAGTTCGAAACGCCTTTTCTAGACTCTAGGTCCAAACAAACTTAACATTCTTATGCGTTAGGGCTGTCAACGATGAGGCTATCTTTGAAAAGTCTTGAATGAATCTTCGGTAGTATCCCGCCAATCCTAGGAAACTTCGGATTTCAGACGGACTTTTGGGAGGTTCCCAATTTATCATCGCCTCTACCTTCGCGGGGTCCACCTTCACTCCGTCCTTCGTGACCACATGGCCCAAAAATTGTACTTCTCGAAGCCAAAAGTCGCACTTTGAGAACTTCACGTAGAGCTTCTCCCACTTCAACACTTCCAAAACTTTCCGAAGGTGATGCTCGTGATCTACTTCATCTTTAGAGTACACGAGGATGTCGTCGATGAACACTATTACCGACTTGTTAAGGAATGGTCGGCACACTCGGTTTATCAAGTCCATAAATATTTCCAGTGTGTTGGTTAGGCCGAATGGCATTACTAGAAACTCGTAATGACCGTATCGCGTCCTAAACGCTGTCTTTGGAATGTCGTCCTTCACCACCTTCACTTGATGATAACCCGACCGCAGATCAATTTTGGAGAAGTAACTCGCGCCTTGTAGTTGATCAAATAAATCGTCAATCCTCGGGAGCGGATACTTGTTCTTCACCGTCACCTTGTTCAGTTCTCTGTAGTCGATGCACATCCTCATCGAGCCGTCTTTCTTCTTAACGAACAGGACCGAAGCTCCCCAAGGCGATGAGCTCGGTCGAATGAAACCCTTTTCAAGAAGGTCTTGAAGATGCGTCATCATCTCTTGCATCTCTGTAGGGGCCAACCGATAAGGAGCTCGGGCAATCGGGGCCTCCCCCGGAATAAGATCAATACGGAACTCCACTAATCGGTCGGGTGGTAAGCTGGGCAATTCTTCCGGAAATACATCGGAAAATTCACGCACCACTCTAACATCTTCTAGTTTCTTCTTCTCAAGCTTGGTGTCGATTGCATACGCCAAGAAGGATGAGCATCCCTTTGACAAACATTTTCGCGCCTTGACCTTATAGATACGCCACCTCGCCTTTCCTTCTCTCGCCATAGATTATCGTCGCCTCTCCATTCATAACGGGTAGTCGGATCACCTTCTTAGAGCACACGATTTCCGCTTGGTTCCTATACAACCAATCCATCCCCACAACTACATCGAAACCACCCTATTTGCATAGGCATCAAGTCTATGGGAAATTCCTTTCCCTCGAAATAAAAAGTGCAACCTCTCACGATATCCCGGATCACTACTTGACTACCATCTGTTATTTCTACTACTAAGGCATCCTCTAGACTACTCTTAGACATGGTAAGCTTCGGATAAAATACATCTGATACAAAAGAGTAGCTAGCATCGGAGTCAAATAATACACGCGCAGGTACGAAGTTTAGGAGAAACGTACCCGAAACCACATCGGTCGACGCTTTGGCTTCCTCCGCGGTCATTTGAAAAGCTCTTACGGTTGCTCTCGGGGGCTCCACTTTCTTCCCACCTGCCCCTCCGGTCTTCAACTTTAGGCATTCCGCCCTAACGTGCCCTTGCTCTTTGCATTCAAAACATATTTGCCCCTTGACGAGATAATCTTTAAACGTATGCCCGAGTTTCCCGCACTTGTAGCAAGTCCCGGGGACGAAGTTACAAGGACCGAAGTATTTGCTTCGGCATTTGGAGCACCACTTGGCATCACGCCTAGGATCGGCGCCATGGTGATTGTTATTGGCATATTTTTTAGAGCACATATTTGTTGGATTCAAGATCATAAAGATTGAAGATGAAAGTTCAAGAAGTCAAAGCTGGAAAGTCAACACTCAAGTGAAAGTCAAAGTCTTTTGTTAATAAAGTCAAAGTTTATTGTTTTGTATTTTTAGTTTTCTTGTATTTGTTGTGGAGGTATAAATACCTTTGTAAGTGTTTGTAGGTAAGCGTGTATGTCATTTTGTGGTAATTCATTGTAATTGAAGAGAGCTTATTAGAGAAGAGCATTATTGTATATCATTCTAGAGAGAGAATGTAGTGAGAGAAAGTGAGTTTTGTAATATTTTGATTCATCAATGACATATGGATTTCTCATCTTGATTGTTTGTTTGATTAGATATTCACCGCGGCATGCTGATCCGCGATTACTAGCGATTCCTTGAATCTAGGACTTCTTGATGTGCGTTCTTACTGTTCACTTTACTTGTCATGCGCGAACAATGATCTGAGAGAAGTTGAGTCTTGCGAGAAGTTGATCTGCGAGAAGTGACAATCTGCGCGTTTACATTTAGCGCGAAGTTAAAAGTGTGAAATTTTTCTAAGTCTCGAACTCGCAGACGCATAGCGAGAAGTGTGTGCGAGAAATGTCCAGAACTCGCAAGTTTCAGTGTGCGCGAACCAGAAACTCGCACGAGACTGCTTGTGCGAAGCTCAGAACTCACAACATTCAGCGTGCGCGAACCTCAAACTTGCACATCATTGTTTGCGCGAAGTTGGTTCTGAGTTCATTCCTTGTGCGCGAATTCCAAAACTCGCATATCACTGTGTTAGCGCGAAGTTTATATCCATTGTTTTGAGAGTTTCATACTTAGAATTTTTCCGAGTTTTTTTGAAATTTGTCCAAGTTTGATTTTTACTGATCCATTTCATTTTTCTGAATTTCTAACGATCATTTCAAGTTTTTTTTTTTGTAACAGATTTTCAAGATGAGTTTTTCTGATGATGAAGAGAAGATAGCCAAACTCAAAATAGAGAACAAAAATCTCGCTTCTTCAGTTGACTACTATTCTAAGCGGTCAAAGAGATATTCTGATGAAAGAAAGTTACTGAGAGAAGAAGTCAGTGCATTAAAGACTATTAATGAAGATCTCCTGAAACAGACTTCTGGGCTTAATGAAGAGAAGGTCTTGTTTTTGGAAGCTGAAAACACTGAGTTAAAGAGCAAGATTTCTGAATTAGAAGATCACATTGTCAAGTTTCAGCAAACCGGGTGTGCTAATGAAAAGAAAATCTTTGAATTAGAATTGCAAATTGTTGAAGAAAGATCAGTTTTTGATAAAGAAAAGAAAGAGTTTGCTAAGAAATTCTCCGAGTTTTCTAGAAAAAGTGCTAAAGAGAGGAAGACGGTTGAGCTTAAATGCATTAAGCTTTCTCAACAAGTTTCTGATTTTGAGAAAGTGATCATTATTGAAAGAGAAAAGTTTGCAAAGGATAAAAAGGAAATTGAACAGAAGAACATTGGATTTTTTAAAGAAATATCTGATGGAAGAAAGAGTGTCGAGAAGGACTTTGAGGAAGAAAGGAATATTTTTGAGGAAGAGATAAAGAAGTTGACAGAGAAGTAATCTGAACTATCTGAAAGTGTGCTTACAGAGAAGAAAACGAAGTCTGAATTCAAGAAGAAGATTGACCTGCTCATTGAAGAAAGAGACAGTTTATCTTCAAAGATAAAAGAGCTTGAAAAGATTGTTTCAAAGGTGGTGGTGACTGAGCACACGACTCCAGAGTCACAAATCCACACACCTAGAAATAATTCAGCTGACTTCAAAAAGACAGCCTCAAGCTCACACTTGAAACCTGTTTCTTCAAGAAGGTTAGTCAATTTATTTGATCAGATTCGTACTACTAACATTTTCTTTGATGAAAATATAGATGGTTCAGATACATACAAAAGAAGAAGAAGATTAAGGAGATACAAAGAAGAAAAACTGGTCTGGAGAAAGAAACCAGTTGAAGAAGAGAAGAAAGATGGAAAGAATAAAGATGAGCTGAAAGGAAAGAAATCATGTGTACATGAGACGAAAGCAAAGAAGAACAAAGCGCGTAAAGGTAAACCTGATCATATCTACACGAAAGATCAATTAATCAGGTTATCAGGTATGAAATACTATTATTCTTATTGTCATACACATGATCATGTTCATAAAACAAGTGATCATTTCTGGTATGGTTCTTATTCAGTTACTCCCATAAGAACTGCAACTAAAATTCATGGACCCAAATGCCAGTGGGTACCAAAGCCGGAAAATGATTCTGTGTTGCAGGCACCTACTGTCAAGGGGGAGTAAGAGAACCAAGACTTCTAAGTAAATAAGCTTAGAACCCGTACTTCAATGAAGTTTGACTTCTAAACACAACAGTTTAGGACTCGTACTTCCGTGTTCAAAAGACCTTACTCCTGTGCTGATATGAGAATTGTACTTCTAGACTCCAATGAGGAAATCAACCTTCAAGGGGGAGTACATATTTTTCTGAAATTTATGCATTGGATAGATATGACGAACTATAATTCAAAAGAGAATTGTAGATCTCTATCATGTGCTTTTTCACTGATAAATTTTAAATGCATGATTTCAGGGGGAGTAAAAGATTTTGACTTCTGATTATTTCAGATCAGAACTCGTACACTCAACGTTTTATTGCTTTATGTCATTTACATTTGAATAAAATTTGTGAATAAATTTGCTTTGACTAGACTTTGAGACTTGTGGAGATTGAGAGAAGCTATCAAGATCATATCTTTATGATTTTCAGCTGACTTCATGAGATTTAAGACTGTATAGACAGGTTTAATTTCTTATCTTAATCTCATATGTGGTTGAAAGAAGGACAACTTTCAATCATAGAAAACATGTTCTTAAATGTTCAAACCACTTCCCGATTCTTTAAAAGATTTCATGGATTGGAAGTGTGATTTTAAATGTTTTCATTTTATTTTGTGCTTCAATATTTTACAAACCGTGTGTTTCCAAAGATTAATACTTGCGTATTGTCTTTTCTATATACTTTCAAGTATTCACACACACACCGGTTTGATTTTCTATTCAAAATGTTCTTACCATGTCTCAAATTTGAAACATATTTTTTCGATGGTAAGACAACCCTCTTGTACTTCAAAGAATTTTGAGCGTTATTTCATTTCTGAACGTCATTTCAAGAATGTCTGTATTTTGATTCGTATAGACAATATCCATTATTTTTGACCATAAGCCTTGATTGCTATATCATTCTTT
Source organism: Arctium minus (assembly GCA_954870635.1). NCBI lineage: Eukaryota > Viridiplantae > Streptophyta > Magnoliopsida > Asterales > Asteraceae > Arctium > Arctium minus. The sequence continues at coordinate 66,542,181 of OX941080.1, read as the reverse complement.
GCTGATCATTTTCATACAATGTCAGATTTTCAAACAAGTCTCTTGCATTCATTTTCGTTCATTCAATATACTTGTTTGAAAATACTTCAATGTTTAAAAATGCTCATATCTTCATGATTATATTATGAGCATACAAACATATGACTTGTATTTGAGCTTTAACTGATAAAGTTAAACCATTTTGAGCAACAACATACTTTCATAGGAAATTATGGGTTCTTTGTGCTAGGACTTAAATGAAACTTCTATGGATTCACGTTAACCAGTGTTTCTGATTGTTCCTTTGATTTCAGTTTCTTATCATAATAAAAGATATATAATAACAAACAAGAGATTAAACAAACCTGTTTTTGATATTCAATCCAAATGGTTACAAGGTTTTCTCTCTTGAGTGTTTTCTCTCTAAGCTCTCTCTCTCTCTCTCTCTCTACAATGAAGTTGGCGGCTGGTTGATTTCCAAAATGAGCACCCCCTTGCACCCTACAACCCTAGATCCTATAAGGCCCACACACCTATTTTAGGAAAAAGACATAAATGCCCAAAATACAAGAAAAATAACTTTTAACTATATATTACAAATGACCTAGACTATTTAATAAGAGTTGACTTTTCCAGCTTTGACTTCAGATTTCCGTCTTCAATATTGATGATCTTGAATCCAATAAATCTGTGCTCTAACAATCTCCCCCTTTGGATCAAGATCATTACTAAAAAGATTTAGCAATTCAATCTTCTCTTTAAGCTCAGAAAACAATCTCCCTCTTTGTCTTCAAAATGTAGTAATCTCCCCAAAAGATGTAGATAAAATCTCTTTCATATGATGGAAAGAAATTATCTCCCGATTTAGCTCAGAATGCTTTAGCAGAGTATCTTCAAAGAAAAATTCTCAAAAACTTTGAACTTTCTGACTACATTTCTTTAAGAATTGTATTCTCCCATTTCTTGATTAGCTTTCCCCCTTTTTGATGAATTGAGCATCGATATCATCAAAACTTTGTCACAAGAAATGTCTTTGACCATACTGATCTTTCAAGAGCCACTGATTCACTGCCAATCTGCCAAGATATTCATCTAGAGCTTTTCAAATCTAGACAAAATAAGAATGTAACACCTGAAACAATATATGAATCAGTTAACAATGCCTGTCAGTAACACGAAGTCACTGTGTGTAACGAATACACATTGGAAAGGAGCCTTTTGATGTTCACTCCCCTAGGGCTTCCATTCAATCATCGAAACACCACAAAGGAAATTTCTATGAACGTTATGACAAGAAAACAAATTCCTTGTGTGTTCGTGAAAGTGATAGAAAGAATTAAGCACAAATGATTGCTTAAAATAATGCTCAACATTTGTGTAAATCACTGAGAAAACAGTAGGTTAAACACAGACTCAATGTGCATGATTGAAGTGCGAAGGTGGGGCAGACTTCCTTGTTTTTCAATATCCAGATTTTCCAAATGAAAATCAGATAGTAAATGTGCTGTGTCCCCTTTGAAAAATGAAACATTTTCTTATTAAGAAGAGAATGAGTGGCTGGTGGGGTTTTTATCAAGAGTTGGCATGGGCTAGTTGCCTGTTTCAATAATGTTCACCAAAGAGTTGTGAAAAATTAGTAATGTGGCTGCCCGACTCAGAAAGTAGTTGGTGCAGAGTTTGATATTCTTTTACTCTTATCTCACACCCTCTTTCTTTTTATCATTAAGATCACATATAACCAAACTCTCTTTTACATTTTAACTCATCACATAACCCACACTCATTTCTTTTCGACTCCTCACACTCAATCACTAAGGATTAACTTCTTGGGTAGGAGACACTGGTTAACGTGAATCCATAGAAGTTCATTTAAGGCACAAAGATCCCATGTTTTCCTAGAAAGCATGTGTTGCTCAGATGATTTAACTTTATCAGTTAAAGCGTAAATACAGGCCAAATGTATGTATGCTCAGAAAACATTTAAAATCACACTTCCAATTCATGAAATCTGTTTGAGAATCGGGAAGTGGTTTGAACATTTAAGAACATGTTTTCTTATGATTGAAAGTTGTCCTTCTTTCAACCATATATGAGATGAAGATAAAGAATTATACCTTTTGAGTCCAATCTTACATCTCATGAAGTCAAGCTTAAAGTCATTAAGATATGATCTTGTAAGCATCTCTCAAACTGCAAAAGTCTTAAGGTCATAGTTAAAGCAACTTTATTCACAGAAATTGAAATGACATAAAGCAGTAAAACAATTAAAGTATGAGTTCTGATCTGAAATAATCAGAAGTCATTGGTCTTTTACTCCCCCTGAAATTATGCATCAGAAAAATTATCAGTGTAAAATATAAGCATTAACTCCCCCTCATATATTGATCATCATATCTGTTGGATGCATGAAATTTCAGACAAAATATGTACTCCCCCTTGATGGTTGATTTCCTCATTAGAGTATTGGAGTACAATCTCTTATCATCATAGGAGTAAGGTCTTTTGATTATTGAAGTACGAGTCTTAAACTGTTGTGTTTAGAAGTCAACCTTCGTTGAAGTACGGGTCCTAAGCTGATTTACTTAGAAGCCTTGGTTCTCTTACTCCCCCTTGACAGTAGGTGCCTGCAACACAAATTCATCCCTTTTCTTTGGTACCCACTGGTATTTGGGTCCAGGTTTATTAGTTGCAGTTCTTATGGGAGTAACTGAGTAAGAACCATACCAGAAATGATCACTTGTTTTATGAACAAGATCATGTGTACGACAATAAGAACAATAGTATTGCTTACCTGACAACTTGATTAATTGATCTCTCGTGTAGATATGATCAACTTTATCTTTACGCGCATTGTTCTTCTTGGCTTGATGTGTATGTACACATGACTTCTTTCCTTTCTCGTCTTTCTTCTCATCTTTCTTCTCATTTTCAACTGGTTTCTTCTTCCATACCAGTTCTTCTTCTTCTTCTGAATGTATCTGAACCATCTACATTTTCATCAAAGAAAATGTCAGTAGTACGAATATGATCAAATGAATTGACTAACCTTCTTGAAGTAACATGTTTCAAATGTGAGTTTGAGGCTGTCTTTTTGAAGTTAGCTGAATTATTTCTAGGTGTGTGGATTTGTGACTCTGGAGTCGTTTGCTCAGTCACCACCACCTTTGAAACAATTTTTTCAAGCTCTTTAATCTTTGAAGCAAAGCTGTCTCTTTCTTCAAATGAGCAGATCAATCTTCTTCTTGAATTCAGACTTCGTTTTCTTCTCATTCAGTACACTTTTAGATAGTTCAGATAGCTTGTCAGTAAGCTTCTTAATATCGGCTTCAAACATACTTCTTTCTTCTTCAAATCCCTTCTCTGCATCATTTCTCTGCCCGAATATTTCGTTGAAGAATCCAACATTCTTTTGTTCAATGGCCTTCTTGTCTTTGGCAAACTTTTCCCTTTCCAGAATAACTACTTTCTCAAATTCAGAAGTCTTTTGAGAAAGCTTTAAACATTTAAGCTCAACTGCTTTCTTCTCTTCTGCACATTTTCTCGAAAAATCTGAGAATTTCTTTACAAATGCTTTCTTTTCAATCTCAAAATCAGATCTTTCTTTGGCCATCTTTTTCTCCAGATCAGATATTTTCTTTTGAAGCTCAGCATTTGCATCTTCCAGACTCTTAATCTTCTCATTGTTCTCAACAGAATATTGTTTCTGGATTTGAGCTTCCATGTCAGAAATCTTTCCTTTTAGCTTAGAGTTCTCAATTTCCAGAAACTTTATTCTTGAAGACATCTTTGGTCCTGTCATAATCTTCTCAATATGTTCCCATAACTGTTTTCGTGTGGCCTTTTTACTTTCAAAACTTATAGAAATTTCTTTTAAAATCTTATTTGAAATTCCTTGCAATTTAAACGTTTTGGCTAATCTATCAGCTTCATATCTCGTTCTTTGCTCATTTGTGTATCTATCAGGTGATACTAGAATCTCTTGACTCTTTCTTTCCCAACCATCATAAGTAGTATGAGTCCATGTTGGAATTTTCATGTTTCCTTCTCTAAGAGATATTATGATATGATCTCCTAATACATGTCTGTCAATGAAATCCAGGAACAGATTTTTCCATTTTTCATATTCTCCTCTGAAAAGTACTGGTGGATTCTCATCCATACTGATTGAAGGAGCTTCGCTGGAAGTCATTCTGATTTGATAAGATATGGAATAAGAAACTTGAAATTGATCGTTAGTCCAGATAAAATCACACAATACTGAAAATCTTAGAGTGAAATTCAGAAAATTTTGATCAAGAACAAAACTTTGTCCCCCTCCGCAGAGAATTTTTTTTTGACATTTAGAGGACATATTACAGTTTGCAAAAATTTGTCCAAGTATGGAAAAGTGTGAGATTGGCGCAAAACTCAGAAATGCAAAGATCAGTTTCGCGCTAAGAGAAGCTGGAGCAAAATAACACTTTGCGCTATAAGGAGTTGGCGCAAGAGGGTTTTGCGCGAGATGAGGGTCGCGCGAAGAAGCACTTTGCGCGAAGAGAAGGTGGCGCAAACTATAAGATGGAGTTTTGTGCGAGACGTGGGTGGCGCAAACCAGAACTTTGCGCGAGAAGCTGATGGCGCAAAAGAAACTTTGTGCGAGGAACTGATAGCGCAAAAGAAACTTTGTGTGAGATACTTTGACACCCTTGAACCTGGTGCAAGAGCACTATGAACTGGCGCAAACCGTGTTCTTCACTTTAACTTCGAGAATCGGCGCTGAATCACCCAAATACCTATCTAATCTTCGAATTGCAATCCCAAACTTTGAAAATAAGCTCACACACATCTAGAACTGATTACAAACGACTAATCTCAACAACACACACTCTAATAAAGACTCGATTGATGTAACAGTGCACAGGACTCATGAAGAACAAGAACAACAAAATCATCAAATAGATGATCGATTACAGTGCAATACTCGATAAAATCAATACAAACTCAAACTAATACTAATTTCGATCACAACCCAAGTGATTTCAACTCGAAAAACACACAAAAATTCAAAAATCAAATTTGGAAGATGATGAACAGTGCCGAACAGTGTTTTTTCTGGAAAATTTGATTTTGATCTGGTTTAGCTCTGATACCAATTGATTGTCCCTTTGATTTCATTTTCTTATCATAATAAATGATATATAATAACAAACAAGAGATTAAACAAACCTGTTTTTGATATTCAATCCAAATGGTTACAATGTTTTCTCTCTTGAATGTTTTCTTTCTTGAATGTTTTCTCTCTAAGCTCTCTCTCTCTCTCTCTACAATGAAGTTGGCGGCTAGTTGATTTCCAAAATGATCACCCCTTTGCACCCTACAACCCTAGAGCCTATAAGGCCCACACACCTATTTTAGGAAAAAGACATAAATGCCCAAAATACAAGAAAAATAACTTTTAACTATTTATTACAAAGGACCTAGACTATTTAATGAGAGTTGACTTTTCCAGATTTGACTTCAGATTTCCGTCTTCAATATTGATGATCTTTAATCCAATAAATCTGTGCTCTAACAGTTTCCTACCCAAGAAGTTAATCCTTAGTGATTGAGTGTGAGGAGTCTAAAAGAAATGAGTGTGGGTTGTGCGTTGAGTTAAATGTAAAAGAGAGTTTGGTTAGATATGAGCTTATTGAATTAAAAGAAAGAGGGTGTGAGATCAGAGTAAAAGAATATCAAACTCTGCACCAACTACTTTCTGAGCCGGGCAACCACATTACTAATGTTTCACGATTCTTGGTGAACATTATTGAAACATGCAAATAGCCCATGCCAACTCTTGCTTAACACCCCACTAGCCACTCATTTTCTTCTCAAACAGAAAATGTTTCATATTTCAAGGGGACGCAACATATAATCTATCTGATTTTCATTTGGAAAATGTGGATATTGAAAAAGAAGGAAGTCTTCCCCACCTTCGCACTTCAATCATGCACATTGAGTCTGTGTTTAATTACTGTTGTCTCAGTGGTTTACACAATGTTGAGCCTTATAAAATCAATCATCATGTGCTTATTCTTTCTACACTTGCACGAACACACAAGGAATTTGTTTTCTTGTCATAACTTTCATAGAAATTGCCTTTGTGGTGTTTCGATGATTGGATGGAAGCCCTGGGGGAGTGAACATAACAAAAGCTCCTTTATATTGTGTATTCGTTACACACAGTGACTTCGTGTTATTGACAGACATTTTAACTGATTCATTTGTTGATTCAAGTGTTACATTCCTATTTTGTCTGGATTTGAAAAGATCTAGATGAATACATTGTTACGGATCAAAGAATCAGAGGCTCAGTTTGAAAGATCAATGGTCAGAAAGATTTCAGAGAAATTTCTTGATGAAAGTTTTGATGTTATAGATGCTCTATTCATCAAAAAAGGGGAGATGATTTACAGAAATGTCAGGATCAGAAATTTCAAAGATAAAGAGTTGCAGAAGATAAAGTTCAAAGTTTGAGAGTTTGAAAGATTGATTAAGCAAAGTCAAAGATGTTTGAAGATGGATGTGCTGATTTTCTGAAATTTTTCTTTAAAGATTATTTGCTGAAGTAAGTCGAGCTAATTCTGGAGGTGATTTCTTTCATAAGTCTGAAAGAGGTTTGTGTACAACCTTGAGAGAGAATGATGTTACTACTCTTAAAGATTAGATTTTGGGAAAGATTGCTGAATGTTTTTGAAGACAAAGCATATCAAAGAGGAATTTCATAGTGTTAAGGGGGAGAATGTAAATCATGTTTGTATCGAAGGGGAGATTACAAGAGAAGATAAGGTTGATCAAAGGGGGAGTTTATTTCAATCGAGCTTAAAGAAAGAAGATCGCATTGCTAAATCTTTTTAGTAATGATCTTGATCCAAAGGGGAAGAATGTTAGAGCACAGATTTGTTGGATTCAAGATCATAAAGATTGAAGATGAAAGTTCAAGAAGTCAAAGCTGGAAAGTCAACTCTCAAGTGAAAGTCAAAGTCTTTTGTTAATAAAGTCAAAGTTTATTGTTTTCTATTTTTAGTTTTCTTGTATTTGTTGTGGAGGTATAAATACCTTTGTAAGTGTTTGTAGGTAAGCATGTATGTCATTTTGTGGCAATTCATTGTAATTGAAGAGAGCTTATTAGAGAAGAGCATTATTGTATATCATTCTAGAGAGAGAATGTAGTGAGAGAAAGTGAGTTTTGTAATATTTTGATTCATCAATGACATATGGATTTCTCATCTTGATTGTTTGTTTGATTAGAACTTGAATCTAGGACTTCACAATATCTAGGTTTCTTTGAGGGCATTGAACCCCCTTCCCATCTTCTCTTCTCGACTTGACGACTACCTTCCTCTTTCCCTAGGTTGTAAGCGTCTTCCATAAGTTGTGCCTCTTCAATTGCCTCACGGAGAGTGGAGGCTTTTGACACCCGCACCATCGACATCATGTCTGATGGAAGACCCTTGATTTACGCCTTGATCTTTTCCTTTTCCGTCGGGACCAAATGTCCCACTAGCCCTAGCTTGTCCATGAACAGACGGTTATACTCTTTCACCAACAAGTTACCCTTCTTCAAGTTTCTGAATCCTTCCATATCCGGTCCATCGACCTCTCGTTGCAGTATTCCTCTAATAGCTTCTCATTGAATGTTGCCCAAGTCAGTTTGTCCAAGACAGTCGTTTCGATGGAAGCGGAATACACGTTCCACCAAGTGAGGGTCGTGCCCCTCAACATTTGTGAGACAAAGACTGCTTTTTGTTCCTCTCCACATTCACTCGATCGGAAGGCTTGCTCCATCTCACGTAACCATTTCACACAAGCTATCGGATCGTCTGAACCTTTAAATTCTGGTGGTCGGCAACCCAGAAAGTCTTTGAAAGTGCAACTTTGTGTCACTTGTTTGACTCCTGGGTTTGCGGTCTCGTTAGAAGGAATCACAGGTCCGGTACCCCCGGATCCCGCCACAACAATGTTCTCATCCACCGTTTCATGCCTACGGTTGTTGGTGTCTCAGTCCTCTAGGAGTTTGAGGAACAATTCATGTTGTTGTGCCATAGCTCTGTTCATAGCCAGCATCATACGATCCATCATTTTCGTCTCTGTCGTCGCTTCCTCCATGATGGGTTCATCTGTTTCTAGGTTGCGACAGGGAATGTGCTCGGGTCCCCCGCCCAACACATTTACCATACGAGAGGGTTCCTCCACAGCAGTCACCCGCGGTTGGTCGACCGTGGATACCGTGGCCTCTTGACCTTCCAGTCGGTTTCTGGTATTAACCATGAGTCTGCCACACAAAATACACGATAGAATGAGAAACGAGCTCACAAAATTTACGCAAGGAAACGTACTACTACACTTATCAAATATCATAACAACAGTAGATCAAGTATGCTCACGTAAAACATCTTCATAATAACGTTAGCTAAGTGAAATTATGAACACGTGATACGTAAGGGTCCTCGTTACCATCACTACAACTTTCAACTTGTGCAAGTTTCGTCGACCCTAAGACCATCCTATCTTAAGAGTTCTACCCCAATCTCACAGTTCATAGCTTAGTTAGTCACAACTTAAGTCTAGGCATCTTACTTCATACCTAGTTCACTTAAACTAAGGCTCTGATACCAACTTGTAACACTCTAAAAATTAGGCGGAAATAAAATTTGAAAACTCGGCAATATAACGTTTGAAAATAGATTAAATCCATCACCCTAAAATAGGGGATAACTTAAACCTGTGAAATAAGGTAAATCATTCGAAAACCCAAGTGTATCATCCCGAACGGGGTATAATGTACGGTAATTACAACCCAATAAATGAAGCATAAGACGACAACCTACTAATCTACATTAAGTAACTAGATTATGGTCGGGTGTCGCTATACTTCCAAAATGTGTATCTTCAAAACCAATTGTATGATGGTCACTATATATCCTCAAAAAGACCACTCACGACCCAAGGTCGTTCTCTCAGTCCCGGCGTGCCCCACCGCTATGATAGCCTGCCAAACATGACAACAAGAACAAGCGTTAAGCTAAGGCCTAGTGAGAATAAGTCAAATAAAGATTAAAGTACTAAACCCATTCGGAGTCACGCAGAGAATATAGCCATAAGCTAAAACGAAAAAATCAAATAAACCATTAGTGATTAGATACGGTACAAATAACACCAATCACATAATGAGCTCAACTCCTCTAAGTCTATTGCTCGAAAACATCAAGTCAATCCCTCTAGGTCTATTCTTGAGAGTTCCAAAACGGGGAACTCTAGCACAAGGGAATTACACCTTACTGCCCATGAGACGATGCCTGACCGTATAGGTCCACACCTTACTTATCATGGTGATCCGATGCCTATTCCGTACTAAGTGGTGAACCGAATGCCCAAAACGGGGGCATAGGAACACCGTGCCTATGGATCCATTGCACTTAAGACCAAATACCCAAAACATGCCAATACATACCATACTCATATTAATCATGTATATAAATGAATCATATATACAATGGTACACTTCATAAAGTATTGACTCTTATAAATGCGAGGATTAGAGAGCATAACCCAACAACAACATTCCATATATATTCCATATAAAAATCATAATTATAACTAGTTAAACCAATACTTGCATTTTCCCCCAAACCCTAGTTTTTCCACTTTGCTTCCTCAAAATCCTATGGACTTAAGATTGACCATCAAAGGAGTAGAAAACATAGAAAGCCATAAATCTTATTCCAAAGGAACATTTCTCCCATTAATACTTGGGATTACAAAACCCTAACTTTCATACTCACATTTATGTTAAAAGACTTGGATGACTAAAACCCCATAAATATATTAACACATACACCCATACAGAGGTTTAGAGAATGGAAGAACTCACCTTACAAGAAATGTATTCAAACCCTAAGAATGGATGAACAAGAAGATGATGAGAATCACTTGAAGCTTCAAATCCTTAATCACTTGAGGTCAAAGTTTACCAAAACCTAGATTGAACCACCAATAAGCATTTAATGCTCTTAACCAAAGGCAATCAATGAAGAGAGAAGAGAAACCCTACCTCTCACCAAGAAAAATCGTCCAAGCTAGCTACCAAGTCAATAAAATGAGTTGTAGGTCGTGAAAATGGGTTTTAAAGGGTCTGCACCCCGACCGCGACCTTGCCTCGCAAGAGTGACAATGTCACTCTCGCCCGAGAACGGTTACCCGCGGTACAATCTCGGCGATTGTGCCTCACGAGTGTGACACTTGCCACTCTTGCTTGGCACTCTCGCGCCATCTCCCCCAACTCTCGGTACACCTACCGCGGTTGTGCCCTGAGAGAGTGACCCCTGTCACAATCGCATACCCCGTACCGAAGCTCGAAAATGACCGTTTTCGACCCGAAAGTTCCCGCTCTCAACACTAAGCTAGATACTAGGGTAAAATGCCAAAATAGAGACGTACCGAAAACACGGGTGTTACAGGAACCCAACCTTTACTTAGACTAAAATCTATTTTAGAGGTTCAATGTGGTAAAAACAAGTCGTTGATCACCACTTGGACACTTGTTTAGTATTAGTAAACAAGTGAGTAATTTCTTTTAAGGGTGAGTGAAAACTCTTAATGAAGTAATTCTTATGTAATATAAGGACTTCACCTATGTGGGCATAAGGAGTGGTGCCGCTCCTAACAAAAGTGGGTATAACTTTTATAGATGTCCATGAAACCGGGAGAGCACAAAGCCATAAAAGTGCTACCTAATTATGAACATTTTTTAACAAGCTATATGTGTCATTTCTTCAAGATTAACATATGAAATCATGGCTCAAATGCTGCAAGCCGCCATTAATTTCGTTAATTTATTTGAGTGATGTTCACTATTGTTGGGTCTGAATGTGCTAAGGATGGATACTACTGCTACTTGAAAGGTATTACTACTGCTTGTAACATTACTACTGCAAGATGAAAGATTACTACTACTAGTAGAATTACTACTGCTTGAAGAGTTAGTGCTGCTACTTGAATAGTTAGTATTGCTTAGAGAGTTAGTACTGCTAGTAGTTAGTACTGCTGAAGAATTACTACTGCAAGCATAGTTAATACTGCTGAGGATGTTTATGCTGCTAGATAAGGATGAAGTTATTGTTGCTTATGAAGATAATGACTTGGAATGAAAGATTAGGAGCTGGAGATAAAGACGAAGATAATTATGGAATGGATTATGAAGATCAATTTTGTTTTGATAATTATCTTGTAATCAGGTCTGTATATATAATATAGAAGTCTTTGTTAGAAAAAAAATAGTTTTTGATACAGTTTTTGATATACGTTTATTTTTAGAGAGAATTAACCTCAAGGTTCTTAGAAGTCCTTTCAATAGAGAAGTATTGAACGTTTGTTGAGCCTGTTCAACAGATTGAGGTTTTGTTTGTAATCATTAAGTTAAATCAATATAACTTGTGATTTGAGTTTATACACTGTTCCATTGATTTACTGTTAAAGTGTTTTTCCGCGACTCCTTTAACATAGTTTCTGAGCGTGTGTTAAATTCTTGTTTGAATTTCGATCCTGACAACTATAGCAAAGTCCAAAGCGAAAGCTACTTTGATTTATGTATAGCGTTGTTGGGAATTATTGATAAATACTAAGTGGGGGATTATTGACCTTATTAGTATTTATCAATAAATAAGTAAAAGAAAAATATATGTATGGTGGTTAATTAAAGTAGTTAATGGTGGTTTTGATTTTAAACTTAACCTTATCTTAAAGATAAGGATTTGTAGAAGACGAATGGAGGAAATTTTGAATTTGATCTGAGAGAGGAGGAGGATTTTTGAGATAATCGATGTGAAGAGTGATGTGGAGGGAAGGAAAGAAATTTAAATGAAGGAGGGGAATCGAGGAGACGGCTAACCTCTTTGATAACATAAATTTTGAAAAACAACGTAATACAAAAGTTGGATCACTTGTATAGCATGCTTTATATGTTGTAATCAAGTGATTTTGAATTTTCATGCATTGAACAATAGTACTTAGTGCTTTATATGGTTGTAAAGTTGAAAATTAAGTAATTATGCATTAATTAATTGTACTATAAGCTTAGAAAGTTGTTTTTAAGAGAGAGGTAGCCAAATGTATTATAAAGTAGTATAAATTATCGTTAAATAACGGTATATTATGCTTTAGAAATTATTTTAAGAGTTTTTTATCCGCACTTTATAATATAGTATAGATATACTAGAAGCGTACTCGTGCAATGCATCGATTTTAATGTTTCCTTTTATTTTTTTGTTTTTTTTATCGATTTATATTACAGTACGATTTTGGAGGGTTTTGAGAGAGTGATAATAGTTTTTTTTTATAAATTTGTTTAATTTATTCTTAATAATATAATGTTTTTTATATAAAAAATTAAATATTTGTTATAATTCAATTATTATCTTATATATTTTAAATTTTTTATATTTAAATTGAGATGTTTATCCTGTTTTGATTATGTTTATCAGTTTGTTATGAATTCAAACATATAGCTTTAAAATTTGTACTTATGCATCATGACTTGTAATCTTGAATTTTAATTAATGTATATATCAATAAACAGTACTTAATGCATAAAAGCTTGTTTTTAAGAGTTTATTCGATAGTTTAATAATAATGTAATTTATTTTAGGTTTAATAATATAATGTTTTTTAATAAAATAAACATTAAATATTCTGTTAGATTTTAATTATATTTTATATTTTTTATATTTAAAATTTGATTTTTATCTTGGATTTAGTTATGCGGGGAGTGATTTTAGGGAAATTGAAGTGAAGAGTGATTTTAGGGAAGTTAAATTGGTTAAAGATTATGATTGAAAGTTAATAAATAACATTAAATGTATTACATAAAGCATTAATGATTGTTTTTAAGAGATTTTAAGTAATTAACATTAAATAGCGGTATATTAAGTTTTAGCATTTGTTTTTAGGAGTTTTTTTTTATAAATGCTTTATAATATAGTATAGATATATGAATAACTTATGACAATAATATAAAATAGAATCCGTATCTAACATATAATTTTAATTTCATTTTAATATATGTGAGTATATATAAAGATAAAAAAAAGAATTGAATTTACAAATTTTAAACACTTAAAAAACATATTAAAATTATTATATAAAAATATATCTATAATCAATACATAACCTCTATATATGTATATCTATTTTTATATATCTAAAAAAACATATTCAAATATATATATATATATATATATATATATATATATATATATATATATATGAATAACTTATGACAATAATATAAAATTGAATCCTTATTTAACATATAATTTTAATTTCATTTTAATATATGTGAGTATATATAAAGATAAAAAAAAGAATTGAATTTATAAATTTTAAATACTTAAAAAACATATTAAAATTATTATATAAAAATATATTTATAATCAATACATATGGTTGGGTTCACGAGAGACCAACATGTTTTTGTGAGACCCGTGAGACCATGATTTTACACTAGAAACTTCACAGCAAAATGCTGTGAAGGTACAAAAAATCCAAACCTTCACAATGTTTTGCTGTGAAATTTAAAGTGTAAAAACGTGATGTCGTAGTCTCACGAGTCTCACGAAAACAGACTGGTCTCACATGATCCCAAGTCTCAGTACATAACCTATATATGTATATCTATTTTTATATATCTAAAAAAACATATTCAAATATATATATATATATATATATATGAATAACTTATGACAATAATATAAAATAGAATCCTTATCTAACATATAATTTTAATTTCATTTTAATATATGTGAGTATATATAAAAATAAAAAAGAATTGAACTTATAAATTTTAAACACTTAAAAAACATATTAAAATTATTATATAAAAATATATCTATAATCAATACATAACCTATATATGCATATCTATTTTTATATATCTAAAAAAACATATTCAAATATATATATATATATACACACACACATACACACACACACATACACACACACACACACACACATATATATATATATATATATATATATATATGAAGGGGTTAAATCATGTGAGAACTAAAAAAAGATTGAAAACCGTGAGAACCGGTCTAAGCCGTAATTTGGTTTTGATTCTATGGTTTTAATTAAAAGTTGTTTCATCACTTGAAAAGGACATAATTGTCATTTTGATAACAAGATTCACTTGGTGAAACTTACAGATTCATTCACCTGATGAAATAGACATATTCACCTGATGAAATACAAATATTCACCATATGAAATACACTGATTCACCTGATGAAAACTTACAGATTCACTATATGAAACTTACAGATTCACCATATGAAATACACATATTCACCACGTGAAATCAAACACAATTTTCATCTCTGATTTATCTCACTTCATGGAATTAGATAACACATCCACCTCCATCTTCACCCACCACCAACGACACCTTTTACCATCAAAACCATCCTTCCCAATTTTTCTAATAATTCTTCCTCTAATCACCATCATCAAAACGATGATCTCAATATTCTACGATCATCATATTTATCACTCAATCAAATAACCCCATTCATAAGATTTTGTCAGCTTACTGCTAATCAAGCCATCTTGGAAGCCATTCATGATCAAAACGAAGACATTCACATACTAGATTTAGACATCATGCACGGTGTCCAGTGGTCGCCGTTAATGCAAGCCATCGCCGACCATCACCCTCCACCAACCCTACGAATCACCGCCACCGACACCAATCTCGACATCCTCCATGGAACTGGCGATTGTCTCTCCAAGTTCGCACACTCACTCGACCTCAGATTCCGTTTCTTTCCACTTCTACTTCCGACGAATGTCATTGCAACCGCGGTGATTAAACCGATTGAAGATGCGAAGATGATATCTGTAATGGTAGGTTTATTGTCGTCACATGAATGTGACAGAGTTTACATGATTCTTGTAAGGAGAGATCGAGAACCTCGATTCAACAGCGGTTACGACTTTGAAGTAGTTCTGGAGGAGGTCGCGACGAGCGGGGAGAGAACCGACGGCAGAGGAGTGTTCGATGTTGTTCCGCATCTCCTTTAGGGTTTCGAGGTCGTCTTCTAGGTTATGAGCCTAGCGTTCAGAGTAATTGAAAACTATGTAGTTGCAAAGAGGGCGGTAGAGATGGACCGATACGGTTTTCTTCTCGTGGATTGCGAGCATGATGTTCGTCGCCGACGACGATGACGACCGAGCAACCATAACTCAATGGAATCAACGAAAGATGCCGTTATATTCGTCTAAAATCAAAATTGAAATTCCCATGCGATTTCTGGTTGAAATCGAAATCGAAATTTGAGATTGAAATTGAAATTGAAATTGAAATTGAAATTTGAGATTGAAATTGAAATTGATTGAAGAAGGGATTAGATCTGGAACTGAAGAAAGGAGATTTGAGATTAATTTTGAAAACTGACGATAGGTAATTTGGATTTAGATCTAGACATTAATACCCTTTCAATTTGCCATTTATTCAATAAATGGTTTTAAGTTTCAAAAAAATCACAAAAAAGCCATTGTCTTTAATGTCCATTGATTAAAATCAATAAACGGCTTAGAACGGTTTTCACGGTTAACAATATTTTTTTGGTTCTCATTTGATTATCGTCATATATATGAATAACTTACGACAATTATATAATTATTTTATCTAACATATAATTTTAATTTCATTTATATAAATAAAAGAGTGAAATCTATCTATATCTATATATAAAAGTCATCAAGAATTATGTGGCACATTGTTAGAGTAGGATTTATCTAGATGAATTTTCTCGTTGCCTTTGAATTTTTAAAATATTAAATAAGTTAAAGACTATTCTACCTCTAAAATGAAAAATATGTATTTCATTATAAGAAGGATTCTTTGGTAATTTCACTTTCAATTTAATTACCTTTAACTTTCAAACTACATAACTTTTTAGAGACATTTAACTTTCAAACCTACAATAAGTAATGATTCTTTATAGAGACATTGCTACAAAATGATTCTTTATAGAGATATGTTAAATACTTTATAAAATGTTAAATAAGTTAAAGATTTTTCTATCTATGAATGAAAAATGTGTATTTCTGTAACATCCCCCGTCCCCGTGGTCCGGAATGGGTGATGTCATGAACGAGACTTAACATAAATACACAACTAATTCAGAGCTACTAATAAACTCCAAACATATATTACAATCTAAAATATTACATTCAAAAAGTGTTTATAAACTTTGAACGTTTATATGATAAGATGAGTCTAAGAACTCAAAAACTTCACGCTCGATCTCAAGTCACATCCCCATAAGCGTCACTTTGAACCTGTCGTGTCAGAAAATAAAAACACGGCTGAGCACATAGCTCAATAAATGAATTATAATATAAATTCAGAAATAACAATAAACGCATCGATAATAAAGCAAAAGACTTAAAATTTCAATCGAAGAAAGTTCATGAGACTGAAGTTCACAGTTCATTTAGTTCAAAAGAAAACGTTCAGAAATATTCAAAATCAATAATCTCAAGAAACGTTTCACACTTTAACTTCAAAACGTAATATCAATAAAGTCCGTTAATTCATGTTTTGTTCGTGGGCTGGCCAAACCATGCGAACTATTGGGTTGGCGTGCGGGCATAGGAATGGCAACGAGGCGGGTTTGGGGCGGGTTTGTCGTCCCCCGTCCCCGAAACTGAAATGCATCCCCGTCCCCGCCCCGTTCCCCGTCGGGTTTTTATTCGGGGCGCCCCGTCGGGGATTTTTTATGCTCCGTCCCCGTCCCCGACCCGATGGGGAATCCCTGATCCCCGAACCCGAACCCGACCCGAACATTGGGAAAAAAACCTAAGAATAAAAATGGCTGGAAAATCATGTCGAAATGCGATGTAAATTAAAATTGTTGCTCCAAACACAATCCAAAAAGAGTAAAGTTTGGAGGCGACTGACTCTGAGAGTTCAAATAAAAAAGAGTAAAAAGCTTAAAAGTTAAAACCCTAAAAAACTAAATATATTTATATTAAATATTAATAATATATATATAATTTCATTTTTATTAATATATATATATATATGTATCGGGGCGGGGCGGGGATACCTTGCCCCGATACCGAACCCGATAAAATCCCCGAAATTTTCCCCGTTACCCGACCCCGACCCGAAATTGTCTAACCCGACCCGACCCGAACTTAGCCGGGTTTCGGGTTTCCCCGTCGGGTTCAGGGTTTTCTGCCATCCCTAACGGGCACACACACCCGAATCCCCGTGAATTTAACCATAGTCACATATTCTGTGGGTAAAAGTTCTAGGATCGATCAATCCGCCCCGGAGCCAACAAAGTCGGCCTAGTCCCAGAGTAGGTTCATGTAAGCCACTAATGGGCTTAACTCTGGTGGACCGAGTCCACCTGCACCTGCAGGACACCATGACAACAAAGCCGCCACATAAGGCATCCCAAATAATGTGCCCATTAATTGGGTTGTTCTAAAAAAATAACGAAAACTAAACATATGTCACTTACTCGAATGGCGTTCATAAAAATCAAATTCAATATAGTTCACAAGTTTCATAACCAATCCCATACGAGACACAATTTAATAAAACGCCAAAAAGGTTCAAATAAATTATTCATAGCTCAACTTCAATATGAGACAACAAAACACGAAAACGTTCAAACATAATATTCAAACCAAAATCAATGTGTGTGTATAAGTACACATTTCGTCGATCATGTTCAATTGATCAATCACAAGGCGGTGAACCACCTTTAGGAAGGGTCAACTACAACAACTAGTTGCCCACGAGTCAAAGGAAGTGAAATCCATACCTTAATCGAATTGAGATGTAACACGTGATCAACCGAGAGTCAGGACGAAGTTTAACTCGTTTGATTGCCTATTTAAACCACATATTATTATTACTCGCATAACATAGAACTCAATGGTTATTATCCTAAGCTTAATCACGAAACTTTATTCTCTTAGGCATTAAACCGAACACTTGGTGTGTGGTTAAACATATAGATACAAAATTCATCATTTTGATTCCAAACTTTACCTTTTTTCAATTTTGATCAAAACAAACATTCCCAAACATGTATTTGATTATAACTTTGCAATAACACATCATAATTTACCGACCAACTTCAACTACCCTAACATACCAACTTAAATAACTTAAGATGTAATTTATACCTTTAGGAAGAACTCGAAGAGTGGAATCCGAATATGTAATTGTTTCACTGATTTCTTCAATGAATCGAGAGATTTTTTAGAGAGAATTTCGAAAGTTTTAGAGAGATATGGTAAGAGGCGGTGAAAGGAGAACACAGGGACGATGATATGAAGTTTACTCTTCATTATGGAAGAAATATTGATATATAATTATATTTATTTATTTTTCTTTTTTTTTAATTTGAAAAGAGTTTAACTATTTGATGGTTTTAACCCCTCAACTATCTTTAGTTGTCATATTTAATTACAGTACAATTCGGGTATATAACACCCTAAATTTTTGAGACATAAAAATTTGAAAAATTCGCAATATGACGGCTATAACTGAGTAAACCTGGGTGAACCAAACCTGTCATAACAATCCCAAAGCATCATCCCGAAAACGGGGAATACAATTGTAGCCTTTACAAAAATCAAATGAAGAATAAAGCTTAACAACCTAATAATCTAACTAAAACAAGAAAGATTAATACCGGGTGTTGCTATCCTTCCAAAATGTGTGTCCACTATCACCATCGTATCGGTCAATAAATCAACTCAAAAAGATCGCTCTCGACCCCTAGGCCGTCCGCTCATTCCTGACGAACCCCATCGCTAGATTGACCTGTTATACATGTAATTTTAAGAAAAAATGTTAGCCTAACGCCTAGTGAGATCAACAGTTGTATTTAAAATAAATAACGGTAAACGTAAATAAAAAAAATCAAGTTAAAATAGGAATGATAGTGCTTTTACCATAAACAATTACCTCTTGGTTTAACGGGGGAGACCCGCTTACTAACACAAGTGACGGAACACAACAGTAAGCCACTAGACAGTCAGTAAAGCCAAAACACATAAAGTACATGCAAGGGATGTTAGGCTCAGTGGCTTTAAACTTACACCCGCGGAAAGTCAACTTCAACCCAAAAGGGCCCTTACGTTGAAATCCTCATCCAATATCGTAATACTTAGCACGTAGGACTTATAACCCAATCTGATGCCTAAACGTGCCTCGACGAGGGAAACTAATCTTCCAACGTCGGACTAAATGCAACAAAAATGCTGGGGTCATGACTCCCAAGTGACACCAAATATGCCACATATAGCAATTCGACTAACCAATAATTCAACGTCAAGATAAAGTACCCAAGACATTAATAAATGAAGGCTGTTACATAATACTTGCATAATTTTACCAAGAGGTTCCAATTTGACATATGAATCATATACCCATATTCCATCCATTTGAGGCATTTAAATATTTCAAACTCTTGTTTTGGTTCCCAAATACTCAACCTAAGATTTTAGCGAAACAAGTTCCCATGTACAAACTTATCAGTAGTTCAACATAAATTCACCCACTCACTATTAATAAATCTTTGAAACTAGAGAGTAAAAATGTAATGTCAAGTCATGTTTACACATATATTCAATATACCCTTTTTCCTTCCTTGAAAATCCTTTCCAAATACATAAACCCTAGAATCTTCAAAATTAGGGTTTTGGGTGAAAATGTACCCTAAGTTGCACAAGTAAAAATGGAGATATCTAGTAGGCTAAAAGTATGATTTTTAACATGTATAGAGTTTAGAAAAAGATGAACTCACCTTGTAGGGTTGTATTTCAAAACCCTAAAATGCCAAGAACTAGAGATGATGAGTTGAGACTTGAACTATGAGGAGACTTGAATCTTCAACAATGAGTGCTTTAACAAAACCTAGATTATCATTAATGGTCAAGAGATTTGGTTGTTGTAAAGCATTAATGACAAAGGAAGGTTTTGGAGATGGAACTTACCAAGATTTGAGAGAGAAAGCGTAGCCCTAATCTTCACAAATCAGATTCTCTCTTCCAAAAATGAGCTGCACTCAAAATATAGCCCTGGGCCCGCCAGCGACAATGCCATGCGACTATGCCCAGGGCATAGTCGCTGGTCATAGTAGCCTGTGACCCCTCACCTTCTATGTTTTGTCCAGAGAGCATCCTTCCATCGACGACTTTGCCACCTGCGACTATGCCCTGTGGCATAGTAGCCGGGCATAGTCGCCCCATGCCTTTTTGGCACAATTTCGTCCCGAAACGATCCTATTTGTCGACTAGAAGCTCAACCTTATACAAAAACCAATTCCAATCAATAATCCATCGACATAAAATAATCATTTACCAACAATTCTGAAATGGCATAAGATTACCCAAAATTACGGGTGTGAGTCCAAGAATCACTAAATCTAGTGAGAGAAAGTAGAGAGAGAGAGAGCAATGAGGCGCAAAGTAGAAGTGTATATTCAATGTAGGCGTGAATGTGATACAAGGAACCAAGACCAAAGGGACTTAAATACCCTTGGTCAATACAACACAGTATTAGACACAAAACACAATATTTGACCAAGTCTATAAATACAATGATTACTATAAAATCAGACTTAACAATCTCCCCCTTAGTAATCATTGGCGATTTGGTCTTCAAAATCCATCTTCTAAATCAGCATGGACCATCTAAGCGACTTTGCAAAGCATTCTGACTTTTAAAGAAACTTCTTCTCATCATCTTTTAAGCTCTATTGCCTTTACTGCCTTGACAAGACTTGACCGGTTTGAAATAAACTTGAAAGAACAGTCGGTTCATCAACTTGTGCTCTAGACGACACACCTCTTTTAAATGATCATGAAGAAGTTGTGGTGATCGGAGCTTGAACAACAAAAGACAATTAAAGTTGAAGAAATTTTGAATCTTTGAGCGAATCTTGATCAGCAGATTAACACTTGAGCTCTTTGTCTCTTTATCATCTCCTTAACTTCTCTTAATTTCTCCCCCTCATGACCTTGATGATCTGGATCAACTTGGTCATGCATATGTTGGAAATGAGACAACTTAAGATCTGCAAAAACAAAGAAACGGAGAAAATAGGGAAGGTTTGCGCGACACGCTGGTGGCGCAAAGTGAGGTTTGCGCGAAGCGAAGGTGGCGCAAAGCAAGGTTTGCGCGACCAACTGATGGCGAAAAGCTGACTTAAACTTAGAAAATTTTACCTTTTTAAGCTCTTTGACTCCCCCTACACAAATGCACTAGATATAACAATTCAAGTTAGCATTTATATAAAGAAAATCAGATACTCCCCCTCAAAAACAGATATGATCATTAAGAAAAATTCTCCTTTTTCACTCCCCCTTGAATAATGCTCAAACCCATTTGAAAAGATATATGAGAACACAAGAATTGAAACATCAAAGAAAAAGAAAAATATACTAAAAATGAAATTTGAAACAACTAAACAAGTAAAAAAAAATTTAAATACTAAACAAATAAAATTCTACTTAGTAAAATATCACAAATTTATCAATCAGTTGAAATCAAATATATGTTGTTGGATACAGATACAAGTTTCATTGCATATCAAGTTAAAACATGTTTAGTTTCAAAAACTTTCATCAATCTATTCAGTATGCAATCATGCGAACTTTGATTAGCTTCAAGAAAATGCAATTCTAAAATATAATAGAGAACTTTGCATGTAATCACACTAAGTCATCAAGAATTTTAAGACTTTCACAAATTTACAGGTTTATCGCAACTGAGAAATATCACCAAGTCATGAGATGTATGCTCATTGACATCTTTTAGCATTGTGCTCATTGGCATCTTCACATGAGTGTGCTCTTTGGCATTTTTTAAGCATGTGCACTTTGGCATCTTTTAATCAAAAAGTTCGATAAGTAAAGAACATGCCGTAAACCTAACTTTCTATCTGACCCTATTGCAGGATTTGGGTCAGCCGCTCCCAGACCAGATGGCCTTAGGGGACTAGGTGTCAAGCACCCCTTGGAACTTACTTTCCCGGATCAGAAAGGCTACATCGACACATCCTAAACCCATTCATACCAGTATAACATGACTTTCGATCTGATTCTATAGAAGGATTTGGGTTCGATCACTCCCAGATCAATTGACCTTAGGGGACCAGATGACAAGCATCCCACATAACTTACTTTCCCAAACCAGAAAGGTCACAGGTACAAACTTTTAAACTTAGAGATTTCTGATTTATAAGAATTTAATATTCATCTCAATCGCAAGGATCTACATCTAAATACTTAGCCCGTATTTTCATTACAATCTAAAATTCTGACTTTTTAGGTTTTCTAAGCACTGTAAACCATAAATATTCCGAATCACACAACTTTAAAGCAGTATCAAAAGTTTCAAACATGTTGCTGACTTTTCGAAATCTGTTAGAATTGAAATTTGAACATATAACAACTTCAATATAAACAAACAATTTGAAAATTTATCCTAAACACACATTTTATTCAAAAAAAAGAAAACTTGTAAACTTTTACTTTATAGAATAAAATTTGTAAAGATTTAAACTTTTTAAAATCTTAATATTTTTTTTAAATATGTGCCTCAAAAGAAATATTATGGGATGAACAAAATTCAAACGAGATTGAAAAACTCAGATTCTAGAAAAAGATTGAGAAAACTGGAATAACATCATTAACAGAGGAAAAATGCAGCGGAAAGAATAAGATGTACTCACAATTTCTCTTTCATCAGAAGCTATAAGCTTTGAATAACGAGTCCTAAACTGACATGTCTAGAAGTCATAGTCTCATTGAAGTACGGGTTCTGAGCTGAATTACTCAGAAGCCAACATTCACTCACTCCCCCTTAACATGAGGTGCCTGCAACTTTGAATCAGATTTAAATTTGGGTACCCACTTGAATTTGGGCCCGTGTTTGTTAGTTGCAGTTCTTATGGGGAAATATTTGTTAGTTTTAACATGATAAGCATAAGAGAGATGATCACAAGAATGGTAATCACAATCATCAGATGAATACAAAGCATAATCATCTGAACTAGAATCAGAAGAAGAATATGAGACATTTTTGGAAATTTGAAACATTTGCTTTATAGAATATTTTGAAGCTTTATTACAATAAGCAAATGAATCACTTTTATAATCTTTGTCTACATATCGAACTTCATCAGTCTGAGAATCAGTAGATGTCCGCTTTGCTTTCCAGATTTGCCTTGATCGAGCTCTCAAAGTCCTATCTGTAAGAATTGAATCGGAAGAATTAGAACTGTCAGAAAGAACTTTTTCTTGTTTCTTTGACTTCTTTGACCGTCTTCTTTTACGCTTAGGTTTATAATATTGATCATTTAGCGTAAAAGAATCATCAAGAATTTTATACTTAATATCAGAATCAGAAGAAGCAATTTCACCTAAGTTACCTAACTGATCAACCAATAAGTCTTCACTTACCTCGGAGTCTGAATTATTTTGAGAAAAGATATTAAATTTAGAAACTTCCATGTTGTTTATATGACAATCAGAAGAAATGCTAGAAATAGAATATTGTTTTTGAAAAAATAATTTTTCTTCAAGACTAGACGTCATGAAAGAAAGAATAATATCGGATTCAATTTCTTTTAAAATATTTTGATCTTCCATCTTATCTTCAAGATCAATGATTTTGCCTTCTAATATTAAAGGAGTATATTTCTTCGAATCATAAATGATTGGAGAAATATTTTCCTTATCAGAATCAGGGGCATAAGAAGAAACAAAATCATCAGACACTGAAGATTTGACAAGATATATATCATTTAAAGCTTTTCTACCTTTCCTTGATTTATCAAGAAAATATTTTGCATTTTCATACGTATAAACAAAAGGAATTCCATTTTTCTTGTTATTCATCCTTTTCTCATTTTCGACTTCTAACACTTGCTTTTCATTAGTCCAATGAAATTTGAATTGAGGAGCATAATGTGCAAGTGTTAGATAATCGTATTCATATATAGTGGGAACTTCCTTTTTAGCTTTATCTAAAAATTGAGGATTTTCAAAACCAAGTCCCCATCTTTCCTTTATAGATTTGTAACTCCTTGGTTTGTGCATAAATATGGTTTGATCAGTTTGATCCCTTTGGTATAACTTTTCTTCTAACTCTGTTATTTTATCAGAAAATTTATCCTTTAAATTGGTCATGTCAGTCAAAGACTCAAGATAAGTCTTATTTGAATTTTTCAAATCATCCAATTTCTTTTGAAAGATGTATTTTGTATTTTCCAAAATAGATTTTTCATCTTTCAAAGAAATTTTCAGGTTGTCAATCAAATCTGACTTTTCAAAGATTAAGTTCTTTTCAGATAATAACTTTAAGCGAAGA
The DNA here is from genome assembly GCA_954870635.1 of Arctium minus. NCBI lineage: Eukaryota > Viridiplantae > Streptophyta > Magnoliopsida > Asterales > Asteraceae > Arctium > Arctium minus. Next base: position 66,517,775 of record OX941080.1, on the reverse strand, counting down.
TCAGATAAAGCAGAAATAATAATATTCTTCTGTGAGGCAATAAAGTTGTAATCAGAATATACCTCATCTTCATCAGTATCAGAATCATCTGACTGATCATCTCCAACCAAGCACATCTGAGCGATCTCGACATTTGCAGCTTCATCGTCGGAATGATCCAGCCAGAATTCTTCTTCAGCAAGAAGAGCAGTTCCATTCTCTCTCTTTTCAGCCAGTTCCAGTTTCTTCCGGTAATATGCCGAATCTTTAACCTTCTTCACTCTACACTCCTTAGAGATGTGACCCGGCTTTCCACAGTTGTAACAAGCAGTTGTCTTTGGCTCGGGCACTTTGACTTTTGAACCAGAAGTGAAGCGAGGAGTGTTGGAACCCGATCTTGGTTGGAACTTTTTCTGGTAATGCTGAGAGAGAAGGATCACTGCTTTCTGCAGTGCCTCACCATCATCATCAGTTGACCCGTCATAAGCATTTTCAGACAATGCTTGTTCTGCCAGTTGTTTCGTGATGAGAGCAACCGGGTCAACTGACTTCTTCTTTTTCTCTAGTTTGGCCTTCTTCTCTAGCACCAAACTCTCATCAGTCATCAGAATCTCGTATAATTCCTGAATCTGCATTATGGAAATTCTGACATCGTTCCTCAGTCTATGACAAGATTTGTTCCATTCAAGCTGAAGAGCATTGAGGAATTTCAGATTCGTCTCAAGCTCAGTCTTTTCCACTTTTATTTTTCTCAGGTCATTGATCACGACACAAAATATGTCGAATACACTCTTTAAAGACTCACTGTCTTTGGCCTTGAACTCCTCAAAGTTGTTCATGAAGCGTGTATGTCTAAGTTGAGTTGCAACTGATGAGCCAAGCATGATCTTTTCCAACTGTGTCCACATCTGATTTGGATAATTCTTGTAATGATCAACACGGTTGTATACAGAATTTGGCAATGCTGGCATTAGATTAGCAGATAATTCTCGATCAACTTTCATTCTCAAAACCTCTTCGGGTGTTGCTGGAGTCTCTTTGTTAGTCTTTATGAATGGTCCTTCATTTAGAGACTTCATCATGTTGGCTCCATTAACTTGACGTTCAATGAAGTTGAGAAACCGATCTTGCCATTGAGTGAATTCGTTTTCATTTATCAGTACTGGAGGACGAGTGTCTGTACCCAATGACATCATGAGGTCATTCTTGTAGAACTGAGCTTGAAAGGCTAACTTTGTAGAATCCATGTTTCAGATAATCCAGAAAAATTCTAAGTCTAAGACTGGCGCAAAGTTAATGTTTGCGTGAGAGGCAGAAAGCGCAAACTGTGCTTTGCGTGATAAGACTGAAACGCAAACTATGATTCTCGTGAGCAATGAGAGACGCAAATAAGACTTTGCGTGAGAAGAGACTAGCGAGAACTTGACTTCTTGTGATCTGTTGGAAACGCAAACCAACTTTGCGTGAATAGCGGGAGACGCAAACTGAGCTTTGCGTTAGAAGCTTGTGACGCAAACAAGCCTTCTCGTGAGCTGAAGGAGACGCAAAGTAGCTTTGCGTGATGGGAGGCTAACGCAAACTTGACTTCTCTTGAAGTACGGGAGACGCAAAGTTCTCTTTGCGTGATCTACGAGAAACGAAAATTGTACTTTGCGTGAAGAACTGATTCTTTCTGCAAACAAAAAAAGAACTCGCGCAAAGCTAGATGAACTCACACAAATCACTATGAACTCGCGCAAAGTTGAGATCTAGCGCAAACCTGCTAAAAACCATAAAAAAACAACACAATCGATTACAGATTAGCAAAATCAGACAATTTCTTGCACATATAAGATCGAAAAACACTATCTAACACATTTTAAACAAACTTTTCAATCAACAACCACAATTTTGAAAATTCGTAAACTGAACAGAATGTTTAAAACCGTTTTTCTAGAAAATTGAAAATCTTCAAAATTAACGATCAAAACATGATTTTCTTGAAATTTGATGTGAAACAAAAATATTCTCCTTGTAAAATCGAATCCAACAAACCAAAAATCAAAGAAATTCGACCACAAATCAATCCGAATTTGATGAAAAATCAAGAAAACGAGATTTTCTTGAAAAATTCAAGAAAATCGATCAAATTTTCGATTAATTCTACAAATTCAGGAATAAAAAAAAACACAATCTCTCAATTCTCTCAAGATCTAGATTGGCTCTGATACCAATTGTGAGTCCAAGAATCACTAAATCTAGTGAGAGAAAGTAGAGAGAGAGAGAGCAATGAGGCGCAAAGTAGAAGTGTATATTCAATGTAGGCATGAATGTGATACAAGAAACCAAGACCAAAGGGACTTAAATACCCTTGGTCAATACAACACAATATTAGACACAAAACACAATATTTGACTAAGTTTATAAATACAATGATTACTATAAAATCAGACTTAACAACGGGTGTTACAATCCTCCCCAACTTGGAAATGATTTCGTCCCCGAAATCCATACTACGCAAACAAATGAGGATACCTACGCTTCAAGTCCTCTTCCGCCTCCCATGTCACATTGGCACCACGGTGGTGCTTCCATTGGACCTTCACCATTGCCACATCTTTATGTCGGAGTTTCTTGATCGTTCTTTCCAAAGTAGCTTCGGGTTCTTCAACACAACGGTTATCATCCACACGAATTTCTGATAGCGGTATGACACTCTCTTCCTCCACTAAGCACTTCTGTAGGTAGCACACATGGAACGTAGGGTGGATTCCTTCCATCTCCGGTGGTAAGTCTAACTTGTAGGCTTGGAGTCCAATACGCTCAAGAATAGTAAACGGTCCAAGGAAATGGGGACTTAGCTTCCCCCGCTTTCCAAACCAGATTAAGTCTTTCCAAGGAGACACCTTTAACATCACACGATCTCCCACTTGGAACTCCACCGGTCTCCTCTTCTTGTCAGCATAACTTTTCTGACGATCTTGCGCCGCTTTCAAACGCTCTCGGATAGCCTTAATCTTATCGTCCGTCTCTTGTACAATCTCAGGGCTAGCAAATTGTTTCTCCCCCGCCTCTAGCCAACACACGGGAGTTCTACACTTTTGCCCGTACAAGGCTTCAAATGGTTCCATCCCGAGGCTAGAGTGATAACTATTGTTGTATGCAAACTCCACCAAAGGTATATGGGTATCCCAACTACCGCCAAAATCAATCATGCAATACCTAAGCATGTCCTCCAAGGTTTGAATCGTCCTTTCGCTTTGTCCGTCCGTCTGCGGGTGGTATGTCGTGCTCAAATTCACCCGTGTGCCCAATTCTTGATGTAGGGCTCCCCAAAATCTTGATGTAAATTGGCTATCTCGATCGGAGACTATATACAAAGGTATACCGTGTCTAGAGACCACCTCGTCTATATACAACTTTGCCAACCTATCTATGGGCAAAGTTTACCGCATTGCTAGAAAATGCGCACTTTTCGTCAAACGATCAACAATCACCCAAATGGTGTTGTTTCCCCTCAAGGTCTTCGGTAGTTTAGTCACGAAGTCCTAGAAGGCTCTCATAAGGTCGTTGGTGCTCGACCTTCACTTGCGAACAAGTCACGCATCGCTCCACATAGCGTGCCACATCTAACTTCATACCCGACCACCAATAGTGTAACTTCAAATCCCTATACATCTTTGTACTCCCCGGGTGGATAGAGTATTTGGACTTGTGCGCGTCTTCCAAGAGTAGATCTCGATTCCCGCCAATCCTTGGCACCCAAACTCTTCCATCAAAACACTCAATCCCATGACTATCTTCGGTCAAGAGTAGGCGTTGCTTGACCATTACTTCATCTTTGAGGTTCTCTTCCAACAAGGCCTCGGTTTGCGATGTCTTAATTCTTTCCATGAGACTTGACACTAACTCGATCCTCGTAAGCTTGGCTTGAAACCTCCCACTATACTCTTTCTGACTCAAGGCGTCGACCACCACATTCGCTTTTGTAATCTTGGAGTATAACACTTAATTGATAATTCATATTTGTATTTATTGAGCTTTTAGAGACAGAGATATTGTAGAGAGAGAAAGCTTTGTAATTGACATTCAAGATCAATACAAGTGAGATTTGTGAATTGAGATTGAATTGTATTGATTAACACTTGCATATTGGGACACACATTATTGAATTCCATAAATGTCATCTTCAATCTGCAAGGTCCGTCTTTAATCATTCATCAAGGTCAAGGTCTTCATCATCGTCTAATGTTGAGTAGGTGGCGTTGATATTGGTAGTTGGTGGCATTGATAGATTTTGGGCTTATTCGATATCTTCCAAGTTTTCTTCCACATCTATAATCTCCATTCCCAGTAATATTTTGTCTTGAGTTCTTTCCACGTTATCCAAATAATACTTCAAGCACACACAATACTCTACGGACTCTAGGCTAAGTCTTATCCTCCACAATAAGATGATCCTGCCATTAAGAAAAAAAAACAGATTCCAAAGCTACAGGACTAGCTTAAATCGTTAGTATATCACGTGTTATGACAACCAAAATCACAAATTGCGGTTGCTTTTGTTTCCACTATTCCAATAAATCAAATAGTTTCAAAATCATCAACAATCGTTAGGGCTTCTTTTATTATGGAATATATTTTAGACATATTTTATTTCATTTGCTAAAAGATTATGATATTCTTGATTTAGGTAGTTATCCCCTTATACTGGTGCTAATAATTTCCTTCATTAAGGCTTCGCTGTTTATATTTATATGGTGGCTAAGGCCTCCTTTAAAAATATACAAAAACATAAGTTCTCTCTAGATATTGTCATGGTATCAGAGCTCAATTGAGAAAACAAAATAACGGTGACAAAAGCACACGACATGCAACAACCACCAAAGCAGCCAATGCGTATTGAAACCAATTTTCCGTACTATCTAGGACTACAAGATTGTCCCGGTGATTTCATCGCTCGTGTTCATCTACGTCTTGATAACTTCTATGATTGGGCTCATGCAATCCGGCTAGCCTTGTCATCCCGACGCAAATATGGTTTCATTTACGGAACTATCAACAAATTTCGCACCACCATGTACGAAGGATGATTGGGTACAATAAATGCTTGTTTCATGGTTGATGAATACTATCTATCAAGAGGTAAAGTCCATGCTTTCGAACTATGATAATGCTAAATCTTTATTGGATGATTATAATCAAATATTTGATGTTGTTGTGATCCCATATTCTAACTCACAATTAACACACAACTGATTTAGAAACACTTTGTTTATTGATCAATCACAATCTACATAAAGTCATATACCTATTTGTTGCGATCTAACAGTAAGCTCTTAAGTGTGTGTTTTCTATGGTGTATTCTCTCAGATTAAGCGTGTGTGTGTTCTATGATCCGTCTCACTTTTCTAACACAAAGATAAACTATATATATAGTCAACATGACCCATTGACTTACAAGACAATTACAAACCAAACACCTAAACTTTACAAACAATTACACTTTAGACCCTCTTTTAATCTTGAATACAATTTAACTCTAACAGTTGTTAATGTCCCTCGCATTCAACAACTTAAAACTGATATTGCTCGTTGTGTTCAATCTAAAAATATGTTTGTTGCCTGTTATTTTAGCACATTGAACATTCTTTGGGATGAGCTGAGAAAACATGGACCAATTGTTGGTTGCAAGTGTGGCAAGAGTGTGTGTAATCTTGGTAGAGCATATGAAACTCGCTGAGAAGATGAACGACTGTATCCGTTTTTGATGCGACTATATTCCGAATATTACTGCCAGATGCGATCGATATTTCTCTCATATGATCCTCTTCCTACCCTTAATTGGGCATTCCAGCAAGTTATTCAAGAAGAAACTACACGTGGCATTGATCGGGTGAAAGAAGGAAAACCAGAAATTATTGGCTTTTCTGTTCGCACAAGTGGTCGTGGTCATGGACGTGTTAAAAAGAGTGATAAATCCAACTTGATGTGTTCCCATTGCTAACGCTCGAGTCATGAAACCAAAAAATGTTTCATGGTAAATGGGTATCCCATATGGTGGATAGATAAGTATGGTACCCCTCCAAAACAATCTCGAAAATCAGCCCCATTCATACCTTCCGTCGGACGTGGTTGATAGAGAGTACGTGCTCATGCCACTGCTGCCACTGTTGGGCAGACTTCTAATTCCCCATGGTTAAGCTTCTCAAGCGATAACAACACCAACTCAGTCATCGTTGTCGTGCTTACCGGGGTTCAGTGTTGAACAATGGCAAACCTTGGTTGCAGTTTTCGGTAATCCTCAATCTTCTACGAATCGCTTAAATGGTAAGTTTCCCCGTAAAGATTGTATTATTTCCATGATTATCTAACCATGTAATAGGTGATATTTCTTTGCTGACATAAAAATTGTGTCGCCTTGTTTTGTTATTTTACCCAATGGGCAAAGTGTGACTGTAGATCCCAGATTTAACAACAATTCATGAATCAAACAAGAATAACATGATGAGATTGGGAAATAATATGTTTTATTCACATAAAAAGAACACATAACACAAGACTAGAGAGAGAAAGAGTTTCTCTCTCTAGAACATACGACTCTCTCAATTTGCTACATTATGAATGAATGACTTAATCTCTAAAACCCTAAACAAAAAAAACTATTTATACCTCCCCCTCTCTCACTTGTTCTAACCAAAAGCCCAAGCCCAATTATATATTAAAGCTCAAATACAAATATTAATTGTAAACCCCTTTACAAAACTTTCTAACTTGGACATTTTATGTCCTAACAGTGACACCCCAAAATGAGGCAAATAAATAAAAATGAAAAGAAAGGAAAATAAAAAGAGAGGAAAAGGGAAAATAAAATAAAATGGGTTTTATTTCATTGGATCAAAAATGTGAAGAACAACGGGAAAAAGAGCCAATCATGTCACTTAACGAAAGTCAGAAGTGAAGAAATGAGTTTATGATCAATTGGACTAAAAGTGAAAGAAAAAGTCAAGGAAGGGTGAAAAGTGTAAGTTTTCCCAAACCTCTAAATCCAGGGGGCTTAATGTAGTTTTCTAAAAGTTCAGGGCGATGTCAGACGTCAACAGATCCAAACCAGAGAGACCTGTTTTGTAAATATATCAAATCTGAAAATTTTCAAATTCGAAAACGACGGGACGATTTCTTGCTTTCTATTGGCTCAAATTTTCAACTAGTTAGACAAATTTTTTTTTCATATAAACGAAGGTAACCGGTTGGAAAGCATTATGGGTTTAAGAAAATCGAGATTTGGTCGAGTTTAGAAGGAGAAATCGGAGGTTGAAGTTTGGTGTCAAAAATCTCGGTTTCTCAGCGATTGTGGGTAAGATACTCAACCAAACTTTGTGATTCTTATGTCTATAGCTTCGTTTTTAAGTCCTCCATCGAACCTTAGTAGCCTTACGTCTCGGATATTGGTTTATAATGTTCGATTTCGCTTTTTGTTCCTGATTTTCGAGTGGGTTTTTAACCCAAATTTTAAATGAGTGAATGTGACTCAATACTTGATGGTTTTCATTGATTCTTGTTCCTGTGGTTGAGGAAAATCATTTTCTAGAGTTTTTACAAGAAAAATCAATGAAAACGGTGGGAAAACGAAGTCGAATGGCCTGAAAATGTGGCTGTCGGCGACAACACTCGTGCCGGGCCAGAAAAGCTGATATGGGTCGGATCCGGGTTGGATTGGTCTAGGGCTTGGGGATCAAGATCTGTTGGAACGGACCTGGTACTTTGGGCTTCTCTTTTATTATTATTTGGGCTGAGATTTAATTAAATTAGAGCCCAATTTTGTATTGGGTATTTATTTTATTTTTGGGTTTATATAGATACAAGGTATAATCAATTAGTTTATGTTCATTCATTAATTTAGTTTTATTTAATTAATATATTAATTTATTTTAGAATGACAAGAAGCGTACTCGCGCAATGCAGCGAGATACATCATAATTTTAATGTTTTCTTTTATTTTTTGTTTTTTATCGATTTACAGTACGATTTTGAATGGTTTTAAGAGAGTGATAATGTTTTTTTTTTAAATTTGTTTAATTGAGGCTTAATAATATAATGCTTTTTATATAAAAAAATTGAAGTATTTTGTTAGAATTCAAGGATTGTCTTATGTATTTGAAATTATATATATTAAAATTGAGATGCTTATCCTGTTTTGATTATGTTTATCAGTTAGTTATGAATCCAAACATATAGCTTTAAAAATTTGTACTCATGCATCATGACTTGTAATCTTGAAATTTAAATAATATGTATCAATAAATAGTACTTAATGCATAAAAGCTTGTTTTTAAGAGTTTATTCAATAGTTTAATAATAATGTAATTTATTTTAGGTTTAATAATATATGTTTTTTATAAAATAAACATTAAATATTCTGTTAGATTTTATTAATTATATTTTAGATTTTTATATTTAAAATTTGATTTTTATCTTGTATTTGGTGGTTATGCAGGGAGTGATATTAGGGGAGTTGAAGTGAAAAGTGATTTTAGGGGAGTTAAAGTGGTTAAAGATAAAGATTGAAAGCTAATAAATAGTATTAAATGTAGTACATAAAGCTTTAATGGTTGTTTTTAAGAGATTTTAAGTAATTAGCTGTACATTAAGCTTTAACAATTGTTTTTAAGAGTTTTTAATAAATGCTTTATAATATAGTATAGATAATTAATTGATTAGTTATTTCTTAAGGAGGTGTTTATGAGATTATTTAATTAAGTTCAAATGACGGCCGGTTTATGAGATTATTTAATTATTTCTTAAGGAGGTGTTTATGATGTGGAATGATTTTATTCACACAAACTATGAACTCACTGAGCTTTAATGGTTGTTTTTAAGAGGTAGTATGCATCTCAGGGACATGAGGTTTCAGGTTGGACAAAGGAAAAAGAGGCACACATAGAGAATTGCCTTGTCCATTTAATTTTAATATTTATGTTCAGGCATCTATGATAGATAAATTTGTAACACAATCCAGTATGGGACGGATTAGCATCTAAGTTACATATTTATTATTTTAAAGTTTTCCATTATAAACGGTCTAAAATTTTTAATTTAGCCGAAATTTTGGAGTATTTTTAGAGGAATTGTTCAGATTATGTAACATTTTTCATGGTGAAAATATGGGTGTTACACAAAATGTTCATGCAACCAAAGAGGGAACAAGTTGTCTTACTGATAACATTCGTCTCATTTGTGTGCCTTTCGCTCCAAAGCTAGACTGCAATCAAATATCATTTTTGCAACTCTGTGATGATCAAAATTGTTTTATTCAGTTTTCATCTAACATTTATGTTATACATGACCTTCACTCGAGGGAGCTAATTGGTACAGGTGAAAGACGAGACATACTTTATTACTTTTGACATGTATCAAGAGTTAAAGTTTCTTCTATCATTGGTTCTTCCATGAATCTATGGCATAAGTGTATGGGTCACCCTTCATAAAAAGTAGTACAAATGTTTACCCCGATTGTTGATTTTAATGGCAGTCTACATAAACCAACAAAGTTTGTCATTGTGGCAAGCAATCTAGAGAAAGTTTTCCTTTGAGTGAAAACAAATAAAATCGAATATATGAATTGGTTCATTGTGACTTGTGGGGACCCTATGACACTTTATTGTCATGTGGAGCTCGTTAACTTTTAACTTTAGTTGATGATTTTTATCGTGGAGTATGGGTATATCTGTTGAATGATAAAACTGAGTTTTTTTGATTTTTTTATTATTTTTATTGCCATGATTAAACGTCAGTTCAATCAAAAAATTAAAATCATAAGAAGTGATAACATGACATAATTTATTTGCGTAAAAGACTATTTTTTGGCAAACGGGATTCTGTTCCAAACCTCTTGTGTGGAAACTCTTCAGCAAAATGGAAGGGTAGAAAAGAAACACTGTCATATTTTGAATGTAACCAGTGCCTTGAGATTTCAAGGGAATTTACCCTTAAAATTTTTGGGAGAGTGCGTATTGGCAGCTACGCATTTGATCAATCACACTCCTTCTAGTGTATTACAAAACATAACTCCTCATGAAATACTATTGTTGTATGATATGATTCGTGTCTTGCGGTATTTTTGTTTTGCTCACAATCAAAGAGCAAAAAGAGACAAATCTGTATCATCTCCAACTCCCATCCTAAACAAGAATGCGCCAAACGTTGGGTCTACGGATAATGTTCAGTTAGGTCCAGGGATGAGACAAAAATTCCCTTCGACAAGGTTGACAGACTTTGTGACCCATATAGTGATAAAGAAAAGTCTATATCTTATTTCGCTCATCACCGATTCTCCCTCAGACATTCCTTTCCTTATAGCACATTATGTTTGTTGTAACAAGTTTACAATGAAACACTAAAAGTTTCTTGCAGCTATTTGGTGTGGATCCACACATCTTTCATGAGGCTATGAAAGATGCAGGTTGGAATGATGTTATGCAAAAGGGATATTCAGGCACTAGAAGAAAGCAACACTTGGACTATGACCTTTCTTCATCCGGGAAAGAAGGTCCTTGGTAGTAAATGGGTGTACAAGATTAAGTACAACTCTGATGGTACCATTGAATGATTAAAGGCACAATTGGTTGTGCTTGACAATAACTAAGTGGAATGAATCGATTATACTGAAACATTTGCACCTGTGGTAAAAATGGTTACTGTTCAGGCCTTCCTGGCCATTGTTGCTTCAAAAATTTGGGAACTTCACCAAATGGATGTCCATAATGCATTCTTGCATGGTGATCTTGATCAGGAAGAAGCGTTAACAAAAATTCCTCTTTGTGTTTTAAACCTTCAACTCTAGGCCTGGTTTGTCGCCTTCGAAAGTCCTTATATGGCTTGAAGCAAACACCTCGTTGTTGGTTTGCAAAGCTTGTTACTACATTGAATCAATATGGTTTTCTTCATCCTACTCGGATTACTCTTTGTTTACGTATACGAAGGGAGTTGTACATATCGATGTTCTTGTGTATGTTGATGATTTGACAATTCCTGGTAACAACTCAGTAGCCTTGAAATCCTTCAAAGACTATCTAAGTTCCTGTTTTCACATGAAAGATCTAGGGGTACTCAAATATTTTTTAGGTGTTGAGGTGGCCCGAAGTTCCAAAGGGATATTTCTATGTCAGCGCAACTATGGTATAGATATCATTTTTTAAACAGGTCTGTTAGGAGCCAAATCGACTCCTATCCCTATCGAACAAAATCATCACCTTGCAAAGGCTATAGGTGAACTTCTATCTAATCCGGAGTCATACCGATGACTACTAGGCCGTATCATTTATTTGGCTGTCACATGTCCAGATTTGGCTTACGTAGTTCATATTCTTTCTCAATTCATGCATCAACCTCGACAAGAGCATTGAAAGGCTGCTTTACGAGTTGTACATTATTTGAAGGGTACTCCTGGACAAGGAATCTTGCTTTGGTCTGATAGTGAATTATTGTTACGAGGATGGTGTGACACCAATTGGGATGCTTGTCATCTCACTCGACGTTCTTTGACCGGTTGGATTGTATTTCTAGGAAATTCTCCCATATCTTGAAAAACTAAAAAGCAACAGACTGTGTCTCTCTCCTCGATTGAAGTAGAATATTGTTGCATGGCATCATCACTTGTGAGTTAAAATAGTTGCAAGCATTACTCTTAAGTCTTGACATTCATCATCCTAAGGCCACCCCTCTATCTTGTGATAGTCAGTCGGATTTACACATTGCCAGAAACACGGTTTTCCACGAACGTACGAAACACATCGAGGTGTATTTTCACTTTGACCGTGATGCAATCATGGATGGTCTCATCTCTCCTAGCTATGTACACGCTACAATTTAGTTGGTAGACATTTTTACCAAGGCTTTGGGCAAGAAACAATTTGCTTTACTTCTTCACAAGTTGGGCATTGATGATCCGCATGCTCCAACTTGAGGGGGGTATTATGAAATATATTTTAGTTATCTTTTAGAATATTTAATTTCCTTTTTTAAAAGATTCTCATATTCTTGATTTAGGTAGTTATCCTCTTTTATTGGTGCTAAAAGTTTCCTTCGCCAGGGCTTCTTCGTTTGTATTTATATGGTGGCTAAGGCCTCTTTTAAGAATATACAAAAATATAAGTTCTCTCTACATATTGTCAAATAGGCAATAAAATTAGTACACATATACGTATTTAGTTTACTCTAAGTTTGTATCAAATCTAGATTTGTTACTCGTAACATTATGAACCTTGTTAAATAAGTTAGTCATTATATCTTGTTTACTAAGGGGTTGAGAACTTGTTTAAGAACTAAAAATAGCTACGATTATTCTTATTTAAAATGTTTTGTTGTTTACTAGTTGCACCATAATTTTTTTTACAATGACCAAATAATTCTCTAAAACTATTTTTACACTTGTGTATTTGTTCTTTTGCAAAATTATTATTTCCATCACTTAAACCAAATATCATACATATATTTGAAGTTAAAACTTCGAATATGTTAAGATTTAAAAACAGATTTAAAGTTGTGGCACATGTAAAAGCAAAAGGGATCTCTTTAAAACATTTTAACAATTTTTCTTTCATTATTTTAACCACTTTTCTCCAATCATCATTATTTTGTTAATGTGTCATCTTACTTGTCATGATAAACATGTGATATAGAAGTAATGGCATGTTGGATAATAAACACCGGATAAAAGAATTGTTGCATTTTTTAATTCGCCTAAAATATCGTATAATCTATCAAGTACTCCCCAATTTAATTCCCCAGTATCACGACGAGGATAAAACATACTATAAATTTTATGCAAATATTGTCTTTGTGTTAACAAATTCTCAATCATAAAATAGGTTTAATTTCATATAATAGAAATATCAAAGTTCAAATTCTAAAACATAAATCCAACCTCTTGGCAATATTTCTTATACAAAGAGTGAAGTTTTTAACTTTTGTGCACATTCAATCATAACAATAGGTTAAATTTATCTAGTATGGGTTGAACCAACTATAAACCTTTTTGGAGGACTAAATTGATTATGTGTGCAAGTGTATGAAATAGTTGATCGTTTAAAATAGGTTATATAGCCAACATTTATATACATACGGTATTACTACTAGCATTATCAAATGAAATATTAACTATTTTTTAAGATAAATTATTAAATGTAACACTTTTTCTAATAATTTCAATAAACGATCACCCATTTGTGGCTCACCAAAATGTTCAAACATGATAACGTTATCAATTGTTGAATGAGAAATGAATACACATTAGGATGGGATGCACCGAGATAAAATGCACAAGATCAATTCCCTTCTAAGGAGCAATTCATGGGAGGGCATGAGATTAAAAATGATCAACGATTCATATCCATTTCTCGCGCTTCTCACGTTAACTTCAATTTCTCACACGATTCTTTGCATATATATATATAGGGGGAGGTTCACATGAGAAACGCTAAACGTATGAGAAGTAGAGAAATGATCCTAACTCTTCATCTGGTCAACATTTGCGGCTTTGACTGTGAAACACCGGATGATTCCTCGCATGGTAGTTTGGTAACTTTTACAAATAGACGGCAAACAAGTTCATATGAGAACCCGTGTGATTCACATATGAACTATATGTTCATATGTGTACTCATTGATTAGTTCACATGTAAACTATTTGATTGATTCACATATGAACCTACGAGTTTATATGTGAATCGATTAATTAGTTCATATGTGAATCACAAGGGTTCATATGTGAATCTGTTAACTAGTTCATATGTGTATCAGTTAATTAGTTCATATGTGAATCACAAAGGTTCATATGTGAATCAGTTAAAATAGTTCATATGTGAATCAATTAATTAGTCCATTTGTGAATCACAAAGGTTCGTATGTGAATCAATTAAAATAGTTCATATGTGAATTACACGAGTTCACATATGAACATATATTTTTGTAGGTTTTTGTATGCCCACGTCATATGAAAACACTGATGATGTCAAATGAACCTATGAGGGTCGTACACATAGAGTATGTATGTCTCGAATTGACCATGATGGTCATGAACCAAGTAAATTACATGTTGTAATGGAAAGATAATTGTTATTCTAGTAGAATAATAATTATAAAATGTGTGTGTGTAAAATATAATTAAATTATATAATGGACTTAAGATGGATAATTAATTATTATGTTAATAATTAATTATGCCAAAAGCCCAACACTTGAGAGTAATGTTTACTTAAGTCCCAAGATTAATTATTATGTTAATATTTAATTAAAAAGGCCATTGATGGATGTTTTAATATTTATAACCACAAGCTTACGGGTATTGTAGCATACAGATCGATCACAGGGAGGTGACGCTCTAACACTAACTACTCAATAATCATGTCTAGCTATGCGAATCAGATAATTGGTTTGATTACTAAATTAAACGGACATAAAATTAAATGAGATTAAGGGAACGAGAGAGAAAAAAGAAGCAAATAAAAACGAGACTAAGCAAAATAAAGGACAACTACAACTAAAGGGGCACTGGGTAACATCAACCCTAGGATTTTGGTAATGGTGGGGATTTGTTTTGCAAAACTACTTTAACCCTCTTTCGAGGTGGAAAAGCTTTTCTAGGCCAAAACACATATTTACTTTCGCAATATATGTACATCGGAAAGAAGCATTAAGATTTAAAACAAATAATTTTCCCAATCAACGTCCCTAACTATTTGAAAATGTTAGGGCCGCTGTCATTGATCAATTTAATCCAAGTAAAAGATTAAACTTTCGTTTACATCAAAAACTAATTGAATTGACTAAATATTTTGTTAAAAACCAATTAAATTAACTCCAACTTTCGTTAGAATCAAAATGGATTAAAACCCAACATCCGTTTTAAGAATAATTGATCAAATACCAAGACCTCGATCCTAAGCGACGATTGCCCAATAAAACGATTACTAAATTAAAACCAAGAAATAAGTTGTTTATTTAGACTCTAACAAGATCAAAGATAAATTAAATCTAAGCTATCAAATAACTACATTAGTCACGATCTAGTAACATTAACGCTAACGGAAATCAAAGACAAACGACGAATCACTAAGCAAACATATGCAGAAAATTAATTAAATGTAAAAATAACAAGCGCATAAAATTAAACCTAATATAATATGCAGAAATTAAATGCAGAAAATTAGAAGAGTATAAGAAGAAATTGAATAGCAATAGATTAAACTAGGGAGTAGGGAATATCGATACATAAAGATGAAGGATAAAGAGATAAACAATAGAGATGATGTGACCAAAAGGGTGTTAGCCTAGTGGTAAGACATGTGGACTAGCTAGTAGCGGTCTCATGTTCGAACCCTAGGGGACGCATCCTGGAGGTACGGGGGCTTCGACCCCGGGCTGCATGCTTTAGCAGTCGGGCTTCGGCCCATATTGCCAGGGATTAGTCTGGGCCCAATGTGGTCTGGGATACCCTCTCAAAAAAAAAAAAACAATAGAGATGTGCATAAATTAACTAAAAACTTGAAGTAACAAAGAAGAACATAGAAATAATGACGAAGAAAATCAAGAACGATTAAATTAACGATAGTATTCAAACAAACAAGAAACGACCAAAGTATATTAAAGAGATAGGGAAGAAGATACTAGTAATCGTATGAAAAACCGATTGCAAATCGGGTTCCAATGGCCTAAGCAAAGCACAATCTTCTTCCCCAAGTCTTGGAGAAATCGATCAAATAACTCTCACAAAAAACAAACGTATATCATCTATCCCAGAGTAAAACGGCGTGTTTTAAACAAACCCTCACAAGGGGTTTAAATAACCAAGACCAACGAAATAAAAACCCAAAGAAAAAAAACGGCCGCTCACGCCCGTGAAGGAACCCTTCACTGGCGTGAAACAAGGCAGAAAGTTTAGAGTATTTTCCAGACATTGTTCACTGGTGTGAAGGAATCCTTCACGCCCGCGAAAGCAGACAAATTGTAAACTTCAAGTTTAGATGGGTTTCTTCGCGTCTATGAGGATATCATTCGCGCCCGCGATGTGTGTAAAATCTTCAATCTCCAAATTCTTGACTTTTTCTTCCATCTCTTCATCAACTCGTGTGTCTATCCTTGCTTCCTTCACTTCTTTTACTTCCTTCCCCGCATCATTCTTTGAGTCACCCACCAAACCATTTCCAACACCGCGTATAATCTGCACAAAAGCATACCAAAAGCATAAAAACTATTCTAAAACCCGTTCCAACCGTGATTAGAGGAAAAAAAATGGAAAATAATAATAAAAAGGCATGAAAGGACTAAACTAAGGACTAGAAAGCATAAAAGACGCAACTAATATACACAAAGTTAGGTGCATAAAATGCACTTAACAAACCACGCATAAGCTAAACTTTCTTGTCCCCAAGAAAGAAATGATACATATACGGGTGAAGAAAAAGAATGAAAGGAAAAAGATTGGAAAGGAAATAAGAAAAAAAAAACGATTATATCCGAAGATGTAAAAACGAGTTATCCCACAATCTCACGAAACATAATCAAGCATTAAGATTATAAACACAACTAAATGCGATGAGTTGGATTAAAGCAAAGTAATTAGGAATGTATGATTACCAAAGCGTTAAACCAACATATACCAATCAAGCATATCGCAAAAAAATCGCAACCTAAGAAGATTTTGCAGACATACCATAGTCGCTAAGGGAGGAGATAGTGATCTATGCGGATGGAAGCTCACGGTGTCACTCTATGCTCTCAAGTGTGTATAGGGACGTGTATACGCTCAACTCCTTCCCGAACGAGACAATTGGAATGCAATCTTGACACGATTGAATTTATTCTCAAGTCCAAAAGTTTACCACAATAATACATACAGTGAGGGCTTTGGGGCACGATTAAGGGTTAAAGGTGGGATTAGGCTCATTTATTGGTGTTGAGGATATTGGTTTATGGGTTTTTTTTGTTTGCACATAAGGGTTATTTTCTTAATGTTTTTGATGGATTGAAGGCTTATTTTACCTTTGCTCTTTTTTTTCTTCTTTTTTTCTTTGCTTTGCTTTTCTTTTCTTTTTTTTGTTGCTTTTTTTGAAGACTTTGTGAACCCACAAGCTATGCTTGTTATGAGGACACAACAAACTATCCACAAGTTATGCTTGTGTTTATTTCTATGCTAAGTGCCAAATCCATCTATCATTTCGTAGAATTCAACCTTAATGTATTTTTTTTTGGGTGTATGGGTGTACAAAAAAGGGTAGGTGTTTAGGCTCAAAATAGGTTACAAAGGAAAAATATTTTTGAATTTTTCGGCATTAATTTTTTTTTTCTGAAACGAAGGCCTCTATGCATATTCATAATAAACTCGGACGAGAAACCATTCAAAAGCTGAGAGTACACCTCGATGGGAGGTAAGACATAAGAAACGAGAAAATGAGATTGATTACATGTGTGTCAATCCAAAAAAGCCCAAAATCTCACTAGGTAAATCCATCCACTATAGTCACATTTGTAATGTAGGGGGACTATGGTATGAAAACTAATCCTAGAAGGCTAGGTGAAACAACATGCTTAACGGTCTGTGCAAATGACAACTAAAGTAACATTATTCCTAAAAAAATCATTTAACAACATGGCAAACAGTTAACGTGCAATTGGTGAATCAAAATACTCAAAAATGCAAAGTGAGATATGGTGTACTACAAGTCATGAACACAACGGAGAGTAATAATTTTTTTTTGGATTTTTTTTGAAATGCAACCTAGAAATAAAATAAAAAAGAAACTATATGCAAAAATAAAAATAAAAGAAATGAAAAACACCCACCCACAAGCAAATAGTAGCATTGTCCTCAATGCTCGGGATAGGGTGCTAAGGGAAGGGGGGGGGGGAAGAAATCACGGGGGAGGAGGGGGAAGATTGTGGTGCAGGTGTGTGTTGTGGTGAGTGAGGTGGTTACATGGAGAAAACGAACGAGAGGGAAAAGGGGGATGAAGGGACGGTGAAAAAAGATAGGGAGATTGGCTTGTTTATTGTCGCTAGCTTGACGAATAATTAAACGATTAGGGAGAAGAGAGTGTACGAATCGGAAAAAGTCAACAAATTGACTAAAATGGTCACCGATTCGTACGAGTCGCGTAAATACATAAATGACACATCCGGTAGTCGGTGTGTTATCGTTATAGAACACATTACGATACCCAAAATTGAGAATTAAATAAAGGGTGGAGAAAGAAGGATCGGTGATGTTCGACTTGACATTAGAAATACCGAACCAAGAAATAATAAAAATAGCACACGAGAAGCATTTAACGAGACAAAAATAATATCACTCATCATTTCTAAAGGTAACAATTATCTTGGTCTTACCAAACACACATATCAATGGCCCGTCACTCACCGCCTTTTTCGTCAATCATGACTTTTATTCTCGTCTGGAAGTTGGCCCGACTACACAAACAAAAGCTTCAAACACACGGTTAAACAAAATAAAAGATGAGAAGACGAAAATGAAAAAATAAAAAAGAAATGGGGTAAAGACAGAGACTAGTAAATCAAAAAGTAAGTCAGTGCTAGACTAGTCGCCTCCCCGGCAACGGCGCCAAAAACTTGATGGATGTTTTAATATTTATAACCGTAAGCGTACGGGTATTATAGCATACGGGTCGATCATAGGGAGGTGACGGTCTAACACTAACTACTCAATAATCATGCCTAGCTATGCGAATCAGATAATTGGTTTGATTACTAAATTAAGCGGACATAAAATTAAACGAGATTAAGGGAACGAGAGAGAAAAAAGAAGAAACTAAAAACAAGACTAAGCAAAATAAAGGACAACTACAACTAAAAGGCCACTACGTAACATCAACCTAGGATTTTGGTAATGGTGGGAATTTGTTTTGCAAAAGTACTTTAACCCTCTTTCGAGGGGGAAAAGCTTTTCTAGGACAAGAAACATATTTACTTTCGCAATATATGTACATCGGAAAAAAGCATTAAAATTTAAAACAAATAATTTTCCCAATCAACGTCCCTAACTATTCCCAATAAACGTATATCGTCTATCCCCAGAGTAAAACGGCGTGTTTGAAACAAACCCTCACAAGGGGTATAAATAACCAAGCCCAACGAAATAAAATCCCAAAGAAAAAAAACGATCGCTCAACAAGGCAGAAAGTTTAGAGTATTTTCTAGACATTGTTCACTGGCGTGAAGGAATCCTTAACGCCCGCGAAAGCAGACAAATTGTAAACTTCAAGTTTAGAGGGGTTTCTTCGCGTCTATGAGGATATCATTCGTACCCACGATGTGTGTAAAATCTTCAATCTCCAAATTATTGACTTTTTCTTCCATCTCTTCATTAACTCGTGTGTCTATCCTTGCTTCCTTCACTTCCTTTACTTCCTTCCCCACATAATTCTTTGAGTCACCCATCGAACCGTTTCCAACACCACGTATAATCTGCACAAAAGCATACCAAAAGCATAAAAACTATTCCAAAACCCGTTCCAACCGTGATTAGAGGAAAAAAAATGGAAAAGAATAATAAAAATGCATGAAAGGACTAAACTAAGGACTTAAAATCATAAAAGACGCAACTAATATACACAAAGTTAGGTGCATAAAATGCACTTAACATCCATAAGCCCATAAGCTTGTTTAAGATAATTAAGGGCCCGGTCCAAATATGGTAAGATGGTATATAAAACTAATTATAATTAGGTTTATGGTTCAACTAATCAAAACAAAAGAAAAACCCTCCTCCCTTTCTCTATTTTGGTGGTTGTCGATCACACTCAAACCACAAGGAAAATCGTTTTTTCCTTGTGGCATTTTGGTTCTACGGGATAGCAACCGATTCGAGATAGGAGCATCTCACATGTGGATACCACTATAGGAGGCGTACATTGGTCTCTCGTGCTTCAAACCCTCTCGTCGGCAAAACCTTTGAGGTAGTATTCTTAAACCTTCTATGGTTGTTTTATGTCCTTATTTTCGTTAGTCACAAATCCAGACTTGCTAGGGTTTCGCGGTTAATTTTGTTTATATATGCATGTTTATGTATTTTGTTTCCGCTGCGTTTTGAGATCCCACTAAACCCTACAATTTCATATGTGAATCACACGGGTTCACATATGAACCCCTTTGCCGCCTATTTATAAAATTTACGAAACTAACCTTCTATTTTTGGCATAGTCACAAATTTTAACCAGTCAAAGCCGCAATTCTTAACCAATCAAATCCGATCTTGACCGTATGAAGAGTTAGGATTATTTCTCTACTTCTCATATATTTAGCACTTTTCATTTGAACCTATGACTATATATATATACATAGATGAAGGTTATTTTGCAACTCACGAAAAGGTTACAACTCGTGCAACCTTCATCATCACCGTCCGTTTAATCTTGATAGATTTTTTAATTATTTTTTAAAGTAAATAACTCGAAGGGCAGTTTTGTCAAAATGTTATTATTTTATTTTTTGATTTTTTAGTTTTCGGAATATTCAAGAAATAATTCTGTAAATTATGAAAAGTGAATGAAATCTGCATGCGGTTATTTTCATGAGTTATGTTATTCCTAAATTTTCATCCGGAAATGAAATCATCTTCATCTAGAAATCATCGTCTTCATCATCAGGAAATCATCGTCTTCTTCATCCGGAAAGCATCGCCTTCTTCACTCGGAAATTGTCTTATTCTTCAAATCATCGTCTTCTTCACCCGAAAATCATCGTGTTCTTCATCCATAAATCATCGTATTCTTCATCCGTTAATCATCGTCTTCTTCATCCGAAAATCATCGTCTTCTTCATCCGGAAATCATCGTCTTCTTCACCCGAAAATCATCATCTTCTTCACCCGGAAATCATCGTCTTCTTCCGTTGGTCCCGATTAAGGTTCTATAAGGGTTTAAGTTTGTAGTTTGTAGAGGGGAGGGGGTTAAATACAAACACAAACTTTACGTTTTAAATTTGTTTATTGATTATTGAATAAATCAAAATAGAATTTACAGATTGTTGCGGAATTAGATAAGGTAAACCTAATCTAAACAATCTAAGAATCACTAAGCTTTCTTGCACAAGAGTAAAAGATAGAGATAAGAGAGTTTGCAGAAAATAGAGTTTCTGCAAAGATCACAAAGAAGATTGAGGACCCTTCAAAATGAAGGCTTCTCTCTTATTTATACTCTATGCATTAAATGCATGGAAGAAGGTACAATCCACGTGCCCATCTTTCATTGGATTCATGTTCTTTGACTTTATCTTTAACATGCTTTCAGCCTTATGGTGAACAATGTAGTGGAAAGGGGTGGTTGTACGATTATGGACAAAAGCAAGTTTGCTTTTGTACTTTTGTACTGTTTGTGTAGAGGATAAGACAAACAAATCTTGATAAGCAAGCTTCATGATCAACTATAGCTGGTGATCAATGATCAGGGATCACTGATGCTGAGAGGCAATATCTGAGGCTTGATCTTGATTTGTCACGCATTGTAGACTTGTCTTGGTTTCACTGAATGCCGCTTTAGATCATTAGTAGACTTGTATTCATCATTAGCTTAGTCTTCGATGTTAGTGATGATCTTCTTGAGTGTGAGGCTTGTTTTCAGAGATTACATAAACTGATTACAAAGTAAACCACTCAGCGATAACTGAAGAGACTCAGACTGATCGCTGATGGTGTAACACTAATACATACAATCAATTTAAGGTAATTTTCAATAAGTATAAAAGGATCATCATTAAATCACTGAGAGAGATTGGATCAACAATCTCCCCCTATTTGATGATGACAAAGCAACAAGAGAAAATTGCTAAGTTTAAAACATAAGGATAAAGAGGACTCGTAAAATACATGTCCCATTTACTGTTTTAGGGATATTTTTAGTACTGATGGAGTTAAGTACATCACTGAAAACTTTCATTAATTACGTAAGATGTTACAGAGGAAACTGAAAATTTTCAAGTACGAGTGAGTTCAAAACAAATACTAAAGATAACAAGTTGATAAATTACAAAAGAAAAAAAAGGAATCTATCAGTTAAAGATCTTCTTCTTCGAAATTTCCAAGGGGAACTTCTTCAGGCATTAGGTGGTCAGGGAGTTCTTCACTTCTTCTTCATTTTCATGATTTGCTTTGTAGAAGGATTTGAGCTTTGAACACTTCACCATAAGGTGTCAGTTCGCACCAATAGATTAGATCTTTGAGATGACTGAGTGGGCAGAGATGAAGTTCAAGGAATCTCTGAAATATGACTTATCCTTCGTGATCATAGAATATTATACCATAGGGGTCACCAAGAACTTGACCAAGAGTGAAGGGACATTCTTGTGGTAGTGATAGGTCAAGGGATGATAGATCGGGTCTTGGTCTAAGAACAACTTCCTCTGAGAATTCGATGCTTGTTTCATTTTTGTGAGAAACTTCTTCTTCTGAAGTGGATGCTCACTGTCTTTTTCGTGTAGGCTTTGGAGAGATTAAGGGAATGTTCAGAATGGTTGAGACTTATTCAATGAGCTGATTTAGAATGGACTCTACATAACTCTTGTACTTGGATCTTGACTTTTTAAGCACATGTCTGATTTCTATCCATTCTAAGAACCCAAAATTCTCTACTTTGACAGGAACATAGTCTTCGTTGAGCCATCTATTCTGAAGATAGTCATTGTGACCATTATATACCCTTTCTTTGACTTGTCCATTACGGTAATATCAGTGATCTTCTCAGGATCTTGTCTTCTTTCCATTTTGTTTCTGCACCATTCAATCTCTGCATCCTTGGTAGTATCATTTGTGGCTCTTTCTTTTTCATCTTCCTCCCTAGCTTCTTTCATCAGTTGAGCCTGAACCTGAACATGATGTTTCTTTAGCTGTTCATCAGAGACTGATTTCTTTGCAATTCTTTGGGCAACTCTTGCATCATTCTTGCATGCCTCTAATAGTTGCTCAGCCCTGATTGATTCTTCAATTTCTTCCTTGGATAGGAAGTTAAGCTCGTTTTCATCTGATTTTGATTGGAAGGGGATCTTTATTCGCTTACTCTCAAGATCATCGATAAGAGCAGTCATTCTTTTATTTTCTTCATCAATCACAACAACGTGGACTGGGATTATTGGGTCTTCATCTCTTAGTGATTCATTAACATTAAAATGTTCTGGAATATCACTTAGGAGAGAGGATGGGCTGGAAAAGGAAACAGAAGGAGAAGAATATTCAGGGAAGGGAATCATCTTTAAAGGTTGTACATTCAGAGGGAAGTAGGGTTGAAGGTCAAGGCATACCTCTGAGTTTTTCAGCTCCCCCTCAGAAGTGTGCAAAATTTTCATGTTCCCCTCAGTAGCAAGATGTTTTTTGTTTCCTTTACTGTGGGGTCTTCTTCTTGGGCTCTAAGGCCCTCTCCCCTGATTATTGGATGACTATCCCTTTGATTTGAGCGCTGATGGTGTTTGGAATAAAACAACTTCATCGTCGTCATCATCATCATTGTCATTGGCACCTTCGATATCTTTTCCCGTGTCTTCGATATCATCATCAATGATATCTTACTCACTCTTTATTGTCCTCTTCAACCACTAAGTGTTCATCAGCCTCGACATTCGACTGAGTTGGTTCCTTGATGAATTCGGAGGCATCATTATCAGCTTCAGCCTCCCCCTTAGCTGTTTTCTTCTCATCAGCAATTTCCTCCCCCTGAATAGTAGGTACTATCTCCCTCTCTTTGTCATCATTCTTGGAGGGAGGTCAGACCGCTACTTCTATGCGCTAGAGGGGGGTACGGTCATCACAAGAGAACGAAGCACATACAAAAGAAATTTTAGTAATATCATCACCAACATTGAAAACAAACTTGATGATGGTCTTGAGATCCTGAAGATCTTTATTCGTGAATATGGTTGCTAGTTGAGGAGGGTTCTTTAACACATGCATAATATCTTTGAGAAGACTATTCTGAGTGTCCACCTTTAAGTGTAGATAAGTGACATAAGTGGTGAAGGTGGTTGTGTTAGCTTAGACATCAGTTCTCAACTAGTTCACTTCGTCTTGTAGATTGCAGAGCTGAGAGGCATCAGGATTTGAGGAGATAGAGTTGGTGAGAGTCTTCAGTAACTCATCAGTTGTGGAGATGGCAGTGCTGTTAGAAATGACCGTTGCAGAGAGAGTTGAGATGGTAGAGTTGAGCTTCTTGATGGAGGTGTCAATGGCCTACAATTTAGGACCTGAAATAGTAAAAGTTAATTGAGCAAATTTATGCTCGGGATTAGTAACTGAAAGAATGAGGGGTAGGGATGATGGAGTACCTGAGGGGTCAGAGGTGGAATCCAAATGATTTCCACCAAAGAAATCTGACATGTCTTGCTCGAAAGGAGTGAAGACACGTTGGTGCTGAGGAACGTCGAGAGGAGTTCCCTCAGGTCCAGTGATGAAGTTGCGAGATAGAAACTCTTGCAATAGATCACCTTGCATATCAGCGAGGACAGGCGCTGATGCTGATGGTGCTGGTGTGTTGACCAATGATGGAGAGGAGACAATATTGGTAAAGATGGTCATGCAATGTGGAGTAGGGGCATTGGCGATGCCCGAAGCTACACCTGAAGTGGTTTGATCCATTGAGGCGGGTGGGGAAGATGACAACTCTGCTTCAGCAGGATGAGTCATCGCTGAAGTGGTTTGATTGGTTGTAGCAGATTTCATGGAGCGAACGACGAACTTGTCAAGTAAGGATTGAGATTCCATCACTGACGTTGGGGGTTTTCTCCTTTGGGAGCTTCATAGATTTCTTTGAAAGACCAAGAGAGGCTTCATAAGTTCTTTTCTTTGACTTGGTGGTGGCAGTTGGGACAGACTGGGATGGCTGAGACCCAGTTATAGTTGTCACTAAAGGAGAAGAAGAGATGGTTTAGAGAAAGGTAGAGAAGTTTACCTCTTCTTCTGTCGGCTCTCGGTCGAGAAGTTGGGACCCTAGCTTGGGTAAATTGTAATCACTAGTAGCTGGATAAAGGGTTCCGAGAAGATGTTGGAGAAGGACGCTGATGAAGCGTATGTAGGGAACAATTGTTCTCTCTTAGAACTGGTGATCTTTGTCATCATATCTTCAAATATGATGCAGGAATAGTCGATCTTTCGGCCAGTGATGACCGAGAAGCTGATGTCAAGAGCCATTCTGCTGGCTTGGTCCATGCTTCCTGTCTTTCCACCCATGCTTTGGATGAAATGGGCAAATACATAACTGAGTTTAGTAGACATGCGTCCCTTTAGGATCTTTGTCAGCGATTTCTTTGGCAATCCATTCTCCAGGATCCAATCGTACTTCATTGCATCCAAAAAACTAATCAGTTCCTCATCAGTGGGAGTAGGCTCATAGGATTTAGCAGGCAAGTTCAAAGCATTCTTTAGTGCTGATGGTCCGAAGCTCCCTTTTCCATGTTCAGTTTGGAAAGCAATGACAGGGACTTGTGTCCATGAAGAGAGCGTCTTGGTAGTGGCTTCGGCAATAAACCATAATTGATTCAGTAGTGAGGGGCAGCCAGGAGGGTACACAATCAACGCATAGCTGATCGGACAAGTCTTCAGAAAAGCAACAGTGTTCAGGAGATCAGTCGATGGTTTCTTGGTTAGGAAGGAAAGCATTCCCTGATGATTGATGGATTTGAAGATGACCTTCTCAAAGTCAAAAGTGACGTTTGAGGCCTTGATGAGGTTAACAACTTGGGATGCCATTTCTGATATTTGGAAGGAGATGAAGAAACAGTTAGATTACCGGTTTCTATTTTAAGAAAGAAATGGTATTCTGGGTTATGAGGAACAATATTATATGAAAATGTGAGTATTTATGGAGATATACTACATTTTCTATATAGAGAATGTTGGAAGAGAAGAAAAGAAAAAGATTGGGTAAGAGTCCACTTTAAAACATATGTTTTAAAAACAATGTTTTTAGGGTTTGAACTGAAAATCATGAAGGAGATGATTTTTCTTAAAAAAAAGGTTATTTGATCTTAATAAACAAAGATTATGAGATCAACAAGTGTTTTGTAGTAAAAAAAAACAAGGAAAATAAAAGAACTTGAGAATGACAGAGTAGATTTTAGTGCGTATTCTTAGTGTTTTCCTTGTTTTTCTTGAGCGCGTAAAGTTTGTATGTGAGACGAAGAGAGGTATTTATACGTAGGAGGAGATAGAAATGAATGATGATATAGAGAGAAAGATCATCATGACAAGGACACGTCGTTCGCGTGTGATTGGTCGAAGAATAGGAACGGGCGACGTTGTTAGAAAAATTGTGCCAACGGTTATCCAAAAAAATGACGTCATAAAAAAAACTTCTTTTCAGTTTTCAAAAAACTTTTAATCACTTGAAGAAATCAATGATTAATCTTTGAACTTTTAAAAGTATCACTGAGAAGAAAGTCAGTGATAAAATTTCTTTTAAGAAAAGCTTTTAATCACTTAAAGAAATTTGTGATTTTCTTTTAACATTTTCAAGAAACTTCTCGCTGAAGAGATCTTCAGTGAGGAGAGATAGAAGGCGTACCTAACTCTCGAGTAACATATTTTCAGTGATTATTTGATGAATGACAAACTTTGAGATTCAATCGTTGATATAATGCATAATATCTGAAGAGTTATTCTTCGATATTCAACATTCCAAGCTCGCTGATGAGAAGTTGAATCTTGTCTCATCAAGAGGTTTGGTAAAGATATCAGCCAGTTGAAAATCAATACGAATGAAATGAAGTTCACTATCTCCATTCATCACATGATCTCTGATAAAATGATATCTGATTTCAATGTGTTTGGTCTTTGAGTGTAGCACATGATTATTAGTTATTGCAATTGCACTAGTGTTATCATAATAGATAGGAATCCTTGATAGCTGAAGGTCATAGTCTAGGATCTGATTTCTCATCCATAAGACCCGAGCACAACAATTACTAGCGGCTACATTCTCAACATTAGAAGTTGATGTGGATATAAAGTTTTGCTTTTTACTTATCCAACTCACCAACTTTCCACCTAGAAGCTGACAGTCTCCAGTGGTGCTATTTGTATCTAGCTTACATATTGCAAAATCACTATCTGAATAAGCAGTTAGATCGAACCCTGAGTCTTTGGGATACCAAAGACCTAGGTTAGGAGTTCCTTTCAGATTGAAGATACGCTTAACAACGATCATATGTGATTCCTTGGGTTCAGATTGATATCTTACACATAAGCAGGTAGTGTACATAATGTCAGGTCGACTAGCTGTCAGATATAGCAATGACCCGATCATTCCTCTATAAGTTGTGACATTAACAAGTTTTCCAGATGGATCCTTGTTTAGTGTCAGCGGTGGATCCATAGGAGTTTTCATCTCTGAAGGTTGAGTGAGATCAAACTTCTTCAGCATATCATTAACATACTTACCTTGATGTATGAATGTACCTTTGTCAGATTGCTTTATCTGAAGACCAAGGAAGTAGGTTAGCTCACCCATCATACTCATCTTATATTCTTTCTTCTTTCTCTCAGCAAATCGTACACAGAGAGAAGGGTTAGTAAAACCGAATATAATGTCATCGACATATATTTGAACAAGAATAATATGACCTTTAATGTTTCTGAAAAATAAAGTGATCAATCTTTCCATGTTCAAAATTTTCAGTTATTAGAAAAGAAGATAGGGTGTCATACCAAGCACGAGGAGCTTGTTTTAACCTATAGAGAGCCTTATCCAGTTAGTATACATAGCCTGGATGTTTAGGGTCATGGAACCTTGGGGGTTGTTCAACATAGACTTCCTCAGTCAGCTTTCCGTTTAGGAATGCTGACTTGACATCCATTTGATATACCTTGAAGTCATTGTGAACTGCATAGGCTAAGAATATAGGATTGCTTTGAGCCTAGCCACAGGGGCAAATGTTTCATCATAGTCTATGCCTTTCTCTTATTTGTATCCTAGAGCAACAAGTCTAGCTTTGTTGCGGGTCACAGTACCATGTTCATCTAATTTGTTACGAAACACCCATTTGGTGCCAATAAAAGTCTTATCAGATGGTCTGGGGACGAGATTCCAAACTATGTTTCTTTCAAACTCAATCATCTCTTCTTGCATAACGCTGACCCGGTTTGGATCTCTGAGGGCATCATCGGTCTTTTTAGGTTTGAGAAGAGAGATAAAGTTTACAAATAGAAAGATGTTACTGGAACCACGTCGAGTCTGAATCCCAACGTTTGGATCACCAAGTATTTGTTCTATTGGGTGATTCCTTGTCCATCTATGAGTGTCCATATCTGAAGGAGTGGCATGGATAGGAATATTTGCTGAGGAAGAGGTTTAAGCAAAGTGATCATCAATTATCAGTCGATGAGGTTCAGATTGAATGTTATTGTTAAAGCACATATTTATTGGATTCAAGATCATCATTTTCTGAAGATGGAAATCTGAAGTCAAAGCTGATAAAGTCGTCTCAATAAATAGTCTAGGGTCCTTTTGTAATAAATAGTCAAAGTATGTTTACGTATTTTCATTTTTAGTCTTTATTTAATTTGTTATTTGCTGTTGGGCCCAAGCCTAGCTAAGCCCATTTGGCTAATAAGGCCTTAGTATAAATTAAGTTGTTTTAGTGTTAATTAGGTTTAGAGAGCTAAGAGAGAAAATTAATTATTTTGTGAGGCTGCTTGGTGTGTGCGCCGAACACAGAGAGAAAAAGATAGAGAGAGCAGAGGCGATACAGAGAGAAAGAGATTGGTCAAGAACACTTGTAATCATTTGAATCGTTTGATAATCAATATCAGGTTTGCATAATCGTATTGTTTAATTGACTGCTTGATTGAATAGTTAATCACAGGGACACACAGTTATCCACTGACTATTGTTCAGAGGTGAGAGGTGATTCAGAAGTTGAAGGTTCAGAAGAGGGAATAGTGTTTATGGGAACAACTGAGACCCAAGAAGTAGATTATGCTTCGGTTGAGACAATGATTGGATCATCACCAACGTTTCGAGGATCTGCTTGATGGTTATTACTGAAAGATGCATCAGCATCTCTGAGATGAGAGAACATCCAATCATTCAGCTCTTCATTTTCGAAGATAGGTTTTGAATTTGCTGACAGAGGTTCATTAAAGGTGACGTGTATAGTTTTTCCACGGTTTGTCTTCTCTTATTGAAGACTCTGAAAGCTTTGGACACTGAGGAGTATCCAAGGAAGATTCCATCGTCAGCTGTGGGGTCGAACTTTCCAAGTTGATCTCTGTTGTTTAAGATGTAGCATTGACAACCAAATATATGGAGAAAGCTTAGAGTTGGTTTTCTTCCGTGCAAAATTCATAGGCTATTTTCTTGATTCTCTTAACGATCAGTGATCAATTCTGAGTAAAACATACAGTATTGACAGCTTTAGCCCAAAATTAGGTTGGTAAATGAGACTCGCTGAGCATAGATCGAGCAGCTTCAATGATTGTTCAATTTCGTCTTTCAATAACCCCATTTTGCTGAGGTGTTCTCACAGCCGAGAAATTGTGAGAGATACCCTTGTTTTCAAAGAAATTATCAAGAGCACTCTTTTTGAATTCAGTGCCATGATCACTTCTTATAGAACGAATTCTGATGTTGCTGAGAACTTTCATTTTCCTTATAAAGGAGGTGATTTCTTCTGGGGTGTCACTTTTAAATCTGATTAACATGACCCAGGTATATCTGGAATATTCATCAACAATAACCAGCGTATACTTCTTTCCAGCGATGGATTGTATGTTGACAGGGCCAAACAAATCCATGTGAAGTAGATGTAGAGGAGTAGTGATTGATGAGACTTGGTTTGATTTGAAACTTGCTTTGGTTGATTTCCTTTTTCACATGCTGAGCAAATAGATTCTTTAGCAAATGAGTGCTGAGGCAGATTAGTGACAAGTTCCTTCTTGCTAAGTTCATTCCAGCATTTTGAAGTTGATATGAGATAGCCTCTTATGCCATAGCCAGTTGACATTTGATGAGGATTTAGAAAGAAAACAGATGTTCTTAGTGTTAGAGGAATCCATGTTGATAACATAGACGTTTTCCAAACGATAACCACTGAGAGCAAGTTTACCATCTTTGTAAGTGATAGCACATGCTTTCTTGGTAAAACATACTTTATTGTCTTTATCACATAGCTGTCTGATGCTGAGAAGATTTTGTTTCAGCCCTTCTACGTAGGCGACTCTTCGGAAGGTAGTTGTACCATTTGTTATTACACCAAACCCTCTGGTATAGCCTTTTCCATTCCCACCAAAGGTTACTGATGGACCTTTCTCTTCCTTGTAGTCAGCGAGCAGGTTCTTTTGACTAGTCATGTATCGAGAGCATCACTATCAAGATACTAGATACCCTTCGAGACCTGCAAGCATAAAGAAGATTAATTTTTTTATTGGTACCCACTTTACAACGGGTCCAGAAGAGTTAGTGAAGATGGAAGGTTCAACAATCTTCACAGTATCTGATGATTCAGCTTCAGTGGTAACCTTCACTTTGATTAATTTCTTAACCTTAGTGGCATTTTTCACCTTGGCAGGTTTTTCAACTTTGGTTACCTTCTTTGTCTTGGAGGCATTCATCTTCACTGTAGCTGACTTTTTAACTTTGGTGGCAGCGGGACATTTACTAGCCATGTGGTCAGTAAGTCCACAGCGATATCATTTTCTATAGCTGAAGGTAGCCTTAACACCATAAGCATGCATGTTAGAAAGCTTTTAATGAGCCGGACCAGCTCCAAGAATGCCCTTAGCCACCGATCTTGGAGGAACATGAATTTCTTCATATTTCTTAGGCTTAAGATCAAACTTTATCCTAGGGGTAGATCTCTGAACATGTTTAGGGATTTGGGCTTTAGAGGACGAGGGTTGATTCACTGAAGGTTTAGATAAAACCTTATTTAGTTTAGGTACTTTAGTACCCTTCTAAGGTGCATGGGAAATAGATTTTCCTTTGTCTCTGAGTTTAGAACTCTTAGAGATGTCCTTAGGTATAGGAACACAAGAGGAAGAAGAATACTGAGATGAAAAAGTGTCATGGATAGATGAGATGAACATTCCGAATTTTAGCATGGAATGATCTCTGTCAGGGTTATATTTTTCAGATTCATAACAAGACTGTGAATCCAAGATCAATGAATCTCTAGAGAGAGAAAGTAGAGAGAGAGAGCAATGTAAGCGCAAAGTAATAGTTCTGATTAAAGTGTGCGTGAAAGTGTTACAAACAAACAAGACCAAAGGGACTTAAATACCCTTGGTCAATACAACACAGTATTAGACACTAAACACAGTAATTGACCAAGCCTATAAATACAATGATTACTATAAAATTAGACCTAACAATCTCCCCCTTAGTAATCATTGGCGCTTTGGTCTTCAAAAATTCATCTTCTAAATCAGCACGGACCATCAAAGCGACTTTATGATGCAATCTGACTTTTAAAAGAAAAATTCTTCTCAGCATCTTTCAGATTAAATTGTCTTTGCTTCCTTGACAAGTCTGGATCAGTATCTTGTGCTCTAGACGACACACCTATTTTGAATGACCTTGAATGAACTGTGGTGGTCGGAGCAGGAACAGCAAAAGAATTAGTTGAAGCTGATAAAATAGAATCTTTGAGCGAATCTTGATCAGCAGATAAACATTTGAGCTCTTTGTCTCTTAATCATCTCCTTTAACTTCTCTTAATTCTCCCCCTCATGACCTTGATGATCTGGATCAACTTGGTCACGCAAATGTTGGAGATGAGACAACTTAAGATCTGCAAAATCAAAGAAATAGAGAAATAGGGAAGGTTTGCGCGACACGTTGGTGGCGCAAAGTGAGGTTTGCGCGAAGCGAAGGTGGCTCAAAACAAGGTTTGCGCGACCAACTGATGGCGCAAAGCTGACTTAAACATAGAAAAAATTACCTTTTTAAGCTCTTTGACTCCCCCTACACAAATGGACTAGATATGACAATTCAAGTTAGCATTCATATAAAGAAAATCAGATACTCTCCCTTAAAAACAGATATGATCATTAAGAAATAATTCTCCTTTTTCACTCCCCCTTGAATAATGCTCAAACCCATTTGAAAAGATATATGAGAACACAAGAATTGAAACATCAAAGAACAAGAAAAATATACTGAAAATGAAATTTGAAACTACTAAACAAGTAAAAAATTTAAATACTAAACAAATAAAATTCTACTTAGTAAAATATCACAAATTTATCAATCAGTTGAAATCAAATATATGTTGTTGGATACAGATACAAGTTTCATTGCATATCAAGTTAAAACATGTTCAGTTTCAAAAACTTTCATCAATCTATGCAGTATGCAATCATGCGAACTTTGATTAGCTTCAAGAAAATGCAATTCTAAAAATATAATAGAGAACTTTGCATGTAATCACACTAAGTCATCAAGAATTATAAGACTTTCACAAATTTACAGGTTTATCGCAACTTAGAAATATCACCAAGTCATGAGATGTGTGCTCAATGGCATCTTTTAGCATTGTGCTCATTGGCATCTTCACATGAGTGTGCTCTTTGGCATCTTTTAAGCGTGTGCACTTTGGCATCTTTTAATCAAAAAGTTCGGTAAGTAAAGAACATGCCGTAAACGTAACTTTCTATCTGACCCTATTGCAGGATTTGGGTCAGCCGCTCCCAGACCAGATGGCCTTAGGGGACTAGGTGTCAAGCACCCCTTGGAACTTACTTTCCTGGATCAGAAAGGCTACATCAACACATCCTAAACCCATTCATACCAGTAGAACATGACTTTCGATCTGATTCTATAGAAGGATTTGGGTTCGATCACTCCCAGACCAAATGACCTTAGGGGACCAGATCACAAGCATCCCACAGAACTTACTTTCCCAAACCAGAAAGGTCACAGGTACAAACTTTTAAACTTTGAGATTTCTGATTTATAAGAATTTAATATTCATCTCAATCACAAGGATCTATATCTAAATACTTAGCCCGTATTTTCATTACAATCTAAAATTCTGACTTTTTAGGTTTTCTAAGCATTGTAAACCATAAATATTCCGAATCACACAACTTTAAAGCAGTATCAAAAGTTTCAAACATGTTGCTGACTTTTCGAAATTTGTTAGAATTGAAATTTGAACATATAACAACTTCAATATAAACAAACAACTTGAAAATTTATCCTAAACACACATTTTATTCAAAAGAAAGAAAACTTGTAAACTTTTAC
Source organism: Arctium minus (assembly GCA_954870635.1). NCBI lineage: Eukaryota > Viridiplantae > Streptophyta > Magnoliopsida > Asterales > Asteraceae > Arctium > Arctium minus. The sequence goes on along the minus strand of OX941080.1, from coordinate 66,484,581 downwards.
TTTATAGAATAAGATTTGTAAAGATTAATTTTTTTTAAGTGTGTCTAAAAAAAATATGATGGGATGAACAAAATTCAAGAAAGATTGAAAATGCTCAGATTCAAGAAAAACAATTTGAGAAAACTGGAACAACATCATTATCAGAGATAAATGCAGCGGAATTAAAGTAGATGCACTCACAATTTCTCATTAGTCAGAAGCTTAAAAGCTTTGAAGAATGAGTCCTAGACTGATATGTCTAGAAATCGAAGTCTTTGAAGTATGGGTTCTAAGCTGAAGTACTTAGAAGCCACAATCTCTTACTCCCCTTAACGTGAGGTGCCTGCAACTTTAAATCAATTTGAGATTTGGGTACCCACTTGAATTTGGGCCCGTGTTTGTTAGTTGCAGTTCGTATGGGGAAATACTTGTTAGATTTGACAGTTAAAGCATGAGAAATATGATTAGAATGATAAGCACAATCATCAGAAGACGAATATGAGACATTTTTGGAAATTTGAAACATTTGCTTTATAGAATATTTTGAAACTTTATCACAAACAGCAAATGAATCACTATTATAAAGTTTGTCTACATATCTATCTCCATCAAACATAGAATCAGTAGATGTCCGCTTCGTTCTCCAGATCTGCCTTGATTGAGCTCTCAAAGTCCTATCTGTAAGAATTGAATCGGAAGAATTAGAACTGTCAGAAATAGCTTTATCTTGTTTCTTCGACTTATTTGACCTTCTTCTTTTACGCTTAGGTTTACAATATTGATCATTGAGCATAAAAGAGTCATCAAGAATTTTAGACGAAATATTTAAATCAGAAGAAATAATTTTACCTAAGCAACCAATCTGATCAACTAATAAATCTGAATTCGCCTCGGAGTCTGAATTATTTTGAGAAAATATTTTAAAATTTGAAACTTCCTTTTTGTTTTCTTGAAAATCAGAAGAAAGGTTAGAAATAGAATCTGATTTTTGAGAAAATAATTTTTCTTCAAGACTAGATGTCATGAAAGAAAGAATAATATCAGATTCAATTTTCTTTAAAATATTTTGATCTTCTATCTTATCTTCAAGATTGATGATTTTGCTTTCTAATACTAACGGAGGAGTATATTTCTTAGAATCATAAATGATTGGAGAAATATTTTCCTTATCAGAATTAGGAGCATAAGAATCAATAAAATCATCACACATTGAAGATTTGATAGGAGATATATCATTTAAAACTCTTCTTCCTCTCCTTGATTTTTCAGGAAAATATTTTGCATTTTCGCTTGTGTAAACAAAAGGAATTTCCTTTTTCTTGTTATTTGTCCTTTTCTCAATTTCGAGTTCTAACACTTGCTTTTCACTAGTCCAATGAAATTTGAACTGAGGAGCATAGTGTGCAAGAGTTAGATAATCGTATTTATATAAAGTAGGAACTTCGTTTATCGCTTTGTTTAAACAATGAGGATTGTCAAAACCAAGTCCCCACCTTTGTTTTAAAGCTTCTTCACTCCTCGGTTTGTTCATAAAAATTGTTTGTTCAGATTGGTTCCTTTGATAAAGCTTTTCTTCTAACTTATTTATTTTATCTGAAAATTCATCGTTTAAAGTAGTCATTTTAGTCAAAGATTCAAGATAAGTCTTATTTGAAATTTCCAAATCATCCAATTTCTTTTGAAAGATGTCTTTAGTATTTTCCAAAATAGATTTTTCATCTTTCAAAGAAATTTTCAATTTGTCAATCAAATCTGACTTTTCAGAATTTAAGTTCTTTACAGATATAAACTTAGAGCGTAAATCATGTATGGCAGTTATCATGATATTCAACTGAGAAGATATGAAATTGTAATCAAACTCTATATATACCTCATCTTCATTAGTTTCAGAATCATCATCTGACTGATCATCTCCAACAAAGCACATCTGAGCGATCTCGACATTTGCAGCTTCATCGTCGGAATGATTCAGCCAGAACTCCTCTTCTGCAAGTAAAGTTGTTCCGTTCTCTCTCTTTTCAGCCAGCTCCAATTTCTTTCGATAGTAAGCTGAGTCCCTAACCTTCTTTGCTCGACACTCCTTTGAAATGTGCCCAGGCTTTCCACAGTTGTAGCAGGCAGTAGTCTTTGACTCGGGCACTTTTACTCTTGAACCAGAAGTGAAGCGAGAAGTGTTGGAACCGGATCTTGGTTGGAACTTTTTCTGATAATGCTAAGAGAGAAGGATCATAGCTTTCTGCAATGCCTCGCCATCATCATCAGTTGACCCGTTGTAAGCGTTATCAGACAACGCTTGTTCTGCCAGTTGGCTCATGAGAAGTGCAACTGGGTCTACTGACTTCTTCTTTTTCTCTAGTTTGGCCTTCTTCTCACTTACAATGCATTCATCAGTCAACAGAATCTCAAACATCTCTTGGATCTGCATTGTAGATATTCTGACATCATTCCTCAAGCGATGGCAAGACTTGTTCCATTCTGGTTGAAGTGCATTGAGGAATTTCAGATTTGTCTCAAGCTCAGTCTTTTCTACTTTAATCTTCCTTAGATCATTGATAATGGCACAAAATCTGTCATACACCGTTTTCAGTGGCTCCCCGTTCTTGGCTTTGAATTCTTCAAAATTATTCATGTATCGCGTATGCCTGAGTTGAGTTGCGACCGAAGAACCAAGCATAATTTTCTCAAGCTGTTGCCACATCAGATTAGGATGAGTTTTGAAACAATCAATCCTGTTGTATATAGAGTTTGGCAATGCTAGCATCAGATTTGCTTTAATATCACGATCAGCTTGATATGTCGACAACTCATCATGTGTGTATTCTTTAGTAGGCTTATATAATCCAGAAGCCAACTTGGGTTTTTCAAACGGTCCTTCAGATAGAATGATCATCATGTCATTTCCATTCTTTTGACGTTCAATGAAGTTTAGGAACCGATCTTGCCACTGTGTAAATTCATTTTCATCAATCAGCACTCGTGGACGATTTTCTGTACCCAAAGACATCATTAGATCACTTTTGTAAAACTGAGCTTGATAAGCAAACTTATCAGAATCCATGTTTCAGATAATCCAGAAAAAATGCTAAGTGTTGAGATGACGCAAAGTTGATCTTTGCGTGAGAAGTAGAAGACGCAAACTGAGCTTTTCGCAAGCAGTATAAACGCAAACGAGGCTTTGCGTGAGCAGGCTGAGGCGCAAAGTAGCTTTGTGTTATGTGAAGGAGACGCAAACTGAAGTTCTCTTGAGCCGAGGAATGCGTAAACTCTACTTCTCGTGAGCTGTTGGAGACGCAAACCTTGCTTTGCGTGACTAGTTGAATACGCGAACTGAAGTTCTCGTGAGCAGAAGGAAACGCAAAGTAGCTTTGCGTGAGTCGATGAAGACGCAAAGTAAGCTTTGCGTGATAGGAGGAATACGAGAACTTCACTTTCCGTGAATAACTTGTAACGCAAACTGAGCTTTGCGTTACACAGATGAAGCTAAAACCTGAAACACTGAAACAAGATTAGTAAGATCACGCAAAACCAATGATGAACTCGCGCAAACTATGAAGAACTCGCGCAAAGTTCCAATCTGGTGCAAACCGAATGGAAATCTATAAAATTTCCAAAAACTCGATTTCAAAACTAAATTTGATAAAATTTTCTTGTACAAATACGTTCGAAAACAACTTTTTAACACTTTTCAATCAAAAATTTCGATTAAAAACCACAAAATCACGATTTCGAAAATAGAACAGTACGTGAAACTCGTTTTTCAAAAACTTGAAAAATTCCAAAATCGAACATCAAAACTTGTTTTTCTTGAAAATCGATGTGAATAAAAGATGTTTAGCAATCAAAATCGAATCCAACAAACCGATTTTCACAAAAATTCGTTCAACAATTTGATGAAAACTCAAGAAAACGAGATTTTCTTGAAAAAATCCAGAAAATCAATCAAATTTTCGATTAATCTACAAATTCAGGAACGAAAAATACAATCTCTCAATCCTCTCAAGATTCAGATGACTTTGATACCAATTGTGAATCCAAGATCAATGAATCTCTAGAGAGAGAAAGTAGAGAGAGAGATCAATGTAAGCGCAAAGTAATAGTTCTGATTAAAGTGTACGTGAAAGTGTTACAAACAAACAAGACCAAAGGGACTTAAATACCCTTGGTCAATACAACACAATATTAGACACTAAACACAGTATTTGACCAAGCCTATAAATACAATGATTACTATAAAATCAGACCTAACAAAGACAACTCTTATCGTGAGCATGTATTTGAGCACCTATTATCTCAGTGATCTTAGCTGAGGATTTACACCATCCTTCAACTGTAGCTTTTCAGCTTCCAACTCAGCAATAGTTTTTTCGTGTTCAACGTTGATAATTTCATCGACAATGACCCGATCTTTTAAACTTTCCTCTATATTGGTTAGTTCTTTGATCTTTAGATGAATTTCTTAAGTTGTTATATTAAATCAATGTTTTTGTTTTCAACTTGAGTTTTATCATTCAGGGTGTTGTACAAATCAACTATCAGCACGTCAAAAGTGCGACGTCTATCAGCTTCAGTGAGAACTGGGTCAGAAGAGATTGATACCTGAGAGGTGGTAGTGCTCGTGGATGTTCCAGTGGGTTCTTCCACTTCTTCTTCTATCTTGGTCATTAGACAAAAATTGGCCGCACTTCTTCATCAGAACTTGATTCTTCAGATTCAGCCCAGTCAAGTTCTTCATCGATCAGACCTTTACCTTTCCACTTGTACTTTTTCAATTTTCGATATTTCTCTTTCAACTTTAGGTACTTGTCATCTCTGGGCTTATGGGATGAAGAAGGTTTGAAAACTTTCTTTGACCTGCACTCGCTAGCAAAATGTCCTACTTTTTCACAGTTATAGCAAGTAGCAGTTGCCTTATCAACAAGTGTTGACTTAGGCTTATCACATATGGCAAGAGGCTTATTTCTTCTGAAATTGCTCTTTCTTGCAAATCTCCTGAAGGAGTTTGTCAAAAGTGTGTCAGTGATTCATCAAACTCTAAAAGGTCAGCGTCTGATGGATCCTCTGAGTCAGAATCTAACTCAGTGATGGTAAGAGTAGAGGAGCAGTGAGATGGGATTATCTTTGAAGAGACTAAAGCAACATGTGTGCTTTTGGAGTCTTTGGAATCTTTGACAAGATTCTTCTTCAGTTGACTAGATTGCTCTTGATTGAGGAAAATCCCATATAAAGTGTTAACAGATGGATGATTTAAGTCTTTTGTTAGCTTGAGACACACTGAGTGACTATCCCAACCTTCAGGAAGACATTCCAAGAATTTAGTCAGAATCTCAGAATTTGAGTAGGTCCTACCAACAGTCCTTACATCAATTATTATGCAATTAAAGCGTTGGTGTACTTCAGACAAAGATTCATTTTTACCACAAATGAAACTTTCATATTGTCTTACCAGATTTATCTTTCTAGTTTCTTGTACCTCAGTGGTACCTTCATATTGAACACATATTGTGTCCCACACGGCTTTAGAGGTTTTCAGATGCATGATGGAATTGAAGACTTCATCAGGTAGTGTCATAGAGATGATGGTTTTGGCCTTTGCATCAAGGGCAACTTTATTTTTGTTCTCATCACTCCATTGTCGTATTTCTTTGACAAATTCTCTCTCAGGAATTGACGGGTGTCGAGTCTAGAAAATAATAAATAAACTGTTATTAATCCTATTACAGCTAAAACACAATAAATTGTGATACTGGTAAGTAGGGTCGTCTCCTCAGGAACTCGGTGTTAACCGTGAATCCAAGACGTGTTCGCGTGTAAATAAGTGGAAAACATTAAATAAAAAGGGAGGGGGGCTGGAAATTGTTAGTTAAACTAGACATGAAAATTAAACAAAGATTTTAGACAATGGGTAAAAGAATCTAGCAAAGTGCTTAAATCAACTAATCATGTGAATTGTGTATCATGGACTTGATCAAACCATTTTCTCAAAAGAATCAAATCGGCGGAACCTCAACACGCGTCAAAATTCTATTGTTATAAAAACGCAGTTTGTGTGAGACGCCTCAACATATAACCTCTAATAAACTAATTAAATCCAGTCACGAACTTGGACTTCAATTGTCAATTGCATTAGGTCCAAAAAAATATCGAGACTAACTGATAATCAGACGCCGATTATTTGAGTTAGATTATGCCATCATACAATACTACAATTAACACACACACACACACACACACACACTTGTCAATCACGTATTGCTTGCTACCAAGAGAAATTCAAGAACAATTACGGGTTCAAAAACCACTCTAGCAATTCGAATTTAAGCAAGTCAAAGTAAGGGATCCGACTCACAAAATCGAACTTAAATTGAAGAACAAAAATTACAAGGATTGCACAATTGAAATCAAATGATAAAATGACCAAATAAAGTCTCAACTCAATCACATTCACAGTCAATTAGCTACCCTTTGCTAGAAATTGAAACTTAACTACTCATAATTAAGATATATAAACACTTACAAAATGATTGAAATGAAGAATTTGATGATGAACCCTAGAAAAATCTCCAAAATCGTTCCCCCAAATCTGGAAATTTATGTCTTCGAAGTGTTCTTTGTTAAATCGATCGATTAGCAATTGTGTCCCCAAATGACGACAATCGATCCCCCCTTTATACCCCTGGAAGAAAACCGCTCGAAAAGGGTTTAAAACCCACGTTCTGGTTGCACACGGCTTGGGGCGCGATTTCGGCCGCGTGAGAAACTTGCCTGTCTCGATTTTGGATGACAACAGTGCCCAGCGCGGCTTGTGGCACAGTTTGGGTAGCGTGGAAACTCGCTCGAACGCATGGAATCGTCGACAACAGGGACTGGTGCAGGAAGGCGTGCGACTTTGGTCGCCGAAAACTTGCGCCGTCGATGGAACGTATGAGATGCTGCTGGACGCTTACTTCTTTTCTTCTTCTGGACTTGGGCTGCAACTTTGGGTCATGATTAAATTTATTTTCTTTCTTTTTTTCTTTCTCAGCCCACGTGAGATAAAATAGCAATGTCAATTATTGCTTTCCTTTATTTTCTTTTTCTTCACGTTCCACTGCAACAATACCAAAAAAATATTATTAAAACTTTGTTTTTTTTCTCTTCTTTTTCTTTTGAGACCTCACTTTAAATCTATGTTAAACCCAAGTCCTATTTCAAAAATTTGCCTAGTCTCACAATTACTGAAATATATGCCCTTTTTTTATTTAAATCCATCTTTTTTGCATTTATCAATATCCAAGATTAATGGGCAATATTAGCTATTAAATTATGATGAAATGCAAGGAATTTGATATATAAAAATGAGTTTAGATATGCTTTTATCAAATACCCCCATACTTGGATCATTGTCGGTCCCGACAATGACTTATGTTAGCACGTCATTATAAAAATGAATCAAATAAGAGTATCAACACATATAGCATATCATGAACTCAAGATTTGCACCTTAGCATCAAAAAGTGGGCACACACGAAATCAAATAGAAACAAGCTAATCACGAGAACTCTCACGAATAGGAAATTAAAACAACACTCAATTCACTCCTAGGGGTTAAAGTGTGTCGCTCAACCCGTCAATACGCTAGTATGTACTTACCATAAGCTTGAAATGTCTCTCACTCTCCACTACTTGGATAAAGTACATGCATGTAAATAAAAAGGTCTTTTTGGGGTGAAATGTAAATCAAGACTTTGGGTAAGGTAGGGATGTATTTTGGGAAGAGTGGCTAAAGACCTTATGCCAACGGGGAAACCGGTTAACTAACTTGATGCTTTTAGCAAAAGGGATCTTGATATACATTCGTTTCTTTACATTCCCATTAGATGATAAAAACTAGAGATGAACCACTTGTATTTTTAACTTTATCATCGATTTTGTCGTCTTACTTTTTTTTTCGATTTCTATTTCTTCTATTTTTCTTTCTTTTCTTGACGACTTATTTTCTCATAGATTTTTTTTTAATTTTTCTCCATTTTCATTTTTTTTCTTTCTTTCTCAACATATGAGTTCTACTTTCGAGCTTACGGGGATACCGAGACTACTTAATTGGTGATTGGTCGGGTGAGTCGTGTTTGGATTAGTTTATGACGTGTATGACAAAGGGAAAAGGCTAAGGCTCAAAGTTGTGTGCAAAAAGGATAAGTACAACATAAAGGGTAGGCTTAAGGCTTATGGGTTAATAAAATGAGCAAACGATGGCGTTTGTTATATTTATTAGCATGTAAATATCATGTAGTCTTAAGGAGAGACAAGACAAGTTCTAGAGATACATAACTAGGCATGACGTAATCACACAAGAAATGAAATTTGAGACTAATGTAAAATGTTTAGTCTAATAGGCTCAAAGTCTCACGGTGTTAAAGGTTATTTCAAGAGATTAGCAATAGTCTAACTTTGACCGGTATACTACCACTAATCTACTCTAAGTACTATCAATCAAACTTAATCATGCTATACATGCATCCAAACTCGTTGTCATCAATAATTTAACCCATAAAAACATGCTAACACATTTTCAGAACGGACAACATTCCACATTTAAGCACAAAGTTTGGAAAAAAATACCCCCTAAAAGCATTTATATCCCCAAACAACCCCAAATCATGCAAATGACCCACACCCCCACACTTGATTCATACATTATCCTCAATGTAATCAATATGTAGAGAACATTATAAACATGCAAAGAAGAGGGAAAACAGAAGACTCCCCTGATTTGGTGAGTGACCTCCCAATGTAAGAATACGTGAAGATGGGTACGTCCCCTTGAGTTTCCAATATCCGGGTGGAACCCGAGAGAACAAGAACACAGATAAGACTAGGAGTGAAATTGGAGATTCTAACGAAAACAAACTAACATAAAGCAATAAAAAGCAAGAAATTGGAATCCGTGGGTTGCCTCCCATGCGACACCTTTCTTTTAGGTATTTGTCTAGACCATACGCAGTTCAATCTGTGTAGCTTGGCGTGTCCAAGGCTACCCTCTCTAAATCTCCTCCATCGAATCCTTCATAGAACGACTTCAGTTTATGGCCATTGACTTTGAAGATCTTCCCTGTAGATAAACTTTGTATTTCCACTACACCATGCTCAAATACATTAATAACTACAAATGGTCCTATCCATCTGGACCTTAGTTTAACGGGAAACAATTTCAATCTATAATGATAAAGGAGAACTCTCTGACATTTAGTGAAAGGCTTACGTGATATGCGCGAGTCACGGAATGCCTTAGCCTTTTCCTTATAAATGCGAGCATTCTCATAGGCCTCATTCCTTATCTCCTCTAGATCTTGTATTTGGAGTTTCCTATTCGATCCTGCCTCATCCAAGTCCATGTTGCACGTCTTCACCGCCCAATAAGCCTTGTGCTTCAACTCCACCGGTAAGTGGCAAGGCTTACCGTAGACTAACCGAAAGTGTGACATTCCTATGAGTGTCTTGTAGGCCGAGCGATAGACCCACAAGGCGTCATTGAGTCTTAAACTCCAATCCCTTAGGTTAGGATTCACCGTCTTCTCCAAAATGGACTTTATCTCTCAGTTGGACACCTCCGCTTGTCCATTCGATTGTGGGTGATAGGCGGTGGAGATGCGATGGATGACTCCATATTTCTTGAATAGCGCGCTGATGACTCTATTGCAAAAATGGGTACCTCGATCTCTAATGATGGCCTTTGGCATCCCGTACCTAGAAAAGATATGAGATTTGATAAAATCTGCTACAACACGTGAATCATCAGTTCGGGTGGCTTTTGCCTCTACCCATTTAGAGTAGACCTGGCAAAAACTGACACGACACGCTAACTGGACACGAACTCGACATGAAATAAACGGGTTTGGGTAATACATTTCAACCCGTTTAAGTAAACGGGTTGACACGACACGACACGAAAGTTAAACGGGTAAGTTCAGGGTCAAAAATTTCAACTCGAAAAGGACCCGAATAACCCGTTTATATATATATATGTGTGTGTGTGTGTGTGTATATATATATATAAGTTTTCCTTTTAATGCTATGGATTTTTAGTGTTTTAGATTTGATTATAATTTTGAACTATAAATTTTGGATTTCTATTGCTTTCATTTGAATTTTGTATTTGTATTTTTTTGTGAATTTTTGATTTTTAATTTTAATTTTATAAATGTTAAAGGGGTTAGGCGGGTCGTGGCGGGTTAGGCGGGTTGGGTTAGGGTTGGGATTTTCTGACCCGTTTATTAAACGGGTCGGGTTAGGGTTAGACACTTTTAACCCGTTTAACTTTGAACCTGACACGAACCCGACACGACACGACACGTTTGCCAGGTCTAATTTAGACATAATCGACAGCCAAAAGAATATATAAATGACCACATAATGCGGGAAACGGTCCGATGAAATCTATCCCCATACATCAAAAATCTCACAGACCAACATAAGAAATTGGGGCATTTGATTCTGGGAGCTAATGTTTCCCGTCATCTGGCATCTCGTGCAACTCTTACAAAACAAATAACAATCCCGCATAAGGAATGGCCAGACTAAACCACACTCTAGGACCTTTCGATATGTCCGTTTGTGGCCAAAGTGGCCCCCACAAGCTTGAGAATGACAAAACTGTAAAACAAATTGAAACTCTTATTGGGGCACACAACGCCAGATAACTTGGTCCGGACAATGTTTCCAAAGGTATGGCTCATCCTACATGTAGAGACGAGCCTCTCTCTTGATCTTTTCTTTCTCGGGTCTAGATAACTCACATGGGAAGGTCTTTGATACCAAGTAATTAACGATATCGGCATACCAGGGGATTTCTCCCGATATGGAGAAAAGGTGCTCATTGGGAAACTCATCAGTGATCGGCTTTGGCTCTTCCTCTATCACTAGCCGACTAAGGTAGTCGGCAACAAGATTCTTGGCTTATCTCCAAGTTGAATTCTTGGAGTAAGAGAATCCACCTTATCAATCGCGGATTTACATCTTTCTTCTTGAGCAAGTACTTCAACGCAGCGTGATCTGAAAACACAATCACTTTAGTGCCTAGCAAATAAGATCTAAACTTTTCTAAAGAGAAAACAACTGCTAGCAACTCTTTCTCGGTGGTTGAGTAGTTGCATTGTGAACTATCAAGTGATCGTGATGCATAGTAAATAACATGAGAGTTCTTACCATCTTTCTGTCCTAATACTGCTCCAACTGCATGATTGCTAGCATCACACATGATCTCAAATGGCAATTGCCAATTGGGCGGTTGGATGATAGGGGCAGAAGTAAGCATATCTTTCAACAAATCAAATGAACTCTTACATATCTCATTGAAGTCAAAGTCTACCTCTTTTTGTAGGAGCTTACATAGGGGTCGAGTGATCTTGGAAAAGTCTTTGATGAAACGCCGGTAGAAACATGCGTGACCAAAAAAAGAACAGACCTCTCTAACACTCGAGGGGTAAGGCAAGGATTTTATGACATCAATCTTTGCCTTGTCAACCTATATACCCCTTTCCGATATAACATGAGCCAATACGATGCCTTGATTTACCATAAAGTGACATTTCTCATAATTTAAAACCAAATTAGTTTCAATGCACCTTTTCAAAATCTTAGTCAAGTTATCTAGGTATTAAGTAAACGAATCACCATAAACTGTGAAGTCATCCATAAAGACTTCGAAGATATTCTCAACATACTAAGAAAAAATGCTTACCATACATCTTTGGAAGGTCGCAAGTGCGTTACATAGACCGAAAGGCATCCTCCGGTATGCAAAGGTACCAAAGGGGCATGTGAACGTGGTCTTCTCTTGGTCCTCCCTCGCCACCGGTATTTGATGAAAACCTAAATAACCATCCAGAAAACAATAGTGAGTACGACCTGCTAATCGTTCTAACATTTGATCTATAAAGGGTAAAGGGAAATGATCTTTCCTAGTTGATGCATTAAGTTTACGATATTCAACATATACCCTCCATACATTAATGCCAATTTTCTTAGGGACTACCTGGACCTAGACATGGAAAACGTGTCGTGTCGGGTTCAAAGTTAAACGGGTTGAAAGTGTCTAACCCTAACCCGACCCGTTTAATAAACGGGTCAGAAAATCTCAACCCTAACCCAACCTGCCTAACCCGACACGACCCACCTAACCCGTTTAACATTTATAAAACTAAAAATTAAAATTCAAAAATTCACAAAAAAAGTACAAATCCAAAATTCAAATGAAAACATTAGAAATCCAAATTTTATAGTTCAAACTTAAAATTTTTAACCAATTGTAAAACATTAAAAATACAAAGCATTAAAAAGAAAACTTATAATATATTAATATATATATATATATATATATATATAAACGGGTTATTCGGGTCATTTTCGAGTTGCAAATTTTGACCCTGACCTTACTTGTTTAATTTTCGTGTCGTGTCAACCCGTTTACTTAAACGGGTTGAAATGTATTACCCAAACCCGTTTATTCCGTGTCAAGTTCGTGTCGGGTTAGCTTGTCGTGTCATTTTTTGCCAGGTCTACCTGGACCGGGCTACCCACTTGCTGTCAGAGATTGGGTAGATCATGTCGGCATCTAAAAGCTTCAATATCTCCTTCTTGACAACTTTCATCATCGGTGGGTTCAACCTTCGCTGCGCCTCTCGAAAAGGATTGTACTCGTCTTCTAATAAAATTTTGTGTTGGCATAGTGAGGGATGTCGACAATGGTCCATCCGATTGCCCTCTTATGCTCTTTCAAAACTCCAACAAGCTCCCCTTCTTCCTTGGGTGATAAGGTAGAGGATATGATCACGGGAAGGGTCTCCTTATCTCCCAAATAGGCGTACTTTAAATGATCCGACAACGTCTTCAACTCTAACTCGGGTGCGTGTTCAATAGAAGGTAGAAGTCTAGTGTGATATAGAGGCAATTCAATTTTAGAAACTTCATACCTTGGCTTTGGTGCTCACCCTTTTTCCATCCAAGACACCAATTCTACAAATTCATCATCAAGCTTGTACTCTTGGGCAAGCTTTTTCAAGCCTCCATTTGTCAAATCCCTGTCTAAAATCACTTCTAACACATCATCATTAGATAAATCAAATATAGTGTGAGATAAAGACTCTATAAGATCAACAAAGCATAAAGAAGACACATCACTCGAATATCGCATGACATCATATATTTTAAACTTAATTATCTCGCCGTCGAATTCCATAGTCAAATTGCCATCATGAACGTCTATCTTGGTTTTAGAGGTTTTCAAGAATGATTTACCTAGTAAAATCATACCGGCCTTGGAGGTATTATTCTCCTCCATATCTATAACATAGAAATCCGCTGGGAAGACCAAATCGTTCACTTGAACGAGTACATCCTCTAACACCCCTTTAGGATAGACGGTTGGTCGATCCGTTAGTTGGATTACCACACCGGTTGGATTTAGGGGGCCTACATCCAAAGATGAGTAAATGGCATATGGCATAACATTAATTGATGCCCCCAAATCCAACATTGCTTGATTGACCAAGACATTGCCTACCTTACATGGTATGGTAAACATGCCCAGGTCATTACATTTTGGTGGTAACCGCTTTTGCAAGAAAACAAATACGTTTTGGCTCATACTTATCTTCTCATTCCCTTTTAACTTCCTTTTATTTGTACAAAGCTCTTTTAAAATTTTTGCATATCTAGGCACTTGCTTAATAGCATCTAACAAAGGAATGTTTACCGGAACCTTGCGGAATGTGTCTAGTATCTCCTTCTCTTCGCTCTCCCGCTTGGTCTTATCGAATCGGCTCGTGAATGGCGATACTTGTACTATCACTTTAGGTGACTTCCTTTTTTGTATCCTCATCTTTGACATCCTTTTCACCCGAACTAGATGCCTTGACCTATAACCTTCTCTTCATCATGAATCTTGTCTTTCTTCTTCTTGTTGACACTATCTTTGAGCTCTTTTCTTCCCCTCAAAGTGATGGCATTCACGTTGGCCTTCGGATTGGTCTCCGTTTGGGAAGGCAATTTGCCTTTATTCACCAATTAGCCAACGGTGGCCTGAAGATCTTGAATACTCGCCTGTATATCCTGTTGAAATTTAGCCATGTTAGCATCCATAGACTCAACAACATCTTCTAATGACATACCTGAGCTACTAGGAGCTTGAGGTGGCATTTGATGCTGTTGTAGGGCGCCCGGTTGAAATGGTGCTTTCAGTTGGTGTTGCGGCTAAAAACCGGGTGGTGCTTGAAACTGCTGAGGCTGTTGGAATGGAACTTTCTGCTAGAATTGTTGACCTTGACTTTGTACTTGCCTTGGAGCATAGCTCATATTGGGGTGTTGCCACCAACCGGGGTTGTATGTGCTCGAGAAGGGGATAGGATCCCGGTTGTGTGAGTACTGAAAATTGTCACCGCCTATGGAATTCACTTGCTCTTCTTCTTTTTGGAGAGTGGGGCATGCATTGGTCAGATGTGCTACCGAAGAAGAAAATCCACATGTCTTCACTTGAGACACATTCCCCATAGCAAGTTGTTTCACAAGGTTAGTTAAATCAGTAATCTTAGTTTCTAGGGACTTTACGTGTACCTCACTAGCTCCTCGACCGATGTTGCTCCGAGCTCCAAATTGTTTGGAGTTTTCCTCCATGGTATCTATCAGAGTCCTAGCTTGAGTTGGCGTTTTGTTCACAATCGCTCCACCGCTAGCAACATCCATCATCTTCCTCTCCATCGGTAGTAAACCTTCATAAAAATAATGGATTAGTAATTGCTCAGAAATACTGTGTTGAGGACAACTTACACAAAGGCGCTTGAAGCGCTCCCAATACTCGTAGAGTGACTCCATGTCCTTCTGCTTGATCCCGCAATTCTCCCTCCGAAGCCCGACGACTTTGGATGCAGGGAAGAACTTGTCGAGGAATGCGCACGCCATCTGTAGCCAAGTGGTGATGGAACCCGACGGTAGATAGAAAAGCCACTCCCTAGCCGCGTCAACTAGGGAGAATGGGAATGCCTTTAGCTTTTGATTCTCAACAGTCATGCCTTGCGGCTTCATCTCCACACATACCATGTGGAAATCGGTCATATGCTTGTATGGATCTTCATTAGCTAAACCATAGAAAGAAGGAAGTAAGTGAATTAAACCGGTTATGAGTTCGACACTTACCTCTTCGGCTGGATATGTGATACAAAGGGGTTGCTAATCGACATTAGGTGCTGTCCATTCCCTCAAAGTGCGCTCGGGATTCGCCATTGCCTCTTCTTCTTCTCCTCCTTTGGTCTCGGTGACCAGTTCCTCTTCCTCGAAATGGGGATTTTCTTCTTCAGAATGTAATTTCTCCTTATCGCTTTCTGAATAGGTAGACAACTCAATATCTTTCCAAATGTTAACCACCGGTGAAGAAATCGACTCACTTTGCTTCTTTCGAAGCCTAGTTTCCTTCCTTAACTTCCTAGAGGTTTTCTCTATCTCGAGATCTGTAGGTAGAGGTGAACCTGCACGAAAAGATCTAGGCATAAACAATTAAATCTTGCCGAGTCTCCTGCAATGGCGCCAAAAATTTGACGGGTGTCGAGTCCGACAAATAATAAATAAACTATACTTAATCCTATTTCCGCTAAAACACAATAAATTGTGATAATGGTAAGTAGGGTCGTCTCCTCAGGAACTCGGTGTTAACCGTGAATCCAAGACGTGTTCGCGTGCAAATAAGTTGAAAACATTAAATAAAAAGGGGGGTGGGGGGTTGGAAATTGTTAATTAAACTAGACATGCAACTTAAACAAAGATTTTAGACAATGGGTAAAAGAATCTAGCAAAGAGCTTAAATTGACTAATCATGTGAATTGTGTATCATGGACTCGATCAAACCATTTTCTCAAAAGAATCAAATCGGCTGAACCTCAACACGTGTCAAAATTCTATTTGTTATAAAAACGCGGTTAGTGTGAGACGCCTCAATATCTAACCTCTAATCAACTAATTAAATCCAATCACGAACTTGGACTTTAATTGTCAATTGCATTAGGTCCAAACAAGTACCGAGACTAACTGATAATCGGACGCCGATTATTTGAGTTAGATTATGCCATCCTACAATACTACAATTGTTGATCCCAAGTTATGTTCTATTCAAGATGTAAACCTCAAAACTACACAAATCAGAGTGATATGAGTGCGAAAGCGATTTATGATGTAGTAAAGAAGTATGGTTTGGTAGTAAACACACTAGGTATCTAATAAAAGATTCAACAAACGAGTATATATTTATCATTGAATCAAATGCTTCATTGATATGAGTATTTCACCAAGAACATTCACAAGTGTGTGCTAATATGCTCAAAGGATAATCTGGAAATTACAAAGGTGCTCTCAACAGTGTGTGCTCGCGTGTTTTACAAAACAGGAGGTGCTCCCCTCATATAGGACGAGGAGCACACAATAGTACAAAACAACGACTGACATTCCACAAAAGGAATGCCACCTGTAAAGTAAAACATCGTGGATGCCCATGAAATGATCCTTAGAATCTTCGTACAGCAGGCTCACGTGTTCTGCATGTGTTCTTGTTTTGACTATTGTCTTGAAAATTTTCAAGTCTTCCATCTCCAGAGGTTAGCCATCACAGAGGCTCTGTGATCTGAAATTGATCTTCAGGTTGAGAACTTCTCGGGTAGATGATTGACAGAGCTTCTGAGCATTGCATTTTTGTGGTGTACCTTGGTGTATTAGAGCAGTATTCTGTGGTTCCTATACTTAGCCTATTTTTCAATACTTTTGTACAATAAGTTGGAGCTAACAATCTCCCCTAAGTATTGAAAAATAAAAATTTGGAATGATGGGTGTTTGGCTAAGTTAGAAACAAAAGAGGTGAAAGGAACTCATCCTCTAAAGACTGTTTTTCATTAAAATATATGGGAAATGCCAGAAGGCAAGTACATAAGCTTTAAAGTACATGAATGAAAAAGAAAAAATTACATAACTTTAGAGCCTATATTTTGGCGTCTGGAAAATCATTTATCCTTGTTCCAAAACCCCCTTCTTTTTTTAGATCTCTGTAGTAAAAGGCACACATGTTCCTAAAGTTGATAGTCGCGCTAATATTTTCTAAAAGTAGATCTGCGGCTTCAGGGTTGACAAGAGGTGTGCCTCTGTGCTTTCTGATTTCTTTTTGTAGGTACAACAGAGTCTGAGTTGAATATTTTTGGCTTTCAATACCCATGAATATATTTTTTTTGCCACTGGAATTTAGGAATACAAAGCCAAATATTGGGTCTGTGATGATGGAGGTGTCATGTTCACCCTCCTTACTCCTAAGTCTAGGGAAACCTGAAAATCAACTACACTGTAGTACATAAGCTTCTCCCTCATCACATTTTTGATTATTTGGTGAGCATCTTGATTTTCTCTTCTCCAGCCATATCTCTCCTGTGTCCAGTTGAAGAGCTTTGTGAGATCATGAGAATGGACATTTTATAGGTCAACATCGGTGAAGGTCCAATTTGTCCTATCTTCTCTTCTTACCACATATTCATGATACTAGAAATTTAGGCATTTAGTGTGCTTTAGTCTAATCCCAGAACCTCTGAGATTTTTGCCATAGAGAAGACCTTGTGCTTTGGTTGGGCCTTTTCTTTGTAGAACCGCCTTCTTTCTTCTGATATGATCTCCTCTGAGAGAGTAGGTATAGGTATGGGGTCAATTATTCCTCGGTTGTAGAGGTACTTGTAAACGACTTCTTCTACATCGAGGAAGTGGAATCGGTCTTCTCAGGGTCTCAAAACCTTGGATAACTTCTGCTACTCTGTCCTTAGAAGGTTTAGCAAAGTGGTCTAAGATGGGAAGCTCTGATAGAGGTTGTTGATCAAAAGCCCAGTCTTCTTCCTCTGGTTTTATTGTCTTGAAGGAGTCGAAGGAACTCTTCACGAGCTTCTCAGTGTTCGGCAGAGGCTTCAGCTTGATCTTCAGAGCCTCTGTGGCTATGGCCTTGCCTTTATCTTTGCTTGAAGGTTTGGTGGCAATTTTCTTGACCTTCAGAGGTTCTGTGGATTGCACATGAGTTTGGACCTGATGGCTCTTTTGGATTTTAGGAGGGCTCTTTTGAATTTTGGGAGAAGAAGCTTCATAGTCTTTTTGTTTTGACTTTTCAGGATTGGACTCTGAGCTCAATGGGATTTGGTTTAGGGGTTCTGCGGAGATTGGGATTCTAGGCAATGACTTTGGTAGATTCTCCCCCTCATGATGCCCAGATGGGCCAGAGGCATCTGGCTCATGGTCATCGTGCTTCCCCTTCTTTTGATTTGCCTCGGCTTGGCAAGAGATAGGCCTCTGCATGCTCTTTAATCTTCTGCATCGTATCATTGGCCTCCATGGACGTGCAGTTGATCTTATAATGTGATTTGAACTTCAAGGTAGCCACAGTTCTCTTCATTTCAGTAGAAACATCCTTGCCTTCTTTGATCATATCAGAACCTAAGAGGTTCATGTTCTACAGAAGCATCTTCCCTAGGGTATTGAGCTTCTCTTTGGTTGCAAGATTCTGGATATGATTGGGAGGCAGAGACATTTCTGAAGAGCATGTTGATGGAGCTTGCATAGGGACCATGACACTGCGAGTCATGTCCTTGATTTCGTCCTTCAGTTTGGTGAGATCATTCACCCCTGAGTTTGTAACCTCTGTGGAAAATTTTCCGGCCTCTTCCATGACTATGTCACCAAGAACCTTGATTGCATCTGTTTGGATGTTCACGGATTTGGCCACCTCGTTTAAGTCGGTTTTCGTGGCAGTATTTGCAGAGGCTTCCATCAATCTCTTTATGTCGGCAGAGTTCTGTTCGCATGATTTCTTCAGTTCTTGCAGAGCCTCTGTATTTGTCTTCAGAGCCTCTACGACAACATTTGGATTTTAGTCTTTGGGAGCTAGGTGGATTGAGCTTTTCATCTCATCAAGTTTTTGAAGCACATAGTCAACAAATGTTTTAAACTCATCCTTTGTGACATAAGTGTCCAGGGTAACCTCTGACCAACACATGGTCCAGATTTAGCCAGTGAGTTTTTGTCACCTTCAGAGCCTGTGTTGACGTTGAGCTCTGGAGGATTTCCCTCTAATGCTCGCAGTTCCTTTGAGGAATCTTCTATAGAAGTTTTGTCAACAAGTCTCTTGGGAGAGAATTCAGAGTTCTCCCCAAGATCCTTGTTAATTGTACTCTGTGGGTGATCTAGACCCACAGAGTCAATGTGTTTTCTCACTTCCACCTCTGAAGTGGTTTGGTTATCACTCATAAGTGCAGCAGAGGCAACAAATGCCTCTACGGAGGTAAGTATCGTGTCCTGGGGTAATTGGACACTTATTTATACACCTTCATCCTTTTGAGAGGATGGGGTGGATTTGGTTTCCCCGGGTGTGATTAGCATAGAGGAATAAGGAATGTCCTCTGTCCAGTTAAGCTGGTTAAGGTTCGGGTTGTACGACCCTTCTTCAATTTTCTTCTGCACTAGATCTGCAGGGATAGTAGCTTGGCTTGCATGGGGAGTTGGTTGAGGATGTGTGCCTATGGCATCTTTTTCACCTATTATCTCCTCTTTTGATTTTTCTTTTCTCTCCTCTTTACCCTCAGTACCACTAGATGGTTGTTCTGTCACATCCTCAACTACCACAGAGGTATCAGTGACTCCGATATCCTCTGTATAGAGTTGAGCTATTTCTTTTGCAATGCTTGTAGCCACCATTAGTGGGCTCAGAGGTTTCTCTTGTTGAGGTATCTCGACCTTAGGGCTTTTAAATACTAAGGTTCTTTTTCTTTTCCTCTGCAGAGGTACTTCTTCTTTCTCTGCAGATTATTCACTGAGTATATCTTCTTGAGCCTTGGTCAAGGCTGTATGCTTTTCTTTGTCGGCCATCTTGACCAACCTCTTCTTCTTGGTTTTCTTTGGGAGCTCTTCAGTGGTAGCCTATGTAGCCTTTTCTTGATCTACCTCAGAATTAGTTTGAGGCCTTTTGGTTTTTTTTTTCTTCTTTTCTTTCAAAGGTTTAACAACCTCTGCGATTGCAACCACTGCAGCCTCCTCTGTGACCACTTTGGTCTTATCCTTCCGTGCCTTCTTTTTAGGCTTCTTAGCCTCGGTCACCATTTCCACCTCTGCCACTGTTTTTGGGGCCTCTTCTTCTTCGACCCTCTTTTGGGTATTCTTTTTCTTTTTCTTCTTTTGGTGTTCACTCCCCATTCCACTCCCGGACTCTAGTCTCTCAAATCTCACATTTTGTGCCTCTATGGCCACATTCTCTTCACCATCTACTCTTTATTCCCTCAAATAAATTGCTACCTCACCAACTTGGAATCCTACACGCGGGGGGGGGGGGGGGGGGGGTTGTAGGACTCAGTTCTGGAGTTCTGTGCCTGCGAATGTAATCTAATTTACCCTCTTCACTACCTAAGTAGGCTAGCATCCTTGCTGGAAGAGGTCTGGCATTTGGATAACCTGTTGGCAGAGTGGTGGGTCTGTGAGATTTCATATCATAGATCTTGGTTATCTTTCCTTCTGCGGGTAGCTTTCCTTCAGCCACTAACTCATTGCTAAGAAGCACTGCTATAAACCTGTTGAAGACTAAAGTTCTTTGCTCTGTGCTCTGTTATAGTCTTCTTCTTTGGCAATTGCTGCAAGCATGATTTCTCTGAAGATTAACTTTGCGTAGTCCAGAGGAAGATCATAGTACACGCCGTACATGATTGCAAGTATGGTGTGGCTTGATTGGTCCGAACTGACAAACTTTCCTGTTAGGGTTCTGTTGAGGATGGAAAACAGAACATTCAACAGAGGTGGAATGTTCTGTCGCCTAAACACTTTACGTTTTGTGATTGGTTTAGCGTATCTGATGAATCTGAGGAAGTCGAGGATTTATTCATCGGTTGGCTCCTCTGAGAATTTGACCAAGTTTAATTGGTCCTTAGTTGGTAGATCAAAGACATCAGAGATTGTTCTTCTGTTGATGCCAATGTCTAGATCCTTATCAGTTCCAGGTTTGGTGGCATATCCCATAACGCAGTGCCCATAATCCTTAATCTTTTCGTATTTGCAGCTCAACCAGAATTTTTTAACGTATGTTTCATGAACATCATCTCTAGTTAAGGTTAGGGCTTTGTTTAAAAAGTGGTATTTGAGGATCTTTATTAAAGCATCAGCCTCAGCAGGGAATCCTTTAGGGTTTAGAACAAACAAAATGGTTATTTGGCTTCAGATTCAAGGTGGTGGAGTGGTAGTTGTGCCTTGTGAATGAAAGCTTTTGGCTTGTCAATGGTTGTTGTTGTCCTACAGATCCAGAGTTATCCTTTTGGTCTACGGAATGTTCAGAATGGTTTGAGCCATTTGAACCTTGGGAGTTCTTAGAAGGAGCAGTGTTGGATGCCATTGATACAAGAAAAAAGGAGTAGAAAAGAAATTTCTTGCTTTGAATGCTCGAGAGAAAAAGTTGTTGGTAAAAGATGAAGAAAGTGAAAGGGGTTTGTATTTATACTGAGAGAGGGTAAAGATTAATTAGTGGTAAAAAATAAAATTTTAAATCCGTAATAAGTACCTATGAGTAGTGAGCCATTTGAAGAAACGACGGTACAGGTTACACACCACTAATAATGTGCCACATCATTTAGGGTGGTGTACGATCGAGTACGTGCGCCTCCCATTATCCTCACGCGCGTGGCAGTTGCTATACCCATATGACTGTCACTTTAAAAAATGACCCGCACCCCATAACTTTGAAAAATTCATAAGTGTTGAAGGTTATAGAAGCTCTGTGGGTTAGGAGCTTCTGAGGTTAGGGGTTTGGCTCTTTCACATATGAAGACACCTTCATAAGCCAAAGTCATTTAAATACAATGAAGTGATCAAGTTAGTGAATCGAATTTAGACATCAGAGGTCAATATGTCCCCTTTTGAGAATCAGAGGCTCTGATGAGTTTCACATAGGCTCTTTGACCAAAAAATTATAACTTTGGAAAGAAATTTGAGAGTTTTGATCACCCAAAGTTTGGACTAGTTCTGAATGGCATTTTAGGAGAAAAGTGTTTCTGTCTTTTGTGTGTGTGAAGGACTTACCTTACTCTGCAAACTTCTCTCGATAACAACCATTTCTTTTCTCCCCTTGAATCAACAAGGTTTTTCTTCAAGTATCTTCTTTTGCACCCCTTTGATCTATGCTTGGATCATAAAATATAAGCTTTGTACAAGTCATAGAATCAAGTGAACTTAATATAAGAAATGAATTGAAAGACAACTGTACATACAAGAATAAACTCTACATGCGAGAAGGAAAACTGGAGAACTGAAATGAAAATATGTACTACAGAAGCTCTGTGCCTAGGTACAGAGGCTCTGCGAATCAACTCATATTTAACATACCAAGCTTGCCAACAAGAAAAGTAAATCTTTTCAGATCACAGAGCCACTATGAAAAGGTCAGCAAGTTGGTAATCTGTGGGCACAAAGTACATCTCTATTGTTCCATGCTCCACATGATGTTTCAGAAAGTGATACCTGATATCAATATGTTTGGTTTTAGAGTGCTGAACAGAATTGGCAGAGATCGCAATAGCACTCTTTGAGTCACAGAGGAATGGTATTTTGTCAATATCAAAACCATAGTCTCTGAGTTGGGTTCTCATCCACAGAACTCGTGAACAACAACTAGCAGCAACCACATATTCAGCTTATGCTGTAGAGGTTGATACACAGTTTTGCTTCTTAGAAGTCCAACTGACTAATTTACCTCAAAGAAATTGAGAACTCCCAGAGGTGCTCTTTCTGTCAAGTTTGCATCCTCCATAATCTGAATTTGTATAAGCCACAAGATCAAAGCCAGGTTTCTTTGGATACCAAAGACCAAGATTCTTGGTGCCCTTTAGGTATCTAAAGATCCTCTTAATAATAAGAAGATGAGATTCTTTGGGGTTAGCTTGAAATCTTGCACAGAGGCATGTAGCAAACATTATATCAGGTCTACTAGCAGTTAAATATTACAGAGACCCTATCATACCTCTGTAGATCTTACACTCCATGGATTTGCCTTCTGGATCTGCATAGAGCTTTGATCCAATGGCCATAGGGGTCTTCATTGGTGAAGAGTCAGAGCGTTTGTATTTTTCAAGTATGTAAGAGACATATTTGGATTGATTTAAGAAAATACCCTCTGTGGTTTGTTTGACTTGTAATCCGAGGAAGAATGTGAATTCTCCCATCATGCTCATCTCAAACTCACTCTTCATCAATGTTTCAAACTTTTTGCAATAAGAATCATTAGTAGACCTAAAAATAATGTCATCTACATAAATCTGTACAAGCAGAATCTCACCTTTTCTCTTCTTATAAAATAAGGTAGTATCAGTTGTACCTCTTTCGAAACCATTTTCAAGAAAGAAGTTTGAAAGTCTATCATACCAGGCTATGGGGGCTTGCTTCAGTCCATACAGAGCCTTGTCCAAGAAATACACATGATTTGGGTACTTAGAGCTTTCAAACCCTTGTGGTTGTTGGACATATACTTCCTCTTGAATTTTCCCATTTAGAAAGGCCGACTTAACATCCAATTGGTATACCTTAAAACCTCTGTGGGATGCAAAGGCAAGGAAAATCCTTATTGCCTCGAGCCTTGCCACAGGGGCAAAGGTATCTTCATAGTCGATACCCTCTTCTTGACGATAGCCCTTAGCCACCAATCTTGCTTTGTTCTTGATCACCACCCCATCTTCATCCTACTTATTCCTGAAGACCCATTTGGTCCCTATTGCAGTTTTGCCTTTTGGCAGAGGCACTAGGGTCCATACTTCGTTCCTTTCAAACTGCAGAAGCTACTCTTGCACGGCTTCTACCCAGTTTGGGTCTTCAAGGGCTTCAAATATTTTCTTGGGCTCAATGATACTTACAAAATTTGTGAAGAAACAAAAATTTGCAGTAGCAGAGCAAGTTTTTACTCCTTTCGAAGGGTCACCAATAATTTGGCTTTGTGGGCGACTCTTAGTCCATTTGGTCATTCGGTGTAAGTGATCATTGGAACTTTCCAATTGAACCTCAGGAGTATGTTCTTGTTCTTGATCAACTTCTGTTGCCGGAGGTTGATCATTTGAACTTTGCACAAGGCTTGATTGAGCTCCTTGAGTTGATGCAGAGAGCTCTGTGGTGCCTTGATTAGAGTTCTGTCATTACTCTGGTGTTGTTCCCTCAGAGATTATTGGAAGATGACCTTCATTTTGGTTGAGCATGGAGCCTTGACTGTTGTTGGTATCTGTGAGCTCCCACTCGATATTTTCACCTACACAAGTAGCGGAATAGGGTGAAGTATTACAAGGTCCAGTTAGGGAAGTACCCGTTTGGTCCTCAGATACATCGGCTTCAGAGGCTCTGCGATCATCTTCAGAGGGTCCATCATCATTGAACATCTCTTCAAACAAATGATGAAGTTCATTTGTTCTTGATGATTCACCAGAGTCTTTATCTTGAAGCTTGAGTCCTGAGTTGATTTTCTCAGAAGTCATCTGAAAGGAGTCATGAAAGGAAACATTAATACTCTCAAGTATATGTTTGGAATTTAGCACAAAGACTCTGTATGCTTTGGAGGTAGATGAATATCCAACAAATTTGGCTTCATCTCTAAACTTCCCAATCTGCTCTCTGTCGTTCAACACAAAACACCTGCAGCCAAAGATGTGAAAGTATTTGATGTTTGGCTTCCTCTGGTGGAGTAGATGGTACGGTGTTTTTGCATGCCTCTTTACTATTGATGATCTATTTTGAGTGAAGCATGCAGTGGAAATGGCTTCTGCCCAAAAAGAAATTGGAAGCCCTGAGGCAGTGAGCATGGTTCTTGCGGCTTCCACTAGTGTACTGTTCTTGTGTTCAAAAACACCATTTTGTTGTGGAGTCTTTGCAACTGAGAAGTTCTGTGAAATGACCTCTATAGTGAGATAGGCCTCAATTGTTGAGTTCTTGAATTTTGTACCATTGTCACTTCGTAACCTCTGCACCCTGCATTCATAAAGAACCAATATTCTCTTCAAGAGATTGATTAGTACCACAGGGACGTTAGACTTTTTACGGACAAACTCTACCCAACTATATCTATAGAACTTATCTATGAGCACAAGAATGTACTTCTTGTCTCCTAGGCTCTGTATAGATATTGGACCACAGAGGTCGACATGTAGCATCTGTAGAGGCCTAGTGCATGATATGTCTGACTTGCTCTTATAGGCAACTCTTTTGAGTTTGCCCATTTCACAAGAAGAGCATAGATGGTCTCTGTCAAACTTTATACTTGGTAGACCACTTACCAAATCTAACTTTACAAGTTTGTAGAGTGTGTGGAAATTTAAATGACAGAACCTGTTATGCCAGAGCCAAGCCTCCTCATTCTTGCTAGATACCAAACAAAGTTTTTCTTCATTGTTGGTTGGCTTGAAATCCATGAGGTATAAGTCACCTCTTCGTTTGGCTCGCAGAAGCTCTGTGCTTGTATCTTCTTTCAATAGAGAACAATAGCGACATTTAAACATTACAGCGAGTCCATTGTCACAGAGTTGGCTAACACTTAATAGGTTGTGCTTAAGACCATCCACATAAGCCACTCTGTTGACATCGATGTCCCCTTTAGCAATGACTCCATAGCCTTTTATTTTCCCCTTCTTATTATCTCCAAAGGTCACAAATCCACCTCCAAGTTTTTCTTTATATGAGGTGAGTAACCTTCTATCGCCAGTCATATGCCTTGAGCACCCGGAGTCTAGGTACGAAATTGGCACATTCTGCTTCTGTGGACTGATTAAAGAGATTTAGGTACCCATTTCCAAATGGGTCCATGTTTGTTAGGGGTCTTTTGAGTTGCCTTAACACTCTTGTTTTTGGCTTTATCCTCTCTCACAGAGGTACCAGATTGTCCTTTCTCACCCTTGAATTTGGCATTCTTAGATTTGGGGTGAGAAATAAGACAGGTTGGTCTGGAGAAATGTTGATTGAGAGCATGCATAAGATCAAAGCATTTACAATGTGAGACTTTAGAAGCATATTTCTTGAACTTTTCATTAAAAATATCAAAGGAGGGTACAGAGCATTGATTACAACAACCCATTTTAGACTTGGGTTTCCTTTTACATAAATCTTTATCTAATCTAGGTTGAGTTTTTGCAAAATCTCCTTGCGGATTGCTCTCTTGATGTACTCTCCTTCTTGGGTTTTCCTTCCTTGTACTCACTCCCACAGAAGCATGAAATTTGTCAAATTTGGGCCATTTTCCCTTCTATTGCCAAGTGAGTTTCTCTTGAAAGGGTTTTACAGATTTTGGAGCTTTGGACTTTTGAGATATCAAAAACTTTTCCTTGTTCAATTTTTCAAGCTTAAGAGAGGTCTTAGCTTGCAAGCACATATCCAGGAAATCAGGGCAAATAGGTACACCTGTAGTTCTCTTTTTGGGAGTAATCATTCTATTAGGAATGCCAAAGGACAATTGGTTTTCCTCTAGAGTACAGGGAACTATTTCTTGTTCCACATAACTAGTCTCTTTATCGATAGAGGATGACTCAGACTCTGATTCAGAGTCTGAATCAAGAAAGTCTTTGTGGATGGAGGAATGATTTTCTAAACATGTATTGCTCTGTCCATCATTAGTGTCCTTAGTAACATTTAGATTTTTAAGAATACAAGGAACCACTTCAGGAACACTTAGACACTTCAAAAAATCTTGCTCAAAGATTTCATGCACTACAGAGGTTATATCAGGATGATTTAAAAAGTGATTTTCATATGTTTTCCTTAAGTCGTTGTCCAAAAATATGTTAAAGAGATTTTCTTCCACAGAGGCTGGCACAAACTCTGGTGCTTTAGAGGACAACTCCTTTTCTGTAGTCATCATGCACACAAAGGCCATTTGAGTCTGTGTCTCTGGATGACCAAATCTGAAAAGTCCTATCTGTTTTTGGGACATATATTTCTTTGGAATGGATTTCCTCTTTGCAGAGGTTGATGATGGCAAGTCATTGTTTTCATACCATACACTAGTCATCACCAAAGGATTTTTCAGATGTGGTCCTTCAGAGGTTCTGCGCCTCTTGAATGTGGAAATTAAGTTTGGAAGACTTGGTTTCAAAAAATTTCCAGGGCAGAAGATGTTTGCAAGAGATTTGTTTCTTTTGTTTCCAGTAAATGGGTCAATGTCAGTGAACCTGTTAGTGCAGAAATATGTTGGATACAAGATCATAGAAGTCTGAAGATTGAAAGTCAAGCCAAATCAAAGCTCAAGTCAAACTCTCAAGCAAGTCAAAGTCTTTTGTAATAAAAGTCAAAGTCAAAGTGTTATAAATGTTTAGTTGTGTGAGAGTTTATGTGCGTATAAATAGGGATATGGCTTAGTGTAGTGAAGTGTGTGTCTTGTAAGAGTATTGTACACTGATAGATTCTAGAGATAGAAATATTCAAAGAGTCCTGTATACGATTTCTTGAATCGAATTGAAAACAGTTTGATTTGTTCTCATATTGTCATTGTTATTGAACTGTGATAAGAACTTGAATTGTGGGAATAATAATTGGTATCAGAGCAGAGTTCAATTTGGAATCAATCAAGAAAACGGACGTTCGCACTGTTTCTTGAGATTTGATCGATTTTCGAATTGTTGTGTGTAATTGCAAGTTTATTTGAGTCATGTGAGTTCATTTATTGTTTTAGACAAAGTTTGTATTGATTTGTAGTACTCTTGCACTATAATTTTGATCAAATTGTAAGTTTTTACGAGTTTTAGTTTCACGAGTTCGAAAGCACTGTATCAGACTAAATTTGTATGCTTAAGTGAATTTCGTTGAAATTCATTGGTTGAAATCGATTCTAGACGTGTAAGTGATCAATTTTGTCAAAGTTTCAGATCAAAATTTGAATATTTGATGGATTTTTCAGTTGATCGGAGTGGTTTTTAGTCGAGATTCGAAGAACTCGCATAAACCTCAAGAACTCGCATCAAGAACTCGTACCAAGAACTCGCAGATCCAGAGATTTCGCATATTTCTTATCTGAAAAATTTCACAAGTATAGAATTCGCATAAGGCTTCTATACGAAAAGTTTTGTTGAAAATAATTTCTAAGTTCAGAATTCGTATATGCCTGCGTGCGAGAAGTGAATAACTCGCATACTGTGGCATACAAATTCATAGAATTCGCATAAGAGTGATATACGAATTGCTCAGATTTCGCATGAAATTTTTTAAAATTTTCTAAGTCTAAAATTCGTATTGATGCAAATTGTTTGAGTTTGAAAAAGTTTCTAAGTACATATTTCGTATGATTCTGTTATGCGAAAGGCATATGCAAAAAGTTGATTCACAAATTTTTCTAAGTACAAATTTCGCATAGTGTTGTGTGCGAATTCTTGGAACTCGCATATAACTACGTGCGAATTTTATTGGGCGCGAATTCTGAATTTTGTGTGTGTGCGAATTCTGAAGTTTGTTGTTTGTGTGAATTGTGTCTTACTAATTATGTGTATGTGAATTGTGTTTGTCTTAGTGTGGTGTACGAATTCCATACTTAAGAGATTTTTGGAAATTTTATTTTCTGAAAAATTCTTTCTTAGTTTTTCTGTATTCTGATTTCAATTGAACTAACGATCATTTTAAGTTCTTATTGAACAATTCTATTGACAGGATGACTTCAAGGGAAACATTAGCTATTGGAACTGATGTGAAGCCACCGATGCTATTCAAAGGCGAATATGAATAATGGAAGGACCGCTTCCTGGACTTTATTGATTGCAACGATTTGGGTGACTATATCCGAATATCTCTCAAGGAAGGAGTGATGAAACCTCCTATGAAGGTTCATGTGGTTGAAAATGAAGGAGAGGAAGGTGAACAGAAGGAATACCCACTGCCTCTAGAAGAATACATAGATGAACAAAGGAAAAGGGTCAAAGCTGACAGACTGGCTGGATCGTTCATCTTACAAGGAATTCCGAACGAGATCTACATCAAGATTGACAGTTATAATGCCACGGGCAAATAGATGTGGGATCAGCTCGAAAAGATGGTGCTAGGATCCAAGATTGGTAACTAGCTTAAAGTCTCAAACTGCCTGAATAACCATGAAGAGTTCAAGGCCAAGGAGGGTGAGTCTCTTGAAGCAACATATGACAAATTTGTGACTCTTCTGAACGAGCTAAGTAAGAATAAAGTCAGGAAATCTTAGATCGAACTGAATGTCAAATTCTTTAGCATACTGCAGCCTGAGTGGAAGAGGTTCACAAGGAAGATGAAAGAAATGAAGGATCTGAACGAGATACCACTCCACGAGGTGTACGAGACTTTAAGGAAGAATGAAGAAGAGGTGGAGGAGATTAAGGATGAAAAGAAGAAGGCTGAGAAAGTGATTGCTGAACCTGTTGCCCTGGTAGTAAAGAAAAAAGAAAGGAAATCAGTGAGCCTAAAGAAAAAGAAGAAGGTTATAGTTTATGAATCTGAGGAAGTTGATAGTGAAGAGAATTCTGACTCAGATGACTGCGAGAATCTGAAACAAGCTATGTTGTAGTTGATAAAAGCCTTTCAAAAGAAATTCTAGAAGAAGCCTGGTTCGAATAGTCAGAGATACTCTTCAGGTTCAAGAAACTACGAACACAAAGAAAGGATTGAAAGTAAAAGGTTTGATGAGAAAAGGCCTGAAGAGAAGCAGTAAAGAACTGAAGAGAAGAAGAAAGAGCCCGAGCTAGTGAAGTGCTATAACTGCGGGAAACTCGGTCACTTTGCAAAGGATTTTCGGAAACCGAAGGTTCGCAATTATGAATACTATAAGAATAAGATGCTTTTGGCCAAGCAACAAGAGGCTGACAAAACACTTATGGCCGAGGACGAGTACTAGCTTGATCACTTCGATGAAGAGGAAACAGAAGAAAAGGCTCACATGTGTTTTATGGGAAAGAATGAGAATGAAGATGAAGCTAATTCTGATGAAAAAGATACTGATGAGGTATGTGATATGTCTGAATCGGATTTTATTAATCAAATGCAAGACATGATGGTTCAACTCCAAAAATTAGAGTCTAAGCTTAAATGTGAGAAAGGTATCATTAAAGAGAAAATCAGTCAATACTGAAACTTTGCAATGACATTGCTGAGAAGAACGTATTGATTGATGCTTTACACAAAAACATTGATACCAGCGCGAAAGAAAATACTATAATTCATAATGAATTGTCTGAAACTACTTCAAAGTATAAACTGTGTCAATTTGAAGTCAAAGAAGTTGTGAAAAAATGTTCATCTTTAAAGAAAGAGAACAAATCTTTAACTGAAAAAGTGAATGTTTTGGAAGAAAAACTTTATACTTTAGGTCAAACTGAGCAAACCATTCACCTGAACAAGCCTAAAGAGAGTAGTGAGTGTTGGGGTCTTGGTTACGAGAATTCACACTTTCTCAAAAAGGGTATTTCTAAAGTGCCTGCCTTATACGATTTTGGATTTTTAAAACTAGCATCACAATACCCTGAACTCAAAGTTAAGTGGACTAAACTTTCAGAAGAGGATGAAGCTAAGGAAAGGGAGAAAAGAAATAACAAAACGAAAATGCAACTTCCATTTAGGTATGAGAGGTTGAATTCTAGTTACAGTTCTGATCAGACAAAATTTCTTTCAAATGACTATTTCCAAAGTTATTCTACAGAGGAGTTGGAGGCTAAACTAGTTGAAGGTAAAATTTATGTACCTCCTCTCGTGTTAGAAAGTAAAATTTCTGAACTGAAGAACACTCTGTTAGAAGAAAGAATTTTGACTAATCTAGAACAAATTGTGTTTTCAACTGTCTTTCTTAATTCTGATTTTTCAAAGACTTCCAAAGCTTCAAAATCTGATGATGTTAAGAGTCTATTTGATGAAGAGTTTGATTTCTTAAACTCTGATGGTGATTTAGATGATTGTGTTGCTCAATTTTATTTCAATGAAAAACTTCCTGATCATTCACAGTTTATTATCAATTCTTTTGGATTACCAAGTGTGTTCGAGAAAGGTGAAACATCAACGAAAGTTGGTGAATTAGTTTCTGTGAATACCAAGAATGTTAAAGGTAAAAAGAAGAGAACTCGGCATTCACAGAAACGGACAATCACTGGTAAGCCAAAGAACAAGCAATCTTTCAAATCTCTCAATTATAATTTTAAAAGTTCAAATGTTTCAGATGTGAGAAAGAAAAAGACTGGAGTAAGATCAGAATGGCTACCAAAGAAGAAGATTGACGAGACTGCGAAATCATATTCTAATTCTGATTGTAATAGAAATACTAATAGTAAAACTGAAGTAGTTGGTAATGTTTCTTTTCAAACACCAAAACTTGTAACTTCTTACAAGCGTTATTCAATAAAGCAATTGTTCCAATTATCTCCGTCTAATAGAAAGTTTTCTACTTATCGTAGAAATGATTTTGCTTCTCGGCAATATTCTGATGATTGGTTTGAATCTTATCATGTATATTATTCTAATGTTTCAAATGATTTTCAAAAGAATAGAGGACTTAATTTCAAATGGATTCCAAAATCATGTTCATGTGCTAACACTGTAGGACCCATCTATAAATGGGTACCTAAACCAATTGTTTCCTAATTTCTCCTGTGCAGACCCGTCATATGTGGTACTTGGATTTTGGTTGCTCCAAGCATATGACTGGCCAGAAAGATATATTGTCTAGTTATACAGTGAAATATTGTGGAAACGTGAGATTCTGAAATGACCAGTTTTCACCAATTCTGGGTTATGGTGACGTTATTAAAGAGAACGTAACGATTAAGAAGGTGAGTTATGTTGAAGGTCTAGGACATAACCTATTCAGCATTGGACAGTTCTGTGACAAAGACTTAGAGGTAAATTTCAAGGCCAAGAGGTGTTCTGTACGTACTGAAGATGGTAAAGAACTCTTGGTCGGGATGAGAAACTCAAACCACTACACGATCAACCTGTCAAAAGTCAAGACTGACAATGAGGTGTGTCTAGTATAAAGAGCCTCTATGCAGCAGAGTTGGAAATGGCATCGAAGGCTTTATCACCTGAATTTTTGTTACATCAACAAGCTGGTCACGGGTAATTTGGTGAAAGGACTTCCAGAGCTCAAATATGTCAAAGAACATCTCTGTGCAGCGTGCGAGAAAGGCAAGATGAAAAGAGCCGCTCATAAGCCAAAGCCTGAGCCTAGTACAAGTTCTACTTTGGAGCTATTGCATATGGATCTCTGCGGTCCGATGCAAACACAAAGCATAAACGGCAAGAAGTATGTATTAGTGGTTGTGGACGATTACTCTAGATACACTTGGGTCAAATTTCTGAGATCAAAAGATGAGACTCCCGAAGTCATCATCACATTTCTTAAGACCACTCAAGTGAATCTGCAGAAGACAGTCAAGTTTCTTCGAATGGACAATGGCATAGAATTCAAGAACAGAATTATTGATGATTATCTCAAATAGGTCGGGATAACACACCAGTTTTCTGCTGCCAGAACGCCTGAACAGAATAGAGTTGTAGAAAGACGAAACAGAACGCTAGTCGAGGCCGCTCGAACTATGCTGAGTCAATCAGATCTACCTCTATTTCTGTGGGCTGAAGTTGTGTCAACTTCCTGCTACACGCATAATCGCTCTATTATCCACCGTCGGTTCGGTAAAACACCGTATGCTTTAATTAATAATCGAATACCTAGCATTAAAAAATTTCATATTTTTGGATGCAGGTGCTTTGTATTTAATGACAAGGAGAACTTGAACAAGTTCAGTCCAAAAACTGACGAAGGCATTTTTATTGGCTATTCTCAAACGTCTGCAGCCTACAGAGTATTTCTAAAGAAGTCGAAGATCGTAGTTGAGAGTGTTAATGTTACATTCGATGAGGAGATGGCTTCTGTTCAAGACAGTTCAGAACCCGTTCTTACAAGAGTATTAGCTTCTGGGCAGATCAGTTCAAAACCTGTGGTTAACGTTACTAATTCGGATAAAGCGTCATCGTCGACATCTTACTTATCTGATTTAGATTTATTGTTTGAATTGTTTTATGATGAATTTCTTGGAACTAGACTGACTAAACCTGTTGTGGTTGACAGATCAGACAATTCAAGGAATAATCATCCAACCACTTCAGATATATCAACTGAATCCAATTCCATGGTTCTGCAAGAAATTCCAATTCAAACGCCTACTCCATCAGTTGAAGCTGTACATGAAACTGTCGAGCCAGAAGTTGCTGAAAATGTCCAACCAACTGAATCTTCTGTACATAATACTTCAACTAAACCCCTATCTGAACAACATGAAGAAGATAGTGGATTTTTAGATGAACATAATGATCAATCTACATCTAATCCACTCCCTCATGAACACAAGTGGACCAAAGAGCACCCGATACATCAAATCCTTGGAGATCCATCCAAACCGGTGCAAACTAGGTCTGTTACTTTAAACCAGTGCATGCATGATTCATTCCTGAGCAAGATAGAGCCAACTCGAGTATTTGAAGCTCTAGCTGACTCAGACTAGATGACTGCGATGCAAGAAGAGCTGAATCAATTTGATGCGCTTAAAGTCTGGAGATTAGTGCCTAAACCTGAAGGAAAGACTATAATCGGCACAAAATGGGTTTTCAAGAAAAAGAAAGATGAAGATGGTATCATAATCAGAAACAAAGCAAGACTTATGGCTAAAGGATATAGGCAAGAGGAAGGTATAGATTATGATGAGACTTATGCTCCAGTTGCGCGCATAGAAGCAATCCGTATGTTTCTAGCTTATGCCGCACACAAGAACTTCACCGTCTACCAGATGGACGTGAAGACTGCCTTTCTTAATGGCATCTTAAAGGAGGAAGTATACGTCTCGCAGCCTGAAGGTTTTGTCATTCCAGAGAAGTCAAATCATGTATATATTCTGGACAAAGCTCTTTACGGTCTGAAACAAGCCCCTCGCGCCTGGTATGAAGTTCTATCCAAATTTTTAGTCAAGTCGGGCTATTCAAAAGGTAAAATTGATACTACTCTTTTCATTAAAAAGGAAAAAGATGATATTATTTTAATTCAGATATACGTGGATGATATCATATTTGGTTAAACTAATGCTAAATACTATAAGAATTTTTCTAACCTTATGGTGTCACGACTTCAGATGAGTATGATGGGAGAGATGAATTTCTTTCTCGGATTACAAGTCAAACAATTTTCCACGGGGATTTTTATTTATCCAGCAAAGTACATTTTCGATATTCTTAGAAATTTTAAAATGGAAAATTGTACTCCTATTGGAACCCCGATGGCACCTGGAACAAAGATTGGCGCTGATCCTTCTGGAAAAGATGTCTATGTTAGAACCTACTGAGGTATGATTGGTTCTTTAATGTATTTGACATCTAGTCGGCCGGATATAATGTTTTCTACATGCTTATGTGCTAGATATCAGGCTAGTCCTAAAGAATTCCATTTGTCTGCAGTCAAGCGTATTTTTAGATATCTGAAGGGCACTGCAGATATTGGTCTATGGTATCCTAAGGATACAGGTTTTGAGATCAC
Organism: Arctium minus; assembly: GCA_954870635.1. NCBI lineage: Eukaryota > Viridiplantae > Streptophyta > Magnoliopsida > Asterales > Asteraceae > Arctium > Arctium minus. The sequence goes on along the minus strand of OX941080.1, from coordinate 66,450,053 downwards.
ATCATATTCAGATGCAGATCATGCAGGTTGTATGCTTGACAGGAAGAGTACGTCGGGACATATACAATTTCTTGGAGATAAACTCGTGAGTTGGGCTTCGAAGAAACAATTATGTGTATCTACTTCAACAGTCGAGGCAGAGTATGCAGCTGCGGCTAGGTGTTGTGGATGCGGACACAACTCCGAGATTATGGCTTCAAATATGACAAGATCCCGATCTACTACGATTCTAAGAGCGCTATTGCAATATCTGCTAATCCTGTGCAACATACCAAAACCAAGCACATAGACGGGAGATATCATTTTTTAAAAGACAATGTCGAAAAAGGTACAATCGAACTTTACTTTGTAAACACAGATTATCAGCTTTCTGATTTTTTTACCAAGCCACTTGATGAAAAGAGATTTAATTTTCTCATTTCAAAACTTGGTATGCTAAATCTCAAAACTTAATCTGTTGTTACCTAATAAAGTTTAGTTTTGTTATTTTTCTTCATTTATTTATTCTTTATTCTGAAAGATATCTACACTTAAGGTTTGTTCATGATTTCAGGGGGAGTATGAGACAAGATAAAATAAGATCTACATTTTAGGGGGAGTTCATCAATTTTTGTATATATTCTTAATTGACAAATTTTATGATGAATAATTTCAGGGGGAGTACAAAAATTGATTTCTGATTACATCTGATCAGAACTCGTTCTTAAAAAGTTTAATTGCTTTATGTCATTTAATTTTCAATAAAGTTTTGTGAATAAAACTTTGTACTTTGACGACTTTGTGACTGTTGTAGATTTGAGAGGAAGCTTACATGAACATATTCAATATGAATTTTGAGCTTACTTCGTGAGATTGAAGATGAGCGTAAGGAAATATTCTACTCTTAATCTCATATATGGTTGAAAGTAGGACGACTTTCAATCATAGAAAACATGTTCTTAAATGTTCAAACCACTTCTCTATTCTTAAACAGATTTCATGAATACATAAGTGTGATTTTAAATGTTTTCATTTTACATGTGCTCTCATGATAAACAAACCGTGTGTTTTCAAAGATACTTGTGTATTATCTTTTCCATATACTGTCAAGTATTCACACACACCATTTTAGTTATTTTTGTTGATATGTTCTTACCATGTCTCATATTGAAACAAATTTTCGATGGTAAGACACCCCGCTTGATATTCAATATTTGCTAAGCGTTGATTTCATTTCAACACGTTTCTTTCACGTCTTGTCTATATTTTGTTTTATATAGACAAATTCCTATTTTTCATGACCTAAACCTTAATTGATAATTCATTCATGTTTGATCTTTTCATACATTGTCAGATTTTCAAATAAGTTTCTTGTATTCATTTCATTCATTCAATATACATGTTTTGAAATATCTTCAATCTTCATGATTATCTTTTTTGAGCATACAAACATCTGACATGTATTTTGTGCTTTAACTGCAAAGTAAAACCATTTGATCAACATTATGCTTATAGGATTACATGGGTTCATTGTGTGAGAACTTAATTCAACTTCTATGGATTCACGTTAACCAGTGTTTCCTACCCAAGAAGTTAATCTTTGAGTGATCGAGTGTAAGGAGTCAATATCTGAGTGTGGGTATGTGTTATGAGGTAAAATGAAAAGAGAGTTAGGTTAGAAGCGAGCTTATTTGATAAAAATAACGAGGGTGAGAGAACAGAGTAAAAGAATATCAAACTCTGCACCAACTTTTTCTGAGCCGGGCAGCCACATTTCTGATTGTTTTACAATTCTTTGGTGAACGTTATTGAAAAAGGCAACTAGCCCATGCCAAGTCTTGATTTAAAACCCCACCAACTACTCATCTTTTTGTTAAAAATAAGATGTTTCAATTTTTCTGGGGATGTAACACATATGATATCTTGTCTTCATTCGGAAGATCTGGATATTGAAAAAGAAGGAAGTCTGCCCCACCTTTGCACTTCGATCATGCACAATTGAGTCTGTGTTATATTGTTGTTGTCTCAATGGTTTACACAATTTTGAGCCTAATTGATAAAAGCAATCATCATGTGCTTAATTCTTTCATACACAAGCATGTACACACAGGAAATTCGTTTTTCTGTCTAAACGTTCATACAATAAACTAGTGTTATTCGATGATTGAATGGAAGACCTGGGGGAGTGAGCATCAAAAATCTCCTTTCCAATGTGTATTCATTACACACAATGACTTCGTGTTACTGACAGACATTTCTAACTGATTCATTTGTTGATTCAGGTGTTACACTCATATTTTGTCTGAATTTGAAAAGATTCGGATGAATACTTTAAGAATTGACGGATAATCAGAGGCTTGTTTGATAAAGATCAGAGGTCAGAAAAGATAAGTGACATTTCTTGTGAAAGTTTTTATTATTTCAATGTCTTTATCATCAAAAAAGGGGAGAAGATTTGTTCAAGAAATGTTTGAAGAAGAAAAGTTTGTATCAATTTGAAGAAAAGATGATCAAGAAATGAATGTTCAAAGAATTACAAGTTTGTGTCAAATAATGCAATTTGTGAGAAGACTGTACAAGTTTGAAAGTGAAAGTTCAGAGATTTCAAAAGACGAGAAGAATTCACTGAAATTTTCTTTGAAGATAATTTGTTGAAGCAAACTGAGCTGAATTTGAAGATAATTTCTTTCCGGAGTCTGAAAGAGGTTTTTACAACCTTGGGGGAGATTTTTTTTAGCTTAAAGAGGAGATTGTTATTTTGTGCTTCAATGCTTATTTTTCTGAAGATGATCAGTTGTCTTAACAAAGGGGAAGATTAAAGCTGCTAAAGATTAATCAAAGAGGGAGATTGTATAGAAAAATCTTTTTGAAGATGATCTTGATCCAAAGGGGGAGATTGTTAGTGCAGAAATATGTTGGATACAAGATCATAGAAGTCTGAAGATTGAAAGTCAATCCAAGTTAAAGCTCAAGTCAAACTCTCAAGCAAGTCCAAGTCTTCTGTAATAAAAGTCAAAGTCAAAGTGTTGTAAATGTTTAGTCGTGTGAGAGTTTGTGTGCGTATAAATAAGGATATGGCTTAGTGTAGTGAAGTGTGTGTCTTGTAAGAGTATTGTATGCTGATAGATTCTAGAAAGAGAAATATTCAAAGAGTCATGTATACGATTTCTTGAATCGAATTGAAAACAGTTTGATTTGTTCTCCTATTGTCATTGTTATTGAACTGTGATAAGAACTTGAATTTTGGGAATAATAGAACCCTATACCTCTTTTGCCAACTTGGGTGTTCACATTTTCATGCACCTTCTGTGCATCCTGATATTTTCTAATAAGCAGATCTTTGTCGAGCAAGTCTTGGTGAAGGACTTCTCTTTCTCTTTGGAAAAAATTCTTTAGAGATATGGCATTTAGTCGATCACTTTCATTGTTCCTTATCTCTTTAACCTTATCTTTTAATGCTTTATCAAGAGAAACTACTTTTTCTTTCAAGGATTTCTTTTCTGAAATGTGCTCGGAGACAAGTGAACATTTCTTAAGATATAGCTTATCCTTCTCTTGAGTGAGAAGTCTAGTTTCACGCTCAAAGAAGGCTAGCTTTTTCTCAAGCTCTGCGCAAGTGTTTTTGCAAGCACGGAATTCCTCATTTAGTTCAAAAAACTTATTTTCAGAGTCATGAGATGAAGAGTCAGAAGTGGATACCTCACTATCCCCGTTAGAGGTGTTAACTTGTGCCATACCACAGAAGAGTGAATTGTTGTCCTCTTTATCAAAGGATTCATCGGTCACGAGATTTTCTTGTTCGGCCATCAGTGACCTCTGTGTGTAGTATTTTGCCTTTTTCTTAAAAAAGGCAGCATCTCTGACCGGTTTGCCCTTTGTGGTATTGGATATGCACTCAGCTACGAAATGCCCAAGCTTCCCACACTTGAAACGTCCTTCATTTTGTTGGAAAGCCTTTTCACCAGCTCTGCCATCAAACTTCTGTGCACTCCTTCTGTCATCTCCTCTCCTTTCCTCTTGTCTTTGATCCTCATGCTCTTCTCTCACAAACTTCCTCTGTTCACCATATCCTCTTCTGTCGTCTCTCTCCTCTCTTCCTCTGTTGTTGAACACATGCTTCTTCTTAAGACCTCTGTTGTATTCTCTGGTCATAAGGGCAAGTGTTTTTGCCATGGAAGCCATGTCCATTTCCTCCTCAGATTCATCATCTTCTTCACTCTCAGCTACCAGAACCTTCTTTTTTTTTTCTTCAGTACATCCTCTGTTGTCTAGTCTTTCTTCTATTTTTCCTGTACCTCTGTGGCTTTTCCAACTAACGCTAGAGGTCCACCAACCTGAGTCTTTAGCTTCGAGATGCGATTCTCTTGGCTCACCCAAGTCCCAAAAAGATCAGATATGGACCAAACATCAAGGTCCAGAGTTGCTTGCATGGACATAGTCAAATGCAACCACTCATCATTGAGGCTTTGAAGAAACCTGACATTGTTTTCTTCAGAAGTTTTGTGGATTCCATATCTCTTGCACTTGTTTATAAGGGATTTGAATCTATCATAGGTTCTTTGAATGGATTCATTCGGTAGAGCTTTGAAAGCAAAATATTCATTGATGCATAAGGCTCTGTTGTTCTTTTGAGTCTTAGCACCTCCTTTAAGTTGTTTTTCAAGCTCTAACCACAGATCTTTTGATGTCTCACAAGAGTCCAATGATTGAAAAATATCATTTGGAATGGACATAATGAGTAGCCTTTTGGATTTCTTGGCAAGTTCATATAGAGCACTCTCTTGTTCACTCCACTCAGCAATGGGTTTGGGATGTTGGTATTCAGGGACTTCAGGGGTAGTAGCAGTTGCAGGTACCCTTGGAACAGTAGACATGGGGATGTACGGGGGATTGTGAAGAAACTAAACTAAACCAGGATCCACACCTTCAAGAAAGTGTACCATCTTGATTTTCCACTAGGGATATTCATCTCTTAGTAGAGTGGAAGGTTTTGATTGAGATCCTGAACTGAAAAAGTTTATTGCATTTGCCATTTGTAGAGTAACAAAAATGGTTGCAAAAACAGAGTAAGAATAGAAAGATCTGTTAAGGATGAAGAAATACTCAATATGAAGAGAATATAGTAAGAGAAATTGTAATAACCCAAAGCAAGTTTTAGGACTGTTCTATAAATAAAACACACTTATTTTTGGGTCTAAATCAAACAAGTTGAAATAAATCCAGAAAACAGGGGATGTTCTTTTGAGTGATAAATAAGATGAAGAACAGACTCAAAATACTACCAAAAACACTAGAATCAAGTATAGAACAAGATCCTTTGATATTAAAGATCAAAGTCTGCTCTGATACCAATTGTTGATCTCAAGTTGTGTTCTATTCAAGATGTAAACCTCAAAACTACACAAATCAGAGTGATATGAGTGCGGAAGCAATTTATGATGTAGTAAAGAAGTATGGTTTGGTAGTAAACACACTAGGTATCTAATAAAGCATTCAACAAACAAGTATATATTTATCAATGAATCAAATGCTTCATTAATATGAGTATTTCACCACTGAGACAACAACAATTATGCACAGACTCAATTGTGCATGATCGAAGTGCGAAGGTGGGGCAGACTTCCTTCTTTTTCAATATCCAGATTTTCCAAATGAAAATCAGATAGAGTATGTGCTGCATCCCCTTGAAAATATGAAACAATTTCTTTTTGAGAAGAAAATGAGTGGCTGGTGGGGTTTTTAGCAAGAGTTGGCATGGCTAGTTGCTTCTTTCAATAATGTTCACCAAGAATTGTGAAATATTAGTAATGTGGCTGCCCGACTCAGAAAATAGTTGGTGCAGAGTTTGATATTCTTTTACTCTGTTCTCACACCCTCTTTCTTTTTAATCATTGAGCTCGCTTCTAACCAAACTCTCTTTTACATTTTACCTCATCACTCAACCCACACTCAGTATTTGACTCCTCACACATTCAATCACTCAAGGATTAACTTCTTGGGTAGGAAACACTGGTTAACGTGAATCCATAGAAGTTTCAATTAAGCTCACACAACAAACCCATGTTGTCCTAAAAGAACATGTTGTGCAGATGGTTTAGCTTTATCAATTAAAGCACAAGATATGAAAATACAAGTCAGATGTCTGTATGCTTAATGAAATAATCATGAAGATTTGAGCATTTTTAAACATTGAAGATATTTCAAACAAGTATATTGAATGAATGAAAGAAACTTGTTTGAAAATCTGACATTGTATGAAAAAGATCAAATACGAATGATATAACAATCAAGGCTTAGGTCATTAAAAATTGATATTGTCTATACAAAACAAAAATATAGACATTCTTGAAAGAACGTTCAGAAATGAAATCACGCTCAAATTCTTTGAAGTTCAATCGGGGTGTATCACCATCGAAAAATTTGTTGAAATATGAGACATGGTGATAACATATCCAACAAAAATTAAACCGGTGTGTGTGAATACTTGAAAGTATATAGAAAAGATAATACACAAGTATTAATCTTTGGAAACACACGGTTTGTTAACATTTAAGCACATCTAAAAGTGAAAACATTTAAAATCACACTTCCAATTCATGAAATCTGTTTAAGAATCGGGAAGTGGTTTGAACATTTAAGAACATGTTTTCTATGATTGAAAGTCGTCATTCTTTCAACCATATATGAGATTAAGAATAGAAATAAACCTTTTCGATTTGTCTTAAATCTCATCAAATCAAGCATAAAATCATAATAATATATGATCATGTAAGCATCCTATCAATCTGTATCAGTCAAAAAGTCCGTCAAAGTACAAAATTTATTCACAAAACTTTATTGAAAAAAAATGACATAAAGCAGTAAAACATTGAATGTACGAGTTCTGATTTGAAGTAATCAGAAATCATAATTCTTACTCCTTTTCTTTATTCTTACTCCCCCTGTATTTATGTATAAGAAAAAAATATGTTAGTGAAACATATGCAAAAATATATGAACTCTCCCTTAAATGAATATTGATCATCTTATCATCTTCTCTCACTCCCCCTGAAAACATGAACACACGTTAAAGTGCAAATATCTATTCAGAATAATGATAAAGAAATGAAGAAAAATAACAATAAGAAAAACTTTAATAAGTAATCACAGATTATGTCTTGAGATTAAGCATACCAAGTTTCGAGATAAGAAAATTAAGTCTCTTTTCATTGAGAGGCTTTGTAAACAAATCAACAAGTTGATAATCAGTGTGTTTTGTCTTTTATAAAATGATATCTAACATCTATGTGTTTTGTCTTTGTATGTTGCACAGGATTTGCAGATATAGCAATGGCGTTCTTCGAGTCACAATAAATCGGAATTTTGTCAAATTTGAAGCCATAGTCTCGAAGTTGTGTCCTCATCCACAAGACTTGAGAGTAACAATGGCAGTAGCTACATACTCTACTTCAGCAGTCGAATTGGATACACAAAGTTGTTTCTTTGACGCCCAACTTACGAGCTTGTCTCCAAGAAATTGAATATGACCCGATATGCTCTTCTTGTCTAACATACATACAGCATGATCTGCATCTGAGTAAGCAGTCAGTTCAAAACCAGTATCTTTAGGATACTACAGACCAAAATCTGCAGTCCCCTTCAAATATCTAAAAATCCTTTTGACCACGGACAAATGGGATTCTTTAGGGTTAGCCTGATATCTTGCGCATAAACATGTAGAAAACATAATATCTGGCCTACTAGACATCAAATACATTAAAGAACCTATCATACCTCTATAGGTTCTAACATCAACATGTTTTCCCGAATGATCCATGCCGATCTTAGTTCCTGGTGCCATCGGGGTACCAATCGGTTTACAAGTTTCCATTTTGAATTTTCGAAGAATATCAAAAATATACTTAGCTTGGTTTATAAAAATCCCCGTTAAGAATTGCTTAACTTGTAATTCGAGAAAGAAGTTCATCTCTCCCATCATACTCATTTGAAATCTTGACACCATTAGATTAGAAAAGTTCTTACAGTATTTAGGATTTGTAGAGCCAAATATTATATCATCCACATATATTTGAATAAGAATGATATCTGCTTTTTCTTTCTTAATGAATAAAGTGGTATTGATTTTACCTTTAGTGAAGCCCGACTTGACCAAAAACTTTGACAAAACATCATACCAGGCTCGAGCGCTTGTTTTAACCCATAAAGTGCTTTATCCAAGATATAGACATGATCTGGTTTATCTGGATTCACAAAGCCTTCTGGTTGAGTAACGTAGACTTCCTCCTTAAGTATTCCATTTAGAAAGGCAATCTTCACGTCCATCTGATAGACTGTGAAGTTTTTATGAGCAGCGTACGCTAGAAACATGCGGATTGCTTCTATACGTGCTACTGGAGCGTAAGTCTCGTCGTAATCTATGCCTTCCTCTTGCCGGTAGCCTTTGGCAACAAGTCTTGCTTTGTTTCGAATTACAATACCATCTTCATCCTTCTTGTTTTTGAATACCCATTTTGTACCAATAATAGATTTTCCTTCAGGTCTCGGTACAAGTCTCCAGACTTTCAAGGCTACAAACTGATTTAGCTCCTCTTGCATAGCAGTAACCCAATCTGAGTCGGCAAGAGCCTCTAATACTCAAGTTGGCTCTATCTTACTCAGAAAGGAATCATGCAAACATTCATTTAAAGTTGATGACCTAGTTTGCACCGGCTTCGTTGGATCTCCAATGATTTGGTGAATAGGGTGCTCTTTGGTCCAGCGATGCTCATAAGGGAGTGGATTAGATGTTTCCTGATCATGATTATCATCTAGGAATCCACTTTCAACTTCATCAATTTTTACAGTAGGAAGTAGTGATTTAGTTAAATTAACTTGTACAGAAACTTCAGTTGGTACAGCTTGATCAGACTGTTGATTTGTCTCTATTAAACACCCAACTAATTCATCAACTTCTGTTTCTTCATTATTGTTCACATTCTCAACTTTTGGAGCAGATATTTGAACTGGAATTCCTTGCTGAACTGGAGAGTTGGATTCAGTAGTTAACTCTGAAGCGGTTGGATTGTTATTCGTTGAGTCATCCATCCTGTCAATCACAACAGATTTAGTCACTTTAGATCCAAGAAATTCATGATAAAACAGTTCAAATAATAAATCTAAATCAGATAAATGAGCATTGGAAGTTGATGTTTCATCTGATTTCTTCTTTATCGGTACAGGTTCTGGACTGATCTGCCTAGAAGCTAGCACTTCGGTAAGTACGAGTTCTGAACCGCTTTGTACAGAAGCCATCTCCTCTTCGAATGTGACATTAACGCTCTCGATTACTATCTTTGACTTCTTCAAATATACCCGATATGCAGCCGGTGATTTTTGAATAACCAATGAAGATTCCTTCATCTGCGTTAGCACTGAACTTGTTCAGACTCTCTCTGTCGTTAAGCACGAAACACTTACAACCAAAAATATGAAAGTATTTGATTGTTGGTGTCCGGTTGTTGATCAAAGCATAAGGAGTCTTTCCAAAACGATGATGTATGATGGAACGATTCTGAGTATAACATGCAGTCGAAACAGCTTCTGTCCACAAAAACAGAGCTAGATCAAATTGGCTGAGCGTAGTCCGAGCGGCCTCGACTAGCGTTCGGTTTCGCCTTTCTACTACTCCATTTTTTTCTGGCGTACGAGCAGCAGAGAATTAATGTGTTATCCTGACCGATTCGAGAGAAGCTTCAACTATTTTGTTCTTAAACTCTGTGCCGTTGTTTGTTCTTAGAAGCTTGACTGGTTTTTGCAGCTTCACTTGGGTAGTCTTCAGAAATGTAATGAGTACTTCAGGCGTCTCATCTTTTGATCTTAGAAATTTTAACCATGTGTACCGCGAATAGTCGTCCACGATAACTAAAACATACTTCTTGCCGCTTAGGCTTTGTGTTCGCATGGGACCACAGAGATCTATATGCAACAACTCGAGTGGAGAACTGGTACTTTGTTCAGGTTTCGGGTTATGTGGAGCTCTCTTCATCTTTCCCATTTCACATGCTGCACACAAGTGTTCTTTCACATATTTCAGCTCAGGAAGTCTTTTACTAGTTTTCCAGTGACCAATTTGTTTATGTAACGAAAATTCAGATGTGACAGCCTTCGATGCCAAAGCCAACTTTGTTGCATTGAGGCTTTTGTCAGTAAGCAAACCTCACTATCAGTCTGGACCTTGGAAAGATTGATTGTGTAGAGGTTGGATTTTCTAGTTCCGACCAAAAGTTCCTTTCCATCGTCAGTACGCACAGAGCAACTTTTGGCTTTAAAGTTCACCTCTAATCCTTTGTCGCAGAACTGGCCAATGCTAAACAGGTTATGCCCTAAACCTTCAACAAAACTCACCTTCGTTATCGTTACCTTGTCTTGAATGATGTCACCATATCCCATAATTGGTGAAAATTGGTCATTTCCAAATCTAACTGTCCTGCAGTATTTCTCTGTATAATTAGACAATAAAGCTTTCAGCCCAGTCATATGCTTGGAACACCCGCTATCCAAGTACCACATATGACGGGTTTGCACATGAGAAAATCACGAAACAATTGATTTTGGTACCCATTTATATATGGGCCCTACAGTGTTAGCACAAGTAGATTTTGGTATCCATTTAAAAATGGACCCTTTTGGTTTTTGAAAAACATTTGAACCATATGAATGAGAAGAATATACATGATACGTGCCAAACCAATCATTAGAATGTTGTCGAGAAGCAAAATCATTCCTACTAATATTAGAAAACTTTCTAGCATATGGAGATAACTGGAATAATTGCTTTATTGGATACTTCTTGTAATGAGTTACAAGTTTTTGTTTAATAGAAGCAACATTCACAATTATATCAGAAGTACTATCAGTATTTCTATTACAAGAAGAATCAGACAATGATTTCGCCTTCTCGTCAACCTTCTTCTTTGGTAGCCAAATTGATTTAACTCAATTCTTTTTCTTCCTCATATCTGAAACATTTGACAGTTTAAAGTTAGAACTATGAGAATCAAGAGAATGCTTTTTCTTTGGCTTACCGTGGTGGTCGGTTTCTGTGAATACCCAAATTTCTTCTTCTTACCATTGACAACTTTGCTTTTCACAGGAACTGATTTATCAACTTTCGTTGATGTTTCACCTTTTTCGTATAAAATTGGTAATCCAAAAGAGTTTATGACAAATTTTGAATGATCAGGAAGTTTAGCATGAAAATCAAATTGAGCAACACAGTCATCTAAACCACCATCAGAATTTAAGAAATCAAACTCTTCATCAAATAGACCAGACATATCATCAGATTTTGAAGCCTTAGATGATTTAGAAAATCAGTATATTTAAACACAGTAGAAAATATAGTTTGTTCAAGATCAATCAAAATTCTTTCTTCTGCTAAAGTTTTCTCGAGTTCAGAAATTTTACTTTCCAAAATGAGAGGAGGGACGTAAAGCTTACCTTCGATAGGCTTAGCCTCCATGTCTTTTAAAGAATAACTCTCAAAATAGTCATTTGAAAGAAAATTTGATTTATTAGAACTATAACTATTATTCAACCTCTCATATCGAAATGAAAGTTGAACTTTAGTTCTGTTCTTTCTTTTCTCATTTTCCTTGGCTTCATCCTTTTCAGATAGTTTAGTCCACTCAACTTGAAGTTCAGGATATTGTGGTGCCAGTTTTAAAAATCCAAAATCATAAAGTGCAGGTACTTCTGATATACCCTTTTTGAGATAGTGTGGATTCTCATAACCGAGTCCCCAACACTCTTTGTTCTCTTTGGGTTTGTTTAGATGAATGGTTTGTTCAGTTTGACCCAATGTGTATAATTTTCCTTCCAAAACATTCACTTTTTCAAGTAAAGATTTGTTTTCTTCTGAAAGCGAAGAATACATTTTAGTAATCTCTTTTGATTCAAACTCACACAGTTTATATTTTGAAACAGTTTCAGATAACTCTTTATGAAGTATAGTCTTCTCTTTTGCGCTAGTATAGTCTTCTCAGCAAGATCCTTGCTAAGTTTTAGTATTGACTGTTTGTTTTCTTTCATGATACTTTTCTCGCGTTCATGTTTAGACTTTACTTCTTGGAGTTCAACCATCATGTCTTGCATGGTATTCAGAAAATCAGATTGAGACATATCACATACCTCTTCGTTGTCTTCATCATCTAACTCAGTTTCATCTTCACATTCATCCACTTTCTTTCCCATGAGACAAATATGAGTTGTCTCTTCTTTCTCAACTTCTTCATCTGAATGGTCGATCCAGAACTCGTCCTCCGCCATTAATGTCTTGCCAACCTCTTGTTGCTTTGCCAAGAGCATTTTGTTCTTGTAATACTCGGAGTTTTTGACTTTCGGATTTCGGCAATCTTTTGCAAAATGTCCGATTTTGCCACAGTTGTAGCATTTTGTAGGTTCTGGCTGCTTAGTCTGTTCAGCTCTGTACTTCCTTTCCTCAGGCTTTATTTCTTATATTCTCTTTCCTTCTACCCTCTTTTTGTGCTCATAGTTCTTAGACCCCGAAGAATATCTTTGACTATTTGAGCCAGGCTTTTTGTAAAATTTCTTCTGAAATGCTTTGGTCAACATAAGCATTGCCTGCTTCAAATTTTCACAATCATCAGAATCTGAATTCTCATCACTTTCTGCTTCTTCGGACTCAGAAACTATCACTTTCTTTTTCTTCTTGAGGCTCACACTCTTCTTCTTCACAACAAGAGCAATCGGATCAGCAACTGCTTTATCAGCCTTTTTCTTCTCCTCTTTGATCTCATCTACCTCCTCTTCATTTTGTCTAAGAGTTTCATAAACCTCGTGGAGAGGAATCTCATTCATATCTTTCAACTGCTTCATTTGTCTGGTAAATCTCTTCCACTCAGGCTGTAAAATACTGAGAAACTTGAGATTCAGCTCTATTTGTGATTTCCTGACCTTGTTCTTGATTAACTCATTCAGCAAGGTCACAAATTTGTCATATGTTGCCTCCAGAGTTTCTCCTTCTTTGGTTTTGAACTCCTCATAGTTGTTCAGGCAGTTAGAGATCTTTAGTTGGTTGCCAATCTTCGACCCTAGCATCATTTTCTCCAGTTGATCCCACATTTGCTTTCCGGTAGCATTGTAGCTATCAATCTTGACATATATCTTGTTTGGGATACCTTGAAGAATGAATGATCTTTCCAATCTATCAGCTTTAGTTCTATCTTTCTGCTCTTGAGTGTATTCATCAGGTGGAAGTGGATACTCTCTCTGCTAATTTCCATCAATACGAGTCTTCGTTGGAATTTCCATAACACCTTCCTTCAATGACTTTCTAATAAGATCACCCAATGCATTTCTGTCAATGAAATCCAAGAATCAATCTTTCCATTGTTCATACTCTCCCTTGAAGAGTACAGGTGGTTTAACATCCGTTCCGATAGCAATTGCTTCTCTGGAAGTCATCTTTGATCTACACTGCTTTTATGATCGTCAAAATTCAGAAAATAAAGCTGGATCTATAAAAATCAAACTCAGTTAAATTTCAGAAAAAAAAATTCAGAAAAATTCACTAAGGACAGAACACGCATAACACTGAAATGACACACTTCGTGCAAGAGACTATGTGCGAGTTTCAGAAACACGCAAACCAAAGCTTGCGTGAACTATACTTTGCGCACAAAGAAGATTGCATGAACTCACTTCTCGCACACAATGATGTGCGAGTTTGAGCTTCGCGCACGACAAAGCTTGCGTGAACCAAGGTTCGCGCACAAGCTTTATGCGAGTTCTAAGATTCTCGCACACAACAATGTGCGAGTTTTGGAACTTCTCGCAAAAGACTTGCGAGATCGAGACTTAGAAACTTTTCAGAAAATTTGGTTCTCGCTAAATGCAAACGCGCAAGACCAGGGACTTGCGAGTTTGAGACTTAGAAAAATTTTGACAAGGAAACTTCCTGCAAAATACAAACGCGCACGACAAACTTCTCGCAGATGCCAATTCGCGCACGACACTGATGATGAACAGTAACTACTCGCACCTAGTGATGTGAGAGTTTCTACTTCACGCACAAGGCTATTAGCGAGTTCTTCACTTCACATCAAATCAGTAGTACTTTGCGAGTTATTGAGCCTGCGAGTTCTTCACTAGCGAGTTTCTCAGATCTAGCGAGTTCTTGCCTTGAACAGTTCAAAACTCGATTTTCTTCACAGATTTCGATTCAAATCATCTTTAATTTGCATGAAATTTTGTAGAGATCACTTAGAACAAATTTCGAGCAGATTACAATCAAATGATTACAATCAAAATACAACTTCGATCTTAGAACAGTGTTCGACTAAGCTTCGAACAAAACTTCATAAAAATCAAAATTCAGATCGATCTGTTGTAAATTTAACAATACTATTCAAACTAAACTTGTTCTAGACATAAAATCGAATCTAACAATACAAAATTCGAACTAATAACATCACTTAAATCCAAAAATCAAATCTCTACAGTCCGTTCTACGAGTTCTTCCAGAATTCGATCAAAAATTCAAATTAGATCCATGTTTACTGAACTTTGTTTGCTCTGATACCAATTGTTATTCCCAGATAACAATACGATGATCAAGATGACAATTAATTCCCAAAATTTGACTTTTATTAATCACGAATTTCAATTACAATGAACTCTCACAATGCTTTCTCTCTCTACAACTGAAACTCTCACAATGCTATCTTCCTCTAGTTACATGTCTAACACGCACAACAAGCTATTTATACACAAGCTTACAAACGTGCAAAACACTGTTCACGCACAACAAAGAAACGCGCAAACAATATAAAAACAGAAAATACAATGTTTGACTTTGACTTTATTACACTACACTTTGACTTTGATGCTGAAAGTTGACTTTAGCTTTGACCTTCAGTCTTTAGTCTTCTATGATCTTGTATCCAACATATTTATGCTCTAACAATATGTGTGTATGTATAAAATATTGTTTTTACCTTTTTAGGAAAAAAGACAAAAGAATAAGTAAAAAGGCTAAAATAACCCTTGATTTAACGAAGTTAACAGAGGAGTTAGTTACAGGGACCATGGACAAAACAAATTAGATACCACAAGGACCAAATCCACAACTCTCTCTCTTTCTCTCTCTCTCTCTCTATATATATATATATATATAGGGTTGGGTTCCGGTGAGAAGTTGAGTTAACAGTGAGAAGCGTGAGAAGTGGTTATCAACCGTTGGATGAGAAATGGACGCACACTAGGATGAGATGCACCGAGATAAGATGCACCAGATCAATTCCCTTCTAAGACGCAATTCATGGGAGGGTTTGAGATTAAAAGAGGTCAACGATTCAGATCCACTTCTCACCATTAACTCAACTTCTCACACAATCCTTCGCCTATATATATTTATATATATATATATAGAGAGAGAGAGAGAAAGATAGAGAGAGAGATGAAGGTTTAAATGAGAACGCTAACTATTTAAGAAAACAAGAAAACAACAAATTATGTGAAAAATCATATATGATTCGGCATTAACGGCAAAAAAAATGTACGCGAGCGACTTTGCTCGCGACTTAAGTCATGGCAAAGTCGCGTGAATTATATATGATTTTGTATGTACTCAGACATTCTCATGTTTTCTTAAATAATTGTTCTCGTATGAACTCACCTCTCTCTATATATATAATAATATGGTAAACCGTCTGGCATGTTCCATACATCACACGTTACGGGTGTGTTTGGTACACTAGACATGATAGAACAAAAGAACGGAGATCAATGTTCCATATTTGGCAGAATTTTTATGTTGAACAGACAGGAACAGTGTGGAACAAGCTAGGTGGAACAAACCTATATTTTTCTAATATAACCTCAAGATAAAATCTAATTTTCTTCTAAAACATCAAATACATCTTCCGACTTACATTTTATTCATTCTTTCAATTGTATTTATTGTATTATGTTATTTAAACTTTCACTTATTGTCCTCAAAATATTATCTGTTAGTGCATAAATGTTGGATCCAAGATCATTGGAATTGAAAGTCAAAGCGCAAGTCAATCTCTCAATGCAAAGTCAAAAAGGAAAGTCAAAGTCTTCTAAAGTCAATGTCTTAGTTTAGTTGTTTGTGTTTTGTCTTTGTAAAAGTAGATGGTTTAAATAATTTTTGTTTTGTTGTTAAGCATGTATCTCTTAAACAAATTTCGTATTCTAGTGAGAGAAATATTGAGAGAGAAATAGATATAAGATTTGTATAAACTATGATCATAATTCAATTACATATGGCTATTGGATTGATATTTGTTGTTCATCTTGATTGAGATTGCACATAGAGGGACACATAATTGGTATCAGAGCAAGCATTAATCAGATTAATTTCAAGAATCTGATCAATTTGTGATCGAACTATCAAGAACTCACAGAGACATTGTTTCAGAATAGATTTTATTGTTTTGTGTGAATTATGAGTTGTAATTGTCTGAATTGTAATCGCTTAGTGTTTTAGAACACATTTGATTTGAAGTACTTTGTCCAATTCACAACAGTTTATGTGAATTTTGGATTTATTGAAAATTTTGTTCGAAGTTGTAATACGTATTGTATTTTGATCATTTGTGTAATCTTGTTGTTTGTAGTCAAATTTCTTGTATTGCTTGTTGATCGAAATATCTTCTAGGTGAATTTCACAAAGTTTCAGGAGCAATTGTGGAGTTTTGGATCGATTTAGACTGATTTTGGTGTTATTGAAGTGGAAAAAGGGAAGAACTCACAAGATCTATAGATTTCGCAAAGGTCAAGCTCGAAGAACTCGCAGAGCATTTGTGTGTGATTTCTGATTTTCTAAGTCAAGAATTCGCACAACTCTTCGTGCGAAAAGCTCAGTATTCATACACTCTTTGTGCGAAAAGCCCAGATTTCGCACACATCATTCTGCAAAAGCTACTATTCAATCTCTTCGACCTACGAAAAGCTCAGGAATTCGCACATAGAAGATCTGAAATTTTTCTAAGTCCACATTTCGCTAAATATTTTGCGAAAAGTGTGGATTAAGAATTTTTCTATGTTCATAATCCTCAAGTTGTGTTGTACGAAAAGCTCAAGAGGAATTTTGCAAAAAGTTTGTCTGAAGTATTGGATTTTTACAAAGTCAAGAATTCAAAAGCCTAAGCCTGCGAAAAGCACAACACTTGCAAGCTTCAGCCTGCAAAAAGTGAGAATTGCAAGCTTCAGTCTGCGAATTCCTCACTTCTTTGTTGATAGTTTTTGAGAAAATTTGGATGCTCAATGGTTTGCGAAAAGTGGGTTCAGTAGTCTGCGAAAAGTTCTCAACAGTGATCTGAGAATTCTATACTTAGTCATTTTTTACTGGTTTTCAGAATTTTGAAATTTTCTGATTTGTGTTTAAAGATCAAAGCAATCATCAAGATGACTTCAAAATATGCTCTAGCTATCGGAACCGATGTCAAACCACCAGTATTATTCAAAGACGAATATGAACAGTGGAAGGGCCGGTTTCTGGATTTTATAGATAGAAATGAGATTGGTGAGTATATCAGACAGTCTTTGAAGGAAGGTCTCATGAAACCTCCGACAAAGCTTCATACTACAGAAGAGAATGGAATAGAGATTCTTACACAGGAATATGAAATAGATCAGATGATTATACAGATGAACAAAAGAAGAGGCACAAAGTTGATAGGTTGGCAAAATCTTTCTTACTTCAAGGGATTCCAAATGAGATATATGTAAAGATTGGCAGTTACAAAGCTACCGGCAAGCAAATGTGGGATCAACTAGAAAGGATGATGTTGGGCTCAAAGATAGTAAATCAATAGAAGGTCTCAAACTGTCTTAATAACTATGAAGAATTTAAAGCTAAAGAAGGAGAAAGTTTGGAGACCACCTATGACAGATTTGTCACTCTTTTGAATGAGTTGAGTAAGAATAAAGTGAAGAAATCACAGATTAAGCTTAATGTGAAGTTTCTGAGAATCTTGCAGCAATGGAAAAGATTTACCCGACAGATGAAACAACTGAAAGATTTAAATGAGATACCATTACATGAGGTTTACGAAACTCTTCGCCAGAACGAGGAAGTAGTTAATGAGATAAGAGCGGAGAAAAATAAAGATGACAAAATAGTGGTAGATCATGTTGCCTTGGTAGTGAAGAGAAAAGAGAAGAGGTCTGTCAGTCTAAAGAAGAAGAAAGTAATTGTGTCTGAGTCTGAGGAAGAAGAGAGTGCTGAGTCTGATTCTGATGATGGACAAAACTTGAAGCAAGCAATGCTCTTACTGATCAGGGCCTTCCAGAAGAAGTTCTACAAGAAGCCCGGGTCAAACAGTCAACGGTATTCGTCAGGATCAAAGAACTATGAGCATAAGGAAAGGGTGGAAGGAAGAAGATTTAAAGAAAAGAGATCTGATGGTAAGAGGTTTGAAGAGAGGAATCCGGAAGATAGGAAGTATGTGAATCAGTATGAGGAGAAGAAAACTGATAAACCAGTCAAGTGCTACAACTGTGAAAAGATCGGCCACTTTGCCAAAGATTGCAGGAAGCCCAAGGTAAAGAATTTTGATTATTACAAGAATAAAATGCTCCTGGAAAAGTTGAAAGAGGCAGGAAAATCTCTAATGGCCGACAATGATCATTGGTTGGATGTCACCGATTCTAAGAGTGAAAGGGAAGAGACTGCCCACATGTGTTTGATGGGACAGAAGATTGCTGAAGAGGATTCAGATGAGGAAGCTTCTGATGAGGTGAATGATATGACTGAATCTAATTTTCTTAAGCAAATGCAATCCATGATGGTTGAACTTCAGGATCTGCAATCTAAACTTAAATGCGAAAAAGGTGTCATTGAAAAGAAAAGTCAAGCAATACTGAAACTCAACAAAGATATTGTTGAGAAGACTGTATTGATTGAGTCTTTAAATAAAAACATTGATACCTTGGTAGAGAAAAGATTGCAATTTAAAGTCAATTATCTTAAACATCTTCAAAATCTAAAATGTGTGAACGTGAGTTGAAAGAGGTTGTTAAGAAATGTTTATCTTTGAAATCAAAGAATAAAACTTTGGTTGAAAAGGTCAATGGTTTAGAGGAAAAACTTTATACTCGAGATTAGACTGATCAAACTATTCATCCTAACAAACCAAAAGAGTTCAAATTCTTTAACGAGTTTCGGGGTATTGGTTATAATAATCCTCATTACTTGTAAAAGGGTATTTCTTAAAGGCCTACTTTATATTACTTTGATTTTCTAGAATTGGCCAAGAAACACCCTGAACTCAAAGTTAAATGGACAAAGTCATCAGACGAAGTTGAGGCTAAGGAATGTGAAAACCGGAAAAATGAGGATAAAATGCAACTACCATTTTTCTACAGTAGACTGAATGCTAGTTACAGTACTAAACAGTCAAAATTTCTCTCAAATGATTATTTCCAAAGTTATTATACTGAGGAAATGGAGGCAAGACCTATTGAAGGTAAAATTTATTTTCCTCCACTCATCTTATAAAGTAAAATTTCTGAGCTTGAGAACACTCTAGTAGAAGAGAGAACTTTGATTGATTTAGAACAAATGGTATTTTCTACTGTTTTCTTGAAAACTGATTTCAAATCTGAAGCTACAGGTGATAAATCAGAAAGAGGAAGAGCTTGTGAAAACAACTCTACTGATTCAGATAAATCAACTTGTAAACTTTTCATAAGCGTTATTTTTCCTGATCTAAAACCTTTGGATTTTGAACAAACGCCTGAACAAAAGAAGTTTTCAAAAGAATTTAATGATTTCATGTTTCCAAACATTTCCAAAGCTCCTCTATCTGATGATGATGATGATGATGATGATGATGATGATGATGATGATGATGATGATGATGATATGTTTGATAATGATGTTGATTTTCTTAACTCTGATGGTTGTTTTGATAAGTGCGTTGAACAAATTGATTTCAATGCAAAACTTCCAGATCATTCTCAATTTATTGTTAATTCTAAAGGTTTACCAAGTGTATTTGAAAAAGGTGAATCATCAACTACGGTTGATAGATCAGTTCCTATGAGCACCTATTATGCCAAAGGTAAGAAAGGAAAAAATAGGCACTTACAGAAACGGACCAACACTGGTAAGTCTAGAAAGAAACAATCTCAGAAAACTCATGGTTCTAACATGATTAATTCATATGTTTCAGATATAAGAAAGATAAGGTTTGAAGGAAAACTGGAGTGGAGACCAAAGAAGAAGATTGACGAGCCTACAAAATCATTTTTTGTATCGGATAGTAGTAGGAATATTGTTAGTAATTGTGATGTAATTGATCATGTTGCTTCTTATAAACAAAAACTTGTACCTCCTTACAAGTCTTATACAATAAAACAATTGATCCAATTATCTCCGTCTACTACTCAGTCTTCCACATATCGTCGAAATGATTTTGTTACTCGACAAAAATCTGATAGTTGGTTTGGTTCATATCATGTATATCATTCCTAAATCTCAAAAGTTTTTCAAAGGATAAGAGGATCCAATTTCAAATGGATGCCAAAATCTAGAACTAACCTGATAGGACCCATCTATAAATGAGTACCTAAATCGATTGTTGCTTGATTTCTCCTGTGTAGACCCGTCATATGTGGTACTTGGATTCAGGATGTTCCAATCATATGACAGGACAGAAAGATATTTTTATCTAATTATACAGAGAAATTTTGCGACAACGTCAGATTTGGGAATAACCAGTTTTCACCAATACTTGGATATGGAGATGTCGTGCAAAAGAACATAATGATGAAGAACGTGAGCTATGTTGAAGGACTAGGACACAATCTTTTCAGCATCGGGCAGTTTTGTGACAAGGACTTAGAGGTAAACTTCAAAGCCAAGAGATGTTGTGTGAGAACCGAAGGTGGAAAAGAACTCTTGGTCGGCACGAGAAAGTCAAACCTCTACACTATCAACCTGTCCAATGTCAAGCCGGATAATTATAGTCGGATTTTCTCCACCGAAATATTTATACTTCAACTTTTTATGAAAAAGAACTCTTGGTCTTCCGAAATGCCGACAATGAAAAACACCAAAAACACCAACCGGACCCCTATATTTATAGTCGGATTTTCTCCACCGAAATATGGAAGGACAAATCACCATTAATGCCATTAATCCCTTCCATATTTCGAATTTCGATATTTGCAAAACCGGTCCCTCGCCATCACTATTTCACGATTTGACCCCCTATTTTAAATAGTTCCTAAATAAAAATTCAATCAATTTTAATTGATTGATGCTCCACCGAAAATAAACACTTCCCATATTTCTTTTATTTATTATATTAATTTTTTTTAACTTTCACGAATTTAAACTCTAAAATAAATACTTAAACTTTTTATTTCATTTATATTCAACTTTCCAAAATTTTGGATGTTACAACTCTCCTCTCCTTCAAAAGAATTTCGTCCTCGAAATTACATCTGACCAAACAGGTGAGGATATTTAGCCCTCATTTCCTCTTCCACTTCCCAAGTCATTTTTGCCCCCTTATGGAACCTCCACTTAACCAAGACCAAGGGTATAACCCTATTTCTCAGTCTCTTGGTATTTCTGTCCAAGACTTCGATGGGCTCTTATACATATGCTAGTTTGCTATTAATCTCGACATCCTCGAGATTCACAATCACGGATTCGTCGGCCAAGAACTTCCTCAGATTTGACACATGGAAGGTGTCACGGATTCCACTTAGCTCCTCTGGTAGTTTTAAACGATAGGCTACCAATCCTACCTTCGCGATTACCTCGAAGGGTCCGATATATCTCGGACTTAACTTACCCTTCTTCCTGAACCTCACGACTCCTTTCTATGGCGATATCTTCAATAACACTTTGTCGCCCACTTGGAACTCTAGAGGTCGGTGTCTCCTATCCGTGTAACTCTTTTGCCTATCCTGTGTCGCCTTTAATCTGTCCCTGATTTGCAAAATTTTATCTGAAATTTGTTGAACTAACTCCGGGCCAATTAATTGTCTCTCTCCAATATCTGCCCAGCATACCGGTGTTCTGCATTTACGGCCATCTAATGTCTCAAAAGGCGCCACCTTTATGCTAGAGTGGTAGCTGTTGTTGTAGGCAAACTCTATTAATGGAAGATGGCTGTCCCAGTTACCTCCAAAGTCGATCACACATGAACGCAACATATCTTCCAACGTTTAAATTATCATTTCGCTTTGGCCATCCGTTTGCGGATGGTATGCGGTGCTCAAATGTAATCGTGTCCCCATTTTCTGCTGAAAACTTGTCCATAATCGAGACGTAAACCTATCATCCCTATCAGATACTATTGATATGGGTACTCCATGTCTTGTAACTATCTCGTTGACATAAAGTTGCGCCAATCTTTCTAATGTGTATTTGTCGCTAATCGTCAAAAAGTGAGCAGATTTTGTCAATCGGTCGACGATCACCCAGATTGCATCATGCCCTTTTATTGTCCTTGGCAAATTCGTAACGAAGTCCATGGTTATCATATCCCATTTCCATACTGGGATCTCCAATTGTTGTAGCATTCCTGATGGCTTCTGATTTTCCGTCTTCACTTGTAGGCAAGTCAAACACTTCTCTACATAACTCGCTACCGCTTTCTTCATACCAGGCCACCAGTAGCTCTCTCTCAGATTCTTATACATTTTGTTGCTTCCTGGGTGCATCGTGTATTTGGACTTGTGGGCCTCGTCCATCACGATGTTCCGTAAATCCCTCAAACTAGGAATCCATATTCGGGTTCCTAATCTATACTCCCCATCTGACCCTATGGTCAGTGTATTGATTTGCCCTGCCATTCGTTCCTTCTTAATATTTTCTTTTAACAGGGCTTCCTTCTGTGATTCTCGTATTTGATCTATCAAGTTTACCTTGATATCCATTTGCATTGCCCGAATTTTTATTGGTTCAGACCCTTCCTTCCTACTTAATGCATCGGCGACTACGTTCGCCTTGTCTAGATGGTAATGGATCTCACAGTCATAGTCTTTGAGCAATTCCATCCACCTCCTTTGTCTCATGTTCAACTCCTTCTGGTCGAACAAGTATTTCAGATTCTTATGATCGGTATAAATCATACACTCGTGCTCCTTTAACTGGCGTGAAGGATAAGCAATAACCTTGCCCCGTTGCATCAACACACATCCTAGTACCATCTTCGATGCATCACTATACACAACAAAATCTTCTGTTCCCTCTGGCAGGGATAACACTGGGGCACTGCTCAACCTCTCCTTAAGCGTTTGGAAGGATTCTTCTTGTTTTTTTCCCCAATCAAACTTTATCGCTTTCTGTGTCAATTTCGTCAATGGCGTAGCTATCTTGGAGAAGTCCTGGATGAATCTCCGATAATTGCCCGTTAAACCAAAGGAACTGCGAATCTCAGAGGCAGACTTAGGAGATTTCCAATTCATGACTGCCTCAATTTTGGCTGGGTCTACTTTGATGCCCTCCGCATTCACTACGTGGCCCAGAAACTGAACTTCCTGTATCCAGAATTCACATTTAGATAACTTTGTGTAAAGTTGCTCTTTTGCCAATAATTCCAGAATTGTTCTCAGATGTTGTTCGTGCTCCTCCTTGCTCCTTGAGTAGATAAGAATGTCGTCTATGAAGACTATAACAAACTTATCTAGGTAAGGCCCACAGACTCAATTCATTAAATCCATGAATGCTGCAGGTGCATTCGTTAAGCCAAATGGCATTACTATAAATTCATAGTGTCCATATCGAGTCCTGAACGCGGTTTTCGGTATATATTTCTCTCTTAACCTCAACTGATGATACCCAAATCTCAACTCGATCTTCAAGAAGTGGCTAGCTCCTTGCAGTTGATCGAAAAGATCGTCAATCCTTGGTAGAGGGTATCTATTCTTTATCGTGATCTTGTTGAGCTCACGATAGTCGATGTACATTCTCATCGTGCCATCCTTCTTTTTCACAAACAGGATCGGTGCTCCCCAAGGTGATGAGCTTGGTCTAATAAAACCATTATCTAAGAGTTCCTACAGTTGCTTCATCAACTCTTGCATCTCTGTTGGGGCCAAACGGTATGGTGCTCTAGCGATTGGTGTCACTCCCGGTACCAAATCGATTTTAAATTCTACCTGGCGTTCTAGTGGTATTCCTGGTAACTCTTCTGGGAACACCTCTGGGTACTCTCTTACCACTGGTACATCATGTATCTTCTTCTCTAGCTTTGCGTTGATTGCGTAAGCAAGGAATGTTGCACAACCTTTCTGTAGATATTTGTTTGCCTTAATCGTAGTGATTACTCCTATGTCAGTCTTCATTCGGTCCCCATAAACATAGACTGTTTCTCCTTCTGGGGTCAGGATCTTAATCATCTTCTTGTTGCAAACAATTTGGGCATGGTTGTTAGACAGCCAGTCCATTCCCAAGACTACGTCGAAACCACCCAATCCCATGGGCATAAGTCTTACAGACAACTTCTTACCGTCTATACAGATCGTGCATCTATCAATTACTTCATCTACCTTAACTTGACCACCATCTGCAGTTTCTACTATGTAGCTCTTTTCTAGCCTATTGGCATCTCTATTCAAGTGGTGACAGAAAGAAGTGGAGACAAAACTACCATTCGTACCCGAATCAAATAATACATGCGCATAGACATCATTAATAGGGAACATACCATATACGACATCCGGGGTTTCCCGTGCTTTCTCCAGTGTCATGTTATATGCATGGTCGCGCCCTTTAGTCGGCTCCTTCCTTGCTAATTCTTTTCCCAATCCCTCTTCTGAAGCTCGGTTGTTGTTTCTCATGCTCTTCTGTAACTTGGGACATTCAAACCTATGATGTCTTGTAGCTCCACATTCATAGCACGTCTTCTTCTTGGGACATTTCCGTACAGTATGACCCGACTTCCCACAACGGTAGCAAGTTACACTCCCTGCTCTATACTCCCCTCCGTGCCTCTTATTGCACTTCTTGCACGTAGGGATGGAGAATCCATCGTTCTGGTTTTTGGTTGATGTTTGTGTTTCCCTCACCTTCTTTACCACCTTGTTCGGTCCTTCCCACTTTCTCTTGAGATCTCTCCTGTCTCCAGCTGCCTTTGCATTATTCTCTTAGGCCACCGTTGCCATCTCTACTTCTTGAACGAACGTGGTTGTCTTTGTCATTTCCACATATCGTTTTATTTATATCCTTAGACCATCCTTGAATCGGTCTATCTTCTTTTGTTCGGTCGCCACTTGATAACTGGCGAATATGGCCTTCTCCAGGAATTTATTCACGTACTTCTGAACTGATAGTGAACCATGCTCCAGTCTCAGGAATTCTGATTCCAATTTCTTCACCTCTAATTGTGTGCAGTATTTATCCATCATCATGCTCTTCATTTTCTCCCAAGTCAAAGTAGCAACACTCTCTTCTCCTTGGATCGCGTATTCAGTCTCCCACCAGTGGAGTGCCGAATCTAAGAGAGTAGTAGCAGCATAAGTCACTTTCTGTTCCTCCAAGCATTTGCATATCTTAAAGCAGCTTTGCATTTTGGTCATCCAGTTCATTAGAGCAACTGGGCCTTCTGTTCCCCTAAATTCCTTTGGGCTATTGTCATTGAAGGTCTTGAAGCTGTATGCTTTCTCCTTCACTTGATACTCTCTCTTCTCGTACGTTCCCCCTGTCACTAGGGGTTCTTTTTCCCGTTCCTTCGGTAAGTCATGCATGTCTTTAACTGATGATTCCACTTTCTCAGTGGTCTGGAATTGTTCACTAGTCTCTCCTTTTGAGTGATGGATTCTTGTTCCTCTCCTGGTTCTTTGAAACGGTCGCCTAACATGGCTTTCAACATGTTTGGGAGAGTATTTTGGAGTACTTGAGTCATTTGTTCCATCATTACCTCTTCCGTAATAAGGTTTACACCTCCCCCACTCCCTCGGTCTCTCCCTCGGCTTCCCTTTGTTGTGGAACTCCTCTCTCCAGACGTGGTGGCGCTTGAGCTTGCAGTTGTGTTTTGAACTCCTCTCTACGACCTCGTCCCCGACCTTGTCCCGTTAGGGGTAGGTCACCCGAACCTCTTCTCATTGCAGCAGTTCCCAATGATCCACGTGAAACCATTCTGATACAACCGAATATTATTACTATAGTGGCTCTAGTAATACTTGACAAATTATTATTACTATAACATTCATACAAAGCATATAATTCAAGCATTACATAATTTCAATCACCAAAATTGTTAACACCTTTAATGCAAACCATATTATTATATTATATCGAGAGAGAATAAGTATCATACTACAATCAAAATTTGGGGATTCAAAACTCCCCCATAAAATGTTAAAACCATCCTCCAAACTAAAGTAAAAGTATGAGTATCAAGCCAAACATTCTAAAAATAATAAATAAATCAAAATATCTCTCTCGATATCTAGTATCATTCTTAAGGCTCCTCGGGAAGGTAGGGATGTCTGATTGACTGATCGAAGGTCACTGATGGCTTAAAGTTCTACAGTGAGCTCGCTTTTGGACCCATTTTGTAATTTTGGATCCAAGCAGCGAGATACCCTTTCACCACTTCTGCATACTCAGCGGTAACATTCTTACAGAATTGAGCCCTATCCCTTACTCGAGTGCGCCATGACCGAGCAACAACCCTCCGCTCTTGAGCTAACATCAACTTCAAAAAGTCCCTCTCTCCCTGCAGATTATCTCTCACAGTTAACACCTTAAAGTTAGCCTGTTGTAGATTGTAGAGCATACTCTTGGTCCTATCCTTGTCCTAGCGCGAGTAAGCCAACTTCTCTCTCAACTCTGCTACCTTTTCTTGAGCAGTCTCTAACTTTCCTTGGGATATAGACAGCCTGTCCTTCAATACGCCGATATCTCCGTGTAGGGTTTCTATCATTTCTTCCATATCGGTGCGCGTGGGAGGTGGTGCTACCAAAGATCTCTCTCGAGCTGACCCTTGCGTTGGATTACTCCTTGAAGACGTCGGACTGTCGCCTCTAGGTATACGATTCCAACTGGGGTCACACTAGTGTGGAGGCTATCAACACTCTCACCGTGCGGTCTTAGTCCGAATGGTACCCTCCGTCCTCTAGCTCCACGCCCGCGCCCACGTCCCCTCGCCCTAGCGTGATAAGTGTACACCATTTTCCTACAAAACAACGAGGAAAAACACTAAATCACACATCCATAAAAATCAAACTTAAAGGTAACGCACATCAGTCACGTATAATGTTAAACACCTCACCTGTTTAAGCTTAGGCTAACAGAAATTCTTAACCTATTTCTCTTAAACTAGCGCTCTGATACCAACTTGTAACACCCCAATTTTTTTTTTCGAAAAGAAGCGTTACGTCTCCTAAAAAGAAATACATCATTAATTAACCTCAATACTAAATACTCCAATTATAAATCCAAAACGTTACAGCAGAAGTCTAAACATCAAATAACAACCATAAAAGTTTACCCGTCCCATACCGGGTAACTAAACCAACCCAAGTAAAATAAAATAAAATACATCGCACCAAGTAAAAGTTTACCCTTGCCTTTATCGACTCCAGAACTGTAACACCCCGAATTTCTTTTGGCCAAATAAGAAGTTGAGGAAAAGAGAAAAAGCCTTTTCTGCGCTGGTCTGCAGAGCGCACAGGTCGTGCGCCCTCCTTCAGATTTTTTGCACGAGTCGTGCGTCGAGGCAGTAGCTCCAGCAGCGTGATTAAATGAATTTTCCCCATTTATTTCATTTCTCACTTCTCTTTCTCTCAAGTATTTCTCTCCCAACTCTCCCTTTCTTCTTTATCTATTCTAGAGTTTCTTCAACCACCAAAACCTTGCCATTTATTGCTAGAGTTGTTAGCACCACCCTTGGTTTCAGTTTGGAAGCTTCAACACCATCTCCATCTTCATCTTCCCCAAGAGGTGAAGGTCTAGATTTTTGGGTTTTCTTCTAAAACCTACTTGGTGAGTTCCTATTATCATTTTACAAACTTTATACATATCAAAGCTTACATTTTGAACTCCTACATATCTCCTTGGGTTTGGATTTAAGTTTATTGCATTTTGACCTAACTTGAGTTTTTGGGAGATTTTAGGGTTCCTAATCTTTTTATGAAATGTAAAGGGTTTCATCTTATTTGAAGTTTTACTTGCACATTTACGTGGGTTACTTGGAAGAATTTATATAAATGTCATTTTATGGTTTTCATTCTTATCAATAGTTAAACTTGAAAATGCATTTTGGTTATAAAATGTTATTGGAACCATATAACTAACTATGGTTGATCACAAATGAAATTGTGACAAGTCTAGACTATTACTAGTGGATCCCTAGGTATTGAGTCGGCTTATATTATTGGGATGTCTATTCCCCTTTTTGTAGCTATGGATGCATTTGACCCTCGGGGGTCTTTGGTACGGTTATATGAGATCGGTTACTAGCCATGGGTCATAATGTAGTCCTAGTGAACGAGTATGACTTGGTTTCCTCGGGGTCCCTCCCTCACATCTTCGTGCGGACCTTCGTTGTTCGTGGCCATGGATTCCAAGTATTTAGCTCATAACTCGGATTGTGGCCTACTTTTGTGTTCCGCTACAATCCTTGGTAAATCGGGTATCCCCCGTCATCGCAGGATGAATTTTTGGACAGATTGTCCTTTCATGATAAAGATTTTCAATTGTAAACCAAAATTCTTGAAAAGATTTACTTCCGTTACAATTGTTTACATATCTTGAAATTATAAATTGTATGTTCTCACTAGGCTTTAAGCCTAACACTTTTTCTCAAATGATATGTATAACAGGTTCCCTTAGCGGTGGGGTGCCACGGCCGTGAGTGACGAGCATGTCTTAGAGGCATTTTTGAGATGACTAGTAGTCGATGTTGGGCATTGTTTAAGTCCCATCTTTAGGTGATTTAGAGTCGACAACCGATGTAATCTATTTATATATGTTTAGATTAGTTTGTTGTTGAGTTCCTTATCCGTTCATAGGTTTTGTAAAGGTTTAGTACTTTTCCCCTTTTTGGGAGGTTTATACCAAATGCGAATGTCATATTGCCTATCTTCCGAAGTTTTATTTTACTCATATTTTTAGGGTGTTTTAAGTTGGTATCAGAGCTCTAGTTTAAGTGAACTAGGCATGAATGTAAGATGTCTAGACTTAGATGAGTATGTTAAGCATTGATTCGTGAGTTTGGGTAGAACTTCTAAGATGGGTTAGTCTTAGAGTCGACAGAAGTTATGTTCATCAAGCGTTATGATGATGGTAACGAGAACCCATATGTGTTATATGTTCATAATCTCACTTAGATAATGTTATTATGAGGATATTTTACGTAAGTGTACTTAGTTTGCTAATGTTATGACAATTGGTAGATGTAGCGGTACGTTTCTTTGTGTTTGTTCCGTTAACATCTTTCTCTTACCTCTTTCTCGTGCTTGTGTAATAGCCATTTCTCATTTATGGTGAACACACGAAGTCGTCAGTTAGACGTCGAAGACCTTCGCGATGATAGTTCGCCAGAGCGGAACCTGGTGGTCAGAGTACCGGCGGTCGTTCCTCCCGGTATGCCACCGATATTTACTAGGGAGGTGGAGCAGGTGCCTCGGGTGAAGTTGGCATCCACCAATCCAGTTGTGTAATTGGCGAACCCTTAAACTGACATGATGGCCAGCATCATGCAAATGGTATCGACGGCTATGGAGAAGCAGCAAGAGGCGTTCATGAAGGTGTTAGAGGATCGCGATGCTAGTCTCAAGAGAAATGAGACGGTCGCGGAGAATGTTGTTGTTCTTGGTTCGGGCGGCACAGGCAATGGGGTTAGAACTGAAGAGCACAGAGTTGTTGGTGCTCCAAGAAGTGGGAAGAGTTGCTCGTACAAATCCTTTCTGGGATGCGGGCCGCCGGAATACTCCAGTTCTGACGACCCCGTTATGTGCGTGAAGTGGATTAGAGCCGTGAAACAAGCTTTCGGCTCCGCCGAATGTGGATACGATCAGAGGGTGCGGTTTGGCACTCAGTTGTTGAGAGATGCGTCACTCACTTGGTGGGATGTTACTCAATCCACCCTCTCTCCTACCGTTTTGGCTCAGTTGTCTTGGGCCGAATTCAAAATAAAGCTTATGGAGGAATTCTGCAGCGAAAGATCGATGGACCGCATCGAAAAAGAGTTTTGGTCCCTAGTGAAGGGAAGCTTGACGGTGAGGGAGTATACCCGTCAATTAATGGAGAAGCTGAGGTTGGTGGGGCATGTGGCCCCAACGGTGAAAGATAAGATGAAGGCCTACCTCAATGGTCTACCCGCGGATATGTTATCCATGGTCCATAATTCTAAAGCTTCTAATCTCCGTGAGATGGTTGAGGAAGCTCAATTTATGGAAGAGATCTTTGCGAGAAGCAAGGCGGAGAAGGCTGTGGTGGTTAATGACAAGAGAAAGTGGGAGAGTAATTCCGCTCCTCCCAAGAGGTATCGACCTTTTGTCGGGAACCGAAACCTCTATAATCAAGAAGCTAGATGGTGCCCGAAGTGTCATAGCAAGCACCATGGAAACTGTAAACCCACTTCTCAACCTTGCTACAAGTGTGGTAAAGTTGATCACATCACCCACGACTGTCCGATCAGAGGGCCTGTCTGCTTTGAGTGCAAGACACCGGGGCACCTGAAGAGAGATTGCCTGAAGCTCAAGTCGGGTAGCGCACCGGAAAGGAGAGAGAACCCATCTATGGTTCCGAGTCGAGCCTTCCAAATGACGGCCGATGAGGCCAAGGCATCCGTCGACGTGGTATCGGGTACGTTTCTCCTAAACTCCGTACCTGCTCGTGTATTATTCGATTCGGGTGCTAGTTTCTCTTTTGTATCTGAATTGTTTCGTCAGAAGCTTGCCATGCCACTAATAGTATAGAGAGTGTGTTAGTAGTAGAGATAGCGGATGGTAGTCAAGTCCTAATCCGCGATGTCTTGAAGGAGTGTACTCTCGGAATCGAAGGGAGAGAGTTCTCGATCGATTTGATGTCGATGATTATTGGGGGTTTTGATGTGGTGGTCGTCATGGATTGGTTGTCAAACAATCATGTCGAGATTTTATGCTCAAAGAAATTGATCCGACTTCCCAATCCTAATGGCGAAGTTTTAGTGATCTATGGTGAGAAGAGGAAGGGTGATGTAGCAATCATCACCATGGCAAAGGCGCGCAAGTGCTTGGTGAAAGGATGCTCATCCTTCCTAGCCTATGTGATCGACGTCAAACTCGAGAAGTCAAAGCTTGAAGATGTGAAGATTGTGCGGGAGTTTCCCGACGTCTTTCCGGACGACTTGCCCGGGTTACCACTCGATCGTCAAGTGGAGTTTCGGATTGATCTTGTGTCGGGAGCAGCTCCGATTGCTAGAGCTCCTTACCGTTTGGCACCATCGGAGATGCAAGAGATGATGGCACAACTCCAAGAGCTTTTGGAGAAGGGTTTCATAAGACCGAGCTCGTTGCCTTGGGGAGCTCCGATCTTGTTTGTCAAGAAGAAGGATGGCACGATGAGGATGTGCATCGATTACCGTGAGTTGAACAAAGCAACAGTGAAGAACAAGTACCCGCTTCCAAGGATAGACGACTTGTTCGATCAACTCCAAGGAGCGGGGTGTTTTTCCAAGATCGACTTACGTTCGGGTTATCACCAGGTGAAGGTAAGAGAAGAAGACGTTCCGAAGACCGCTTTTAGAACGCGTTATGGCCATTACGAGTTCCTCGTGATGCCATTTGGTCTAACTAACGCACCGACGGTATTTATGGACTTAATGAACAGGGTGTGCCAACCTTTTCTTGACAAGTCGGTCATTGTGTTCATCGATGACATACTCGTGTACTCCAAGAGCGAGACAGAACACGAGCAACACCTACGCGAGGTTCTCGAAGTGTTGCGGAAAGAAAGATTGTACGCCAAGTTTTCCAAGTGTGATTTTTGGCTTGAAGAAGTGCAATTCTTGGGTCACGTGATCACTCGAGACGGAGTGAAAGTGGACCCCTCCAAGATATAAGCCATGTTGAATTGGGAGCCTCCCAAGAGACCGTCCGAGATCCGAAGTTTCTTAGGTCTGGCCGGTTATTACCGAAGATTTATTCAAGACTTTTCGAAAATCACTTCTTCCTTGACGGCTTTAACTCGGAAGAATGTGTAGTTCGAGTGGACCGAAACGCAAGAGAAGGCGTTCCGGGTTCTTCAAAAGAAGTTGTACGAAGCCCCAATTTTGTCGTTACCCGAAGGGTCGGATGACTTCATGGTCTATAGCGACGCTTTGAAGATGGGTTTGGGTTGTGTGTTGATGCAAAGGGGCAAGGTAATTGCTTACGCATCGAGACAACTCAAGATTCATGAGAAGAATTATCATACCCATGATCTGGAGTTAGCGGCGGTGGTGTTCGCCTTGAAGCTTTGGCGACACTACCCCTATGGCACGAAATGTACTCTCTTCACGGATCATAAGAGCCTAAAGTATGTCTTTGATCAAAAAGAGTTGAATATGAGGCAAAGGCGGTGGCTCGAGTTGCTCAAGGATTATGATTGTGAATTGCTTTACCATCCCGGTAAGGCGAACGTAGTGGCCGATGCGTTAAGTCGGAAGGACTATAGCGGAAGTATTCGGGCCACCCATTCAAGAATTGAGTTAGTGTCTAGTCTTGTTGAAAAGAGCAAGACATTGCAGTTAGAAACATTGTTGAAAGAGAATCTCAAGGAGGAAGTCATGACAAAACAACGTGTGCTCTTAACGGAAGATAGCCGTGGGGTAAAACTGTTCAATGGTCGTGTGTGGGTGCCCAAAGTTGGGGGTAACCGTGAACTACTTCTTGAAGATGCCCACAAGTCCAAGTATTCCATTCATCCGGGAAGTACAAAGATGTACCGAGATTTAAAGTTGCTTTATTGGTGGCCGGTGATGAAGCTCGATGTGGCACGTTACATAGAGCGATGTGTGACGTGTTTACAAGTGAAGGTCGAACACCAACGACCGTATGGGAGTCTTCAGTCCTTAGAGATTCCTGAGTGGAAGTGGGAGCATATTACCATGGACTTCGAGATGAAGTTGCCTAAAACTCTTCGAGGTCACGATACCATTTGGGTAGTAGTCGATAGATTGACAAAGAGCGCTCACATTCTAGCCATGCGCGAGACCTTACCGATGGACAAGTTAGCAAAACTCTACATCGACGAAGTGGTCTCGAGGCATGGTGTACCCTTGTCGATCGTGTCGGATCGCGACAGTCGGTTCACCTTGAATTTTTGGGATGGTTTTCAGAAAGACCTAGGTACGCGAGTGAAGTTGAGTACGGCTTACCATCCACAAACCGACGGGCAAAGCGAGAGAACGATCCAAACGTTGGAAGACATGTTGAGGTCTTGTGTCATCGATTTCGGGGGTAGTTGGGACTCTCACCTACCTTTGGTGGAGTTTGCGTACAACAATAGCTACCACTCGAGTATTGGAATTGCACCATTCGAGGCGTTGTATGGGCGAAAGTGTCGAACTCCCGTGTGTTGGCTTGAAGCGGGAGAGAAGCAATTTGTTGGGCCCGAAATCGTGCAAGAGACGGCCGATAAGGTCAAGGGCATTCGTGAAAGATTGAAAGCATCCCAGGATCGGCAGAAGAGCTATGCCGATAAGAAGAGGCGGCCGATGGAGTTTCAACTGGGCGACCGTGTGATGCTCAAGGTGTCGCCATAGAAGGGCATCATCAGGTTCGGAAAGCGTGGGAATCTGAGTCCCTGTTTCCTTGGACCTTTCAAGGTTGTTAAGCGAGTGGGTTTGCAAGCCTACCAATTAGATCTGCCGCCAGAGTTGAACAGAATCCACAACACGTTTCACATATGTTACCTTCGGAAGTGTTTGGCAGATGAGGATAGCGTCATTCCTCTCTCCAAGCTAAGAGTGGACGAGGGTAACCGTTGTGTAGAAGAACCCGACGCTATCTTAGAGAGGAAGTCTAAGAAATTGCGTCACAAGGATGTCACTATGGTCAAGGTGCAGTGGAAGCATCATCGGGGAGCCAAGTTGGGGAGGATTGTAACACCCTGAAGCATCATATAGTTGGGATTTCGGGGACTAAATCATCTCCAAGTTGGGGAGGATTGTAACACCCTGAATTTCGTTTGGCCAAATAAGAAGTTGAGGAAAAGAGAAAAAGCCTTTTCTGCGTTGGTCTGCAGGGCGCACGGGTCGGGCGCCCTCCTTCAGATTTTTTGCACGGGTCGTGCGTCGAGGCAGTAGCTCCAGCTGCGTGATTAAATGAATTTTCCCCATTTATTTCATTTCTCACTTCTCTTTCTCTCAAGTATTTCTCTCCCAACTCTCCCTTTCTTCTTTATATATTCTAGGGTTTCTTCAACCACCAAAACCTTGCCATTTATTGCTAGAGTTGTTAGCACCACCCTTGGTTTCGGTTTGGAAGCTTCAACACCATCTCCGTCTTCATCTTCCCCAAGAGGTCAAGAACTAGATTTTTGGGTTTTCTTCTAAAACCTACTTGGTGAGTTCCTACTATCATTTTACAAACTTTATACATATCAAAGCTTACATTTTGAACTTCTACATATCTCCTTGGGTTTGGATTTAAGTTTATTGCATTTTGACCTAACTTGAGTTTTTGGGAGATTTTAGGGTTCCTAATCTTTTTATGAAATGTAAAGGGTTTCATCTTATTTGAAGAGAAATGAAGTTTTACTTGCACATTTACGTGGGGTACTTGGAAGAATGTATATAAATGTCATTTTATGGTTTTCATTCTTATCAGCAGTTAAACTTGAAAATGCATTTTGGTTATAAAATGTTATTGGAACCATATGACTAACTATGGTTGGTCACAAATGAAATTGTAACAAGTCTAGACTATTACTAGTGGATCCCTAGGTATTGAGTCGGCTTATATTATTGGGATGTCTATTCCCCTTTTTGTAGCTATGGATGCATTTGACCCTCGGGGGCCTTTGGTACGGTTATGTGAGATCGGTTACTAGCCATGGGTCATAATGTAGTCCTAGTGAACGAGTATGACTTGGTTTCCTCGGGGGCCCTCCCTCACATCTTCGTGCGGACCTTCGTTGTTCGTGGCCATGGATTCCAAGTATTTAGCTCATAACTCGGATTGTGGCCTACTTTTGTGTTCCGCTACAATCCTTGGTAAATCGGTTATCCCCCGTCATCGCAAGATGAATTTTTGGACAGATTGTCCTTTCATGATAAAGATTTTCAATTGTAAACCAAAATTCTTGAAAATATTTACTTCCGTTACAATTGTTTACATCTTTTGAAATTATAAACTGTATGTTCTCACTAGGCTTTAAGCCTAACACTTTTTCTCAAATGATATGTATAACAGGTTCCCTTAGCGGTGGGGTGCCACGGTCGTGAGTGACGAGCATGTCTTAGAGGCATTTTTGAGATGACTAGTAGTCGATGTTGGGCATTGTTTAAGTCCCATCTTTAGGTGATTTAGAGTCGACAACCGATGTAATCTAGATATATATGTTTAGATTAGTTTGTTGTTGATTTCCTTATCCGTTCACAGGTTTTGTAAAGGTTTAGTACTTTTCCCCTTTTTGGGAGGTTTATACCAAATGTGAATGTCATATTGCCTATTTTCCGAAGTTTTATTTTACTCAGATATTTAGGGTGTTATAAGAACCTTCTGATCCTGAGATGTATACTATAGTCAGCTAAATAGCTCAGTGAGTTCATGGTTTGTATGCCATCACACACATTAAATATATAATGTCAAGTAAAAAGAGTGACATGCAAGATTTATGCTATCCATTGAGATCACTCAACACTATTCCATTGGGTAGGGACCTGCCAAGTCACATGCATTCCCTGGGCGTGTAGGTTCACAAAGAACTAACCGCCCATCCCGGGTCGTGCCTCCCCTAAATGTGACATATCGAGTCGATATCCATACCCCGGTTAACGCACCATGTTAACCCCAAACCCAAACCATATGCATGCAAATTAATGTTAAATGAATATAACAAATTTTTCATGCTTGCACCATAAATAAATCAAATGCACGTAAATCACCAATTAAAAATAACGTGCTATTAACACCTCAATAAAACATGCATATAAAATATCACACCTCATACATGTAAAAATATTTAATACATATGTATACATCCCAGTGAAATCTCGTGAAAGACTCACCTGATAATGCCGATTCGTTAGAACATCTCTCCAAATAACAACCTACATTTATAGACACAATAATACCCATTAACGTCTATATTTCTCCAAAAGTCAACTAACGATTAACCTCGGTCAACCATTAATTATACTCCTAATTGTCCACTAAAATTTAATAATTAACTAATCCAATTTGATTGCGTCAAATCGTAAACGTCACGACATCTCGATGTCCCAAAAACTAATTTAAAATCCCTTAATAATTTAGAGTTACTCCCTTTATAAATAAAAAATACTAAAAGAATATATTTAATTAAATATATAAATTTCAGAAATTTATTTAATTAATAAATCATTACCAAAATTAAATTAATTATCAACCAAATAAATTAATTTAGAATAATTCTAGTTGGGTTTTCTAAACTAATTAAACAATTATAAACTTCTTTGGACCCTTCACAAGTCCACCAGGTCAGGCCCAATGCTCCTTTAACAGCCCATTAACCACCTACTGCCGGAAAGTCTCCGGAGCACATCATCGGCGCCGGCAGACGTCGCTTTTCCGGCGAGTTCGTCGGTTTTCCGGCGAGCTCAATGTTTTGGACCGTTTGGCTTCGTTTCTCATCCGTTTTCGACGATTCTTTTTCCTAAATTTTAGTTTTTCGATTCCTCATATTTTAGAAAGAAGAATCGCACAAAAACTTGGAGTTTTGAGGGAGATGCTTATGTTTAAAGTTTCGGTTTTTACCGAAAACTATAATTTCTACGTTTTGATCGATTTAACAACCTTCCGGTTATCCAATCGGCTTCAAAACGTATCTGGGTTTACCTATACCCATTACTAACATCTCCATTAAGTTTAGAAATTTATTTAATTAATAAATCATTACCAAAATTAAATTAATTATCAAACAATTAAATTAATTTAGAATAATTCTAGTTGGGCTTTCTAAACTAATTAAACAATTATAAACTTCTTTGGACCCTTCACAAGTCCACCAGGTCAGACCCAATGCTTCCTTAACAGCCCATTAACCACCTACTGCCGGAAAGTCTCCGGAGCACATCGCCGGCGCCGGCAGACGTCGCTTTTCCGGCGAGTTCGTCGGTTTTCCGGCGAGCTCAATGTTTTGGACCGTTTGGCTTCGTTTCTCATCCATTTTCGACGATTCTTTTTCCTAAATTTTAGTTTTTCGATTCCTCATCTTTTAGAAACAAGAATCGCATGAAAACTTCGAGTTTTGAGGAAGATGCTTATGTTTACAGTTTCGGTTTTTACCGAAAATGATAATTTCTACGTTTTGATCGATTTAACAACCTTCCAGTTATCCAATCGGCTTCAAAACGTATATGGGTTTACCTATACCCATTACTAACATCTCCATTAAGTTATTTTTGGGTTCTATAGAGAATACATACCTTAATCTGGCGGATCGTTACCGAAAACGAAGCTTCGAGAATTCTCCTCGTGGACCGTTCACCAAGATTCCGACACCGACTCTTCCGAAATGCCGACAATGAAAAACACCAAAAACACCAACCGACCCCCTATATTTATAGTCAGATTTTCTCCACCGAAATATGGAAGGAGAAATCACCATTAATGCCTTTAATCCCTTCCATATTTCGAATTTCGATATTTGCAAAACTGGTCCCTCGCCATCACTATTTCACGATTTAACTCCCTATTTTAAATAGTTTCCTAAATAAAAATTCAATCAATTTTAATTGATTGATGCTCCACCGAAAATAAACACTTCCCATATTTCTTTTATTTATTATATTATTTTTTTTAAACTTTCACGAATTTAAAATCTAAAATCTAAAATAATTTCTTAAAATTTTTATTTCATTTATATTCAACTTTCCAAAATTTTGGATGTTGCACAAAGGAAAAAGCTGATATCATTGTTATTCAAATATATGTCGATGACATAATTTTCGGTTCAACAAACCCGAAGTATTTTAAGAACTTTTCTGCTCTAATGGTGTCTAGATTTCAAATGAGTATGATGGGAAAGATGAATTTCTTTCTCAGATTACAAGTTAGACAATTTTCTACGGGGATTTTTATAAACTAATTGAAGTACATTTATGATATTTTGAAGAAATTTAAAATAAAAAATTGGACTCCTATTTCAACCCCGATGACACCGGGAACTAAGATTGGAGCTGATCTTTCGGGAAAAGTTGTTGATCTTAGAACCTATAGAGGAATGATCGGTTCTTTAATGTATTTAACGGCTAGTAGGCCAGATATTATGTTCTCTACATGTTTATGTGCTCGATATCAAGCTTCGCCTAGATGATCCCATCTCTCGACGGTCAAGCGCATATTTAGATATATGAAGGGGACTGCAGACCTTGGTTTGTGGTATCCTAAAGATGCTAGTTTTGACCTAACAGCGTATTCAGACGCAGATCATGCAAGTTGTATGCTCAACATGAAAATCACATCGGGTCACATTCAATTTCTGGGAGACAAGCTCGTTACATGGGCGTCAAAGAAACAATTATGTGTTTCCACATCAACCGCTGAAGCAGAGTATGTAGCTGCTACAAGTTGCTGGTCTCAAGTATTGTGGATGTGCACACAACTTCGAGACTATGGATTCCATTTCAACAAAATACCAATATACTGTGTTTCGAAGAGTGCCATAGCGATATCTGCTAATCTTGTTCAGCACACGAAATCAAACCATATAGATGTGCGGTATCACTTCATCAAGGATAATGTCGAAAGGTACTATTTGAACTTTACTTTGTAAACACGGATTATCAACTTGCTGATTATTCACTAAACCTTTGGACGAAAAGAGATTTAGTTTTCTCATTTCGAAATTAGGTATGTTGAATCTTAAAAATAATCTGTATTTACCTAGTACAGTTTGATTTTGTAAATTGTCTTCATTTCTTTATTCTTTTGTCTACATGATATCTGCACTGAAGGTTTGCTAATGATTTCAGGGGGAGTGAGACAAAGATTAGGTGATCTACTTTCTAGGGGTAGTTAGAGAATTTTTGCATTTGATATGTTTTGATATATTTTTGTGAATGCAACATTTCAGAGGGAGTACGGAAAATAGACTTCTGAATACATCAGTTTAGAACTCGTACCTATGAGATAAGAATGGTGGTTTCTGAATACAATAGTTCAGGACCCGGTATTCAAAGATCAAGTTTGACTTCTAAACATAACAGTTTAGGACTCATACTTCAAGTATCAAAAGAGATTGTGTACTCCGATACATCAAAAAAGATGATCAACCTTCAAGGGGGAGTATATATTATTCGTACTAACTAATATTGCAAATGCATATTTTCAGGGGGAGTAAATGACTTCTGATTAAATCAGAGCAGAACTCGTGTTTCAAAGTTTTTCCTTGACTAAGACTTTATTTCTTTGACGATTTTTTAACTACTTGCAAATTTTGAGGGGGAGCTTATAAAATTTATGGTTAGTTAATCATGACTTGAGGAGGAGCTATGAATGTTATATTCATAATTTCACTTTCAAACAGTCTGGGACTGTTAATTTGATTGTTTGAAAGAAGGACAACTTTTAAATATGAAAACATGTTTCTAAATGTTCAAACCACTTCTCTATTCACAAAAGATTTCATGAATTTAGAAGTGTGTAATTTTAAAATGTTTTCAGTTATGAGCTTTAATGTTTCACTAACCGTGAGTTTCCAAAGATAAATACTTGTGTATTATCTTTTCCATATATTATCAAATATTCATACACACCGGTTTAGTATTTCTTTTGACTATGTTCTTACCATGTCTCAAAAATGAAACTATTTTTCGATGGTAAGACACTCCTTTTGTATATTCAATGTTTGTTGAGCGTTAATTCATTCAAAGGGTTTCTTTCATGACTTGTCTATTCTTGTTCATATAGACAACATCCAATTTTTCATGACCTAAGCTTTCATTAATAAATCATTCATATTTGATCTTTTCCATACATTATCAGATTCTCAAAACATATCTATTGATTTCACTTCGTTCATTCCATTTCCTTGTTTTTTTAGAAAATCTTCCATGTTCAAAATGCTCAAATCTTCATGATTATCTTATTGGGCATACGTTTATCTGACATATGTATTTCATCTTACTGTGCTTTAACTGTTCAAGTTAAACGATTGAGCAACATTATGCTTATTAGGACAAATTCATGGGATCAATGTGTGAGATTAAAAGAACTTCTATGGATTCACGATAACCAGTGTTTCCTACCCAAGAAGTTATCCTTTAGTGATCGAGAAGCGAGGGGTCAATATCTGAGTGTGGGTGTGTGATGAGATAAAATGAAAAGAGAGTTTGGTTAGAAATAAGCTTAAATGATAAAAAGAAAGAGAGTGTGAGAACAGAGTTAAAAGAATATCATAAATCTACACCAAAACTTTTTTTGAGTCGGGCAGCCACATCTACTGTTGGTTCACATTCTTTGGTGACCTTCATTGAAACAGGCACTAGCCCATTCCAACTGTTGCTTTAAACACCACCATCTACTCATCTTTTCCCAACAAAAAAGATATTTCATATTTTATTGGGGACACATCACATACGCTATCTAATCTTCATTTGGAAGAGGTGGATATTTAAAAAGAAGGAAGTCTGCCCCATCTTCGTATTTCGATCATACACAATTGCGTCCGTGTAATACAATTGTTGTCTTAGTGGTTTACATATTTTGAGCCTAATATAGCACAAAATGCTTAAATTCTTTCATACACAAGCACGTACACACAGAAAATTTGTTTTTCTGTCAAAACGTTCATAGAATTACCTTGTGTTATTCAATGATTGAATGGAAGACCTGTGGAGTGAACATCAATAAAACTTCTTGTACAATACATTTGTTGTACTAAGTAGCTTCGTGCTGCATACAGGCATCTCTAACTGATTCATTTATTGATTCAAGTTACATTCTTATTTGTTTGAATTTGCAAAGATTCGGATGAATACATTTATGAATTAACGGATGTTCAGATGATTATATGGAAAGATCAGTTGGTCAAAAATCGGAAGAGTACATTTCTTGAATAAGTTTTGATGATTTCTATACTCTACATCATCAAAAATGGGGAGAAATAATTTCAAGAAATGTTGTCTGGAGAACAGATTGTGAAAGTTACGGGAAGATATTGTCAAGAAATGAAAGTTTTTGAAAGCTCAATCTCAAAGATTTGTGGAGAATGTATAGAGTGAAAGAGAAAAGTTCAAAAGTTCAAGATAGATTGTTAAAGATTACTGAAATTTTCTTTGAAGATTATCTGCTAAAGCAAAAGTGTGTTGAATCCGAAGATAATTTCTTTTCTAAAGTCTGAAAGAGGTTGCTAACTTGCTATACACCTTGGGGGAGATCGTTAAAAATTCTTGAAGAAGATATTCACAGACTTTGGGGGATAATATTGCAAACCTGAAGATTTTTCAAAGAAAGGAAGAGATTGTTACAGTTTTTGAAGTTGATCAGTGTTATTTACGAAAGATTGTTAGATCACAGATTTATTGGATTCAAGATCATCCAATCTGAAGTTTGGAATCTGAAGCTAAAGCTGAAAAGTCGCTCTCGATATTAGTGTAATGTTAAGTTTGTAATAAATGTCAAAGTTAATTATTGTGTTAATTATAGTATTTTATATTAGTCCTAAATATCTAATTAATAGATATTTAGTTTAGATATTAGTTTTAGATATTTTGTTTAAAACATAATATCTAGTTTAGATATTATGTGTAGAGAGATTAGTTAGGTGAGATCTCTTATCAGATCTCACAATCTCTCATACAACACACACAACACACATCCATCAACAAAGAGAAAAGAGAGAATACTGAGAGAGAGCTTATCGAAGAACATCAACCTTGTAATCATCGTTTGTAATCGAAACAGGTTGGTTTATCATCTATATGTTTGTTGTTTGATTATCTGGTAAAGATCGTGTTCAATCACACGGACCGACAATTGGTATCAGAGATTAAACCAGATCAAAATCAAACTTTTAAAAAGTCTCTGTGTTCTTCATCTTCAAGAACACTGTGACATCGATGAAAATTGTCAAAAATTGGTTGTTTTTGAAATCAAAAGGTTGTAAGGTGTTGTAGTTGATAAGGCGATCGTTTTGTCAAAGTTTGGTGCTGTAAATCGATTTCTAGACTGGTCAATTTGGGATTTACAGACCCGATTTTTCGAGAAGAACACATACCGGTCTCAACACCGGTCGAAGTCTACACTCCAGTCACACTCACATTCTCAACATCGGTCGAAACTCCTATCCGGTCGCTACACTACTCCGGCCAATCAAATCACCCGGTCAAAGTTTCCACCCCGGTCGCTCAACACCCCGGTCATAACACCGGTCGAACATCAGTCCGGTCAGGACACCGGTCGACGCAACAGTCCGGTCGAAGGAGTCTGGTCATAGCAAATGTTTGGTCGAACATCGATCCGGTCAAGCATCACTCCGGTCAGCAGGACCCCGGTCGACTCCATATTTTGCGCCAATAACGACTAGCGCAAACCTCCAGTTCGCGCCATTAACTACTCGCGCAAAACTCCTTTCGCGCGACCAACTGCTCACGCAAATCTTCAACTCGCGCGACCTATTTCTCACGTAAACTTCGTTTTGCGCCAATATTTAGTCGCGCAAAGTTCCATTTCTCGCGACCCACCTCTCACGCAAAGTTTGACTTTTGTGCCAACCTTACTTAGCGAAAATTGTGCTTTTTGCGCCAGTTCCAGACTTAGTCGTTTTGTTCAGTATTTATCTGATTTTTTCTGGACTAACATTCATTACAAGTTCCTTATTGCACATCAAATCAAACAGGATGACATCCAGAAAAGCTCTAGCTATCGGAACTGACACAAAGCTATCAGTACTCTTCAGGGGAGAGTATGAACAGTGGAAAGATCGGTTCATGGACTTCATTGAAAGACATGATTTTGGTGTATTAATCAGGAAATCCTTAAAAGAAGGAGTTATGGCACCTGTTTGGAGGACTCCTCTAGAGGGAACTGATGAGCAACCATATCAACTTAAGTTTGAAGATCTAGATGGTGAAAACCTAAAGAGAGCAAAAGCTGATAGATTAGCAAAGTCTTATATTCTTCAAGGCATTCCAAATGAAATATATGTGAAGATAGACAGCTATAAAGCCTCTGGCAAAGAGATGTGGGATCAGCTAGAGAAAATGATGATAGGTTCAAAGGTTGGGAACCAACTTAAGATATCCAACTGCCTAAACAACTATGAAGAATTCAAAGGCAGAGTTGGAGAATCTCTAGAAAAAACTTACGACATATTTGTGACCTTGCTGAACGAGTTAAGCAAGAACAAGCTCAATAAATCACAGATAGAGCTGAATGTCAAATTCCTGAGCATCCTCTAGCCTGAATGGAAAAGATTTAGAAGGCAGATGAAGCAAATCAAATATCTGAACG
Organism: Arctium minus; assembly: GCA_954870635.1. Lineage (NCBI taxonomy): Eukaryota > Viridiplantae > Streptophyta > Magnoliopsida > Asterales > Asteraceae > Arctium > Arctium minus. Next base: position 66,406,454 of record OX941080.1, on the reverse strand, counting down.
ATATTCCACTTCACAAGGTGTATGAAACCCTCAAGCAGAATGAGGAAGAGGTGGATGAGATCATGGATGAAAAGAGACAGGGTGAGAAGACAGTTGCTGACTCAGTTGCTCTTGTTGTGAATCAGAAGAAGAAGAAGATGGTTGTGTCTGAATCAGATAATGTTGAAGCGAACTCTGACTCTGACGACTGTGAACAACTAAAGCAGGCTATGCTTATGTTAACTAAGGCTTTTCAAAAGAAGTTCTACACAAAACCGAGATCAAACAGTCAGAGGTATACATCTGGTCCGAGCAACTATATTCACAAGGAGAGTTTTGAAGGAAAGAGGTTAGAGGAGAGGAAGCCAGAAGAGAGAAGGTATAAAGCAGAAGAGATCAAATATCCAGAACCTCCAACGTGCTACAACTGTGGTAGACCTGGACATTTTGCAAAAGACTGCCGAAGACCCAAAGTCCAGAACTCCGACTACTACAAGAACAAAATGCTTCTTGCCAAGCAACAAGAAGCCGGAAAGGCATTGATGATAGAAGATGAGTTCTGGATTGATCAATCTGACGAAGAAGATGAGAATGAAGAGAAGGATGAGAAAGCGCATCTATGCTTCATGGGCAAGATGGAAATAGATGCTGAAGCAGATTCCGATGAATATGACAACGAAGAGGTATGTGATTTAGATAAATCAGATTTCTTAAATCAAATGCATGCCATGATGTTAAAACTCCAAGAATTAGAGTCAAAACTTAAACGAGAAAAGGGTGTTATTATTGAACAAAACCATTCAATACAGAAGTTTAGCAATGACCTTGCTGAGAAGAAAGTATTGATTGAGACTTTACACAAAAACAATGACACCAGCGCAAAAGAACAGACCATAATTCTTAAAGAGGTTACTGAAACAAAGTCTAAATTGAGAAAGAATGAGTTTGATTTCAAAGAGCTTACGAAATTGCATTCTTCAACTTCCAACGAAAACATATCTTTACTTGCAAAATTAAAAGCTTTGGAAGAGAAGTTATACACAATAGGTCAAACTGAACAAACCATTCATCTAAACAAACCCAAAGAGGACATAGAAGGTTGGGGACTCGGATACGAGAATCCTCACTACCTTAAAAAGGGTATATCTGAAGTGCCAGCACTTTATGATCTTACATTTTTGAAACTAGCTCGAAGATTCCCTAAGCTTAAAGTTTTCTGGACTGGACTATCTAAAGAGGATGAAGCCAAGGAAACTGAAAAACGAAAGAAATCATCTAAAGTTCACCTTCCATTTTATTATACGAAGCTGAATAATAGTTATAATGATGATCCAATATATCAAAAGAAATCTCTTTCAAATGACTTCTTTCAGAGTTATTCTGTAAAAGAAATGGAGGCAAAGCCTATTAAAGGTAAAATTTACGTCCCTCCTCTCGTGTTGGAAAGTAAAATTTCTGAACTTGAGAAATCTTTAGCAGATGAAAGACTCTTGATTGAGATTGAACAAAAAGTGTTTTCAACTGTGCTTAAAAATTTTGTTCTTTCTAAGGCTTCAAAATCTAAAGATAGTTTTGGTCTAGCTGATGGAGGGTATGATTTTCTAAACTCTGACGGTGGTTTGGATGATTGTTTTGATCAATTTGATTTTAATTCCAAACTTCCTAATCATTTATCTTTTGTTGTGAAATCCTTGGGAAAAACTAGTATGTTTGTAAAAAGTGCAAAATAAACAAAAGTTGATAAATCAGTCTCTGTGAACACTAAGAATGCTAAAGGCAAGAATAAATCTTAGCATTCACAGAAACTGAGCACTACTGGTAACCCAAAGAAGAAGCATTCGTTTGTTTCTCAAATATCTAACTCACAAGTTTCAAATGTTTTAGATCTGAGCAAGCAAAAGCCAGGAGTTAAATCTCAATGGCAACCAAAACAGGAGATTGACAAGACTGATAAATCTTTTTGTAGTGTTGATTGTAACAAGACTACACCTAGTAAAGATGTTTTGATTGCTGATGTTGCTATTTTGAAGCCAAAACTTGTCGTTTCACGCAAGAAATACTCTATGAATCAATTATTCCAGTTATCTTTATCTGCAAGAAAGTCTTTATATTATGATAAACATGTTTATGCTTCTTGTCAAGATTCTGATGTTTGGTATGGCACTTATCATGTTCACTCTTATAATTCAAATTCTTCATTTGATTCTCAAAAGAAGAAAGGACCCAAATTTCAATGGGTGCCTAAAACATGTGCTAACACTGTAGGACCTATCTTTAAGCGGGTACCTAAATCTCTTGTTTCGTAATTTCTCATGTGCAGACCCGTCATATGTGGTACTTGGATAGCGGGTGTTCCAAGCATATGATAGGGCAGAAAGAGATGTTGTCCAATTATAAAGATAAATATTGCGGGACAGTTAGGTTTGGCAACTACCAGTTTTCACCAATACTGGGATATGGTGATATGGTACACGACAAAGTCACGATTACGAAGGTGAGCTATGTTGAAGGCTTAACACACAACCTTTTCAGTATAGGTCAGTTTTGTGACAAAGGCTTAGAGGTACATTTCAATTCCAAGAGGTGTTCTGTTCGCACTGGAAAAGGCGAGGAACTCAATTGGTCGGCACTCGAACGTCCGACCTCTACACAATCAATTTGTCAAACGTCCAGACTGACAAGCAGGTTTGTCTACTCTCGAAAGCCTCGATGCAACAAAGCTGGTTATGGCATCGACGACTCTCTCACCTTAATTTTTGGTACATCAACAAACTGGTCAGTGGAAATTTAGTGCACGGACTTCCTGAACTCAAGTACGAAAAAGAACATATGTGTGCAGCGTGTGAAAAAGGAAAGATGAAGAGAGCTCCACACAAACCAAATCCTGAACCGAGTACCAGCGCTCTATTAGAGTTGTTGCATATGGATCTCTGTGGTCCAATGCGAACGCAAAGCTTAGGTGGAAAGAAATACATTCTAGTTATCGTGGACGATTATTCGCGATACACGTGGGTCAAATTTCTACGTTCAAAAGATGAGACACCTGATGTTCTCATTACATTCCTGAAGATGACCCAGGTGAATCTGCAGAAACCAGTCAAGCTTCTCAGAACAGACAACGGCACAGAGTTCAAGAACAAAACAATTCAAGAATATCTCGAATCGGTCGGAATATCACATCAATACTCTGTTGCTCGTACGCCTCAACAGAATGGAGTTGTCGAAAGAAGAAATTGTACGCTAGTCGAGGCTGCTCATACTATGCTAAGTCAATCTGACTTACCTCTATTTCTGTGGGCTGAAGCTCTATCGACTGCGTGCTACACTCAGAATCGTTCCATGATACACCACAGATTCAAGAAGACTCCTTATGCGTTAATCAACAACCGAACACCGACAATCAAATATTTTCATTCATTTGGGTGTAAGTGTTATGTTCTAAACGATAGAGAGAGTCTGAACAAGTTCAGTACCAAGGCGGACGAAGGCATCTTCATTGGTTATTCCTCTACATCTACTGCATTCCGTGTATATCTGAAGAAGTCAAAAACAGTTGTTGAAAGCGTAAACGTCACATTTGATGAAGAGATGGCTTCTGAACACGTCTGTTCAGGACCCGTGATAACAGGAGTACTAGCTTCTGGGCAAATCAGTCTAGAACCTGCGTCTCAACTGAACAAATCAGATGGAGCATCAACGTCTACTAATCATTTATCTGATTTAGATTTATTATTTGAACTATTTTATGATGAATTTCTTGGATCTAATGTGAAGAAATCTGTTGTGGTTGACAGGATGGAAGACTCAACGACTACTCATCCAACCAGTTCAGATATCTCTACTGAATCGAACTCCCCGATTCAACAAGAAATTCCAGTTCAAATGCCGACTCCAACAGTTGAAGCTGTGACAAATAATGAAGAGACAGAAGTTACTAAAACAGTAGGATGTTCTGTACAGACTGATCTACAGACTCACCAAGCTGTACCCGCTGAGCCTTCTGCACCTACTACTTCAACTGAAACCATCATTCCTCCTGAACAACCTGAAGAAGGTACAAGTGGATTCTTAGATGATAATATTGATATATATTCATATAATCCACTCCCTCATGAACATAAATGGACCAAAGAGCACCCGATAAGCCAGATCATTGGCGATCCAACAAAACCGATGCAAACTAGGTCAACTTCAATGAATATGTGTATGCATGAATCCTTTCTGAGCAAGATTGAGCCAACTCGCGTATCCGAGGCTCTTGCCGATTCAGACTGAGTGACTGCAATGCAAGAAGAGCTGAATCAGTTCGAAGCACTTCAAGTCTGGAGACTCGTACCCAAACCTCAAGGTAAAACCATTATAGGTACGAAATGGGTTTTCAAAATCAAGAAAGATGAAGATGGTACTGTTATCAGAAATAAAGCACGACTTGTTTCCAAGGGATACAGGCAAGAAGAAGGAATAGATTACGATGAGACTTATGCTCCTGTGGCGCGTTTAGAGGCAATTCGAATGTTTCTAGCCTACGCAGCCCACAAGAACTTCACGGTCTTTCAAATGGACGTGAAGACAGCATTTCTGTATGGCATTCTCAACGAAGAAGTCTACGTCTCGCAGCCAGAAGGCTTTGTCAATCAAGAGAAACTGAATCATGTATACATTCTTGACAAAGCACTTTATTGACTGAAACAAGCTCCTCGTGCCTGGTATGAGGTATTATCTAAGTTTTTGGTCAAGTCAGGTTTTACAAAAGGTACGGTAGATACCACTTTATTCCTGAAAAAGGAGAAAGCCGATATCATTCTAATTCAAATATATGTAGATGATATTATTTTTGGATCTACAAATCCTAAATACTGTAAGAATTTTTCAAACCTTATGGTGTCACGTTTTCAGATGAATATGATGGGAGAGATGAATTTCTTTCTCAGACTACAAGTCAAACAATTTTCAACGGGGATTTTTATCAATCAATCTAAATACATTCTTGATATTCTTCGGAAGTTCAAAATGGAAAATTGCAAACCTATTGGTACCCCAATGGCACCTGGTACTAAGATTGGCACCGATCCTTCGGGAAAGGTTGTTGATGCTAGGACTTATAGAGGGATGATAGGTTCTTTAATGTATCTCACTTCTAGTAGGCCAGATATAATGTTTTCAACATGCTTGTGTGCAAGATATCAGGCTAATCCTAAAGAATCCCATGTGTCTGCCGTTAAGCGCATTTTTAGGTATCTAAAGGGCACTGCAGATGTTGGTCTATGGTATCCTAAAGATACTAGCTTTGAACTAATAGCATATACAGACGCAGATCATGCTGGTTGCATGCTAGACAGAAAGAGCACGTCAGGTCATATACAGTTCCTCGGTGATAAACTCGTCAGTTGGGCATCTAAGAAGCAATTATGTGTCTCAACTTCAACGGCCGAAGCAGAATATGTAGTTGCTGCTAGTTGCTGTTCTCAGGTCTTGTGGATGAGAACTCAACTGGGAGACTATGGTTTTCACTTCAACCATATCCCGATATACTGTGACTCGAAGAGCGCAATCGCGATAACAGCTAATCCTGTTCAGCATACAAAGACCAAACACATCGATGTCAGGTATCATTTTATCAAAGATAATGTCGAAAAAGGAACAATTGAACTTTACTTTGTAAAAATGGATTATCAGCTTGCAGATTTGTTTACCAAACCCTTAGACAAAAAGATATTCAATTTTCTTGTCTCTAGGCTTGGTATGTTAAATCTTAAGACCTAATCGGTAGTTACATATTAAAGTCTCTTATTGTAAATTTTTCATCATTTCTTTATCTTCATTTCCGCAAGATATCTGCATTTTAACAGTCTGTTCAAGATCAAAGGGGGAGTGTGAGAAGAAACTCCAAAGATGATCATTGTTATTTTGAGGGGGAGCTCATAAAATTTCTGCATTTACCTTTTATGTCAATTTTTGTAATGCATGATTTTAGGGGGAGCTCTTCACGTCAAAGGAGTATGGATATGACTTCTGATTATTTCTGATCAAAACTCGTACTTTCATTGTTTTACTGCTTTTTGTCTTTTCAATTTAAGTGAATAAATTTTTCTTTGACTAAGACATAAGACTTTTGCAGTTTTTGAGAGATGCTTACAAGATCATATATTTATGACTTTAATCTTGACTTCATGAGATGTAAGACTATACTCAAGGTATAATTCTTTATCTTCATCTCATATATGGTTGAACAGAGCACAACTTTCAATCATAGGAAAACATGTTCGTAAATGTTCAAACCACTTCCTGAGTCTTAAACCGATTTCATGAATTGGAAGTGTGATTTTAAATGTTTTCAAGATCTAATTTGTGCTTTAACTGAAAAGTTAAACCATTTTGAGCATCACATGCTTTCTAGGAAAACATGATTTCATTGTGCTAGGACTTAACACAACTTCTACAGATACACGTTAACCAGTGTTTCCTACCCAAGAAGTTAATCCTTAGTGATTGAGTGTGATAAGTCAAAAGAAATGAGTGTGTCAAAAAGAAAGGAGAGTTTGGTTAGAGTAAACTAAATGTTTAAAAGAAAGAGGGTGTGAGAACAGAGTTAAAAGAATATCAGAACTCTGCACCAACTTTTTCTGAGTCGGGCAGCCATAATTCTAATGTTTCACAACACTTTGGTGATCATTATTGAAACAGGCAACTAGCCCATGCCAACTCTTGATCAAACCTCACCAACTACTCATTTTCTTCTCAAAAGGAAAATGTTTCATATTTTCAAAGGGGAAGCAGCACATTTTTTATTTGATTTTCATTTGGAAAATCTGGATATTGAAAAGAAGGAAGTCTGCCCCACCTTCGCACTTCAATCATGCACATTAAGTCTGTGTTTAACTTACTGTTGTCTCAGTGGTTTACACAATTTTGAACCTATAAGCAATCATTCGTGCTTAATTCTTTCTATCACATGCATGAACACACAAGGAATTTGTTTCTTTGTCATAACGTTCATAGAAATTGCCTTTGTGGTGTTTCGATGATTGAATGGAATCCCTGGGGGAGTGAACATCAAAAAGCTCCTTTTACAATGTGTATTCGTTACACACAGTGACTTAGTGTTACTGACAGGCATTTTAACTGATTCATTTGTTGATTCAGGTGTTACACGATTATTTTGTCTGGATTTGCAAAGATCTAGATGAATATCTTTTGAATTGACGGATCAGAGGTTCCAAATGAAAGACATTTCTTACTCAGAGTTTTGATGAAAGCGTTGCTCTTTTCATCGAAAAGGGGGAGAACCTAAAGTCTGAAGAAATGTCCATTACAAGATGTGTCTCAAGAGACATTGAAGAAGAGAAGAGCCAACCAAGAAATGCGAGAGATCAAAGTATTCTGAAGACATGCTGATTTTAGAGAAATTTTCTTTCAAGATACTTTTCTAAAGCATTCTGAGCTAAAGAAAGAGATTCCATCTTCTGAGCTGAAAGAGAAGACTGAACTGCTAAATCATTTTAGTAATGATCTTGATCCAAAGGTGGAGATTGTTAGATCACAGATTTATTGGATTCAAGATCATCTAATCTGAAGTTTGGAATCTGAAGCTAAAGCTGAAAAGTCGCTCTCGATATTAGTCTAATGTTAAGTTTGTAATAAATGTCAAAGTTAATTATTGTGTTAATTATAGTATTTTATATTAGTCCTAAATATCTAATTAATAGATATTTAGTTTAGATATTAGTTTTAGATATTTTGTTTAAAACATAATATCTAGTTTAGATATTATGTGTAGAGATATTAGTTAGGTGAGATCTCTTATCAGATCTCATAATCTCGCATACAACACACACAACACACATCCATCAACTAAGAGAAAAGAGAGAATACTGAGAGAGAGCTTATCGAAGAACATCAACCTTGTAATCATCGTTTGTAATCGAAACAGGTTTGTTTATCATCTATATGTTTGTTGTTTGATTATCTGGTAAAGATCGTGTTCAATCACACGGACCGACAACGGGAGATTGATTTTTAAAAAGGAAGATTGTTTGTCAAGACATAAAGAGGGAGATTGTTCTTTGATGCTGAAATTAATCCAAAGGGGAAGCTTAAATGCTTATCTTTGTGAAGATGTTGTAAAGGAAGTTTGAATTTGCTAAAGATCAAACAAGGGGGAGTTTGCTCGTTAGTGCTAAATTTCTTTTTGAAGATGATCTTGAATCCAAAGGGGGAGATTGTTAGTGCATAAATGTTGGATCCAAGATCATTGGAATTGAAAGTCAAAGCTAAAGTCAAAGCCCAAGTCAATCTCTCAATGCAAAGTCAAAGAGGAAAGTCAAAGTCTTCTAAAGTCAATGTCTTAGCTTAGTTGTTTGTGTTTTGTCTTTGTAAAAGTAGATGGCATAAATAGTTTTTGTTTTGTTGTTAAGCGTGTAGCTCTTTACCAGATTTCGTATTCTAGTGAGAGAAATATTGAGAGAGAAATATTGAGAGAGAAATAGATATACGATTTGTATAAACTGTGATCATAATTCAATGACATATGTCTATTGGATTGATATTTGTTGTTCATCTTGATTGAGATTGCACATAGAGGGACACACATTATCTTTATAAGGTTTTTATATTTTGGTCAATTTATGTAATTTATTAAATATTATTAATAATAAAAAAAATAATATAGAAAATGTATAAAATGAAAATTGGAAACTACATAAACTTTTTATTTTAATGACATTTTAATAGTCTTGACGAAAACTTTATATATTTTGTTATAAAAATATTATTTTATTATAATTTAATAAATTGTATAAATTAATCAAAATAGATAAAAGATATAAACAACTCAATATGGGTAAATTGGTCATTTTATCTATTATGTCATGTCGAATTATGTCTTACCTAACGCCGAACAACTGTTCTGTTCAGTCATGTCCTATCCTGTTATGTCCTGTCTGGAAACCAAACGCACACTAAAGAAACACAACCAATCAAAAGTGAAAACATTTGTTACATTTCATTTTGGCATGTTTTCCACAATGTTATTGTATCGCTTCTAAGAGTTGTACGACTTACAAGTGTAGCGTGGTTGTAGCGTCTTTTGGATAAATGTCGTAATGTGAGGATTGTCAAAGAGTCTGAACGGCAACCCTACTTCAATGACACATTGTGTTGTCATTATCCAGTTCAAATCCGCATCGAATGTCCAAACTCTATCTTGTCTATTAAGGATAGGTTGACTTGTATCCCCTTCCACCGACTTTAACACCAACCATGTTTTTTCAGCGTGATGTCTTAACGTTGAATTTCTTTCTGCCATAAGGAGAGTGTAACAACCGTAAAGTTAAGCATTTGAGTACGAAAGAGATCAATTTAGTGAAGGTTCATTGGAGGTTTCATAAGGGGCAAGAAGCAACATGGGAGTTGGAATCGGTGATAAGGTCCAAGTACCCTTACCCTTTTGACAAATAAATTCAACCGTTATCACCATTTCTTCTTTTGTCGTAAAGTTGTAAGAGTTGGTCTTGTGTGTAAATAAGGATAGTTGGGGGTCTTTTTGAAAAATTTGTTGGATCCCAGATTTAATCTCACAACAATGATATAAACAATAAGAGTAATAACAGTGGAAGCAGTATAGTTTAATATCAAAGGAGATTCAAATATCACAGTTCATAAAGCAGATAATAGATAAACAAGATACTCTTGGAATAAAATATTCAACTTATATTATCAGTTATAAGACTTCTTGAGCACACTTTGAACAATAAGGTGATGGTCCTTTTTATAGGACCATAAAGTAAATAGTGTACTTATCTGACAAATAGAAGCATGGCTTGAACAGTATCTTACATAAGAGGTAAGATCAAGATATTGAACAGTGTCTTACCTAAGAGGTAAGATCAAGACATGCTTGAACAGTGACCTATTCTAGAAAGTAAATCTTATCAAAAGGTGACGTGTCATCTGTTCTTCTTTGTCAAGAGATTCAGAGTGATCATCTTCAGAGCTCTGAACTAGGATCTCTGATGAGGAGCTCTCTGATGTCTTTCCGTGAGACTGTCTCTGAACTGACTTCAGAGACAGACAACTTTCTTCAGACTGACTCTGAACTGACTTCAGAGACAGACTTGCTTTCTTCAGACTGACTCTGAACTGACTTCAGAGACAGACTTGCTTTCTTCAGACTGACTCTGAACTGACTTCAGAGACAGACTTGTTGATGTCCCTTGAAAGTCTTTAAATGAAGACTTAGTTATTTTCAATACTTTCATTGGTTCAGATTTGGGGCTAACAATCTCCCCCTAAGTACTGAAAATAAACAAAGAACACATAGAACATTTAAACTAGAAAGCAAAGAGGAGAAAGTCATCCTCTGTAAATATTACTTCTCATAAGAATTTGGATTTACAAAAGAGAATAATATTCAAAAAATAATCAGAACCTATCACTTGAACATATCCTATGAAACTTCATGATTAGCTCTCTGAAGTTAATCATTGAGCCAATTTCCAAGTCTAGTTTCGCTAGTAGGTCTGCTCTGTGTCGTTCTTGCTTTACATGAATCATCTTCTGTATTCCTTTCAAGGTTTCATCAGAATACTTTTCTACTTGTGAAGCTAGAAAAATTTTCTTCTCTTGGTTTACTCTGTAGATGAAACCCAGAGGTTCTTCAATGATTGATCCAGTCTTCTGTTTGTCCAGGTTTTCGATGGTTTCCACTGGTTCAGTCAGTCCTAGATTTTCTTCACCCAAGTTCAGAGCAATCTGAAAGTCACGTTTGGCTCTGTGTTTGATGTAAGCTTCCATTGCCCGTCTGACTTCAACCATGCTCATTCTGATTTCCCTTCTTCCTGAATCGTATCTCGTAGAGCAATAGGCATATAGATGAGTGAGATCATACGGATTTAGATTTACGAGATCATTATCATTGAACTCGTAAATCTTCTGATCAGATCGAGTCACCACATAATGCCTATATATGATTTTGTTGAAGGCGAATGTCTTTTTAGATATTTTCTCAACTTTTACTATTGGAGCATCGTTGAGAACCGCCTTTCTTGGTGATGTCTTTGCCTGTATGAATCTTCGTTCGTGGTCTGGCATGTCCTCTCTGATTCTTGGATTCAGAGGGATTATTTGAGTGTCTTCCATATTGAACTCACAGTAGATATGCCGAAAGTTATCTTCTATTGATGCTTCAGGAGTGGATTCTAAGAATGTGGGAGGATGAGTGAATACCTTGGCTGGTAAACCGATGCTTGTCTTCTGAACAAGATTCTCTTGAGGATCCTGTTCATCAACAACCATGGTTTCAGTGTCCTTGAGCTGTGACTGAGTTATCTCTTAAGGCTGTTCAGAGATATATCCATCTATCTCTGGAGATTCTCTTAATTCTGAAGCTGTTGAGGTATGATGAGGTTGAGCGTTTTTGAAAACATACTCTTCGACATCAGTTACTTCGATCTGATCTCCAGCAGCTTCTTCCTCTCTTTCAGAATCTTTATGTTCTTTCTCAGACTCTGACTCAAAGGCATCTCTCATCACCATTGGTTGTCTTTCGGGTGATGAGAATGCATCTTCAGAGGACGTAGATAAGTCTACAAGTTGTTCTTCTTCCTCTTCCAGAGCTCCAATTTTCTCTCGAGTCGCATCGGTAACTGGAGTGATTGGAACACCTGGTGTTGATGAGGCGTAAAGTATGACTGGTGTTGTGAATGATTGTAAAGTACGGTTTTCATCAGAAATGGTGGTGTTCCTCTCTGGTTCCTTCTCTTGAACTTGTGTAGAGGGAGCAACTTTAAAGGTGTGCGCGGTTTTATCTCTGATCTCCCTATTTTGTGAGTCAGAGTGCTCATCATCATCTGAATCTTCTGAATCATCAAATCTGGCTTTCTTCACTGCATCGCTACAAGTCCCACCAGAAAACTTGTGTTTGTATTTGGGAGAACTTGGTTCAGCGATTCCTTTTCCTTTGGGATCCTGAAGTGTCTTCTGAATGGTTTCGATTGCTTCTGAAGCCGCAGTTCTGATTTCAGCAATCTGGTCCTCTGATTTATAGTTATGAAGTTCCAGAGTTGCTTTGACCTGCTTCTGAGCAATAGTAGAGATTTTGGAAGAACAAGTCAGCATTCTGCTCATTATTGTTGATTTGAAAGAGGCCAGATCACTTTTGGTGATGAGGTCTTCAGAAGTTCGGGGTGGTGGTTGTGGTGTTGTTGATGGTTCGCTGACAGTTGGTACAGAAGCTTGAATTGTTGCTTTGATGAGGTCAGAGATAGAGGCCATTTGATCTGATGAGAGTGATGATGATCTGGTGGCTACTACCTCTTCCCTTAGTTCTTGTAGAGCTTTCTGAACATCGATGGTTGTAGATGCTTGATTTTGAAGAGCAGCATTCTGAACTTTAAGAGCGGCTACCTCCAGGGATGATTCAGCCTTCTGTTTGAACAGTTCTTGTTCCAACTCTTGGATTCTGTTTGAGGAGTCCAAAAGTTGTGTCTTCAGAGTGGAAACCTCTACTCTGAGGTTTGTGTTTTCAGAGCGAAGAGCAGAGGTCTCTAAACCGTCAATTCTCTGAAAGTTATGCTCATTCATGGAGCCTCTGACTTCCTCACAGAATCTCTGGAACTCAGATTTAGTGAGAAGTTCAGAGAGGGGTACATTGGTTACAACACATGTAGCCAATTTTTCCTCGAGTTCAGAGGAGCCTTCGTTCAGAGCTGTTTTGATGTTGTCTCTGGAAGGACGTCCACTCAATCCTTGATGTTCCGGAGAATCATCTCTGAGTGTTCTGTTCTCATCCAAGTCCTCCTCCTCAGATTCAGAGGACTGGAAGTGAATGTGGGAGTTGATCTTGCGATCTAGGCAAGTCAATCCTTGGTTTTGTAGGTCAAGCCATTGTCCCTGAGTTGGACAGCTATTTCTTGATATCCTAAAGGGTGAGAGATGAGCCACAGAGGCAGCATCATGTGTAGGATTTTCTGATGTACTCTGAGGCAACTGAGTACTTAAAGTATTGGCTAAGTCCTGTGAAGAGGGCTTATCCAGAAATTGAGTTTCCTCAGTTATGTGAACTTCAGAGGTGGAAAAAGGTACCTCTGAAGTGGCTTGCTGGTTTGGGTTCGAGGTGTGCACCTCTGATTCAATAACCATTACCTCTGGATCAGGTAGGTTAGATTGTGTGATTGCAATGGGTGATGGGGTTGGTGTCCTAAAATATATGTGCCTTGAGGCATCTTTTTGTTTGGAAGGGGAAGAACTCTCAGGTTTCTCTAAGTCAGAAAACTTGCTCTCTTCCCTCTGAGAATCTTCAGAGCTAGTCTCTGAAGATTCATCCTCACTTTCCTCAGAGCTAGTCGAGCTATCCTCTACACTAGCAAATGAGGTTTCTTCCATTACTTCCTCATTGACAGCCCCTTCCGGTGCTCTGTCATCTCTCTCAACTTCGGTTTCTCTACCAAGAGTACCCTCTGGTTCACTCTTGTGAGAGCTCTGTACTTCAGGGTCCTTAGATCCCTCTGAAGCCGAGATTCTCTTACTCTCCATTCCAGGTTCAGGACCTAAGTGTATTGGGGTTCCCAGAACTGGTTCTAGTCCTTGGGCAATACGGAGATAAGAAGCTAAGGCTATAGATTGAGGATTTACCTGATTCAGCATGTGGTGAGGGATCCTCCTTGCTTCTGGATAGCCTTCAGATAGAATCATCGGTTTGAAGCTGTTCATTATGTAGAATGGAGTTTTGGGTTGTTCAGGGGCAATCAAAATATGAAGCTTCTCGATCGCAGCATGGATGATTAGAGACAGAAATCTTGGGAAAGTTATTGAAGGAACTTTGGATGATTGGGTCGTTTGTTCAGGGTCCTTTGCCAAGCATTTGTTCTTCTTCTCTATTGATGTCAGAATCATATCAAAGATTATGCCGACTATGTCCAAGTTGCGATTGAAGAATAGGGCATACATGATTGACAGTATTTCTGGTGTTGCTTGATCCATGCTCCCCAGTTTGCAGGTTAGAGTGCGATTTAGGACAGAGAACATGAAATTCCAGATTGGTGGTAGGTGTTGTCGTCGGAAGTTGCTCAATCTGGTGATTTCAGTGTTGTAACCTAGCATTCGAATGAACTGGAGTAGGGTTTCAGAAGTTGGGCGTTTTTCAAAACGCGTGATTTGAAGTTCCTCAGCTGTTAGGAGTGGGAGAACTTCTCTTAGAACAGTAGGATTGATGAGTATCCTATATTTTACAACTTGAGATATGTCGAACTCGCCGATTATTCCGTTATGTGCATCGCTGTAGTGACTTGATGAATACCATTTTTGAACAAACGAAAGTGGACATTCATTTGTAAAAGCAGTTAGGGCTTGAGTCAGTTCACAGTTGGAGAAGAACTCACAGATTACTCCGTATTGTTCCTCAAATTTGGGAGAATCAAGCTGAATCATGTGATTGTTGTCTTTGATTGTAAAACGATACAGTCTTGAAGGTTCACCAGATTTGGGAAAAAGTTTGCACCATTCATTTGAAGACGCCATTGTTGAGGTTGAAGTGAAGAAGATGAAGTTCAAATGCTTTTGGAGAGAGAGAGATTGCTCGAGAGTAATTTGTAAAAATGAATATCCGGATGATAAATTGGTTTTGTATCCAAATTTAGAAAAAGATACACTCGAGTACATAAGGTGAAACGGCAGTGATTTGACCCTTTGGATAAAGCCGTTTGGCCTTTCACTCATCCCTTTTTGTGACACGTGGCCTTGAAAATTTTTGTACCTACGAATGTAGGTTCCAAGAAAATAGGAAAGGGGCGCCGTTTTTCAATAAAAAATTAAATAACTTCTTTTAGCTGACTAGACAAACCTTTCGCCTTAAGAAGTAATTTAAGATATCACTTGTAATAAAAAGGTTCAGTTAAATTGAAATTTTAATTTCAAATGATATCAAAAATTGCTTTTTAATTAAAAAGTTCTTGTTTGAGAAATGACTGGTCTGAAAGTTGTTGACTCCCCCTTCATAGATGATTTGAAAAAAATTCAAAATTTCAGAGACTCTGAGATTAAATTTCAGAGATCCTTTTATGAAATTCAGAGACTCTGTTTTGACATTTGAAAAATTCTTTTTCTCAATTTCAGAGACTCTGAGATGTCTTCTGAAAAGTTCTTTTTCTCCCCCTTGACAAAAGAACAACTTTTTATTTTTCTCCCCTTGTCATGTATTTGGAGAACATTCACAAACTGATATTGACATATGCTATTTGGTTCAAAAGCTCTGATATTTTGATCAGAGACTCTGAGTTTCTCCCTTGTTAGGTAGACATATTCAACATTCCTAACTTGCTGATTAAAAAATTGAACCTTCGTTCATCTAAAGCTTTTGTGAAAATATCAGCAAGTTGGAGATCAGTTGGTACAAAATACATTTCTATTGTTCCCCTTTCAACATGATCTTTTAAGAAATGATACCTTACATCAATGTGCTTTGTCTTTGAATGTTGTACTGGGTTGGCAGAGATGGCTATGGCACTTTTTGAATCACACAGAATGGGTATTCTTTCATATTGTTGGCCATAATCTCTGAGCTGAGTTTTCATCCATATTACTTGAGAGCAACAACTAGCAGCAGCAACATATTCTGCCTCTGCAGTTGAAGTTGAAACACAGTTTTGTTTATTGGATGACCAACTTACCAGCTTATTGCCCAGTAACTGACAGCACCCAGAGGTACTTTTTCTGTCAAGCTTACATCCTGCATGATCTGCATCAGTGTAGGCTGTTAGATCAAAACTTGAAAGTTTTGGATACTAGAGGCCTAATGATGGTGACCCTCTTAGGTATCTGAAAATTCTTTTGACAGCAGATAAATGAGATTCTTTTGGATTTGCTTGATATCTAGCATAAAGACATGTTGCAAACATTATGTCAGGCCTACTTGCAGTTAAGTATAATAGTGAACCTATCATGCCTCTGTAGGTTTTTATATCCACAGATTGTCTTAAAGGATCAGAGTCAAGTTTGACTCCGGTGGCAAGAGGCGTTTTCATAGAAGTTGAATCATTGAGTTTGTATTTTTGTAAAATTTCAGAGACATATTTAGTTTGACTTATGAAAGTGCCTTCTGAAGTTTGTTTTACTTGTAAGCCCAGAAAGAAGGTTAATTCTCCCATGAGGCTCATCTCAAATTCACTCTTCATCAACTCTGAAAATTTGTCACAATACTTTTGATTTGTAGAGCCAAATATAATGTCATCAACATAAATTTGTACTAATAGCATCTCATTTTTGTACCTTTTAATGAATAAAGTTGTATCAATTGTGCCTTTGTCAAATCCATTTTTAATCAGAAAAGTGGACAGTGTTGCATACCAAGCTCTTGGAGCTTGTTTAAGTCCATACAGAGCCTTATCCAAATAATAAACATGATTAGGAAACTCTATACATTCAAATCCAGGTGGTTGTTGGACATAAACTTCTTCATTTAATTTACCATGTAGAAAGGCAGATTTAACATCCATTTGATAAATTTTGAATCCTTTGTGTGCAGCATAGGCTAAGAAGATTCTGATTGCTTCTAGCCTAGCTACAGGTGCAAAGGTTTCATCATAATCAATACCTTCTTCTTGGCAATATCCTTTTGCAACCAACCTGTCTTTGTTTCTGATTATTACTCCATCCTCATCCTTTTTGTTTCTGAAAACCCATTTTGTTCCAATTGCAAATTTTCCTTTGGGAAGGGGAACAAGGGTCCAAACTTTATTTCTTACAAACTCTTGAAGTTCATCCTGCATTGCAAAAATCCAATGAGGATCTTCAAGAGCTTCTTTTACCTTCTTTGGTTCAATAATGCTCAAAAAGTTTACGTAGAAGCATTCATTGATTGTGGCAGATCTTGTTTTAACTCCTTCTGATGAGGATCCAATGATTTGATCAATTGGATGATCTTTTGTCCATCTAGAGATTGGAGCAAAGATTTGGGGTGGAGTTTGAGCTTCAGAGATGACAGTTGGTGACATCTCTGATGTGTTGTTCAGAGTCTCTGAAGTTGTTTCCCGAGATGGTGAAGCAAATTCTTGAATTTCTTCACTATTTGTTTCTGGATTTACTTCAGATACTCCTTGATCATCCTCTTTTTGATCTTCAGCTTCTTCTGATTCACTTTGTTGATCTGAATTTGGTGAAACAGAAGGTGTGATTCAGAGGGACCAGAAAGAGTTGTACCTGTTTCTTGGGGTCCTTCTGAATTCTCTCTTGGTCTATCTCTGAAGACTACTTCTGGGTTATCTTCATTAAAGAAATCTTCAAATATTCTGTTTAATTCAGATTCTCTTGATGATTCAGAGATAGGTGTTGAGAGACTTTCTTGTTGTTCAGAGCTTTTATTGTCATCAAAAGTGATATTGATGCTCTCTTGGATGGTCCTTGTTCTAAGATTGAACACTCTAAAAGCTTTTGAGGCTAAAGAATATCCAATGAATTTGCCCTCATCAGCTTTCTTGTCAAACTTTCCAAGAGATTCTCTATCGTTCAGAATGTAACACCTGCATCCAAAAACATGAAAATATTTAACATTAGGTTTCCTATTGTTAATGAGTTCATAGGATGTTTTCTGAAATCTTTTGACAATTGTAGCTCTGTTCTGAGTAAAACAGGTTGTTGCCACTGCTTCTGCCCAAAAATTTGTTGAAAGATCAGATCCAGCAAGCATTGTTCTCGCAGCTTCAACAAGTGTTCTGTTCTTCCTTTCAACTACTCCATTTTGCTGAGGGGTTCTTGCTGCAGAAAAGTTAGGAGTAATGCCTTCTTCTGATAGATATGAATTGATTTTGGCATTTTTGAACTTTGTTCCATTATCACTTCTTAGTTTCTGAACTTTGCTGCTGAATAGAACCTGTAATCTTTTCAACAATCTTATCAAAATATCAGGTACTTCAGATTTGGCTCTGATGAATTCTATCCACGTGAATCTGGAAAATTCATCAATCAGAACCAAAATGTATTTCTTACCTGCTAGACTCTGTACAGAGATAGGACCACAGAGGTCCACATGAAGCATGTGCAGAGGTCTAGGACAGTTGTTTTCACTTTTGGTTTTATGTGAAGATCTTTTCATTTTTCCCATCTCACAAGCAGAACAAAGATGATCCTTGTTAAACTTCAGAGATGGTAAACCCTTAACCAAATTAAGTTTAACTAATTTATCAAGTGAGGAAAAGTTTAGATGTGAAAACTTTTTATGTCAGAGCCAGACTTCCTCACTACTCAGAGATATAAGACAAAGTTTCTCTGAATCAGTATCGTTGATTTTGGTAAAATTCATTCTGTAGAGGTTACCTTTTCTGTCTGCTCTGAGTAATTCTTGACCTGATTCTGAGTGGAGAAGTGAACAATAACTTCTTTGAAATTTTACATCAAAACCATGATCACAAAGTTGACTTATGCTGATCAGATTATGTCTTAATCCATCCACATAAGCAACCTTTGAAACTAAAACATTTCCTCTTGATAATTCACCATATCCTTTAATCTGTCCTTGCACATTGTCTCCAAAAGTAACTGCTCCTCCAGATTTTGCTTTGAATGAGGATAGCAGTTCCTTATTTCCAGTCATATGCCTTGAACATCCAGAATCTAGGTACCAGATTGGCATTGACTGATTCTGCAAGACAGATTATTTTTTCTTAGGTACCCATCTCATTATGGGTCCTTTTATGTTAGACTTTGGTGGATTTGTATGACTTTTTGGTATCTCATCTTTTGATGTCTTGCCGTTATTTGTCTTATGTTGAAATTTTGTCTCTGGGATATTTTTCAGAGATTGATTCAGAAGACAATGTGATCCTTTGAAATGATTTTTCAGTTTGATCAAGAGATGAATGCAGTTGCAATTAATAGAACAAGAAGAAGTAGGAGCAAAGTTTTTCTTTTTATTAAAAGCAGTTGTTACATTTTGACTTCTTTTTAAATTAGCATTAGGAATATTACACGTATCCCTAACTACTTCTTTCCTTTTTGCTTGAAAGACAGTCTTCTTTTCAAGTTGCTTTTTCTTGATCAAAAACATCTTCTTTTCTTTGCTGCTTACTGCACAGACAGGATCAATATGGTTAATTTTTGTCCATTTGCCTTTTTGTTCAGGAGAGAATTTTATTGTTTTATAGGTATAAGAATTAGAAGTGTTTGTTTTATTCTTGACCTTTTCTTGTAATTCTTTTTCAAGTTCCAGAGATGTTTTTGCTTGTAAACACATATTTGCAAAATCAGGACTTATTGGAATTCTGGTTTTGGTTTTCAAAAATGAAATTGGAACATTCAAAATACCAGACCCAACAATTTCTATCTTTTTGTGAATTACATTCTCTGGTTCACAAAAAATTTGTTCATCAATCTCTTGATCAGATTATGAATCAGAATCAAGAAAGTCTCTTTTAGTTTTAATAGAGATAGCTACCTCTATTGGTTTTTCAATTTGTTTTGTTCTAGAGACTTTAATGATCCGTTTCATGCTTTCTTTTCTTTTTAAATCCTCCAAGACATTTTCTTTCCATATCTTTTTAACATCATCTTTAAATGTAGTTCTGATGTTTTCATCTGACTTTGGTAAATACAGAGGGGCATTCGGATTTAGTGAACTCTGAGATTCATTTTCAGAAGTACTTGTATCAGAGGTACTTGGTTCGGATGTCTCTGATTCATTTGAGATGAAAGCATCAAATCTGAAAATTTCTTTGGGATCATAGCTCTGAGGTTTTGTGAAGTGTACCTCTGAAGTTTCTTCTTTTATCTGTAACACAGATTCTTCAAAGTTTTTTACTTCAGAGTATGTAGTATTTTTGAAATTCAGAGCTCTTGCTTTTGATCCCTCTGTTGTTTTCATTCTTTTGAAATTATTCAGAGATGGACCTTCAAAGCTTTGGACCTTTCCCATACGGAAAGTGGAAGAAAGTGATGTTTTCTCCAATCCAGTGAATGAATTCAACTCATTGAATCCCAGCCCTTGAGAGTCCATTTGAGTTTTTATTTTATCGAAAACACCTTGTGCATTAACATAGCTTTTGATTCGAAGATTTTTTCTATCTAGAGATTGATGTAGGATTTCTCTTTCCTTTTGAAAAAATTTTGTTAAGGCAATAGAATTGAGCCTTTCATACTCAGATTTCTTTACTTCTTCTTCTTTTCCTTTTAAAACTTTCTCAATTTTTCTTATTTCTTCTGAAAATGATTTTTCTTTTTGTTTGTGAGATTCTTCAAGTTTGGTCTTTTCAAGAAAAATTTCTTTCTTTTTGATTCCAGAAGATTCTTTTCTCTTTTGAAAAAGATGAGCTCTTTTGACATTTGCTCTCTTTTCTTTTTCTCTTCAAGAAACTTTTGCTCTAGATCTTGAAGTTCATTAATTAGTTTAAAAGCATCTATTTCAGGATCACTATCAGAGGTGTAAAGAGAGTTTACCTTTTCAGAGTTGTCTTCTGATGCTCCATCAGGTTGATTTCCATCTGAAAAAGCCATACCACAGAGATTGGTAGGCTCTTCCTCGCCGTCGCTTGTTAAGTCAGATAGCCAGTCTTCCATTTCTGCTACAAGAACTCTTTCTTTTACGTTGTACTTGTATTTGTTCTTGTAGTAATCTTGATCTTTGACAAGTTTTCCTCTGCATTTTGCAGAGAAATGGCCTAGTTTTCCGCATCTGAAACATCTTCCATCATTTTGATTTGTTGGAAGAGTGACAGTACTTGTCTCTGGCTTCTGTTCTTGAGGTTTGAAGTATCTCTATGGCTGTGGATACCTTGGTTGAAATGATTGTTGAGGTCTTGATTGTTGAGTTGTATCATTGTTGTTGA
The DNA here is from genome assembly GCA_954870635.1 of Arctium minus. Taxonomy (NCBI): domain Eukaryota; kingdom Viridiplantae; phylum Streptophyta; class Magnoliopsida; order Asterales; family Asteraceae; genus Arctium; species Arctium minus. The sequence continues at coordinate 66,385,668 of OX941080.1, read as the reverse complement.
AGTTTGTACCCTTTTGATCACTATATGGAGTGAATCTGGGTTCTTGTTGAAATCTGACACCATCTTGTTGAAATCTTCTTTCAGGATTTCTTTTTTCTTCATTCTCTCTCCTTCCTTCAAATACTTTCTTGCCAAATTTCTTGTTAAATTGATGAGTGATTAATGCAAGAGATTTGGCGAAGGCATTTATATCATCTTCTGAATCTGAATGATTTTCTTCTGCCATTAGGACCTTTTTGGATCTTTTTTTTGTTTCCAAACCTTTTTGTGACTTTTCACAGTTGTTTTCTTTCGAAATTTGTTTTGAAACAAGTGCAAGGGGTCCACCTAAAGACAGTTTTGATTTTTGCTTCATAACTTCCTTTTCATGTGCAACAAGAGTGCCATAAATGTCAGTTAATGACCATGACTCAAGATCTTGATTGGCTTGTATGGACATGGACAGTTGTGACCATTCTTCATTTAAGCTTTTCAAGAAAAGAACGTTGTTTTCCTCTTTTGTTCTTATCACTCCAAACTTTCTGCATTTGTTGATAAGAATATTGAATCTTGAGTAAGTTTGGTGTAATATTTCTTCTGGTAGAGCATGAAAATCATGATATTCACTGATGCATAGATTTCTCCTATTTTTCTGGGTTTGTAGGCCTCCTTCAAGTTGATTTAACAACTGATCCCATATCTCTTTTGCAGTTTTACAAGAATCAAGTTCTTGAAAGATATCATTGGGAATGGCCATTATCAGTAATCTAACAGCTTTTGAGTCATTATCCATCATATTAGTTTCTTCATCAGTGAAGTTTGTGGTTTTCTTTTCATAATATGCAGGGATTTCAGCAGTATCTGCTATTGTAGGAACTCTTGGAACCAACACCATTGGAATGTGAGGTCCAACGTTTACTGATCTAAAGAGATCCTTGTCCATTCCTTCTAAGAAATTTACCATCCTTATCTTCCATTGGGGATATTCATCCCTTAAAATTGTAGGAGGTTTTGTTAAAGACCCAGCTGTATAAATGGCACTTATGCTTGAGTTTGCCATTTTTGAAGAAAAAGATGAAGATTTGAAGAACAGATGCTTTTTGTATTGAACAGTGATTTACTATCAAATCTTGAGCATATGGTGTTCTTTAATAAACCAGGTTTATTTGAACATGCAAAGATATTGAAAGTTAGAATCAATGAGATGTAAATCTATCCGAGTATGCAGATGCGATCTTACTTTGTTTAGGAAACAAAGAAGGCTTTGATACCAATTGTTGGATCCCAGATTTAATCTCACAACAATGATATAAACAATAAGAGTAATAACAGCGGAAGCAGTATAGTTTAATATCAAAGGAGATTCAAATATCATAGTTCATAAAGCAGATAATAGATAAACAAGATATTCTTGGAAGAAATATTCAACTTATATTATCAGTTATAAGACTTCTTGAGCACACTTTGAACAATAAGGTGATGGTCCTTTTTATAGGACCATAAAGTAAATAGCGTACTTATCTGACAAATAGAAGCATAGCTTGAACAATATCTTACATAAGAGGTAAGATCAAGATATTGAACAGTGTCTTACCTAAGAGGTAAGATCAAGACATGCTTGAACAGTGACCTATTCTAGAAAGTAAATCTTATCACAAGGTGACGTGTCATCTGTTCTTCTTTGTCAAGAGATTCAGAGTGATCATCTTCAGAGCTCTGAACTAGGATCTCTGATGAGGAGCTCTCTGATGTCTTTCCGTGAGACTGTCTCTGAACTGACTTCAGAGACAGACAACTTTCTTCAGACTGACTCTGAACTGACTTCAGAGACAGACTTGCTTTCTTCAGACTGACTCTGAACTGACTTCAGAGACAGACTTGTTGATGTCCCTTGAAAGTCTTTAAATGAAGACTTAGTTATTTTCAATACTTTCATTGGTTCAGATTTGGGGCTAACAAAATTAATCAAAATAAGGCTCATAACCCTAGACCTCCCTTATTTGGTAGATTGGTTGTGTGTGTGCGGCGCTGAAGAGAGGAGGAGAAGAAGAATTCTGGGTTTAAGCAAAATAGAGGAATTTGACATTGTAGAAGAAGACTCCATTGTGCAGGTATGTGTTCCCCTTCCTAACCTTCCTTTCTCCTTGTAGTTTTGAACTTTGATTAAGGAAGGTCGTATTTGGAATGAGCACAGTATCGACCAAGATTTTGTATGTTGGGATTTATGGTAGAGTAGGTAATCGATTAATTCTATGTTTGGGGTTCGATGTTTTATATATTTCACCTTGGTTTGGGGTTTAATCGATGGAGTAATAGAATCGATATTGGAATAAAATTATTTATAGTGTGGTGGTCGTTTGCCGGTGGAAGCCGTAAGGATCGAGAAGAAACCCTCACCGAGTGCACCAGGAGTCTCCCTCCCCGAGTGTACCAGGAGCCCATGGAACTGGGTTGCTTTGGGAGTTCCCTCTGCGGGAGCACCGGAAGTTCACTCGAACCAGGAGCACCGGGAGTTCCCTCTCCGGATGCCACAAGAATCCCTTAACCCGGGTAGTACTGGGATAACTCTGACCCGGGAGTCCCTAAGGACCGAGAGGCGGCCTCATCAGACTCGGGTGCCCCAAAGGACAAGGAGTCGGTTCATCAGACCTGGGTGGCCCCGGGCGGCCCTGACACTAGTCTGGAGCAGGCGCGGGTGCCAAGCCCAATTGGGCGGCCCGTGACCTAGTATGCTGTTGGGATTTCGTTTAAGTCGGGAGATTTTAAACTTTTACGTTTTCTAGTGGGGTTAAGTGTTCCAATAATCCCCGTGGTAAGAATGGTTAGTCTAAGGGTTTATTCAGGATTTATTAGTTTAATTTTTAACCATGAGCATTTAACTAATGTAGGAGCTTGGTCCTACGGGAATTAGCTACTATGTGTGCCAAGATCCAACTTACCAGGTCGGTTCCATTGTTTTAAAAGCTTTTAGAACTGAAAGTGGTGTACCGACATAAATTCTGTTTTTTCTTTTAAATATTTACACGATGAGAAACTGTGGAGTATTTAAGTTGTAATCTATCTCATGTTCCCTAGGTATTATTATTGCATGAGAATGTGTTATACTCTCTTTGAGTCACTTGCCATGGCTTATCTGAAACCATCGGGGATGGTTGGACCATATGCTTGGAATTTGTTTCCTATGCATACGGTGGACATCTACTAGGGGGACGGATGGGGATCTACTGGGGGGTGGGTGGGTTGCTTTGCGAGGAATTCTCGAATGTCAATTCCGGATGCGGAATAAGTCGCGAAAACATTATAAGTGGTATTTGTTTCTACAACATCGAAAATTCAACCATTATATTATTTTAACTTGGTCGAGGTTGAGTATTCACTAGACCTTCTGGTCTAACCCTCACTTTTATTTTCTTAAAAACCCATTTTCAGGTAAAGGAGTCGTTGGGGTCTCGTCTAAGGGGAAAGAGAAGTGTTGATAGCTAGAAGGAGTCGATGTTGGTCGGTTAGAGGCGGTGCTAGTCGTGGACCTTAGTTTCTCGACTGTGATAGATCTTTTACTCTGAAATTTGTATTAAACTTATTTCTGTGTGAGTTGTATTGGGACCCTCTTTGGGTTGTTATTCTTATTTTATGTTATGCATGATTGGGTTGTTACAAATTGGTATCAGAGCCATAGTTTAAGGGATTTTGGTGACCATTTGGACCTAAACTTAAACTGTGGGTTAAGGGACACATCCGGGAATAGGATGTCCTAGGAAGTACCACTTTAGGGATATATGTAATGGCAGACAAGAACTATCATGTAAGGTAAATTTAGAATTACATTTGGCCAATGTAATTGCGAATTTACAGGTACATGAGTGTGCTTAGTTGTCTTATTACAATGGTGTTGGTTGGATTAAATATCGTTTATGTGATGTTTCAGAAGTCGTCATGTCCGAGCGAGTGTTGAGGAGTAGGTCGGTACCGGTGGAGGAGGAGATTCCGACTAATGAAGTCCTTGTTGGTGGATCGGTCGAACCAACTGGGCGAGTTGTAACCCTAGGAAAGATTCGGGGTCGTGGACGGGGTCGGGGAAAGGGATCCCGAAGAGCTACGACTCAAGTCGAGGAAGCCACCACGGGAAATCGAGGCCGAGCCAAGACTCGTGTCTCACGAAGGGCGAGGAGTGTGGAGATACCAGCGGATAGGGAGGTCTCACAGCAAGAAAGCTCTGCAACTGCGAGAGGAAGGGGAACCGCAAGAACTCATGGTTGGGGCCGAGCACAAGCCTTTGTGACCCACGAAACCTTTGCCACTAAAATGGAAAAAACTCCAAGAGACTCTGCAGGCCTTGTTGGCTCATCAAGAAAATGCGACATCAGGAAGGAAGGACAAGAGTGAGGGTAAGGAGGGTAAGAAATTGTCTATCCCACCTGTAACTGAAGTGGGTGGCCATTCCCCATCAACGACCTTGATGGTGAATGAATCAACTGAAAAAAGGGTGTAGCTACAAGGCATTTACCGCATGCAAGACTCTTGCATGTAAAGGGGAGTGTGACCCAGTTTTGGCGGTGAAGTGGATTAAGGAGATGGAGTTGGTGATTGATACAAGTAAATGTGCTGATGGAGACAAGGTGATTTACGCCCTGTCCATGATGAGGTCTGAGGCTGTCATGTGGTGGGATGCGGAACCAGGCGGACAAGGATCGTCAGCAGCTAAGGGGTATCTCTTGGGAAACCTTTGTCGGGACGTTTAAGGCCCAATTCTGCCCTATGGCGGCAGTCAAAAAGCTGGAATAAGAGTTTTTGAATCTGGAACAAAAGGAAATGACAGTGCGAGAATATACTTCTAAATATATCGAAAAATCTCGCTTCGCATTAGTGTATTTACCAAATGAGGAATGACAGGTGGAACGGTATATCTTTGGATTGAAGAGCAACCTTCGGGAACTTGTTTCGGTGAGAGAGCGTTCCACTTTTCAAGCAGCCATCAATGCGGCCGAGATGACAGATAAGGTAAAGAATCGTCAAGTAACGGAGAGGGTTGGGGACAAGAAAAAGTGGGATGGACCAATAATGGATGCAAGGAAAGAGAAGGCGTTCAGAACAGAGTCGCGAGGAGGTTGCGGATTTGGGGATAAGCCATGTAGGAAGTGTCGTCGTGTGCATTGGGGGGAATGTGGATCGGAGACATGGTCATGCTTCCAATGTGGGATGTCGGGGCATATGTCTAGAGATTGCCCAAGTAAGAGAACATGTTACCAGTGTGGGTTGCCTGACCACTTGCGATCTGACTGCCTACAAGTAAAAAAGGGTGGACATACCCAAGTTGGAGATCATGGTGGTGGAAGAGAGGAAGAAAAAAGTTTGGAGCTGGCTCGTCCGTAGGGGCGAGCCTTTCATATGAAGGTGGTGGAGGCGTAGGAGGTTCCTGATGTAGTGACAGGTACGTTTTTGGTGAATTCATTATGTGCTCGGGTATTATTCGATTCAGGAGCAAGTTGCTCATTTATATCTCCTGAATTTGTGAAATGTTTGAATGTAAAACCTAATCACCTAGAGAGGGTGTTAGAGGTAAAACTGCAGATACTAATTAGGTGTTTATTAAAGATGTGTTTGAGGTTGTGTCATAGACATTGAAGGGAGCTTAGTGACAATGTTGTTGTACCCGATGGCAATGAGAGAGTTTGATGTTGTACTTAGGATAGATTGGCTAGCTAGAAATTGTGCTAGTATTGTTTGTAATAAGAAATTGATCCGGCTGATGTTATCTGAGAAGGGAGCGGTAGTAATTTATGAAAATAGGCGAGATAGAAGCTCTAGTTTAATTTCCATGATTAAGGCAAATAAGTGTCTGAGAAAAGGGTGTCGAGGATTCTTGGCGTATGTTGTAAATTCTAAGAAAGAGAAGTGAGGGGTAGAGGATGTGCAAATAGTGAGCGAGTACCTAGAAGTATTTCCGGAGGATTGGACGGATCTGCCCCCGGACCGTCAAGTCGAATTCCGGATCGAACTGATGTCTGGCGCCACACCAATCGTGTGTGTGTCGTATAGATTGGCACCTGCAGAGATGAAGAAGATGATGTCACAATTGCAAGAATTGCTAGATAAAGGATTCATTCGACCTAATACCTCGTCGTTGGGAGCGTCGGTCCTCTTCGTGAAAAAGAAGGACGGGATTGTGCGAATGTGCATAGATTATCGGGAGCTCAATAAGTTCATGATTAAGAACAAATATCCGCTCCTAAGGATAGACGATTTATTCGATCAGCTTCAAGGAGAGAGTTACTTCTCCAAGATCGACTTGAGGTCTGTTTCCATCAGCTCAAGGTGAGAGAAGAGGATATATCGAAGACGACTTTTCGCACAAGGTATGGACATTTTGAGTTCCTTGTGATGCCGTTTGGCCTGACCTACGCCCCTGCAGCTTTCATGGACATGATGAACCGGGTGTGTCAACCCTACTTGAATAAATTCATCATCGTGTTTATTGACGACATCTTGGTGTACTCAAAGACCGAAGAGGATCACGAGAATAATCTTCGAGCGGTGTTAGAACTGTTAAAGTGGGAAAGGCTTTACGTGAAATTCTCAAAATGTGATATTTGATTGCGAGAAATGCAGTTCCTTGGGCACGTCGTGTCTCAAGACGGAATCAGGGTGGATCCTGCAAAGATAGAGACGATTAGAGACTAGGAGTCACCAAAGAACCCGTCAGAAGTTCGAAGTTTTCTTAGGTTGGCTGGTTATTACCGTAAGTTTATCAAAGATTTCTCTCGCATCGCAACTCCATTGACTTCTTTGACTAAAAAGAGTGCAAAGTTCGCTTGGACGGAGGCACATCAGGAGTCCTTTCAGAAGTTGAAGGATATGTTAAGTAGCGCATCGATCTTGGCTTTGCTGGATGGCACAAACGATTTTGTGGTATATATTGATGCGTCAAGGTTAGGTCTGGGTTGCGTTCTGATGCAACGGGGGAAGGTGATCGTGTACGCATCTCGCCAACTAAAAGATCATGAGGCACGGTACCCTACTCACGACTTGGAGCTAGCCGTCGTTGTCTTCGCGTTAAAAATCTGGAGGCATTACCTTTATGGGACACAATTTCAGATCTTCACGGACCACAAGAGCCTCTGTCACCTTTTTGATCAAAAGGTGTTGAACATGCATTAGCGAAGATGGATGGAGCTGTTAACGGACTACGATTGCAAGATCGAGTACCACCCCGGAAAACTCGGTGAAAAGAGAAAGGTCATCTTAGAGGAACCGCACAAGTTAAAGTATTCGATTCACCCAGGAACTAACAAGATGTATGCGAATTTGCGATGAGATTATTGGTGGTCGGGTATGAAGAAGGACATAGCATATTTTGTGGAAAGGTGTTTGACTTGCTTAGGAGTAAAAGTGGAGCAGCAACGACCTTATGGGAAACTCCAACTGCTAGACATTCCTGTTTGGCAATGGGAGAAGATCACGATGGATTTCGTGACTAAGCTACCTAGGAACCCGAAGGGTTACGACGCAATATGGGTGATAGTAGCTCGAATCACTAAATCGGCGCACTTTCTACCCATCAAGGAGACTTACTCTATGGAAAGGTTGGCAAAGTTATATATCGACGAGATAGTCGTTCTCCATGGTGTACTGTTGTCGATTGTGTCTGACCATGATAGTCGGTTCATATATACGTTCTGTAAGAGCTTCCAAAGGGAATTGGGGTCGCAAATCAAGTTGAGCACAGCGTACAATCTGCAAACCGATGGTCAGAGTGAGCGAACTATTCAAACATTGGAGGATATGCTGAGAGCATGTGCCCTGGATTTCCAAGGCTCGTGGGAAAGTCACCTACCATTGATTGAATTCTCTTACAATAACAGCTATCATGCGAGCATCAAGGCAACCCCGTATAAGATGCTCTATGGCAGAAAATGTCGCACACCTTTGTGTTGGAACGAGGTCGGAGAGAAGCAGCTGGCGGGGCCGGAGTTAGTGCAGCTAACTGCGGATAAGATTGTTCAGGTGAGAGAAAGATTGAAGGTGGCACGTCCCAGACTCTTCTTTTTTTATTAAAAAAGAATCCAGATATCTCCGATAAACTACAGTGATCGCCAAAAGAGTTATGCCGACAAGCGACGAAAGGATATAGAATTCCTAGTAGGTGATAGAGTTATGTTTAAAATATCACCTTGGAAGGGAATGGTTCGCTTTGGGAAGAACAGGAAGTTGATCCCACGCTATATTGGACCTTTCGAAATTATTGAACGGGTCGGGGAGTTGGCGTACAAATTGGATTTACCCGATGAATTGCGAAGTATTCACAATACGTTTCATGTCTCCAATCTGAGAAAGTGTTTAGTAGAACCTGATATGGCGGTGCCATTGTAGGATGTCCGAGTGGACGAGAAATTGAATTTCGTCGAAGAACCAGATGCGATAGTCGATCATAAAGTTAAGCATTTGAGTACGAACGAGATCAATTTAGTGAAGGTTCATTGGAGGTTTCATAAGGGGCAAGAAGCAACATGGGAGTTGGAATCGGGGATGAGGTCCAAGTACCCTTACCTTTTTGACAAATAAATTCTGAGGACAAAATTCTTTTGAAGGGGGGGGGGGGGTATTGTACCAACCGTTATCGCCATTTCTTCTTTTGACGTAAAGTTGTAAGAGTTGGTCTTGTGTGTAAATAAGGATAGTTGGGGGTCTTTTTGGAAAATTAATCAAAATAAGGCTCATAACCCTAGAACCTCCCTCATTTGGTGGATTGGATGTGTGTGGGCGGCGCTGAAGAGAGGAGAAGAAGAAAATTTATGGGTTTACGCAAAAGAGAGGAATTTGACATTGTAGAAGAAGAATCCATTGTGTAGGTATGTGTTCCCCAACCTAACCTTCCTTTTTCCTTGTAGTGTTGAATTTTGATTTAGGGATGTCGTATTTGGAATGAGCACATTATCTACCAAGATTTTGTATGTTGGGATTTATGGTAGAGTAGGTAATCGATTAGTTCTATGTTTGGGGTTCGAGGTTTTATATATTTCACCTTGGTTTAGGGTTTAATCGATGGGGGAATAGAATCGATATTGGAATAAAGTTATTTATAGTGTGGTGGTCGTTTGCCGGCGGAAGCCGAAAGGATCGAGAAAAAACCCTCACCGGGTGCACTGGGAGACTCCTGCCTCGGGTGCACCAGGAGTCCATGGAACTGGGTTACCCCGGGAGCACCGGGAGTTCACTCGAACCGGGAGCACTGGGAGTTCCCTCCCCGGATACCCCGGGAATCCCTTAACCCGGGTAGTACCGGGATAACTCTGACCTGGGAGTCCCTAAAGACCAGGAGGCGGACTCATCAAACCCGAGAGCCCCAAAGGACCGGGAGTCGGCTCATCAGACCCAGGTGGCCCCGGGAGGCCCCGGGTGGCACTAGTCTGTAGCGGGCGCGGGAGCCAACCCTATTTGGGCGGCCCGTGACCTAGTGTACTGTTGGTATGTGATATGACTGAATCTGATTTCTTAACTCAAATGCAATCCATGATGATTGAACTTCAGGATTTGCAGTCTAAACTTAAACGCGAAAAAGGTATCATTGAAAAGAAAAACCAAGCAATACTGAAACTCAACAATGATATTGCTGAGAATAATGTATTGATTGAGACCTTACATAAAAATATTGATACCAGTGCTAGAGAAAAGACTGTAATCCATAATCAATTATCTGAAACATCTTCAAAATTCAAATTGTATGAACTTGAGATTAAAGGGGTTGCTAAAAAGTTCTTATCTTTAAAGAAAGAAAACAAGTCTTTGGTTGAAAAAGTGAGTGTTTTGGAAGAAAAACTTTACACTAGAGGTCAGACTGAACAAACCATTCATCTTAATAAACCAACAGAGAGTAGTGATTGTTGGGGTTTTGGTTACGATAACCCACATTATTTGAAAAAGGGTATTTCTAAAGTGCATGCTTTATATGATTTTGGTTTTCTAAAATTGGCACTAAATATCCTGAACTCAGAGTTAAATGGACAAAATCATCAGATGAGGAAGAAACTAAGGAAGATGAGAAAGAGAAAAGGAAAAATAAAACTAAAATGAAACTTCCATTTTGTTATGAGAAGTTGAACTCTAGTTACAGTTCCAAACAGTCAAAATTTCTTTCTAATGATTATTTTCAAAGCTATTCTACATAGGAAATGGAGGCAAAACCGATTGAAGGCAAAATTTATGTTTCTCCACTCATTTTAGAAAGTAAATTTCTGAACTTGAGAACACTCTTGTAGAAGATAGAATTTTGATTGGATTAGAACAAATGATATTTTCAACTGTTTTTGTAAACACTGATTTCTCCGATACTTCCAAAGTTTCTAAATCAAATGATGTTAATGTTCTGTTTGATGAAGAGTTTGATTTTCTAAACTCTGATGGTTGTTTTGATGACTGTGTTGATCAATTTGATTTTAATACAAAACTTCCAGATCATTCTCAATTTATTGTAAATTCCAAAGGTTTACCAAGTGTATTCGAAAGGGGGAGATTGTTCTTTGATGTTGATATTTAATCTTAATCAAAAGGGGAGCTTCAATGCACATCTTGTTGAAGATGATCTTGAATCCAAAGGGGGAGATTGTTAGAGCTTAATGGTTGTATCCAAGATCATTTTGATGAAAGTCAAAGCTCAAGTCAAACCTTCAAGCAAAAGTCAAAGTTCTTGTAATAAATCAAAGTCAAAGTGTTTGTATTTTTTTAGTTTTGTCTTGTAATTGGTAGGTAATATAAATAGTTTTTTGTTTTTGTCTTTCTTGTAAGCATATGTGGTTCTAGTGTGTGATATTGAGAGACTTCGCATCCCAAAGAGAGAAAGTATCCTGTGAGTAAATTGTGTAAACTTTGAGTTGAAAGATCAATGACATATGACTATTGAGATTGAATTTCTTGTTGTTGATCTCGATTAGAACTTTATTGTGGGACACACAATTAGTATCAGAGCAGAGAGTTCGACTGAAATTTTCAACAAATGTCTTCGCACCCTGTTTTTCTTGAGATTTGATCGATTTTTGTATTTTAGATTGTAATTGTGAGTTTAATTGAGTCTATGATGTTCGTGTGATCTATTAGAAAGATCTTGAATTAGTTTGAAATACATTTGCACTGTAATTTTCGTTAAATTTTGAGATTTTGTGATTTTTGAGTTCACGAGTTTTTACGCACTGTATCATATTTGAATTGTATGTTTGAGTGAATTTCTTTGAAATTCATTGTTTGTAATCGATTCCTACAGTGTTCGTGGATAATCTTGCGTAGTTTCAGACTCAGAATCGAAGATTTGATCAAGTTTTGGATCGATTGACGGATTTTTTCATCGTAAACTTGAAGAACTCGCATAATCCTTGAAGAACTCGCAAGATCTAAAGAGTTCGTATAGAGGATTTCACATAATCTGATTTGTTGAAAAAGTCAAGTACATAATTCGCATAAGAGTGATATATGAATTGCACATAATTCGTATATAGTCACATACGAAAAGATCAGATTTCACATACGTTGGTGTACGAAAAGTTGGAAGATTAATTTTCGAAGGACAGATTTCGCATAAAGCTACGTGCGAAAAAGTATGGATTTTGCATACAGTATCATACGAATTCCTTGAATTCGCATAGGGTTTCATACGAATTCTTAGGATTTTGCATGGAAATTTGGAAATTTTTCTAAGTCTAGAATTTGTTTCCATACGAATTGTTTGAGGTTGAAATAGATTCTAAGTATAGAATTCGTATCTTCTTGGTGTGCGAAAAGCTCATGCGTAAAGTTGGTTATCTAGATCTAAGTCTAATATAGTTGTGTGCGAATTCCTCAGAATTCGCATATAGTAGCGTGTGAATTCCTTAGAATTCGCATCTAGTTACGTGCGAATTGTGTGGTTGTGCGAATTCTTTCATTGTGCGAATTGTGGAAGGTCTGCGAATTGTGTGGTGTTGTGCGAATTGTGTAGCTACTGTGGTGTGAGGATTCTTGCCTTAGGAAATTTTTGGAAATTTATTTTCTGAAATTTTTTCTAAGATTTTTTTGATAATTGATTTCTTTCGAACTAACGATCATTTTAAGTTCTTATTCTACAGTTTATTTGTCAGGATGACTTCGAGGGATGCTCTTGCTATTGGAACAGATGGCAAACCACCAGTGTTGTTCAAAGGTGAATACGAACAGTGGAAAGACAGATTTCTGGACTTCATTGAAAGAAATGAACTTGGTGATTACATCAGACTATCTTTGAAAGAAGGAGTGATGAAACCTCCAACAAAGATTCATTCTACAAAAGCTGATGGAGAAGAAGTGGTGAACAAAGAATATCTGATGGATGTAGAGGAATATTCTGAGGAACAGAATAAGAGACACAAAGCTGACAAACTAGCTAGATCTTTTCTACTTCAAGGTATTCCCAATGAGATCTATGTGAAGATAGATAGTTACAATGCTACTGTTAAACAGATGTGGGATCAACTGGAGAAGATGATATTAGGATCAAATATAGGCAATCAGCTGAAAGTTTCAAACTGTCTCAACAACTATGAAGAGTTTAAAGCAAAGGAAGGTGAAAACCTTGAGGCTACTTATGACAGATTTGTTACCCTTCTGAATGAACTGAGCAAAAACAGAGTAAAGAAATCTCATATTGAACTGAACGTGAAGTTTCTGGGTATCTTACAGCCTGTGTGGAAAAGATTTACTCGTCAGATGAAACAGATGAAATATCTTAATGAGATTCCTTTACATGAAGTTTACGATACTTTACGTCAGAATGAGGAAGAGGTAGATGAGATAAGAGATGAAAAGAAGAAAGCTGAGAAACCGATAGTTGTTCCAGTTGCCTTGGTGGTTAAGAGAAAGGAGAAAAGATCAGTAAGTTTGAAGAAGAAGAAAGTGATGGTTTCTGAATCTGATGAAGAGGTTAGTGATGATTCTGATTCTGATGACGGTGAGAACCTGAAGCAAGCAATGCTCCTGTTGACCAAGGCTTTCCATAAAAAGTTTTACAAGAAGCCAGGTCAAACAGTCAACGATATTCATCAGGATCAATAAATTTTGAGCACAGAGAGAGTCTTAGAGAGAGAAATATTAGAGAGATAGCATTTTGTGTTCAATCTTGTAAACTGTGGAATTTGGTTAATGACATATGACGATTTGAACTGAAATTGTTGTTGATAATCTTGACTAGAACTTGTATTGTGGGACACACAGTTGGACTTTCGTTTGAGTTGGGAGAGTTTAGACTTTTACGTTTTCTAGTGGGGTCGAGAGTTCCAATAATCCTCGTGGTGGGAATGGTTCGTCTAAGGGTTTATTCGATATTTATTAGTATAGTTTTTAACCATGAGCATTTAACTAATGTAGGAGCTCAGTCCTATGGGAATTAGCTATTGTGTGTGCCAAGGTGCAACTTACCAGGTGAGTTCCTTTGTTTTAAAAGCTTTTAGAACTGAAAGTGGTGTACCGACATAAATTCTATTTTTGTCTTTTAAATATTTACACGATGAGAAACTATGGAGTATTTAAATTGTAATCTATCTCATGTTCATGTTCCGTACGTATTATTATTGCGTGAGAATGTGTTATACTCTCTTTGAGTCTCTTGCCATGGCTTATCTGAAACCATCGGGGATGGTTGGGCCGTATGCTTGGAATTTGTTTCCTATGCATACGGTGGACGACATCTACTAGGGGTCATGATGGGGATCTACTGGGGGCCCGGGTTGCTTTGCGAGGAATTCTCGAATGTCAACTCCGGACGCGGAATTAGTCGCGAAAATGTTATAAGTGGTATTTGTTTCTACAACATCCGAAATTTGACCGTTATATTAATTTAACTTGGTCAAGGTTGGGAATTCACTAGACCTTCTGGCCTAACCCTCGCTTTTATTTTCTTAAAAACCCATTTTTAGGTAAAGGAGTCATTGCGGCCTCGTCTAAGGGGAAAGAGTAGTGTTGATAGCTAGAGGGAGTCGATGTTGGTCGGTTAGAGGCGGTGCTAGTCGTGGACCTTAGTTTCTTGGTTGTGATAGATCTTTTACTCTGAAATTTGTATTAAACTTATTTCCGTTTGTGTTGTATTGGGACCCTCTTTGGGTTGTTATCCTTATTTTATGTTATGCATGTTTGGGTTGTTACAGAGAGCATCACACATTTTACATTGTGCCATTCTTTTCCTATTTGCAAAAACCACCATGTCGTATGAATTTCAAATTTCGATCTTTTTTGCGTGTTCAGTTAAAACTTAGGCAACGGGATGTCTGAATGAATCGTCACCGAAAGTGTGGGAATCCATTATTCAAGTAAGTAATAACACCAAAACGAGATAAGGAGAACTCAAGTAGGAGAAATATTATAACCGAAATCAAATACGACCCGGAATCACAAATTATAGAGTATATTATGAGCAATTTTTGAGTTTGTGAGTTTGATATATTTCTCCGTACACCATATGATTGTATATATAGTGTAGATGGGTTAAAAGTGCCAAAACAGTAATAAAAAAAGGTTATATTACCGTTCCTAACAGTCAAAAAACGACTATTTTAAACCATGAATCGAACACGAATATACCGATAGCCGTGTAAAAACATAACACAATTTTTTAGATTTTTTATAAACGAATGACTAACAATAAAATATCACTATTATCATATAAATTACTCATAATTAAGAAGATTTGCAGAGACCAAACAAAAGGAAACTAATTTGCTGGAGATTTTGGATCGAAGGTCTTAATCTGGGGTTGAGAAGCTGAGGCTTTCTTGGGTAAAAGTATAGGGTTGATGTTGGGAAGAACACCGCCGCTGGCAATGGTAACACCTGAGAGTAGCTTCGCCAACTCCTCGTCGTTCCTCACGGCTAATTGGACATGTCTAGGGTTTATCCTGTTCTTTTTATTGTCTCGTGCCGCATTTCCCGCCAATTCCAACACCTTATCATTGATACCATGATCCAATATTGAATTAATTATGGCGATCATTGAAAATTTATTGAACATACATATGATGTATACAATCGTATGAAAATATGAAATAGTTCTACGTCAAAACACAACAAAAGGAGCATTCGATATGTAAGAAGAAAAACCTAAAACAAAATGTTGAATCGTAGGAATGTTGATCGTTAAACACAAAAAAACGAAGATCAATCAATATACGCTGAAGAAGCCATACGTGAATGAATTTTTCAGATCACGATTTCGTGATATATTTTTGCGAATTAAAGCAAAAAATTAATATGTTTGGATTCGATTTATAATTGAAACTAAAATACGAAATACAAGATTAGAGGATGGATGAATGGAGATTTACCTCGGCCGCTAGGTACTCGAGGACAGCAGCGAGATAGATGGGAGCACCAATGCCAGTGCGCTCAGAATAACGACCTTTCTTAAGGTAACGAGCAACACGACTAACAGGAAATTGAAGGCCCGCTCTGATGGACTTCTGAACAGGATTTTTCTTCTCACCACCCCTCCTTCCGGTGAATCTTTTATTGGAAGTGGTGGTACTGGTAGTCGCCTCCATTGATTTTGTTGTTTTCACGCTTATTTTATGAAATTCACAAACACCCAACCAAACCAACACAAAGAAAGCGTTTGAGAGGGAGAGTCTTTAGCAAATTCCTCAAAACCCAATCCCCTCCCATTGGACCCCCTCATCCAACATCCGAAATCTAAGGTCTAGTTAGACCAACTATATATATGCATTAACAAATACTAATTAATACTAGTTATTATTACATTTTTAGTCCTTGTAATTTGTTACTTTTCTTGGACTTCATCCCGACAATTCTTTTTATTACTCATTGTTCCATGACATTATGTTTTATATTAACACTTCATCCCTCCAACTATTGAGATGTTTTCTTGTTAACTCTGGTTAAATGAGAGACATTTTATATTTTCAACTATTTTAAGTTTTTTTTCATTACTGGACCCACTCACCTTAGGGGTGCTCACGGGTTGGGTTAATCGGGTTGAAGGCATTTGAACAACCTAACCCAATTCTCACGGTTTGGAAAATCTCAACTCAACCTAACCCAAAGCAAAGTGCAACCAACCCAAACCAAACCGTACGATTTGGTTGGGTTAGTCGGGTTGATACTTTGGTACATCAAAATATTTTCCTACCTTGTTTTCTCTAGCTTACTCATAAATTTTTTTCATCATTCTCCTACCTTGTTTTCTCTAGATTACTCATAATATTTTTCATCATCAACCATTTGGTACAACTTATCCATACTTCTTAAATCTTAAGTATATCACATTCGATTAATTTTCTCAATTTGCACATATGTGTGTGTGTGTGTTTTCACAGTTATTGACATGTCATATAGAGATGGAGAATAGATTGAAAAATATACGTATATGAAGAGGGTACGTGAAGATGTAATTGTCTAACGTACATATTAATAGAGATTCAACAATCATATTAAATCCAAGAAATAAAAGGATATTGAGTTCATCGGGTTGGGTTGGGTTCAAATAAAAGTAACCCAACATCAACCCAATACCTACAGTTTGAAGACTTTGCAACTCGATTAGACATCGGGTTGCTTCGGGTTTAGTTATTTCGCATTCGGTTAGGTTGGATTGATCGATTTGGTCGGATTTTTGAGCATCCCTAGCCCACCCCTCTTCTTCTTCCCTTTGATGTTTATTAAAATTAAGGATAACCCTTATCTCATTTCTCTCCATTCGGTCAGAAATGTCAAGTTAAGCCAAGTGGTAAGGCAACAGGTTTTGGTCCCATTATTCGGAGGTTCGAATCATCGTACAAAGTCGTGCTTAATATAATATGATGAAGAAGGTCCTGACTGCTTACCATAAAAAAGTGAGTAAAAGCAGACACCTACTTGTTCTTCTCTCGCCTCCATAATTTCCTTTTTCAGTTACGTCCTAGGGTATGTTGTCGATTGGCTAACACCAAAGACTCTTATTACTGATGATATTTACCCCATAAAAAGCCTTGCCTTGTATGGGGTGAGACCCAGAAAAATTTCCTAGTGATGGCACCATTTAGATAACATAATGTAAAACAAAACAAAATTTAATTATAAAAAGTACGGTTTCATAAAAAATGATAAACAAGTTACCTACTAGAAGTATTTTCTACGAGTCTTCATCTTTTAATATCTCTATTCGTAACATTTTCAAATGCTTATTTTCTATGGCACACATTAACAATATTTTAAATCAACAAGTCAACAAACCAACAATAACCATTGACAACAAAACAGACTTCCAATTATAAAAACTGAAATATCACGTCTTCAAATTTCAAGTCATACTCAAAACAACGCATTGCAACAAATCAACGACAATATATTCCAACAAACAACATACTCCCATGTAGGTTTGCCCTTATGGTATTGCTTTCGATTGATATTGGACCATTGGGCATTCCCTTCGATGTTCAAATTAACCAAGACTATTATAGAGGTGTTTTTAGTCACAGTGATAATGTATTGAAAAACAAAAAGTATTAGGGTAAAACTATAACAACCAAAAGTATAAGTGTTAAAGCTATAGAAAATGATAAGTCTCAACCATCGAATTTGTATATAATACATATAGACATTCAAAGATTAAACACTTAGAAATAAACTCTCTTCTTTGTCAACAAAAGAAGGACAAATTTGATGTTTACTCCAAATCATCGGATTAGACACTCAATAAGGTTTAAATCCGATGAAGGAATCAAAACCTATTATTCATTGGATTTACAACCATTGGATTGAATATATACGTATAAAAGTCTCAATCCGATGAAAGATCTTAAGCAACCATCAGATTGAGACTTTTATTCGAATACTTTCAATCTGATGGTTGTAAATCCAATGAATAATAGGTTTTGATAACCATCGGATTGATACTCTCACCTGATTCCCATACTCCTTTGACTTATTCCATGCATTCAATATCCGACACATCTATCTTTCTTTCACAAATGTCTATAACTGGTAATTGTTGTATAGCTTATACTTCATAATAGACAAAATAGGATTTTTACTTGTAAAAGTCTTATTACTATCTGTATTATTCCAAGA
This sequence comes from Arctium minus, assembly GCA_954870635.1. Taxonomy (NCBI): domain Eukaryota; kingdom Viridiplantae; phylum Streptophyta; class Magnoliopsida; order Asterales; family Asteraceae; genus Arctium; species Arctium minus. The sequence continues at coordinate 66,367,638 of OX941080.1, read as the reverse complement.
GTAAAGAAGCCTTCAACAAAGTCAAAGATTAGTTAAAGAGTGGTCAGATTGTCACCAAAGTGAATTGGTTTGTCATCTAGCCAAAAGAAGATCAATACAAGATGCAATATGTATGTAGTCTGACAAATACTACTACTGACAAGCCGAATTTGAAATGCAATCTAGACCAGTATGTTTGGTTCACCAACTCTTCTAACTCTCATCCTAAAGTATGGGAACATGCAAAAGCATGTCAGTTTAAGTATGTTCTAAAGTATTATTTTAATATTTGTCATACTTTATTGTTCCCTCTGCATATAAATGGATGGGAAGGGTTAACAAGTGTCTACATCAACTCAAAAGGTTGAACTGAAAAGTACAAGCATGAATGGATCGGCAAATCCAATAAAGACGCATGTTAAAGTTGAAAGAGAGCATTTAATGCAATGAAGGCTATAGAATGACTCCATTGTGTTATCTTGCAAATCACCCATTGAAAATAACATATCTTTGTGATAGTTTCAAATTAAACTTGGCGTCAATATCTGAGAGCTATCTTAGTCTCTCAGTCTCTCAGATCTGAAATAGAGCATTCTTCTTCTCTCTTTCAGTTTAGGATAAATGTCTTGCCTCCTGGATTCTGCAACATATCTGTAATTTTATGTTTGAAATAAACTAAAATTAAAAAGAGCAAATTTACTGTGTTTGTATTTTTATCCCCCCTTCTACTGACACTTTCTGTGTGAGTCATTATGGTCTAGGACCAATAAGTGGTATCAGAGCGTTTGTTTAAACTCATAAACAAGATCTGAAAAAGTCTTCCACAAGTCTCAAAAGAATATCACTATCTTCTATTGATTGGATCTTGAAAGATGAATCTCATCTTACAAAGTCTGATGAGTCCATCAAATCAGAAACTTCTCTCTTATCCTTTTTTCTAAAAGTTGACTATGTCTTGTCACTTTTTTCTGACATCAAAGGTGCTAAAACTTTCAACATGGAAAATCTACTCTTTCTATTGTTTGACAGCAGAAGGACAATCCTGGAAGGACTACCTAAGTTATCCAAGGGATACAAAGACTAATGTATGTTTTATAGGAATTCTCTCAGAACTATCCTCGTCAAAGGTACATTTTTCCTATTTATCTTAGGGGCTGTTTGTTTTTTCAATTTCAGGACTTATTTACCTCTTATCACTTATTCGGTCAGAGGTTACCCAATTAAGTGTGTTTGTTTTTTTTCATAAATTAAGTCCACTTAACACTTATTTTGCACTTAACCAAAAAGTGACAAACCTATCACTTTTTTTTCACTTATTTCTTCACCCACTTGATTCTTTGACTTTTTCACCTTTTTCATAATTTTGTTTATATGACTTTTTCACTCCTCCTTTATTCATCATCGTCTTCATCATCTTCAAACCATCCGTTGGTTTTTTCTTGAAGCTAATTGCTTTTGGTTGAGTTTTTGTTGGGGATGAGTTTGGTTGAAATGAGTTTTGTGAAATTAAACTTGTCGAAATATGTTTTGTGGAATTAAGGTTTGGAAGTGGGTTTTATGGTTGTTGATGGGTTATAGGATGAACCGACGGTGAAATGGGTTTTATGGTTGTAGATGGGTTATAGGATGAACCGACTGGTGGTGGGGTTTTTTGGGTTTTCCATCATCAACAATGGGGAAGAAGATAATTTAATTAAAAACGATTAAAATATAATTCAATTATTTTTGGATTGATTTTGGGTTTTATTATAATTTGATTAAAATTAACTGATTCAGATTTCAGACGTTTATCAGTTTACAAAAACAAACAGTCTTATTGTTTCAGATTTCAGACTTCAGCACCACCTCTTAAAAATCAGAAGTGAAATCAGACTTCAGACTTCAGCACCTCTTAAAAAACAAACGCCACCTTAGTCTTTCAAAATCTCAAAGTCTAAACAAGGATTAAAATTAATGATTTTCTCTAAATCCTTAAGATCCTTGTTTGGATGTAAGTTTAGACATTAATGTCTCAACCATTGTAGGGACCGGTCATACTCAAATTTGGTATTTGGATAGTGATTGTTCAAGTCATATGACTGGTTACGTTTCCCTGCTTAAGGATTATGTGTATGAAAAGGATCCATCAGTTACTTTGGATATAACTCTAAAGGATCAACTCTTGGATATGGTACTCTTTCAAATGGTTCCATTTCTTTCAGTAAAGTGGCTTTTGTTCATGGTCTCAAACATAATTTTATGAGCATCAGTCAACTGTTTGACAAAGGATTATATGTAAAATTTCTTAAAGATAAATGCTCCATTCTCACATCATAAAATACCGAAATACTCTAGGGATTTCGCAAAAATAATGTCTATGTGATTGACATGTCCCTTGCAAAACCACCTTTTTCTGAAAATGTTTGTTTTATCTCAAAAGCCTCTCCTGAACAAAATTGGCTTTGGCATAAACTTCTTTCTCACCTCAACTTCAAGACTATCAATAATCTTTCTCAAAAGTCTTCCCTCTTTGTTCTTCTTTTAGGAAAAGTTGTGTGGAGCTTGTGAAAAAGGAAAGCACACAAAATTTAGTTTCAAATCTAAAAGTTGTTCATCCATCACATCACCCCTTTTTCTATTACATATGGATCTTTGTGGTCTAGTGAATGTGTTAAGCCTTGGGGGTAAGAAATACACTCTAGTAATTGTGGATGAATTCTCAAGATACACTTGGGTATTCTTTCTGCAATCAAAGAATGAGTCACCTGAGAAAATCATTACTTTTATCAAACGAATAGAAGTTATAAACAATATCAATGTCATATCACTAAGAAGTGACAATGGAACAGAATTTAAGAACTTCACTCTTGAAGATTTTTGTTTAGAAAACGGTATTTCTCATAATTTCTATGCAGCTAGAACTCCTCAACAAAATGGTGTAGTTGAAAGAAGAAACGGTCTATGATCAGTGATGCATGTCTCCCCACCTACTTTTGGGTTAAGGCTGTAAACATTGCTTGCTTTACTCAAAACAAATCTATCATTGTGAAGAAACACCTAAAGACTCCCTATGAGCTCTTCCATGGAAGAAAGCCCAACATCAGCTTCTTCCACACTTTTGTATGTGTTTGTTACATTCTTAATGATAGAGATCACCTTGGGAAGTTTGATCCCAAATCTGATGAAGGCATCTTTATAGGATACTATATTGTCTCTGAAGCATTTAGAGTCTACAATCAAAGAAGGAAATGTATTGATGAGTCAATACATGTGCACTTTGATGAAAACAAGACACTACCATCCTCATCTTCTAATACCTTAATGGAGAAGAATTAAATAAAAGGGTCTCTCTGCAATTATTTAGATCTAGATATTCTTCCCCATCGGATTCCCTTTCTCGTCCCCTACAAAACAACCCCATTTTCTCAAATCAGAATAATACCTTACCTAAATCTCTTAATTTTTCTCAACCTTATTCCACTCTTTCTGAGAATCCTTTTTTTCCTCCAAATGATCCTCCACAAGATGAAGAATCCCCTCCTATTTATGATGCTTCAGATATTGAAACAGACATCATCTAACCTCTTCCTCCTGCCACAAAGTGGACAAAAAGCCATCCCATTGATCAAATTATTGTTGATCATCAACCTGGAGTTAAAACCAGAAGATCTACCAATATATGCTTATATGTCAACTTTCTCTCTCTTTTAGAGCCTAAAAATTTGAAGAAGTCATTCAAGATCCAAGTTGGATTAGTGCTATGCAAGAAGAACTTCTTTAATTCGAACGAAACAAGGTTTGGAATCTTGTTCATTATTGGTACAAAATGGATATTCTGAAACAAAATTGATGAAGATGGCATTGTAATCAAAAACAAGGTCAGGTTAGTAGCCCAGGGTTACTGTCAAGAAGAAGGAATTGACTATTATGAAACTTTTGAACTTGTTGCAAGACTTGAAGCTATTAGAATCTTTCTGGAATACGCGACTTACAGGAACTTCAAAGTATTTCAAATGGATGTCTAGAGTGCCTTCCTAAATGGAAAATTGTCTGAAGAGGTATATGTAAAACAGCCACCCGGATTTGAAGATCCTATTTATCCCAACCATGTATATAAGTTGGATAAGGCACTCTATGGACTCAAGCAAGCCCCACGTGCATGGTATGAATCCCTCTCAACATTTCTTCTTGAAAATGATTTTTCTCGTGGTAATATTGATAACACTCAATTTCTTAAGAAATATTGAGTTGATATCATTCTAGTTCAAATATATGTCGATGATATTATCTTTGTTGCTACTAACATTTCTCTTTGTGAAAAAATTTCAAACCTCATGCATTGTAAATATGAAATGAATATGATGAGAGAATTAACCTTCTTTCTAAGGTTACAAGTTAAACAAATGAGTAATGGCATTTTTTATCAATCAAAAAATATATGTCAAGGATTTACTAAAGAAATTTAACTTTGAAAATTGTTCTCCCATAAAAACTCTAATGGCCCGACCCTCCTAATAAGTTATTCTCTTATCTGAATGGAAAGCCAGTTGATATAACTAATTATAGGGGAATGATAGGACCTCTTCTTTATCTCATTGCTAGTCGTCCATATATAATGTTCTCCACATGTCTTTGTGCACGATATCAAACCAACCCAAAATAATCACATTTTTTGGTTGTCAAAAGATTTTTCAGATACTTAAAAGGAACTCCCAATCTTGGACTCTGGTATCCCAAAAATTTTGGATTCAAGCTAGTGGGATTTTCGGATTCAGACTTTGCAGGATGCCATAAGGATAGAAAAAGTACTACAGGAAGTTGTCAACTTCTTGGAGGAAAATTGGTATGTTGTTCTAGCAAAAAGCAAAACTCGGTTTCCAGTTCTACAACTGAAGCTGAGTATGCTGTTGCTGGAAGTTGCACAACTTAAATCCTATGGATGAAAAATCAATTTGTTGATTATGACATAAGATTTTCTACTATACCAACTTTCTGTGACAATTCTAGTGCTATTGTCGTTGCCAATAATCATGTACTCCATTCTAGAACCAAACTTTGATCTTTGAAACCATTAAGCTTGAACTTGTCGCAAACCATTAATCTTGAACTTGTCGCAGACCATTGATCTTTAAAACACACTTGTCACAAGTGGCATGAGCCGAGAAGTTCACTTGTCGCAAAGGTCTATTTATGACAGGTCAGAAATCGGAAACAGTTGCCTGCGACTTCTGAGAACTCGTATCCTGTGCTCTACGACAAGTTCTCTGCGACAAATTGATTTTCTGCGATAAGTTTGGTTTTGCGACAAGTGGTTTTTGGATTATTTGGCTAAGTACAAAACTCGCAAGTCTACGACAAGTGACATTTTGTGTGATTTTTGGTGAAAATTTTCTAAGTACAGAACTCGTATGCATTGCGAAAAGTACTTCTGAAAATTCACTAAGTGTAGAACTCGTACACCTTTGCTTGTGACTTCCTAGAACTCGCACACTGCAGCTTGCGACAGCTGTGAACTCGCAGACGGTGCCTTACGACTTATTGCTCCTTTGCAACAAGTGAATTTCTGCGACAAGTGAATTCCAAGTGTTTTGAGACTCCAACACTTAGAATATTTTTGGGAGTTTTTCAGTGTTTGACCAAAGTTGACTTTCTGAGTCAAACTTTATCTGAATTCTTTGGACAATCGTGAGAGTCCAAGATCCTCTAATCTTAGAGAGAGAAAGTAGAGTGAGAGAGACAATGAAAGCGCAAAGTGTAATTGATATTGAATGTGTGAGAGATCCTTCTTACAACACCCAAAGCCCAAAGGGACTTTAATACCCCGGGCCTAAACAACAGATAAAACTATCTAAACACAGTTTAGGCCACAAAGAATAAATACAATGGTTACTATAAAACTAGACCTAACAATCTCCCCCTTAGTAACCATTGGCGCTGTGGTCTTCAAAATCCATCTTCTAAATCAGCACGGACCATCTAAGCGACTTAACGAAGAAGCTTCTTTGACTAAAAAAAATTCTTCTCAGCATCTTTCAAATTGATTTGTCTTTGCTGTCTTGACAAGACTGGACCTGTTTGTAATTATCTTGAAAGAACAATCGGTTCATCAGCTTGTGCTTTGGACGACACACCTCTTTTAAATATACTTGAATGAGCTGTGGTGATCGTAGCAGGAACAGCAAAAGAATTGATATAGCTGAGAAAATATAGAACCTTGAGCGAATCTTGATTAGCAGATAAACGTTTGAACTCTTTGTCTCTTTAACTTCTCCTTAACTTCTCCCCCTCATGACTTGATGATCTGGATCAACTTGGTCATGCAAATGTTGTAGACAAGACAGCTTAAGATCTGCAAAATCAAAATAAAGGATACATAGGAGAGATTTGCACGACACGTTGGTGGCGCAAAGAAGGTTTTGCGCTAGCCGAAGGTGATGCAAAGTTAGTTTTGCGCTACCAACTGTTGGCGCAAATCTGACTTGGAATCTTAAAAATTTTACCTTTTAAGCTCTTTGACTCCCCCTACACAAATACACTTAATATGATAATTCAAGTTAGCATTCATAAAAAAAACAGATACTCCCCCTCGAAAACAGATATTATCTATTCAGAATTTTCTCCTTATTCACTCCCCCTCGAATAATGCACAAACCCATTTTTAAAAAATATGAGAACACAATGATTGAAACCTCAATGTATAAAAGAAAAATATATTGAATATGTATTTTGAAACAACTAAATATATAAAATTTTAAACACTAAACAAATTAAATTCTACTTAGTAAAATATCACAGATTTATCAATCAGTTGAAATCAAATGTATGTTGTTAGATACAGAAACAAGTTTTATTGCATATCAAGTTAAAACATGTTCAGTTTCAAAAACTTTCATCAATCTATTCAGTGTGCTCGCATGAGAACTTCGATTAGCTTCAAGAAAATGTAATTCTAAAAATATAATAGAGAACTTTGCATGTACTCACACTAAGCCATCAAGAATTAAGATTTTCACAAATTTATAGGTTTATCGCAACGCAAACATATCACCAAGTATCATGAGATGTGTGCACATTGGCATCTTTTAGCATTGTTCTCTATGGCATCTTTACATGAGTGTGCTCTTTGGCATGTTTTAAGCTTGTGCACATTGGCATCTTTTTAATCAAAAAGTTTTTTAAGTAAAGAACATGTCGTAAACGTAACTTTCTATCTGATCTTATTGCAGGATTTGGGTCAACCGCTCCCAGACCAATTGGCCTTAGGGGACTAGGTGTCAAGAACCCCTTGGAACTTACTCTCCCAGATCAGAAAGGCTACATCTACACATCCTAAACCCATTCATACCAGTAGAACATGATTTTCGATCTGGTTCTATAGAAGGATTTGGGTTCGATCACTCCCTGACCAATTGACCTTAGGGGACCAGATGACAAGCATCCCACGGAACTTACTTTCCCAAACCAGAAAGGTCACAGGTACAAACTTTTAAACTTAGAGATTTCTGTATTTTAGAAATATAAAATTCATCTCAATTACTCGGTTTTACATCGAAGTGCTTAGCCCATATTTTCATTACAATCCATAATTCACACTTTTTAGGATTTCTAAGCATTGTAAACTATAAATATTCCGAATCACATATCTTTAAAGTAGAATACAAAAGTTTCAAACATGTTGCTGACTTTTCGACTTTTGTAAGACTTGAAAGTTGAACATATAAAACTTTAATATTAACAAAGCAACTTGAAAATTTATCCTAGACACACATTTTATTCAACAGAAAGAAAATTGTAAAACTTTTACTTTATAGAATAAAATTTGTAAAGATTTAAACTTTTAAATTCAAATGCCGAGTTTTAAAATTTAAGACAAAAGTAAAGAATTCAGCAAATTGATATTTAGTTGAGACAAAATAAGATTCAAGAATATTATCTTCCACATAATGTGTAATGAATTTGTGTCTCAAAAAAAATTTGGGTTGTACAAATTCAGGTTTTGAATGAATTTGCTCAGATTCTTAAAAACATGAGATAACTGGAACAACATCATTATCAGAGATAAATGCAGCGGAATTAAGTAGATGTACTCACAGTTTCTCATTAGTCAGAAGCTAGAATCTTTGAATAACGAGTCCTAAACTGACTTATTTAGAAGTTGAAGTCCATTGAAGTACGGGTTCTAAGCTGATGTACTTAGAAGCCATAGTCTTGACATTGAGATGTGGGTCTTGAACTGTGTTATTCAAGAGCCATTTTTCTCTTACTCCCCCTTGACATTTGATGCCTGCAACTTAGAATTAATCTGAAATTTTGGTACCCACTTGTATTTGGGTCCCTGAAAATTAGTTGCAGTTCTTGTGGGGAAATACTTGTAAGATTTGACATGAAAGGCATGAGAAAGATTATCAGAAAAGTAAACACAACCATCAGAAGAAGACAAAGCATGATCATCAGAACTAGAGTCAGAGGAAGAATATGAGACATGTTTTAAAATTTGAATCATTTGCTTTATTGAATATTTTGAAATTTTATTACAAGCAGCAAATGAATCACTTTTATAATGTTTGTCTACATATATATCCTCTTCAGAAGCAGGTTCATCAGATGTCCGCTTGATTCTCCATATCTGCTTTGTAGACTTGTTCAAAGCCCGATCTGAAATAGTCGAATCAGAAGAATTAGAATTATCAGAAATGACTGACTCTTGTTTCTTTGACTTCTTTGACCTTCTTCTTTTACGCTTAGGTTTATAATAATCATCATTTAGTGTAAAAGATTCATCAAGAATTTTTGATTTAATATTTAAATCAGAAGAAGCAATTTTACCTAAGAAACCCAACTAATCAAACAATAAATCTGAACTCAGAAAAATTTTGAGAAGAGATTTTAGAATTAGAATCTTCCTTTTTGTTTTCTTTAAAAGAAGAAGAAAGGCCAGAAATAGAAAATGAATCTTGTTTTTAAGAAATTAATTTTTCTTCAAGACTTGATGTCATAAAAGAAAGAAATACATCAGATTCAATTTCTTTTTGAATACTTTGATCTTCCATCTTATCTTCAAGGTCAATGATTTTGCCTTCTAATACTAAAGGAGGAGTATATCTCTTAGAATCATAAAAGATTGGAGATATATTTCCTTATCAGATATATTGGCAAATAAATCAACAAAATCATCAGACACTGAAGACTTAATGGGAGATATGTCATTTAAACCTTTTCTGTCCTTCTTTGATTTATCAGGAAAATATGTAGCATTTTCGCGCGTATAAACAAAAGAAATTTCCTTTTTCTTATTATTCATCCTTTTCTCATTTTCGATTTCTAATACTTGCTTTTCATTCATCCAATCAATTTTAAATTGAGGAGCATATTTAGCAAGTGTTAGATAATCGTATTTATATAAGGTAGGGGATTTTTCTATCGCATTGTTTAAACAATGTGGATTTTCAAAACCAATTCCCCATTTTTCTTTTATAGACTCATAACTCCGCGGTTTGTTCAAATAAATAGTTTGTTCAGATTGATTCCTTCGATATAATTTTTCTTCTAACTCATTTATTTTATCCGAAAAATCATCTTTTAATTTGGTCATTTCAGTCAAAGATTCAAGATTAGTCTTATTTAAAATTTCCAAATCATCCAATTTCTTTTGAAATATGTCTTTTGTATGAATTAAAATTGATTTTTCATCTTTCAAATAAATTTTCAATTTGTCAATCAAATCTGACTTTTCTAAATTTAATTGAGTTTTAGATAATAACTTTAAACGAAAATCATGTAAAGCAGTTATGAATATGTTCATCTGTGAAGAAATAAACGTGAAATCAAACTCAGAAGGTACCTCATCTTCATCAGAGTCATTATCATCAGTTTGATCATCTCCGATGAAGCACATTTAAGCAGTTTTAATAGTGTCAGCTTCGTCATCGGAGTGATCCAGCCAGTACTCCTCTTCTACGAGCAAAGCTGTTCCGTTCTCTCTTTTCTCGGCAAGTTCCATTTTCTTCCGATAGTATGCCGAATCCCGAACCTTCTTCACTCTACACTCCTTAGAAATGTGACCGGGCTTTCCATAGTTGTAGCATGCAGCCGCTTTCTTAGCCTCGGGCACTTGAACATTCTTTGACCCAGAAGTGAAGCGAAGATTGTTGGAACCCGACCGAGGTTGGAACTTTTTCTGATAATGCTGAGAGAGAAGGATCATAGCTTTCTCGAGCGCCTCGCCATTATCATCAGTCGACCCATCATATGCATTTTCAGATAAACCTTGTTCTGCCAGCTGATTTGCTAGAAGAGCAATTGGGTCCACTGACTTCTTGTTCTTCTTGTCCAGTTTTGCCTTCTTATCATTGACTATGCACTCATCTGTCAGCAGAATCTCGTACGTTTCTTGGCTCTACATAGAAGATATTCTGACATCATTCCTCAATCTGTGACAAGATTTGTTCCATTCTGGTTGTAAAGCAATGAGGAACTTCAGATTTGTCTCGAGCTCAGTCTTTTCCACTTTAATTTTCCTCAGATCATTAATCACGGCACATAATCTGTCATACACAATTTTCAGTGACTCCCCATCCTTGGCTTTGAATTCTTCAAAGTTGTTCATGTAACGTGTATGCTGAAGTTGAGTAGCAACGGAAGACCTAAGAATAATCTTTTCCAATTGTGCCCACAACAGATTTGGATAATCCTTGCAATGATCAACCCGGTTGTAGACAGAATTTGGTAAGGCTAGCATCATGTTAGCTTTTAATTCTCGATCAGCTTTCATTCGCGAAGCCTCTTCAGTTGTTACAGGAGTCTCTTTGTTAGTCTTTACGAAAGGTCCTTCAGTGAGATACTTCATCATGTTATCTCCATTAACTTGACGTTCGATGAAGTTCAGGAACCGATCTTGCTTCGTTTTCGTCAATCAGAACCGGAGGACGATTTTCTGTGCCTAATTGCATCATAAGATCATTCTTGTAGAACTGAGCTTGAAACGCAAACTTTGCAGAATCCATATTGTCAGAAAATGCTAAGTCTGGAACAGAGAAGCTAGCGCAAACTGAAGGTTTGTGTGAGCTGTTGATGGCGCAAACTTGCTTTTGCTTGAGAAGAAGGTGACGCAAACTTAGTTTCGCGTGAGAAGCTAATAGCGCAAACTAGGTTTGCGTGAGACACGGATGGCGCAAACGAGATTTGCGTGATAAGTGAATGACGCAAATGAAACTTTGCGTGAGATGTGGAAGACGCAAACTAGGATTTGCGTGAGGCGAAGATGGCGCATACTGAAGGTTTGCGTGATGTACAGATGACGAGAATCTGACTTTGCGTTAGATGACGTTGACGAGAACTTTACTTGAGAATTAATGCACTTGCGTGACTTGTAGATAATGCAAAAGAGATTTGCGCTAAACGACGATGACACAAACTTGTTTTGCATATGATTCGCGTGAGAAACCAAAGACGCAAACTTTGCTTTGCGTGTAACAAAGGTAGCGAGAACCTGACTTTACTTGATGAACCCTGAACTTGGCAATATGAACTGGCGCAAATCAGGAAGAACTCGCGCAAACCTTATGAACTCGCGCAAAGTTTGAATCTGGCGCAAAGCGCTGAAAATCAAGAAAATCACCAAAATCGATTACATATTAGAAATTAAAAACAATTTCTTTCACAGATATGTTCGAAAAACAGTTTCTTTCACAGATATGTTCGAAAAACAGTTTCTAACAACTTCCAAACAACAAACTCGATTAAAAAACCAGAAAATTGAAGATTTGTGAATTGAACAGTACGTAATAACGAGTTTTCAGAAAATTCGAAAATTTTCAAAATTGAACATCAAAACTTGATTTTCTTGAAAAATGATGTGAATCAAATATGTTTTACACTTAAAATCGAATCCAACAAACCAAATTTCAAAAAAATTCGTTCACAAAACAGTCTAAATTTGATTAAAAATCAAAAAATGAGATTTTCTTTACCAAAATCAAGAAAATCGATCAAATTTTCTGATTAATTCACAAATTCAGAATTCGAAATCAGTTTCTCTCAATCCTCTCAGATTAGATTGGCTCTGATACCAATTGAGAGTCCAAGATCCTCTAATCTTAGAGAGAGAAAGTAGAGTGAGAGAAACAATGAAAGCGCAAAGTGTAATTGATATTGAATGTGTGAGAGATCCTTCTTACAACACCCAACGCCCAAAGGGACTTAAATACCCCGGGCCTAAACAACAGATAAAACTATCTAAACACAGTTTGGGCCACACAGAATAAATACAATGGTTACTATAAAACTAGACCTAACAAATCGTATTCAAGCATTCTTTCAGTATTTTCATCTCTACAATCAGAATGTATCGAGATCTGTTAAGAATGGGATCCAAGTCTAAACTTCTGGTTCTTCAAGTTGATGAGTATCCACAGTGGAAGAAGAGAATGATAAACTTTCTGAATAACCAGGACAAAAGACTGATGAACTCTATTCTGAATGGACCATACTTTCCTCATGTTATTGTTGACAGAATTCCTGCCACGGATACTAATCCAGAAATTCCTGAACGAATTGTAGCTCGAGATCCAATTCAGTACAGTGAAAGGGATAAAGAATTGGTTGAGTTGGATGAACAGGATCTTACATTTCTGATCATGGCAATACCCAATGACATCTTTAATAGAGTTGACAGTCGTGACTCAGGAAAGGAGATTTGAGATGAGCTTGAAAGACAGCTTCAAGGATCAGAGAAATCAATGAAGACTAAAAGAAACCAGAGTATAAATGCTTACGAGGGTTTGAAAGCCAAAGAGGGAGAGTCTTTGAAAGATGCATACAACCTCTACAACATCATACTGAATGATCTTCGGAGGAATGGGGTTAAAAAGTCAGAGTCAGAGATAAACTTCAAGTTCATTAAGAATCTTCAGCCAGAATGGGATACTTACTCCATCCAATTGCAAATGAATAAAGACATGGATGAGGAAAAGATTAATGACTTATTATGTGTTCTCTATCATCACGAGGACAAGGTAAAAGAACAAGTTGTTCTAAACAAGCAATTATCTGAGATAAAAGAGAAGCAGAAGAAGGTAGAAGACTCTTTGGCTCTGTTGGTTCAAGGAATGTTAGTAAAGAGTAGTTAAAGTTCAGTCAAGATAGGAAAGCATAAAGCATTTGTTTCTGAGATGGTGGATTCATCTGATAGTTCCGAGGAGGAGAAAGATGACTCAGATAGTGAACTTACAGATTTTACTGAGAAGCTAGCTCTCCTGACTACAAGATTTCAATAGAAGTTTGAACGAAAGAAGTTCTACCACCAATCCAAACCAGATCATCACAGGGCTGACAGATACAAGGGAAAGTATGAGAAAAGAGATGAGAGAAAGGATGAGAAGAGATATGAAAGAAAAGAAAAGAAGAGAGACGAGAAGGAGAAAGAAAAAGAGAAAAGTGACAAGTGTTATAAATGTGGAAAAACCGGACACTTTGTCAGAGATTGCAAAGCTAAGAGAGTCAAAGATTACGAGTACTACTCTAAGAAGGCTCAGTTGGTCAAAGCCATGGAGAAAGGTAAAGCCTTGAAAGCTGAAGAGGAGATTTGGCTGGAATTTTCATCTGATGACGAAGAAAAGGCCAATTTCACTCAAGTTCATTACAACCTTATGGCAACTCTTGATGAGGAGGACTCGGAATCTGAAGTAAACTCTATTTTTGACAAGTCTGAAAGTTTTTCTGGAAATGAAGAAGTTCCAAACTTGATGTCCCAACTAGATTCAAATAACTCTGAATTTCAAAAATTAAAATATAATTTTTTAAAACAAAAGAGTTCTATTCAAGGACATCAAGATCAAGCTTTAATTTTGAAGACTTTAACAGCGGGAAGAGAGGAGGAAAAGAATATTCTCAAACTGAACAAGGTAAATCTTCAAGGTAAAATATATGATTTACAAAAAGAGTTAAGTTCAGTAAAAGATAAAAATTTAGATCTAACTTTGAAGTATGAAATTGTTTTTAAGGACAGAACTGCAGCTTACGCAAAGATTAAGGAATTGGAAGATCTTAATTTCAAAACAGGTCAAACAGACCAGACTTTGAAACATTTAACCAGTAACCCAAAATATACTCGATTTTACAATCCAAAAATGGGTCTGGGTCTTCCGGATGCTGAGATTTTAAAGAAAGCACCCAAAAATCTTTATAATTTAAAAACATCGGGTGATGCTCCAATTGTTTTAATACCTCACATCCGTGAGACATATGTTAAGTCTGGGAGTTCGACACCTGAAACTCCAAAGATAAAAAGAGAAGAACCAGTGATAGTTAAATCAGAGATAAAAACTGATTCAAGTTCTCATGATTTTAAAAATGTTGTATTCAAATACGACGACTTAAATTCAAGCTATACAAATAAAAATAAAAGTTTCATCGAATTTGAACATCTTTTCCCAAAATCAAATGAGACAACTGAATCAGGTTCTAAATCTGATGAAACTGAATATGTGATTTCTTGCTTTATCAAGGAAGAAAGGGAAGAAAACTCTCATTCTAAAAATGAGTTTGTTTCTGATAAGACTTCAATTTTCACATAAACTGATTATCAGACCGCCTTAAAAAATATTTGTAATTTAGAAAAGCATATTTCAGTTCTAAACAATCTTGTTGATGAATTGGAAAATGCAAATGAAAACCTTGGGATGGAATTAGATTCAAGTCTGATTCAAAATGCAGATTTACAAAAAGAAATTAGACATCTTGAATCCCAAATTTTTAATTTCACAAAAGGAAAAGCAGATTGTTCTGCTCAGAATTCTCGATCTTCATTCCTAGTCAATGCTGATGTTAAGTCTGACACTTCAACAGTTGATTCAAAGACTCCTCAAATGAAAACATCTTTGAAGATTTTAACATCTTCGGAAAAGGAGTCAAGCATATCTGAAAAAGGAGAATGTTCAGGAATTAAAATTAATTTTGTTTCCCAAACATCCTCTAATTCTAAATTTTTCACTAAACCTTTCTTTGAAAAGTTCACCTTCAATGAATCTAACTCTATTTTTTCTTCAGATAAGAAAGTGAAGGAAGAAGGTAAGAAGAGAAGAAAGAAGGCAAAGGTGGAAAAGAAGAAGAATGTGTCTGACAATGGTGTTTGTAATAGCGTAGCAACAAAAGTTTGTAATCAAACTTGTCAACTGTGTTTCAATAAAAAGAAAAATATTTCTAGAACCGAATTGTTGACACAAGCTACTGCTATGTTACAATGCTCATATTGTCATGATAGTTCGTTCTCTTTCAAACCTAAGTTTTCTACGAAAAGAAAACCTGACCAGTTTGTGAAGAGGAAGATTCCTACTCCATCCTTTGTTAAACAGAAAGTTGAAGTTTATTCTTTTAAAAAGAAAAACAATTTGCTAAAAATGGACAAATTAGTTAACGTGAAATTTGTGTGGAAGTTGATTCCAAAGTCTAAACATAAAGCACAAGTTTCATCAAAAGAGCCCAAATTTGAATAGAGAATCAAAGGGTCGTCAACTGATTTGAAAAAGTTAAAGGATACTAACAAGAAAGGACCCATATTCATATGGGTACCTAAGTTGAAGTGATTGTTTCTTGCAAGTTTGTCATGTGTGGATCATAGATTCAGGTGCATCAAGGCACATGACAGCACATAAGCACCTACTGTTCGATTATGTAGAACATTATGCAAGTTCAGTCAGCTTCGAAAACAACATGAAAGGATACATTAGAGGATACGTTGTGATCAAGAACAACATGATTACTATTTCAAAGGTTCTGTATGTTGAAGGATTGGCACACAATTTATTCTTCATTAGTCAGTTTGTTGAGAAAAAGTGCAAAGTGGTATTTGATGAATACTTATGTTACATTCAAGACAAAAGTGGAGCTGAGTTGATAAAAGCAGGAAGAATGGGTCAACTTTATGGTGTTCACTTTCCTACACTGACTGCAACAAAATCTGTTTGTCTTATTTCTAAGACTACATTAGAAGACAGTTGGTTATGGCAGCGAAGGTTTTCTCATCAAAACTTCAGAGATATCAACAAGCTCAGAAGCCAAGAATTAGTCATTGGATTGCCAGAACTTAAAATGGAAAAAGATTCTCTATCCTCAGCTTGTGAGATGGGCAAGATGAAGAGGAGTTCTCATAAGTCAAAAATGCTTTCAAACTGTATAGCACCTCTTCAGCTCATTCACATGGATTTATGTGGACCAATGCGAACACAATCCATAAATGGCAAGAAGTACATACTTGTGATGATTAATGAATTTTCTCGGTACACATGGCTTGAATTCTTGCACCTAAAGTCTGAGGCTCCAGATCTAATCATCAAGTTTATCAAAAAGATACAAGTTCTTCTTTAGTGCCAAGTGCAACAACTCAGAAGTGACAACGGAACCGAATTTAAAAATGGAACTCTTCAGAGTTATCTAGAATTCGTTGGCATATCACACAACTTCTCGGCAGCTATGACACCTCAACAGAATGGGGTCGTTGAAAGAAAGAACAGGACGTTGGTAGAAGTAGCGCGCACAATGCTAGCTTATTCAGATCTGCCTCCATTCCTATGGGTTGAAGTAGTAGCCACTGCATGCTTCACACAAAACGAACCATAATAAATAAACGTTTAAATAAAACTTCTTATGAAATTATTAATGGTCGAAAGCCAACTGTATTTTTTTAGTATGTTTGGCTGCATGTGTTACGTACTCAATGATAGAGAACATCTATCTAAATTCCAAAATAAGGTTGATGAAGGAGTATTCATTGGATATTCACTGCAATCCAAAGCATACAGAATCTACAACAAAAGGACAAAGATTGTGAATGAAAGCACGAATGTATCGTTTGACGAATCATCAACAAGGAATTTTGAACAATCCAGTTCAGGACTCGCACCTAATGACAAAGTTTCTACTTCAAAGGGAGTAGAACCTGAAATAACACAGACCAAGATTCCTAACTCTAAAACCTTAACTGAATCAGATCTTGACTTGTTATTCATTGATGCTTTTAATGACATAACTGCAGATGATGATAAGCAAGACAATTTAAGGAATGCTACCACATCTACCACAAGTGCAGACTTATCTGGCTCGTCTAAAGGAGTTGGTGATGCTTCTACTAGTCAAGAACAAGTTATCTCTAGAAGTGCAACACCAGACAGTTCATTTAAAGCGGTTTCACCATCTGTTGAACCTGCATCAACATCAGTTGTGTCTGGAGAACTACCACCAGAGATACATTCAGAAGAAGCAGTTTCATCACCAAGTGCTAAAAGTCTAGAGGCACATGATTCTGAATTGCTTGCGGTTCAAGATGAGTTTGATGAGAGAAACAATCAGACAGATATTGAACATCTACCGAGTACACATAGGTGACCCAAATGCTAAAGTTACAACCAGATCTGCATCTGCTAATTACTGCATGTTCGTAAATTTTCTAAGCAACATGGAACCGAAAAAGCTGTCCGAAGCACTAAAAGATCCAGATTAGATTAATGCCATGCGAGACAAGATAAATGAATTTAAACAGAACCAAGTGTGGAGATTGGTACCGAGACTGAAGGATAAAACAATTATTGGAACGAAATGGGTCTTCCGGAATAAGAAGGATGAGGCAGGTATAATCGTCAGGAACAAGGCAAGATTGGTTGCAAAAGGCTATAATCAACAAGAGGGTATTGACTACGATGAGACTTATGCACCGGTCTCCCGGATTGAGGCCATCAGGATTTTTTTTTGCATATTCCGCTCACAAGAACATTAAAGTATACCAGATGGACGTTAAATCAGCGTTTCTGAACGGTATCCTACATGAAGAGGTGTATGTAAGTCAGCCAGAGGGTTTCACTGATCCAAAATATATAGATCACGTGTACGTGCTTGACAAAGCTCTCTACAGACTGAAGTAGGCACCGCGCGCATGGTATGAAACCTTGATGGTTTATCTTTCTAAATCCAGATTCCGCAAAGGTACTATCGATACAACTTTGTTCTTGAAGAAAAAGGTTGAGGATATTATTCTAGTGCAAATTTATGTAGACGATATTATTTTTTGCTCTACGAATCCTATGTTTTGTGATGAATTTCATGACATCATGAAGAGTAGGTTTCAGATGTCAATGATGGGAGAATTGAACTTTTTCTTGGGCTTGCAAGTAAAACAAACCCCTGAGGGGATTTTTATAAACCAGTCAAAGTACATAAACGATATGCTTAAGAAATTCAATTTGACTGATTCAACTCCCATGAAGACTCCCATGTCTACTGGAAGTCTGTTGGATGCTGATATCTCCGAAAAATCAGTAGACCAAAAGACATACAGAAGCATGATTGGATCTCTTCTGTATTTGACATCGAGTAGACCAGATATAATGTTTGCTACATGTTTTTGCGTTCGATATCAAGCTAACCCAAAAGAATCCCATCTTGCTGCAGTGAAAAGAATCTTACGGTACCTTAAAGGCACACCAAATTTAGGCCTTTGGTATCCAAAAGATTCAAGTTTTGAACTAATAGCCTACACAGACGCAGATCATGCAGGTAACAAATTAGATCGGAAAAGAACGTCAGGAGCCGGTCAGTTTTTGGGAGACAAGTTAGTCACTCGGTCTTCGAAGAAACAAAATTGTGTTTCAACATCTACGTCCGAAGCAGAATATGTATCGGCTTCCAGTTATTGTTCGCAAGTATTGTGGATGAAGACGCAGCTCAAAGACTACGGATATACTTTGAACAAAATTTCCATCTACTCGATTCGAAAAGTGCAATAGCAATTACGGTTAATCCGATGCAACACTCGAAAACAAAGCATATTGATATCAGGTACCATTTTATAAAAGATCACGTTGAAAAAGGTACTATTGAAATGAATTTTGTTTCTACCAATTTTGAGGTTGCTAACCTATTTACAAAACCTCTTGATGAAAAAAGATTCAATTGTTTAGTCAGCAAACTTGGAATGTTAAATCTAAATGCATGACAATTGTTTCCTATCTTGATTTGAGGGAGAGTGTGTTCTTGAATTTTGAATGTGTAAGTGTTTTTGGTTAATGGTTATTTTTTATAAGTCTGATACATCTAACCAAAGTGGACTCATGTTCAATGAGGACCAAGATTATACTCTGTTTAGCAGGTCAGTTAGTTTCATGAAATTTTGATATATTTTTTCTCAAGAAAAATGAACATTGACTTCTGATCACCACGGATCAGGACTCTTACTTCATTATTAAGAGGTGAATGCACATATCAAGGGGGAGATAATTACTATGCACACTTCAAGGGGGAGCAACAGATAAAAGTCTGTAAGTGTGTCAATGTGCGTGTGTATTCAAAAGATTTTGAAAATCTTAAAAATTTTCAAGTGAGAGATGTTGTTTTTGAGATTTAAAGTGAAAATGTGCAAAGTTGCTATATTTGGAAACTCAAAAGTCAAAGATTCAAAGTTTCCATTTTTGGAAAGTTGTCAAAATTATTTTTTAAGTCTAGTTATCGCAAACAGTGGTCTGCGACAAGTTACTTGACGCAAAGCATAACTTGCGACAAGCTACTTGACGCAAGCCACTGCGTGCGAGTATTGACGCAAACAATGGTCTGCGACAAGCTACATGACGCAAACCAAAGCTTGCGACAAGTCATGAACTCGTATGCTTTGGTCTGCGACAAGCTAGAACTCGCATAAGGCAGCTTGCGACTTCTTTCCTTAAGCACACTTGTCGCAAATCGTGCCTTGCGACAAGTACACACACAACTTGTCATTCTTTGCGATAAGTTTCCTATTTCAGTGGTTTGCGACAAGTGGGAGGTCCAATCTGATCGTGCCACGTGTCAACCCTAATTCTGAGTATAAATACACGTCGAAGTTTCTCAATTTCCCACTTGTTGTTTTTCAAACCTTACGATTTTTTTGCACTTAGTGTTCTTGCTCTCGACTTCCAGTTCACGACTTCTCGGTTTCAAATCGTTTTCATCGATTCCGTGTAGGTTATTGGACTTTGTTATTGTCTCTTTGTATGTTTTTGTATTGTGTTTGTATTTGTATTGTGATTCCAGGTTCCAACTATCTTGATTTAGGGTTTGTTGATTAAGGAATGTTCATTTTCTCGAACCCATTTGAACCTGACATTTGAATTTTGGACTCTTGGACTGAAATTTATTGAACAAATCAACATTAAAACTTGTTAATAATTTTGGGTCTTGATAATCGATCACTAATATGACCTTAATCTAACAAAAATCATGATTTTTGATGATTAATTTTGGATTTGGACCTTTGGACTGTTCAAATGACTTCTAAACTGATTTTGGACTTTAATTGACCTTATTGTTGAATTTTAATGAAATTAAAGTTCCTAACCTTGCTTAAAATGACTATTCAAACAAATCAGAAAAAGATTAATGTGGTTTATCAAAGATTTCAAGTGATTTGATTCTGGACTTAAAATTTTTAACAAACTAAGAACTTGCGAGTTCTTCATGTGTTGAAGCTTGCGAGTTCTTGGTGTATTCAGTGAATTTCACAACAAGTACCAAGATTCATATGTTTTGCGATTTCTTCGTGTCAAGCTTTTTTTCTCCTAAGTATACATGTCGCAAACTTTGCCCTGCGATAAGTGGTTCAATCTCTTGGCTTGCGACAAGTGCTATAGTTCAGCACTCTGCGACTTCTTTCCAAGTCCTTTAGTCTGCGACTTCTGGACTTAGGAAATTTTTCAAACTTTTTCTGAAAAATATTTTTTTTGGATTTAACTGACAAAGTGGACATTTGCCCAATCTTTTTCAACTTTCCAGGTACTAAGATGGCAAGTGACAATTTTGTTGATCAGAATGTCCAAATGGATGAGAATGATCCCCAAGTTTCTCGGGATGCACCTATGCCCTCATCCAGATCAAATTACCAATCCCAAGTTGGTGAAAATCCAGATCTAGCACTCACTCATCCAAATGACTATCTATTGTTGTATCCCAACAATCATCACATTGACTTTGATCATCTCAACATTGACCCATTGGTGCTAGAAATCTTTAGAGGACATCCAATATTCTATGCTTTAACTGAAACTACCACAGTTCCTCTTATTTATCTGCAACAAGCTTGGAGAACCATTGCCTTTGAGAAGAGGAATAACCAAAGCATATTTCGGATTCAGATAGATCACTTTACATCTATTCTGAACTATCAAAGACTGAGACTTATTCAAGAGAAGGCAGAACCAGTTTTCATGATTATCCAAATGATTTAAAAGTATTTGAAGGAATCCGAGCTCTAGGCTATGTTAGAGAGCTTACCAGGATCAGTCAGTTCAAGAAGAATAATCTGCCACCATTCTGGTATACTATGTTTTTCTGTGATCAACCGATTCTTCACAGCTAAACATATCGGCATTGATAATACCAGTATGCATATCCTAAAGCTTTTCCATGCCATCGTGTATGATTTGCACGTAGATTACTCCTTCATTTTCAGAACAGAGTTGTATGAAAGGGTCATGGAAAAGAGGACTACAAAGAAGCCTGTCTTTGTTCCTTATCAGAGGTTCCTGCAGCTAATCATCAGGAGTATGATCAGATCGAACAGAGACATTCCTAGAAGATCAAACCATGAAACAGAACTTGAATATGTGATGAGACATCTAGTCATGCCAAAGCAAACTTTTCAATATTCTATGCCGATATCTGAAGCTTTACTTGCTTACGTCAATCCAAACTCTGAGTGTGTTAGAGAGTATAGAGAGTCCATGTGACTACCATAACTGGTTTCCCCTACCCCAGGCTCAAACCCTAGGAGAGTGGAGTCTGTGAGGGTTCAATCTACCAGGGTGGTAATTGAACGGGGAGTGCAGAGAGAAAATTTAGAGAGGGGAACTGGAGTGGGTCAGTCTTCTAGATCTGAGGCTATGGGATCCCAGGCTCATGCCACACATCATGTGGATTCCATATCTCAACCTGAACAGGCTATCATTCCTTAATTGAGCCGTCAGGAAGAGAGTACCAAAAAATATCAGAATTTTGAAACTGAGTTGGATTGCGTGGCAAGTGATGATGATATTAAAAGTATTCCATCTGCTACAGCTGGTAGTGATGAAGATGATGATGATGATGATAATGATGACAGTGATAATGTTGATCTTGGATTCATGAATGATATTGAAATTGATGTTGACACCACAATTCAAGAAGTGGTTGGAGATATAAGGAGTTCTGAGGGAGTACTAGTTGAAAATAATGATAATGTGAGATTGAGTGGACGGAACGAAAAAGAATATGGTGAGAGAGTTTGTAACCTAACCTACCATTCTAGAAGGGCAGCCACATCTGCTACTGGAACTCATGTGTTGAGTTCTAGTATTGAACAAGATGTTAGTAGCCCACTAACGCAGTTGCACACCCCTGCCAGCCATTCTACCACCTCACAACAGGTGATAGTCTCAGATACTCACGGGGATTTACCACATTTGTTATCTACCTCTCATTTGGAGAGTGTGGGTACTGAAACTAGAGAACATCATCCCCAGTTCTCAATTCCTTTAAATGCACAGTCGAGTCTAGAGCCTATTCCTATACCAATTATTATTCCTAGGACACTTTTTGACACTGCTACCATCGAAAATCTTTATGACCTGATCGGAACACCCAGAGTAGCTCCACAATCTGTACTACAAGGACCGGGTGGAAGTCCTATCATAGTTACCACCATGCCAGCTATGAACACAGGCCATACAGTTGTTTCATCAACTGTTATGACAACGGAAAACTTAAGAGGCTCCGGCGTTAGCTTACCCGACTTCGTGTCAAAGGAATTCCTCAACGGCGCCTTAAAGGCTGTTGAAAACAGGTTGATGGAGAAATTTACTGAGGAGATTAATGGAGTGAAAAGGTTGATGAATGGGAAAGATCCAATAGTTGAACCAGAGCATTCTGCTCCACCCCCACCTCCACCAACTCAACCAATTGATATGTCAGTTGATGAGCTTAAATCATTATTATTTGCCAAGTTACTATCTCAAGCCCCAACCAACCAAGTTGATTCTGATCTTTTTGGCCTATTTCAATCACAACACTAACCACCACCACCATCTACACCTCAAATCCCAACAGATGTGGTTAGAGCTTCAAAGTTTAGTTCTTTCAAAGCTAATGTTCTGAAATCTATTCAGGGTATGCAAGAAGCCTTTGTAGATCTTTCCAAGATTGTTTAGACATCATGCAAAGCTCAAGCCTCGGTTTCAAGGAAAAGGAATGATCATGATTCGGATCATGACCATGAGGGGGAGAGATCAAAGAAACATAGAGCTTATGTGAATGCTGCAAATATTGGTGAATCAGAGTGTGGTTCAGGATATCAAAGTCGGTTAGTGGTCAGAAATGTTCAGTGAGATATAAGTGGGAGAGAGATTGTATTGTATGTTGATCCGGAGGTAGTACCAAGGGTTGAAAAGCCTAAGGTAGCTACAAGGGAGGAAGTATTTCTTCTGACTAGAATTGAATCTATGGATGTTATAGATTTGTCTTCAAATGATGATGATGATGAAAATGATGAGAAGTACAAACAATTATGGAAAGTCAAGGAAGAGGAGAAGGAGAATTTGATGGGTGATTCAGATGATGAGAAGAATGTAAATGAAGCAAGTGTTCTGGATAGTCTGCTGGAAGCTAATCAGGATACAGATCTTCTACAAGAGATGTTTGAGCAAGGTACTCCAGAGGATATTCAATTAAGCCCAGTTCAGAATGATATTCCAGAGCCTAACCTGTCATAAATGCCTGAAATCCCCTCATTCCAAGAATTCAATTTTTCGGATGTCACAGAAGCTCATGAATTTCAACCAAGTCCTCCGAGGAAGTCTAGTCCTCAAGTTCAAACTATTCCTCAAAGCAGCACATATCAACAAGAGTAAGTTGAAGTTGTTCATGTTCCTGAAATGCCCAATGTTGATGAAGTTGGTCCATCTAATGTCAATGCACCTGAATCAGAATTTGGTCCTACTGAAGCAGAGCTTAAACAGATAAGAAATGCTCTCAGGGTTCCATTTCTTGAGGAAGATCTTTAATTGTCATATTTTAGAGAGATGTTTTAGAGAGAGAGAGTTCATATGATCCATGTAAATCAAGTGAGAGAAAGTTTCAAGATTAATGAAGAACATGTGATTTCTTGATTGATTTCTTGATTTGAATTGTGTAATTGAACCTAACCCAAACACATTGACATAAGATACCTTTTATTCGGGATCACATTTCAAAAAAAAATATATGGAAATTTAAATTTATTCCCACAGAACACCAGCTAGCTGATCTTTTCCTAAAGCCATTAATTGAATCCAGGTTCAATTTTTTAATCAGTGAATTAGGAATTTTAAACCTGGAAGATTAATATACATATATCAATTCTCCAAGTTTAACAATTGTTTTAAAATGGGTTTAAATAAAGTTTTTCATCTGTCAAACTCATTCAAAATGGTGGCTAAAGTTCTTCATCATGACCTAAGAAAAATCATTATCTCAAAGATGATTGTACTTTGTGAAGATACGGTGTTCAGTAAACATGATAAACCCTGGCATCAGATTTGTGTTAGATTCCTTTCTCAAGTCTTCTCGGATTTATATCAGATTCCTTTCTTAAATCTCCTCGAATTTGTATCGGATTCCTCTCTTAAATCTTCTTGGATCTGTATCGAATTCCTTTCTTAACCTTGTTTGTCCGATCAATCTGAATGTTCTCTCGATCGAAGAATGTTACATTTAGATACATCTTTTGATAGTGTTTGAACCATCTACATGTTAAAAACATATGATTTTTTATATGGTTC
The DNA here is from genome assembly GCA_954870635.1 of Arctium minus. Taxonomy (NCBI): domain Eukaryota; kingdom Viridiplantae; phylum Streptophyta; class Magnoliopsida; order Asterales; family Asteraceae; genus Arctium; species Arctium minus. The sequence continues at coordinate 66,342,874 of OX941080.1, read as the reverse complement.
ATATACATTCATCGGATTTAAGTGAAACAAAACGAGTCTTTGAAATTCTTCTTCCTTACCATCGGATTATCCTTAATCCGATATCCTTCTTCTAAGATCTCATTATGCATGATGAATCTTCGGATTCTCTTATTCAATCCGACAACTCATTCAGTCGGATTCTGACATTGTCTGAAATACTGTCATCTCAACCTCCAGTTCTAAACCCTAATTCAACCCAAACGTCATTTTCAAGATTGCATGTCATAATTGGAAGAGTCTGCACACCCCTCGAGTCTGAATTCTATCGTCCCAACATCTTTCATAATGACATCTTACACATATAAACCCTATGATAATAGTTAGAAGATCCCTCTAATCTTCACGATTATCCGATATCCTCTCGTTCTTCTTCGTCTTCCTCAAACATTCTCCAATGGCAGAGATTTTCAAAGCTGCTTTGTAACACCCTGATTTTTATCTCAATTGAGGAAAAGTGTTGAACTAGATGAATCGGTAAAGGAAGAACCAAGTATGGAGTATGGTTGTTGTGCCATGTGGTTGTGACACTCATCACAATAGCACCAATGGTACTGAGTATGGTCATCTAGGCTATAGTGCCATATGGTTGTGACACTGGTCACAATAGCATCAATGGTACTGAGAGTATGGTCGTCTTGGCTATAGTGCCATGTGGTTGTGACACTTGTCACGATAGCACCAATGGTATTAGGAGTATGGTTATCTCGGCTATAGTGACATGTGATTATGACATATGTCACAATAGCACCGGCGTTACCGAGTATTCGGTCGTCCCAACGAATGTGCCATAAAATTATGACAATGGCACGATAACTGACATAATAGCATCAAATGTTCTGAGAGAACGATCGAGGAATGGCCGGGAGAACGGTCGAGAAACGGCCGGGAAAACGATCGGGAAACGGTCGGGAAAGCCATCGAGAAAGTGGTTGATAAAACGGTCGAAGAACGGCCAAAAAACTCGCGGTACGGGCCAGGCTATATTGCCCGGTGATTGTGCTAGTGGCACTATGGCATGTTATGGTCGCCAAGGGGTAAAAATGACTTTCGGTACACTCCACGCGACCCTGCCATGCGATTGTGACATGTCACAATCGCATCTCACAATCTTGGTCGAGGTGCAGTGCATAAAATTTATTTCATCTCAACTCCGATTTTGACTATTTTTTTCTATGGTGCATGTAAATTTATGAGTTTTATTGAGCGTCTTGTCTCATGAGAGTTTTACACATGTCTTTTTGTAACCGCGATAGACGTCTTTATGTTCTTGATATCACATAATTGCACTTTTGAGTTTTATACAAGTATATTTCGTTGTACACTACTTAGTATTTGAATTGATTTATACTTTTAGTGTGAGGAAGCATATGAATAACCTATGATGGTTCGTGTTGAACTTTTGCTTTGTACATTCTTCGGTTGTTGACACCACTTTTAATGATTTACGCAAATACGTTATATTGGTCTATTGGTATGCATGCCATTGTAGCCACTATTTTAGGACAAAGAGCATTTTATTCGTGCGTCCTAAAGTTTGAAATCGGTCTAAATTATTTTACGTTTGACCAAATCGCATGCACCTATCAATTTACTAAGGTTTGGGAAATAAACTGATGTATACGAGTCTCGTTGGGAAATTTTATTCCATGTCATTATGTGGTTAAGTGAGAAATTTTTGGAACTTGATTACGTGAGTTTCCCCTTCTAGAATTTTGTACAAACGCTTTGTTACACACGGTTTTAGTAAAAAAAAATTATTCTTCATACATGGCGCAAATAGATGCATGTTGGGACCATAGTGGTTCCTTTGAAAGGTTTGTTGAACATTTTTCGTTGTTGTCAATATTAGCTTGAATAATAAACAGATGATTTTCAAAATGGTTTTATATGTGTGGCGTTTGTGACCACTTTGCACAACTACCGAGTAAACGCTAGTGGATTTTTACACGTATGATTAATTGTTGTAAAGCTTTTGCGTTTGAAAATCTTATAAAATTTCAAATTGGCGTATTAGTTTGAAAAATCTTGAACTCAATCGGAACTATAGATTTAAACCCTTTTGTGAAAGGAGTTGTGATTCGGGACTAGAGAAGTCCTTGGGAACTAGAGCGTCGGATGACCCACATTGTAGGCAGGTTTGGATTTTAGGAATTCAACCTCATGAGTCTGACCACATGTGGATAATTAAAATAGTAGATTTATGTTATTATCGCAGTTATGTAAGTTGTGATCTTTCCCTTTTTGTATATCTCCGGGTTTAAGCCTTGTGTGGTTGCTTTCGTGTGGCTGGATTTGAACTGATGGATTGTTTGTTCGACAACATATTACGTATTGGTGGTGTACCATCTCAGTGGTAGAACTTCAAGGAGATTAGAGGTCAGTAATTAAGTTTCGATGATTAAGATTTTCTTGATATGGTAAAGGTTTTTATCGAATGAATGTTTGATGTTTGAGTATAGTTTGGAGTTGCACAACCGCCTAATTTGAATAAACTGACTCTCTAGAGAGCTTATTAGCACCCTCTTGGAAAGAATGCTCTGTCAATAACAAGGGTGAATTATTAAGGAATTTTGAGAATTCTTTGGGTTTGGTGTTGATCATTGGAATACGGATTCAAAATCCTGTTGAGCTAGGATGGATTAGTCAATGAGAAGTTGAGATCAAAAGCTACCCTTGAGGTAGTACGTGTCACCTAAGGTTGGGAGGCAACCGAGATCATGTGATTAAATATTGCTCCAGTAAGGTTCAATGTTCTCTCTGGTATGAGTGTAACGTATCGAGGTGGATATTGGGTGTGAGAGTCTTCACAAAAATCATCATGACTGGTTTTGTTAAATAGTTATCGAACATCATTTACGGATGAATTGGGATAGAGACGCATCCTCGGAGGAAAAAATTGGTCGTTTTGTGAAAATGATGTTATTTGGGGCTTATATCGTTATAATGTTACCCTTTTGGGAGGAGTAGATGACAAGACAATTATCGGACTGGTGTTCAGTATTGTGTAGTATTAAATTTTTTATATTTGAACTAGATTTCGAGGACGAAATCTCTTTTAAGGTTGAGAGCATTGTAACACCCTAATTTTTATTTCAATTGAGGAAGAGTGTTGAACTAGATGAGTCGGTAAAGGAAGAACCAAGTATGAAGTATGGCTATAGTAACATGTGGTTATGACACTTGTCACAATAGCACCAATGGTACTTAGTATGGTCATCTCGGCTATAGTGCCATGTGGTTGTGACACTGGTCACAATAGCATCAATGGTACTGAGAGTATGGTGGTCTTGGCTATAGTGCCATGTGGTTGTGACACTTACCAAAATAGCACCAATGGTACTAGGATTATGGTCGTCTCGGCTATAGTGACATGTGGTTATGACATTTGTCACAATAGCATCGGCGTTACCGAGTGTTCGGTCGTCTTAGCGAATGTGCCATGAAATTATGAAAATGGCACGATAAATGGCATAATAGCATCAAATGTTCTGAGAGAATGGTCGAGTAATGTACGGGATAATGGTCGAGGAACAGCAGGGAAAATGATCGGGAATTGGTCGGGAAATTCGTCGATAAAGCGGTTGATAAAACGGTCGAAGAATGGTCGACAAACTTGCAGTACGAGCCACGCTATAGTGCCCGGCGACTGTGCCAGTGGCACTATGGCATGTCATGGTCGCCAAGGAGTAAAAATGACTTTCGGTACACTCTGGGCAACCTTTCCATGCGATTGTGACATGTCACAATCGCGGTCGGGGTGCAATGCATAAAATCGATTTTCAACCTCTTTATTCATTTGGTCATATCTTTCTCATCTCAACTCCGATTTTGACGATTCTTTTTGCTATGGTTTCGTCTTTGAGAGAGCTTTTGGAAAGATTGTTAGCTTTGGGAATATTCAAGAGTATTTGGTGGTGGAGTGGAAGCAAAGGTCAAGAGCTCATCATCATCACCACCTTCATCTTTAAGAAATTTGGTGTTTTCTAGGTTTTCACTAAAACCTAAGTGGTGAGCTCTTTCCTCTATTTTCTAACACTTTAATCAAGTTATAAATACTTCATTGATGACTTCCTAATGTTTATATTTCTCAAATTTCGGTTTGGATAATTTTGGAGAAATTAGGTCAAAATTTGGGTTTTGGGGCCAAAATGGAGATTTTGATATGAGGTGTTTGGGGGAATGATTCTATGTACTTGGATATGCATATTTACGTTTGGAACTTGTGGATCTAGGTTTTTGGACGAATTGCTTGTGGATTTAAGTTTCTTCAAGAAACCTCATATTGGGGTAAAATCTAGATTTAGCCTAAATCTAGGAAGGCGAGTTCAAGTTGCTTTGTGAAAACTATGTACATGCCAAAATGTGTATTTTGAAGTAAAAATATGTTTTACTTGGTAATTTTCAATGTGTTGAGTATTTTGATAAGTTTTCGTATTTGGTAAATGTGTGTTGATTTGATCTAATTAAATGCCCATATTTGGGATTTTGATATTTTGATAAGTAAATAGCATGACTTATGCATTTTTGGTGATTTTGTAGAAATGAAGTCTATTTTATGATTTATGCGTTTTTGGGTGTGTTTGATTTCATAAATCATTTGGAAAATGCATGTCTCCGTGTTATGAGATATTTTGGAAACATAAGAGTATGAGCCCATTTGAAAGACCGTTTGTCCCAATCCGTAATGAGTTTTAGGGTTAATCATATCTTTGAGGTATGTGTCTATGTAAACGCCGTTTAAATATGTTTTATTATTTGGGGACCGTTATTTGTTGGTCAAATGAATATTGAGCATTTTAGCTCGGTTTTGACTTAAAAGAGTCTTGAGGACATTTGTCCGGTTTTAATGGCTCAAGTTAGAGCCCCAAATATGATTTGCATCTTAATGCATCTTGTTGTATATTAATGATAATTACATGATCGAGTGCATTGGTCATTCTTGTGTAGTCATGTAATTTTAGACTGTGTTGCATTGGATCCATAGGCACGTAAGTCGGTCTTTATTTGATGGTCAACTGGATGTTGTGGGATTTGACTCCCAGGGTCGGTCCTGACATTTTGGAGGCCCTGTGGAAAAATCTAAACATAATCCTATATTTTTTTCAGTTATATTATTTATTAATTTTTTATTATTAAATTCAAAAGTAATTTTGTTTATATTAAAATGTATGTGAAAAAAATAAATAGAAATCAAACGATTTTTATATCGTTAAATTAATGATCATAAATCTTATATGATTAATCCACTAATAACAATAAAATTATATTAAAATCCCACATTGGTTGGGAAGGGTAACGAGGATTGCCTTATAAGGGATTTGATACCTCCTTTATTAGATGTGTTTTAAAACCGTGAGTCTAGGTGTGTGGACAAAGCGGACAATATATGGTACGGTTGGCCTGAGATGTTACAAATGGTATCAGAGTTGGGAAGGGGACTGGTGTGCCAGCGAGGACCCTACTTACATACAACAGGTGTGGATTGTAAGATCTCACATTGGTCCGGGAGGGGAATGAATATTGCCTTAAAAAAACTAAAAAGAATCACATAAAAAGTATATTGTACAATATATATGATTTCAAAAGTTTTAATATTTTTTAGCCAATAAGATTTCAAAAGTTTTGAAAAATGATTAAAGAAATAATCAATAACAATCAATAATTTTTTTAATATTCATTAAATAATCAAACAAAGTTAATAGAAAAAAAAATCATTGAAAAATAAAATAAATAAGGAATGACCTTAAACTATAGATAGGGGTGAGCAAACCCCAACAGGCCTGAAAAACCCGTCTGACCCGATCACCCGAATAACCCGAAAATCCCTCACCCGAAAATCCGTCACCCGAAAACCCGAACCCCCAAACCCGAACTTATTCTCGGATACTACATATCGGGGTGGGTATCCAAAACCCCCACCCGACCGTCCGATGACCCGAACTTATTATTTTTTTTTTAAATTTGTTTTATAACTCTAATTTCTATTTTCTAAACGTAACTTATGTCTTCTAGTTCTTGACTCTCGTTCTCGATCTCTCTCTCTCTCTCTCTCTCTCTGACCAGTAGACCGCGACCCTCGAGGCCTCTACTCTCGTTCGACTACGTCCTGTCTCCTCGACTCTCTGGGATGGTCGAAAACCAGGACATGGGAAGTCGATCCCAGTGATTTGAAGTTCAGGTGGACCACCAAGCCTAATTGAGAGACGATGTATGAAGCAAGGCCATTGGAAGCCATAAAGGATACCAAAATCTAAGATATGCAGCTTTACCTTATTTTGGGCGGTATGCAGAAGTTTCTGCATAATTTCACTTTTTCCTAAACTGTCATTTCTTTTTTACATTAAACCTATTCATGAACATATTTTGTATTTTTGTTACTCTAGTCTTGGATTGAAATATACAGTAAGTTCCTAACCTGTGTATTGGAATTGATTGATCACAATTGATTGATTGAATGCACCATCCGAAGACCCGACCTGAACTTATTCGTGACCCGACCACCCGAAACCCGATCTACCCGAAGTGCATTTTTGTCGGATTTCGGGGCTCTTATCCACCACCCGATATCCGATCGGGTTCTAGGTTTTGGTCCCCGACCCGACCCGTCTGATGCTCAGCCTAAACTATAGACTGGAATTTATACCTTGAAAGTGAAAGAACCTAAGAAGAGAAGTTACAAATGTATGGTGACGACAACAAAATAAAATCAAAAAAAGAAAATGGGATTTTAGCCTTCTATAGGATAATTTAAAGAATGAAATCTAGTATGTATATAGGGTTTTGATCACAAGGTCTTAACAAAAGATTTCAATTAATAATAAACATTATATACGAAAATAAATGAAAATAAATAAATAAGAAAGCATGATTTTAAAGGCCTACAAAAACTAAAACAAAAACAAACGAGTTAACTTAATATTTTTGGTATCAATTAATAAATAAATAATTAAAAAAATAACACAAACATTAAAAAATATATAATCAAATTATTTTAAAAATTACAATTTTTTATATAAGCAAGTTATATTTTTCTTTTTGAGAATATATACTTAAGTTACGTTGAAAGTAGAAATTGCAAAAATGTTAAAGATAGTGTAAAAGAAAAATACATAAGAATTGAGAACTCCTTTCAAGAAAAATAAGGAAAAAAAATAAAGAAGTCTTTTAAAAAAAATTGGAAACTCAATTGTTCACTGTAGGATTCAAACACAGAGCACATCCTAAAGAATAAGGAGCACTAACCAACTGATCCATATGACACCTTGCTTACTTAGATAGTTTATTTTTCTTATATACTAATTATTATACATATAAAAAAGATAAAAAAAAATTGGAGGCCCCCGACGATCGGAGGCCCTGTACGATGGCACCACTCGGCACACCCCGAAGAACGGCCCTGACTCCGGGACCCATGTTTTATGACATGAACCTTTCAAGTGTACAATAGGAGGGCTGAGTCCGGTTGTGCTATCATGTTGATGGGCGTTTGGTGCCACCCATCGCTTGAAGGTAATACCTTGGAGGTAGTCCTTAATTGTGTTAGGTCTTTGGTGGCATTTATGGTAATATTCACTAAGGTCAGTTATCTCTTTAGGTGTAGCTTGAAAGGAGGCGTAGGGACACTTAGTCTTTTATGTCGTGAAGTGTCATACGATTAACGTTGTATGAGTAGCATACTTTTGTGTTCCTCCACTCTCTCTCAATGGATACAGGTCTCCCCCGTTGTCGGCCAATAGTACCTTGGATATTATAAGGTCCACGCTTTGATATTTGGAATTCATTCCATGTTATGGTCGCGTGAGTATTGGGTTTTAGTTCCATGTTTTCGGTGGCATATTATATTTATATGAATTATTTTCCCATGAATTATGGGTTGCGTTTTATAACTCATCCGTGTTTGGATGTCTTGCATAATAGAGTTTTATTACCGTTTACATTATTTGGAAGTTTGATACGTTTTCATGTTTTGAGTGAGTTTTAGATTGCATCACTTCATGAAGGAATGTTTTGTACTTGGGCGTTTATCTTTAAAAATGTGTGTTATTAGAAAACAGGTCGTTTTCATATTTAAAGTAAATCGTTTTGAAAGATTATGATTTAAGTTGCGTTCTTTCCTTTTAAAGATATATTTATTCATGTTGAAAACTCTTGAACTCACTAGGCGTTAGCCTAACCTTTTTATTTGTCGGCATGTGCATCAGGTCCTGGTTGGGGTATGGTACTAGCGACACTGTGAAGATATGAGTACTTGATTTATGCACGAGGGTGAGTAGCTTGGTGAAGTCTTCCACAGTTATCTTGGGAATAACAATTTGTATTTGGGTTTAGTAACACCTGACCTTTAATTAGTCTTTATGTTAGACTCTATTCATTTTGTTGATGGTTAATTATAGAATCGTATTTCAAGTATGGACTTGTCGTAAGAGATTTTATCCATCTTTGAGGCATTATTGAAAATTTTAAGTTACTTGCTCTTTCCAAATTTGAGGGTGTTACATGCTCGATCTCACGGTACTCCTCCAAAACCAGTCAAGTTCAGACTCCCAAACTATGTGATCTTCTTCAACAAAGTTACTGGTCATCATGATCACCACATAATCATGGATTTTCTATCCAAATCTCCCCTTGGTTTATCCCTCTCTGTCGAACCAAGAATGAATAAAACCCTTCTTGAAATTTTTTGGAATTCATTCTCCTCAAACTTGACACTCAAGCAATCTGTGCTAGCATTCTCTCTGAAAATGATCTTGTGTTTACTAAAGAGGATCTTGTTGAAATCCTCAAACTTCCAAAAGGAGAAAATAAAGTCTTTGAAGAACTTCCAAATGACTCAGAAATGGAAGATGTACTCACCATTATTGAGTACAAAAACTCAAAAGAAAATGCAAATGCATCAAAGGAACCCTAAACTGAAAATACCTAAACAATGTATGGTATTTCTTCTTTTCTCAGCTTACTTCTGCCTGAGCAACAAAACCACGAGGTATGACCAAATTCCTAATTACACTACAAAATTGGCTTACTCTCTCATCTTTCAGAAAAACATCAACTTTGCTCAATATTTCTTCGATGATCTTACAAAGAAAATCATTGTGCCTCGAAGACATTGTGATATCCCTTATGTTCGCTTTATATCCCTCATGATACTACACAAGATTGAAGAAAACATTCCCGATAATGTCTCATTTGATTTGCATGCTTCTATGATGCAATTTCAAAATGTTAACGTTTAAGTTTTCCCCATTAAAATTGAATAGATCCATAAAGCAGAATAATGATTTTCATCTGAAGTAGACATTCCCCTTTCAGTAGTTGAAGTATTTTAATCTGTCTAAATGCTTTCCATAGCTCCTTTGATCGAATTTAGAGTAGCTCGAGGATGAACAGATTCGAGAATCAATAAAAAGGTTTCGCTAACCAACTGATTCCGTAGTAGAAGATTCGGCTAGTGATCCACCTCTTTATTTGCCAATAGAAAGAGTTATTCTAACGGATCATGTCGGTCCACAATATTATCAAGTTCTTATCGATACAACGACAATCACAAACAATATGATTTACCAACCTGTTGATTAACAAACCACGATTACAGGAGTTTGATATGATTTCTCTCTAAGCTCTCTCTCTCTCTGTTTTTCTCTCTGATGAACAGTAAGTTGGATTGTGTGTTGGGTAAGTTATATGATATCTAATATCTCATACCAACTAATATCAACCAACAAACATAATATCTAAAACAAAGATATTATATATAAACTAATATCTAAACTAAATATAATATCCTAAATATCTGTTATTTAGATATTTAGGAATAATACAAAAATACACTTAATTAAGACAATAATTAACTTTGACAATTATTACAAACTAACATTAGACTAATCTTGAGAGCGACTTTTCAGCTTTAGCTTCAGATTCCAAACTTCAGATTGGATGATCTTGAATCCAATAAATCTGTGATCTAACAGATCCTACAATCCCCACATGTCCACTTTCTCTCAAACTCCGGAATTGGAATGGGCGGATTATGCCTGTCGAAATGCTACCAGGTTGTTTCTAGAAACCAAAATAGCACTCCTCAAAGAAAATCTACTCAGGGTTGATGCCATTAATGAACATTGACAAACCATCATTATCTGGAAACAAAAACCCGATTGACCCCTTGTCGGATTTAGATCTTGGATCATTCGGACAAGGCCATTCGATCTCTTCTTTATCAGAGATATTAGTACCAACTAACCTTTTGTCTCCTACCCTATCTTCAAACCTAGGATATAATGAATTTACACTCTCTGCATTTCATCTTCATGAAACACCTATCCACGAATTTAATGAATCCAGAATTTCCTTTCTAAACCAAGTGTTTGCTTCTCACCTCACCAAACCATCTTCACCCATTAAATTTCAGATTCTTTACGATTCAAAGATTTATTTTCTGACCAAAACCCATCTCTCCCATTTGAGACCCACAATTCTTCCACCTCCGGATTCCACCACCACATTATCCCTTCCTCATCTCCTTCTCTTCAAGAACAACTGTCAAATATTCATAAACAGTTGTGTGACATGAAACAATCTCAACTTTTGGCCCAGACAAAGTCGGAGATTACTTTACAACTTATTCTCCACTCTTTGGATACCTTGCACTAAAAAATAAATACTCAGTCCGACCAAGACTTTGGTGGAACTCATCAATCTGGCGCCATGACACCCACTCAGTTCACACTTGAAGATCGCAATCGGATCATCAAACTTAAACAAAGTCATGCATCAATAGTCACTTCACTGAAAAAGCTTTCATCTAACGTCAGACTTCTCATCTCATCTTCTCATGCTGCTGAGAAGGAGAACACATGTAAACCCATTTCCAGCAACATGGAAAGTTATCAGAGTGAAAGGGAGCAAGTTGAGGGGGAGCAAAGAAAAGGAAAGTGAAAGTTAACTCCTAGTGAAGATTGGATCAAGATTAGAAAACTTAGGAGATGATCGGATTTAGTACTATCTTTTATACTTTTTGTAATGTAATTCATGACTTATTTTATATCCCAAAAAAGATATAAAAGAAGATTGATTACATGTTATATCTTTGTTTTCTTTATTACCTCTGTACATATTTTTAGTTTCTCTCTCTGTAATCCGATAAAAAGAAAAGAAAACGAATGAAAGGAAAAGAAAAGAAAAGAAAGACAAAGAAAACAGAACAAAAAAAAGAAAAAGAAAATAGAAAAGGCCAAAAACAGAAATTGGCAAAAAGAATCCGAATATGGATCAAAAGAAATTTATAAGTTCGGATATTGTATCCCCTTTATGAGTTTCAGTACCATTTTTTTTCTATGTATTTCACTTTCTCAATGAATATCTATTTGTATTATATACAAATAGGGGAGATTTATAAGTCTCAACTATCGGATTTGTACATTATACGTATAGACATTCAAAGATTAAACACTTAGAAATAAACTCTCTTCTTTGTCAACAAAAACAGGACCAATCCGATGTTTACTCCAAACCATCGGATTAGACACTCAATAAAGTTTAAACCCGATGAAGGAATAAAAACCTATTATTCATCAGATTTACAACCATCAGATTGAATGTATTCGAATAAAAGTCTCAATCTGATGAAAGCTCTTAAGCAACCATCAAATTGATACTCTCAACGGATTCCTATACTTGTTTGACTTATTCCATGCATTTAATATCTGACACATCTATCTTTCACTAATGTCTATAACTGTTGTATAGCTTATGCGAATAGAAAAATAGGATTTTTACTTGTAAAAGTCTTATACTATCTGTATTGTTCCAAGAGTAAAGAAGCCTTCAGCAAAGTCAAAGATTAGTTGAAGAGTGGTCACATTGTCACTAAAGTGGATTGGTTTGTCATCTAGCCAAAAGAAGATCAATAAAAGATACAGTCAGTATGTAGTTTAACAAATACTACTACTGGCAAGCCGAATTTGAAACGCAATCTTGGCCAGTAAGTTTGGTTCACCAACTCTTCCTAACTTTCATCCTAAAGTATGGGAACATGTAAAAGCATGTAATTTTAAGTATGTTCTAAAGTATTATTTTAATATTTGTCATACTTTACTGTTCTCTCTGCATATAAAAGGATGAGAAGGGTTAACAAGTGTCTACATCAACTCAAAAGGCTGAAGTGAAAAGTACAAGCATGCATGGGTCAACAAATCCGATAAAGACACATGTTAAAGTTGAAAGAGAGCATTTACTGCAATGAAGGCTATAAAATGATTTCATTGTGTTAACTTGCAAATTAGGGGTGTTCATCGGTTGACATCCAATGGATGTGAGGGGAACCGAATCGATCCAATCATCCATTGGATGTTGGATTTTCCCAACCGAACCGATCCAATCATCCATTGGATGTTGGATTTTTCCAATCTAATGGATGATTGGATCGGTTCGATTCCATCCATTGGATGTTCTTATTGGATATCCATTGGATCATACTAGATATCCATTGGATATTCTTATTGGATATCCATTGGATCGGATTGGATCTATCCGACATCCAATGGATGATCAAATCGGATCCATCCAACGTGTTAATTTAATGCAGTGTTCTAACTAATTACTTTTAGTTTGTGTTAAAACCAACATAAGTGAGACTAAGAATTCAAAAACCAACACAAAACAAATTTAGATTTAAGCAAATTTCAAAAAAAATAATTGGATGATAGTTGGATGGAAAACTGGATGGTAATCGGATGGTTAACTGGATGGGTAATTGGATGTTGGTCGGTTCGGTTCGGTCAGTTCTAGACTACCATCCAAGAACCAACCGATCCAAATTGGATGTTGAGATTTTCAATCCGATCTGATCCAATTAAAATTGGATATCCAATTATGGTCGGTCGGTTCCTATTGGATCGGTTGAATTTCTGCACACCCCTATTGCAAATCACCCATTCTGAAAGAACATATCTCTGTAATAGCTTCAAGGTAAATTTGGCGTCAATATCTGAGAGCTATCTTAGTCTCTCAGATCTGAAAGAGAACATTCTTCTTCTCTCTTTCAGTGTGTAAATTTGTCCCCTCATATAGTTTAGGATAAAGGTCTTGCCTCCTTGCTTCCGCAACATATATGTAATTTTACACTAAAATTATAAAGAGCAAAATTGTGTTTGTATTCAACCCCCTTCTACGAACACTGTGTGAGTCATTGTGGTCTAGGACCAACAGAAACCCACAATGGAAAAGGAGAAATGTGGAATTTGTACCCCATGCCCTTTCATGGTCATAAACTTAATCTGACATGTAGAACTACAAGTTACAACAAAACAATAATAACAGATTGACTTTTCACACAGGTTTCACTTTAGGACAATCTTGATACGCATTTAACGTTGCATTCTTGTTGAAATCAACATTCTTAAAGTTCTAATCATCATCTCCATTAAGCAAAAATATCAACAAAATATTTTTAAAAAATGTACACAATAAGGCCTTTTATTTTATGGATTTGAACCTTCACCCTCTTGTTTAATCTTTGCACCTTAGACCAATTCAACCATCTCAACTTTCATTACAATTTTAGTTTTAAAAATATAAAACACATGAGGAAACATATCGTACAGTAACACTGTAGATTTATTTCCACTACATCAAAAACCATTCATACGTAGATAAGTCTGGAGTGGAGAAAAAAGAAGGTTGGTACTGATGTCATTATAGATGAAGAGAATCAAGTGAGAAATGTAATAGTTGATGGCGTCAGCAACTTAGAACTTTTTCTTCATAGTAGGGGTGTTCAAAAAACCGATGGACTACAAAAACCGGTCGAATCGAACCAAAACCGTTTTTGATGGTTTGGTCCCGTATGGAAAATTGCCAAAGCGGATGGTTCGGTGGGATTTAAGTGGTTCTCTTAGAAGTCTGAATCAACTAGACCGCTTGTGCATATACATATATATATATATATACTTTATATACATATAGGGAGGTTTAAACGAGAACGCTAACCAAATAAGAGAACACGAAAATGGAAAAATCACGTGCAAAATCACATGTGATTTTACATCAAGTGTGTACAAGCGACGTAGCCCGCAACTTCAGGTCACGAATGATTTTACACTTGATTTTAGTGTAAAATCACATGTGATTCAACCATTTTCTTATTCTCTTGTTTGGTTACTGTTCTCGTATGAACCTGACTCTCTCTTTCTCTCTCTCTCTATATATATATATATATACACACTATATATAATACATTTGCGCTCACAATTTCATATCCTTTTATTTTATTATTGGACTTTTGGATTTACTTATTAGACTAATACTTGCAAGCCTTTTAAATTTTAATAATTTTTGTAACAGCCCCAAATCCACCATTGGGTAATGTCACATCTTTCATCCCAAATACTACCTTATGTCGTCGAATATGACATTAGGATACAATCAGATCACCATCATAGCAGAAGTCTTAACTTCAAGTAAATACAAGTCTCCAACATTAATCCGTCTCATACCGGACCATGTTACATAGAACCCAAATTACATAATAAGTTGGACAGCTAGCAAAGCATAAAAGAACATAATGATAAGGAATCTATCTACGCCTTGCCCTTCCCCTTGTCCAAACATGAACCACTGACTCCTAAGATGCATATTAATAGTTAGCTAAAAGGCTAAGTGAGTTCATGGTTTACGTGCACATAAATACACACTCCTTATCACACATCAATAAATATCACCAAATACAATATACATATGACTATAAAACATATAACACGAAATGGTACTCCTGAACTCCTATCCAGGTAGGTCCTCTCCATCACTGGAATTCCTTGGGTTGCACGGCTCACACCCCGACACCTATTACGTGGTAATGCCAATCCTCTTCGGGTAGGTCCATTATGTCACTAGCATTCCCTGGGTCGCACGACTCACACCCCTAAACGTGACATATCGAGCCCGAACCCATACCCCATATCGGCACCATAATGTGCCACTTGCAATCAACTCCAAAAATATAGCATGCTAAAAAAAATGTTTATAAACCAATTAAACAAATAGCATGCAATCTTCTACATAATAATTACGTACATGGAAACGTTTACCCATAAACATGTACATAAAATATCTCATCATGCATAACATATGTAACTCCAAATAAATAACATATTTATATACATGCAACATGCTCCCGTAAACGTGCATATAAAAATATATCATCATGCTCCACATAACTCCAAACAATTATCATGGCAAATAATTTATATTACATATGTATGCATCCCAGAAAAGTCTCATGAAGACTCACGTGAAATCATGTGTCTAAACAATAAACTTCGCTTTAGTGACCTACACGACATGCACCAAACATATTCTATCAACGGCCTAAATTGCAAAAAAGTCAACAAAAGTCAACTACGGTCAACCCTTGAGCACTCAGCTCATCGACGTCCTAAAACGTCCATTTAACCGATCCATAAACTTTTAGGCTCCATCTCCTATTTAAAACGTCCCACTTAATTATTTGCCTCCAAAACGACGTTTTAAAATCATATTATTAAATCATTAACAATTAAATGATTTAAATATTCATCCACCCCTTACGAACGATTAATTAATAAACATTAATTAATATCATAAAAATTCAATTACGACACCTTTCCTAATTAAATAACCCTTTAATAATTAATTATAGGATTTTCTAGAAATTTAATAATTAATTAAATCTCTAATCCTAAAATAATTAATTATTTAATCGTTCACTTAATTAATTAATTTGGGATCAACACATAATAATTATATGAGGCTCAATTAATTAATTAGCTTAGTCCAATACAATAAATGGACCAACCCAACACCAATCAGATTGACCCATTCAGAAGTTAATTGAGTAGGCCCAAATCCTTTTGGCAGGATCCGCCCCACTGCCCGTCCGGGTTGGTCTGACCGAACCGCCCGAACCGCGTTGGACCGGTCGTGCCACCGAACCGTCCGAACCGCGGATCTACACCACAGCGGCTCCACGCCGTGTGCACCGTCCGCACCGTTGTAGCACGGTCAGCGCCGACAACAACGTTTTTAGCCAATTTGGGCTCGTTTTCCCGCCTTTTTTCATGATTCTTTTTTGTGTTAAACCACTATGACATAAATCCTCATCCAATGGCTCAAAAATCATCGAAAATGATGCACTGTAGAGCCCAAACTTCGCGATCAAACGTCTCGGTTTTTACCGAAACTCTCCGTATCACTTTTCCAACCAAAAAGACGGACTTCGAGTCGATTTTACGACCCAAAACTCCTAGAAAACGTAAAGCAAATATAAAATACCAATCGTAAACTTTTACTTGTGAAAACGAACAGAAAAAATTACCGTATTCCGTCACGACAACACCGAAACGTCACACGTTCGTCGATCGTTTTCTCCCAAACCGCTCGACCGTTTTTGCTCCACACCAATACCGAACTCGCTCAGAGGCAAAGAAAACAATACTAAACTTGTTATGTTTTCTCTCCCAAATGAACATCGTTTGTACTTGTAAACTTGTTACGTCCCCCACCCCCACGTTCCATGCACACTTTGGGGACTTGGCTTGATCAGTCCCTGGAGTTTACACTTTCATCCCTCAACATTTTCTCCTTCTTTCACTTTTCACCTTTTACTTGCGATTGAATTATTTTCGCCCCTCAACCTTTATCTTAATTTTTACGTTTTTTCGAGTGTTACAATTTTAATATTACATATTATCATTTGTTGGATTTATAGTTTACTTGGAATTGGAATTTAATTTTCCATATGTATGATGCATGATGTCTCGACTATGGAGTATGTTTGATTTGTTGATTTTACTTGCATTTTTAAGCAATATATTTGGACCTTTTGATTCATACCTTAAACTTTAAACCCCATAGTTAGCCTAAACCACCTAAACGGGTTAGACCAGACTGTGTTTTTGTGGTTTGGTTTGACCAGTCTTGATAGTTCATTTCAAACCTCACAATTTGAAAATATCTCAAACCACCACTTACAATTAGATTTGTTAAAAAAAACTTAAACCATCCCGGACAAACTGCAAACATGCCCACTTCCTAGTCCTTCTAATTTGCCTCATAAAATCCCCAACCACACTTAGTTTGTTTATATAATGATGCAAGTCAAGTGTTTCAACTTGACTAATCCAACATGCATGGTTTGGGCTGAGTTATACTTTTAAAACATTTTGAACGAGTTGAGATTTTTTAAACCACTTTCATTCGGTTGGGTTGTTTAGACGACTTCTAACTGGTCAATCCAACCTGTATGCACCCTAGCCTCAATAAATATATTTTAAGTTTGATTACTTTATTTCTTATCATGAAGTGTTGAAATGTAAGTTAAATATTCAGAGAATGTGGTGTAATTAAGGGAGGATCGGCTTGAGAGATTACATTGTGTGACAATAATAATTTTTATACAGTGGATTTTCTTAGGTATTTATTACGCATACATGACTAGATAGGAAAAAACATGATTGAACCAGACAATACTAGATAGGACAAATTGTATGTCTAGTGTTCGGCATGACTAGGATTAGACACGACTGAATGGGATAAGTTGCCCCTAAATGTGGTTTAATGATTTTATATTCTAGTTATCTATTGTAGTGGAAGAGGAGGTGGTGATTGTAGCGCAGGCAATGGTGGTGGAGTAGGTAAAGGTTATGGTGGCCAACGATGGTTGTGGTAGCGATCATCAGTGGTGGATATGGAGGTAGAGGTGGTGGTGGATGATGTGGTGGAGGTAGAGGTGGTCATGGACGGTGGTAGGTAGCCAATGATGGTGATGGTGACAACGATGGGTGGTGATGACAGGCGTTCGACTATGGTTATGCTGGAGGTAGTGGTTACGGAGGATGTGGTTGTAGAGTACAGGATAGTGGTAGCGGCTGATAGTAACTGATATGGAGTTGGAGTTGGAGTTGGAGTTGGAGTTGTAGAGGAGGTAGAGTTGGAGGTGGCAGTGGTAATGGTAGCCAATGGTGGTGAGGTGGTGATCATAGAGGTGGCCGATGATGGCCGCCGTCGGTGGTGGAGATATCGGTGGCGGTGGCGATGGACTGTGGTGACCATTAGACCAAATATCATATTAGGGTTAATGTCAAATGAGGGTAAATTGGTAAAAGAACTTTTTTTTATGGTTAATGTCAAATGAGGGTGGATTAGTAAAAGAACTTTTTTTGTCTCATATTGTCACATATCTGTCCTTGTCCTATATCGTGTGAAACGTGTAACAGTAAGTTTTTATTTTATCGTTTATAACGCCAAATATGAAACAATCCAATTGCATATGTTAAATAGTAATAAATAAATAAGTAAATAAATCCAAACAATTTATGTACAAATGTGCGCGCGCACACAGTTCTGGAATCATACCGGTAGATTCCCGCTCATTTCGTTGCCTCCACAACGACACAGACAGCCTGGTTGCTTCCCAGAGATCCGCCATGGAAACCAAGAAATTCCTCCTTCTACTTGGATTCTCTCTTCTTCTCTCTTCATCTAATTCTTCCCTTGAGTACGAGTATTATCGAGGATCCTGCCCTCAGGCGGACCACATTATTAGTTCAACCCTACGCCGGATCTATGATCAAAATCCAGCAGTTGCTCCAGCAATTCTCCGCTTGGTTTTTCACGATTGTTTTGTACAGGTCACTTCCTCCTACTACTATTCTTAATCATCTCTTTGATGTATGCGTTTACTGCTTATGAGTTTCTGGCTTACTGTGTTTCTCTAATACTCTTTCTCGAGATTTGTTTCTGCATTTTTGGTTTCTGTTATAGAGGCCTCGTATCATTTTTCATCTGGATTGATGCTATATCATGTTATATCTAAATTCCAGTTTGCTGATTCTAATCATGTACTAGCATAAAACTGATCGAATGTGTAGTTTTAATAGTTGTTAATTGCACGCCGATCTAGGTTTTGATTCCCGTCCTATCTAATTAATTTATACTAGTGGTTTCATTGAAACACGATTTAGGGATGTGACGCCTCGGTGCTTTTGGATGGCACTGACATAATGGGGAGTGAGAAAGACACTCCTCCAAATCAGTCTTTGAAGGGATTTGATCATGTTGACACCATCAAGGCCGAATTAGAAAGTGTATGCCCTGGTGTAGTTTCTTGTGCTGATCTTCTTGTCATGGCTGCTCGTGACAGCATCATACTGGTAACTACTTACATTCCCCTTATTTGAGAGGATTACATTGTTGCGTAGTAACATCTCGATCATTTATTTACAGGCTGGTGGACCATTTTATCCGGTTCTAACTGGTAGGAAAGACAGCAATCGCGCTTTCCCTGACATTTCATATGAGCTTCCTAGTCCCATGGATGATCTTCCCACAAACATTGCAAGATTCGCAACAAGGGGTTTTACCGCAAGAGAAACAGTTGGTCTCCTAGGTATTATGAATCAGGCAATTATCTCAATTTTTGTTCATATATGTATGTTACTTTTTATCATCATCATCATTGCAATTGCATAATGCTGTGGATTCACAATTGGCAAAGGATTCTCCCCGTGTCTTTTCAGGTGCCCACAGTACTGGAATGATTCATTGTAGGTTCTTTGAAAAGAGGCTTTACAAGTTTGGTGGCACTGATCAGCCAGACCCATCTATGGATGCCGATTTTGCAGAACTCTTACAATCTATATGCAACAACACCCACTCCCACTCCCCATCTCCATCGCCATCACTATCACCATCATCACCGTCCTCGTCAAAGAATCACCAAGAGCAGGCAATGAAGATGGACTACGAAGGAACTGGATCAGGGTTTGGCACTCTTTATTACCGCAGCCTGCTGCAGGGTAGGGGTATCCTGTTTGTAGATCAGCAGCTGACAGCTGGGGAAGAGACTGCAAGTTGGGTAAGACAATACGCATCAGATGTTTCCTTGTTTCGTAGAGATTTTGGCAAGGCAATGATGAAGCTTTCGAGTACCAATGTGCTAACCGGAACCAACGGGAATGTGCGACAAATCTGCAGAGAAGTGGATTCTTCTTTGTGGTAGGCTGCAGCTCCATGAGGTATCATTTTTGACTACTTTCCATTGCTTATAAAATCAGAGTAGTTTTTTGTTTGTAGCATTTTGAGGGAAGGAATAGGATTGTGGATAATAATAGTCATACTCATATTGACTCAAGGGATGTATCATATGAAGCAATCAAAGAGATAGAAGACAATTTTGCGTTGAAGCTACTTTTGATTGAAAATTTTGTTAGCGGTTTAAAGAAGTTAGTCGTCATAATAATCGGTCATATTCTAAAATTTGTAGTAGTGACGTTAAATTCTTTTGTCCAAATATATATGTTCCAACAAAAGTTGTGGTTATCAAAACTAATCACGTTCTAAAATTTATCTTCAAGAAAAAATAGCTTCGTATTTGTCGTCAATCACAACCTTCTTGTCCGTAGCCTAAGTTTCGCCTTGATCTACCGAGTCAGGATAAGAAACTAAGTATTTCATCACCAGTTCTCAAGTACAAGACTCCCTAACCTTCTATACTCATAAAAAGAAGACATGTTGTAACCATCCATAGCCTTGGGTTAGAACCGAGTTTTGATTATATATTATGACTGGTTCAGTCTTAGGCTCAGGCTCCTAGCTAGATCGAAAGGGGACTGGCATTTTTATGACCGGTCTTGGAGCTAATATTTGGGTATGTTAAAGAGTTATGAAGTAGTGTAATATGTTTTTTCTGATTAAAAGGCATTGCAATTGAAGAAGAGGGGAGTAGTAAGTAGGAAGGTCAGCAATTCTTACCCAACTCTTAACAATCATACAACAAAAAAACACAGTTTATTTTTTGAAAAGAAAGATATGATTTTGAATAGTATATATAGGAAGGTTAGCAAAGTGAATGATTGGCAAGAACAAGAAAGAACCCAGTACACTATTAGAAAATGTTGAGAAATCAACAGTTGAGATCTTGGATGTACTTGAACACACTTGCCACCGAACTACATACAGCTTCCCACCCTGCCTGTAGTTAAGTTGAAGCTTATGAGCACCAAATGACCCTCCTTCACCAACACCAACACCTACTCATTTCTAACATAAAACTCTTTGGTTGCCCAGAGACATTTGATGACCATTCCACAGGGATGCTAAGAACATCACTTCCATTTGCTTCCTTACCACTTTTCACTAATAATATATATGTATGCCAACTCCTTGAATCCACTTGTCATGCTTCAATGAAAGAAGGAAATGTGTTGTTACCCAAGTCGCAGTTTCTTCAGCTGGTGGTGTTCTAACAATAGGATGCCCCTGGCCTGCACTAGTATAGTCTTATAGAGTGCTAAAACCTGATTGGTAGTTCATCTTCATTCCCTGTTCCAGACCAGTTTCTTTGGGGGTGATGGGATGATGATGATGGAGATGGGGAGTGGGTTTTGTTGTACAAAATGAAGCATCCATAGCCTGTTTTGAATTAAGAATTGCAGTGTGGGTATCTGCAAAGACACCCATCCAGTATAGTAGATGCTTTATTATGCAAATGCAATACACACACACACATATATAGGAGAGGTTCAAACGAGAACACCCCTATTTTACGAAAATGCGAGAATATTTCCGAGCCTCCAAATTATTTAACCCATATAATTTAAAGAAATAAATTTAATTAAGGATAATAATGTGATTTCGTATTTATCTATAATATTAGTGACTTCATTATCCCTAAAATCACGTACAGATAATATATTCGTCAATCAAAATGTATCACAACATTATTACAACAAAATCACATAATAAACCAAGAGAACGATGATTGTGGATGTTATCTTCACTGGTGTTCGATTATCACAAAGAGAACGATGATTGTGGATGTTACTTCACTGGATTATCACAACATTATCACATTATATCACAGCAAAATCAAATCATTATCACATCATAAGAAGTCTTTGATTTATCAAAACATTATCATATTATATCACAACAAAATCAAATCATGATCACAACATTATCACATCATAAGAAGTCTTTGATTTATCAATATCACATTATTATCACATCATTTTCGACACCAAATGCATCAACATAAAAAATCTTTAATGATAATAACAATATTTAACGTATAAAGACAAATTTAAGATAACAGGAAAT
The DNA here is from genome assembly GCA_954870635.1 of Arctium minus. Classification (NCBI taxonomy): domain Eukaryota; kingdom Viridiplantae; phylum Streptophyta; class Magnoliopsida; order Asterales; family Asteraceae; genus Arctium; species Arctium minus. The sequence continues at coordinate 66,320,722 of OX941080.1, read as the reverse complement.
TGTTGATAAATACTAATATCTTTTTCATTTATTTTAGTTTTTTTATGGTATTAAATAATTTTGAGGTCCAGGAGTGTTCTCGCATTTTTGTAAAACAGGGGTGTTCTCGTTTGAACCTCTACTATCTATATATATATAGAGAGAGAGAGAGAGTTGAGTTCTTTTGTTAACCATAGTTTTGTTGTTAACTTTATAAACTAATCTAAACCTTCATCTTAACATTGGATGATTGAAATTAAAAGTAAATTTCTAATTAATTAAAGAGCTTTATTTCTTAAATGGTCATGTGAACAACAGTGGTTAAGGGTAATTTGGAGAATTAAATCTCCCATTGTTTCAAATGCTATTAAACGCCACATTAATGTTCCATGATTGACTTTTTTTTTTGAAAGAATGTTCCATGATTGACTTAAGCTATAGAGTTGATTACCAGAACGTAAAGTTGCAATCCTTTTAATACATGTTTTTTAATAGAATTAAAATATGAAATCATACAGCGCTCTTGCAAGAAACATTGACATAAAATAAGCAGGTGCAAACTAACATAAATTTGAACCTGGGTTAATCAATCTATAAATACTCTCAATGACAACATATGGAACATAGATGAATATTTTATTTTGAACCTAAATATTATAAAAAAATACTTGAGATGACTACCATTAAATTGTGTACAACACATGGGTCTAATTTGTCATTGAGATACGTGGACATTACAACGAGAACTCTTCCTCTCATCATGGATTAAAAGGATTGCAAATGATGAACATTCATGAACACCTACAAATATGTTTCATTGTTGAACACACCCTCAAAACAGTTACATTACAGTTAAATCAAAACAGTTACATTACAGCTAAATCAAAACAGTGTTCATATATATGAATTTGGTATATTGTTCATCAATGTTCATGTTCGTGAAGGTGTGTAAAATATTTCACATTGTTTTCAAGGGTTGTTCATCATACATCTTCAGTCGAAACATGAACATGAATGAACCACCACCTTATTGTTCATATGACTCGTTAACAAGTTTTTGTTCATATGCCCAATGGTGAAGTAATGAACAAACATGAACAGGCTGGATGAAAAACTCATGGCCGTATGTATGATATGATGCTACCATGATACATGCAATCAGGGAACTACCATCATCACTGCTTAAATATTGGATGTAAACCTTCACCCAACCTTGGTTCATGAACAGTGAACTAAAAGACAAGAATAATGAAAAATAAACATAATATGGAGTTCAACGAAATTCATAATTTAAAATCCATCAAAATTGATACCCATAATTCATTTAGTTCCCAAACTACTTCTAACTGATAATTATAGCCAACAGAGTTTCCTATGAAAACACCAAACATCATACCAAGTGGTGTTGTATATTTTACACAATGTTATGAATAATTAGTTGAACATATATGAACACCTACAAAAATGTTCATCATTGTTGAACACACTTTCAAAACAGTTAACATTACATCTAAATTATTCTGTAAAAGGTTAACACTATATGAGAATTTTTGAATTAAAATGAATACCAGATAAAGTTTTTGAAAACAACCATTATATGATTTTGAAAAAAAAATATATGAAATCAGTCATGAAAATGTTCATATGATTTTAACATTATTTTGAAAATGGAAAAATATTTGAAATCATAACCTACGTTAGAATCAATGAGGCTTTATTTTTGTAACCCCCAAATAATTAAATGAAATATTTGTTAATTAAGAATTGACACTTCTACCCTTTAGCATTAAATACTAAAACAAAGAAAACAACAATCAAAGATGGATTTCTATTGGTTGGAAATGGTTCATAAAGTTAACAACAAATTGTTGGTTAAATGATCTTTGCTCTCTCTCTCTCTCTCTCTCTCTATATATATATATATATATATATATATATATATAGAGAGAGAGAGAGAGGGGGGGGGGGGGGGAAGGTTCAAACGAGAACACAAACTATTTAAGAATCATGTGCAAAATTGATTCAGTATTAATGGCCAAAAAAATGGACGCGACCGATTTTGCCCGCGACTTAAGTCGCATGAATCATATATGATTTTTTATGTACTCGGGCGTTCTTGTGTTTTCTTAAATAGATACTGTTCTCGTATTAACATATATATATATATATATATGTATATATGAGATCACCATCTCCGCCCAAAACGGGGACCAACCCACCACTCAACCCACCACAGGACATTCTTTCCTTCCTTTTCACCATCACCAAATCACAGAGACGATACACAAGTGTTGTTCTTTCTGACTTCAGTGAGCTTGGCGTCAAGCTTAGTTGCAATGATGGATAAGGGGAACAATCGGTGCAGGGGGAGGTTAAGCCGGTTGGGGTTGGTGATTGAGGTCAGGCCAGTTGGGGTTGATGATCGGAGGTCACCTGCGGTGTGTTCGTCCCTATGTTTCTTGTGTCTATATCGTCCCTATTGTCCCTGTGTCTATATCGTTCTCATCGCCATCATGACCCACCACCTTCGTCCCCGTGATTTGGTGACCCACCACCACCGTTAACTACACGAAATCGTCCCTGTGATTTAGTGATTTGGTCCCTAGCGATAGTCATGGCCTCATGGGGACGACGACGGTCCACGTGTTTTACTTATACACACATACATATCGAAGCTATGGTCGCTAACCGGTCGCGGGAGAAGGCAGGGATGGTGTTGGGTTCACCGGAGAAGCAGGGACGTCGATGGTCCCTAATATTGTCCCTACGTGTGTGTGTATATATATAGAGGGAGGATATTATGTTAACCCTTCAAAGCGTGTGTTAACTTTGTGAACTCAAATTGACCAATAGGAATGCATCTTCTATTGTTGTTGGCGATTGCATGTGTAATTAGTGTATAAGGGTATGAAGGAAAATTCATGAATTTGACAATATTTGGCCTATTTAATGTGGAGTTATAAAAGCTAGATGATCCATGATTTTAACTATTAGTGTGTTTTCAAAATTTAGTCCATGCACTTTTTGATTATAATATCATCATGAATGTAACAATAATCAACTCAATATCATCGAACGACATTATGAATTATGGGCTTATGAAGATGTGGATGGAGGAGCTGTTGTTGATAATTGTTCATCACTGAGAACAACAATGGTTGAATATCATCAAACAATGCAACTCAATAACAATGAAGAATATATACCCCAAAATGGAAGCAAGGATAAGTGCAATACGGAAATAGCCGAATCCAATAACAAACTTTGTATTGATAAGTTTTTTTTATGTGTTCGAGTTGCTATGATTACTAAATTGTATGTATGTTGTTTTCATTTAAACAAAATATCTTTTAACGTGAACAAACATAAATAAGTATTCATATGAAACACATTATATTTCATTTTCATTAACCAGTTCGTAACCAATGTTGGACACACTGAACAATTATGAACTTCAATAACCAGTGTGACATGAACATATATGAACAAGAATTAAATGTGTGACATGAAGCCATATGAACAGTAATAAAACATCTGAAACAATGTTGGATGTACATGAACACATATGCAAATGCTATTACCAAAAACCATGAGGTCCAACTTTTATTTATATGAACACATATACGAACAAATGAATAGGCATCTAAAACATGAATGATATCCAAACTTATAAGGTGTTGGCCATTAATAGAATGTGTGATATGAATATATATGAACCATCGGCTCCTAAACACCAATGTTCACTAAAATTATTGTTTGGAGAGTAGTTTGTGTGGGGGAGGGGGTTACAAAAGGTAAAAGAAATATATTTTCCTCAATTACCTCTAAACACTAATGTTCACTAAAATTATTAACCATCGGCCCATATTATAATTAATGTTTTAATTGTGCATCATCTTAATCGTCTGTGTTAAGATCAAGGGCTAAGATTTTGTTTCATAAAGTTAATACAATAATTTGGATTAGCAAAAGAACCCAACCACACACACACACATATATATATATATATATATATAAGTTAATTACATTGAGGCCCCTATAATTTCACAGTTTTTACAAAAAAAACAAAAAAAATTACAAAAAGGAAGAAAACATAGTTTGACGAAAATACCCCTGTCTCTAACGGAGCTTTTTAAGTGATCTAGTGACCAGGTCCTTCTTTCAATGCAAAATCCAAATCTTAAGAACTATAACTTGACTTATGAACACTGTTCTAAAAAACTCGCCGCACAGCCGCCATGGCGAGCCATAGCACCAAGGCTTGTGTCTCACGTCACGTTAAGCTCGTGGCACGCCATGGCCTAATTTGCAGTTTTTGTAATGCAATATTTGGTATTTTTTATGTTTTTAATGTCTTATTTGCGGGTTTTTAATATATATAATCTAATTTAACTTGTTTATTACTATTGACTCATTGAATAATATGCCAAAACATATGTTTTTATATAAAATATTATATATAAATTAGAAATTTGACGCCATAAGTCACGCCTTGAAAACAGCAAGGCTTCGCCATGGCTCCTAAGGCTTGAGGTTTGGCCTCGCCGCCACGCCACGCCTCACGCCATTTAGAACCTTGCTTATGAATTGAAGGTCCTACTTTCAAAGAAATCAACAAATGTCAGGGACCAAAAGTGTAATCCTCTCTTTAATATACTTATATTGGATTGATCTCTTTATTCTCTCTCTCTCTCTCTCTCTCTACTTAAGAGGTGTTTGGGATTGCTTATTTAAAACAACTTATGTTTTTTTTTAAAGTGTTTATCAACTTATGTGGTGACAAAAAGGAGTTTTATAAAAAGTGTTTGAATTAGCTTATTGTGGTACCAAAACGTAATAAGCTAATAAGTTGTTATTTAAGGGTGTTTGAGATCGCTTATACATGTAAAATAACCAAAACATAATAAGCTAATAAGTTGGTAGTGGTAGATCGTTTTAGTAAATATGCTCATTTTATTGGCTTAAAATACCCTTTCAATGCTCAATCAGTGGCAGAGGTTTTTGCTAAACAAGTTATCCGGCTCCACGGTGTCCCTCAATCCATAGTCTCGGATCGAGACAAGGTGTTTTTATGTCTCTTCTGGAAATAGTTATTCAATCTCCAAGGAACCAAGTTCACATTTAGTTCGACGTATCATCCACAATCGGATGGTCAAACGGAAGTGGTCAATAAGTGTTTGGAACAATATTTGAGATGTTGGGTTTCGGACAGACCAAAGCAGTGGAGCAAATGGCTACCTTGGGCTGAACTCTCATATCATACTTCATATCATACCTCCCTTAAATGTTATCCTTTTCGTGTGCTTTATGGAAGAGAACCATCACCATTATTATGTTATAAGGAGGCTACTACTAAATTACATTCCATAGACCAAGAATTGGTCAATCGGGATTAGATTTGGGATAAGGTACACATGCATTTGCTGAGGGCTCAATGCAGAATGAAACAATAGGCAGACTTTAAGAGGAACGATGTTTCGTTTTCTCCAGGGGAGTGGGTTTTCTTAAGGATACAACCGTATAGGCAAAAGTCGTTGGTAAATGGGAACAATCCCAAACTTTTGGCTAGGTTTTACGATCCGTATAGGATCCTGGTGCAGATAGGGAAGGTCGCGTACAAGCTAGAACTTCTTCCGAATGCCAAGATACACCCATTCTATCATGTATCTTAGTTAAAGGCAAGTTGTTGGAAATTGTAATTCTATCAAAGAAATTCCACCATAGCTCACTGAAGAGTTGGAATTAAAAGCAGAACCGGAGGATATTTTGGATGTTCGTCCCATTGAAAAGGGGGACTGTGGCCAGTTGGAGGTATTGGTTAAATGGAAAGGGTTATCAGAATTTGAGTCTTCGTGGGAGGCACTCGAAGCCATGTTGCAACAATTTCCGAACCATCACCTTGAGGACAAGGTGAAAGTTTGGGGAGGAGTATTGGTAAACCCATAGTGTGTTTCACATATCGGAGGAGGTCATAGTAATTTTCAGTGCTGGGTTAGTTCTCTTTTATATTTGAATAAAGGTTGTAAAGGTATTTTAGGGTTTTATCTCTTTTAATAATTGGTGGGATTCTATATGGCTTGGGGGTCCCATGTGTTTGATATTCTGTTTTGTTTTTCAAATTGTAACTTGAGCTGAAGCTCTGGGAGAGTCCATAGCCTCTCGAACGCCATTGGAATTACTTTTCTGTTGAATTACATACCACCACTAGCGATTAGATTCATTGTACACCACTTACTTAGTGAGCCTCCACTTAATGGAAATGGGTCTCCCTCGTCACCGAAAGGTGTTATTCCTGGATACTGTATTATCCATGTTTTGGATGTTGTTTTGGGTACAGAGTGTATCCATATTCTACGTATTGGTATTTTGGAACTTATCATTGTTTTGTTGCTTTGGGTATTGAACCTTACCCATGTTTTTTTTTGGATATTTTGGATGATAGAGTTTTATCCATATTTTCAGTATTTGAATATTAAATCTTATTCACGTTTTGGGTGAGTATTGAGTTTTGACTTCATGTTAAAATGGATGCCTTAGTCACTGAATTTTCATCATGAAAATTATGATTTGGAAAGGATGTTGCTTTATGCCAAATATATTTTTTTTTGGAAATTGTGATTTAAATAATATATTTTTAGTTTGACCGTTTTATATTAAAGATAAAAATTGTTTGAACTTAATAGACGTTACGGCTAACATTTTTATTTGTCGGCATGTGCATCATGTCCTTGTATTTGTTGGATAATGGTACTAGCGACACCATGAATAGTGGAGTACTAGTTAGATGCACGAAAATAATTTAACTATTCGAGAATATCTTCCATACTTGGAGATTGCGACTATTATGGAATTTTAGTGACACCCTACCTTTTGGATTGTACGTTTATTGATGTTAAACCTTGATTTACCATTTTAGGTAATCAAGTGTTGACCGTTAGAAAATAATTTAATTCTTAATTATTGTATTATGGAACTTTTTAATTAGTCTTTTTTACAGAATTGAGGATGTTACAATTCAGATGTTGGATGACAGAAACATACGAAAAAAATATGTCGTTTTCAGTAGAATCCTTATGAGAGAGTGGGACAAGGGTTCAACGAGAGGACGAGGGTTCTAATTCTTATCGTAAGGGAGGGTGGTGGTGGTGAATGGTTGAGTGTAGGGGTTTGGCCGAATAAAAGGGACGGGGTCTTCAATGCAGATTTCACTCGAGAAATGAAGGTAGGGGCGACGAAGTGATAGATTCACGATGGGTGGTTGCATGGTCTAATAAAATAACTATAGTCAAGCTTTGAAGCCCCTACTCAGATGGGATATTTGAAGATGTGCAGGGTTGAGAGCTTGTGAGAGCTAGTCTAGTTCATTTTTATGGGATTTTTATTTTTTTTCAAATATTTGTTTTTATTAAGTAAAATAACACATTTGTTAAAATGACCAAATTGCCTATCACATGGGTACATGATGGCATTAACAGACACGTTTAATTTAGACTGACACGTTTAGTTTAGACTGTGAAACATGAAAAATGGACCATTGATCTACTTTATAATTTTAGAGACAACAAATACAACCATAGGAAATGGACCATAAATGTAATTCACTTTATGTTCTACTAGGCATATACCCGCGCGATGCATCGGAATATAAGTAAAGAACAAACAATTAATGCTACTTCCTTATAGACATGTCATCAACAATCAACCATGACCTAAAAATCACAATTTATGAAACCCTAAACCTTAAACCCATAAAGATATTCAATAATTAGTTTATATTACAATTATTGACGGAAAAAATTATAATGATATAATTTATAATAAGAATGAACCGTATTTTACGATTATGTATTTTTAATGTGCTAACGGTGGAAAAAAATAAAACGTATGTGTATAAAACAAATTAATTCGTAGATATTCATGATATTTAATAGTACGGTTAAATTAAAAAATATTCAATATTGGGCTCGTTTTGAAGGTATTGACGAGACGATTATAATTGTATAATTTGTAAAAAAAGAAACGTATTTTTTCATTGCATTTTTGTTTATATACGATTATTTGTGTTAATATGATAATGGTGTAAAATGAAAAATGAAAAATGAAAAAACAAAGGATATAAAGTAAATTAAATAAATAAGTGTAAGGATGATAAATGTAACATTGTACAAGAAATACTTTCTACAAATAACCGTTTTAGAATCTTTATAATATAACTAGACATATACCCGTACGATGCAGCGAAATGTAAGTAAAGAACGAACAATTAATGTTACTTCCTTATAGATGTGTCATCAACAATCAACCATGACCTAAAAATCACAACTTATGAAACCCTAGACCCATAAATATATTCAATAATTATTTATATTACAATTATTGACGGAAAAAATTATAATGATATAATTTATAATAAGAATGAAACGTATTTTACGATTATGTATTTTTAATGTGCTAACGGTGGAAAAAAATAAAACGTATGGATAGAAAACAAATTAATTCGTAGATATTCATGATATTTAATAGTACGGTTAAATTAAAAAATATTCAATATTGGGCTCGTTTTGAAGGTATTGACGAGACGATTATAATGGTATAATTTGTACAAAAAGTAACGTATTTTTTGATTGCATTTTTGTTCATATACGATTATTTGTGTTAATATGATAATGGTGTAAAATGAAAAATGAAAAAATAAGGGATATAAAGTAAATTAAATAAGTGGAAAGATGGTAAATGTAACATTGTAAGAGTGGTAAATGTTATTGTACAAAAGATTGTAAATAACCGTTTTAGAATTTTTATATAATAGTATATTATAATATAATATAGTGAAGATAAAACATATATTTTAGAGTAAACTACATAAATGGTCCTTGTGGTATGTTCAAAAATTTGAAATGGATCGCTAAAACGCAAAAAATACAAGATTGGTCCTAAGATTAAGCATTTTGGTTTGAAAGTGTTCTTTACACTAACTCCATATTAAAAATTGCCTGTTACAGATAGGGACATTTTAGTCATTTTATCCATTTTTAAATTTTTTATCTAAAAAATGAAAAATATTATCATAATATATTTTATAAGAGTAATATAATTCACATATGATATCCTACAAAAAATTATCACTTTTTGGTTTCTTAATTTATGTGTTTTACTCCTACGAGAACATTTACTATATTTTCACATATGAAACATTTTTGAATACCGTCACTTTCTGTTTTCTTGTTGTGTTTAACCTACAAAACATACTCAAATTTCACATATGAACCATCTACTAATATTGTTACTTTCTGATTTCACCTATGAACTTTGGTAAAAAAAATTGGAACAACCAAGGTTCATACACGAAACAACATTATGAACTTTAAACAAAAACCATTGTTTCACTTGTAAACTTTATACAAAAATCATTATTTAAATGAGCGTACTATTTTGGGATTGTAAATTGGGTTATTATTATCTTCCAAAAATAAATGACAATTTAAATTTATTCCAATATTACCCGTCATTTATTTCTTTTTATTTTTCATCAAGTTTTAACCTCCGATTCAAATATAACCGTTTATATTAAAAAAGACGACATAATGAATTTGTAAGATTTGTACTATTTAGGCGGGTTGCAAAAGAAAAGACACACACACACATATATATAGGGTCGGGTTCAAACGAGAAGAAAAGAAGTTCTGAGATCATATCTAATTATATGGTGCATTTAATCATATATGATTAAACACATGTTGTGTTGACAGACACATAGCGGGTGATCTTCAATTCCCCCGCGACATTTGGTCCACATTCACCAAGTTGCTCGTATCCCTTTTGGATGTATTTAATAATATATGATTAAATGTTTGAATCACATATAATTATATATGATTTTCAAAATTCCCGTTTTCTCACAAATTGATCAGCTTCTCCTGACTCGATATTTTCTCTCATATAATTATATAAAAACTTAGTTTCTTATCCTGACTCGATAGATCAAGGCGAAACTCAGGGCTACGGAAATATGAAACTATTTTCTCTTGATGATAAATTTAAAAAACGTGATTAGTTTTGATAACCACAAAACTTTTGTTGGAACATATATATATATATATATATATATATATATATAACGATTTAACGTTCTACCACAAATTTTATAACATGACCGATTATTTATGATGACTAACTTGTTTAAAACGCTAACAAAAATTTCAATAAAAATTATCCAACCCAAAATTGTCTTCTATCTCTTTGATTGATTGATCATATGATACATCCCTTGAGTCAATATGAGTATGACTATTATTATCCACAATCCTATTCCTTCCCTCAAAATGAAAACACTAGTCTGATTTTATAAGCAATGGGATGTAGTAAAAAATGATACCTCATGGAGCTGCAGCGTACCACAAAGAAGAATCCATTTGTCGCACATTCCGGTTGGCTCCGTTAGCACATTGGTACTCGAAAGCGTTATCATTGCCTCGCCAAAATCTCTACGAAACAAGGAAACATCTGATGCGTATTGTCTTGCCCAACTTGCATGCAGTTTTTCGATCCCCAGCTGTCAGCTAGCTGCTGATCGACAAAAGGATACTCCTACCCTGATCAACAGGCTGCGGTAGTACCAAAGAGTAGTGCATCAAGCTCCTTTATAGTCCATCTTCATTGCCTGCTCTTGGCGATTCTTTGATGAAGATGATGGTGATGGAGATGGGGAGTGGGTGTTGTTGCATATATATATAGATCGTATGTAGGAGTTCTGCAAAATCAGCATCCATAGATGGGTCTGGCTGATGAGTGACACCAAACTTGTAAAGCCTCTTTTCAAAGAGCCTACAGTGAATCATTCAAGTACTGTGGGCAACTGCAAATTACGACATGGACAAAATCCTTTACAATTGTGAACCCACCAACATTATGTTGTAATTGCTTGCAATGATACATACATACATATATATATATATATATATATATATATATATATAATATGCTGAACGATTGAGATAATCGCATGATGATTCGTAATACCTAGCTACTTTTTCAGTAAAACCAGTTGTTGCGCAATGTTGCATTGTGGGAAGACGATCATATATATCAATGGGACTAGTTTGTAAATAAATACTAATGACTACTACTCAACAATGTTATCCTCTGAAATAGTTTTAACAAAAGAAGTAAAAATATATAACACAGTAGGCATACCATTTAACTTGAAAAAGGGTTATAGTTATAGATGCCTGAAAGTAAGAGAGACGATGAGAAGAAAGTGAGTGACCTAGGTTAAGGTTAGGGTTAGGGCTCGTTCGCATCATCGCCGATTCTAGTAAAGGGATCATCAACCAAACACATATACTCTATACATATATATATATATAATATATATACTATATTAATAACGAGACAGATATCCAAATACAAGCACAAGAATAAACCTACGCGGCCCGGATCTCCTCTCTTCTCTCCTCTTCCTACAAAATGAAATATATATATATATATATATATATATATATATATATATATATATATATATATGCGGAGTTCCATCCAAGGGAGTCTTGGTTTTATAGAAGATTGAATTACATTTTCATCCCTCTCATTTAAACCAAATTACAATTACATCCCTAAAATAAAATAATTACACTCACCGTCCCCCATTTTGTTTACATGTATGCCCTAACATCGGACTTCGTTAACTCATGGACATTTTGGCCTTTTATCGTTTTTTTTTTCAGTTTGATCCTCACACGCCTCCCTCTCCTATATTGTGATAACCTTGAGAATCCATGGATCATGTGCTATTTTACATTATTATTTTCCATCTACAGTTTGTAATTTAATGTATTTATTAACATATATTTGTTTTACAATGTGTTTGTGTCATATGTATTCAGATTTTTTATGTGTTTGTGAAACAAAAATATATAACTAAAAAGTTTCACATTGTGAACCAAATACATATGAAAAATCACATTGTAAAACAAATATATGTTAATCAATTGTTAAATTCTAGTCTTATATGAAAAAATACTGTAAAACAACACCTTACGATAACAGTTATCACGGTTATCAGAATATACAGAATATATGAGGTTCTCTAATGGCTAAGCCCCTATATATATGGAAAAATTCAAACGAGAAGCCACAAAATTTGAAAATGTGAGAAAAGATCTCAACTGTTAGATGAGATTTTTCAATGACTAAGATCATAAAGGAAAAATATATATAATATAGAAAAAATTGTGACTAATTTAAAGATCTAAGCAAGTTGAGGGGATATGTTGAAACTTTTGTATAATTAAATCTTTAATCGACTCATTTATTAAAAAAATATCCACTTTCTTTTTTAAATTAAATAATTTTATTTAAATACATTATCAAAAAAACGAGAATTTTTCATTATCTATATACTATATTATAAAGCACGGATAAAAACTCTTAAAAACAATTGTTAAAACTTAATGTACCGTTATTTAATATTAATTACTTAAAATTTCTTAAAAACAATCAGTACTACATTTAATGTTATTTATCAACTTTCAATCCTTATCTCTAACCAATTTTAACTTTCTTAAAATCACTTCTCATTTCAATCCCCTAAAATCACTCCCCTGCATAATTAAATAATGATAAAAATCAAATTTTAAATATAAAAAATCTAAAATATAATTAAGAAAATCTAACATAATATTTAATGTTTAATTTAAAATAAATTACATCTATACTATATTATAAAGCAGACATAAAAAACTCTTAATTACAATATTTTATGCACAAAATACTACTAATTAAAGCCAAATTACTTAATTTACAATTTTGTAATACTTTGGTACACATTATTCAAGCACACTGTCTCACTTCTATCCTTATCCCTAACCTAACAAATTGAAATAAACTAAACCCCCTCTTGCCAATTGTTCTTCTTCTTGCTTCAAGAACACAGTTCCAAACCCTGACCCTACCACCGTCGTTACTATTACCCCGTCCCTCAAATGCGACCACCACCTCTCCGCTATACCCAAGCTTCAGAGCCTCGTCGCCATTTGACCGTGTTAAGTGCCTCCTCCACTACGCAAACCTTTTGTCGCCGTTTGAAGACTCGTTGAAAATTACTACGAATCGAGTGATGGGGTGTACGGCGCAAGTGTGGCTGGATGTGAGGATGGATGCAGATGGAACGATGGAAAGATGGAAAGGTTTCTTCTCGTGTTTGATTTTGGCCCTTGATGGAGCTACGCCGGAGGAAGTTTCGGGATTGAAGACAAAAAAAAGATGGAAAAAAGAAACCAAATGCAAAAACAGAAATGATTTATGTATCTCAATTTCTAATCTCGATTTCTAATTGCCTTTGGTTTCAGGTTAGGTTTTTCTCATACGTGTTTCATCGAACAAATCGAATCCAAATTGAATCCCAGTCCTCTGTTTGTATTTTAATGCTTTCTATAAATTTCCTGGCATCTCTTGTATTTTTATGTTCTTCATAGTCCATTACTGATCAATGTTTCAAACGGGTTGGTTTCCTATTTGGCTATTTGATATGTCCACTTTTGAAGAATGTATTCTGAAATACTTATATTTCCTTGTACTTTTTTTTGTTTCATGGCCTGGAATGTCTTACTGAGAATCACATGCTATCATTTGAAGAAGGTAGCTCAATTTTTTTCTTACTTATGTGTGTTTAATTCTTTTTGGTTGTTGATTTTTTTTTGTGTGTATTGATTTTTCTGCTGATTCCATCATGGTTAAGGTTTGAATTGATTGTTTTCTTACGGTTTGGTGGTTGGGAGTAGAATTGACATTACTGTAATTGATGATGAGAGCCTGCACCAAAAGAACAGTGGAGTTTGAAGAGGCTATAAGCTTTGTAAACAAAATAAAGGTGAAGTTTCTAATTTAATTTGTCAACATGAAAATTAGTACAAATTTTGTAGTATGTACATTTTAACTCTCCTGGTTTGCAGAAACGTTTTCAAAATGATGGCTAGAAAACGGAGTGGACTCTTTTTGTGATGGATATACAAAAAAAAGGCAAGAAAATCTATGATCAAGTCAGAGTAAGGACTTGTCACCAATGCACGTATTTGATTAGATTTTTTATCATCTTTCATTGTGTTGTTTCTTCTATGCATATTCGCTTTTGAATTCTTTGATTGTTTTGTGCTTCTTGGAGCTTTTTCATTGTTCTAAAGATGGTTTACATTACTTGTATTCATTGTTGGCAGAAAACACTTGGTCATCGCTCAGGCTGCATCAAATGCAGCCTGGTTCAAGGCTATTTTTGTGGAGATTGTTTGTGTCGTGTCTTTGTTTACATCATTCACATTATATTGTGTATATTAATGATAATCGGAACCATTGTTTTAAACTTTTTAAGCTTGCTTTTACTGTTTGGTGCCATTTTGCCATATGCTTCTTATGTTATATGATTATATGCATCTTAAAGTTTCTGGGCACTTTTAGAAACTGTATAAAGATTCATGTATTTTAATCAGCAGGTTTGTTGGTATGTTGGTTTAGGGTTCACGAATTCATAAGTCTGGATCTCTGCAACTGTAAATTGTTAGATTTTGGTACGGGGAAGTGGACTGTAAATCTGTCCATCTTTTTGAAAAATGGTTTCTTTACAATTTGGTTATGAAATGGTGGTTTTATAAATTTAGTGATAACAATGGTACTTTATTAGCATAACTATAATGAATAATAACAATATACTTTAAAGTTTCTGGGTAGCTTTTTATTAGCAACTGTAGAAAGATTCTTGTATTTTAATCAGCAGGGTTGTTGTTGGTATATTAGTTTAGGGTTTAAGATTTAGGAGTTGCATAAGCCTGGATCTCTGCAACTGTAAATTGTTAGATTTTGGTATAGGGGGAAGTGGGCTGTGAAATCTTTCCATCCTTTTGAAAAATGGTATCTTTACAATTTGGTTATGAAGTGGTGACGAAATGCCTCAAATAAATTTGGTTTCTTGGAATTCTATGATATCTGGGTTTTCTCAAAATTTGGAATTTTTAAAAGCGATTACCACATTTTGTAGGATGTGGGTTTGTGGTGAAAGTTGAAACCAATTTCCATTATCAAGTGTGATACAATACAAACTTGCTTGAATTCAAAACCATTTCAACTTCTTCCATTTTATATATTTGTTGAGAATTGAGATGCCTAGGATATTTAGCACAAATGGGAAGTTCTCACCTTCGATTTTGGTATGTATACAAGTACATCAATTTTGATTGCACTGGTATTAGAGCTGATAAGAATATGATTAGAACCTATAATTAGTCTGGGAGTATTTGTAACACCCGCAATTCCGGTATATCGCTAATGTGATCATAAATCTTGTTATCGAACCTAGCGAGGGAGACGTGTGTTTTCGGGATTGATTTGGGGTGAAATAAGGCTTTGCCAAGTCTGGGGCGACAATGCCCGCAACTGTGACAGAGGTTACTGTCGCGGGGCAAAGTCGCGAGGAAGGTACCGTGAGGGGGGTGAATCTGGCGACTGTGACCAGCGACTATGACATGTGTCATTGTCGCCAGGTCGGTACCGAGAGTCCTTGGACGCGGGCGACTGTGACCAAGCGACTATGACAGTGTCATAGTCGCGAGGCAATGTCGCCGACGAGCTCCAAGCCCTTAAATGATCTTCAACCCGTTTTTATCTCATTTGGTTTTGTTGGGAGCTCTTTGTAGACGATTTTGAAGAACAAAAAGGTAGGGTTTTCACCTTCCCTCATTAAATGCCTCTTAGAAGAGATGTTCATTTATGGTTTTCGGTTTTGGTTCTAGGTGATTGTTGTGATTGAGAGTTTGGTGCTTCAAGTTCAAGGGTCCTTCCTCTTTCCTCTAAAATATCTACATCTAGGGTTTGTTAATAACCCTTACAAGGTGAGTTTATTTACTTCTCTTAACCTCAATATATGTTTATATCTTTTGTATTTTGATCCTCGATGTTTTTCTAACCTAAATGTGGATTTTGGGGATCTTAGGGTTTGGTAACCTAAGTAAAAATGAAAGAAATGTATTTTTAAACTAAAAGAGATGGTATCCTTGATTTCTACTCACTTGATAGGCAACTCTTGGTTCTATGGGATTTTTGGTTAACCAAAGTGGAGTATGTGGGGTTTTGGGGGAAAACAAGTATTGGGTGAATTAATTACAATATTGACTTTTAATGAAGAATATGTATGGCATTTTGTTGATGGGTTTTGTTATTTAAAGTCTCCTCAATAGTGGGAGTCAAGATTTATATGTTGGCAACCTCTTACATACGATCTTCTTACATATATGTTTTATGTGAGCATACCATATGCTAGTATGTTTTGGTATTTAGTTTTAGTGCAATGGATCCATAGGCACGGTGTTCCTATGTCCCTGTTTTGGACATTAGGTTCACCACTTGGTACGGAATAGGTATCGGGTCACCATGATAAGTAAGGTGTGGACCTATACGGTCGGGCAACGTCTCATGGGCAGTAAGGTGTAATTCCTTTGTGCTAGAGTTCCCCATTTTGGAACTCTCAAGAATAGACCTAGAGGGGTTGACTTGATGTTTTCGAGCAATAGACTTAGAGGAGTTGAGGCATTATGTGATTGGTGTTATTTGTACCATGTTTAATCACTAATGGTTTATTTGATTTATTGATTTTAGTTCACGGCTATATTCTCCGCGTAACTCCGAATGGGTTTAGTACTCCTATTCTTATTTGACTTGTTCTCACTAGGCTTTAGCCTAACACTTGTTCTTTGTTGTCATGTTTGACAGGCCATCATAGCGGTGGGGCACGTCGGGACTGAGGGAACGACCTTGGGGTCGTGAGTGGTCTTTTTGAGGAAACATAGTGATCAACATACATTGATTTTGAAGATACACATTTTGGAAGGATAGCGACACCCAATCATAATCTAGTTAACTAATTTTAGATTAGTAGGATGTCGCCTTATGCTTCATTTATTGCGTTTCTAAATGCCTTACCATATACCCCGTTTGGGATGATACACTTGGGTTTTGTACTGTTTTACCTTATTTCACATGTTTAAATTTATTCCCTATTTTAGGGTGGCAGGTTTTCCATTTTCAAACGTTATATTGCCGAAATTTTGAATTTTATTTCCGCCTAAATTTTAGAGTTACATTATTGATAGGCGTGAGTTAGTAAATAGGTTTGAAGCTGTGAGAGTTTTTGTATCTGTTTGCAATCATCAGCTAAATTTAAAGCCTTGGAGTTGCAATATTTCTAATTGTGGCATCGGAAGCATATGATTCAACCTATATATTTAATTAGAAGGATCAAGTAACTGTTTATTTTCTATGCTTATGATATTCTCTTTATATAAGTGTTTATTAAGTTTCAGTTTTGTATCTTTATGTTCATCAACCATATTTGACTGTTGAAAAATGTCTGCTTTGGTTTCAATTTTGATTTTTATGGTCGTTAACTTCATATACTAGGGGTGCAATTGTTCAAATCACTTGTAACCTTCGATTCTGCAATTGGTGTTCAAGTCGTATCAGGTTAGAATTCTCACCTTCGATTTTGGGTTCGATTTTCGATTTTGGGTTCTGTGGTCTTTACCTGATTTTGAACACTTAGGTTCGATTTTGGTTTATGTGATCTTTACCTGCTTTGTTTGTGTTCCACATGCTTTTCTTACTTAGAGAACTCAAACCTTTTTCATATGTTCCTACAATTTCCAAAGCTCTGTGTAAACTTTTTTGGACTTGAAAGAGCTTAATCAGGTTATCAGGGGACTTGAAAGAGCTTAATCAGGTTATCAGGAGACATTTATGTGTGGTGACCGGGTCACGGTTCAACCGCATTCCATTTTTACATTTGTCCTATGGAGCACAGGGGATTCTACCCCTCACTGATCACTATATTAGACGCTTCAAGGTGTGTCTGGGTCCGTCTTTGACTGCGGCCTTGAATTCTTGACCACAAAAATGGGGGAATACAAGAGAGTTAGTTTTGGTTTTCCTATTCAGAAAATGGACAGATGAAAGTTAACAAATTACAAAGGCTAAAAATAAGTAAAACTTTGTGCCTGTACGAGAGAAAGGATTAAGGCATGGCAACAGGACTCCTCTGTATGTTTCAGCTTATTTTAGCAAAAGAAGGATAAGGTTCTGTTATTCATTCTATGAACTGTGTTGTATGTGGTCAATATTACTCCTGTAAAATACATTTTTGTTTATTCTATTTCTTTTCCTATATCCTCGCTCCAAAGTTTTATTTCATCAATTCAATCTTGGATTAAAAAAACACACATAAGCATAAGTTTTTCATCAAACCAAATACATCAATACGAAACATAACGATCAACCGGTTCAACCGGTTTTTTGATAAAACCGGCGGATTCACTCTAGGCCATAAATTACCATAAACTCGGTCGCAATTGACCCTCCCTCTTACCCGGTTCAACCGGTCGGTTCGACCAAGTTTTTAAAACATTGATGTTGGTTGTTAATAGCCAAACCGTTCGGTCCAGTCTGGTCTGTGGTTTGAACGTTTTTTGAGCGGTTTAGACCGGACCGACCGCCAAAAATCACATGTATTAATTATATTATGTTTCATGTTGTAAGTTTAATCTTATTTGGCCAACTAAAATAAACGTGTCTGAAACATTTTGTTTTTAGTTTTCATTTCTCAAATGATCACGTATCTAAATTGACAAAATTCTGAAATCCGTAAAAAATCAAATCAAAATACCAAATCGTCTTTCGACTTGCTCAATATTTGTCCAAAATTCGATTATTGTTGGTTGACATGTTTAGCTTTTTCCAACTTGCTCAATGTTCTTTTTTAGTTATAAAAGATGGATGTTTCTTTCATAATTTGGATATTGTTTTTTAATAATGTTATATCGGTTGAAACTTCATTTTGGATATAGATGTTACATCTTTTTAAGTTTAAAACCCATAAGAGGCCCAAACCATCTAAACTGGTCAGAGACCAAACCGCCTTTTGTGTCCGGTTTGACCGGTTTGATCACTTGCTACTAAACCGCTCGGTTTGGAAATTTCCTAAATTGTCATTTGTGGTTTGGGAGTTAAGCCGCTCAAACGGACCGCGAACACCCCTAATGTGTGGTGGAACTTTATGACAAGTGGAGTTCATTTGGAATGACATCAAAGAGATGAGATTAATCGTGGTATTGCTTGACAAAAATGTAAGTTACATATATCTTATCTTAAACTAAATCGTATAAATTTTTAATATTCGTAGCCTACTTAATTAAATTTATTTTTATTTAATAGAGAGACAAAATGGTAGCAACTATCCCACACCATTTATTGGAGTCATACAAAAATTTCAATTTGGTGGGTGGTGTATTTGCATTAGATCATTTTCAAATTGAACAAATTTACAATTACTCTCCGAAATACGAAAGGTACAAATTTGTCTATGATGGCTGGATGATTCGTTTCAACAAGAATACAAAACTTACTCTGTTGACGAGTGATGTTGTAAACGGATTTGTATTCTATCCATTGGTGTCATCAATTATAAAGTTGTAGAGGATAAGACCACTCACAAAGTACTGATTGGTAAATCTAGACTATCTGTTACAACTACAATAGTATTTTCATTTTTTTAACCATATTTTTTATTTATGTTTTTAAGCAGACTAATATCTGAAAATGATTATTTAAATATGATAACATTGTTCATATATTGTTGGCAAAATCATTGCGGGAGGATAGACAAAATATGTAGGTGATAATAATTTGTATCGATTTGGTTCATGTGAATTTTTTCTACAAGATACGACGTAAGTATATATATATATATATATATATATGTATATATATTATAATTATCCATACAAAGTTATATATATATATATATGTAGTTAACATATTAGAGGGGCCTAATCATATGAGACTCTATTAGATTGTGGTAACTGTGAGATCCAATCTCATCCATCCATCTAATATTATTTTATTTTTTTATTTATTAATAATGAAGGATATTTTGGTCATTTGATAAATTAAATAATATTAAAAACAAAATTGTAACTGAAAAAATCAATCATTTATAAATTAAATATATTGTTTCCTAAAATTTCTCAACCAACTGATTATGAGATATTCTGTTTACTTTTTGATTTGGTCGTATGAAATTTTAAATTATACATCATTTCCATCGTTCACATTGTAACACGATATTAATCACAGTGTAACACGATGTTAATCACAGTGTAACACAATGTTCTTTGAGTGCATCACAATAGTAATCACAATGTAACACGATGTTAATCACAGTGTAACACAATGTTCTTTGAGTGCATCACAATAGTAATCATAGTGTAACACAATGCTAATCACAGTGTAACACACTATACTTTGAGTGTATCACATTGGTAATCACAGTGTGTTACACTGTATTTTTGGTATTCATCGGGATAAAGTTTGATTGAATGATAAGTTTCAATATTTTGAGATAATCTTATCTGATTTCATTCCAAAATTATCGGACCCGCCTAAATTAGATAATAATGAATTATAAAGTTTTTTGACAATTTTACCCTTTTTACCTATTTTAATGATAAAAATTGTGTTTTTAATTAATATATCTCTTATTTATTTTAAACCATTGATTACTAAGATGGATGGATGAGATTGGAACTCATGGTTACCACAAAATACTAGGGTCTCCCATGAAAAACCCCCACATATTAGAAATTTATAAACCGTAAAACTGTGAATAGGGGGACTTCGCGTGAAAATACGAAGGTATTAATAAAGCCTGCCAAAAAATTCAATTGCGTTGGAGTCTACACGTCAAATGTGGTGTATCAAGAAGTTTTACGCGATTAACAAGGTACAAACGACTACTTATTATTACACATTTGTTACAACTACATTTGGTTTGTATCTATTATAACCCTATGACATTTCTTACAGGGCAAGTCTACAGAAGATGCTCCGAGTGATATCTTATCGTTTTCTGTGTGTACAAATTTGTATTGTCACAGATGATTATAATTTTATTTTTTTGAAACATACATATCAGGTTTTATTTGTTAATTATGAGTTGCATTAAGTTAAAACCACTATTCAAAAATCTAAGAACAACAAGTGATGTGGGTTTGGAAAGCCCTTAATCTTGCATTCTCTTTCCAAAATATGTGGTCAATCAACCAAAATAACCTTGAATATATATATATATATATATATATATGAATGGGTTCTCAACTCAAAGCAATATAAAACAATAAAATAAAATCAACTTGAACATAAAATTGAGAGAAACAGGAATCAAGATAATGGGTTTGAGTTGTCAACCTTGAAATCGAGATGTATCCCGCCGCTTTGCGCGGGTACACAACTAGTTATTATTAAACTATCGAAGAAAATTATTAAAAACAAGTTTTTATGCATTAACTATTGTTTATTGATACACATACTTAAAATTCAAGATTACAAATAATGATGCATGAGTACAGTTTTCTAAAGTTATATGTTTGAATTCATAAATAACTAATAAACATAATCAAAACAGAATAAACATCTCAATTTAAACATAAAAAATTTAAAATATATAAGATAATCATTGAATTCTAACAAAATACTTAATTTTTTATATAAAAAACATTATATTATTAAGTCTAAATTAAACAAATTTATCAAAAAAAAAAAAACTATTATCACTCTCTCAAAACCATCCAAAATTGTATCGTAAATCGACAAAAAATAAAATGAAACATTATAATCATGATGTATCTCACTGCAATTGCGCGAGTATACTTCTAGCCTTTAATTTAAGATCCATGATAATATAATAATAATAATAATAATAATAATAATATATTCAAGATTCACATATATGAATTTTAAATTATTTTAGAATCTCGATTGTAAATTGTAAATTGTAAATTGACTTATGTACGAGTTATAATTAAGATTTACATGTGAATCTAAACATAGATTCACATGTGATCTATGTTAAGATTCACATGCTCACATGTGAATCTTGGTTATAAATTTAAAATTGATTTACGTACAAGTTATGATTAAGATTCACATGTTTATATATGAATCAATGAAAAATATCGATGTTCATGTTTAAATATGAGATTTAGGCAAATGAGATTTAATTCGATTTGTAAATTGCAAAATCGGCAATTATTTTAAGGTGAAAAATTGAATAAAATTCGATGATTATCAATATCCAAAAAAGTATTATAGAAAAAATAGAAGATAAAGTAAGATATTTGATTTTTTTCATAGTTATCTTAATTAGTGAAAAAAGACATGAAAATAGAAATTTTAGACTATTTGTTGAGATTTCTCCTCTCATTCTTAAAATTTTGGTGTGAGAAGAAAAGTTAAGGTGATCTGGACCTTTGATCACTTTTAATCTCATCTCCACCCATGAATTACGTTTCTCCAAGGGAAATTGATCTGGTGCATCTCAAGAGTGGGGATCCCTTCTTATTCTTCTCACTATAACTTTCATTTTCATCGGAACCCAATCCTTTATATCTTACAACCTATGCAACCCTTTTATCTACCATCCATTTTTTCGGATTTTTAAAGTAGAAAAGTGTAGTTACGGTACTGATTTTTACATTAATAATTCCATAATTATGAAGGTTCTGTTTTTTTTTTTGGGATTGCATGCGATCATTCCTTGTTTTTGGTAACCGTTTCTTTTTCATGGTCGATTTTGTTTTATTTTTTATGATCATGTTGTCGATTTTGTTTTATTTTTTATGATCATGTTGTCGATTTTGTTTTATTTTCTCGATCGTTAGTGAATATATTTAGTGTTAATCATAATAAATTAGGGTTTTATCGTCAAGTTTATGCACGATACCGATGAACGTGATTATGATGCATCATGTAGATACGATGAATGAAGGAAATGTGAGCGATGTATTTTAAGATGAGAATGATAAACTGAACGAGTTTGATGTTGGTGAATCCCAACCTGAACATGTTTCATTTGATTCGGTGGGACAATCGACTGGGGTTTCGCTGTTGGATGGTGAACGTGGTTTGTTTACCCAAAATCAATAGTTGTCGAATTCATTCGTTAGTGAACCAGTTGATGGGTTGTCGAAACGTTCTTGTTAACGGATGAAGGGTGTTCATCTACAGTTTCAGAAGATAAAGGTGCGTTTTTATTTTTTGTCTTTGTTTCATCGAGGTGATTTGTTGTGTTCGTTATGATTTTCCCGTTAAGTAATTTTTTTAAGAATTTAATTATTGTAATTAAATTCGATATATTTATTTTTAAGACGTGTTGGTTTGATATGTTATTTCTAATGATACTATAAGGTTTTAGTTTAACTGTAATTTAATTTTCAAGAATGTAAATTTAATTTACTGTTTTTGGTGGAACATATATGCATGCATATTTGGTAGCGGAAAACCATATAGGCCACAGAGTGGGCGCAAGTATACACTGACACTATGGTCGTTACAAGTAATAAAGTGGTAAATATATTGAGATCGTATCGACAGGGATTGGACTTCAAAGTTTCGAGTCTTAAGCCGAGATACACCAATTTCAATGAGAGAAGAAGAAAATGTTTTTTGAGTGAGTTTTGGGTTTTTAACAACGAAAACTAAATAAGTAAATAAAAATGGGTATGGGGTGTAAGTTTTCTTTGTGATTTACGTAGTAACAAAATGGTTAGTCACTTTGTAACACGAAGTATCTATAAAAAGCCCGCTCTCACGAAAGTGGATTTTTATAGACCGGTCATACAAAATGCTCATAAAGTGTCCATTGTTACCGACTATTAATCTTGCCGATTTAACTAAGCTGATAAAAATCAAGTTCTACAAGTATTGAGATTTATACCCAAATCTCTTTGTGATATAAATCTCGATCGACGTTTGAACCTTAGTAAATCATACAAAACCCGTATCTCTACGTGGTTATCAAAGACTTTCTCAAATCTTTGTGCATCACTTAAACCGTATTTCGAACCCACCTCTCTCGGAGTCAAGATCTAATATTATTAACACTTCAAAGTGATCAGCTTAATCGCGTTGAGTTTAAGTCCCGACTCAAATGACCAAACTTAAGAGCTAGTAACGACGGCCATACACAAGTGTTGCCTATTAGTCTCAAGTTGGCTCACACCCACACCCAAAAGAGTGCTTAGTTCATAATAAAAATAAAAGACATAATGTAAAGAAAGAAATACTTATTAACTATTTGCATTGATAAAAATAAACTACAAGCGTAACTAGAAAGTAAAGTTCAGAATTTAAATGCGTTAAAGTAAGTACGGAAAGTAAATACGAGAAATAAAAGACGAAAATTAAATGCAAGAAATTTAAAGACTAAATTAAACTACAACTAAAATGTAAGAGATCTAAACTTCTACATTGTTGCTTCTTTGATGATGGGGATGATGGTTTAGTCTTCCCAATCCTTGTATTTATAGATGAAAATCTATAATCTTTTGAGCAAAGCCTTTGGGCAAAAGTACACCATGATTACAAATAGTTTTCTTGAGATTTCTATATCTAAAATCATGTGGTTCACAACCATATTGATTCTAGGAACTTTCAGGTATTTACAGCTAGCAAAAACCGGTTAATAGCTTTACCCAATGGTCTTCAGGTGCCCACAGTGGGCAGACTGTGTCCACAAACGAAAAGTGACGTTTTTAACCAAAAAATGATGTGTTTAACCATAAAAATATTCTCAACAACTCCAAATGAAAATAAAATAATAAAAGGAAGAAACACAAACAAATAAAAAGGAAACACAATGAAAATGAAAGAAAAACTCATACAAACGATGTGTAAATAACGCTCAAAATGAGAGTTATCAATGTTTCATCATGTTGCATGCTATAAGCATTCATGTTTTACTTATTCATGGTGAACCATATTTTTTACATAGTTTATATTGTTTTGTCATAATAATATCATGATGCACCTGGTGTTATAGCTTTTTATTCTTCCTGTTTTTTGAAGCCTAAGTTTTGAATAAGAAGATTAATGAACTAGGTCGTATTACATCCTGGTATTATGTTTGTAGCAAGGAAGGTATACCCCTAATAAGTATTTCGATTCACTAGAAGTTGTTCCAGGCGATCAGAGTCAATGAAATATTAACATTAAGAGGTCTAGATGTGGAGCTTGCATGAAGATCTATTTTGTGAATGAACGAGGGCGCTACGAGGTTTACAAATTCATTGAGAAACATAACCACATGTTATTTAAGCCGGAGGAGATGATTTTTTTTGGGGGAAGGCTAGTTCGTAAGCTGCAAGACAGGAGAGAGAGACAGACTATCTATTTTTGGAAGTCAGTGCTTGTATTTGGTCGTACAGTTCTTCCTATGTACTAAGGGGAGGAAATGGGCTTTCTTCACTCCTTCGCAACACAATGTACTACATAGGGGCGTACTACGGGCCCATTGGTTCTACCTTCTTTTCTTTGTCGGCGACAAGGGTTCTCTCAACCCCCGCTAAGCATCCATAGCTAAATGGTTAAACATTTGAAGTTCTTTCCTTGGTCTTCATTCAGTGAAAGGAGTGAAGCTTTCCGCAGCTAGAAAGCAGAGACCTACGAAGGCGAGATGTTCCCAAAGCAAGAATGAAGCTAGAGCCACTACTTGACCAAGAACGTAAGAGGATTTCACACACCTTCCCCGGACCGCGTGGATACATTTTTTGACCCTTCCCAGGATTGAACTACGGGATTGATCTCTTATTTACCAAGATATGAAAGCCACAAGCTGCTTTCTTTCGATATGCTGTCATGATCACATTCTCAGTTTCATATGAGATTCCCAGTTTAGCTTACGGGGTCAAAGGTCGAAGAGGCAATTGAAATATGATGACTACAAAACTATTTTCCATGGCACTAGTTCTAAGATCGGGATCACAAAATCTCATCGAATGTGTAATGTACTTAAAGGTGGTGTTGAATGTTCTAGTGGAACCGCAAGGGATTATCAGAACTTTAAGCGCGATATGATGTTGTTTGTTGGCAACAAAGATGCCCAAATGTTAATTAATAAGTTGGAGAATAGATGCAAAGTCTGTCCAAAATTATTTTCCGAGTACAAATGTGATGATAAGGAATTGATATCCACTTTTTAGGTGGATGAAACAACTCGTTTAAATTATAAAGAGTTTGGGATGCGATTTCATTTGACACTACATACCTTATGAACAAGTAAGAAATAATTTGTTGTTTTGTTGTTGGTTCTATATTTTGTTATTATCTGTTGGTCCATACTCTCTCAGTGATTTGAAAATGACCCTTTTCTATACTTAGTGAAAATTACGGTTTAACATTATGTATAAGTGTTTCATCATCAACGATAAAACTGAGTCTGTTCAGTTATCACTGATGATCTTTCTTGTAAACATTAATATGTATTAGTGTTTCACTATCATCGATCAAATACTGAGTATGTTCAGTATCGCTGATGATTTCTCATGTAAACAGTTAGACGTAATCCCTGAAGACAAGTTTTGCGACAAAAGATGTTCACTGCTGAATCGAAGACAAAGCTGCTAAACAAAAACGAGTCTACTCATGACCTGATGCGGATATCAGTGAAGCCAAGATGAATCTACACACGCGAAGAAACCTGAGGAAAAGCTTTAGCGATAGCTGAACTTCTATGCAACTCTGAAGGAAGAGATATTCAGCGATCGATGGTCACTTAGCTTATGCCTCAAGTCTCTTTTGTCTTACCCTTACACACATCGTACGATTGTCAGAAACAGATATACCTCTGCAGCAATTCGTACAACAACTCTGAAAACTACACTATTCATCATACGACCGAAAGCATGTCTCCTAAAGTCAGACCCATGCAGCCAATCAATGAAGGACACGTGTAAAGTGCTCTGCCATGCATTTAATGCATTGAGTATAAATAGAAAATTTTCAACTCCATCTGAGAGGTGCCCTAAGCCTTCATCTTTCTAAAAAGATAGAAACCCTTGTTTTCTATACTCTCCTAATCCCCATTCTCTAATTCTAGTGCAACCCTTCTTAGTGATTCTTAAGTTTGTTTAGATTAGGTTCTACTTAATCTTATTCCACAACAAACTTGTAAATTGTGTTTTGATATATCAATAAACAATTTATTATATTTAAAATTCTGTGTTTGTATTCAACCCCCCCCCCCCCCCTTATACAAACTTGTTAAGCACCTACGGGGACCAACAAGTGGTATCAGAGCAGATTGTTTAATCTCATAAACAAGATCTTGCTTTATTCTCTTCCTTGCTATTCTTAATATGACACTTAACACAAACACAAACTACTATGATAATGGTTCACTCTCAAAACCTCCTCGATTTAGCAGAGATAACTTTGCTCTCTGGAAAAATTGAATGATGCTATTTCTTGAAGGTGTAGATCCCACTATACCTGAATACGTAGCAAATGGCCCATATGAACCATTTACAATCATAGCTGCCGTTTCAACTACTGCCAACACTCCTGCTGTCCCTGAACGCTATGCTATTAAGTAAATAAGACAATGGAGTGATGAAGACAAAAAGAAGGTTGGTTTAGATGCAAAGGCAAAGACCATTATCTCTATGGCTCTGCCTGATGAAGCCTTCCATTCCATCATGCATCTTAAAACTGCCAAAGAAATGTGGGACACTATATGTGTTCAATATGAACGCATCACTGAGGTCCAAGAAACTCGAAAGATTAACTTGGTAAGACAATATGAAAGTTTTATCGCTGGTAAGAACGAATCCCTATCTGATGTTCACCAGAGATTTAACTGTTTAATCATTGATCTAATAACTACTGGTAGGACCTATTCTAATTCTGAGGTCTTAACTAAATTCTTAGAATGTCTTCCTGAAAGCTGGGACAGTTATTCAATGTGTCTCAAGCTGACAAAAGACTTAAATTCTCTCTCTCTTAGCACTTTATATGGAATATTGCTCAACTATGAGCAGTCAAATCTCCTGAAGAAGAATCTTGTAAAAGATTCTAAATACTCCAAAAGCACTCCTGTTGCTTTAGTCTCTTCAGAGATCATTCCATCTCATCGATCTACTCTTACTATCACTAAGTTAGATTCTGACTCTGAGGAATTATCAGACACTGATCTTTTAGAGTTTGATGAATCCTTAGCACTCTTGACAAACTCTTTCAAAAGGTTTGCAAGAAAGAGAAATTTCAAAAGAAATAAGCCTCTCTTCATATCTGACAAGCCAAAATCAACCCCTGTTGATAAGGCTACTTCTACTTGCTATAACTGTGAAAAGATTGGACATTTTGCAAGTGAGTGCAGGTCAAAGAAAGTCTTCAAATCTTCTACCTCTAGAAAGTCCAGCGATAACAAATACCTTAAGCTGAAAGAGAAATATCAAAAGTTGAAAAACTTTAAAAGAAAAGGTAAAGGTCTTATCACTAAAGAACACGACTGGGATGAATCAGAAGAATCTAGTTCTGATGAAGAAGAAGTTGCTAATATCTGTCTTATGGCTGAGATGAAAGAAGAAGTGGAAGAATCAACAAAAACTTCCATGAGCTTTCTCAGGTATCTATCTCTACATTGCCCTCTCTCTGTGAAGCTGAGAGAAGTGGCGCTGTTGATGTGCTGACAATTGATCTGTACAATGCACTGAATAGCAAAACTCTAGCTGAAAACAAAAATATTGATTTAACTAAACAACTAGAAAAATGTCATGAAAAGATCAAAGAACTGACTCTTTTAGAGGAAAGTTTGAAAGATCAAGTCATTGTCAACGAAATTATCAGCATTGAACTTGAACAAGCCATATCTGCTTTAAAACCAGAAAAGGCAACTGTTGAAGGTTGGTGTAATTCTTCTACCAAATTCACTGAAATCATCAGGTCTCAAATCCCTGCCAGTGATAAAACCGGTCTCGGTTTTTGGAAAGAACAGGATGAACCTAAAGAAGACAGTTCCATGCTTAAATTTGGAATGTTTGTCTCTTCTATCCCTGACACCTCTTCTATTCAGTGTTCTTCTTCTTCTAATCCTATCCCTGAGGAATTATCAAAAGGCTCTAAGCCTGCAGATAAAGGGAAATCCATTTCCCATCCTCAGAAGGCTGTCAAGAAAGTAAAACTGAAAGTTCCTTCTAAACCTTCAGTAAACAAATCTTTTAGCTCTGAAATAGAAATCTTTGATATCTGTCCTCCAAAGCTGAAAGTTGATCTTAAGCCTAAGAAATCTGAAGAACTAAAAATTCCTCCCAGATCTTATGCTAAAGGTATTCTTGGAGTTGGCCCTGCATATCTCAAGTTTTCTAATCTTACTGCTCATGGTCCTAAAGCCACCATTAAATATAGAAAATGCTATCACTGTGGACTCACTGACCATATTGCAAGTAAATGTCCAAATGCCACAAAAGCTGATAAAATAGATAAAGTGAAGATGAATGCCCCCAAGGTTGAGAAGGTCACCAAAGTTGAGAAATCTACCAAGGTGAAAAATAACACTAAGGTTAAGAAATTAACCAAAGTGAAGGTTACCACTGAAGCTGAATCTTCAACTGCCGTGAAGATTGTTGATCCTTCCATCTCCACTAACACCACTAGACCCATTGAAAATTGGGTACCAATCAAAACTTAATCTTCCTTATGTTTGTAGGGATCGAAGGGTATCTGGTATCTAGATAGCGGATGCTCTCTACACATGACTGGATAAAAAGACCTACTTACTGAATACAAGGAAGAGAAAGGTCCCTTAGTGACCTTTGGTGGAAATGGAAAAAGGATATACCCGAGGGTTTGGTGTCCTCAGCAATGGGACAACAACCTTCAGAAGAGTCGCTTACGTAGACGGACTGAAGCACAATCTTCTAAGCATCAGTCAGCTATGTGACAAAGACTACGAAGTTCGCTTCACTAAGAAAGCATGTTCAGTGGTAAATGAAAATGGAAAACTTACTCTCAGTGGTTACCGTATGGAAAATGTCTATGTAATAGATATGGACTCTACTACCACTGAAAATGTGTGTTTTCTTTCTAAAGCCTCCTCTGATGTCAACTGGCTATGACATAAAAGGCTTTCTCATCTAAATTTCAAAACCCTGAATTCTCTCTCTTCTAAGGAACTGGTCTCTGGTCTTCCACAACACTCATATGCTAAGGAATCTCTATGTTCAACATCTGAAAAAGGAAATCATACTAAAGCTAGTTTCAAATCTAAACAAGGTTCCTCAGTGACAAGTCCTCTTCAACTCTTGCATATGGATTTGTTTGTCCCTGTCAATATCCAATCCATAGCTGGAAAGAAATATACATTTGTCATTGTACATGAATACTCTCGCTACACCTGGGTTATCTTTCTTCACTGCAAAAGTGATACTCCAGAAGAACTGATATATTTTGTTAGAAAGATGGAAGTGCTGAATAATCTTACTGTTCGCTCAATAAGAAGTGATCATGGAACTGAATTTAAAAATAGATCCCTGAACAATTTCTTTGAGAGTAAGGGAATTTCTCACAACTTCTCCTCTGTAAGAACGCCTCAGCAGGACGGAGTCGCTGAAAGAAGAAACAGAACAATCATTGAAGCTGCCATATCAATGCTCAACGATTCTCATCTCCCTACTCAATTATGGGTTGAAGCTATCAACACTGCTTGCTTTACTCAAAACAGGTCTCTGATAGTAAAGCGATTTGGAAAGACAACTTATGAACTATTTCATGGAAGAAACCCCTCTATCAGTTTTCTTCATATCTTTGGTTATCCGTGCTTCATTCTAAACAACAAAGATTCTCTTGGAAAGTTCTACCCAAAGGCTGATGATGGAATATTTCTTGGGTATTCCTCCATCTCCAAGGCCTACAGAGTCTTCAGTAAGAGAAGACAAACTGTAGAAGAAACAATTCATGTCACCTTTGACGAATCCCGTTCAGCGAACTCTAAACCTATCGCTGAAAATGAAGAACTGAATGCTTGGATGTTTTCTCATTATAGAGAAACAAAACCTTTCTTCTCAAACCATCAGTACACAAATCATCCAGCTGCTGATGATGATCCAAACATCATCCCACCTAATGCTGAATCCACCTCATGGGTTTCAACTGAGCCTCTAAATACACTCCCTCCATCAGATCTTCCCTCGTCTGAAAATCTCTCGGAAAACAATGGTTTGTCTGACACTCAACAGTTAATAGCTGATGAACATCAAGTTTCTTCATCAGTGAACATTCCTATTGTTGATCCAACTCCTGAAGTGAGTGATCATGCTCCTGCTCAGCGATGGACCAAAGATCACCCCATAGATCAAATCCTTGGTGATCTCGATGCAGGTATTCATGTCTCTTTGTCAACTTTATTTCTTTAATAGAGACAAAGAAGACTGATGATGCCCTCAGAGATCCAAACTGGGTCAACGCTATGAAAGAAGAGATGACTGAGTTTACTCGAAACAAAGTTTGGAATCTCGTTCTTAGACCATCTGATAAAACTGTTATAGGCACCAAATGGGTGTTTAGAAACAAATTAGATGAACATGGAACTGTAACCCGCAACAAGGCTAGAATTGTTGCTCAGGGATACATACAAGAGGAAGGCATAGACTATGATGAAACCTTTGCTCCTGTGGCTAGGTTCGAAGCAATTCGACTCTTCTTAGATTATGCAGTTTACAAAGACTTTATAGTATATCAAATGGATGTAAAATCAGCATTCCTGAATGGAAAGCTGAATGAAGAAGTCTATGTTGAACAACCCCCAGGGTTCTTTTACTCTAAGCATCCAAATTATGTATATAAGTTGGATAAGGCTCTATATGGTCTAAAACAAGCCCCTCGTGCTTGGTATGACACTCTCTCATCTTTTCTTATCTCTGAAAATTTTGAACGTGGTAAAATTGATAATACTTTGTTTTTCAGAAAGATAAAAGGTCACATTATTCTTGTGCAAATATATGTCGATGACATTATATTTGGTTCTACTAACCCATCTCTGTGTACTCGATTCGCTGAAAGAATAAAGAAAGAATATAAAATGAGTATGATGGGTGAACTAATTTACTTCCTTGGACTTCAGTTCAAGCAAACTGAAAAAGGTACTTTTATCAACCAACGTAAGTACGTTAAAGATATGTTGAAGAAGTTTGATCTTACTCAAACCTCAGCGATGAAAACTCCTATGGCACCTCCTCTAACATTAAACAAGGATCCAGCTGAAAACCAGTAAATGTCACTGCCTATAGAAGAATGATAGGCTCCCTGCTGTATCTTACAGCGAGCCGACCTGACATCATGTACTCTACATGTCTGTATGCACGCTATCAATCTGAACCCAAGGAATCCCATCTGATCGCTGTAAAGCGAATCTTCAGATATCTGAAAAGAACTCCTAACCTCGGTCTTTGGTATCCCAAAGACTCAGGGTTCGATCTAATTGGATATTCAGATAGTGATTTTGCAGGTTGTAAACTCGATAGAAAGAGCACCACTGGTGGATGTCAACTTCTAGGAGGAAAGCTGGTAAGTTGGATAAGTAAAAAGCAAAATTCAGTGTCCACTTCCGTAGCTGAAGCAGAATATGTAGCCGCTGGAAGTTGTTGTGCTCAAGTCTTATGGATGAGAAATCAACTATTAGACTATGACCTTCAGCTATCAAAGATTCTAATCTATTGCGACAACTCTAGTGCTATCGCTATAGCAAACAATCTAGTACTACATTCAAAGACAAAACACATAGAGACCATATATCATTTTATCAGAGATCATGTGATGAATGGTGATATTGAACTCCACTTTATCTCTACTGACTATCAGCTCGCTGATCTTTTCACCAAACCTCTTGATGAGACAAGATTCAACTTTCTCATCAGTGAGCTTGTGTTAATGCACATATTTATTGGATTCAAGATCATAATTATCTGAAGGTGGAAATCTGAAGTTAAAGCTGATAAAGTCGTCTCAACAAATAGTCTAGGGTCCTTTTGTAATAATTAGTCAAAGTTTGTTTTCGTATCTTATTTATTAGCTTTTTATTTTATTTAAAATAAGTTTAGTTTGTTGTTGGGCCCAAGCAAGCCAAGCCCATTAGGCTTAGTTAGCCTATGTATAAATTAGTTTAGGTTAGAGTTAATTAGGTTACAAGGTTCTTAATTGCAATATTATCATAGAGAGGAGGCTTGTGGTGGTGAGGGTGGCGCCGTGAACAAGACAGAGAGGAGGGAGAATTCGATTTCAAGTCTGTAATTCATTGAATCGGTTGCTTAATCAATATCAGGTTTGATTTATCGTATTGTTTATGTGATTGCTTGTTTGAATGATTGCATATTGGGACACACAATTGGTATCAGAGCATGTACAGATTGGATTGAATAAGTTTTTGTTCGGTTCTAATTTTCTGTCAAAGATTCATAAGTTTTATTGTGTGATTGTTCATTCAAGTTGATATTGGTTTGATTGTGTTTTTTTTGCATATTATAGTGATTGGGTATTGTTTGATTTGGTTATTGCATTGTTTTTTATTATCAATTTGTTGAAGTTGGTTTTCTGGGTTCGGTTTGGAGCGACACTGTGTGTTCAATCGATTCTTTCTTAAAGTGGTTTTTACTGAAATTAATTGGTAGCCATCAGTTCTAATCGTGTAATCGATCGTTTTTGCAAAGTTTGGGAGTTTAATTTTGTGTTTTGATCTGTTTCTGGGATGATTATTTGAGTTTCTGGGTCGTTTCTGTATCAAGAACACTCCGGTCGAACATATCGGTCTTTGTTTCTATCGGTCTAAGTCTACTTCCGGTCGATTATCTTTATCGTTCTATAGCATTCGACCGGGACACTCACTGTCCACTCCGGTCTTTCATATTATCGGTCGAAGCATAGTTCGGTCGAACAACCATCCGGTCTTACCAACATCCGGTCTTACCAACATCCGGTCTTACCAACATCCGGTCTTACCAACCTTCCGGTCTTACCATTCTATCGGTCAAATCCTCGACCGGACTTTACAAGTTCCCGGTCGAAGGCAATATCGGTCTTTGTACTTCCCCGGTCGAACTCTCGACCGGTCTTTACAAGTCTCCGGTCGAAGCACATCCCAGGTCAATTTTTGCAAACTGTAATAGGGCATCTAAATGTCAAAAAATTTTCTCTAGGGGCGCTGGCCCTCGACCCCGCAAGGGCGTTGCCCCTTGACCCCACCCGCTATCCGGGTAGCGGGACCCCCGTGCTAAGTCTGCGAAGGGGGACAAAGTTCTATTCGTGATCTGTTTTTTTCTGAATTTCATTCTAAGTTTTTCAGTATTGTGTGTTTTTATCTTGACTTCTAACGATCTCATCCAGTTGATTGCTTAATCAATATCAGATAAGTTTGATTTCTAATCATATAAGTAAAGATGTCTCGGGAAGCTCTTGCTATTGGAACAGATGTGAAGCCACCAGTACTCTTCAAGGGGGAGTACGAGCAATGGAAGGACATATTTTTGGACTTCATTGATCGACATGATTTGGGAGATGAAATCAGAAAATCTCTGAAAGACGGGATCATGACACCTCCGACCAAGGTTCTCACTGTAGCTGGAGAAAATGGTCAAGAAGAAGAGACAGAGTACAAATTACCGATTGGTGAATATTCGGAAGATCAGCTGAAGAGACACAAGGGTGACAAGCTGGCAAGATCATTTATTCTCCAAGGCATACCGAATGAAATATATGTCAAGATTGACAGCTATAATGCTACCGGTAAGCAAATGTGGGATCAATTGGAGAAGATGATGATCGGATCCAAAGTCGGCAATCAGCTCAAAGTATCTACATGCCTGAATAATTATGAAGAGTTCAAAGCCAAAGCTGGAGAGTCTCTCGAAGCTACTTATGACAGATTTGTCACATTGCTGAACGAGCTCAGCAAGAACAAGATCAACAAATCTCATGTGGAGCTGAATGTGAAATTCCTCAGCAATCTTCAGCCTGAGTGGAAGAGGTTCACCCGTCAGATGAGGCAGTTGAAGGATCTGCATGACATTCCTCTTCATGAAGTCTATGAAATCCTCAGACAGAATGAGGAAGAAGTAGAAGAGATCAAGGCTGAGATGAAAAAGGCTGACAAAGCAGTTGCTGATCCAGTTGCTCTTGTGGTTAAGAAGTCAAAGAAGAAGAAGGTGATAGATTCTGATTCGGAAGAAGCTGATTGTGAGGAAAAGTCTGAAACTGACGATTGTGAAAAACTAATGGAAACCATGCTCATGTTAACCAAGGCTTTCCAAAAGAAGTTCTATAAAAAGCCAAACTCCAATAGTCAGCGATACTCGTCTGGTCCGAACAACTACAAGCATAAAGAGAAAGTTGAAGACAGGAGATCAGAAGAAATGAAGAAGGATGGAGCTGAAGAGACCAAGAAAGAAGAACCGATTAAGTGCTACAACTGTGGTAGATTCGGTCATTTTGCCAAGGACTGCCGCAAATCAAAAGTCCGAAACTCAGACTATTACAAGAATAAAATGCTTCTAGCCAAGCAACAAGAGGCTGGAAAAGCATTAATGGCCGAGGATGAATACTGGCTCGACCACTCAGATGAAGAATCTGAAGAAGGAGAGAAGGATGAGACAGCACATATGTGCTTGATGGGGAAGAACCAGTCAGAAGCTGAAGCTGATTCGGATGATGGAGATACTGATGAGGTATGTAACTTTACTGAATTTGATTTATTGAACCACATGAATGCCATGATGTCTAAACTCCAAGAATTAGAGTCAAAACTGAAGCGTGAAAGAGGTGTCATAAATGAGAAAAATCAATCTATACATAAACTTAGTAATGATATTGCTGAGAAAAATGTATTAATTGAAACTTTGCACAAAAATATAGACACCAGCGCTAAAGAAAAGACTATAATTCATAAAGAGTTATCTGAAACTGATTCAAAGTTTAAAGAATGTGAGTTTAAATCTAGAGAGATTGCTAAAAGGTACTTTTCTACTTCAAAAGAGAATAAATCTTTAATAGAAAAGGTGAATGCTTTGGAAGAAAAATTACACTCTTTGGGTCAAACTGAACACACTATTCATTTGAACAAACCTAAAGAGAAACCTGATACTTGGGGACTTGGTTACAAGAACCCACATCATCTCAAAAAGGGTATATCTGAAGTGCCTGCACTTTATGACTTTGGGTTTATGTTGTTGGCTCCTCAACATCAAGAACTCAAACCCTTTTGGACTAGTCTGTCGGAAAAAGATAAAGCCAAGGAATATGATAAAAGAAAGAACACAACTAAAGTTCAACTTCCATTTCGCTATGAGAAGTTGAATAACAGTTATCGTTCTAATAAATCAAAATTTCTTTCAAATGATTATTTTGAAAGTTATTCTGTTAAAGAGTTGGAGGCTAAACCCATTGAAGGTAAGCTTTACGTCCCTCCCCTAGTTTTGGAAAGTAAAATTTCTGAACTTGAGAATACTCTTACAGATGAAAGAATTTTGATGGACTTAGAACAAACTGTATTTTCAACAGTGTTCAAAAATTCTAATTTTCCTAAACTCTCCAAAGCTTTAAATTCGGATGACAGATCTGGTTCACTTGATAATGAGCTTAATTTCTTAAACTCTGAAGGTGTTTTAAATAAGTGTGTTTCTCAGTTTGATTTTTCTTCTAAACTTCCTCATCATTCATCTTGTGTTGTAAATTCCTTTGGATTACCCAGTGTACATGAAAAAGGTGAAACATCAACGAAAGTTGATAAATCAATTTCTGTGAAATCAAAGAAAGCAAAAGGTAAGCAACAAAAATCTCAGCTTTCACAGAAACCGATCCACACTGGTAAGCCAAAGAAGATGCATTTTCTTAATTCTCATCATTCTAACTCTAAAGTTTCAAATGTTTCAGATTTGAGAAAGCAAAGGGTTGGAGTTAAGACTGCATGGATACCGAAACAGAAGATAGACGAGAAAGCTAAATCTAGTTCTAGTTTTATTTTGAATAAAAAGACTTCTAGTAAAGATGATTTGAGTGTGAATGTTGCTACTTTTAAAAATAATCTTGTTGATTCTCGCAAGAAATATTCTATAAAGCAATTATTTCAGTTAGCTCCATCTAGTACTAAAAAGTTTTTAAATTATGGTGAATGTGATTATGCTTCTCGTAGATATTCTGATGTTTGGTATGGTTCATATAATGTTTCATCTTATCATTATCATACGTCTTATCATGCTTCTGGTTTTCAAAGAAAAAGTGGGCCCAATTTTAAATGGGTGCCAAAATCAAGTACTAACAGTGGAGGTCCCATTTTTAAATGGGTTCCTAAACCTCTTCTTTCTTGATTTGTTTTGTGTAGACCCGTCATATGTGGTATTTGGATAGTGGGTGTTCCAAACATATGACCGGGCAGAAGAGTATGTTGTCTAATTATAAGGACAAATACTGCGGCACAGTTCGTTTTGGGAATGATCAGTTTTCACCTATTCTGGGATATGGTGATGTTGTACATGAAAATCTTACGATCAAGAAGGTGAGTTACGTTGAAGGCTTAGGGCACAACCTATTCAGCATTGGCCAGTTCTGCGACAAAGATTTAGAGGTTAATTTCAAGGCCAAGATATGTTCAGTTCGCACTGAAGAAGGAAAAGAACTCCTGGTCGGATCTCGCAAGTCAAACCTCTACACCATCAATTTGTCAAAGGTCCAGGCTGACAATCAGGTCTGCCTACTATCAAAGGCCTCGATGCAACAAAGCTGGTTATGGCATCGACGGCTTTCTCACCTCAACTTTCGGTACATCAACAAGCTGGTCAGTGGTAAGCTAGTGAAAGGTCTTCCAGAGCTGAAGTATGAGAAAGAACATCTATGTGCAGCGTGTGAAAAGGGAAAGATGAAGAGAGCCCCACACAAACCAAAGCCTGAATCTAGTACCAACTCTCCATTAGAGTTGTTGCATATGGATCTATGCGGTCCTATGCGAACGCAAAGCTTAGGAGGAAAGAAGTATGTGTTGGTTATCGTGGATGACTATACGCGATACACTTGGGTTCAGTTTCTACGGTCTAAAGATGAGACTCCCGATGTTCTCATTACGTTTCTGAAGACGACCCAAGTCAATCTGCAAAAACAAGTCAAGATTCTCAGGACTGACAACGGCACAGAGTTCAAGAACAAGATAGTTGAAGAATATCTCGAATCGGTCGGGATATCACATCAATACTCTGCTGCTCGCACGCCTCAACAGAACGGAGTCGTCGAAAGGCGAAATCGTACACTTGTCGAGGCTGCTCGGACGATGCTCAGTCAATCTGAATTACCTTTATTTTTATGGGCTGAAGCTGTATCGACTGCGTGTCACACTCAGAATCGCTCCATGATACACCGCCGATTTCAGAAGACTCCGTATGCGTTGATCAACAACCGCACACCAACCATTAAATATTTTCATGTTTTTGGTTGTACGTGTTATGTTCTAAACGACCGAGAGAATCTGAACAAGTTCAGTGCTAAGGCGGATGAAGGCATCTTTGTTGGATATTCCTCTACATCGTCTGCATATCGTGTTTATTTAAAGAAGTCGAAGACAGTAATCGAGAGCGTCAATGTTACATTTGATGAGGATATGGCTTCTGAGCACATCAGTTCAGAACCCGTCATTACCGGAGTATTAGCTTCTGGACCAACCAGTCCAGGACCTGCACCTCAAGAGAACAAATCAGATGGCGCTTCGTCGTCTACTTCTAATTTATCTGGTTTGGATTTATTATTTGAACTGTTCTATGATGAATTTCTTGGTTCTAAATTGCCTAACTCTGTTGTGGTTGACAGGATAGAAGACTCGATGACTACTCATCCGACCACTTCCGATATCTCTACTGAATATGGTTCCCCTATTCAGCAAGAAGTTCCAGTTCAAAAGCCTACTCCAACAGTTGAAGTTGTGACCAACAATGCCGAGACAGAAGTAGCTGACTCCGTAGGATGTACTGTAGGGACTGATCAACAGATTGACCAAGCTGTACCTACTGCTACTTCTGCAACAACTACTTCAACTGAAGCCCCCGTTAATTCTGAACCATCTGAAGGAGATACCAGTGGATTCCTAGATGCGGACAATGATCAACATGCATCTAATCCACTCCCTCATGAACATAAGTGGACCAAAGAGCACCCAATACATCAAATTATTGGAGATCCTTCTGCACCGGTGCAAACTAGGTCTGCAACATCAAATCTATGTATGTATGAATCCTTTCTGAGCAAGATCGAGCCTACACGCGTATCTGAGGCTCTTGCCGATTTAGATTGGGTAACTGCGATGCAAGATGAGCTGAATCAGTTTGAAGCACTGAAAGTCTGGAGACTCGTACCCAAACCGCAAGGTAAAACCATCATTGGTACGAAATGGGTGTTCAAAAACAAGAAAGATGAAGATGGCACCGTTATCCGAAACAAAGCACGACTTGTCGCCAAGGGATATAGGCAAGAGGAAGGGATAGACTACGATGAGACTTATGCTCCAGTGGCACGTATAGAGGCAATTCGGATGTTCTTAGCCTACGCAGCCCACAAGAACTTCACCGTCTATCAAATGGACGTGAAGACAGCTTTTCTGAATGGAGTACTCAAGGAAGAAGTCTATGTCTCACAGCCAGAAGGGTTTGTAAATCCAGATAAGCCGAACCATGTCTACATCTTGGATAAAGCTCTTTATGGACTGAAACAAGCTCCTCGCGCCTGGTATGATATTCTATCCCAATTCTTGGTTAAATCGGGTTTCACAAAAGGTACGGTTGATACCACTCTTTTTATTAAAAAGGATAAAGGCGATATCATTCTTATTCAAATATATGTGGATGATATTATTTTTGGTTCTACAAATCCTAAGTACTGTAGGAACTTTGCAAACCTCATGGTGTCTCGTTTTCAAATGAGCATGATGGGAGAGATGAATTTCTTTCTCGGATTGCAAGTCAAACAATTTTCAACGGGGATTTTTATCAATCAATCTAAATACATTCTGGATATTCTTCGGAAGTTCAAAATGGAAGATTGTAAACCGATTGGTACCCCAATGGCACCTGGTACTAAGATTGGCACCGATCTTTCGGGAAAGGCTGTTGATGTTAGGACTTATAGAGGGATGATAGGTTCCTTAATGTATCTCACTTCAAGTAGGCCGGATATAATGTTTTCTACATGCTTATGTGCTAGATATCAGGCCAATCCTAAAGAATCCCATTTGTCTGCTGTAAAGCGGATTTTCAGGTATCTGAAGGGGACTGCAGATCTTGGTCTGTGGTATCCTAAAGATACAAGCTTTGA
This sequence comes from Arctium minus, assembly GCA_954870635.1. Classification (NCBI taxonomy): domain Eukaryota; kingdom Viridiplantae; phylum Streptophyta; class Magnoliopsida; order Asterales; family Asteraceae; genus Arctium; species Arctium minus. The sequence continues at coordinate 66,280,549 of OX941080.1, read as the reverse complement.
ACTAACATCTTATTCAGACGCAGATCATGCTGGTTGCATGTTAGACAGGAAAAGCACCTCGGGTCATATACAATTCCTCGGAGATAAACTCGTCAGTTGGGCTTCGAAGAAGCAATTATGTGTCTCCACATCAACGGCCGAAGCGGAATATGTAGCTGCTGCTAGCTGCTGTTCTCAGGTCTTGTGGATGAGAACACAACTGCGAGACTATGGATTTCATTTCAATAGAATCCCGATCTATTGTGATTCGAAGAGCGCTATTGCGATTTCCGCTAACCCTGTTCAGCATACAAAGACCAAACACATAGATGTGAGGTATCATTTTATAAAAGATAATGTAGAAAAGGGAACAATTGAACTTTACTTTGTAAAAACCGATTATCAGCTTGCAGATTTGTTTACCAAACCTTTAGACGAAAAGAGATTTAATTTTCTTGTCTCAAGACTTGGTATGCTAAATCTTAAGACCTAATCGGTGGTTACCTATTAAAGTTTCTTATTGTCTTTCTTTATCATTTCTTTCTTATTATTTCCGCATGATACCTGCTCTTTAATAGTTTGATCATGATCTCAGGGGGAGTGTGAAAAGTATCTTATAGATGATCAATGTTAGTTTGAGGGGGAGCAATTATGAATGCACTGTACTTACTGATCAATGTGTTAGTAGTGCATAATTTTAGGGGGAGCGATCAAGTCAAAGGAGTATGGCGATGACTTCTGATTATTTCTGATCAGAACTCGTACATCAATTGTTTTACTGCTTTATGTCATTTCAATTTCAGTGAATAAAGTTTCTTTGACTAGACTTTTAGACTTTTGTAGGTTGAGAGATGCTTCAAAGATCATATCTTTATGACTTTAAGCTTGACTTCGCGAGATGTAAGACTGTACTCGAAAGGTATAATTTCTTTCTCTTCATCTCCTCCATGGTTGAAAGAAGGACAACTTTCAATCAGAAGAAAACATGTTCTTCATTGTTCAAACCACTTCCCAATTCTCAAAAAGATTTCTTGATTTGGAAGTGTGATTTTAAATGTTTTCTGCTTCATCATTGAGCTTTAACTGATAAAGTTAAATCTTCTGAGCAACTTTTGCTTCTTAGGAAAACATAGGATCAGTGTGCTAGGACTTAAAAGAAACTTCTATGGATTCACGTTAACCAGTGATTCCTACCCAAGAAGTTAATCCTTTAGTGATTGAATGTGAGGAGTCAAAAGAAATGAGTGTGGGATGTGTGATGAGAGAATATGTCAAAAGAGAGTTCGGTTAGCTGTGAGCTTAATGATTAAAAGAAAGAGGGTGAGAGATCAGAGTAAAAGAATATCAAACTCTGCACCAACTACTTTCTGAGCCGGGCAGCCACATTTCTAATGCTTCACATTTCTTTGGTGAACATTATTGAAACAGGCAACTAGCCCATGCCAACTCTTGACATTACCCCACCAGCCACTCATTTTCTTCTCAACAAGAAAATGTTTCATTTTTCAAAGGGGACGCAGCACATATGCTATCTGATTTTCATTTGGAAAATCTGGATATTGAACAGAAGGAAGTCTGCCCCACCTTCACACTTCATTCATGCACATTGCGTCTGTGTCTCAGTGGTTTACACTTTTTGAGCTTTATAAGCAAACATCATATGTTTTTTTTATTCTATCACTTGCACGAACACACAAAGAATTTGTTTCTTTGTCATAACGTTCATAGAAATTACCTTTGTGGTTTTTCGATGATTGAATGGAAGCCCTGGGGGAGTGAACATCATAAAAGCTCCTTTATATTGTGTATTCGTTACACACAGTGACTTTGTGTTACTGACAGGCAATTTTAACTGATTCATGTGTTGATTCAGGTGTTACACTTCATTTTCTAAATTGTCTAGATTTGCAAAGATCTGGATGAACATCTTAATGAATTGACGGATAATCAGTGGTTCTGTTTGCAAGATCGGTGGTGGAAGAAATTTCTTGAAGACACGTTTTGATGAACTCTTTGCTCTTTTCATCAAAAAGGGGGAGAATCGTCAATCAAGAAATGCGGAGATCAAAAGTTTTTGAAAGAATTTCTGAAGATATTATGAAGTTTTGCTGCTTTGAAGAAATTTTCTTTGAAGATGATTTGCTGAAGTATTCCGAGCTGAAACTGGAGATAATTTCTTTCCAAGAGATATTCTCATCGATTGGGGAGATTGCTACATTCTGAAGACAAAGAGGAAGATTACATTTTCTGAGCTTAAAGAATGATCTTGATCCAAAGGGGGAGATTGTTAATGCACATATTTATTGGATTCAAGATCATAATTATCTGAAGGTGGAAATCTGAAGTTAAAGCTGATAAAGTCGTCTCAACAAATAGTCTAGGGTCCTTTTGTAATAATTAGTCAAAGTTTGTTTTCGTATCTTATTTATTAGCTTTTTATTTTATTTAAAATAAGTTTAGTTTGTTGTTGGGCCCAAGCAAGCCAAGCCCATTAGGCTTAGTTAGCCTATGTATAAATTAGTTTAGGTTAGAGTTAATTAGGTTACAAGGTTCTTAATTGCAATATTATCATAGAGAGGAGGCTTGTGGTGGTGAGGGTGGCGCCGTGAACAAGACAGAGAGGAGGGAGAATTCGATTTCAAGTCTGTAATTCATTGAATCGGTTGCTTAATCAATATCAGGTTTGATTTATCGTATTGTTTATGTGATTGCTTGTTTGAATGATTGCATATTGGGACACACAGCTTGGAATGCTGAATCTTGAAGATTGACTCTTCATCTTTCATGCATTATGTCAGTCATACTGAGTTCCCCTTCATCATCTGCTCTTTGTCCAAATATCTTTGACTCTTAGGTATGTTCTCTCATTCTCGATCACTGAATATCTCATTCAGTAAGACGTTTTTCAAAAATCAAATATTCAATCACTGATTTTCTTCAAGTGATTAAAAGTTTTTTGATAAACAAATCTTATCACTGATATTTCTCGTCAGCGATTCTTTGAAAAGAAAACTTATCTCTGAATTTCTATCATAGATTCTTTCAAAAGAAAACCTATCTCCGACTTTTCTTCAGGGATACTTTCAAAAAGGACAAATGAAACATTTTTTTTTCTCTCCTATGACATCATTTGAACCGACAATACATGACATGCCTTTTTCTCTGACACGTCCGTCCGTTGCCCTTCTATCCAATCAACTTCGTAGGACGTGTCCATGTCATGATGAGCATTTGTTTTCCCGCCTCATTCTTTCTCTCTCCTCGTATAAAAGGAATGCCTTTTTTCCATTCTTATCTTTTTACGCTCTCTTAAAACTTCCTAAGCAAGAAAAAGCTCTCAAGGCATTCAAGCAGATAAAAACTCAAACTCAAATCTTCAAGATTTTCAGGTTTTTGTTCTTCCCATTCTTTCATCTTCAACACATTCTTAAATCCTAAATATTCTATTATTTTGGACTTTAAAATGTTTCTTAAATCTAAAATCATTTCTTTTGATTTTATCTAAACTCTAAAAACATTTGGTTTTTCAACATGTTCTTTCTTTTTCACAAAGAACATTGTTTTACTCTAAAAACAACTTTGTTTTTCTATGTTTCTTTCTAAAAATAGAAACTGGTAAAATCTTAATTGTTTTTAGACTCTAAACCCTTTATTCTACTCTACTTCTTTCTACTCAGAAATGGCTCAAGCTACTCTAATTGCTTCCAAGAACGTGAAGTTCTCCATCACTGAATCCGAAATCCCAAAGAATAACCATCTGGCTAGGTTGGACTTTGATGCTGAAAAGTACCCACATCTGGTGGAAGCCGCAAATTTTTTGAAGAAATCATGCATTTCTTATGCTCTCAATGTGGATCCTAAACCATCAAAGACCTTGCTTCAACAATTCTGGTTCCCAGCTGATGAGACCACTATGACAAACAAAAAGGGTGAAATGGTCCCTGCTATATCCGTTGCTACTGAACTGGGGCCCGGATTCCTTACCGTTTTTGGTCTCAGGAAGGCTCTTCGATTTCTTACAAAGACCAATGTTGGCTTAGACTCTCTTCTAACTGACTCTAAGCTTATCAAGTTTTTAGATGACATGGAATACTCATGGGAAAACAAGCCTCGCTCTCAAATTCCAAACAAAAGGCTAACTAAGATTCAGAAGGCAAACATGCCTTCACAGCTGAACTATATCTTCACTCACATCATTCAGAGTATGAGTGGGAAGATAGGGTCTCTGGACCAGGCAAGCAAGATGCAGCTCCAGATGGGTTACTCAGTGATAGCCGGAAAACACTACGACTATGCTGGAGTGATCTTTGACGATCTAAAGTCAAAGACTGAGAAGACTAAGAGGAATTCCAAGATCCCATACGTTCGGTTTATCTGCACCTATCTTCAATTTCTATACGCTGAGAAGTACCCCACTACCAATGATGGTACTTTCTCAAAGATAGGCCAACGAACGCTGGAGATCAAGCCGGCTGACAATGAGGTAAGTCTTTCTACCCTACGTTCCCGCCTCTCTCTTTATTCTTCTTCTTTAGTGGCCACACAGGAGGTTCCTTCTTCTGCTACCCTTGTCGCTACCACTATTTCAAAAAGACAATCAACTGCTCTATCTGGTCCTTCAAAAAAGGCCAGAAATACCAAGGAGTCAATCCCTTCGAGAACAATACCTGAAGTAGTTTCTCAACAAACTACTTTGGATGCTTTTGTGGATATCTCCTCCACATCAGATGCTACATCAACCGTGTCAGTGATGACCACTACTGACCCCGCACCTGTGACAACACCTATTCTCTCAGTGCCTCAAGCTCCACAAACTGAGGTAAATCCTACCATCTCTAGTGTCGTCTCTTCTTCTATCCCCAATAATCTATCTTCTCCTATTTTCTTGGTTAATAACCCTCCCATCATTTCGCAACAACCTCTTCCTGCTACATCCGCAGGACCTGATACTCAAACACACTCTCAAAACTTTGAGGGAGACATGTAATTTTATAATATGTTTGATCTATCAGGTACTCCTCAACCCACATACATATCTCCTATCTCTCCATATAAGCCTGAGCAACGTTTGGCTCAACCACTGACTTTTCTTTCAGGTCCTAATTTAGGAACAGTTGATGCTCACGTCAACAAACTTGCAGACAAAGTGGACACTCTTTCCACTTCCTTGAACAACACCACCAGCGCTGCCAAACAAGCTAGTGAGGATCTGAAGAGGCTGACCGCTGCCTCTACTTCTAAAGCTGAAGCCTCTCAGATCACTACTCTTCAAGAGGAAATCATCAAAGTCAAGGAGGACTTGGTTGTCAACCATCAACAAGTTTAACTCCTTCAGGGATGATTTAGCTCCCTCAGCACTGAAGTCCAGGGTCTCTCATAAAAAATATACTCCTACACAGCTGTCCTCCAGCAAGTCTTGACAAAGCTGAATGAACCAGCTCCAGTGACGACGCCTTCATTCACGGAGAACGATCGAACATCCCTGAATATAGCCGTTGAATTTATTCATTAGGCTACTTCCGAGATCCCTGATATGGAAGGATGTCTGGTACGTTTGGAGGCTGAAGTCCGTTCTCTGGCCACTGCTAAAGCTACACCAAAAATTGTTGAACTCCCCCTTGTACATAATGACAAAGAGGGGGAGAGAACTCTTGAAGAAGAAAATTCAGAAGCAGCTACAGTTGAGGTTCAGACGGAAGAACCTCCCTCTCAGGTTGAGGGGGAGAAGGTCGCTGAAATTCAAGCCCCTCCCTCTTCATCACTAGCTCAAATTCTCAAAGAAGAAGAGGAAGAGGAGGATGATGAAGAGCTTGATCTTCATGATCAAAATGACAAAGCTGATGATGACGAAGATGATGATGAAAAAGACCAATCTCTTTGGTTCTCAGCTACCAATGCCTCATCAGCGACAACTTCCAAAGGAGTTGTCATTACTGAAGCAGGGGGGAGAAAGGAAACAAGTTCAGGTGCTCCATCCCGAGGCAAGCAGAAGGGAATAGCTGCTGAGGGAAACCTGAAACTTGTCTCACCATGTGAGGGGGAGAATCCTTCTCAGGTATGTCTATCCATTGTCCCTCTTTCCTTTTATACCTACCAATCCCCTCTCTCATTCTAGCCTTTATCTTTCTTCTTCCATATAAATAAACACTAACTCCTTTCATCTTTTTTGATCAGTCAGTTCTGTTGGGTCTGAAATAAGCTAAGTCTGGATAGTGCTGCTAAGTATTGAAGATTACTACTACTGAAGACTTTAGTACTGCTACTTGAAGATTACTACTGCTAGTAGTATTAGTGCTGCTTGAATAGTTAGTACTGCTTAAAGAAAAGTTAGTACTGCTTGAGAGTTAGTATTGTCAACAGAGTTACTACTGCTAGAATGATTAGTACTGCTTGAAGAGTTAATACTGCAAGATGGAAGATACTACTACAAGCATGGTTAGTACTGCTATTGATGCTGCTGAAGATTAATGCTGCTCATGATGATAAAGATGGATTGGTTGCTTAAAGCGAAAGACAAGGAGATTGAAGATAATTATGGACTCGATGCTGAAGATCAACTTTAATTTAATAATTATCTTGTAATCCGTTCTGTATAAATAGTTTATAAGTCTTAGATTATTTGATACATAGAATACACATAGATTTGTGTATTGTTTTTGTTACTAGAGAGAATTAGCCTCAAGATTGTTAGTAATCCTTTCTTTAGAGAAATATTGAACGTCTGTTGAGCCTGTTCAACAGATTGAGGCTTTGGTTGTAATCATTAAGTTAATTCAATATAACTTGTGATTTGCAGTCATACACTGTTCCATTGATTTACTGTTAAAGTGTTATTCCGCAAACTTCTTTAACAAAGTTTCTGAGTGTTAAGTTATATTCTTGTTTTGAATTTCGATCCTGACAAGTGGTATCAAAGCAGAGGAACTCAGAAATCAATAATCATCATGGACGGATCAAGCGACAGTATTCTGGTTTCAAAGGTCCCCATGCTCAAACCTAATGAGTTTGACATGTGGAAAATCAGGATCAGGCAGTACATTCTTCTTACAGACTACTCAATGTGGGATATCATTGAGAATGGTCCCTCAAGTGAAGGAGAGATCGGAGCAGATGGCAAGAGACCTCCACCAAAGATTGATGGAGAAAGAAAGATGAGGCAGACTGAGATGAAAGCCTTAAGCACTCTGCTCTTGGCAATTCCTAATGAATACCAACATCAGTTTTACAACTGTGCTGATGCCAGAATCCTGTGGAATGCTTTGGAGAAGAGGTTTTCAGGTACCAAAAGCACTAAGAGAAATCAGAAAGCAATTCTCAAACAACAATATGAAAACTTTATGTCCACAAAGAATGAGTCTATGACTCAAACCTTTGATAGATTCAACAAGTTGATTGGAGAATTGGCCACTGTTGGTGTCAAGATGGACCAGGATGATGTCAACAGAAAGTTTTTAAGATCTCTTGGTGAAGAATGGGTAATGTATACAGTATCATTCAGACAAAATGATAATCTGGAGGATAAGGAACTTGATGATCTCTACAATGATCTAAGGGTGTTTGAAGCAGAAGTTGAATCTAAGAAGAAGCCATCTGGATACTCTCACAATGCTGCTCTCTTATCATCTACTACTGATTCTACTGCAAATACAGAATCAGTTAGTGCTGCTTATGGCTCAAAACAGGATGGTCTCAATGATTCTGTTTTGGAAGCCTTCCTTGCTAGCCATGCCAAAACTTCTCTTATTAATGATGATCTAAAGCAGATCAATGTTGATGATCTTGAAGAGATGTACATCAAGTGGAAAATGGCAATGCTCACCATGAGAATCAAAATATTCATTAAAAGGACTGGAAGAAACAATTTTGCCATGAGAAGAGAAGATGGTGCTGGATTTGAAAAATCCAAGGTGGAATGCTACAAGTGTCACAAACTGGGGCACTTTGCAAGAGAATGCAGAGGAGGAATGTCTCAACAACATGGAAACAACAAGAATTCATCTCAAGCACTTGTCTCACAAGATGGAATGGCTTTGATTGGAGTGACCAAGCAGATGAGGCAATCCAGAATCAAGCATTGATGGCTGAGGTTTCAGAGTCTTCAAGCACAACAATCCCCACAGAGGTAAAATCTAAACTTTGCTCTCAAGCCTATCTTGAAACTGTTAAAAAGTGCAGGGATCACAATCAGAGCATGTGTGATGACCTTAAAAGGTTGTAGAAACATAGAAGAGAGTCTAGTTTGATTATTGTGAATTTTGAAGAACAAATTAAGGCATATCAAGCCAATGAACTTCAACATTCATATGATCATAACTATTGGAAGTGGGAGAAGAAGGAGTTAGAGATCAAGTTAGAGAAAGCTAGAGAGGAATGTGAAAAAGTTAGGAGTGAATTTGAGAAGGCCAAATTAGACATTGAGAAATTTTCCAATGCCTCTAAAGCAATGGACTCTTTACTCAAAACTCAAGTTCATGACAAACTGAGAAGAGGTATAGGCTACAACAACACTCCTCCACCTTACAATAACAACTTTATTCCACCCACCTCAGACCTCTTAGAAAGACAAGATAAGAAAGAATTACCTGCAGGAGCCACATAAGTAGATCCACTAGACACAGTAGTGGTTGAGGCAGATTCTGAAGAAAAGAACATTGAGGATAACAATAAGGAAGACCAGAAAGTAATTCCCCTAGAAAACCATATTCTGACAAATGAAAGAGGGGGTAAATCATTTGTCAAGAGTGAGAAAGTGGAGAAGTCTAAAATTGGGGGAGAGACTGTTAAGAGTGAGAAAGCTGAGACCTCCAGGAAAGGGAAGGAGAAGGTACAGGGAGATCACTATATGCAAACTACTGTTGTAAATCCCTGTACTTGTCAAAAGACCAAGCCCCATCAACATGATAAAATAAGGGAAAATCAGAGAAACAGGAATAACCAGTGGGCTCAAAAACAAGGAGTTGATCTTAGCAAAATCAATAGACCAAATCCTTGTTTTATTTGTGGCAAGTTGAATCATTTAGCCAAACACTGTTATTTCAATCCTGTTAACCAAAGAATTACTTTTCAAAGACAAACACAAAATTCTGTTGGTTATAGGAAGCAATCAAGGAACCACATGGCTGCAAATGTGAAAATAGCACCAATGAAAACTGGGACTGTAAAATCTCATATTCAAAATAAGTTTGCTAAAGAAAAAGAAAATACTCCAAACAAAGCAAGGAGTAACTCAAAGAATAGGAAAGCAAACAACTTTGTCAAAATTTGGGTTCCAAAATGCACCAAACCTGTTAGTACTGCTACCTTAAATAGTACTGCTGACAGAAATAGTGCTGCTAATACTAGTACTACTGCTAACCAAGTTAGTACTGCTAATAAAGTTAGTACTGCTAACAAAGTTAGTACTGCTAACAAAGTTAGTACTGCTGACCAAGTTAGTACTGCTAACAAAGTTAGTACTGCTGACCAAGATAGTACTGCTTCCTGTGTTAATGTTGCCAAGCCTATAATTCTGACAAAGTATTCTAGCCATGAGATTCCTAATTCTGATCATCTCATCCAGACTAAGCTTACTGATTATGAATATGTTGATGAGAAAGGGCAACCCAAGACCACTTTGGCTTGGGTTCCCTCAAAACACTAACTGTTTTATCTTATGTGCAGGGCAACCAACAGCTCAGGAGGAAGAGCATTTGGCATGTAGACAGTGGTTGCTCTAGGCACATGACAGGTAACATGGCCTGCCTTCAAAATTTCAAAAGATTTGATGGAGGACGTGTTGCTTTTGGTGATAATCCACTAGGAGGTAAGATAAGTGGTAAAGGTATAGTTTCAAAAGGTAAGATGACTTTTGAAGATGTTTACTATGTTGAGCAATTAAGATACAACCTGTTAAGTGTATCACAGGTTTGTGACAAGAAACATAGTATATTATTTAATGATACTGAATGTATTATCCTTGCTCTAGGATTCAAGGTAGTTGATGAAAATATGATACTACTTAGAACTCCTAGAAAGGATAATGTTTATTGTTTGGACTTAGAGAGTGTTTCAGCTAATCCATCACTAAACTGTCTGTTTTCAAAAGCTTCTTTAAATGAATCATCTCTTTGGCACAGAAGGATGTGTCACATGAATTTTAAAACTATGAACAAACTTGTGAAAAACAACCTTGTGAGAGGTTTGCCTCAAAAAGTGTTTTCATGTGATGATCATTGTGTTGCATGTCTTAAAGGCAAACAGCACAAAACTTCTCATAAGTCCAAAGAAATAAACACAATCTCATCACCCCTTCTGTTATTGCATATGGATCTTTTTGGTCCTACAAATGTGATGAGTATTGGAAAGAATTCCTATTGCTTAGTCATTGTTGATGACTTCTCTAGATTTACATGGGTATATTTTCTGAGGACTAAGGATGAGACAAGTGGACTGATCAAATCCTTTGTCCTTAGGATTGAAAACCAAACTAATCTAAGAGTTAAAGTCATCAGATCTGATAATGGAACTGAGTTTAAAAACAGTGACTTAAACAACTTTTGTGAGACTAAAGGTATTGAGAGACAATACAGTGCTCATAGAACTCCTCAACAGAATGGTGTTGCTGAGAGGAGAAATAGAACATTAATTGAGGCTACTTGATCTCTGTTGGCATATTCAAAGCTACCCATCACTTTTTTGGCAGAAGCAGTTAATACTGCTAGTTATGTCCAAAACAGGGTTCTAGTAGTCAAATCTCAAGACAAGACACCTTATGAACTTTTCAAAAAGAAGAAACCTTTTATTGGATTTTTTAAACCTTTTGGGTGTCCTTGCACAATTCTCAACACCAAATCTCACTTAGGCAAGTTTGAAAGCAAAGTTGAGGATGGATTTCTTGTTGGATATTCTTCTCAGAGTAAGGCATATAGAGTATTCAATAGTTCTTCTAGGATTATTGAGGAAAGTGACAATGTCAAATGCAATGAGAACACACCAAATCAGATTGGTACAGGTCCTGATTGGCTGTTTGACATTGATTCACTAACTAACTCTTTAGGTTTTAGTAATGAGCAAATTGCAGGAACAAGTTCAGAACAGGTACAAGAATAAAGACCAGAGTTTGTGCTGTTCCCTACACCTACAGTTGATCCTGTTGAATTTTGTCAACAAGAAAAGAAGGATGATTCAGATTCAGAGGAGTCTGAACCAGAACAGGCTGAAGAGGATAAAGTTGAAAGTCCAGGAAACACAGGTCCTGAAATACCCACAATGGCAGATGATGACACTGATGAAGAAAATTCTTCAGTATTTGGTGGAAACACTCCTGAAAAGAATGACTCTAATCTGGATGAAAATATTAATGAGGAGGCTGCCCATCAAACAAGAATTCAGAAGAATCATCCTCCTCAGTTGGTGATTGGTGATATCAATTCTCCCATGATCACAAGGCAACAGAGTAAGGTAGGAGGATTGAAAGACTTACAGTCAGGCCTGTTATCTTGTTTGCTATCCCAGATTGAACCCAAGAAGGCTTATGATGCAATGAAAGACCCAAGCTGGATAGAAGCAATGCAAGAGGAGCTGCTACAGTTTGTGCTGCAAGATGTGTGGGATCTGATGGACCTTCCACAAGGACACGGGGCAATTGGAACTAGATGGATCTTCAGGAATAAGAAAGATGAGAGAGGGACAGTGATAAAGAATAAAGCCAGACTTGTGGCACAAGGGTACACACAAGAAGAGGGGGTAGACTATGAAGAGGTATTTGCACCAGTAGCCAGAATTGAGGCAATTAGGCTGTTTCTAGCCTATGCTTCTTTCATGAAGTTCAAAGTATATCAGATGGATGTTAATAGTGCATTCCTATATGGGAAAATAGATGAAGAAGTGTATGTTTGTCAGCCTCCAGGGTTTGAGAATCCTGACCTTCCCGACAAAGTATACAAATTAAAGAAGGCACTCTATGGGCTGCATCAAGCACCAAGAGCATGGTATGACACTCTGTCTAACTATCTCTTGGAAAATGGTTTTGGAAGGGGAATCATTGACAAGACACTTTTCATTCAAAAGAAGAAGGACATCCTGCTTGTACAAATCTATGTGGATGACATCATCTTTGGATCCACAAAAGATCATATGTGCAAGGAATTTGAGGAGTTGATGCACAAAATGTTCAAGATGAGCTCTATGGGTGAACTAACATTCTTCCTTGGGCTACAGGTTAAACAGAAGCCAAATGGTATTTTCATAAGTCAATACAAGTATGTGCAGGATATACTTACAAAGTTTGGATTTTCAGAAGCAAAGCCTGCAAGCACACCTATGGAAACACACAAACAAATCACTGCAGATCTTGAGGGGGAGGATGTGGATGTTCATCATTATTGATCCATGATTGGCTCCCTCATGTATCTCACAGCTTCAAGACCAGACATTATGTTTGCTGTATGTGTGTGTACAAGATTTCAAGTGAGGCCTAAGCAATATCACTTTCAAGCAGTCAAAAGGATCTTCAGATATCTCAAAGGACAACCTAGGTTGGGTCTTTGGTATCCTCATGACTCACCATTTGATCTACTTGCATATTCTGATAGTGATTTGGGTGGTGCAAACTTGGATAGAAAGTCTACAACAGGAGGATGTCAGTTTTTGGGTGCAAGGCTAGTTTCATGGCAGTGCAAAAAGCAAATCACAGTGTCCACCTCTACAACAGAAGCAGAGTATATAGATGCTGCAAGTTGCTGCTCACAAGTGTTATGGATTCAGAATCAGATGTTGGACTATGGTATTACTTTTCTTCACACTTCTATATTCATTGATAACAACAGTGCTATAAGCATTGTTAATAATCCAGTCAAGCACTCTAAAACCAAGCATATAGAAATCAGGTACCATTTTATTAGAGACTGCAATGAAAAGAAGTTAACTTAGGTTTTGAAAGTACACACTAGTAATCAATTTGCTAATCTATTCACCAAATCTTTTGATGTGGGTAGATTCACATTCTTAGTCACAAGTGTGGGCATGATAAACACTGAATAAGCCTCTATCATTTCTCCTCAAGTGCCATTTCTGTATAGACTCCTTGATGTTTCATTTCTCATATTTCATTGTGCATGGTGATGCTAACCCTTTGTGTTTAAGTGTTTCAGAATGACAAGTCAAACTATGGGTAAGTCTGGTTACTACTGCCAGTTGGTTTATACTGCCAGTGCAATGTTACTACTGCTCGTAAGTGTTAATACTGCTCGTATGCGTTAATACTGCTAGTAAGTGTTAATACCGTTGGTATGTGTTTCTACTGCTATGTGTTACTACTGCCAGAAAGTGTTAAAACTGCTAGTCTGGGTTAATACTGCTAGTAAGTGTTAATACCACAAGTATGTGTTTCTACTGCTACTCGTTACTACTGCTTATATGGGATTAATACTGCGGGGTTGTGTTAATGCTGCTAGGGTACTTAGTACTGCTCTTAACTGAATCCCTTACCCTATAAATACCCTCTCTGACCGCCAAAACCCAAACGACCCTTTGAATTTCTATTGAGTGTTCATCCTCTCTTTCTCTCTAACATTCTTGTTACCAATGCATAAACCCTAGTGTTGATTCAAACCCAAGAACGATGGCAGGACTGGATTCTGTTGACGATCACAATGAGCTTGCAATGCTGCAGAAACCCAAACAAGCTGAGGGTTTCCATGAAATTGTGGATTTTTTATCACAATCACACATTTCGTATGCGCTAAAGGTAAATCCCACCATCTATGTGACTCATATGCAACAGTTCTTGGCCAATGCCTCCATACAAACTGTTGATGGCAATCAGGTCATCCAATCAAGGGTCTGTGATAAACCTATCACAGTCTCAGAAGTCTGCATTCGCACTCATCTACGTCTAGATGATGCCTCAGGTATTACTTCTCTTTCAAAGGAAGATGTCTTCCAAGAAATTGGTAGAATGGGGTATGAAGGTCCTACTGAGGTTTATAAGTTCTTCCAGAGCAAATTTTCACCTCAGTGGAGATTCTTTGTTCATACTCTTCAGCATTGTATTTCTCGCAAAACAACTGGATGGAGTGAGTTCAGCAGTACCATAGCTTATTCTCTTGTCTGCTTAGCTACCTCCAGAAAGTTTAATTTTTCACAAATGATTTTAAATGATTTACTGTCAAACTTGGATACAAAAACCAAAACTAAAAGATTTTATATGTATCCAAGGTTTGTACAAGAAGTACTAAACAAGGAATTGACGGATTTACCCTCTTTTCAAGAGGTGTATATACCTAAACCTTCCAAAGGGAAGGTGTTTTCCAACATGAAAAGGCCTAGTAAGGACTTTTCTGGAAAAGACACACCATTGTTCTCTACAATGATGGTTGTGTCTCATTCCCATGGTGAGGCATCAGGGTCACAGCCCACATCTGACCAACCCACATCTGACCTACCCATACCATTCATTTCCAATGATCCTCCTCAGATCCTTGTTGTTAAGCCAATTCCCCCCATCACTCAAAAATATGTAAGGAAAAAGGTATAGAAGGTTCCTTCCCTTCCTGTATCTATACCCCAACAGCCTTCAAACCCTCTTATGGAGCATTCTCCATCAGAGAATATCCAAAGGGAATCCATAGGGGTGTCTCCCAACCCCAAGAAGGTGCTCTCTAAGGAGAAGGTGGAGCATGTGGGCAGTAAGGCTCACACTACTGTTTCTGCACATGGTGTGGGACAGGACAGTGAACATAACTAAGACCTTCCCCACGACAACTTTGGATGAGAAATCATCTAAGGGTCCCAGGTGACAAGAAACCAAGGGGGTAGCAGGAGCTTCTTCTAGGCAGAAGGCCTCTAGTAAAAGATCCAATGATCCTTCAAGGGTGATAAACACACCCAAAGGAGGTGAGGACAGATATAACTATGATGAATTGATGGAAACCATTGGAAATGTCAATCTGGATGTCATCAATCAGGGTAAGGAGATAAAAGAGATGAAACAGGTGATTATTTCTCAACAGGAGCAGATAGCCAAACTAAAGAAGATGGTATTCAGTTTGGTGCACAAAAAGAAGCGAAAACAGTATGTCTTGAAGAAAAGGGGAAGTGTACATGATGCTTCCAAAAAGGGGGAGAGTTCAGAGGCTATGGAATTTCAAGTTGAGGGGGAGTTTGATGGTGAATCTGAAAAGAAGGGTGAGAAGGAAACAGAAAAAGCAGCAGAAACAACAGAGAAAGAAGCAGAAAATATAGAAGTAGCAGTAACCATTAAGCCAGAAGTAGAAACTGCAAAAGAAGTAGAAACTGCCAAAGCAGTAGAAACAGAAAAGGCAGCAGCAGAAACTGAAATGACTACAGAAGAAATAGAGATTGCAGAAACTTTGGTGAAGACAAAGAATGACACTCCTAAGGCCACTCAAAAGGCTAAGGGAGTGGTGATCAAAGAAGGAGAATCAGAGAAGAAAAAGACAAAGGTCAGTGTGTCAGATGCAAAGAAGAAAGGGAAAGAGAAAATGGTTGAGCCTGAGAAACTAGTAAAGAAGCAGAAGCAAATTGACTTGGATGCAGAGTTGGCAAATGAGCTAAATGTACAATTTGAAAAGGAACTTGAAAAGGAGAAAGAAATCCAAAAAGCCAAAGACAGAAAGATTGCATTAGAGTTGGCAAAAAGGCTCAATGAAGAATATCAGAAAAGCTTGAAACTAGCTGCAAAGAAGGTTGCAATGAAAGCAACAAGACAAAGGAAGCCTTCAAAGACCTTTCTAACTGCACAAGAAAGAAGAAAAATGATAAACTTCTTGAAAGGATCTGTTGGAGTTCCTGAAGGAATGTTTACAAAAATGTCTTGGAGCAGAATAGAAGACTTGTACAAAAAGGAGATGGCCAAGCTTCAAGGAGACTTCAGTCAGAGGGTTGAATTTGAAAGAAAGATGAAAGAAAGACATGATCTGAACATTCAACAGCCCTTCCCTGACAGTGAAGAAGGCACTCCTACTAAAGAAAAGGTAGACGTGAAGAAAGAAGAAACACTAGCTCAGAAAATTGGAGTTGTAAAAAGAAGGAAGTCTATTGCTACAAAGCCAAAGGCAAAAAGGCCAAGAACTGAGGAAGGTGAAAAGGAGCAGAGTAGTGAAAGATTGGAGGCTGAATCATCAAGACCTACTGTTGCACCTTATGTAGAGCAGCAGAAACAAGCTGAGCGGGTTGAAAATCAAGAGAAGAGTCAAGAACAATAAAGTCAACAACCTTTAGAACAGTCAAGACCATCTGATGAGCAGTGTGACTTGTATATGACTGTGACAGATGAAGAACCAGTGAAAGTAGATCCTATCTCAGTGGAAGCTCCATAAATCATCCATTGGGATACTTTGTTGGATAAAAGAACAGAGTACTTCAGAATCAAGAGAATGATGACAAATATGAGGTTTATTCAACCTGGGGAAAGATCATCAGAAGCTGTACCAGGGTTGATTTGGAGGATATGTATAAGGTTGGTCTGAACTTATATGGTGACTAACTGAAAGGAGCAGGGATGAGCATAACAAAGATGGCCATGGAGTATTTATGCATGATGTTTGACCCTGATAGAGTGAAGTATCTTATCAAAGACTTGCATCACGAAAATGGATTTAAAAGAATTGATCATTGGATGCTTTTTGAAAGATGTGGAGTCTATGTCGTAAGCATTGATAAAAGCTTTCATGAGTACTACTTGGTTGATAAGGTATATGACCACAACAAAGTAAAGTTGGAAGGAATGCTGAAAGCTAAGTTGGTCTGTGCTAAAGGTTCAGAAATGGCCAGAATTGTGATTAGAAGAACAATCAATCAAAGTCTAGGTTTGAATCCTGATCTAGGAATTTGAGCAGTTATTTTGAAAGCATCATGAAGACCCTTTTTATGAAGAACTTAACTTCTTGTATACAAAAGTTAAGTTAAGGGGAGATTGTTGGGTCTGAAATGAGCTAAGTATGGATAGTGCTGCTAAGTATTGAAGATTACTACTGCTGAAGACTTTAGTACTGCTACTTGAAGATTACTACTGCTAGTAGTATTAGTGCTGTTTGAATAGTTAGTACTGCTTAAAGAAAAGTTAGTACTGCTTGAGAGTTAGTACTGTCAACAGAGTTACTACTGCTAGAATGATTAGTACTGCTTGAAGAGTTAATACTGCAAGATGGAAGATACTACTGCAAGCATGGTTAGTACTGCTATTGATGCTGCTGAAGATTAATGTTGCTCATGATGATAAAGATGGATTGGTTGCTTAAAGCGAAAGACAAGAAGATTGAAGATAATTATGGACTGGATGCTGAAGATCAACTTTAATTTAATAATTATCTTGTAATCCGTTCTGTATAAATAGTCTATAAGTCTTAGATTATTTGATACATATAATACACATAGATTTGCGTATTGTTTTTGTTACTAGAGAGAATTAGCCTCAAGATTGTTAGTAATGCTTTATTTAGAGAAGTATTGAACGTCTGTTGAGCCTGTTCAACAGATTGAGGCTTTGGTTGTAATCATTAAGTTAATTCAATATAACTTGTGATTTGCAATCATACACTGTTCCATTGATTTACTGTTAAAGTGTTATTCCGCAAACTTCTTTAACAAAGTTTCTGAGTGTTAAGTTATATTCTTGTTTTGAATTTCGATCCTGACAAGTTCTCTCTTCTGCTTAAGGGAACTGAACTCCAAATAATCCCAGCTCCAACAGCTAAAGATCAAATAATCCCAACCACATTCACTGAGGTTGATGAAGAAGAAGAAGACGACGAAGAAGCCCTGCACCATCCAGGAAGGCCCTCTAGACCAGCTCAATGATAAGAGGAAGAATTAAATAAAAGAATAGATATGATATCTCATCTGGAGAGTCAACGACTAAAGATCCCTCTTCAACCCCTATCAAAAGAGCTCGACTTCCTGACTGAAGCTGAAATTGAAGAATCTGTCAGAGCTGAGAAGCTGATTACTGAATGCCAAAAAGATGCAACTCTAGCTCTCAAGGTTCAGTCTTCTCAGTTCAAAGATAATAAACTAAAGAAAAATTCAGTGGAAGTTCAGGCTGCTCTACTCAAAGAAATTGAAGAGAAGCGCACAAAAGAAAAAGTGGTCAGCGATAAAACACTTGAATGGTGTAAACAAAAAATCGACTATCACTCTGACCCGATGAAAATCATAGTCGTTGTCATCTATGGGAGAAAGAAGAAGGACCGAACATCAGTGACAATGGAGATAACCAGAGAGGATGGAAGCTCAAAGGCTATGTTCGTATCTAGACTTGAAAGTTTTGGCTACATAGAATGGTTAGAGTTAAATGAAGCACTGAAGAAATTAAAGTCAACTACAGAGGCTATGTTGAAGGTATCGTTGGAGCCCTCATCAACAGAGTCACTATTGTACTAAAGGTACCTTCCACTCTTCCTTCAAAGCCAAAGCAACCAAGAACGACACCTCCATCAAGTTCTCGAAAGAAGCACTATTCGGGCCTCCTCCTGATCTCTCGATTCTTGACCTATCCATGCCTCCTGGTGGACCATTCATTGCAGGACAAGTGCTGAAAAATCCTTTTGGAGTCTTCTTCAAAGATGATGAAGGTCAACTCAGATTCCAAAGAGTGTCTAAGATTCCTACCTGTCCTCTCAATCATCTCAAGGATCTCCTGTGCTTATGGTGTACCTACTATCCTCTAGCCGAACCAATCAAAATAATCATTAGACAAGAACCAGCTGATCGAATGCAAAAAGGAGAAGAAGTACCTGATTACATGATCAAGGTCCTGCAATCTCATCTAGATAGCTGATAGATTATTTTCTCATTTATTGTAATCTGTTAGTTAGACTTACAGTAGTTTGTTCTTCACTTGTACTTTATATTTTCATCTCCCTTGTAATTCTTTCTTTGAATTAATGAAAATTCAGTGAAGTACTTAACTCTATAAGTACTGTAAAAGATCCCTCAAAATAGTAATTGGGACGTGTATGTTATGAGTCCTGATTATTCCTCATTTTGATTTAAAAAGTAATTTTCTTCATACTTACTTTGTCATTATCAAATAGGGGGAGATTGTTGATCCATACTTTCTCAGTGATTTTGTTAGCTCCAAATCTTATGTTTGTTAAAGTGTTGAAAATACCCAAGTCCTATTTCAGAGGACTTCCAAAGATAGACCTCAGAGGGCATAGACTTCAGAGGACGAAGACATCAGAGATTGCAACTTTCAGCAGAAGACATCAGAGATGGCTTCATCAGAGGCTCTGAAGACAACGTCAGAGCTCTGAAGACATTCTCTCTGAAGATGGCGCTGAAGACTCCTGAAGTATCAGAACAGATAACCAATCACTTAGTGATAAGATTTACTTTATAGAGTAGGTTACTGTTCAAGCATGTATTGAGCTTACCTATTAGGTAAGACACTGTTCAAGCATGCTTCTATTTGTCAGAATAGTACACTGTTTACTTTATGGTCCTATAAATAGGATCATCACTCCTTTGACAAAAGTGTGCTTTTTGATATCTTGTATAAGAAGAATCAACTGAATATATCTCATGAAGATCTTGTTCTTTCTACTTGCTTTATATATGAACTGTGATATTTGAATCTGTTTTTGATATTAAACTATATTGCTTCCGCTGTTTATACTCTTGTTGTTTATATCATTATTGTTATAAGATTAAATCTGGGATCCAACAATTGGTATCAGAGTCTCCTTTGTTTTCTAAAACAAAGAAAGATCATATCTGCATACTCGGATAGATTTAATTCTTACTGATTCAAGCTTTTATTATCTGTGCATGTTTGTGTAAACCTTGGTTTATTAAACTTCATATGCTCCAGATTTAAAAGTAAATCACAGTTACATCATTTAATAGAAAGATCTTCATAGAAAAGCATCAGTTCTTCAAATCTTCATCCTTTCTTCACAAAAATGGCAAACTCAAGCATAAGTGCCATTTATACAGCCGAATCATTAACCAAACCTCCTACACTTCTAAGGGATGAATATCCTCAATGGAAGATAAGGATGGTAAATTTGTTAGAAGGCATGGACAGGGATCTGTTAAGATCAGTGAACGATGGACCTCACCAACCAATGGTGTTGGTACCAAGAGTTCCAGCAACAGCAGATACTGCTGAAATCCCTGTTTACTATGAAAAGAAAACTTCAAACTTTACGGATGAAGAAACTAACATGATGGATAATGATTCAAAAGATGTTAGATTACTTATAATGGCCATTCCCAATGATATCTTCCAAGAACTTGATTCTTGCGTAACTGCAAAAGAGATATGGGATCAGTTGTTAAATCAACTTGAAGGAGGCCTACAAACTCAAAAGAACAGGAGAAATCTTTGTATCAATGAATATCATGATTTTCATGCATTACCCGAAGAAACCTTACATCAAACATACTCTAGGTTTAACATCCTCATCAACAAATGCAGAAAATTTGGGGTCATGAGAACAAAAGAAGAAAACAATGTTCTCTTTCTTAAAAGTCTAAATGAAGAATGGTCACAACTGTCAATGTCGATACAAGCCAATCAAAATCTTGAATCATGGTCATTAACTGACATTTATGGTACCTTGGTAGCACAGGAAAAAGAAGTTGTTAAACAAAAATCAAAAACCTCTTTAGGTGGTCCACTTGCACTCATGTCAAAACAGAAGGGTGTATCACAAGAATGCAGAAATGCAGAAAAAGACAATTGTTCAAAAAGGGAATCTAAAAGAAAATCCAAAAAGGTTCTGATGTCTGAAGAAGTTGAACACTTAGATTCTGACTCAGATGATGACATCAATGCCTTTGCCAAATCTCTTGCATTAATCACCCATCAATTTAACAAGAAATTTGGCAAGAAAGTCTTTGAAGGAAGAAGAGATGATGAAGAAAGAAGAGGAAATCTAGAAAGAAGATTTCAGAAAACTGAATATCAACAAGAGCCCAGATCTACTCTGCATAGTGATCAAAAGGGCGTTCATTTCACCAATCATGATTCTACTTAACAATCAAGATCTCAACAATCATTTCAGCCGAGGTATCCTCAACCTCAGAGGTACTTCAATCCACAACCACAAGTACAAGCACAGAAGACAGAAGCAGACACTGCTCTTCCATCAAACCAAAACGATGGAAGATGTTTTAGATGTGGAAAGACAGGTCATTACTCCGCCAACTGCAGAGGTAGACTCATCAAGGATGGAGACTACTACAAAAACAAGTACAAATACAATGTCAAAGAAAGAGTACTTGTAGCAGAGATGGAAGACTGCCTGTCAGACTCAACAAGCAATGGAGAGGAAGAACCCACCAATCTCTGCGGTATGGCGTTCACAGATGATCAAAGTGACGGATCATCAGAGGACTACTCTGAAAAGGTAAACTCTCCTTCCACCTCTGAAAGTGATCTTGAATTGGATGTTATTAAACTAACAGATGAATTTCAAATCCAAAAGCAAAAACTTGTTGAGGAAAAAGAAAAAGCAAAACAAATGACAAAAGATCTTAAGTTTTACAAAAGGGAAAAAGATCTTCTTGAATAAAAAAAGAGAGATATTTTTGTTGAAAAATCTGATCTTGAAAAAGCTCAGAAACTAAAGGAAAAATCATTTTCAGAAAAATTCAAAGAACTTGAGAAAGTTTTAAAAGTTAAAGAAGAAGAAGTAAAAAAATCTGAGTATGAAAGACTCAATTCTGTTGCCTTAACCAATTTTTTCCAAAAAGAAAGAGAAATCTTACATCAATCTGTGGAAAGGAAAGAACTTCAAATCAAAAGTTATCTTGATGCTCAGGATGTTCATATAAAGATAAACTCTCAAATGGATACTCAAGGGCTTGGATTCAATGAATTGGATCCATTCACTGGATTGAAGAAAACTTCACTTTCTTCCACTTTCTGTAAAGGAAAGGTCCAGAGCCCTGACTGTCCATCACTGAACAATTTCAAAAGAATAAAAACCTCAGAGAGATCAAAAATATAGAACTCTGAACTTTAAAAATGTAGCATACTCTGAAGTACAAAGCTTTCTAAATTCCATCTTAAAAATAGAAAAGGAAACTTCAGAGGTATTTTTCACAAAACCTCAGAGCAATGATCCTAAAGAGATTTTTAAGTTTAATGCATTCATCAAAGATGAATATGAGACATCTTAACAATGTACCTCTGAAGCAAGTACTTTTGAAGATGAACCTCAGAGTTCACTTAATCCAGATGCCCCTCTGTATTCACCAATCTCTGATGAATGCATCAGAACTACATTTGCGGATGACATCAAGAAAATAAATCAAGAAAACATCATAGCTGATTTAGAGAAGAAAGAAAGCATGAAAAGAATCATCAAAGTCTCCAGACCTAAGAAAATTGAGAAACCATCAGAGGTAGTTGTCTCTGGTAAGACTGAACGAGACTTTCTTGACTCTGATTCTGAATCTGATCCAGAGGTAGATGAACATATTTTCTACAAACCAGAGAAAGTAATTCATAAAAAGATAGATACCGTTGGTTCTGGAATTTTGAACATTCCTATTTCTGTTTTAAAAATTAAACCCAGAATACCAATATGCCCTGACTTTGCAGAAATGTGTCTTCAAGCAAAAACTTCTCTGGAACTTGAAAAAGAATTACAAGAAAAGGCAAAGAATAAAACTATAACTTCTCAACTCTATACTTATAAATCAATCAAGTTTACTCCTGGACAAAAAGGAAAATGGCAAGAAATTAACCATTCTGATCCTGTTTGTGCAGTGAGCAACAAAGAGAAGAGGATGTTTCGGAACAAGAGAAGGCAACTTGAAAAGAAGGTTGTCTCTCAAGCTAAAAGAAAAGCAGTTGTTAGGAATACTTGTAATATTCCTAGTACTAATTCAAAAAGGAATCATAATGTACCGAATGCATTTAATGAAATGAAATCCTTTGCTTCTACTTCTTCTTGTTCTGTAAAGTGCAATTGCATCCAACTCTTGATGAAACTAAAAAATCACTTCAAAGGTTCTCACTATTTTCTTAATCAATCTCTGAATAAAAATTCAGAGACAACGCCTCAAAAGAAAAAGGACAATTCTGCCAAAACATCAAAAGATAAGAAGGCAAAATTTCAAAACGATAATCAGAAGTCTAACAAAATAGGACCCATAATGAGATGGGTACCTAAGAAAATCTAATCTGTCTTGCAGAAACAGTCAATGCCGATCTGGTACTTAGATTCTGGGTGTTCAAGGCATATGAATGGAGATAAAAAGTTACTATCCTCCTTCAAATCTAAATCTGAAGGAGCAGTAACTTTTGGAGACAATATGCAAGGACAAATTAAGGGTTATGGTGAGCTTACAAGAGGTAATGTTTCAGTATCAAAGGTTGCTTATGTTGATGGGTTAAAGCATAACTTGATCAGCATAAGTCAACTTTGTGACCATGGTTTTGATGTGAAATTTCAAGAAAAACATTGTTCACTACTTCACTCAAAAACAGGTCAAGAAATGCTCAGAGCTGACAGAAAGGGAAATTTATACAGAATGAATTTTTCCAAACACATAAAAACTGACTCAGAGAAACTCTGTCTAGTATCTCTGAACAGTGAAGATGTTTGGCTCTGGCATAAAAAGTTCTCACATCTGAACTTTTCTTCACTTGATAAATTGGTCAAACTAAATCTGGTTAAGGGATTGCCATCTCTGAAGTTTAACAAAGATCATCTTTGTTCTGCTTGTGAAATGGGAAAATGAAAAGATCTTCCCACAAGACCAAAAGTGATAATAATTGTCCAAAACCTCTGCATATGCTTCATGTGGACCTCTGTGGTCCTATCTCTGTACAGAGCTTGTCAGGTAAAAAGTATATCCTCGTTTTGATTGACGAATACTCTAGATATACTTGGATAGAATTCATCAGAGCCAAGTCTGATGTCCCTGATATTTTAATAAGATTGTTAAAAAGATTACAGGTTATGTTTGATACCAAAGTTCAGAAACTGAGAAGTGATAATGGAACAGAGTTCAGAAATGCAAAAATCAACTCATATCTTTCAGAGGAAGGCATAACTCCGAACTTCTCTGCAACTAGAACACCTCAACAAAATGGTGTTGTTGAAAGGAAAAACAGAACACTGGTTGAAGCTGCAAGAACTATGCTTGCAGGATCAGAACCTCCCACAAACTTTTGGGCAGAGGCAGTGGCAACAACCTGTTTCACGCAAAACAGAGCTACAATTGTCAAAAGATTCAAGAAAACATCTTATGAACTCATTAACAACAGGAAACCTAATGTTAAATATTTCCATGTTTTTGGATGCATATGTTATATTCTAAATGATAGAGAGTCTCTTGGAAAGTTTGACAAGAAAGCAGATGAAGGAAAATTCATTGGCTATTCATTAGTCTCAAAAGCTTTCAGAGAGTTCAATCAAAGAACCAGAACAATCCAAGAGAGTATCAATGTGTCTTTTGATGATGACAAAAGTCTGGCCAGCAAAGATACCAATCAAATTGCCAAAAATATCTCTGAATCATCAAAGATAAGAGAATCCAAACTCAACAAAATTTTCGAAGACTTCTTTGATGATGAAAACTCAGAGTTTCTTTTCAGAGATATTCATAGAGCAACTTCATAGGAACCACAAACGTCAGGTACAAATCTCTCTGGTCCCTCTGAAGTTACAACTTCTGCTTCCTTGAATGCAGGACCAAGAACTGAATCAATTTCAGAGCCTCCGGAATCAACTTCAGAGTCTCTGGAATCAAATCATGAGCCTCTGGAATCAACATCAGAGCCTCTGCTCAGCACAACAGAGATGTCTCCAACTGTCATCTCTGAAGCTCAAACTCCACCTCATGTTCATGCTCCGCTCACAAGATGGACAAAGGATCATCCCCATGATCAGATCATTGGATCACCTTCAGAGGGTGTCAAAACCAGATCAGCCACAATCAATGAATGTTTTTTTGTAAATTTTTTAAGCATCATTGAACCAAAGAAGGTAAATGAAGCTCTTGAAGATCCTCATTGGATCTCTGCAATGCAGAATGAGCTTCAAGAGTTTGAAAGAAACAAAGTCTAGACCTTAGTTCCCCTTCCTAAAGGAAAATTTGCAATTGGAACTAAATGGGTCTTCAGAAATAAAAAGGATGAGGATGGCATTATAATCAGAAACAAAGCTAGGTTGGTTGCTAAGGGATATTGCCAAGAAGAGGGCATTGATTATGATGAAACCTTTGCACCTGTGGCTAGGCTAGAAGCAATTAGAATCTTCTTAGCCTATGCTGCACACAAAGGGTTCAAAGTATATCAGATGGATGTTAAATCTGCCTTTCTGAATGGTAAATTAAATGAAGAAGTTTATGTCCAGCAACCACCTGGTTTTGAGAATACAGAGTTTCCAAACCATGTTTATTATCTTGATAAAGCTCTATATGGACTTAAACAAGCTCCAAGAGCATGGTATGCTACTTTATCCACATTTCTGATAAATAATGGTTTTGAAAAAGGTACAATAGATACAACCTTGTTCATAAAAAGGTACAAAAATGAGATGCTCTTAGTACATATATATGTTGATGACATTATATTTGGCTCTACAAATCAAAAGTATTGTGATAAGTTTTCAGAGTTGATGAAGAGTAAATTTGAGATGAGTCTTATGGGAGAATTAACATTCTTTCTAGGCTTACAAGTAAAGCAAACATCAGAGGATACTTTTATAACTCAATCTAAGTATGTCTCTGACATTTTGAAAAAATACAGACTCAATGATTCAACCTCTATGAAAACCCCTATTGCCACAGGAGTCAAGCTTGACTCTGATCTTTCGGGAAAATCTGTAGATGTCAAAACCTACAGAGGCATGATAGGTTCACTATTATACTTAACGGCAAGTAGGCCTGACATAATGTTTGCAACATGTCTTTGTGCTAGATATCAAGCAAATCCAAAAGAATCTCATTTATCTGCTGTCAAAAGAATTTTCAGATACCTGAGAGGGTCACCCTCATTAGGCCTCTGGTATCCAAAACTTTCTAGTTTTGATTTAACAGCTTACACTGATGCAGATCATGCAGGATGCAAGCTTGACAGAAAACGTACCTCTGGGTGCTGTCAGTTATTGGGAAATAAGCTGGTAAGTTGGACATCCAAGAAGCAAAACTGTGTTTCAACTTCCACAACAGAGGCAGAATATGTTGCTGCTGCTAGTTGTTGCTCTCAAGTCATATGGATGAAAACTCAGCTCCGAGACTATGGCTTACAATATGACAGAATTCCAATTCTGTGTGATTCAAAAAGTGCCATAGCCATCTCTGCCAATCCAGTACAGCACTCCAAAACAAAGCACATTGATGTAAGGTACCACTTTCTGAAAGATCATGTTGAAAAGGGAACAATAGAGATGTATTTTGTACCAACTGATCTTCAACTTGCTGATATTTTCACAAAAGCTTTAGATGAACGAAGGTTCAATTTCTTAATTAGCAAGTTGGGTATGTTGAACATGTCTGCCTAACACAGGAAAACATCAGAGTCTCTGATCCATTCATCAGAGCCTCTGGACTTTTTTCACAAATGGTAAAAATCATTCTTTTGTATCTCCAAGCATGTGTGAAGGGGGAGAAGATAAAGACTTCATTCTTTGGTCAAGGGGGAGACAAAGAACCTTTCATCTTTCAAGGGGGAGAAAGTGAGCTTCTCTGATACTCATATCAGAGACTCTGATCTTGTCTATGATATTTATATCAGAGCCTCTGATCTTGTCTCTGATACTCATATCAGTGCCTCTGATCTTTTCTCATTAAACGAATATTCCAGGAAATTCTTTTAATAATAAATCTTTTGGATAACCATTCGTTTCTTTTCAAAAACCCAACTGGCGGTTTTCTGACACCAAGCGGCTCTCCCCTACACACCTCAACGTGTCACCTATAAATTAGGGGATGATGGAACGTCCTTTCTGACATTGGAACTCTCAATCGCCGTTTCCATAACCTCTCCCTCTACCTTTCTTTTTCTGTCCATAAAAACCCTTTTTCTCTTCTCATTATTCTTTACGCTCTCAGAATCCAAAATTCCAAATCTCTCTTTCTAAGCTCTCATCTTTCTCAAAAACCTGCAACAATGGCGGCTCATTCCCAAACCTCAGATAACTCCAGCAAACTTGTTCCAAGCTTGAATATGGCACAGTTCGATGTTCCAGTAAAAGGTAACAACTACTTTCTGGACGTCACCCCAACTAAATACGATGAGCAGTTTCGCCCAATCCTCGACTTTTTGACCAACTGCGAACTCAACGATGTCCTCACCAAACATGCCTCAGATATTCCTCTACGCTTTGTCCAACAATGGTGGTATTCAAGTGAATACGATGATGAAAAGGAAGGACTGGTTGGGTACATTGACCTAGGTGAACAAAGCATGAACATAAGAATCACCCCACAAACCCTAACTCGCCGATTCAACCTGCTCACAAAAACTGATCTTCAAATAGAAACCTTTGAGAAACCACCAAATCAAGAAGTTCTTCTTCAGTTCCTCCACCACTTAGGCTACAACAGGGAGATCACACGCCTAAGTCAATTCAGACGTCAGTACCTACCTCCCAAGTGGACTTTATGTTTAGTGTTCTCAACCGAACAATTACCTGCAAGATTGGAAGCCAGGATCAGACCCATCCAGCAATTCTAGCCATAATGTATGCTCTCTTCTTCAACAGAAGCATCAATATGGCTCACATTCTCTTCTGTGAGATGCTGACGGCGGTGGACAAGAAGAACAAAGACTTGGCCAAAGGAAAACAACCAATTTCGGTACTGTTTCCCAGATTCATCTATGTGGTCATTCAACGAGCAATGGAGAAATTCTCCATCACTGAGGAGGGCCCATGGACACCTCTGTTTATGATGAACTCGTTCAAAGCTACAGAGGTTCCTCCTGATCCAAATGACCGACGTTTCCCACACACCATGATTGAGATAATTCCTGCTGACTCTACTACCCACCTCCTACTTAGTCGTGTTGCCCAATCATGAGAACCGATGATGGGATCCCCAACACACTTAGGTTCTGAGCCTGAGCCTGAATCAGAGAGTGATATCTCTGATACTGCTCAAAACGTTAACAGAGCGCAACCAGAGGGTGGCTCTGAGAGAGTAAGGAAGAGAAAACAAGAGAACCCTCCCTCTGACGAAGAGAATAACTCTGTCAGAGCAGAGGAAGGTAAGGAAGAGAGAATTCCAGAGGGTGAGTTTCTAAGCTTAGAATCTGAGGGCGGTGAGGTAGAAAAAGATGTCCTTGTTGGCACACATGAGAGATTCCAAAGCCCAAATCCCCGTGCAAACACATTTACTGTCCAAGGTGGTCCAACATCAGTGGACATTGAAACAGAGGTGCACACCTCGAACCCTTCCCATCCTAGCCGCTCAGAGGCATCTACTTCTGCCTCTGAAGCACGCACCAAAGGGGAAACCTCTGATACGGCTAAGTCCTCCCAACAGGACTTAGACCAAGATAAAAATACTCATTCACCCCAGAGTATGTCACCTCCACACACACATGATGCCTTTGTGGCTCATAAAAAGTTGGACCGTCCCTTAGATCAGAAGAGACCTACGATCTCTCGTAAGGATTGCCTGTCAGAAAAAGAATGGCATGACCTTCTTGCACATGGACTCCTTAGCTTGGACAACAAGGTTTCCACCCACATTCGTTTCTCATCATCAGATTCTGACTCTGATGATCAGAGACCAATCAGAACCATTATAGGGAAATCCTTAAAAAAGGGTCACCAAGGATTAATGGGAAGTCCTTCCGGAGTCAATATCAAGCCAACTCCGAAAGAAGGCCCCTCTGAACTCGAGGGAAACTTAGAATCATGTGTTGATCCTAAGGTCACCCCCTCTGATTACATTACCAAAGAGGAGTTCAGAATCTTTGGTGATGAAATCAGAGAATCTCTGAAGGAGATTACACTTCAAATGGAGAAGACCTCAGATGCCTCTGCCTCTAACTCTGAAGTTGCAAAGCTCACTTCAGAGGTCTCTGAGCTGCGCACGACCATTATCAATCAGAATGCTAAAATGGATGCTCTAGAATGCCTGGTCATCAAAAATGACTCGGTTTTATCCAGAGAAATTCAGAACTCCACAACAGAGATTCTCAAGATGATTCCAACTCCTTCTGTCCCAACTCCAACACAAGCAGACTTCTCTCAATTCAAAAAGTAAGTCTTGCAGTCTTTGGCAGAAGTGATTGCAAAGATCCCTACCTCCTCTGTTGCTGCTCTTGCTACCTCTGAATTCATTACAAAGGCTAACCTCCACACCTTCTCCAAGAAGATCACCAACAATGTAATGAATATCTCCAGCAAGTTCGTCTCCAAAGCCAATCAACAAAACAAAAGGATTGAAGACCTTCTGAAGGATGTGAAATCTTCAGAGGGATCATTGAAGAGGAAGGAACCAGAGGTTGCATGCTCTGAGGAGGCCCAGAAGAAAGCCAGGTATGAAGACTCTGATGACCATGACGACCAACCTCAGGGGTCATCCGATCTTCATAAGGGGGAGAAGACTTCTACACCAAAAACTGTTGAAACAGAAAAGGAGTCCACTCCCTCTACAAGAAACTAAAGCAAGGAAAAAGGAACAGAGAGACATTTAACCTCAACTTTTGCTGAAGATAACCAGATCACTCTAAAGTCGCCAGTACCTATTATCTTTCTAGCACCATCTACTTCGAGTGCTCCAATAGTTCCAATAATAGCTGCAACTCCAGAAACTATTGGAGCTCTGGAAGAAGATGAAGACGAACAACTAGTAGACTTCTCTACATCAGAAGATGCATTCTCATCACCAGAAAGACCAACTTATGTGATGAGAGATGCTTACGAATCAGAGGCTGAAAGAGCAGAACCAGAATCTGAAAAAGAAGAAAAATCAGATTCTGGAAAAGAAGTTGCTGAAGAACAGATTGAAGTAATTGATGTTGAAGAGTATGTATTCAAGAATGCCCAACCACATCATACTTCAACAGTAACAGAGCTGAGGGAATCACCAGAGATAGATGGCTACATCTCTGAACCCACAACAGAAGATCCTCCACAGACGAAGGAACCAGAAACCATGGTTGCTGATGAACAGGCTCCTTCAGAGAATCCTGTTCAGAAGGCAAGCATCGGTCTACCAGCCAAAGTGTTCATTAAACCTCCTTTCCTTGAATCAAATCCCGAAGCTTCCATAGAAGACCACTTCAGATACATCTACTGTGAGTTCAATATGGCAGACACTCTAGTCATTCCTCTGAATCCAAGGATCAGAGAGGACATGCCGGACTATGAGCGAAGATTTGTCAGAGATAAAACCAGACCAAGAGCACAGGTCCTCTTTGATGATCCAATCATCAAAATCAACAAAATCTCAGAGAAGACCTTTGCTTACAACAAGATCATCTATAGGCACTATGTGGTAACTCGATCTGATCAGAAGATTTACGAGTTCAATGATAATGATCTCGTAAATCTAAATCCATATGATTTACCACATTTATATGCCTATTGCTCTGCCAGATATGATCATGGAAGAAGGGAAATCAAGATGGGCATGGTTGAAGTCAGACGAGCAATGGAGGCCTATGTCAAACACAGAGCAAAACGTGACTTCCAAATTGCTCTGAACCTAGGGGAAGAAAAGCTGGAGGTAACTGAACCTGTGGAGTCGTTCGATAAACTTGAGGAACAGAAGACTGGATCAATCGTTGCAGAACCTCTGGGTTTCATCTACAGAGTAAACCAAGTAAAGAAGATCTTTCTAGCTTCGGAAGTTTCGAAGTACTCTGATGAAACCTTGAGAGGTATAAAGAAAATGATCCATGTGAAGGAAGAAAGGCACAGAGCAGATTTACTTGCAAAGCTTGACTTAGAGATTGACTCGATGATCAACTTCAGAGCTCTGATCATGAAATTCCATGGAATCTGTTCAAGTGACAAATTTTAGTTTGTTTCTTTATTTTTGAATATTACTTTCTCTGTATTAAACTTCCAAATGTGTAAGAAGTAATATTTAAGAGGATGTTTTTCTTCTCTACGCTTTCTAGTTTAAATCTTCTATTCTCTGCTATTATTGTATCTTTTATTTTCAACACTTAGGGGGAGATTGTTAGCTCTAAATCTTATGTTTGTTAAAGTGTTGAAAATACCCAAGTCCTATTTCAGAGGACTTCCAAAGATAGACCTCAGAGGGCATAGACTTCAGAGGACGAAGACATCAGAGATTGCAACTTTCAGCAGAAGACATCAGAGATGGCTTCATCAGAGGCTCTGAAGACAACGTCAGAGCTCTGAAGACATTCTCTCTGAAGATGGCGCTGAAGACTCCTGAAGTATCAGAACAGATAACCAATCACTTAGTGATAAGATTTACTTTATAGAGTAGGTTACTGTTCAAGCATGTATTGAGCTTACCTATTAGGTAAGACACTGTTCAAGCATGCTTCTATTTGTCAGAATAGTACACTGTTTACTTTATGGTCCTATAAATAGGACCATCACTCCTTTGACAAAAGTGTGCTTTTTGATATCTTGTATAAGAAGAACCAACTGAATATATCTCACGAAGATCTTGTTCTTTCTACTTGCTTTATATATGAACTGTGATATTTGAATCTGCTTTTGATATTAAACTATATTGCTTCCGCTGTTTATACTCTTGTTGTTTATATCATTATTGTTATAAGATTAAATCTGGGATCCAACAGATTTGAAAATGACTGTTAGACCACAGTGTCATTGGATTCAAGATCATCCAATCTGAAGATTCAATCTGAAGCTACCGCTGAAAAGTCGCTCTCGATATAAAGTCTAATGTCGTTTGTAATAAATGTCGAAGTTAATTATTGTTTTTAGTATTATTATTAGTTCCTAATAATATCTAGTTATTAAGTTAGTTATAATATTAGTTTAGTTTTAGATATTAGTTTTAATAGTTTAATATTGCAAGTTGTTGCAATTTGTGTAGTGTGTTGTAGAAGTTAACGTTCAAGAACTCAGATCATATTAACACACACAAAAAAGGTGAAAAACAGAGAACACATCTAGAGCTTCAAACATCAATCCTGTAATCGTTGAATGTTATATAAAACAGGTTGGTAATCGTTTAATGTGTTGTAATCTATAAAACTTGATAAACATTGTGGACCCACAATTAGTATCAGAGCCTGATAAGTGATTCAAAATCAAGTTTTTTTTTAAACTCACGACTCTGTGTTCATATTTTTAAAATCATTTTCGAGATTTTGAGTGTTTTAGGTGTTAAAATCGATCAAGTTGTGATCGATATACATGCTAGATTGAGTTGTTGTTGTTTGATTTCAGTTTAAAGCTTAAATCGAGTTCCATTTTGGTGATTTTGTGTCTGAGTTCGAGTTTGAAAAAGTTACTGTGCCATCAATTTTATCTTCGAAAAAGTGATTTTTATCGAGATCAAGTGGTCACAATCAGTACTAGAGGTGTTTTTAGTCATATTGGTAGAGTTTGGTACTGCTAATCGACGTCGAAACCCGGTTTTAGTCGAATTTTCGAAGTACAGGACGAACTCACGCAAACACAGGGAATAACTCACGCAAAGCCCACTTTGCGTGACAAACTTTGCGCGACAGACGCTTCACGCAAAGTCCAACTCTCGCCACACGCTACTCACGCAAACTCCACTTTGCGTCTCCAACTGCTCAAGCAAAGCCAACTTTGCGCGACCCTCTCATCACGCAAACCTCACTTCTCGCAACAACAAGCAAACGCAAACCTCAACTCTCGCTACCAACACATCACGCAAACCTCAGTTCGCGTGATCAACTCTTCACGAAAAGCTCAAGTCACGTTTGCGCCAACTCCTTGAAACGTAAACTTCACTTCGCGTCAACCTCTTGAAACACAAACTTCACTTCGCGTCAACTCCTTGAAAGGCAAACTTCACTTCGCGTCAACTCCTTGAAACGCAAACTTCACTTCGCGTCAACCTCTTGAAACGCAAATCTCACTTCGTTCTACGTACAGCTCACGCAAAGCTCACTTCAAGCGATCAACTTGAAACGCAAACTTCAGTTTGCGCGACCCACTCTTCACGCAAACCTCATCTTGCACCAGCCTTGCGTCACGCAAACCTCATTTGCGCCACCTTCTATAAACGCAAAGTTTTCCAGACTTGGATCTTTTTATTCAGAATGACATCCAGAGAAGCCCTTGCAATCGGAACTGACACCAAACCACCAGTTCTCTTTAGAGGAGAATACGAATAGTGGAAAGATCCGTTCCTGAACTTTATAGAAAGACATGAGTTGGGTGAATTCATCAGGAAATCGTTAGAAGAGGGTATTATGGCACCAGCTCATGAGACTCGTATGGAAGGAACTGTGGAAACATAATATGAACTTAAGTATCATGAACTAGAAGGTGATAACCTAAAAAGAGCGAAAGGCGACAGATTAGATAAGTCATACATTCTACAAGGAATTCCAAACGAAATCTATGTAAAGATTGACAGCTACAAGGCCTCGGGCAAACAAATGTGGGATCAGCTAGAGAAGATGATGTTGGGTTCAAAGGTTGGGAATCAGCTCAAACTTTCCAACTGCCTAAACAGTTATGAAGAATTTAAAGGCAGAAGTGGAGAGTCTCTAGAAGGAACTTATGACAGATTCGTGACCTTGCTAAACGAACTGAGCAAGAAAAAGGTCAACAAATCTCAAATCGAGCTGAATGTCAAATTCCTGAGTATTCTACAGCCGGAATGGAAGAGATTTTCCAGGCAGATGAAGCAGATCAAGGATCTGAATGAGATTCCACTTCATGAGGTGTATGAAACCCTCAAACAAAATGAAGAAGAGGTGGATGAAATTCTAGATGAGAAGAGAAAGGAAGTAAAGACAGTTGAAGACACAGTTTCTCTTGTTGT
The DNA here is from genome assembly GCA_954870635.1 of Arctium minus. Lineage (NCBI taxonomy): Eukaryota > Viridiplantae > Streptophyta > Magnoliopsida > Asterales > Asteraceae > Arctium > Arctium minus. The sequence continues at coordinate 66,246,673 of OX941080.1, read as the reverse complement.
CAAAAAGAAGAAAAACAAGACAATTGTGTATGAATCAGAACAAATTGAAGCTGATGCAAACTCTGACTCAGATGAAAATGAACAACTGAAGCAAGCAATGCTCATGCTGACAAATGCTTCTCAGAAAAATATCTACAAGAAGCCAACATCAAACAGTCAGAGGTACTCTTCTGGTCCGAGCAACTACATCCACAAGGAAAGAGTTGAAGGAAATAAAATTGAAGGAAAGAGGTACGAAGGGAAGAGAATAGAGAAGAAGAAAACAGAAGAGAGAAAGTTCAAAGTTGTAGGATCCAGTCAGTCAGAACCACCTACGTGCTACAAGTGTGGCAAACTAGGTCACTTTGCCAAGGATTGTCGCAGACCCAAAGTCAGAAACTCCGATTATTACAAGAACAAGATGCTTCTTGCAAAGCAACAGGAGGCGAGTAAGGCACTGATGGCAGAGGATGAATACTGGCTTGATCATTCAGACGAGGAAGAAGAGGATGAAGAGAAGGATGAAGCCGTCAACATGTGCTTGATAGGAAAGCAAGAATCAGACGCTGAAGCTGATTCAGATGATGAAAAAGAAGAGGTATGTGTTTTATCTTATTCAGATCTCTTAACTCAAATGCATATCATGAATTTAAAACAACAAGAGTTAGAGTCGAATCTTAAGCAAGATAAGGGTGTCATTACAAACAAAAACCAATCAATACAGAAACTTAGCGATGAAATTGCTGAGAAGAAAGTATTGGTTGAGGTTTTACATAGAAACAATGACACCAGCGCGAAAGAACAGACTATAATTCTTAAAGACAATTCTGAAGTTAAGACTAAACTAAGAAAGAGTGAGCTTGATTTATATGAGCTTACGAAATTGCATTCTTCATGTACCAAAAAAACTTTTCTTTACTTGGTAAATTAAAAAGTTTGGAAGAGAAGTTATACAAAATGGGTCAAAGTGAACAAACTATTCATCTAAACAAACCCAAAGAGGAAATAGAGAAATGGGGACTCGGGTATGAGAATCCTCACTATCTTAAAAAGGGTAAATCTGAAGTGCCTGCACTTTATGATCTTACATTTTTAAAACTAGCTCGAAGAATCCCTGAGCTTAAAGTTTTCTGGACTAGATTGTCAAAAGAGGATGAAGCCAAGGAAATGGAAAAACGAAAGAACACAACTAAAGTTCAACTTCCATTTCGTTATGCGAAGTTGAATAATAGTTATAATGATGATCCAATATATCACAAGAAAACTCTTTCAAATGACTTCTTTCAGAGTTATTCTGTCAAAGAAATGGAGGCGAAGCCTATTCAAGGTAAACTATATGTCCCTCCTCTCGTTTTGGAAAGTAAAATTTCTGAACTCGAGAATTCTTTAACAGATGAAAGACTTTTGATGAATATTGAACAAAAAGTTTTTTCAACTGTGTTCAAAGATATTGTTCTTTCTAAGGCTTCAAACTCTGAGGATATGTTTGGTCTAGCAAATAAAGGATTTGATTTTTTAGAACTCTGAAGGTGGTTTAGATGATTGTTTTAATCAATTTGATTTTAATGCTAAACTTCCTAACCATTCATCTTTTATTGTGAAATCATTTAGAAAAACCAGTATGCTTGTTAACAGTGCAAAATCAACGAAAGTTGATAAATCAGTCTCTGTGAAAGCTAAAAATGCTAAAGGTAAGATTATATCTCAGCATTCACAGAAACCGAACACGACTGGTAATTCTAAGAAGAAGCATTCATTTGTTGCTCAGAAGTCTAACTCACGAGTTTCACATGTTTCAGATCTGAGCAAGAAAAGACTTGAAGTTAAGTCTGAATGGCAACCGAAACAGAAGCTAGACGAGAATGCTAAAACTTTTTCAAGTGCTAATTGTAATAAGACTACGACTAGTAAAGACGATTTAATTGCGAATGTTGCTTTTATAAAACCAAATCTTGTCGTTTCACGCAAGAAATATTCTATGAAGCAATTATTCTAGTTACGTCTGTCTGCTAGAAAGTTTTCAAATTATGATAGACATGATAATGCTTCTTGTCAAGATTCTGATGTTTGTTTTGTAACATATCATGTTCCCTCTTATCATTCTAATTCTTCATCTGATTCTAAAAAGCAAAGCGGACCTAAATTTCAATGGGTGCCAAAATCGTTTGCTAACACAGTTGGATCCAATTGGAAATGGATACCAAAGAAAAGGGATGATTCTGTGTTGCAGGTACCTACTGTCTAGGGGGAGTAGGAGAGATATGGTTCTTGTGTAAATCAGCTCAAGACCCGAACTTCAAAGATCATAGACTTCTGATTATGTACAGATCAGGACTCGTTCTTCAAAGAGTAGGAGATCAATGGCTTTTGAACACAGCAGTTCAAGACCCGTTCTTCAACGAAGTAATTACTTCTAAACACAACAGTTTAGGACTCTCACTTCAGTGATCAAAAGACCTTACTCCGTGCTGAAAAAGAGATTGTACTCCGATACTCGAATGAGGAAATCAACCATCAAGGGGGAGTACATACATATTTGTCTAAAATTTTATGATATCTTTTACAACTGATAATGTACTGATGCATAATTTCAGGGGGAGTAAAAGGTGATGACTTTTGATTATTTCTGATCAGAACTCGTACTTTAAAAAGTTTTACTGCTTTTTGTCTTTTCAATTTAAGTGAATAAATTTTACTTTGACTTGACTTTAAGACTTTTGCAGAATTTTTGAGAGATGCTTACAAGTTCATATGTTTATGACTTTAAGCTTAGCTTCATGAGATATAAGATCGCACGTTAAGGTACAATCCTTTATCTTAATCTCATATATGGTTGATAAGTGGACAACTTTCAATCATAGAAAACATTGTTATCAAATGTTCAAACCACTTCCCGATTCTCAAAACGAATTAATGATTTGGAAGTGTGACTTTAAATGTTTTCAAAGATCATAATTGTGCTTTAACTGAATTAGTTAAACCAATCTGAGCATCACATGCTTTAAAGGAAAACAAGGAATCATTGTGCTAGGAATTAACACAACTTCTATGAAATCACCTTAACCAGTGATTTCTACCCAAGAAGTTAATCCATAGTGATTGAGTGTGAGAAGTCGAAAAGAAATGAGTGTGATTAGCAGTGAGCTAAATGTTTAAAAGAAAGAGGGTGTGAGAAAAGAGTTAAAAGAATATCACAACTCTGCACCAACTTTTTCTGAGCCAGGCAGCCACATTTCTAGTGCTTCACAACTCTTTTGTGATCATTATTGAAACAAGCAACTAGCCCATGCCAACTCTTGATTAACCTCACCATCTACTCATTTTCTACTGAAATGGAAAATGTTTCATTTTCAAAGGGGAAGCAACACATATGCTATCTGATTTTCATTTGGAAAATCTGGATATTGAAAAGAAGGAAATCTGCCCCACCTTCGCACATCAATCATGCACATTGAGTCTGTGTTTAACTTACTGTTGTCTCAGTGGTTTACACAAATTTGAGCCTAATAAGCAATCATCAAGTGCTTAATTTTTTCTATCACAAGCACGAACACACAAGGAATTTGTTTCTTTGTCATAACGTTTATAGAAATTACCTTTGTGGTGTTTCGATGATTAAATGGAAGCCCTGGGGGAGTCAACATCAAACAGCTCCTTTCCAATGTGTATTCGTTACACACAGTGACTTAGTGTTACTGACAGGCATGTTAACTGATTCATTAGTTGATTCAGGTGTTACACGACTATTTTGTCTAGATTTGAAAAGATCTGGATGAATATCTTTTGAATTGACGGATCAGAGGCTCCAAATGATTTACATTTCTTACTCAAAGTTTTGATGAAGTCGTTGCACTTTTCATCAAAAAGGGGGAGAATCTAAAGCTTGAAGAAATGTCCATTACATTACAAGACATTAAAGAAGATAAAAGCTAACCAAGAAATGCGAGATCAAAGTATTCTGAAGACATGCTGATTTCAGATAAATTTTCTTTGAAGATACTTTGCTTAAGCATTCTGAGCTAGAGAAAGAGATTGCATCTTCTGAGCTGAAGAAGAAAACTGAATTGCTAAAATGTTTTTAGTAATGATCTTGATACAAAGGGGGAGATTGTTAGACCACAGTCTCATTGGATTCAAGATCATCCAATCTGAAGATCCAATCTGAAGCTACCGCTGAAAAGTCGCTCTCGATATAAAGTCTAATGTCGTTTGTAATAAATGTCGAAGTTAATTATTGTTTTTAGTATTATTATTAGTTCCTAATAATATCTAGATATTAAGTTAGTTATAATATTAGTTTAGTTTTAGATATTAGTTTTAATAGTTAATATTGCAAGTTGTTGCAATTTGTGTAGTGTGTTGTAGAAGCTAACGTTCAAGAACTCAGATCATATTAACACACACACAAAAGGTGAAAAACAGAGAACACATCTAGAGCTTCAAACATCAATCCTGTAATCGTTGAATGTTATATAAAACAGGTTGGTAATCGTTTAATGTGTTGTAATCTATAAAACTTGATAAACATTGTGGACCGACAATGTCCCTTTTCTATACTTAGTGAAAATTACGGTTTAACATTATGTATAAGTGTTTCATCATCAGCGATAAAACTGAGTCTATTCAGTTATCACTGATGATCTTTCTTGTAAACATTCATATGTATTAGTGTTTTACTATCAGCGATCAAATACTGAGTATGTTCAGTATCGCTGATGATTTCTCATGTAAACAGTTAGACGTAATCCCTGAAGCCAAGTTTCGCGACAAAAGATGTTCACTGCTGAATCGAAGACAAAGCTGCTGAACAAAGACAAGTCTACTCATGACCTGATGTGGATATCAATGAAGCCAAGAAGAATCTACACACGCGAAGAAACCAGAGGAAAAGCTTCAGTGATAGCTGAACTTCTTTGTATCTCTGAAGGAAGAGATATTCAGCGATCGATGGTCACTTAGCTTATGCCTCAAGTCTCTTTTGTCTTACCCTTGCACACATCGTACGATTGTCAGAAACAGACATACCTCTACAGCAATTCGTACAACTCTGAAAACTACGTTGTTCATCATACAACCGAAAGCATGTCTCCTAAACTCAGATCCATGCAACCAATCAATGAAGACACGTGTAAAGTGCTCTGCCATGCATTTAATGCATTGAGTATAAATAGAAAGATTTCAACTCCATCTAAGAGTTGCCCTAAGCCTTCATCTTTCTAAAAAGATAGAAACCCTTGTTTTTTATACTCTCCTAATCCCCATTCTCTAATTCTAGTGCAACCATTCTTAGTGATTCTTAAGTTTGTTTAGATTAGGTTCTACTTAATCTTATTCCGCAACAAACTTGTAAATTGTGTTTTGATTTATCAATAAACAATTTATTAAACTTTAAAAATACGTGTTTGTATTCAACCCCCCCCCCCTTCTACAAACTTGTTAAGCACCTAGGGGACCAACATTATCAGTTGATGTCTATTTTTTATTTTATAGACATGCAATAGTTTTTGTGCCATTCGTTGCTATTGACAATCATAAAAAATCGATTGTGGTTGGAGTTGCGTTGATTAATGGAGAAACGGTAGTGAATTTTACATGGGTTTTGAAGGCGTTTGTCAAAGCGCATGGACAACAACCTCGTTTTGTGATTAATGACCAATGTGTTGCAATGAAACAATCCCTTTTGCCTGTGTTTCCTAAATCAAAGCACTATTTATGTATGTGACACATAACCATAAAAATTTCTTCTAAGGTAACAAGCATTATTAAATTGTAAGCATAATTTTATCGTACCTATAGTTTGGAGTTATTGAAAATGCTATTTCATTGTGATGATTTTCAGTTTTGTTTTTCAATGTGTTAGATTAGTTCTTGATAATCCAAGATCTCTAAATCTTAGAGAGAGAAAGTAGAGAGAGAGAGAGCAAGTAAGCTCAAAGTAAGTTGTATTAGAGAATATGCGTGAATCACTTACAACCACCAAAGACCAAAGGGACTTAAATACCCTTGGTCAATACAACACAGTATACGACACTAAACACTGTATTAGACCAAGCCTATAAATACAATGATTACTATAAAATCAGGCCTAACAATCTCCCCCTTAGTAATCATTGGCGCTTTGGTCTTCAAAGATCATCTTCTAAATCAGCACGGACCATCAAAGTGACTTTTTGAAGAAGCAACTTCTTGACTTAAAAAAAAATTTCTTCTCAGCATCTTTCAGACTCAGTTGCTTTTGCTGTCTTGACAAGACTGGACCAGTTTGTAATTATCTTGAAGGAACAATTGGTTCATCAGCTTGTGCTCTAAACGACACACCTCTTTCAAATAAAAATGACTGAACCTTGGTGATCGGAGCTTGAACAGCAAAAGACTAGTATAGCTGAGAAAAATAGAATCTTGAGCGAATCTTGATCAGCAGATAAACATTTGAGCTCTTTGTCTCTTTAACATCTCCTTAACTTCTCCCCCTCATGACCTTGATGATCGGGATCAACTTGGTCATGCAAATGTTGGAGACGAGACAACTTAAGATCTGCAAAATCAGATTAAAGGAAAAACAGGGAAGGTTTGTGCGACACATTGGTGGTGCAAAGGGAGGTTTGCGCTAACAGAAGGAAGCGCAAAGCTTGTTTTGCGCTAGCCAAAGGAGACGCTAAGCTAGTTTTGCGCTAGAAGCTGTTGGCGCAAACTAAACTTTGCTCTACCAACTAGTGGCGCAAACATGACTTGGAATCTGAAAAATTTTCACCTGAGAAGCTCTTTGACTCCCCCTACACAAATGCACTAAATTTGACAATTCAAGTTAGCATTCATATAGAAAATCAGATACTCCCCCTCAAAAACAGATATGATCTTTTCAGAAAAAGAAATTTCCTTATTCACTCCCCCTTGAAAAATGCATAAACCCATTGAAAAAGATATGAGAACACAAGAATTGAAACATCAATGTAGAAAGAAAAATAAACTGAATATGTATTTTGAAACGACTAAATATATAAAAATTTAAACAATATACAAATAAAATTCTACTTAGTAAAATATCACAATAAAATCCATCAGATGAAATCAAATGTATGTGTTTGGATACAGAAACAAGTTTTATTGCATATCAGGTTAAGATATGTTTAGTTTCAAAAACTTTCATCAATCTATTCAGTGTGCTCGCATGTGAACTTAGATTAACTTCAAGAAAATGCAATTCTAAAATTATAATAGAAAACTTTGCATGTAATCACACTAATCCATCAAGAATTCAGACTTTCACAAATTTACAGGTTTATTGCAACTCAGAAATATCACCAAGTATAATGAGATGTGTGCTCATTGGCATGTTTTTAGCATTGTGCACATTGGTATCTTTACATGAGTGTGCTCTTTGGCATCTTTTAAGCTTGTGCACTTTGGCATCATTTAATCAAAAAGTTCGGTTAGTAAAGAACATGTCATAAACGTAACTTTCTATCTGACCCTATTGCAGGATTTGGGTCAGCCGCTCCCAGACCAGTTGGCCTTAGGGGACTAGGTGTCAAGCACCCCTTGGAACTTACTTTCCCATATCAGAAAGGCTACATCGACACATCCTAAACTCATTCATATCAGTAGAACATGATGTTCGATCTGATTCTATAGAAGGATTTGGGTTCGATCACTCCCAGATCAATTGACCTTAGGGGACCAGATGACAAGCATCCCACAGAACTTACTTTCCCAAACCAGAAAGGTCACAGGTACAAACTTTTAAACTTAAAGATTTCTGATTTATAAGAATTTAATAATCATCTCAATCACAAAGTTTTATGTCTAAGTGCTTAGCCCATATTTTCATTACGGTCCAAAATTCCAACTTTTTAGGTTTTCTAAGCATTGTAAACTATAAATATTCCGAATCACACAACTTTAAAGCAATATCAAAAGCTACAAACATGTTGCAACTTTTCGATTTTTAAAAGACTTGAAAGTTGAACATATAAAACTTCAATATAAACAAAGCAACTTGAAAATTTATCCTCGACACACATTTTATTCAAAAGAAAGAAAAACTGTAAAACTTTTACTTTATAGAATAAAATTTGTGAAGGTTTAAACTTTTAAAACAACATGCCGAGATTTGAAAATAGAAACATTTGATCAGCAAATCTATATTCAGTTGAAACAAAATATAATTCAATAATATTATCTTTCACATAATGTATATAAAAAAATATTGTGTCTCAAACGAAAGATTTGGGTTGTACAAATTCAAAAGTTAGTGGAACTTGCTCAGATTCTTGAAAAACTTTGAGAAAACAGGAATAACATCATTATCAGAGATGAATGCAGCGGAATTAAAGTAGATGTACTCACAGTATCTCATTTGTCAGAAGCTTAAAAGCTTTGAAGAACGAGTCCTAAACTGATATGTCTAGAAGTCGTAGTCTGTGAAGTACGGGTTCTGAGCTGAAGTACTCAGAAGCCAAATTTCTCTTATTCCCCCTTGACATGAGGTGCCTGCAACTTTGAGTCAGATTGAGATTTTGGTACCCACTTGAATTTGGGCCCATATTTGTTAGTTGCAGTTTTTATGGGAAAATATTTATAAGATTTGATAGTTAAAGCACGATAAAGATCATCAGAATAATAAGCACAATCATCAGAAATAGACAAAGCATTATCATCTGAACTAGAATCCGAGGAAGAACATGAGACATGTTTTGAAATTCGAATCATTTGCTTTATAGAGTATTTTGAAATTTTATTACAAGTAGCAAATGAATCACTTTTATAAAGTTTGTCTACACATCTATCCTCATCAGTCGTAGAATCATCTGATATCCATTTAGCTCTCCAAATCTGCTTGGTAGATGTGCTCAAAGTCCTATCTGAAAGATTAGAATCAGAAGAATTAGAACTGTCAGAAAGAACTTTATCTTGTTTCTTTGACTTCTTTGACCTTCTTCTTTTACGCTTTGGCTATTAATATTGATCATTTAGCGTAAAAGATTCATCAAGAATTTCCGAATTAATATTTAAATCAGAAGAAATAATTTTACCTAAGCAACCAATCTGATCAGACAATAAATCTGAACTTACCTCAGAGTCAGAATTATTTTGAGAAAAGATATCAGATTTAGAAACTTCCTTTTTGTTTACTTGACAATCAGAATAAAGGCTAGAAATAGAATCTTGTTTTTGAGAAAATAATTTTTCTTCAAGACTAGACGTCATAAAAGAAAGAATAATATCAGATTCAATTTCTTTTAAAATATTTTGATCTTCCATATTATCTTCAAGATCAATGATTTTGCCTTCTAATATTAAAGGAGGAGTATATTTCTTAGAATCATAAATGATTGGAGAAATATTTTCCTTATCAGATTTATTGGCAAAAATATCAACAAAATCATCAGATACTGAAGACTTGATAAGAGATATTTCATTAAAACCTTTTCTGCCTTTCCTTGATTTATCAGGAAAATATTTGGCATTTTCATATGTGTAAACAAAAGGAATTTCCTTTTTCTTGTTATTCGTCCTTTTCTCATTTTCGATTTCTAACACTTGCTTCTCATTCATCCAATCAATTTTAAATTGAGAAGCATATTAAGCAAGAGTTAGATAATCGTATTTATATAAAGTCGGGGATTTTTCGATCGCATTGTTTAAACAATGTGGATTTTCAAAACCAAGTCCCCATTTTTCTTTTAAAGCTTCATCACTCCTTGCTTTATTCATAAAAAATGGTTGCTCAGATTGGTTCCTTCGATATAACTTTTCTTCTAATTTATTTATTTTATCCGAAAAACTGTCTTTTAAATTGGTCATTTCAATCAAAGACTCAAGATAAGTCTTATTTGAATTTTCCAAATCATCCAATTTCTTTTGAAAGATTTCTTTAGTATGAACCAAAATAGATTTTTCATCTTTCAAAGAAATTTTCAGTTTGTCAATCAAATCTGACTTTTCTGAATTTAAGTTCTTTTCAGATAATAACTTTAAGCGTAAATCATGTAAAGCAGTAATTATAACATCCATCTGAGAAGAAATGAAAGTATAATCAAATTCAGAAGGTACCTCATCAGCATCGGTTGAGGAATAGTCATCATCGTCAGATTGATCATCTCCAACAAAGCATAAAGTAGCAGTTTCAACTTTGTCAGCTTCATTGTCGGAGTGATCCAGCCAGTACTCCTCTTCAGCAAGTAGAGCAGTTCCATTCTCTCTCTTTTCAGCCAGATCCAATTTCTTTCGATAATAAGCTGAATCCCGAACCTTCTTCACTCGACACTCCTTTGATAAATGACCCGGCTTACCACAGTTGTAACATGCAGCAGATTTCTTTGCCTCGAGCACTTGAGTATTCTTGGACCCAGAAGTGAAGCGAGAAGTGTTGGAACTCGAACGTGGTTGGAACTTTTTCTGATAATGTTGTGAGAGAAGGATCATTGCTTTCTGAAGTGCCTCGCCATTATCATCAGTTGACCCATCGTAAGCATTTTTCAGACAATGCTTGTTCTGCCAGTTGTTTCATGAGGAGAGCAACCGGATCCACTGATTTCTTGTTTTTCTTGTCTAGTTTGGCCTTTTTCTCAGTTACAATGCACTCATCTGTCAGCAAGATTTCAAATATCTCTTGGATTTGCATTGTAGAAATTCTGACATCATTCCTCAAACGATGACAAGATTTGTTCCATTCCGGTTGAAGTGCATTGAGAAACTTCAGATTTGTTTCAAGCTCAGTCTTTTCAACTTTTATTTTCCTCAGATCATTTATAACGACACAGAATCTGTCATAAACACTCTTTAGCGACTCAGTTTCTTTGGCTTTAAACTCCTCAAAATTGTTCATATAACGTGTATGTCAGAGTTGTGTAGCAACTGAAGACCCAAGCATAATTTTTTACCAATTGTGCCCACAACAGATTTGGATAATCCTTGCAATGATCAACCCGATTGTAGACAGAGTTTGGTAAGGCTAGCATTAGGTTAGCTTTTAGTTCTCGATCAGCTTTCATACGTGATGCCTCTTCAGTTGTAATGGGAGTCTCTTTGTTAGGCTTTACGAAAGGTCCTTTAGTGAGAGAGTTCATCATATTATCTCCATTAACTTGACGTTCGATGAAGTTCAGAAACCGATCTTGCCGTTGAGTGAATTCATTTTCGTCAACTAGAACTGGAGGACGAGTTTCTGTGCCTAAAGACATCATGAGGTCACTCGTGTAGAACTTAGCTTGAAAAGCAAACTTTGCAGAATCCATAGATGACAAACTTCAGAAAAATCCAAGTCTGGACAGATTTGGCGCAAACTAGAGGTTTGCGTGAAAAGCAGATAGCGTAAACTGAAGGTTTGCGTGAGCAGACCGTGACGCGAACTATGATTTGTGTGATCAATGTCTTGCGAGAATCTGGCTTTGCGTTAGATACTTGAGATGCAAATGTAACTTCTCGTGAGCTTAATATAGCGCAAAGCTTACTTTGCGTGAGCAATTGGAGACGTAAATCAGACTTTTCGTGATACAGAGAAGACGCGAACTGATCTTTGCGTGATGTAAGGGTGACGAGAACCAAGAAAACTTGAATTTTTCTTGAACAATTACTGGCGCAAACCTTTGAAGAACAGGATGAACTCACGCAAATCAGATGAACTCGCGCAAACTAGGATGAACTCGCGCAAAGTTCAAATCTGGCGCAAACCGCTGGAAAAACAAAAAAATCACCAAAAATCGATTACAGATTAGAAAATAATGACAATTCCTTTCACAGATATGATCGAAAACAACTTTATAACTCTTTGTAATCAAACTTTAGATTAAAAAACCACAATTGAAAATTCGTTAAAAGAACAGAATGTGAAAACGGTTTTCCAGAATTCGAAAATCTTCAAAATTGACAATTAAACCTTGATTTTCTTGCTAATCGATGTGAATCAAAAGATTTTTAATATTAAAAACGGATCCAACAAACCAATTTTCAACGAAATTTGATCAAAAACAAATTCGAATTTGATGAAAAATCCAAAAACGAGATTTTCTTGAAAAATTTCAAGAAAATCAATCAAATTTTCGGATTAATGCACAAATTCAGATACGAAAATCAATTCTCTCAAATCTCTCAAGATCTAGATTGGCTCTGATACCAATTGATAATCCAAGATCTCTAAATCTTTGAGAGAGAAAGTAGAGAGAGAGAGAGAGAGCAAGTAAGCGCAAAGTAAGTTGTATTAGAGAATATGCGTGAATCACTTACAACCACCAAAGACCAAAGGGACTTAAATACCCTTGGTCAATACAACACAGTATACGACACTAAACACTGTATTAGACCAAGCCTATAAATACAATGATTACTATAAAATCAGACCTAACAGTTCTTGTTTGGCCTATAATACTTCATTCAAATCTGAATTCAACAAGTTAGTTTGGGATGTTCATTAAGAGTTGTTCAAACCTTGTTACGTGTTCCTGTTCCCGTATATGCTTTCTGAAGACTTCATCAATTGAGTGAAATTTGTCCACCTCCTCAATCACGTAATCCCTTTTGTTATTGAAGTCACTAAGTAGTAGCTTGGTGATGTATTTCATTCTCAAGTCTGAAATTTGTTTTTCCTTGTTTCTCACTTTCGGGTACTAATCCTTCCTTTCATGTTTGAATGTCCCATATACGTCTCCATGTGTGTCATTAAAGTTTCGATGGGTTTGTCACTCCATAGTCAACCTTTCTTGTGCCGTTTCGTCAAAAACATGCCAAGCAACATGACCAATTGTCATTAGATGTTTTATCATTAACCTTTGCTGCATGATTAGACACTGGGTATGATTATAATGAATCAATACTTAATTTAAATAATTTATATACGGTTAGTAGTTCAGTTCTTACCGGTCTATTCATAAGGCTATTGTACATATGTAGGATTTCATCTAAGCCATGGACATCTCTATAACGGTTGTCTAGTATCACAACTGATGGGTTCTTTAAGTTAAAAACAACGAAGTAGTAATGTTGTGCATCAATCAATGGGAAGAAGGCCTAATATTAATGCACATCTTAATAATAATAGAGCTGACAATATGAGTCTTTTAATATATCTGTTTACAAATGATCTTACCAAATCAATGTCCTGCATTTTCATTATGTCACAGTTGTTTTTGGCAGATGATAATAAACTTCTTCGGAATACACTGCGTTGCTTTTTCAAGTCGTAATACGTTGAGAGTAACTTAATGTCTCCATGTGATTAAATGATTGAAATTTGTTCAATACCATATATAATTTAATAGGAATTATAATCTTCATGTAAAAATCACATACCATAACTTCTATGCTGAAAAAATATCATCGTAACGCATCTCTACTCCTGTAGCACGTTTCATAATTCATTAATGCTTCCCACCCGTCAATCACTTGTGTGTGGATCAGAGTTGTTGATGCTAGGCTTTCTAGCACGTGCAGCAACATTTGTTTGCCATTTGGTGTGGAGAATACATCATCACTACATGAACCCATTTGATTTATAATAATTGACTTATATTTAAATATATTCGTAAAACATGCTAATGTGCTACTACTTTATCAATAACAGGAACTTACTACTTTCTTCCTACTCCTGCCAAAGCCCATTCTTGAATCCTCTTATCTTCTGATGTGACGTTAATGTCTACGATCTTGTTCACATACAATGACCATAAACAGTCCCCCAACTTCACTTCCTGTTGTGTTACTTGTTTAACTTTACCATCATAATCTTTATTATTTTCTTCTTTAATACCACCATCCTTGTGTGAAGTGCACGATCTAATTGAGCCAAAACCTGTGACGCAGATTAAAACTTTATTATGAATGAAAACAATGCAATGATACACTATTAATAAATTTCAACACATATACATGAAACAATGCACCAAAGTTGCTCATGAAATAGATTTCATTATGTTGTCCATATGCAATAACATTTGGTAGTGCATCAAAAATGGATCTGATATTTATTAATGAATCATTGTTCATATGTACATGAAACAATAGAAATATCCTCATGAAACAATTTTCATTATGTTGTCCATATGCAACAATATAAGGCAGCGCATTAAAATTGGATATGGGACACATTAAAAAGATCATCATGAAACATTCTTCATTATGTTGTCCATATGCAACAATATATGGCAATTCTTCTAGCATAAGATATTTACCTGAGGATGTGTAACACCCTAAAAATAAGGATAACAAAAATCCGAAAAAACGGACATGTGGTATACAAAATATTGCCATAGCAAGAGCCTCCCAAAAATGGGGAAATATTTAAACATGTTTAATTACAGTTGTAATATAACGGGAAATAGACAACAACCAACTAATCTAGTTTCTATGCTAGAAAGAAGATTACAAAAAGAGTGTCATCTATAGACCCAAAACGTCTTCACAAAAGTGCTCCAAAATGCACCTTCCCCAAGCTCTCACCCAAGCGCAACTATACCTGTTTTGGTACGGAACCACTAGAACCTGAGATACACATCGACACCAAACAAGTGTTAGGCCAAAAAGCCTAGTGAGTTTATACAAGAAATAACATATAAATCCAAATACAATTCTTATCAGCAGTTAACCAAAGTTCATTAAATGTGGAGTCAATAGGGGAGACCCATAGCACCAATCAAGTTCCACCCAAAGCGTCGATATACCTTGATGCCAACTACCACGAGTGACATCCGAAAGGTCCGACACATCCGAGGACTACAAATATGGCATTACCCCGAATGGCAGAGGTCTAGGTACATACCGTTACGGTGGCACCTAAGACTACATCCTCCTAGTGTCTACTGACTTGGTTCGTCCAACATAATTTATAGTAGGTCACAAGGCACATTATAACCAAGAATATCTCAATACCAACCATGGGTACAATATCACAATCCCAATTAATATAATGTCCATAACAAGACTAGTATGACCATAATTTTAATCATGTAGTGGTGATACCACCAAATGATGGCTCAAGTAACAAATCATCTTAACATCAAGATATGTATTCCATCAAATCATAGTAAGTTATATATAAACATATGTTCATAAAGAAACCCCTAATACTTATACATTAAGAATGAACATTTCCATGTTATGATGCATGATAGTAGCAAGTAGTAGATTATGATGTGTATCTAGTTTTAACAAAAGTTTAGTAAACTCACAATCTAGGTTTTTGATTAAAACCTAGAAAATAGGAAACCCTAGATTGAAGAGGTTGAAACTTGGAGAAGAAAGTTGTTGGACTTGAGAACTCTAGTAAATGCTCCCTTGATTTGAATGAATGCAAAAGCCAAAAAACCCCAACAACAACTTGATTGGTATTAATTAGGGTTAGGGTTTAGAGAAGAAGGGATCAGTTTTGAGGTCTCCAAAATCGCCAAAGAAAAAGAGAGGAGTGGAAAAATGAAGTCAAAATCGATTAAGGATTCATTTAAACTCTCAGACCCCGTCGGCGACAGTGCCCGTCGATAGTGCCATGGGCACTGTCACGAGTCACAATCGCGCCAGAACCCCCCACCCGCAGTACATCTCATGCGATAGTGACCGGCGATAGTTCCCATGTCACTATCGCGAGGTCACAGTCGTGCCATACACCGAACTCTCGCTACAAACGCCGCGATAGTGACTTGCGATTGTGCCCTTGGCACTGTCGTGTGGCACTATCACGCCACACTCCCAAAACCCCGAAAACTTGATCCAAAACGATAACGAGCGCAAGGTCAAACATTCCAACTATTGAGTAACTCAAATAAAATTATGAAAATGGACCTATATGCGTAAAGGGTTTCAGATTCTCGATTTACCACAATTAATAGAGTGCGAGGTGTAAATACTTACCTTAAATTTTCCGAGTGTTACAATCCTCCCCGCCTAATTAGGATTTCGTCCCCGAAATCTCACCCTAGATTAAACAGTTGAGGATAACGTTTCTTCATATCATCTTCGGACTCCCAAGTGATGTTAGCACCACGATGGTGCTTCCATTGGACTTTAACCATGACTACATCTTTATGCGGCAACTTTTTCACTTTCGACTCTAATATCGCTTCAGGTTCTTCCACGCAACGATTTCCATTATCTACCCGGATTTCCATCAAGGGAATCACACTTTCCTCCTCGGCTAGGCACTTCCGAAGGTAACACACGTGAAAGGTAGAATGTATTCCATCCATCTCCGGTGGAAAATCCAACCGGTACGCTTGGAGTCCAATCTTCTCTAATATAGGAAAGGGTCCAAGGAAACGGGGGCTAAGTTTCCCGCGTTTTCCAATCCGGATAATCCCCTTCCATGGACACACTTTCAACATGACACGATCGCCCACTTGAAATTCGACCGGTCTTCTCTTCTTATCCGCATAACCTTTCTGTCGGTCTTGAGCCGCCTTCAATCGCTCTCAAATTTCTTTCACTTTGTCTGTCGTTTCTTGAACTATTTCTGGTCCGACGAATTGCTTTTCGCCCACTTCGAGACAACAAACCGGGGTTCTACACTTCCGTCCATACAATGCCTCGAACGGTGCCATTCTGATGCTAGAATGGTAAATGTTATTGTAAGCAAACTCTACCAAAGGTAGGTGTGAGTCCTAACTACCTCCAAAGTCGATAACACACGACCTCAACATGTCCTCGAGCGTCTATATGGTTCTCTCGCTTTGACCATCCGTTTGAGGATGGTAAGCCGTGCTCAAGTTTAATTTTGTGCCCAACTCTTTCTGTAGGCTAGCCCAAAACTTGACCTTGAACCGACTATCCCTATCAGACACAATTGATTATGGAACTCCATACCTTGATACCACCTCGTCAATATAAAGTTTAGCCAAATTTTCCATTGGTAAGGTCTCTCGCATTGCAAGGAAATGTGCACTCTTGGTTAGACGATCCACGATCACCCATATAGTATCATGACCCCGCAAAGTCTTTGGTAGCTTTATCACGAAATCCATGGTGATGTTGTCCCATTTCCACTCGGGAATGGCCAACGGTTGCAAACTATCGTATGGTCTTTGATGTTCCGCTTTGACTTGAAGATACGTGACACACCTCTCCACGTAATTGGCCACGTCTAGTTTCATTACCGGCACGTCTAGTTTCATTACCGGCCACCCATAGTTAAACTTTAAGTCTCTATACATCTTGGTGCTATCGGGATGTATAGAATATTTCGACTTATGCTCTCCTTCTAGAAGTAACTCCCGATTTCCATCAAATTTTGGCACCCAAATTCGCCCTTGAAAGGGTTTAAGTCCCCGACTATCTTCCGTCAAAAGTCCACTTTGCTTCACCATCACCTCGGATTTGAGATTTTCTTCTTTAAGAGCTTCCATTTGACATATCTTGATGCTTTCCAACAAACTTGATACCACATCGATTCTAGTGAGGGATAATTTGACACCACCTTCATAGCTCCTTCAACTCAACGCATCCATCGCCACGTTGGCCTTACCGGGATGGTAGAGCAAATCACAGTCGTAATCCTTTAGTAGCTCAAGCCACCTTCTTTGCCGCATGTTGAGTTCTTTTTGGTCAAAGATGTACTTAAGGCTCTTGTGATCGGTAAAGAGAGTACACTTCATCCCATACAAATAGTGCCGCCATAATTTCAAAGCAAAGACCACCGCCACCAATTCCAAGTCATGAGTCGGGTAGTTCTTCTCGTGGTCCTTTAGTTGACGCGACGCATAAGCTATCACTTTTCCCCGTTGTATTAGTACACACCCTAGACCCATCTTGGAAGCATCGCTATACACTACGAAGTTGTCTGATCCCTTGGGCAGGGATAGAATAGGAGCTTCACACAACCTTTTCTTGAGCGTTTGGAAGGCTTGATCTTGCGCATCGGTCCAAAGAAACTTGACATTCTTTCTTGTGAGTGAGGTGAGCGGCGAAGCTATCTTGGATAAGTCTTGAATGAAACGTTTGTAGTAACCCGCCAACCCCAAGAAACTTCGGATTTCCGTCGGACTCGTTGGCGGTTCCCAACTCATCATTGCCTCTATCTTTGCCGGGTCTACCTTCACCCCATCTTCAGACACCATGTGGCCCAAGAATTGCACTTCTTGGAGCCAAAACTCGCACTTCGAAAACTTTGCGTACAACTTCTCCTTTCGAAGAACTTCTAGTACCTCTCGCAGGTGTTTCGCATGCTCGGCCTCATCCTTTGAGTAGATCAGGATGTCGTCGATGAAGACAATCATAGACTTGTCCAAGAAAGGGCGACACACGTGATTCATTAAATCCATGAATACGGATGGGGCATTGGTCAAAACAAAGGGCATCACCAAAAACTCTTAGTGTCCGTATCGCGTTCGAGAATCCGTCTTCGGAATGTCCTCCTTTTTCACCCTCACTTGGTGGTAACCGGACCGAAGGTCAATCTTTGAAAAGCATCCCGCGCCTTGGAGTTGATCGAAAAGATCGTCGATGCGAGGTAAAGGGTACTTGTTCTTTACCGTGACTTTGTTCAATTCCCAATAGTCGATGCACATCCGCATGGACCCATCCTTATTCTTCACGAATAAAATTGGAGCCCCCCAAGGTGACGAGCTCGGTCGAATGAATCCCTTCTCAAGAAGCTCTTGAAGTTGCGTCATCAAATCTCGCATTTCTGTCGGGGCCAAACGATAGGGTGCACGAGCTATAGGAGCCACTCCCGGAGTGAGGTCGATTTGGAACTCCACTTGTCGTTCCGGCGGTAACCCGGGTAACTCTTCCGGAAATACGTCCGGATAGTCTTGTACAATCTTCACGTCCCCCACCGACTTCTTCTCTTTCTTCGCGTCCACCACATAAGCCAGATACGAAAGGTAACCCTTCGCTAGAAATTTGCGGACCTTAAGAGAGGAGATGATAGGGTTACTTCTCTTCCCTTTCTCCCCGTAGATGGTAACTACACCGTTTCCTGACAAAGGCACTTGGATCATATTTTTGGAGCAAAATATGTCGGCCTTATACCTCGACAACCAATCCATGCCTATAAATACGTTGAACCCCCCTATAGCCATAGGTAGCAAGTCTACTCCAAAGGGATTCCCATCGATCTCTAAAGTACTATCGCAAAAACGATCTCGGATGATCACTTGATCCCCATTAGCTACTTCTACTACTAATGCATCGGGAAGGACACTAATAGGAGTGATGAACTGTTTACAGAAAATATCTGATATGAAAGAACACGTAGCACCCGAATCAAACAACACACAAGCGGGCAAGGAGTTTACTAGGAACGTACCCGAAACAACATCGACGGTCTCCTTTGCCTCCTCGGTAGTCATCCGGAATGCTCGACTTGGCGCTCCCGACGGTTGTTCGACTCGTGCTGTCGACCCAAAAGAACTTCCACGGTTTCCACCCACAAGCTTTGGGAAATCCTTCTTTATGTGTCCCAGTTCCCGACATTCGAAATATACCGGCCCCGGATAGGGCACTCTTGAATGGCATGACCCTTCTTGCCGCACTTGGCACATTCGACAGGACTCGAGTGAGATCTTGGATTGCATGGGCTAGAGTGCTTGGTCATGCACTTGTGGCACCATCAATCTTCCCGATGATTACCCCCAACTCTTCCACTTACAAACGACTTAGATTGACGAACGGGCCCAGATGGCCCCTCCCACTTTCGCTTTACCCCCACTTGACCTCTCTCTTCCTTCTCCGCCACCAAATCTTCTTCTACCAGCAAAGACTCCTCGATTACATCCTGAAGTGTCAACCCTCTAGCATTCCTTACTGTCGTCCTCATCCCGGCCGACAACCCATGCTAGTAATCCTTGATCTTCAATCTCTCATCAGGGACCAGGTGTCTCACCAAATTTAGCTTTTCTAAGAAAATCTTGGAGTAGTCGGCAACAGACAGAGTCCCTTTTCTCAACCCTCTGAACTCCTCTTCCAGTTTGTCCAACGATCTCTCACTACCATACTTGTCCATGATTTTTTGTTTGAAAACCGGCCAAGTTAACTTAGCCAGAACTTCGGGAGTGAGGGCGGACCGTGTGAGATTCCACCAGATCAAAGCTTCACCCCTAAGTAGTTTAGAAATGAACTTAACCCGTTGTGAGACATCACATTCACTATATTCAAAGGCCATCTCCACTTCTTTGATCCAATACATACAAACAACCGGATTTGCGGAACCTGAAAACTCCTTCGGATTGCACCCAAGAAAAGCTTTATAAGTGCATCCTTTGACCTTTCCCTTGCTTCCGTTCTCTAAATGATCTTCATTTATCACAACGGTCGGTCCACCACCCGACCCCATAACGATATTCTCTACCATCGTCTCAGGTTGTCGGTGACTGGCATCTCGATCGTCCAGAAGTTTCATAAAGAATTCTTGTTGTTGAGCCATGGCCGAATTCATGGCTTGTAGCATACTATCTCTGATTCTGGTTTCCATAGTCACTTCCTCAATGATAGGGTTGCTATTTGGAAAGTTCATGCGTGGAATAAGTTCGGGTCCTCCGCCCAAGATAGTGGGTATGGGAGGTCCCACTGAGGTCTCGACCAACGGAGGTTGATCAATAGTAGATTCTACTTCCACGCGACCCTCTTGCGGATTTGGTAGCCTGCTCTGAGTGTTTACCATTGTTATCAGACAAACACGCACGAGAAAAGAGGTTGAGAGAAGACTAAGTGAGTTGAACTCATGGTACATACTAATACATTTATCAATCATTATAACAATAGCAATTCAAGCATGCTCACATAAGGCACATTCATAATAGCATTATCTACGTGATATTATGATTGTGTTATACACAAGGATCCATCATCACCGTCATCACAATTCTTAATTCATGTAATTCCGTACATCCTAACGCTCTCCCCACCTAAGACTTTTACCCCAAGGTGGACAACTTAACTTTATGCTTAAAGCTTAAGTCTAGGTATACTAAGGTCAATACCTAGTTCACTTAAACTAAAACTCTGATACCAACTTGTAACACCCTAAAAATAGGGATAACAAAAATCCAGAAAAAAAGGACATGTGGTATAAAAAATATTGCCATAGCAAGAGCCTCCCAAAATGGGGAAATATTTAAACCTATTTAATTACAGTTGTAATATAACAGGAAATAGACAACAACCAACTAATCTAGTTTGTATGCTAGAAAGAAGATTACAAAAAGGGTGTCATCTATAGACCCAAAACGTCTTCACAAAAGTGCTCCCAAATGCACCTTCCCCAAGCTCTCACCCAAGAGCAATTATACCTGCTTTGGTACGACACCACTAGAACCTGAGATACATATCGACACCAAACAAGTGTTAGGCCAAAAAGCCTAGTGAGTTTGTACAAGAAATAGAATATAAATACAAATACAATTCTTATCAGCAGTTAACCAAATTCATTAAATGTGGAGTCAATTGGGAAGACCCATAACACCAATCAAGTTCCACCCAAAGAGTCGATATACCCACTCGCAGCATTGTGGCCACGGGATGAATGCCCGCGGGCCATAGGCCTATTTTCCAGGAGATTAGTCCGGGCCTAAAGGGTTATGGGATACTTCTTTACCAAAAAAAAAATACCTTGATTCCAACTACCACGAGTGACATCCGAAAGGCCCGGTACATCCGAGGTCTACAACCATGGCATTACCCCGAATGGCGGAGGTCTAGGTACATACCGTTACGGTGGCACCCAAGACTACATCCTCCTAGTGTCTACTGACTTGGTTCGTCCAACATAATTTATAGTAGGTCACAAGGCACATTATAACCAAGAATATCTCAATACCAACCATGGGTACAATATCACAATCCCAATTAATATAATGTCCATAACAAGACTAGTATGACCACAATTTTAATCATGTAGTGGTGATACCACCAAAAGGTGTCTCAAGTAAGAAATCATCTTAACATCAAGATATGTATTACATCAAATCATAGCAAGTTACATATAAACATATGTTCATAAGGAAACCCCTAATACTTAAAACATTAAGAATGAACATTTCTAAGTTAAGATGAAAGATAGTAGCAAGTAGTAGATTATGATGTGTATCTAGTTTTAACAAAAGTTTAGTAAACTCACAATCTAGGTTTTTGATTAAAACCTAGAAAATAGGAAACCCTAGATTGAAGAGGTTGAAACTTGGAGAAGAAAGTTGTTGGACTTGAGAACTCTAGTAAATGCTCCCTTGATGCGAATGAATGAAAAAGCCAAAAAACCCCAACAACAACTTGATTAGTATTAATGAGGGTTAGGGTTTACAGAAGAAGGGATCAGTTTTGAGGTCTCCAAAATCGCCAAAGAAAAAGAGAGGAGTGGAAAAATGAAGTCAAAATCGGTCAAGGATTCCATTTAAACTCTCAGACCCCGTCGGCGACAGTACCCGACGATAGTGCCATGGGCACTGTCACGAGTCACAATCGCGCCAGAACCCCCCACCCGTGGTACATCTCCCGCGATAGTGACCGGCGATAGTGCCCATCTCACTATCGCGAGGTTACAGTCGCGCCACACACCGAACTCTCGGTACAAACGCCGTGATAGTGACCTGCGATTGTGCCCTTGGCACTGTCGCATGGCACTATCGCGCCACACTCCCAAAACCCCGAAAACTTTATCCAAAACGATAACGAGCGCAAGGTCAAACATTCCAATTATGGTGTAACTCAAATAAAATTATGAAAATGGATCTATATGCGTAAAGGGTTTCAGATTCTCGATTTACCACAATTAATAGAGTGTGAGGTGTAAATACTTACCTTAAATATTCCGGGTGTTACATGATAAACTTCCAAGCATTTTTGTTCCAGTTGTTGGTGTATGTATCTTTTCTTCTCCTACAATGAACATTAGGCCTTTTTCTGGTTCAGATTCATTCCAAGATCAAACTTTGGGGGGATTATATCCACGAAGGTCTTTTTCATGTTTGATTTGGAAGTTTGTTTCCTATCTTCCTCATCCAAAGCATCATGTGTTCGTGGGATTGTCCAATATTGTGATATAGGAGGTCCTATATCTGCTATATTATCCCATTAATTTCTTACCTGATGTTAGCTAAGTACTATCTCCATGGAATGTGGTCCTCTTGCACTGGATCCCTCTTCTTTATGTTTACCACTGAACGTATTGGTTCCATACACTTCTCAACATACTCTTCTTAAAAACTTTTCCAAGTCATCCTACAAGTTGTTGAATGCATCTTCATCTACGAACATCGATGTAGCCTATGCTAAATCAACATCTACCTCCTCTTTCACAATGTAAATAACAACCAACGTGTCCTCTATTAATCTAATGTATTCTTGTGAATGTGTTTTGGTAAGTAGATGCAACAACATGGACAACAACCATGAATACATTTCTATATGATATGATTAATACAGATACTGTAACACTCAGAATTTTAGGTAAGCTTATCGTTCGTATTCTGTGGTTTTAATTCAATTTCATTAGCTATAAAGATTCGGGTTACGTCGGGAACCAATCGTGCTAGAAAAATCAAATTTTGGAGCTCGGGGGAAGTGGGGCGACAGTGCCCGCGACAATGACAGTAGTCACTGTCACCGTGTCATTATCGCGGGGATAAGACCACCCGCGGTACACTCTATGCAACAGTGCCCTGGGCACAATCTCTAGGAAAATTCGTGGTCTGGGTACACCTTCGGTACACTTCACGCGAGAGTGCCCTGGGGGCACAATCGCCGATGGCCTCCAGCAGGTTAAAACCTCATTTCTCTCATTTATTTCTCATATAATTCCTCAGCCACCTCATCCACTCTTTCTCAAATACGATTTTTCTGCATTTATTGAGCATTCAAGATCATTCAAGGCACCTAATCTTAAGGTTTCCAAGTAATCTCTTATCATCAAGCTAGGGTTTAAAGTCAAGATTAAGAGCTCTCCACTACTCTACCACTTCTAGATCACCTCAACCATTCATAGGGTTTAAGGTTTTTTATCAAAACCCAAGGATGTGAGTTCATTCTCAACTTTTAAAACCTTATACACGTTAAAATCATATTTTAGACTTCTAATCATCTCTTGTTTCTATTTTCCTTGATAAAATGGTTTTGACCTAACTTGGTATTTTGTAGATTTTTAGGGGTTTTACTATTTTACAATATGATGAAGGGTTCTATGAGTTGAGTTATAAAATGTGATTTAGTTTACATATTTGTGATTAAATACTTGGATGAACACATTTTAGTCACATTTATGGTTTTCACTTCAATGAAAGTTTTACTTGACAAAATTGGTATTTTGGAGAAAGGATATATGGATTGTTGTTGGGAAAATTATTTTTATGAAAGATTTATTTGGGAAAATGAAAGAGGTCGTGGTTAAACTTTGATGTTGATTTGGTTCCATATGGTATGGAATATGCAAAGAAATACATGTTTATGAAATTATGACTTTGTGAAACTCTATGTATGATTACAGTTTATCATTAATGTA
The DNA here is from genome assembly GCA_954870635.1 of Arctium minus. NCBI lineage: Eukaryota > Viridiplantae > Streptophyta > Magnoliopsida > Asterales > Asteraceae > Arctium > Arctium minus. Next base: position 66,222,285 of record OX941080.1, on the reverse strand, counting down.
AATGTAACAAGCCTTAGACTATTACTATTGGATCCATAGGTATTGAGTCGGCTTAATTGTGGGATAACTCCCATTTGTAACTATTTGAGATATTGGGTCCTCGGAAGGCATCTTGGTACGGTTATGTGGGACTGGATACTATCCATGGACCGTAAATGTAATTCTAGTGAATGTGCATGATTAGGATCATTGGGTGCCCTCCCCACATCTGAGTACGAGTCGATGAGCTCATGACCTTGATCCTAATATTGAACTCACAACTTGGAGAGTGGCTTACTTTGTGTTTCGCCACGATCCTTGGAAATCGGGTCTCCCCCGTCATTGCAAGATGTTTTTGACCCACATGGTTTGTATGTGATAATTTGGAAAGTAAAACTATCTCATCATGTTTAAAGGTCTTTTACTATCAAATGCATGTTTTATCGAATTATATAAACTGTTTGTTCTCAGTAGACGTAAAGCCTAACACTTTTTTCAAATGACATGTATAACAACAGGCTCCCTTAGCAGCGGGTCGCACAAGGTTTGAGGGGCGAGTGTTGGGCCGTTATGGCATTTTTGGTTTAGGTCTTTTGGAGCCATGGCGTACATGAAAGATAGATTCTTTTGGGAGTTTGAGCCGACAACATATATAATCTAGATATCATTGTTTAGATAAGTATGTTGTTGACCTTAAGGTCCATTTATAGAAATTATATACGTTATTCTACATTTCCCCTTTTTGAGTGATTTTCCATTCAATTGGATGTCGTATTTCGTAAGTTTTTAAAGTTTAAATTTAACCCTATTTTTAGGGTGTTACAGACACGTACCTCCGGGGTTGGTTCTAATATGTCCCAATTTCAAGTTCTAATTCACAATTCAAATAACAACAAGATGAGAATCAATTAAGCAATTCACTTGTTTTCAATTCAAATCAATATTTCAATTACATAGTCTAGTTCTCTCTCTCTCTCTCAAAACATTCTCTCTCTAGAATTTGTCTCGTGTACAATTCACTTCTAACTTGCAACTTTTAACTACTCTAGTCATATGTCTATTAAAATAAAACACATGCTTACAAAACGCTTAAAACAAAATACAAGACTTTGACTTTGACTTTATTACAAAGAGACTTTGACTTTGCTTTGAGAGTTGACTTGAGCTTTGACTTGATTGACTTTCAGTCTTCTGTCTTCATGATCTTGTATCCAACAATTATATGGTCTAACATTCTCCCCCTTTGGATCAAGATCATCTCTAAAAAGATTTTGCAATTCATTCTCCCCTTTGTTGCATTGTTGAACTTTAAGAATTTATCTCCCCCTTGTAGACTTCTTGTCAACTCAGATCATCTTCAGAAAGAAACATAAGCATTGAAATACAATCTCCCCTTTATCTTCAAAAACAATTATGTATTCTCCCCCAAAGACTTTGAACAACATATTTTGCAAACAACTTTAACATTCTTCCCCAAGGTAATAAGAACCTCTTTCATACATCAGAAAGAAATTATCTTCAGATTCAGCTCGGCTTGCTTCAGCAAATTGTCTTCAAAGAAAATTTCAGCGAATTTCAACTTGCTCTTTCAATCTTGAATAAACTTCAGCAATACTTGCAATCTTCGACAAATGTTCTCAACAAATTTTCTTGATCCTCTCCCCCTTTTTGATGATTGGTGCATTGAAATCATCAAAACTTGCACAAGAAATGTCATATACCAATCTGATCTGACCACTGATCTTTTCCAAGAGCCTCTGATTAACAATCGATCCAAAAGATATTCATCCGAATCTTTGCAAATTCAGACAAAATATGAGTGTAACACCTGAATCAACAAATGAATCAGTTAAAATGTCTGTCAGCAACACTAAGTCACTGTTTAATGAATACACATTGGAAAGGAGCTTTTTGATGCTCACTCCCCCAGGTCTTCCATTCAATCATCGAATAACACAAGTTTAGTCTATGAACGTGTAGACAGAAAAATGAATTTATCTGTGTGTTCGTGCTTGTGTTTGAAAGAATTAAGCACATGATGATTGCTTTTGATAGGCTCAAATTTGTGTAAACCATTGAGACAACAATAGTATAACACAGACTCAATTGTGCATGATCGAAGTGCGAAGGTGGGGCAGACTTCCTTCTGTTTCAATAACCAGATTTTCCAAATGAAAATCAGATAGATTATATGTTGCATTCCCAAGAAAAATTGAAACAACTCTTTGTTAAGAAAAAGATGAGTAGCTGGTGGGGTTTTTATCAAGAGTTGGCATGGGCTAGTTGCTTGTTTCAATGATATTCACGAAGAATTGTGAAACACCAGCAATGTGGCTGCCCGGCTCAAAAAAAGTTGGTGCAGAGTTTGATATTCTTTTACCCTGTTCTCTCACCCTCTTTCTTTTAAACATTGAGCTCGCTTCTAACCAAACTCTCCTTTCGTTTTACCTCATCACACAACCCACACTCAGTTATTTTGACTCCTCACTCTTCGATTACACAAGGATTAACTTCTTGGGTAGAAAACACTGGTTAATGTGAATCCATAGAAGTTCAGTTAAATTCTCACACAATGAACCCATGTAATCCTAAAAGCATAATGTTGCTCAAATGGTTTAACTTTGCAATTAAAGCACAAAAATACATATCATATGTCTGTATGCTCATAAAGATAATCATGAAGATTTGAGCATTTTAAACATTGAAGACTTTTCAAAACAAGTACATTAATTAATGAAATGAATACAAGAAAATTGTTTGAAAATCTGACATTGTTTGAAAAAGATCAAAATAGAAATGATTTATCAATTAAAGCTTAGGCCAGCAAAAATTGGATATTTGTCTATACGAATCAAAATATAGACATTCTTGAAAGAAACATTTTGAATGAGATCAACGCTTAAAATTCGTTGAATATCAAGCGGGGTGTATCACCATCGAAAATTTTGTTCAATTTGAGACATGGTGATAACAAGGTCAACAAAAAAATTAAACCGGTGTGTGTGAATACCTGAAAGTATATGGAAAATATAATACACAAGTATTTATCTTTGGAAACACACGGTTTATTAAACATTGAAGCACATATAACACGAAAACATTTAAAATCACACTTCTAAAATCAATAAATCTTTTTAAGAATCAGAATTTGTTTGAACATTTAAGAACATGTTATCATATCTGAAAGTTGTCCTTCTTTCAGATACATATGAGATTAAGATTAGAAATAAACCTTTTCGCTCAGTCTTAAATCTCATCAAGGCATCTCTAAGTCATATATGATATGATCATGTAAGCTCTCTCTCAATTCTGCAAAAATCACAAGTCCGTCAAAGTACAAAGCTTTATTCACAAAAATTTTATTTAAAAATAAAGACATAAAGCAATAAAACGTTTAAAAATACGAGTTCTGATCAGATGTAATCAGAAGTCATATACCATACTCCTTGACTCTTACTCCCCCTAAAATTATGCATCAGAAAAATTTATCAGTGATAAACATATGCAAAATTTGTTAACTCCCCCTCAAATGTATGTAGATCAACTTAATTTCTTCTCTCACTCCCCCTGAGATCATGAACAAACTTAAGTGCAGATATCTTTCAGAATAAAAAAAGAAATGAAGAAAAATAACAATAACAAAACTTTAAGAGATAATCACAGATTAAGTCTTGAGATTTATCATACCAAGTTTAGAAATGAGAAAATTAAATCTCTTTTCATCAAGAGGCTTGGTAAATAAATCAGCAAGTTGGTAATCTGTGTTTACAAAATAAAGTTCGATTGTACCTTTTTCCACATTATCTTTGATAAAGTGATATCGATCATCAATGTGTTTGGTCTTGGTATGTTGACAGGATTCGCAGATATGACAATCGCGCTCTTTGAATCGCAGTATATTGGGATCTTGTTGTATTTGAATCCATAATCTCATAGTTGTGTTCTCATCCACAACACTTGAGAACAGCAACTCGCCGCAGCGACGTACTATGCCTCAGCTGTTGACGTGGATACACAGAGTTGTTTCTTTGAATCCAACTCACGAGTTTATCGCCCAGAAATTGTATGTGACCCGATGTACTTTTCCTGTCAAGCATACAACCTGCATGGTCTGCATCTGAATATGCTGTCAGTTCAAAACCTGTATCCTTAGGATACCACAGACCAAGATCTGCAGTGCCCTTCAAATATCTAAAAATACGTTTAACTGCAGACAAATGGGATTTGGACTAGCCTGATATCGTGCACATAGATATGTAGAGAACATTATATCTGGCCTACTAGATATTAAATACATTTAAGAACCAATCATCCCTCGGTAGGTTCTAACATCGACAGCTTTTCCCAAAAGATCAGTGCCAATTTTAGTTCTATGTGTCATCGGGGTTCCAATAGGTGTACAATTTTCCATTTTGAATTTTCTAAGAATATAAAAATGTACTTTGATTGATTAATAAAGATCCCCATGGAAAACTATTTGACTTGTAATCCGAGAAAGAAATTCATCTCTCCCATCATACTTATCTGAAATCTGGATACCATAATGTTAAGTCTGATTTTATAGTAATCATTGTATTTATAGGCTTGGTCTTATACTGTGTTTAGATAACATATCTGTATTGTATAAGCCAAGGATATTTAAGTCCCTTGTGGCTTTGGTTGTTGTAAGACTCTCACGCATATTCCTGAATCAAGAACTCTTTCTCGCACTCTCTCTCTCTACTTTCTCTCTCCAAGATTTAGAGATTCTTGGATTAACAATTGGAATCAGAGCCAATCTAAATCTGAGAGGATTGAGAGAATTGTTTTTCAAAATCTGAATTTATGTTTATATCAGTAAATTTGATCGATTTTCTTGAATTTTTCAAGAAAAACTCATTTGTTGATTTTTCATCAAATTCAGAATGATTTGTGGTCGATTTATCTTGAATTTTGGTTCGATGGATCCGGTTTTACTAGTAAAATATTTTTGATTCACATCAGATTGCAAGAAAATCGTGTTTAGGTCTTCAATTTTGGAATTTCTTGAAATTCTGGAAAACTCATTTCACGTTCTGTTGGATTAACGAATTTTTGATCTTGTGGTTTTTAATCGATTTGTTTGATTGAAAAGTATTAGAAACTGTTTTTCGAACATATCTGTGGAAGAAATTGTCTTTAATTTCTAATATGTAATCGAATTTGGTGATTTTTCTTGATTTTCAGCGGTTTGCGCCAGTTCATCATCTTTGCGCCAGTTCATCTTGACTTGTGCCAGTTTATCTTGTCAAGATCAAAGTACATCAAGCAATTTCAGAGTTTTCGCTTACAGTTCATCACGCAAAGTTTATACTTTGCGCCACATTCAAATCACGCAAAGTTATATTTGTGCCTTCAACAGATCACGCAAATCATAGTTTGCGTCTCTAACTGCTCAAGAAAATCTCTATTCTTCGTCATCTTCTCATCACGCAAACTCAAGTTTGCGCCAAGAACGTATCACGCAAATCAAGTTTGCGCCACTTTCGTGTCACGCAAAGACTCCTTTGCGTCATCTGCTTCTCGCGAAAAACAAAGTTTGCACCACTGCTTATTCACGCAAACCTAACTTTGCGCTAGCTTACTCTCACGCAAACATCTAGTTTGCGCCAACTCAGTCCAGACTTGGAAATTTTTCTGTCTCCATGGATTCTACAAAGTTTGCTTTTCAAGCCCATTTCTACAAAAACGATGTAATGATGTCTTTGGGCACAGAAACTCATCCTCCAGTACTGATCAACGAAAACGAATTCACTCAATGGCAAGATCGGTTCCTTAACTTCATCGAGTGTCAAGTTAATGGAGATAACATGATGAAGTCTCTCACTGAAGGACCTTGTAAAGCCTAACAAAGAGACTCCCGTAACAACTGAAGAGGCTTCACGTATGAAAGTTGATCGAGAATTAAAAACTAACCTGATGCTAGCTTTACCAAACTCTGTCTACAACCGGGTTGATCATTGCAGGGATTATCCAAATCTGTTGTGGGCACAATTGGAAAAGATTATGCTTGGTTCATCGGTCGCAACCCAACTCCGACATACACGTTATATGAACAATTTTGAGGAGTTTAAATCCAAAGAAACTGAGTCTCTAAAGAGTGTTTTTGACAGATTTTGTACAGTACTGAATGATCTTCGCAAGATAAATGTGAACAAGACAGAGCTCGAGACAAACCTGAAATTCCTCAACGCTCTTCAGCCAGAATGGAACAAGTCTTGTCACAGATTGAGAAACGATGTTCGGGTTTCTTCAATGCAAATCCAATAAATGTACGAGATATTGATGACTGATGAGAGCATAGTGCTTGAGAAGAAAGCAAAATTGGACAAGAAGAACAACAAAACAGTGGACCCGATTGCTCTCCTCACGAACCAACTGGCAGAACAAGCATTGTCTGATAATGCTTATAACGGGGCCACTGATGATGATGGTGAGGCACTTGAGAAATCTATGATTCTTCTCTCTCAACACTATCAGAAAAAGTTCCAACCTCGGTCGGGTTCCAACAATCTTCGCTTCACTTCTGGGTCAAAAGTCAAAGTGCCCGAGCCAAAGACAGCTGCTGACTGTTACAACTGTGGTAAGTTGGGTCACATCGCTAAGGAGTGTAGAGTGAAGAAGGTTCGGGATTCGGCATACTATCGGAAGAAAATGGAACTTGCCGAGAAAAGAGAGAACGAAACAGCTTTGCTCGTAGAAGAGGAGTACTGGCTTGATCACTCCGGTGATGAAGCTGACAATGTGGAAACAGCTCATATGTGCTTAATCGGAGATGATCAGTCTGATGATGATGATGATACTGATGAAGATGAGGTAATTTCTGAGTTTGATTATACTTTCATTTCTTCTCATATGAACATTATGATAAATGCTTTACATGATTTACGCTCGAAGTTATTATCTGAAAAGAATTTAAATTCAGAAAAGTCAAATTTGATTGATAAATTACAAATTTCTTTGAAAGATGAAAAATCTATTTTGATTCATACAAAAGACATCTTTCAAAAGAAATTAGATGATTTAGAAAAATTAAATAAGACTTATCTTGAATCTTTGACTGATATGACCAAATTAAAAGATAATTTTTCAGATAAGATAAATGAGTTGGAAGAAAAATTATATTGAAGAAATCAATCTGAACAAACTATTTATTTGAACAACCCGCGGAGTTATGAGTCTAAAAGATAAATGGGGACTTGGTTTTGAAAATCCACATTGTTTAAACAATGTGATAGAAAAATCCCCTACTTTATATAAATACGATTATCTAACTCTTGCTAAATATGCTCCTCAATTTAAAATTGATTGGATGAATGAAAAGCAAGTGTTAGAAATCAAAAATGAGAAAAGGATGTATAACAAGAAAAAAGAAATTTCTTTTGTTTATACTAGCGAAAATGCCAAATATTTTCCTGATAAATCAAAGAAAGGGAGAAAAAGTTTAAATGAAACATCTCCAAATAAGTCTTCAGTGTCTGATGATTATGTTGATATATATGCCACTAAATCTGATAAGGAAAATATCTCTCCAATCTTTTATGATTCTAAGAGATATACTCCTCCATTACTATTAGAAGGCAAAATCATTGACCTTGAAGATAAAATGGAAGATCAAAATATTCAAAAAGAAATTGAATCTGATGTTTTTCTTTCTTTCATGACTTCAAGTCTTGAAGAAAAATTATTTTCTCAAAAACAAGATTCTATTTCTGGCATTTCTTCTGATTCTCAAGAAAACAAAAAGGAATTTCTAAAATCTGAAATCTTTTCTCAAAATTTTTCTGACTCCGAAGTAAGTTCAGATTTATTGGTTGATCAGTTGGGTCTCTTAGGTAAAATTGCTTCTTCTGATTCAAATATTAAATCAAAAATTCTTGATGAATCTTTTACGCTCAATGATGATTATTATAAAACAAATCGTAAAAGAAGAAGGTCAAAGAAGTCAAAGAAGTCAAAGAAGAAAGATACTGATATTTCTGAAAATTCTAATTCTTCTGATTCAATTCTTTCAGATAGGACTTTGAGCACACCTTCAAAGCAGATATGGAGGGTGAAGCGGACATCGGATGAATTTCAGACTGATGAGGATAGATATGTAGACAAACATTATAAAAGTGATTCATTTGCTTCTTGTAATAAAATTTCAAAATACTCAATAAAGCAAATGATTCAAATTTCCAAAAATGTCTCATATTATTCTTCTGATTCTAGTTCAGATGATTATGCTTTTTCTTCTGCTAATTCTTATGTTCATTTGTCTGATCATATTTCTTGTGCTTCTCGTGCCAAATCTTACAAGTTTCTTCCCACAAGAACTGTAACTAACTTTCATGGACCCAAATACAAGCGGGTACCAAAATCACAGATTAATTCTAAGTTGCAGGCATCTAATGTCAAGGGGGAGTAAGAGAAAGTTGGCTTCTGAGTAATTCAGCTCAGAACCCGTACTTCAAAGGTCTTTGACTTCTAGAAAAATCAGTCTAGGACTCGTTCTTCAAAGAATTTAGCTTCTGAGTAATGAGAAACTGTGAGTGCATCTCTTTAATTCCGCTGCATTTATCTCTGTCTATGATGTTATTCCAGTTTTCTCATGTTTTTTCAAGAATCTGAGCTAGTTTTCATAACTCTTGAATTTGTTCAACCTAAATCTTTCTTTTGAGAAATAAATTCTTTATATATTATGTGGAAAAAGGTATTATTGAATTATATTTTGTTTCAACTGAATATAAACTTGCCGAATTTTTTTTTCAAATTTTTTTTCAAAACTCGGCATGTTGATTTTAAAAGTTTAAATCTTTACAAATTTTATTCTTTAAAGTAAAAGTTTTATAGTTTTTCTTTCTATTGAATAAAATGTGTGTCTAGGATAAATTTTCAAGTTGCTTTGTTTATATTGAAGTTTTAATATATTCATCTTTCAAGTCTTACTAAAATCGAAAGGTCAGCAACATGTTTGTAGCTTTTGTATTCTGTTTTAAAGGTATGTGATTCGGAATATTTATAGTTTACAATGCTTGTAAATCCTAAAAAGTCGGAATTATGGATCGTAATGAAAATATGGGCTAAGCACTTGGATGTAAAACTGAGTGATTGAGATGAAAATTTATATTTCTAAAATACATAAATCTCTAAGTTTAAAAGTTTGTACCTGTGACCTTTCTAGTTTGGGAAGTAAGTTCCGTGGGATGCTTGTCATCTGGTCCCCTAAGGTTAATTGGTCTGGGAGTGATCGAACCCAAATCCTTCTATAGAACCAGATCGAAAGTCATGTTCTACTGGTATGAATGGGTTTAGGATATGTCGATGTAGCCTTTCTGATCTGGGAAAGTAAGTTCCAAGGGGTGTTTGACACCTAGTCCCCTAAGGTCAACTGGTCTGGGAGCGGCTGACCCAAATCCTGCAATAGGGTCAGATAGAAAGTTATGTTTACGGCATGTTCTTTACTTAATAAACTTTTTGATTAAAAGATGCCAAAGTGCACAAGCTTAAAAGATGCCAAAGAGCACACTCATGTCAAGATGCCAATGAGCACACATCTCATGATACTTGGTGATATGTTTGAGTTGCAATAAACCTATAAATTTGTGAAAGTCTTAATTCTTGATGGCTTAGTGTGATTATTTGCAAAGTTCTCTATTATATTTTTAGAATTGCATTTTCTTGAAGCTAATCGAAGTTCGCATGCTAGCACACTAAATAGATTGATGAAAGATTTTGAAACTGAACATGTATTAACTTGATATGCAATGAAACTTGTATCTATATCCAACAACGTACACTTGATTTCATCTGATTGATAAATCTGTGATATTTTACTAAATATAATTTAATTTGTTTAGTGTTTAAAATTTTATATGTTTAGTTGTTTCAAAATACATATTCAGTATATTTTTCTTTCTACATTGATGTTTTCATTCTTGTGTTCTCATTTCTTTGTAAATGGGTTTGTACATTATTCAAAGGGGAGTGAATAAGGAGAATTTTTCTAAATGATCTTATCTGATTTCGAGGGGGAGTATCTGATTCTCTATATGAATGCTAACTTGAGTCAAAGAGATTATCAGGTAAAATTTCTGAGTTTAAGTCAGCTTTACGCCAACAGTTGGTAGCGCAAACCTCACTTTGTGCCACCTTCAGCTAACGCAACACTAACTTTGTGCCACCTTCGTGTCGCGCAAATCCTTCCTCTTTCTTCTTTACTCTGATTTTCCAGATCTTAAGCTGTCTCGTCTCCAACATTTGCATGACCAAGTTGATCCAGATCATCAAGGTCATGAGGGGGAGAAGTTAAGGAGATGATAAAGAGAAAAAGAGTTCAAAAGTTTATCTGCTGATCAAGATTCGCTCAAGATTCTATTTCTTCAACTATACTTGTTTATTTGTTGTTCAAGCTCCGATCACCACAGCTTCTTTAAGATCATTTAAAAGAGGTGTGTCGTCTAGAGCACAAGCTGATGAACTGATTGTTATTTCAAGCTTATTACAAACTGGTCCAGTCTTGTCAAGGCAGCAAAGACAACAGAGCTTAAAGGATGATGAGAAGAAATTTTTTTTTTAAGTCAAGAAGCTGTTTTGCTAAGTCGCCTAGATGGTCTGTGTTGATTTAGAAGATGTATTTTGAAGACCAAAGCGCCAATGATTACTAAGGGAGAGATTGTTAAGTCTGATTTTATAGTAATCATTGTATTTATAGGCTTGGTCTTATACTGTGTTTAGATAGCATATTTGTATTGTATAAGCCAAGGGTATTTAAGTCCCTTGTGGCTTTGGTTGTTGTAAGACTCTCACGCAAATTCCTGAATCAAGAACTCTTTCTCACACACACACTCTCTCTACTTTCTCTCTCTAAGATTTAGAGATTCTTGGATTAACACATAAGGTTAGAAAAATTCTTACAGTATTTTGGATTTGTTGAGCCAAATATGATGTCATCCACATATATCTGAATTAAAATGATATCAACTTTTTCCTTTTTGATAAACAAAGTAGTATCTATCTTACTTTTCGAGAAGCCCGACTTGACTAAAAATTTGGATAACACTTCATACCAGGCTCGAGGGGCTTGCTTCAGATCGTAAAGAGATTTGTCCAGAATGTATACGTGATTCGGTTTCTCTGGATTGACAAAGCCTTCAGGCTGAGAGACATAAACTTCCCCCTTTAAAATGCCGTTGAGAAAGGCAGTCTTCACGTCCATTTGGTAGACGGTGAAGTTCTTGTGAGCGGCATATGCAAGAAACATCCATATAGCTTCGATACGCGCCACTGGAGCATATGTCTCGTCATAGTCAATACCTTCCTCTTGCCTATATCCTTTAGCCACTAGTCTTGCTTTGTTTTTTATAACATGCCATCTTCGTCTTTCTTGTTTTTGAACACCCATTTTGTGCCAATTATAGTCTTTGCTTTAGGCTTAAGCACAAGTCTCCAGACTTTGAGTGCTTCAAACTGATTCATCTCTTCTTGCATCGCAGTTACCCAATCTGAGTCAGCTAGAGCTTCAGATACGCGTGTTGGCTCTACCTTGCTCAGGAATGAGTCATGCATACATTGATTAAGTGTAGCAGACCTAGTTTGCACTGGTTTAGATGGATCTCCTATGATCTGATGTATCGGGTGCTCTTTGGTCCACCTATGTTCATGAGGGAGTGGATTTGATGTAGATTGATCATGATTTTCATCTAAAAATCCACTATCTTCTTCTTGTTCAGGGAGGGGTTCAGTTGAAATATTTTGTGCAGAAGTTTCAGTTGGTATAACATTATCTGGTTGTTGATTAGTCATTATAGTGTAACCAACTGACTCAGCAACTTCTAGCTCTTCATGAATGTTCACAACTTCAACTGTTGGAGTAGGCGTTTGAATTGGAATCTCTTGCTGAACCGGGGAATTGGATTCAGTAGATATATCTGAAGTGGTTGGTTGATTTCTTCGTGAATCTTCTAATTTGTCAACCATAACAGGTTTAGTCACTTTAGTTCCAAGAAATTCATCATAAACAATTCAAACAATAAATCTAAATCAGATAAATGAGAATTAGACGATGACGCTTCATCTGATTTCTTAGCAGTAGGCACAGGTTCTGGACCGATCTGCCCAGAAGCTAGTACACCAGTAATAACGGGTTCTGAACTGTCTTGAACAGAAGCCATCTCCTTATCAAATGTAACGTTTACGCTCTCTACTACGATCTTAGACTTTTTCAGGTAGACTCTGTATGCTGTAAACGTTTGAGAGTAGCCGATAAAGATGCCTTCATCTGCCTTTGGACTGAACTTGTTTAAGTTCTCCTTGTCATTTAGTACAAAGCACCTGCATCCAAAAATATGGAAATGTTTAATGTTAGGTGTACGATTATTTATTAAAGCATATGGCGTTTTACCAAACCGGCGGTGGATTATAGATCGATTCTGGGTGTAGCAGGCAGTCGAGACAACTTCTGCCCATAGAAACAGAGGTAGATCCGATTGACTTAGCATAGTTCGAGCGACCTCGACTAGCGTTCTGTTACATCTCTCTACGACTACGTTCTGTTTAGCGTTCTGGCAGCAGAAAACTGATGTGTTATCCCAACCGATTTGAGATAATCTTCTACAGTTATGTTCTTGAATTCTGTGCCATTATCTGTACGAAGAAGCTTGACTGTATTTTGCAGATTCACTTGAGTAGTTTTTAGAAAATAGATGATGACTTCGGGCATCTCATCTTTTGATCTCAGAAATTTGACTCAAGTGTACCGCGAGTAATCGTCCACAATCACTAAAACGTACTTCTTGTCGTTTATGCTTTCAGTACGCAATGGACCACAAAGATCCATATGCAGTAACTCTAAGGATGAACTTGTACTCGGCTCAGGCTTCGGCTTATGCGCGGCTCTCTTCATCTTCCCTTCTCACACGCTGCGCACAGATGTTCTTTAACGTATTTGAGCTCTAGAAGTCCTTTAACTAGATTTCTCGTGACCAGTTTATTGATATAACGAAAATTCAGGTGAGAAAGCCTTCGATGCCATAACCAGCTTTGTTGCAGCGAGGCTTTTGACAGTAGACACACCTCATTGTCAGTCTTGACTTTTGAAAGATTGATCGTGTAGAGGTTTGACTTTCTAGTCCCGACCAAAAGTTCTTTACCATCTTCAGTACGCACAGAACACCTCTTGGCCTTGAAATTAACCTCTAAATCTTTGTCACAGAACTGTCCAATGCTGAATAGGTTATGTCCTAGATCTTCAACATAACTCACCTTCGTAATCGTTACGTTATCTTGAATCACGTCACCATAACCCAGAATTGGTGAAAACTGATCATTCCCGAATCGAATTGTTCCGCAATATTTCTCTGTATAATTAGATAATAAATCTTTCTGCACGGTCATATGCTTGGAGCAACCAGAATCCAAGTACCACATATGATGGGTCTGCACAGGAGAAATCACGAAACAATAGGTTTATGTACCCATTTATAGATGGGTCCTACAGTGTTAGCGCAAGATTTTGGCATCCATTTGTATATGGACCCTTTGATCTTTTGAAAAATATTTGAAGCATGAGAATGATAAGAATATACATGATATGTACCAAACCAAACATCAGAATCTTGTCGAGAAGCAAAATCATTTCGACGATAATTAGAAAACTTTCTAGCATACGGAGATAATTGGAATAATTTCTTTATTGAATATTTCTTTTAAGAAGTTACAAGTTTTTGTTTATTGAAAGCAACATTCTTAACTACATCAGTGTTACTAGTAGTTACTCTATTACAATCAAGATCAAAATATGATTTCGCAATCTCGTCAATCTTCTTCTTTGGTTGCCATTCTGATCTAACTCCAGATTTTCTCTTATTCACATCTGAAACATTTGAAACTTTAGAGTTAGAACTGTAAGATTTGAAAGATTGCTTGTTCTTTGGTTTACCAGTGGTTGTCTGTTTTTGTGAATGTCGAGTTCTCTTCTTCTTACCTTTGGCATTCTTGGTATTCACAGAAAATGATACATCAACTTTCGTTGATGTTTCACCCTTTTCATACACACTGGGTAGACCAAAAGAATTAATAACAAATTTTGAATGATCAGGAAGTTTTGCATTGAAATCAACTTGATCAACACAATCATCTAAACAACCTTCAGAGTTTAATAAATTAAACTCTCCATCAAGTAGATCATTAAAATCATCAGGTTTTGAAGCTTTGGAGGTTTTAGAAAAATTAGAATTTAGAAGCACAGTAGAAAACATAGTTTGTTCTAGATTAATCAAAATCCTTTCTTCTATCAGAGTGTTCTCGAGTTCAGAAATTTTACTTTCTAACACGAGAGGAGGTACATAAATTTTACCCTCAATAGGCTTAGCCTCCAACTCCTTTGAAGAATAGCTTTCAAAATAATCATTAGAAAGAAATTTTGATTTATCAGAACTATAACTATAATTCAACTTCTCATAACGAAATGGAAGTTGCATTTTAGTTGTGTTCTTTCTTTTCTGTCTTTCCTTAGCTTCATCCTCTTCAGACAGTTTAGTCCACTTAACTTTGAGTTCTGGGTATTGTGATGCCAGTTTTAAAAATCCAAAATCATAAAGCGCAGTCACTTTAGAAATACCCTTTTTGAGGTAGTGTGGGTTCTCGTAACCAAGACCCCAACACTCACTACTCTTTTTAGGTTTGTTCAGATGAATAGTTTATTCAGTTTGACCTAAAGTGTAGAGTTTTTCTTCCAAAACATTCACTTTATCGGTTAAAGACTTGTTATCTTTCTTTAAAGAATAATACTTTTTCTCAACCTCTTTACTTCAAACTCACACATTCTGAATATGGAAGTAGTTTCAGATAATTCATTGTGAATTATAGTCTTTTCGTTCGCGCTGGTATCAATGTTTTTATGCAAAGCCTCAATCAATACATTCTTCTCAGCAATATCCTTGTTGAGTTTCAGTATTGATTGGTTTTTCTCTTTATTGATACCTTTCTCACGCTTAAGTTTAGACTTTAATTCCTGGAGTTTAACTATCATGACTTGCATTTCTTTGAGAAAATCTGATTCAGACATATCACATACCTCTTCGTTTTCTTCACCATCATAATCAGGTTCAGCTTCAGGCTCTTCTTTACCCATGAAGAACAAGTGAGCTTTCTCTTCTTCTTCATCAGAATGATCGAGCCAATATTCATCTTCAACCATAAGAGCCTTTCCAGCCTCCTGCTGCTTGGCCAAGAGCATCTTATTTTTGTAGTAGTCGGAATTTCGGACCTTAGGCTTTCGAAAATCCTTAGCAAAGTGTCCGAGCTTTCCGCAGTTATAACACTTTGTTGGTTCTGGCTCTTTCTTCTCTTCAGATCTATATCTTTTCTCCTCAGGCTTCTTTTCTTCGAATCTCTTCCCTTCAATCCTTTCTTTATGTTCGTAGTTCCTTGAATCCGACAAGTATCTCTGACTGTTCGAACCAGGCTTCTTGTAAAATTTCCTTTGAAAGGCTTTTGTCAGTAATAGCATATCCTGCTTCAGATTCTCATAATCATCAGAATCAGAATTTTCTTCACTATCCACCTCCTCGGATTCATAAACTACTACTTTCTTCTTCTTCTTTAAATTCACTGATTTCTTCTTCACCACTAGAGCAACTGGATCAACAACCACTCTTGCAACCTTCTTCTTTTCATCTTTGATCTCCTCCACCTCTTCTTCGTTTTGTCTAAGAGTCTCATATACTTCGTGAAATGGAATCTCATTCAGATTCTTCATCTGCTTCATCTGCCTAGTGAATCTCTTCCACTCTGGCTGCAGTATGCTCAGGAATTTTACGTTCAGCTCAATCTGAGATTTCCTAACTTTATTCTTACTGAGCTCATTCAGCAGAGTCACAAATCTATCGTATGTAGCCTCCAGAGATTCACCCTCCTTGGCCTTGAATTCCTCGTAGTTTTTGAGGCAGTTCGAGACTTTGAGCTGGTTGCCGATCTTGGATCCTAGCATCATCTTTTCTAGTTGATCCCACATATCCTTTCCCGTGGCATTGTAACTATTAATTTTGACATAGATCTAATTCGGAATCCCTTGTAGTATGAATGATCTAGCCAATCTATCAACTTTAACTCTTCTTCTCTACTCGTCGGTATATTCTTCCAAAGGTAGTAGGTATTCCCTGTTAACAATTTCTTCACCATTCTCTCCCTTAGTAGATAAGATCTTGGTGGGAGGTTTCATGACTCCTTCCTTGAGAGATAATCTGATATAATCCCCCAGATCATTATGATCAATGAAGTCCAGAAAGCGATCCTTCCACTGCTCGTACTCTCCTTTGAATAGTACCGGAGGTTTCACATCAGTTCCAATAGCGAGTGCTTCTCTTGAAGTCATTATGTTTCAAAAATGTACAATAAGAACTTGACAATGATCGTTAGTCCAAGTGAAATCAGAAATACATAAAAACTTAGAAAGAATTTTCAGAAATTAAATTTCCAAAAATCTACCAAGTATGGAATTCGCACACTACAGTGAAACACAAAGAATTCGCACACAAACAACCTACATAATTCACACACAAGACAAATAACCAAGAATTCGCACACACACTAACTTCAGAATTCGCATACAAAAACAATTTAGAATTCGCATGCAAAGAATTCGCACGCAGGTATATGCGAGTTCTAGGAATTCGCATACAACACTTATGCGAACTCTAGACTTAAGAAATTTTTTGAAAAACAAACTTTTCGTATAAACTTTTCGCAGAATTCTAGACTTGAATAAATTTTAAAACTTCTTATACGAATTCTGAGGAATTCGTATATCTCTCTGATGAGAATTCTAAGAATTCGTATGATACGATATGCGAGTTTTACACTTTTCGCACAGAAGACTTATGTGAATTCTTGCCTTGAACAATTTTCACAAAACTTTTTGTATTAATGGCTTATGCGAATTTTGACAATTCACATATAACCTTGTACGAATTCTGAGGTTTTCGCACTACACATATATGCGAATTCAATACATTTCGCATAACACACATATGCGAATTCTACACTTATGAGATTTTCAGACAACACAATTATGCGAAATCCTCTTAGATGCGAGTTCTTGGTGCGAGTTCTTCAAGGTTATGCGAGTTTTTGAGATCTCGATAGAAAATCACTCTGATTGGCTCAAAAACCCATGAAATCTTCGAATTTAGATCTGTAATTTCGACAATTTGCTCACCAACACCTCTAGAATGGATTACAATCACTGAATTTCAACAAGAATCACTCAAATGTACACATTGATCTAATACAGTGCTTTTCGAACTCGTGAACTTTCGAATGAATAAAATTCCAAAATTAATGAAAATTACAGTGCAAGATTCTAATACACCAACACAATATCGATCTAATACACTATACGAACATTATCTAATCAATTACAACTCCAAAAATTTGAAATTCGATCTAAACTCAAAACTCAGTGTCGAAAACCATATTTACAATTGATTTCAATTGAACTCTGCTCTGATACCAATTATTATGTCCTAATTTCAAGTTCTAATTCACAATTCAATTAACAACAAGATGAGAATCAATTAAGCAATTCACCTGTTTTCAATTCAAATCAATATTTCAATTACACAGTAAAGTTCTCTCTCTCTCTCTTAAAACTTTCTCTCTCTAGAATCTGTCTCGTGTACAATTCACTTCTAACTTGCAACTTTTAACTACTCTAGTCATATGTCTATTAAAAGAAAACACATGCTTACAAAACACTTAAAACAAAATACAAGACTTTGACTTTGACTTTATTACAAAGAGACTTTGACTTTGCTTTGAGAGTTGACTTGAGTTTTGACTTGATTGACTTTCAGTCTTTTGTCTTCATGATCTTGTATCCAACAATTATATGCTCTAACAGGTTCTTTGGGTTCGAAGGATCATCGTTTGGTTGTTCACTTGCAGACACATACTCTTGTATTTCCTTTGTTAAGTTCATAATTTTCCGCAAAGGTTGTAATCCAAAACCTCTGTCAACTATTTCATGTGCCTATCTCTTCTTCAACAATTCTAAGGTCCAAGCACTTTGTCTCTTATCAGGAACAACAATCCATGGGCTGACTGTTGCTTCAACATATAGTAGCAGCAAATAAAAAAAATCCCAGGTTTTCGTTGTTTCATTAATCCAAACATACTACATCAATATTCCCTTAATAGTAAATATTCGACAATGTATATATTTATTATTGTTGTTTGAAATTAGTAGTACTAAACATGTAGTATATGGACAAAAAATAAGAATTTAAGGCCATGACATGTAGGAAAAAATCACCAGATGGAACTTAGTATAGGTATGTAGTATGGATATGCACTAACAAAAAAACTAAATGTTAAGTTGTTGTCAGGTAAGTCAACGGGCCTGCATAGAAGCACATGGTATTGTTACGCTTCCATTTTGATTTGCTTGACTGTAGCTTTACATATAAATATCTACATCGATCAATATCTGGTATCATCTCCTCGTTTCGTATACGCGCAAGGAAATTGAAAATTGCAGCAAACCATTCTATATATCTACACCAATTAATATTTGCCATCAGGTTCACAAACAAAACCAAAAAGTTTATTTTGAAATAGAATCTGACATCATCTGATTGTTGTATTGTTCTCATAACATCCTACAACCTCATTTTCCTTTTAGAAAATTGTTTCCTCCAAGTTTTTAGGATGCCCGGTTCATTATTGTCCTCCTCAAATACAAGGAAATCTATACCTCCCATGGGCAGTCCAAGTAATTCATGAATTGAGTTTACTGAAATCGATATAATGCCTTGTTGAATTTTCAAACGTATCTTCTTCATATCTATGTTATCTACAACTTAGAATCCTAGTTTTGAAGGTATACCATTTAGTGTCATATCCAACAAAACTCCTAAACCCATCTCCCAAACTGATTCTTCAGTGAATCATTTAGGCTCGTTATTGCTTCATGTAATGCCCTTGGTGACGTTCTTGTCCGTAATGTATCCAACTTTAATTTACTTCCATCAGTAGATTCCCCATTCCTTTTACGTTCACCTACATTCTTAATTAATCTTTGTTTCCTTCACGGCTAACTTTTTTTTTTGGTTCTTTCTTCCCATGGATAGTATAACTTGTGTTGAATGATTCATCTAAACAAATGTTATAAGATGAAACATAAATTAGTTTCATGAATGCATTTTCATCATATTAGTGTGCACACAATAATCCATTTGTGTTCGTAGAATACTGTTATCATTATTCTTATACCTCTACAATAACATCAGTTTCATCTGACCATGCACAACATTTGCATTTTTACGTTATCTTATATAATATATTAACGTCTATGTGGAATATCAACTGTTGTTTTATATGTTTAGATGTGCTTATCCAACTATCAATCCGATGTTTTATGAATAATACCTTCCATGGATTCTGGACGCGCTAATGAAACTTTTATATCTTTGTATTGGCGCTTCTCTAGTTTCATCTTATCTATTCTCTCTTCCTTTTCATGTTCTCGATGTTGCTTGCTTCGAATACACATTGCGGGGGTTTTTCTCATGATCTTTAATACCCTTTTCAAAATCACCATCTGAATCTACATTTGTGATATATACTCTTATTATGTGTAGGTTTCTATATAAACATCTCATGAAGTTATCCCTAACTTAAACTTTAGATCATAGATGCAAAGCTCTCAAGAACACTTGTTTCACTCCCAAAACTCAAAACAAAGAAAACCCAAAAATAAATAAGAGTTATTGGTAAAAATGATTTAGACCCTAGATTCAAGTAATGGTAGCTAGATCGTACAATTAGCTACTAGGAACTTCAAACCACAAGCCAAGCCCTCGAGATCCTAAAGAAAATCGGCTAAATAGGTTTTTAGGAGAAAATCCTAAGGACCAAGTCAACAATGGAGGAAAAATGGTGGAGAAGATGTAGATCTCGAGCCTCCACCCACAAAACTCAAATCCCTAGCTTTTAAACTCATAAATGTTTCTTGAATCATCAATGTGGTGATAATATTGCACTAGGACTGATTTTAGAGGAGAGAGAGAGGAGATGAGTAGGTGAGAGTTGAAATGAGAAAAGTGGGAAAAAGAAGACAAAAATCGGATTTAAAAGTGTGCAAGTCATGCCACTTTCTTCCCCGATTTAGGGGCGTAAAGGGTGCCTTTCACGGGCATGAAGAAAAGTTGTCCAAAAATGAGTTTTCTTATCTTTTTAGTACCAAGCCTAACCACTTTAATGTATCAATTAAGGTTTATTCTAAAGTAAAAGATGCATTTAAAACCCAAAAATATACATACTAAAATCCGGGTGTTACAAGAGAGAGGAGTAATCATTTGTTAACCCATTAATTAGTGTTAACTTTGCAAACTCATTTGTGTCGTCCGTTTTTTTGATCAAATGTTATGGTTAATTTGTAGGTTATAAATTGATGAAAAAGCAAAGAAATTAAATGAAGGACAATTTTGGAACAAATTGCGATATATTTTTGAAAGATAAATTTGGTTATTTTTGGAATTAAATTCCTTTCTTTTATCCCTTAGATTATGTTTTAATTCCATTTATCCCTTAGATTCAGTTTTAATTCCATTTATCCCTTAGCTATGATCAATTTTGGAATTAAATTTATTTCTTTTCTGCATGAACTTTGGTTATTCCAATTTTTTTTAACGTAGTTCATAGGTGAAACCAGAAAATGAATGAGATAATTAAGGTAATTTTAACAAAATTAATGGGTGAAACAATGATTTTTGTTTAAAATTCATAATGTTGTTTCTTGTATAAACTTTGGTTGTTCCAAGTTTTTTACCAAAGACATAGGTGAAACCAGAAAGTGAATAAGGTAATTAAGTAAGTTTAAACAAAATTCATAAAACCAACAAGTTCAAGGGTGAAACCAAAAATTGAATGAGACAATTAAGGAAGTTTAAACAAAGTTCATAGGTGAAACCATAAGTTTATAATTGAAACAATGATTTTTGTTTGAAGTTCATACATGTTCTTTTTGTTGCAAAATTTAGTTTATGATCTGAGTATGGATTATTTGCAGAAAAAAAAGACTCAATGTTGAATATATCGAATGTTAGAATGATCAAAATAAATTATGGAAGGTGATAATTAAGTTAATGAGAACAATTATGGTAAGTGAATGAGATAGATTATGAAATGTACTAATTAATTAAATTAAATTATTAAGGAATGTAATATCAATATATAAAAAAGATGAAAATACCTCGGTTTGTGAAGTTAATACTACTTACATGGTTAACAAAAGAAGAAGCCTCTTTCTTGCACTCTCTCTCTCTCTATATATATATATATACATATATAGAAAGAGAGAGAAACAGAGAAGGGGATTTGCTATGAGCTTTTGCAGAGGTTCTTGGATTTGATTTGGTTGGATACTTGGATTTGATCGTGGGTTCGATTTTTGATTTTGTTGGGATTCATCGGCTGGAGAATATGAATCTGGCGGGAAAAGATGATTATGGTAGGGGATATAAAAAATATCGTACAATAAAATAGGAACAAGAGAAAAAAGGATTAAAAAGACCAAAATGTCCTCAAGTTAAACGGATTTATTTAACGGAAGTTAGTCAAAGGAATTAAAAGTGTAACAAAATGGCAACCACATGGACCAAAAGTGTAATTAGTTTAAAGGCGAAGAATCGTGTGAGAAGTTGAGTTAATGTGAGAAGTGAATCTGAACCGTTGATCACTTTTAATCAAATGCCCTCCCATGAATTGCGGCTTAGAAGAGTATTGATCCGGTGCATCACGGTGTATCTCATCCTAATCTCTATCCATTTCTTATCCGACAGTTGATAACCACTTCTCACGAAAACTTCAACTTCTCACCGAAACCCAACCCTTAGTTCAAAACAGATACGAGAGTTGATAGTGAGTGACAATCACATTGACCAAAAGGGTAATTTACTCTAAAATAAAAAAGAAGTAAGAGTAAAAGGGATAAAATACCAAAATACAGGAACTTTTTGAAGGTCTTGTTACATATATACAAATTACATAGGTGGTGATGAGATGAATTACTTGGATTCTGATAGAAATTAGAGATTTGGGCTATAGTTTTACGGTCATTGATGAATTTAAGACACAAACAATATAAAATTAGTTTTGGGGTCCTGTTCAAAATCACACATTTAACATGCTAAAGAACGGCCTTGCGAAAATGCCCCAACTTAAGTTAGATTTTTTTTAATGAGGTTAATTATATGGACCAACAAAACAGCAACCAGAATGACGAAATCCAAAACAAAATAGCAAGCAAGCAAGGTGATTAAAAGTATAATTATTTTAAAATAAAGGCAAGAGTTGATATTGGTTGGTAATCACAGGGACCAAAATTGTAACTTACTCTAATTAAAATATAAGAATGACATTAAGGGTACATACATACACTTCCGGAGTCGTGCTTGTTGATTTCCCGCTCCTTTTGTTGGCTTCACAAAAACACACAGAGCCTGCCTGCCTGCCTGCCTGCCTTCTTACAGAGATCCGCCATGGAAACTAAAAAATTTCTCCTTATAGTTGTTTTCTGCCTTCTTATCTCCTCATCCGATTCTTCACTTGAATACGAGTATTATCGAGGATCCTGCCCTCAGGCGGACCACATTATTAGTTCAACCCTACGCCGGATCTATGATCAAAATCCAGCAGTTGCTCCAGCAATTCTCCGCTTGGTTTTTCACGATTGTTTTGTACAGGTCATTTCCTCCTACTACTATTCTTAATCATCTCTTTGATGTATGTGTTTACTGCTTCTGATTTTCTGCCATACTGTTTCTCCGATCCTCTTTCTCGAGATTTGTTTCTGCATTTTTGGTTTCTGTTATAGAGGCCTCGTATCATTTTTCATCTGGATTGATGCTATATCATGTTATATCTAAATTCCAGTTTGCTGATTCTAATCATGTACTAGCATAAAACTGATCGAATGTGTAGTTTTAATAGTTGTTAATTGCACGCCGATCTAGGTTTTGATTCCCGTCCTATCTAATTAATTTTATACTAGTGGTTTCATTGAAACACGATTCAGGGATGTGACGCCTCGGTGCTTTTGGATGGCACTGACATAATGGGGAGTGAGAAAGACACTCCTCCAAATCAGTCTTTGAAGGGATTTGATCATGTTGACACCATCAAGGCCGAATTAGAAAGTGTATGCCCTGGTGTAGTTTCTTGTGCTGATCTTCTTGTCGTGGCTGCTCGTGACAGCATCATACTGGTAAACTACCTACGAGCCCCTCATAAACTATTTAATTGTTGAGTAGTAATATCTTAATGATCATTTATTTACAGGCTGGTGGACCATTTTATCCGGTTCTAACTGGTAGGAAAGATAGCAATCGCGCTTTCCCTGACATTTCATATGAGCTTCCTAGTCCCATGGATGATCTTCCCACAAACATTGCAAGATTCGCAACAAGGGGTTTTACCGCAAGAGAAACAGTTGGTCTCCTAGGTATCATGAATCATGCAATTATCTCAATTCTTCTTCATACATGTATGTTACTTTTTATTGCCATCATCATTGCGATTGCCAAAGGATTTTCCCCATGTCTTTGCAGGTGCCCACAGTACTGGAATGATTCACTGCAGGTTCTTTGAAAAGAGGCTTTATAAGTTTGGAGGCACTGATCAGCCAGACCCATCTATGGATGCCGATTTTGCAGAACTCTTACAATCTATATGCAACAACACTCACTCCCACTCCCACTCCCACTCCCCATCTCCATCGCCATCACTATCACCATCTTCGTCAAAGAGTCACCAAGAGCAGGCAATGAAGATGGACTACGAAGGAACTGGATCAGGGTTTGGCACTCTTTATTACCGCAGCCTGCTGCAGGGTAGGGGTATCCTGTTTGTAGATCAGCAGCTGACAGCTGGGGAAGAGACTGCAAGTTGGGTAAGACAATACGCATCAGATGTTTCCTTGTTTCGTAGAGATTTTGGCAAGGCAATGATGAAGCTTTCGAATACCAATGTGCTAACGGGAGCCAATGGGAATGTGAGACAAATCTGCAGAGAAGTGGATTCTTCTTTGTGGTAGGGTGCAGCCCCATGAGGTATCATTTGCTACTTTCCATTGCTTATAAAATCAGTTGTAGCAAGTAGTGTTTTGTTTGTTAGTTTAATAATGTGGTCCAGGAATAGCATTGTGGATAATAATGGTCATACTCATACTAACTCAAGGGATGTATCAGATGAAGCAATTAAAGAGATAACACAACAATGTTCGGTTACACTCTACTGATTTAAAAATTTTGTTAGGCTATTCTAGAGACGACCACTGTTAGCCGTTGATTCTCTTTTGTTTTGTCTATTACTGTTGTACGCCTCCATTTGCTAGTTATTGCTACAACCATTTGGGGGTGGTGGGGGAAGAGGGGATTGAACCTAGTGTATTGTTTTATACTTGCTGCTAATTTGTTTAGTAACTCTTAGGGGTTGTTTGTTTTTTTAAAAAAACCTCTTAATGGCTCTTAAGTCTGAATCGTTCAGACCTTTTTACACACCACCTCTTACTAATCATAACTAAAATAAGACTTCAGACTTTAGACCTCTTAAAAAACAAACGACACCTTAGTGTTGTATCTCTACCACTATGGTGACACTATGAGTCATCATCTCACCCACCATCATCCACAATTCACCCTGCTCAAACCCTTGATCCTTGCAAAGTTCTATACTGCTCATGGGCAGAGCTATTATCCTGAGGCAAAATGACAGCAATCGTTTTGGCACCTTTTGTATGGATCTTTTGCTTACTATCTTCAAATCTTATTCTATAGGCTTGGCTTCGCCTCAAAAACCTCTTCCACGACAACAACCATCTGTACCCAACACTTAAAAATGCTTTGTGATCAGCTTTTAAACGTCGATCAATAGGTTAGTGATCAAAGGCTGTTTCTCAACTATTGAACCCATGGTTATGGTTGTGACCAGTTCCCCAACTACATCCCTAATTTCCTCGACTAACTGCCCCACCTTCCTGGCCTCACTCGAACCAATGGGGACACTTTCAGACTTGGAATCGCAACCCTAACCACACTACCCATGTAGGAATTATATTTGTTTCGAAGACGTTTATCCCTATAAAAAAAATTACGCTTCTACTGCTAGCAAATACCACAATTTTTGGTTTTGGCTTTTCGAATCCAGACCCTTTTTATTATTATTATTATCTTATATAAAAAGATTCACTCTTTGTAAAAATGAGGAAGTAGAAGAAATAAAGATGTCTTTTTCATTCTAGGATTGTTTTGTAATAGCATCAAATAATAATTTTCTACAATCCCACAAACATGTATATCCAACTTTCAATGAGTTTAAGATATGATAATTGCCAAACTACATAAATCATTTGCTACAAACATACCTAGTAGCTATTATAGTAAACATAAAACCCTTCTGGATATTTGAGTTTCTATGCTTAATGTGACCCCATTATAGAAATACTTAACGTTCTTCCAAAATAGGCAAAACTTTATTTCTTACAAAAATACTAACCTTCTCGTTTTTTAGGGGAGTTCATATGTTGGAATCCAACATTTAGATGGAATGACCCGATCCAATCATCCATTGGATTGGATTTTGTCAACCGATTCAATTCAGTTTACATTAAACAACCAATCCAATTATGGCTGAGTAGGTTCAACAATTACTATTGATTATCTATTGGATCAATTGAATTCATCCAATATTTTAATCTAATTTTTTAACAAAGTAATCTATCATTTGAATGCATTATTCATGTATTTTCCTAATTTCCTTAAAACAATATTGTAAAATATTATTAATTATATATATCTATATCTATACTATTATATGAAAATGGTAAAACGGTTATTTTCAAGATTCAAGGTTATACAAATAATTGAACAAAAATGCAATGAAAAAATATCTATTATACACTATTATATGAAAATGGTAAAACCCTTATCATGCAAACACAAATAATCGTATATGAACAAAAATGTAATGAAAAAATACGTTTCTTTTTTTAATAATTATACCATTATAATCGTCTCGTCAATAACTTCAAAACGAGCCCAATATTGAATGTTTTTTAAATTTAACCGTACTATTAAATATCATGAATATACATATATACGAATTAATTTTTTTATATCCTTACGTTTTATTTTTTTTCATCTTAGCATATTAAAAATACATAATCGTAAATCAATTAAAACTAGTTCTATACAGATACATTTAACTTTCAAATATAATCTTTTTGCAAAATATCTTTGAAATACTTGGTGGTTCACATGTTGTAATAAGAGTTTTTCATTATGCAAAGGGATGTAATGTAAATCCAAAAATGAAAACTTAATGCATTTCTCCATTCAAAAAGTCAAATTATGTTTAACCAAAATAGAAATTACAATCATGCTTTCATATACAATCATCACTCAAAACTTCTCGATAAACCACATTTGATGTGTAGACTCCGTCTTGATCGAATTTTTTGGTAGACTTCACTAATACCTTTGTAGTGCCACGTGATATCCCTCTGGACAATGCCACAAAAAGTTGACCGTGCGAGAATACCGATTCTGGTAGATAAACACCTACCACCAGAATTGTTTGCCTGTGTGCTTTATTGATTGTCATAGCAAAACAAAGTCGAATGGGGCGTTTGGTATTAATAAACATCATAAACATCATAATTTTATTCCCATAGTAGATAGTGCAGGTTAAAACAAAAAAAAAATTATAAGATGGTACAACCAAGAGCAGTATAAATAAGGTGAACACCTTAGGGCTTTTGAACAAGAATGGCATTCTTCCACACACTTGTCTAAGGCCTACTCCTTTGATATACGCTTATGCAAATTTGTCTACATTACATCCACCCATAAACCAAACCACATCAAATGACCCAGTAAATCCCACTCAAAAGTAAAATCTTAGGGAGTGAGATGTACGCAAACCTAACCTCTATCCCAAAAGAGTAGAGCGGTTTGTTTTAGTGAAGAGTCCCAACTTGTGCAAGAGTGTGAAAAAACAATTAAAAAGAACAACTATTAGCATGAGGGGAGCAAAGCATGAGAAAAATAAGTAAAAATAAGTAATGGTAACGTACAATGAGAACATAGGAAAAGGCGAGGAAAGGAAAACCCACATAGAGCAAATAAGGCGAAAAACACACCCTAGCCTAAACTGCCTGCCCACTACCCCCCCCCCCCCCCCCCCCCCCCCCCAAATACAAGATGCCCTTAGAGAAACAAAGAAGCATTGGTGGAAGTATATTGATTTGGTTAAGACTTAAGAGTGTCTATAGCAAATAGAGATCACAAATAGAAATTTAAACACTATAATTCAAAACAATAAAAGGTACATAATGGGAGTATAAGTTGACAATCGAGATATTAAGTAAGATGAAAGGATTTGACCTACGTCTAATAGCCAAATTAATTTCAAAAAGGAAAATTTGATTTCGAAACCTAGTAAGAATATCGAGAAGATAAGCATGAAGGAGAGGAATCATACCAAATAGTTATAACGGTGAGGAAGCAGCGGCAGCGGGGAGGAAGCAGCAGAGCGACAAAGAAGAAATGGTAATTTCTGTAAATAGATTGAGCAAACAGACACAAAATCAATTAAAAATCGATTGTGACAATTGAAAATCAAATCAAAAAGGGCATTTTGCCAACTGTTATATCTACATAACATGTACAAACCATAAGATGTTATCACAAACATAATGATGGGAAAAACGCAGCACTAACGGTAAACAATAAATGCGGAATTAATCTTCGTTAGGCTAAACTTTCCCGACCCGAATGAACCTTTGAGGATGCAAACAAATAAGGTATTCTAAATGCAAGTATAATCAGCCCCAAAACAGAAAATACGCAACCAAATGAGACACCAAAATTTTAGCGTGGAAACCTCTCAAAACGAGAGTAAAACCACGGGACTACTAGAGTCGCTTGAAATCCACTACCACCAATATTAGAGCAATACAAAGTCTTCTCTAGATTATACTAGAGGCATACAAAACCATCATACAC
The DNA here is from genome assembly GCA_954870635.1 of Arctium minus. Lineage (NCBI taxonomy): Eukaryota > Viridiplantae > Streptophyta > Magnoliopsida > Asterales > Asteraceae > Arctium > Arctium minus. The sequence goes on along the minus strand of OX941080.1, from coordinate 66,194,242 downwards.
TTGGAAATAAACACATCAAGATGTATGGAACCAAACTAAAGCAAAGATGAAGAAATATCACCCAAATCTGCTGCTGTGCAGAACCTCAAAAAAACCTGACCTCCGTACCTCAAATCCACGATCCCACCGTCCAAAACGTTGGCCTAGATGCTGCGAAGCTGCTGACCAAAAATCACGGTGATCTGACCGTTCAATCTCCGGGAACTGGAGGTTTTCTGCTGCTGGGTCTTCAAATACGAAAATGAAATGCTCTCTCTATTTTCTGTTTTCACTCACTGCTCTCTCTTTACTTTGCTGCTGATTCAAAAAGTGCACACACACTCACATAATACTGAAAATAGGCTGACCTAAATAAATATATATGTGGGCTTTTTCTTAAGGCTTTTCTTAATAAATATGGGTCTTCCTCATGGGCTAAAACCATAAGGAAACCCAACAAATCTCCCCCTTTTTGCCTATGAGGAAGAATTCACCATTCTGGCGATCGAGCAACATATCTTCAGCTTTTCACTTGCCAAAACCTTTGTCAACATATCGGAACCATTATCATCGGTATGAACTTTATCAAGTTCAAACATCTTGTCTTCAAGAGCATCTCTAATCCAATGATACCTCACATCGATATGCTTTGTTCTTTTATGAAACATAGAATTCTTAGCAAGGTGAATCGCACTTTGATTATCACAAAGAACCACGTAGCGTTGTTGCATAAAACCGAGCTCTTGCATGAATCGTTTCAGCCACAATAGTTCTTTACACGCTTCTGTTGCCGCCATATACTCAGCCTCAGTGGTAGACAAAGCAACACACTTTTGCAACCTTGATTGCCATGACACAGCTCCCCCTGCAAAGGTCATCAGATATCCAGAAGTGGATTTCATGTTGTCCTTATTTCCTGCCATATCAGAATCAGTGTACCCAACAAGCATTGGCTCCCCATTTCCAAAAGTTATACCCAATTTGGATGTACCACGTAGATATCTGAGAATCCACTTAACTGCTTCCCAATGCTTCTTACTTGGGTTCGACAGAAAACGACTAGCAACACCTACTGCATAGGCGCAATATCAGGTCGTGTGCATACCATCGCGTACATCAGACTCCCAACAGCTGATGCATACGGAATTCGATCCATCTCTTCAATCTCCTTCTTTGAAGAGGGACAATCTTTATCAGTTAGCTTAAAGTTGGTAGTTAGAGGTGAACTAACCACTTTAGCTTTATCCATGTTGAATCTGCAAAGCACCTTCTCGATGTATTGCTTCTGTGACATGTGCAACTTCTTGGAAACTCTATCTCGAGTAATCCGAATGCCAATAATCTGTTTTGCTGGCCCTAAGTCTTTCATAGCAAAAGACTTGCTTAATTCAAACTTCAGCTGGGTAATTCTTTCTGCATTCTTGCCAACAATCAACATGTCATCAACATATAGCAATAAAATAATGAAATCATCATCACCAAACCTTTGGAAGAAAACACAGTGATCTGAAGTAGTCTTCCGATAGCCTTGCTTACCCATGACTGACTCAAATTTCTTGTACCACTGTCTTGGTGCTTGCTTCAAACCATAAAGACTTTTCTGAAGTCTACACACATAGTCTTCTTTGCCCTTAACCTGAAAACCTTCAGGTTGCTCCATGTAGATTTCCTTATCCAAGTCACCGTGAAGGAAAGTTGTCTTCACATCCATCTGCTCAACCTCAAGATCAAGGCTAGCAGCTAAACCAAGAATCACCCGAATAGAACCCATCTTCACGACTGGAGAGAAAATCTCTTCAAAATCAATACCCTTTCTTTGACTGAACCCTTTGGCCACCAATCTAGCCTTGTACCTGGGCCGTGTGGTATGCTCTTCAGTCTTCACTTTATAAACCCATTTGTTCTTCAAAACTTTCTTGCCTTTAGGCAACTTCACTAACTCAAAGGTATTGTTCTCATGCAAGGAAGTCATCTCGTCTTGCATGGCTTCAACCCACTCTTTCTTGTGATCATCTTCCATGGCTTCTGCATAGCACTCGGGCTCTCCCCCATCAGTGAGTAAGACATACTCATCAGCAGAAAAACGGGTGGAAGGATGACGATCTCTCGTAGACCGCCTAAGTGGGACAAAGGTTGGAATATTCGGTACTGGTAGCTCAGGATGAAAGTCTTCATCTGTCTCTAAGTGCTCTGGAGCATCAACATCATCAGTACCATGTTGTTCATCATTCTGAACACCATCTCCATCAAGTGTATCAACATGATTAGGAGGAACCGGATCCAAATCAGTAAGATCATCATTATGTTGAGGACTCGTATCTTCCTTCCCAACATCTTTCAAAGTTTGATCTTCCATAAAAATAACATCTCGGCTTCGAACAAGTTTCTTCTGAACTGGATCATATAATCTGTAACCGAACTCATCTTGGCCATAACCAAGGAATACACATGGCTTAGTCTTCACATCAAGCTTTGATCTTTCATCTTTGGGAATGTGCACAAAAGCCTTGCATCCAAAGACCCGTAAGTGACGGTACGAAACATCTTTACCACTCCAAACCCTGTCAGGAACATCAAAAGACAAAGGAACACAAGGAGTTAGATTAATAACATGTACCGCCGTATTCAAAGCTTCTCCCCAAAAGGGTTTTGGTAATCCTGCATGTGACAACAAACATCTGACACGCTCGGCCAATGTTCTGTTCATCCGCTCTGCTAATCCATTCAATTGCGGTGTCTTGGGAGGACTCTTTTGATGTCGAATACCATGTTCTCTACAATAAGCATCAAATGGCCCTATGTATTCACCTCCATTATCTGTCCGAATACACTTAAGCTTCTTCCCAGTCTGTCTCTCAACCGAGGCATGAAATTGTTTAAACACATCAAATACTTGATCTTTAGATTTTAAGGTATATACCCATACCTTTCTCGAATGATCATCGATGAATGTGACAAAATAAGAGCAACCACCAAGTGTCCTAGTATTCATAGGACCACAAACATCGGAATGTACCAAATCAAGTATGTTCTCCTTCCTAGAAGGAGGATGGCCCTTAAACGAAACCCTGTTCTGCTTACCTGCCAGACAATGAGAACACTTCTTTAGATGAACATCATGCACATCAGTTAACACATTTTTCTTCGATAGTAGAGACATCCCCTTTTCACTCATGTGATCAAGCCTCTTATGCCACAACTCAGTCATATCAGTATTCACCACTGCATTGACCATGTCTTTGGAGATCTTTGGATGTGTCATGTATAACATTGAACATCTTTTACCTCTTGCCACAATCAAGGAACCACGAGTGAGTTTCCACATTCCGTCACCAAAAATGTTTTTGTAACCATCATCATCAAGTAAGCCCGTGGAGATCAAATTAAGTCTAATATCTGGAACATGTTTTACATTGTGTAAAACCAACTCCATTCCAGTGTCAAACTTCAAACAAACATCCCCGACGCCAACAACCTTTGATAACCCATTATTACCCATCTTGACGTTCCCAAAGTTACCTGGAGTGTAAGATGAATAAAAATCTCTCTGTGATGTTACATGACACGTAGCACCACTATCAACAACCCAACTCGAATCATCATGTGCAAGGTTGACCATATCATGATCACAACAAATAAAGAACTCTTCGGTAGTAGTGTTAACTTCGGCATTGTCATTACCACCATCATCTTTCTTTTGGTTGTTCTTTTGATTGTTGTAATTGGCCTTCTTGTTCTCCCTTTTCAACTGTCTGCAGAACCGTATTGTGTGCCCTTTTCTACCACAGTGATAGCACTCAAAATCACCAAACTTTCCTTTGGATTTACTGCGATGCTTCCCTTTGTTACTCGGACCTCTACTCTGACTTCTCCCCCTGTTTTCTGTGACCAAGACATCTGAGTGTGAAGAGGAAGCTTGTGACTTTCTTCTCGTCTCTTCATTTAGAATACTGCCTTTAGCCAATTCCATGGAAATAACACCATCGGGTGCGGAGTTGGACAATGATGTCCTAAAAGTCTCCCACGAGTCCGGTAAAGTACCAAGGATCCACAAACCTTGAATTTCATCTTCAAACTTGATACCCATTCCTGCAAGCTGATTAATAATTCCCTGAAATGTATTCAAGTGATCAGTGATAGGAGTTCCATCATGGTACTTAAGTTGGATCAACCTTTTAATCAAAAATAACTTATTATTCCCAGTCTTTCGAGCATATAACTGCTCAAGCTTGTTCCACAGAGTACGAGCATGAGTCTCCCCACTAATATGGTTCAAAACATTATCATCTACCCATTGCCGAATATATCCACAAACCTGTCTGTGCAAAATATTCCATTCATCATCTGTTTTATTTTCAGGTTTGTTGGTTGAAAATACAGGCAAATAAAAATCCTTCACATAAAGAAGGTCTTCCATCTTTCCTTTCCAAACATGATAATTTGAACCATTTAAACTTATCATCCTACTTGTATTTGCTTCCATCGTTCAAGCAAGTCAAACTCAAAACAATAACCAAATGCTCTGATACCAATCTGATGGAAAAAACGCAGCACTAACGGTAAACAATAAATGCGGAATTAATCTTCGTTAGGCTAAACTTTCCCGACCCGAATGAACCTTTGAGGATGCAAACAAATAAGGTATTCTAAATGCAAGTATAATCAGCCCCAAAACAGGAAATACGCAACCAAATGAGACACCGAAATTTTAGCGTGGAAACCTCTCAAAACGAGAGTAAAACCACGGGACTACTAGAGCCGCTTGAAATCCACTACCACCAATATTAGAGCAATACAAAGTCTTCTCTAGATTATACTAGAGGCATACAAAACCATCATACACTTGGAAATAAACACATCAAGATGTATGGAACCAAACTAAAGCAAAGATGAAGAAATATCACCCAAATCTGCTGTTGTGCAGAACCTCAGAAAAACCTGACCTCCGGACCTCAAATCCACGATCCCACCGTCCAAAACGTTGGCCTAGATGCTGCAAAGCTGCTGACCAAAAATCACGGTGATCTGACCGTTCAATCTCCGGGAACTGGAGGTTTTCTGCTGCTGGGTCTTCAAATACGAAAATGAAATGCTCTCTCTATTTTCTGTTTTCACTCACTGCTCTCTCTTTACTTTGCTGCTGATTCAAAAAGTGCACACACACTCACATAATACTGAAAATAGGCTGACCTAAATAAATATATATATGGGCTTTTTCTTAAGGCTTTTCTTAATAAATATGGGTCTTCCTCATGGGCTAAAACCATAAGGAAACCCAACACATAACTCATGCAAAACCCCATAAAAGTACAGATTCAATAACTTGCTAATTCAAAAATAGCCATAATAAACACTTCAGCTACAAAATAAGTTACACATAAAAACCAACATATCCACAAAAACCAAAAAAGAGTTTAAAATATGGTCCGAAGAGGAAAACACAAAAACCAAGTATTAGTCGTACCAAATCTGTGATTTGTGAAACTTCAATCAATAATCACAAATAACCCAGATCAAAAACAACTAAAAGGATTCATTAAAACTAAAAAAATCCATCAACTTTTGGTTACTTTAAATCAATAATCACAAAGAACCCAGATCAAAAAAACAAAAAAGATTCATTAAAACTAAAAAATCCATTAAATTAGAAGAAATCGATTTGGCACATGATCTGTTTTTGGGTTTAGAAGAAATCAAATCAAGATTTCTTGTGGGCATGTCCAGAAAACAGCATGTAAGAACCCACATCAAGATTTCTTTCAAGGATAACTCACAAATGTTCAACTAACTAAAGCATCAAATCAAGATTTCTTGTGGGCATGTCCAGAAACAGTAAGAACCCACTAACAAATGTACAACTAACTAATGCATCAAATCAATTTATGTTTTTGGGTTGATTTCTGTTTTTTGGGTTTGAAGCGACAATTTGTTTAATCGATTACCTAAATCGATTACCCAATCGTTTTACATTATTTCTTTGAAGCGACAATCTATGTAATCGATTACTTAATGAAGTGAAATGGAAACAAGTGTCAACATGAAGAAGGCAGGCTTGGATTGGAAGTAATACAATGAGGCATACATCACCCTGTTATAGCCTTTAGATGAGTGATATTAGTTCATGAAAAAATACCAACTGAAGTGGATATCCTATTTTCCAAAGTCGGAAAATATGCTTTAAAAAAGCATAATTATCATAAAAAAAATAAGCATATAAAAGAAGATAAAAGCATCCTGTTCAATCAACTCTATTATCGTAAAATAGTTAGCTCACACAATGGTTTTCAGTTTAGATGCCCCAAGAAGGAAGCCACTTTAGCAACACTATAATTTGTTTGCTTGATACACCCGTGTATTGATCGTGAAAATACACATAGTAAAGTCACACACACATATGAAGAAATGGACCCAAAAACAGAAATCGAACTGACCTAAAAACAGAAATCGACCCAAAATTGATTGAGAAGAATGAGGAAAAATCGGTGTATGATGGAAAAATCACAGATGATCAACAAAAATCACAGATGGTGGAAAACAAAAAATCAAAATCAGTGTTCTGATGGTGTATGGTGGAAAATCATCAGTGTTGGTTACGAGCAAAATCAAAATCAATATCAGTGTTCGGTGTATGGTGGAAAATCAAAAATCACAGATGGTGGAAGAAACAATCAGTGTTCGTTACGAGCAAAATCAAATCAAAAATACCTGCTAGCAAAATCAAAATCAAAATTTAAGAGAGAATCGAGAGGAGCGAGAGGACAGAGAGAATGTGTACCTGATGTGTGTTCACCGAGAGGATCGAGAGCAGCGAGAGGACAGAGAGAATCGATGGTGTAACAAACCTAAATCAAAATCAATTGAGAGTAAACATAAATCGATTGAGAGTAAATTCAAAATCAAAATCAAAATAAAAAACCGAACGTAAACAGAAACCGATTGAGAGTAAACAAAAATACCTGCTAGCAAAAATCAAAACCAAAAGCTAAGATACATCGATGGTGTATTGCAGCGAGAGGAGCGTTAGCAGCGAGAGGACAGAGAGAATCGATGGTGCATCTGCACATCCCAAACCTGCATATTTGATGCGTTATTCTTGGAAGTATGAAGCGTCGCCTTGGGAAGCAATAGAGAGTATGAAGCTTTGTCTTGGATAGAGAGCTGTGATTATGACTGAAACGGGTTGTAACAAGCAGAGAGTATGCATTAGTGTAGTTGTACATTAGCCTTTTAAAGTTGTAATTAAGAGATTTTAAGAGATTGTGCAGAAAACACTTGTACATTGTACATTAGGAGTTGTTTTTAAGAGATTTTGAAATCTGCTTTATAAGATAGTATAGATATATTAAAAACACGTTTCATTTTTATTATAAATTACACCGTTATTATTTTATCGTCAATATTTTCAAAATAAGCTTATTTTTGAATATTTCTTGATTTAGTAGTAATATAAAATAGAATAAATACATACCAATTTTACTATATATATCTATAGCATATTGATAAATATTTGTAACGGTTATTGTAGAAAAAACAGGTATACAAATCTAAACATGTCTATATTAGGTAATTTTTTAATTAGATTTATTCAAAGTTTATAACCAGTTACATTGTAAAGGTATACCACTAACATCATTATGTACAAAAAGAAAACAAAAATGAAATATGATTGAAATATGATTCATTTATTTTAATGGAAGATCTACCATTCTTCGGTCACACAATTCACCTTTATTAAGCACTAGAACTACTAATGTGCACCAAGCGACTCAGCCACCCAGCCACCATGTCTTCATAGACTAAGTATCGATAAGGACGAAGAATACAAACTTAACATGAAACATGGTTGCCATTTTGATTTCGAGATGTTTCACAAATGGGTACATACCTTTGTTAATTGTTTTTTAGATTTCACGATGATTCACGCCACATCGTGCGTGGGTACGTAACTAGTATAGAGATGAGAGAAAGAGAGTAAATTACGGATTTGGTCCCTCTGGTTTACACTTTCTACCACAGTGGTCCAAAAATCAAAATAAATACAAATATAAGACTCATGGTTTACATTTTCGCACTCATTGGATCCCACTCTCTAACAAAATCAAAAAGATAATGTTAACCCAGTTAAATTCAACGATATTTTAGTTTTTTTTACTTATTTTCTATTTTTTAATTGAAAAATCAAGAACATTTAATATAGCTATATATTATACGGACCAAGAATGTAAATATATATATACACACACACACAACCCACGTACAGGAACATCAGAACACATGGCACTCCAGCCAAACTCACTCGACAAGGACGACCTCCATTCCTCTCCTCTCTCTTAAAATCCAATGACCTCTTTTCTCCGCTAGCATCAGTCACCTTCTCCGATCTTGGTACACCATCTCCAATGGTTTGCAGCTCCCTCGTTATCTCCCTCCTATTTCTTCACATCTCTCTCTCTAAGTCTCTCTCTCTCTCTCTCTCTCGTTCTAATGTTCTTTTAGATTTCCATTTCTTATCTTTTCAGTTTCTTGAATTTAAGAACTGATTGAGAGAGATAGAGAGGTGTGGAAATGAAAGGTTTCATCCAAACAAAAGGGCTTCTATCCCTTCCTTCAAACCTACAAACAAGAGTTATTTTTTACATGTAACACCCTAAAAATAGATGAAAATTAAAACCTAAATTTCGGCAACATGATGTCTATAATAGTTGGAAACCACCCAAAAATGGGAATGTGATACCCTAGAAATATGGGTTAATTTAAACCTGAATACTTGTAGAATTGACATTCTAAAATCAAAGTGTGTCACCCTAAAATAGGGGAATAAAATATGGCGTATACAATCCCAAATGAAATGAAGAATATAAATCGACAACCTAATAATCTAACATAGTCTAAATTATATTATAGTCGGGTGTCGCTATTCTTCCAAAATGGTATACCACCCAAAACAATTTACGCCAGTCTATAATTCTTCAAAAAGCCACTCTCGACCACTTGGTCATCCACTCAATCCCGACGAGCCCTACCGCTAAGATGACCTGTCATACATGACAACCAAAGAAGCAAGTGTTAGGCTAACGCCCAGTGAGATCAAATAATTCAAATACGGTAATAATAAAACCATTTGGGAATTTGGAAGGTTGGATGTAGACGTGAGCTAAATCAAAACAAACAAGTAAAGCATTAGTGATCACACCATATTACAAACAAATATGAATCACCTTAGTGAGCTAAACTCCTCTAAGTCTATTGCTCGAAAACATCAAGTCAACCCCTCTAGGTCTATTCTTGAGAAGTTCCAAAACGGGAACTTACACACATTAGAATTACATCTTACTGCCCATGGGACGTTGCCCGACCGTATAGGTCCACACCTTACTTACCATGGTGACCTGATGCATATTCCGTGCTAAAGTGGTGAACTCAATGTCAAAATCAAGACATTAAGAACACCGTGCCTATGGATCCATTGCACTAAGATCAAAATAATACTTGAGCATGTATAATAAATCGACTTCAAGTTATATCCAACATCACATATAGTATTGGTACCTTGACTACCACTCATCTTGGTAGAAAATCTTCTAGTATCAAGACCCATTAATTATTTATCTCGAATCTTGTATATAATCATAAAACCATCATACACAACTTTGACTCAAAGAGTTGCATCTCTTCAAAACATTGCATTAGGATTAAAATCATCAAAATCACCAAATACAAGGAAATGGAAATAGATGCTTTGAGAGAAGCATCAAAAGTCATAAAAGCCATTTTAACTCCTTCTAAACATATATATCAAGAATAAACCCTAAAACCCCAAAATTAGTTTTGGGTCAAGATTTATTGAGTCAACATCCAATAATAGAGGAATGTATTTGTATAAGTTTGAAATGAAAAGATTAACTCATGTCTGAAGCTTAGGATTATGAGTAAACTCACCTTCTAAAGTTTGTATACAATCCCTAGATAATGATACTTGAGAGAAAGAGAGATGGAGTTGTACTTGGATCCTTAGTTACTTGGTTCTTTAACCACAACCAACCTAAATCAACCACAAAACCTCATTCAATGCTTTCCCCTTATGAGAAATTAATGAAGAGAGAAAAGTTCTTACCTTGCCTTCAAGGGGAAATCGGCCATCACAAAGAGGAAATGGAATAAATGAGCAAGAGATCGGTTTTGGAATATTTAAGAAAGAGTGGTTGAGAAATAAATGAGGTTGGGGCCGATTTCCCCTTTTTAAATACGCACAGTGGTCGGGCGCGTGCGGTGGCGCGGTTCGACTATCTTAAAGAGGCGCGCGGAGCACTGATGTCGTGAAAGGGCAGAGCCTCGCGTGGATAGGCGCGTGGGGTACTGTTGACATTTTTGTCTTTTTTTCGGCTACCTCGCTCAACATCAATTTAGGACCGAAAATCTAAGTAAAACCAAGAACTAAAACTACACTACGAGATATGTATAGGTTTAAGGGAATATTTTGCTTACCCAAAATTCGGGGTGTTACAATCCAACCCAACTTGGAGATGATATCGTCCTCGAAATCTTGGCTAGGTGAAGAGGTGCGGATACTTTCGCTTCATATCTTCTTCCGCCTCCCAAGTCACGTTGGCACCACGATGGTGCTTTCATTGAACTTTGACCAATGTGATTTCTTTGTAGCGAAGCTTTTCGTCTTCTTCTTCAAAATAGCGTCGGGTTCTTCGACACAATGATTCTCCTCATCCACCCTAATTTCAGAGAGAAGGATGATGCTCGCTTCTTTGGCTAGGCATTTTCGAAGGTAACCGATGTGGAATGTGTTGTGGATTCCATTCATTTCTGATGGTAACTCCAATTGGTACGCTTGAGGTCCCACGCGTTAGAGTACCATGAGTGGTCCAAGGAAACGGGGACTCAACTTCCCACGCTTTCCAAACTAGATTATCCCTTTCCAAGGGGACACCTTAAGCATCACACGATCTCCCACTTGGAACTCCATCGGCCGCCTCTTTTTTTCGGCATAGCTCTTTTGTCGATCTTGAGCCGCTCTCAAACGCTCGCGAATGCTTTTAACCTTGTCTGTCGTTTCTTGAACGATTTTGGGCTCGACAAACTGCTTCTCCCCCACTTCAATCCAACATATGGGTGTTCGGCACTTACGTCCATATAACGCTTCAAACGGCGCCATTCCAATACTCGAGTGGTAGCTATTGTTGTACGCGAACTCCACAAAAGGTAGGTGCGAGTCCCAACTACTACCCCCAAAGTCGGTTACATATGATCTCAACATATCTTCAAGTGTCTGAATCGTCCTCTCACTTTGACCGTCACTTTGGGGATGATAGGTTGTACTCAACTTCACACGTGTTCCCAATTCTTTTTGCAATCCATCCAAAAAATGTGATGTGAACCGACTATCACGATCCGAGACGATAGACAATAGTACACCGTGATGAGATATCACTTCATCAATGTACAACTTTTCTAACTTGTCCATAGGTAAAGTTTCCCGCATGGCCAAGAAGTGGGCACTTTTGGTCAAGTGATCCACTATCACCCAAACCGTGTCATGACCCCTTAAGGTCTTTGGCAAATTTTTCACGAAGTCCATAGTGATATGCTCCCATTTTCATTCTGGAATCTCCAAGGATTGTAAACTTCCATAAGGTCGTTGGTGCTCGACCTTTACTTGCAAATAAGTCACACACCACTCCACGTAGCGCGCCACATCAAGCTTCATGACTGGCCACCAATAATGCAAATTCAAATCTCGGTACATATTCGTGTTTCCCAGATGGATAAAATACTTTGACTTGTGGGCATCCTCGAGAAGAAGTTCTCGATTGGCCCAGATCTTGGGCACCTAAACTCGCCCATTCAATAGCTTTACTCCCTGGCTATCCTCTGTCAAGAGTAGATGTTGCTTTGACATAACTTCCTCCTTGAGGTTCTCCTATTGTAAGGCTTCGGATTGCGACGATTTTATTCGTTCGACAAGTGTTGACACGAACTCAATTTGTGAAAAAGGTGGCTCGAGAACTTCCTCGTAGTCCCTTCGACTCAAGGCATCGGCCACCACATTTGCCTTACCTGAATGGTAAAGCAACTTGCAGTCATAATCCTTTAGTAATTCCAACCACCTTCTTTGCCTAATATTCAGTTCCTTTTGATCGAATATGTGCTTCAAACTCTTGTGGTCCGTATAGCGAGTGCACTTCGTACCGTAGAGGTAGTGTCACCATAACTTCAAAGCAAACAACACCGCCACCAATTCCAAATCATGAGTGGGGTAGTTGATTTCATGAACTTTAAGTTGCCTTGACGCGGGCAATCACTTTACCCCCTTGCATTAAAACACACCCCAAACCCATCATCGAAGCATCATTATACACCACGAAGTCTTCCGATTCTTCAGGTAGAGATAAAATTGAAGCTTCACAAAGCTTCCTCTATAGGGTCTGAAATGCCTTCTCTTGACTCTTGGTCCACATGAACTTCACGTTCTTTCGGGTTAGGGTCGTCAACGATGAGGCTATCTTGGAAAAATCTTGAATGAATCTCCGGTAGTATCCCGCCAATCCTAGGAAACTTTGGATTTCCGACGGACTCTTGGGAGGTTCCCAGTTCATCATGCCCTCGATCTTTGAGGGGTCCACCTTTACTCCTTCCTTGGTGACTACATGTCCTAAAAACTGTACTTCTCGAAGCCAGAAGTCGCACTTTGAAAATTTAGCATATAAATTTTTTTGCTTTAGTACCTCTAGGACTTCTCAGAGGTGTTGTTCATGATCCGCCTCATTCTTGGAGTATACGAGAATATCGTCAATGAATACAATTACCGACTTGTCAAGGAATGGTCGGCACACTCGGTTCATCAAGTCCATGAATATCGCCGGTGCGTTGGTTAGGCCGAACGACATTACTAGGAACTCGTAATGGCTGTATCGCGTCCTAAACGCCGTCTTCTGAATGTTGTCCTTCTTCACCCTTACTTGATGATATCCCGAACGTAGATTGATCTTTGAGAAGCAACCCACTCCTTGAAGTTGGTCAAACAAGTCATCAATCCTTGGAAGTGGATACTTGTTCTTCACCGCCACCTTGTTCAATTCCCTATAGTCGATGCACATCTGCATCGTGTCTTCCTTCTTCTTAACAAACAAGACCGGAGCTCACCAAGGCGACGAGCTCGGTCTCATGAAACACTTCTCAAGAAGGTCTTGACTTGATTCATCATTTCTTGCATCTCAGAGGGAGCTAACCGATAAGGAGCTTAAGCAATCAAAGCCGCCCCCGGAACAAGGTCAATCTGGAACTCCACTTGGCGATTGGGTGGTAAGCCGGGAAAGTCATCCAGGAATACATTGGAAAACTCGTGCACCACCCTTACATCCTCAAGTTTTCTCTTTTCGAGTTTGGTATCAATCGCGTACGCCAAGAAAGATGAACATCCTTTTGATAAACACTTTCGTGCTTTAACCATAGATATAATCGCTACTTCGCCTTTCCATATTTCACCATAGATTACTACCGTCTCACCATCTGAAACGGGTAGTCGGATCAATTTCTTGGAACATACAACCACGACTTGGTTCTCCGCTAGCCAGTCCATTCCAACCACTACATCGAACCCGTCAATCAACATAGGCATCAAGTTGATGGAAAAATTCTTCCCTTCAATCTTAAGAGTGCAATTCCTCAAGACATCATGAATCACTACTTGACCACCATTCACTATTTCTACCACTATAGCATCTTCTAAACTACTAATGGGCATGGCAAGCTTTTGACAAAACACATCGGATATGAAAGAGAAGTTGGCACCCGAGTCAAATAATACACGCGTAGGTACGAAGTTTAGGAGAAACGTACTCGATACCACATCGGCGGATGCCTTGGCCTCATCTGTTGTCATCCGGAAAGCTCTACCGGGCGCTCGGGGAGGATCCACTTTCTTCCCACCGGCTCCTCCCATCTTCAGTTTTGGGCATTCCGCCCTAACATGTCCCGACTCTTTGCATTCAAAGCACATTTGTCCCTTGACAGGACAATCTCTAAAAGCATGACCGGGTTTCCCCCACTTGTAGCAAGTTCCGGGAATAAAGTTGCATGGGCCGTAATGCTTGTTTCGGCACTTGGAACACCACCTAGCATCACACCTGGGATCGACTCCATGTTGGTTGTTGTTGAAGGGTCTTGGTTTCGTTGAGGGCATAGAACTTCCCTCCCACTTTCTCTTCTCAACTTGATGGCTACCTTCCTTCTTTCCATGGTTGTAGGAGTCTTCCATAAGTTGGGCATCCTCAATCGCCTCACGAAGAGTGGAGGCATTTTACACTAGGACCATTGACATCATGTCCGATGGAAGGCCCTTGATGTAAGCCTTAATCTTCTCTTTTTCAGTTGGGACCAGATGTCCCACCAACCCCAATTTATCCATGAATTGTCAGTTGTACTCTTTCACCGACAAATTTCCTTTCTTCAAATTCCAGAAATCTTCTTCAATCCGGTCCATCGACCTCTCGTTGCAATACTCCTCCAACAATTTCTCCTTAAAAGTGGCCCAACTCAACTTGTCCAAAATAACGACCTCTACAGAAGTGGAGTAGACATTCCACCAAGTGAGGGTCGCCCCTCTCAACATTTGGGATCCAAATTTGAATTTTTGGTTCTCGCCGCACTCACTAGTCCGGAAAGCTTGTTCCATTTCCCGGATCTAGTTCATGCACAAAATCTGATCATCTACGCCTTTGAATTCGAGTGGTCGGCAACTGAGAAAACTCTTGAAGGAACAAGTCTTCCCTTCTAGTCTTGTGTCTAAAGTCACGAGACCTTCAGTGGGGATCTCATTTCCTGTACCCCCGGATCCCGCCACTACAACATTCTCGGCAACCGTCTCGTGCTTACGGTTGTTGGTGTCCCTATCTTCCAAGAGCTTTAGGAATAGTTCTTGTTGTTGTTCCATGGTCTTATTCATGGCCGAAATCATTCATTCCATCATTCCGGTTTCCGCTGTTACCTCTTCCATAATAGGTTCCGACGCTTCCATATTGTGTTGAGGTATGTTCTTGGTTCTTCCACCCAACACATCGTTTAAACGCGAATGCTCCTTCGCCACAGTCACCCGCGGTTGGCCGGCCGTGGATGTCGTTGCCTCATGGCCTTCCAGTCTATTCCGGGTATTCACCATCATCGTTTGCCATACAATCAAAAAAGGAGGTGAAAGTAGGTTACGAAAATAAAAACACAAGGAAACGTACAACTACATTCATTAATCATCATAACGACAGTAATCTAAGCATGCTTACGTACGGTATATTCATAATAGCAGTAGCTAATTGAAATTATGAACATACTACACATAAGGATTCTCGTTAGCACAGTCACAATTCTCAATTCGTGCAATTCCGTCGACTCTAAGACCATCCTATCACAAGAGTTCTACTCAATCTCACAACTCGTTTCTTAATCGTTCTCAACTTAAGTTTAGGCATCTTACAACCATACCTAGTTCACTTAAACTAGAGCTTTGATACCAACTTGTAACACCATAAAAGTAGATGAAAATTAAAACTTAAATTTCGGCAACATGGCGTCTATAATAGTTGGAAACCACCCAAAAATGGGAATGTGACACCCTAGAAATAGGGGTCAATTTAAACCTGAATACTTGCATAATTGACATTCTAAAATCAAAGTGTGTCACCCTAAAATAGATGAATAAAGTATGGCGTTTACATTCCCAAATGAAATGAAGAATATAAATCGACAACCTAATAATCTAACATAGTCTAAATTAGATTATAGTCGGTGTCACTATTCTTCCAAAATGGTATACCAACCAAAAGAATTTACGCCAGTCTATAATTCTTCAAAAAGTCACTCTTGACCACTTGGTCGTCCACTCAATCCCGACGAGCCCTGTAACTTAGATGACCTGTCATACATGACAACCAAAGAAGCAAGTGTTAGGCTAATGCCTAAAGGGATCAAATAATTTAAATACAGTAATAATAAAACCATTCGGGAATTTGGAAGGTTGGATGTAGCCGTGAGCTAAATCAAAACAAACAAGTAAACCATTAGTGATCACACCATATTACAAACAAATATCAATCACCTTAGTGAGCTCAACTCCTCTAAGCCTATTTCTCGAAAACATCAAGTCAACCCCTCTAGGTCTATTCTTGAGAAGTTCCAAAATGGGAACTTACGCACATTGGAATTACATCTTACTGCCCATGCGACGTTGCCCGACCGTATAGGTCCACACCTCACTAACCATGGTGACCTGATGCATATTTCGTGCTAAAGTGGTGAACTCAATGTCAAAATCAAGATATTAAGAACGTCGTGCCTATGAATCCATTGCACTAAGATCAAAACCAAAACTCAGTGAAATACACCAATACTTAAGTATGTATAATAAATTGACTTCAAGTTATATCCAACATCACATATAGTACTGGTACCTTGACTACCACTCATCTTGGTATAAAATCTTCTAGTATCAAGACCCATTAAATATTTATCTCGAATCTTGTATATAATCATAAAACCATCATACACAACTTTGACTCAAAGAGTTGCATATCTTCAAAACCTTGCACTAGGTTTAAAAATCATCAAAATCCCCAAATACAAGGAAATGGAAATAGATGCTTTGAGAGAAGCATCAAAATAAAACCCATTTTAACTCCTTCTAAACATATATATCAAGAATAAACCCTAAAACCCCAAAATTAGTTTTGGGTCAAGATTTATTGAGTCAACACCCAATAATAGAGGAATGTATTTGTATAAGTTTGAAATGAAAAGATTAACTCATGTATGAAGCTTAGGAGTATGAGTAAACCCACCTTATAAAGTTTGTATACAAACCCTAGATGATGATACTTGAGAGAAAGAGAGATGGAGTTGTATTTGGATCCTTAGTTACTTGGTTCTTTAACCACAACCAACCTAAATCAACCACAAAACCTCATTCAATGCTTCCTCTTATGAGAATTAATGAAGAGAGAAAAGTTCTTACCTTGCCTTCAAGGGGAAATCGCCTAACACAAAAGATGAAATGGAGTAAATAAGCAAGAGATCGGTTTTGGAGTATTTAAGAAGGAGTGGTTGAGAAATAAATGAGGTTGGAGACGATTTTCCCCTTTTTAAATTCACACAGTGGCCGCACACGTGTGGTGGCGCGGATCAACTCGTGCGGAGCACTGGAGCCGTGAAAGGGCAGAGCCTTTCGCGGATGATGGCGCAATATGATTCGCGTGGATAGGTGCGCGGGGCACTGTTGACATTTTTGTCTTCTTTTCGGCTACTTCGCTCAACATTAATTTAGGACCGAAACTCCAAGGAAAACTAAGAACTAAAACTACAATCCGAGCGATGTATAGATTTAAGGGAATATTTTGCTTACCCAAAATTCGAGGTGTTACATTACAAACCACCACAACTCTCTCTCCGAAAAATATTCAACCTCTCAAATCCCTTAAAACCCATATCCACCAATGGATTTTCTTTAAATATTGATGGGTCTAGAAAATTTCAAGGATTTGGTGTCACCGTTCCCAACTGTTGTGGTTATGGTGTAGTGAAGCCCCTAAGTTTATGGGTATTGAAGTTTTAACCCTAAAAAAGATTGTACCTCTAGGGTTGATGTTTTTCTGTATTCTTTTCAATTATATGGTCCTTAGGGATATCAAAGATGTTTTGGTGGTGACAACCAAGGGTTCAAGTGCTGAAATTATCTCCTTTTTGAAAATTTGGGTTAATTTGCCTATGGCGATTGAGTTTATGCTACTGTATACCAAATTTTCTAATGTTTTTTAAAAAAAAGGATCTTTTCGATACTGTAATCCTTCCATTCATCGTATTTTTAGGGTTCTTGGATTAGTTATGTATCCTCTTAGAAATTACTTTCCCCCAACAACACTTGCTGATAGGCTTTTTGAGTTATTGGGACCTCGATTTCTTGGGCCTCTTGCAATTATGAGGATTTGGAGTTTCAATTTGTTCTATTTTTTTTGGTAACCATGGGTTTTCGGCCAACTTACGAGCACCGAATAATCCTTGGGCAACCACGAATGGCTTGGAGTCATCGCAGGTGAAGCTCCATGGCTACAACTCCATGGCTACAAGGGCTTTGACAGCTTTTGGATTCGAACCCTGGGTAGATGATATTTCCCACTACATAGTTCGTTCTATGTTATGGTAGAGCTTCGGGGAAGTATGGTGGTTTCCGTTCTATTTTGGGGTTTGCTAATGAGTTGATAATGCCTGTTCTTGATTATATCTTGAATTAGTTCTTGCAACTGACTGAAATTTAGGGTAACTTGATTGAAATTTAGTGGTTTTAGACCACGAATTTGGTCCCTATGCATTTTCTACCCACTGTGGTCCCAAAATCAAATTACCCTAAGTTTCAATCAATTTCAAGAACTAATTCAAGATCTAATCATAAACAAGCATCATCACCGAATTAGCAAACCCCCAAAACACCGAAACCACCACACTTCCCTAAAGCTTAGCCATCACATAGAACAAACAGAAACTCCAAATCCTCACAATTACAAGAGGTCCAAGAAACTGGGGTCCCAAGAACTCCAGAAGCCTATCAACAAGTGTTGTTGGGTGAAAGTAATTGCTACAAGGATACAAAACTAACCCAAAAGCCACAAAAAATGCGATGAATGGAAGGATTACAGTATAGAAAAGAGCCTTTTTATAACACACTAGACAATTTGGTAGACGATAATATAAACTCAATTGACATAGGAAAATTAACCCAAGTTTTCAAAAAAAGGGATAATTTCAGCACTTGAACCCTTGGTTGTTACCACTAAGAGATATTTTGTATCCGTAAGGATTGTATAATTGAAAAGAATACAAAAAAACATTAACCGGAACAATCTTTTTTAGGGTCAAGAATTCAATACCCATAAACTTACGGGCTTCCGCTGCACCATAGCTACCATAGCCAGGAAGAGCGGGACCAAATCCTTGAAATTTTCTAGACCCATCAAGATTTAAAGAAAACCCATTTGTGGATATGGGTTTTAAGGGATTTGAGAGGTTGAATATTTGCCGCAAAGAAAGTTGTGGTGGTTTGTAAAGAAAAGCTCTTGTTTGTGGGCTTGAAGGAAGGGATAAATGCTCTTTTCTTTGGATGATACCTTACATTTCCATACCTCTCTATCTCTCTCTATCAGTTCTTAAATTCAAGAGATTGAAAAAAAAAATAAGAAAATGGAATTATAAAAGAACATTAGAGAGAGAGAGAGAGATGTGAATAAATAGGAGGGAACTACAAATCGCCGGAGATGGTGTACGAAGATCGGAGAAGGTGACTGCTGCAAATTAATAGAGAGGAAAGGAACAGAGATCGTCCTTGTCAAGAGAGTTTGGCCGGAGTGCCCTGTGATTTGATATTTGATGTTCTGGATTATGTATATATAGTTACATTCTTGGTCCCTCTAATATATATATATATATTAAATGTTCTTTATTTTCAAATAAAAAATATAAAATAAGTAAAAATACAAAACTACCCTCGAATTAACTGGGTTAACATAATCTTTTTGATTTCCTTAGATGGAGGGACTCAATGAGTGCGAAAATGTAGACCCGAAGTCCCATATTTGTATTTATTTTGATTTTGGAACCACTATGGGTAGAAAGTGTAAACCACAGGGACCAAATCCATAATTTACACACACACACACACACATATATATATATATATATGAATAGAAGTGAGTTCATACAAGAACGATATCTATTTAAGAAAATACGGGAACGACCGAGTACATACAAAATCATATATGATTCATGCCACTTTGCCTCGTGACTTATGTCGCGGGAAAAGTCACTCGCGTCCAGTTTTTGGGTCGTTAATGCTGAATCTTATATGATTTTGTACATGATTTGTTGTTTTCTTAAATAGTTAACATTCTCGTTTGAACCTTCCTCTATATGTATATGTGTGTGTGTGTGTGTGTGTGTATATATATAGAGAGAGAGACAGAGAGAGAGGAAGGATCATGCGAGAAGTTAAACATTTTATGAGAAGGCGAGAAGTGTGATATCATATATGATTACACGGCCTGTAGGTGTGTTTAATCATATATGATTAAATATCTATGTATTGCCAACATTACATGTGTTTAATCATCTATGATTAAACTTGTGTATCATATATGATTAAACACTTCTCGCCTTCTCGCAAAATGTTTAGCTTCTCGTTTGAACCTGCCCCTATATATATATATTGAGGACAAACCCGTAGACAATTTCAATATCGATAATCGTCCATCTATGGTCATTCTTTTGTTAACCAACAAATTAGTGTTAGCCAAATATTGGCCAATCAGATTTCTCCTTTATTTTACGTTGAAATCCACGCATCATCTCATATGTGGGGTAAAATTGGTATTTAATTTCAATATCCACCTATATATATTAAATCCTTAATTTTCTCATCCTTATTCATGGTAGTCATTTAATTCTATTTTTTTGTAAGTATCTTTTGTCAATGATTTATTTAAATTTTGAAGAAGATATTATATTAATCCGTGTTTGATTTTTTTTTTCGTTGAGAAAAAAGCACAAGACAACGGTCTGCGTTTGATTTTCGTTTCGCTGGGAAAAAGCACATGACACTTTTTTTTTCTTCAGAATGAGTGACAGTGATTTACTCGACGATGTAGAGAACGAGTCTGTGTTACAGTCTACGTTGGATAGATAAAATCTTTACCCCACATGGCACGATGATGATATTGTTCAAACTGGTAATACCCAATTGACCGACGACTTCGTTCTTCCACATGGGCTTGAGGACAAACCCGTAGACAATTTCAATATCGATAATCGTCCATCTTCTAGTTCTCTGTTACAAGTACCTATTTTCCAGTTTGATAGCGGTAAATGTGTATAGTATGTTTTTTTGTATAAACTTTTTGTTGTTAAGTCTTGAATGATCATATGTATGGTTTACTGTGTTGTCATGATAATTTTTGGAAGTGACGATTGTTATTTATTAATTGTTGTGTTCATATATGAACGTCGTTAATCCCTTTTTTTTAATTCAAGTATTAGATATATGGTTTATAGTATTTTGTGTGGTGTTGTGTTCTTGTTATCCATGAACAATTATACACAATTCACATAACTGTGCCATTATGCACATTTCACATAACTGTACCCTTATGATGCAAATAACCGTGGAATTGTCCATAATATAAAGAATTGTGCCATTATGCACAATGCAAAGAACTGTGCCATTATGCACAATGCGAATTTTCATAATAGCACATTGCATAATGCACATAACTGTGTCCATAATGCACATTACTGTGCCCTTATGCATAATACCAATGCACATTAATGTGCCAATATGCACAATGTACATAATTTGTGGAATTCTCCACAAATTAACTCAATGCCAATTTGGGGTTCCTATAATTTCATCTTCCGGTTATCTCTTCAGTTTCCTTCTTTAATCAAATACCTAACTTTACCAATTTATCCCTCTTCACCTATGCACAATTATAAATGTGCGTGTTTGTAATCAATTACTTTATTAAAAATGTTAAAAAATCTTTGTCCATTGATCTCAATAATAAACGGTTTAGATGCGTTAACATGGTTAACACTAATGAATTTGTCAACAAAAGACGAATACCTCTTAATGACTCTTAAGCCTGAATCATTCAGACCTTTTGACATTCAGACTCTTTGTTTTTTCCAGTTTTCATAACCTCTTAATGGCTCTTAAATACATCTGAAATAAGAAGTGGTGACATAACCTCTTAAAATCTCTTATCGTCGCCTCATTTCATATGATATCCTTTCTCTCAACATGCCTACACACGTTACAAAAACAAAAGTCTTATTGATTCAGATTTCAAACTTCAGCACCACCGCTTATTAATCAGAAGTAAAATAAGACTTCATACTTCAGACCTCTTAAAAAACAAACGCCACCTACATTAATCTCTGGACACCATCAATATTCTGAAATCTGACAACTTATGTCCAAAACATCTCTTGTCAAATTCTTCCTCTGCACATATCTCTAGAAGTCGAACAACAACTTTGTGTTGTTCTTTCGAAGGAATAACAACTTTCTGCTGCGACCTCAACTTTGCAATTTTGCCTGAGGATGATTAGAAGGTACAGGAACAAGAAGTGATCGACATTGGTTGTTGACTTGTTTCAATCTATGCAATCTGTTGCATTGTTTGAATCTATCCATAACTCAGATTCATTTTGAAATCCTTCCAAGAATTGACAACATCATCCATCTCATTCATAATTCTACACCAAATTTGGAAGAACTAGCAATTTGATTTTGAATCTGGTATTTTTGTCAATCTGATTGATGCATGAATCAATTGAAGAACCTCAAACTTCAATAAGAAAACACAAATTATAATAATTTTTTCTTTGCTGATTCGAAGTGATCCCACATGTTGGTTGTTAATATGTAGAAAACATTTTTCCATATCAATCGGTGTTCAAAGAAGAGCATACAACACTATTTCATATTTCCCACTCTCTTGCTCTGCAAATATCTCAGATGCACATGACCGTTGTCAAAGATTCAAAGTCTGCACATAACCAATCAAAAATTTTGACTGCACTCGATAGCAAGACAACAATCTGCAAGTGGTTTTATAACTCTGGGTGCATATGGACTGATTTCATTCTGCACAAATTCGAATGTAGCATCACTTTTCAAAATTTCGTATAGGCTGGCTGTCATAAATATCTTGAACCAATTTACTTTCAATTTCTGTGAGATGCATACTTTAATGGCTGTCATTAAGAATCTGTCCATATTAAATCTTTTGAGCCTACTAGTGCTGCACATTTCTAATCTTTTAGAATCTGTTAATCAACCGTACAAAATCAATACAGACAACAACAGTGTAGAAATCCTTTTCAACATGGACAGACAAAAATCAGAATAAGAACGACATGAATTCTGAACTGCCATTAATCAATCTCTAGACCAAACCCTTTAATCAAAGTCTGCAAATAATAGTGCGACACGTTTGATTATGTCGCGGTCATTCTCTGTTGCACCTACCAATTTTGAAACTTGAAGGTGAACAGAGAAACTATGCTCAGAGAGCACCTTCTTCATCTCTTTTGCCGGCTCTCCACACTTCTATACAAACTTGGACGCAATCTTCATCATCTAATCTACCATTGATCTGTTGCAATCGGCCACAAGGTCAGAGATTATGAGTGTAAATGCCAGAGCCTCTGATGTGCCAATATCATATCAGCACAGAACCTCTGTCTCTATTACTTAGAGCTTCTGATCTCCAATGCAGGTATGGTTTCTCTAAACTCGAAGGAATGTCAAAAAAAATTTCAAAGGAAAACCTATTTTGATTGAAACCACTTTGAACAAATTATTTAACTTTACATTCAAGTACTTAAATCCTCTTAGTGTATAGACCAGAGTCTTTGTTCTCAGAATAGAATCTCTGACTCTACTACCAGGGGCGGAGCCAAGAATTTTACTAAGGGGAGTCCACTACAAAACAAAGATGACGGATATCCGTCGGTAATCCGCCGTAAAAAGCCATCACTAGCGGATTTTCAATCACGCCAGAACGTCGTCGGTAATTGCGGCTTAGAAAGGAATTGATCTGGTGTATCTCGATGCATCTCATCATAATATGCATACAACTGTTGGTAACCATTTCTCTTGTTTCTAACTTTAACTCAACTTCCCTTGTTTGTGTGTGTATATATACATATATTAATGATTTTAAAGGTGCAAATTTTTTTTTGGATAGCAAGAATCAAGAGTTTTTGAAAAAATTCCAAATAAGATTTAGGATTTTAAATCATTTAGGTAATAAAGGTGTAATATGATGAATTGGAAGCTCAATAGTCGATATCTAAGAGGCTTTGTTTGAACAAAACCTCTTCTACTCTCATCAACACTTGTGTGTTTTTTATTCGATTGAATCAGAGTGTGGGTTATTTACTGTTATGTTACTCAATCTTATCCTCTTGATGATGTCACTGACGTGTGACATTAATCCCCTGTGTACTTTCCTGTTGAGAACTGTCATAATCGGTTCGCAATACGTCCTCTCAAACGCCTTTCCACTATCCCACTAAAGTACCCTAGTTCTGAGTATATAGATGAGTTCAAACGACTAAATTCATTTACGTGCTCAAGCGTTCCTCAATCTTTTATTTCCCAAAGATCTTCTCAATAGCTTTCTTGTGCTTAAAACCTGCTTCTTCAGTTGGCTCAAGCCGCATCGTATCTGAAGGTGCTGACACAGACAACATGTTGTACCTTCCGGTCAAGGTAAACAACTATGTCATAGACTTAAACGCCTAAAAATATGATGAACAATATCGTATTATCTGTGCCTTCCTAGACAACTCTTAGCTAAAACATGCATTAACCCTAGTTGACAAGGATGTTCCTCTAAACCTCGTACAACAATGGTGGTACACATTTTCCTATGATTCAGACGCTAGAGGAATTGTAGGTTTGATAGACGCATGGAATGACAGAAGAGGATCAATTAGGATCTCCCCTGCCATGTTCAATCGAATACTTCACCTATTCACCACCGATGATCTGGAAATTTCAAACTTCCAAGAATTTCCTACATCCAGCACCTTACTAAAATTCCTCCAGTTTATTGGGTACAATGAAGACCTCACCTAAGTGTGTAAGTTCAAATGATAGTGCCTTCCACCAATCTTTAACTTTCGTTTCAACGCCCTCAATCGGGAGCATGGATCAGGCCAATCAAAACATATAATAATCATGTATGGATTGTTCTTCAATAGAAACATTGATATGGCTCAACTGCTGACCAATGAGCTTCTCACTACTGTGGAACGCAAGAACAGATTGATCTCCAAAGGCAATCCATTGAGATCTGTCATGTTCCCTAGGTTCATTGTTCTGTTCATCAGAAGAGTAATGACCAAGTTCAAGGTTGAAGCCACTGGATCAGGAACACATGTGTTCATCATGAATAGTTTCAAGCCTACCATAATGGCCAGAGGGTACCCAAAAGCAAGAGAGTACCAAGGTTCATGTTGTGCATCGTACCAGATAACTCCCATATCTTAGTCTCTTACTTAAGTTCTGCCCAACCTCTAGAATCATAAGTGGGTACCCGAGAGTATCTAGAATATGATCCTGGTGAGATAGAGGTATCTGAAAGTGAAAACAATGTTCACCAAGAGCAAGGTGAACCAGAGGGTGCCCCATGAGAGAAAATCAGAGAGAGCCTTGATGCTGGAGAAGAGAGTAGCTCTTCCAGCTCAAGAGAGAGGTAATATCATAGAGTTCCCCAAGACTTCTAACCCATTAGGAGTCGAGAGTGTGAGGATAGCAAAAGATGTCTTCCAAGGCACACATGTGTATATTAGGACTCCTTTCCCCACTCCCAGTGCTAACACATTATCAGTCCAGGATGGTCCAACATCCAAGACATTGAAACAGAGGTGCACGCCTCAAACCAGAACTAGCCTAACATATCATAGGTGTGTCTTCATGCCTTTGATGTGTACAAACCAGGGGAGGCCTCCCACTTGTACATGTTCTCTCAAAAGGACATGGACATTGAAGAGACAAGTACCTCCTCTCCCCGTACGAAACCTCCATCCACACATGATGATGCCTCTATGGCTCATAAACTAGAGGACCTAAACCCTAGACCAGAGGATACCATCAGGTTATCCCGTAGGGCCTGCCCAACTCAGGGGTAATGGCTTAACCTAGTTGCACAATGGTTAACCTGCCTTGACATCAGAGTAAATACCCACACTTACTACACTTCCTATGAATATGAGGATGAGGAAGTAATAGTAACAAGAATGCTTAGAGAAGACTCTCTTATTGGAGACCTTCAAGGACCGAGCAGAAATCCTTATGGGGAAAACATCAACACCCCTCCAAAGAAAGGTGCCTCTGAACTCGAGGTTAACTTGGATTCATGTGTTGAATCCAAGATTCCCCTCTCTGACTTTGTCACTAAATCAAAGTTCAAAGGATTCTGTGATGAAATCACTAAATCAAAGTTCAAAGGATTCTGGAATGATCTAAAACTTGTCATTGAAAGCCAGTCAGAGACCTCTACTTTAACCTCTGAACTTGTTGCATTAAAGGTTGAGCTCTCTGACTTAAAGAAGAATATTGAGGCCAACACCCAGAAATCCAACAACAATGCCTTAGTCTTTTATGATCAATTAAAAGAAATGAAGACAGAGCCTACCACTACTTCTTCTCATTTGGCCAAGTTTTCTGTACAACTGAAAGATCAGGCCAGAGCTATGCCAGAGATCACCCCTTCTGCTCCAACAACAATCTCCATCTCAGTGGAAGATTTCAAATCTTTCACTGAAGAACTCAAACACAATCTAGTAACAGCAAGACCTTCTACAACAAAGACACCCCAACCCTTAAAAGCTCTGATACCAACTGTTAAATCCCATATTTAGCAACAATTGAAGAAACTCCATATAACTTAGAGATAAGATAACTTGAAGAACAATTGTAAAGAAAATCTCATCTCATATTGGAGGGGAAATAGAGAGAACACGACACAAGGAATTAAACGACTCTCATTAGCTCACCTTGTGTGTGTATGTGTAAAATGTGTAATCTCTCTATTCCCACACTCACCATAAATGACCTAGACTCCTATTTAAAGGTTCCATTTACAATTAATAAGCCCAAAATACCAAACTCGTTATAAATCATTCATCTAATTAGAGGCTAATTAGATGTAATAGACGTTGTTCGAATCGGGAGCATTTTGGGCAAGAAAGGTCGAAGTTTAGAGTCAGAAGGGGTGTTGGGAGACAATGTCACACGACAGTAACATGGTCACAATCGCTGTGGCAAAGTCGCCGGGATTGAGGGACCTACGGTACACCGTGGGCTATAGTGCCCTGCAAGAGTGACATTAGTCACAATCGTCGGGCATAACCATGGGATATATGCGCCTATCGATACATCTGGGGCGAGAATAACCGCGAGAGTTCCCCTAACACAATCATGGGGCATAATCTTCGACGGGCCCAGGGTCTTAAATGCCCAAATTTTTCCTGCTTTCCTCTTTTCTACTACTTCACCCATTTCTCCCCCCCCCCCCCCTCTCTCTTTCTATCTAGACGCAGTTTTTGCATTATTCCATTAATGAGGAGCATTTAAGGCTTTAGTTCTTAAGTTTGGAAGTAATATTTCACCTAATAGATAGTGTTTGGAAGCTACACTCTAAGGGTTCATCACCTCACCATATTCTCCTTCAAAAGGATTTCTAGGGTTTCTAGGTTTTTACCAAAAACCTAAGTTGTGAGTTCATACATATCAAAACTACATTTTTGAATCTCTAATCATCTATTTATTTACATTTTCATTATTTGCAAGAGTTTGACCTAATATGAGTCTTTGGAGATTTTAGGGGTTTTTACCATTTTAGTGTATGATAAAGAGATTCTTGAATTAAGATGAGAAAAGTGATTTATTTGCATATTTGAGACTAAATACTTGATGGAATCAATTTGGTTTAATTTAGGGTTTTCATTAAATATGGTGGTTTTTTTTTGGAAATAAAGAATTTTGTGGTTACTTGGCAATAGATGTTCTAAAAGTTATGCAAGGCTTGGAAAACCTCTTTTGGCGATGGTTTATGCTGAAATAGAAATCACCATTTATTGATCTTTATATAGTTTCAAATGCGTAGATGTTGTTTCATGCATGGATATCATTTTATGGAAATTCCATTGTGTAATCTATATGTGTCATTATAGTGTAGTCACAAATGAAATTGTCAATAACCGTAGATTATTACTAATGGATCCTTAGGTATAGGAAACGACATATTTTGGGATGTTTTTCCTCCTTTTGTAAATAGTTGAGACATTGGGTCCTCAGAGGCAACTTGGTACGGTTATGTGGGACCAGATACTAGCCATGAACCGTAAATGTAATCCTAGTGAATGAGTATGACTAGGATCCTCGGGGGCCCTCCCCCACATTTATGTACGTGTCGGCATTGTTCGTGACCATGGGTCCTAGTATTGAGCTCACAACTCGGAAAGTATCTTACTTTTTGTTCCGCTATGATCCTTGGAAATCGGGTCTCCCTCGTCATTGCAAGATGCTTTTTGGACCTTAAGTTTCTTATGTGATTTCTTGGAGAATTAAACTATCTCATGTCATTGGGAACTATTTACTAACATTTTATACATCCTCCTTTTATCTATATAAAATGTTTGTTCTCACTAGGCGTAAAGGCAAACACTTGTTCTTAACTAGCTTGTATATCATGTTCCGTTAGCGGTGGGGCTTCCAAGATTTGATGGACGAGCGATTTGCGATAGTGGCAACTTTTGAAGATAGTCTTTTGGAAAGTTAGCGTATCAAAAGGAATAGATATTTTTGGGAGATTGAGTTGACAACCGTTATAATCTAGATATAAATGGGTTAGATTAGTATGTTGTCGACATTAATGTCCATTTATTGAAAATTTGTAAACGCTATTACTATTTCCCCTTTTTGTGTGATTTCCCTTATATTAAAGATGTTGTATTTTGCAATTATTTAGGTTTAAATTTACCCCTATTTTTAGAGTATTATCAGGTGGTATCATAGCGATAGTGCAAGTGAACTAGGTATGAATGTAAGATGCCTAGACATAAACTGAAATACTAAGCTATGATTTGCGAAATTTGGGTAGAACTTCTAAGATATGATGGTCTTAGAGTCGACGGAATTACGCTAATTGAGAATTTTGATAATAGTAACGAGAATTCTTAGGTATAATATGTTCATAATTTCACTTAGCTAATGCTATTATGAATGTGTTGTTATGTGAACATGTTTGACTTACTATTGTTATGATGATTGATGAATGTAGTAGTACGTTTCTATGTGTTTAATTCATATAGCCTATTTCTTACCTCCATTCTCGTGTGGTTGACAGTGAAACATGGTTAATACTCGAAGTAGACCTCAAACTCCTTCGGAAGGTAATGAGGCATCTGCAGCCACAACCACTCAACCGGAAGGGGTCGTGGCGACTGATATTCCACCTAGGCCACCTTTGTTGGGTGGACGACCCAAACACATGCTTAGGGTCAACATAGATTTTTCTAATCCTTTCATGGTAGAGGCGACCCCTCAAATTGAAATGATGGCTAGTATGATGCAAGCGATGAATTCGACCATGGATAAACAACAAGAATTCTTCATGAAGCTAGTGGAGGAATTCCAAAACCTCAAGAAAGGCAACATGTCGGTGAGAGAGTACAACCGACTATTCATGGAGAAGATTAGCTTGGTAGGGAATGTGGCCCCGACTGAAAAGGAAATAATCAAGGACTATCTTAAAGGTCTACCGGCGGACATGATGTC
The DNA here is from genome assembly GCA_954870635.1 of Arctium minus. Classification (NCBI taxonomy): domain Eukaryota; kingdom Viridiplantae; phylum Streptophyta; class Magnoliopsida; order Asterales; family Asteraceae; genus Arctium; species Arctium minus. Next base: position 66,164,868 of record OX941080.1, on the reverse strand, counting down.
AATGATCCATATGTCTAAAGCTTAAAAATGAGGCTTAAATCATGGAAGATGTCTACGCCCGGGGCAAAGAAGAGAGAGCGGTGGTAGTCGAGAAGAGGAGATGGGAGAACAATTTTAGACCTCTCAAGAAGTCACGACCATTTATTGGAGGATGGAGTTTTGATAACCGTTGGGAGTCAAGGTGGTGCCCGAAATGTTGAAGAAAACATCATGGCATTTGAAACGTTAGTCCAATCCCCTGCTCCAAATGTGGGAAGACTGGTCATCCCACAAAGGATTGCCCGGTGAGGAGAATCGTTTGCTTTTAATGCAAGACGTTGGGAAACGTCAAAAGGGATTGCATGAACATGAAGGAGAGTAATGTGTCGGGAAGAGAGAGAACCCTCCTAGAGTTCTGGGTCGGGCTTTTCAGATGATGACCGAGGAAGTGAGGGCATCAGCCGACGTTGTAACACCCTAAAATTTAAACAACAATAAATAGGGATTTTCTGAAAATGGATCAAATTAAAACTTCCAATTGTAGCTACAACTATAACCCACTTGGGGAAAGTTTGAGCAATGAACCAACAAAGAATGAGACATAAAGTAATAACCTAATTAATCTAGTTAATTGACGACTAGATTACACGGGGTGTCACTATATCTCCAAAAATCCTCTTCTCAAAAGTTTCCCAAAAACAGTCGCCCTGGATGCTCCTAACGTCACCGACTGACAACTCAAGCCAACCTAGATCCCCTACTAGATGTGCCTACCAACATAAAACACAAACACAAGTGCTAGTCTAGGAGCCTAGTGAGATCAAATATAAATACCCACAATAATAAAGTAAAAGGAAACTCATTTCATGATCTACAATTACCCGTCCGGTACTGGTAGCAAATTACGGTATATGACAGTTTCACATGGCGTTCCACACCTGAACATTTACACCAAATAACAACTTTGACTATGGGGGAGACCCGTTTCCATCTAGGCGACGAGAACACGTGAGTGGGGAAAACTATTGATGTTATTGAGACTACACCTCAGGTTCCGGGTTTAAGTGCACATACCACTTGGCATCACCTCAAACCACACATCTTTAGTGCTTAGTCCACCGAGTTACACCTCAAGGGTTTAGTGAACCTTAGTGCCTACTTAATCTAGACGAGGTCTGCCTCAAGGATGTCTAGACCCTTTAATGTCTACTCTCTAGCAGCTCAACTTTTGGCCTTCTCAATGTTAGTACACAATTTAATTTCCAAATCCTCATGCATAAGGAATTGGACTCATAATCCCCATATCTCTACTCACACTCAAAGGTGAGGCATTTACATTAATTCAAAACACATAATGAGATCATCATATGATAAACCAAGAATCCATAGTTTTGCAAATGGTTAGTTCATTAGTTCCATAAATCCATTTCACCATAGAATTGTATTTCATCAAATACAAATACACAAATCAGGCAAGTCATCAACTTATACATGAACACACAATTTAGGTCATCTACTACCCAAAGTCTATAATATCCCTTTCTAGGTCAAAACCCTTCTTATCATCCTAACTATTACATTTTAGGTTAAACATCCAAAATAGTATCACATATAGAAAATAAACATAAAAGTAATTCATTTATGGAAGAAAAATGAAAGTAAACTCACTTGTTTAGGTTTGTAAGTGAAAACCCTTAATGTAAAGACTTCTAGAGAGGTAAAGATGGAGACTTGAGCCAAAGTAGCCCTAGATCTTGAAGTAAAGGGTGATGGGACTTTAGATGAGCAATAAATCTTCTTGGATTACTTGGGATCGCATTCAATGAGGAGAGATTAGATGAGAGGCTGAAAAATCATTCTTGAGAGAGAGAAAGACGTATTTGAGAGTTGAATAAAATAAACCATCCTTCAAAAAATCAGATTTCAGCATTTAAGGGTCACTTCCCCCCCCCCCCCTCTGATGGTGACAATGACACACGAGAGTGCCTGGGCACTCTCGCCGGGCACTCTCGCTAAGAGTGTACTGCGACCTTGACCGCCAGGGTGACTATGACACGTGAGTATGCCTTGGGCATTCTCGCCGAGCATACTCACGTAACCTGTACCGAGAGTCCCAAGACCCCCGCGATTGTGACATCACGAAAATGCCAGCATTCTCGCCCAATTTGTGTAGAACCTCTATAATCCTAGATTCGACCTGAAATGACCCTACGAGCTCTTACCCAAAAATGGAAACCAACTCAATACCTTCCTTGCTACGAGGGATCAATGTATAAGTCCAAAAATAAAATTTATTAAGAGAAATGGCGATTCAAACGTAAAATGAAAAGGATGGAAACTTAAACAAAATTTGGGGTGTTACAATCCTCCCCTCATCGGAGAAAATTTCGTCCCCGAAACTTTTGTGTTACTTGAAAAGATGAGGGTAACGTCTCTTCATATCTTCCTCTGCCTCCCACGTCATGTTTGCACATCGATGGTGCTTCCATTGATCTTTTACCATGGTGATCTCTTTGTGACGGAGCCTCTTTATCTTTCGTTCTAGGATAGCATCGGGTTCCTCCAAGCATCGATTGTTGTCTACCTGGATTTACGATAGTGGGATAACGTTTTCCTCCTCCGCCATACACTTACGCAAGTAACAAACATGGAAGGTATTGTGAATTTCGTGCATCTCCGGTGGTAGCTCCAATTTGTAGGCTTGGAGTCCCACCCACTCAATGAAGGAGAAGGGTCCGAGGAATTAGGGACTAAGCTTCCCCCGCTTCCCGAGCCTAATGATCTCCTTCCAAGGTGATACCTTTAACATCACTCTTTCACCTACATTAAACTCTATTGGTCTCCTCTTCTAATCCACATAGATCTTCTAACAGTTTTGCGCCGCCTTCTAACGTTCTTGGATACCTTTTACTTTGTCGGCCATTTCTTCCATGATCTCTGGCCGGTAAATTGCTTCTCTCCCATCTCTAACCAACACACAGGTGTCCTACACTTCCTCCCATAAAGGGCTTCGATCGGTCCCATTCCAATGCTTGAATGATAACTGTTATTTTAAGCAAATTCCACTAAAGGAAGATGTGAGTCCCAATTTCCTCCAAAGTCGTTGATGCACGATCTCAACATGTCTTCTAATGTTTGGATCGTCCTTTCGCTTTGGACATCCATTTGGGAGTGGTATGCGGTACTCAACTTCACCTTAGTACCTAACTCTTTCGATATCCCATCCCAAAAATGTGACGTAAAATGGTTGTCGCAATCGGACACGATAGACAACGGTACCCCATGCCTTGAGACTACCTCGTCGATGTACAATTTGGCCAGCTTATCCATCGGTAGGGTCTCTCGCATGGCAAGGAAGTGTGCACTTTTGGTCAGGCGATCCACTACCACCCAGATGGTTTCATGATTTTTCAAGGTCTTCGGTAGTTTTGTCACAAAATCCATAGTGATGTGTTCCCATTTCCACTCCGGAATGGCGAGGGATTGCAAGCTACCATAGGGTCATTGGTGTTTGTCCTTCACTTGCAAGTAAGTGATGCATTTCTCTACATAGTCGGCCACATCCAGCTTCATTACTGGCCACCAGTAGTTCAACTTCAAATCGCGATACATCTTTGTGCTTCCGGGGTGAATAGAGTATTTTGACTTGTGTGTATCCGCCAACAGTAATTTCGACACCCTCCCATTTTGGGCACCTGTATTCTTCCTTGAAAGAGTTTCAAGCCCCTATTATCTTCAGTCAATTGTAGCATTGTTTTCTCATGGCTTCACCCTTGAGATTGGTCTCAAGTAATGCCTCGGCTTGTGAGACCTTGATCGTCTTAAGTACGCTCGAAATCACTTCAATTCTTGCGAATGTGGCTCAAACATTTCCACCATACTTTTTCTTTCTTAACTCATATGCCACCACATTAGCCTTTCCGGGATGGTATAATACCTCACAATCGCAGTCTTTAAGTAATTATAGCCAATTTCGCTGACGCATGTTCAACTCCTTTTGGTCGAAGACATACTTCAGTCTTTTATGGTCGGTGTAGAACATGCATCTCGTACCATACAAATAGTGTCACCACAGCTTCAATACGAACACCACTGCCACCAACTCGAGATCATGGGTTGGGTAATTCTTTTGGTGGTCTTTAAGTTGTCTTGATGCATAGGCAATCACCTTGCCTCGCTGCATCAAAACACAACCCAGCCTCATTTTAGATGCATCGTTGTACACTACAAAATCTTCTGTCCCCTCGGGTGGGGACAAAATTAGGGCTTCAGACATCTTTCTTTGTAGAGTCTTGAAAGCTCAATCTTGAGCATTGGTCCAAAGGAATTTTACGTTCTTCCTTGTTATTGACGCCAATGGAGAGGCGATCTTGGAGAAATATTGGATAAACCTTCGGTAATAACCGGCCAACACCAAGAAACTTTGAATCTCGGTTGAGCTCTTGGGCGGTTCCCAATTCATCATCGCCTCAATCTTTTATTGGTCTACTTTTACTCCTTCCCTAGTCACCACATGGCCTAGGAATTGGACTTCCTGTAACCAAAATTCACACTTGGAGAACTTGGCATAAAGTTGCTCCCTACTTAGTACCCTTAATACCTCTCTGAGGTGTTGCCCGTGCTCCTCCTCACTCTTTGCGTAGATCAAAATGTCATCGATGAAAATAATGATGAATTTGTCTAGGATAGGTCGACAGACTCAGTTCATTAGGTCCATAAATATTGTCGGTGTATTAGTCAAACCAAAGGGCATCCCTAGGAACTCGTAGTGTCATTACCGAGTCCTAAACGTCGTCTTTGAGACATCTTCTTCTCTTACATTTACTTGATGATACCCCAACCGAAGGTCAATCTTGGAAAATCATCCCGCCCCTTGCAATTGATCGAAGAGGTCGTTAATTTGGGGGGGGGGGGAGAGGTTACTTATTCTTCACCGCTACCTTATTTAGCTTGCGGTAATCGATACACATGCGTGTTGTGACTTCCTTCTTTCTTAACAAACAAAACCGTAGCTCCCCAGGGTGAAGAACTCGGTCTCACAAAACCCTTATCCAACAATTCTTGCAACTACTTCATCATTTCTTGCATCTTTGATAGCGCAAGGCGTTAGGCCCCCGAGCTATAGGTGTTGCTCCTGGGATCAAGTCAATTCAGAATTCTACTTGGCGGTCGGGTGGTGAACACGTGTAGGTCCTCGGGGAAAATGTTCTGGAGCTCTTGAATAACTCTCACTTCATCTATTTTCTTCTTCTCTGCTTTGGTATCAATTACGTGTGCGAGAAATGAGGGGCACTTCTTTGACAGGTACTTACGTGCCGTAATGGAAGAAATTATCATCACATCACCTTTGCGTTTCTCTCCGTAAGCAAGAATGAAGTCTTCGTTTATTACGAGTATTCTGATGAGTTTCTTTGAACACAGGATTTCGGATCGGTTCTTCACCAACCAATCTATCCCTATTATAACACTGAATCCTCCTATGGTCATTGGAAGCAAGTCTTCCTCAAAACGTTCGCCCCCAATTTCCAAACAACACTTCTCTAGCCTTTCGCGTAACACTACCTTATCATCGTTCTCAACCTCTATTACTAGCGCATCACTAAGAGTACTAGGAGATACGTTCAAAATTTTTATAAATATTGATGACACGAAAGAGCAATTGGCACTGGAATCAAAAAGTACTTGATCAGGTATGGAGTTGAGTAAGAAAGTACTCGATACTACGTCGGCAGTCTCCTTCTCCTCCTCTATCATCATTTGGAAGGCCCTCCCTGGCACCCTCATAGTGGCTTCCTTACTCCCTTGACTCACCGCGCTTGATCCCCTCGAATTATCTCTTAAATTGGGGCATGCGTTCCTCATGTGCCTCATTTCTTTGCATTCATAGCAAACTATCCCTTTGATGGAGCAAACTCATCTTGTATGTCCCAGTTTTCCACACTTGAAACACAAAATTAGGTTGGGATTGCAAGGCCCAAAATGCTTGCTCTTGCATTTAGAACACCACCTTGATTCCCCTTCGAGTATCTATTCCTATTCCACTAGGGTTGAACCTTGGCCTCTTGAACGAACCTTGTAGGCTCTCCTACTTGCTCTTGTCCCCTACACCGTGTTTCTCTTCTTTCTCCCGAGAGTATACATCTTTTATGCCTTTAGCCTCTTCAATTGCCTCTAGGAGGGTAGAGACTTTAGCATTTAGGACCATGGCCATCATATCCACCGGTAGGCCCTTGAGATAAGATTTCACCTTCTCCTTCTCCGTTGAGGCCACATGCCCCACCAAATTTAGTTTTTCCATGAATAGTCGAGTATAGTCCCTTACTGACAAATTTCCCTTTTTGAGTGATGGAAACTCTTTTTCAATCCTGTCCATCTCACACTCATTACAGTACTCCTCTAGAATCTTATTCTTGAAAGCGACCCAAGTCAGTCGGGCCAATACCGATTCTTCGATAGTAGAAGTGGTGACGTTACACCATTTAAGAGTCGGGCCTCTAAGTATTTGAGAGGAGAATTTCACCTTAAGATCTTCTCCACATTCACTAGATCTAAAAGCTTGTTCCGTCTCTCGTATCAAGTTCATGTGATCGACTGGATCGTCCGAGCCCGAGAATTCGGGTGGCTTGCTGCAAAGAAACGTCTTATAAGAACAAGTTCTTCCACCCCCACCCCTCCCGTCAGTAATGGCTTGGTCTTCGGTTCTGATGACATTTTCGGTGCCTCCGGATCCCACCAATACATTCTCTGCCACGGTCTCATGTCTCCTGTTACTGGCATCCCGGTCATCCAACATTTTCATGAACATCTCATACTGTTTCTCCATGGTCAAGTTGACCAACTACATCATACTTGCCAACATATCTGTTTGAGGGTTCACTTCCTGTATAACCGGGTTAGGAGAGGCCAAACCGACTATTGGTATGTGCTCGGTCCCTCCACCCAACAGTGGCGATGGGAGTGGACTAACAGTATCTTCCACTCTTTTAGTCTGATTAGGCGTCGACACGCTGGCCTCTTGGCCATCAATCCTTGTTCGTGGTCTCCCACGTGTGTTAACCATCTCAGTCTGTCACAGATACAGGAGAACAAAGATGAGAAATCATATAAATATAAAACATTATAGAGGACGTACTACTACATTCATTAATCACCGTAATAATATTGAAATCAAGTATCCCCACGTATTGATACATTCATAATAACACTAGCTTGGTGAGATTATGAACATATTACACATAAGAATTCTCGTTATCATTATCACAACATTCAATTAGTGTATTTTCTGTTGACTCTAGACTATCTACCCATCTAATAGCCTTCTACCCAATCCTCATAATCATCACTTAGTGTCTCAGTTTTTAAGTCTAGATATATTACTTCAATACCTAGTTCGCTTAAACTAGGTCTCTAATACCAACATGTAACACCCTAAAATTTAAACAACAATAAATAGGGATTTTCCGGAAATGAATCAAATTAAAACTTCCAATTGTAGCTACAACTATAACCCATTTGGGCAAAGTTTGAGCAATGAACCAACAAAGAATGAGACATAAAGTAACAACCTAATTAATCTTTTTAATTGACGACTAGATTACACGAGGTGTCACTATATCTCCAACAATCCTCTTCTCAAAAGTCTCCTAAAAACAGTTGCCTTGGATGCTTCTAACGACACCAACCGGCAACTCAAGCCAACCTAGATTTCCCACCAGATGTGTCTGCCAACATAAAACACAACCACAAGTGTTAGGCTAGGATCCTAGCGAGATAAAATATAAATACCCACAATAATAAAATAAAAGGAAACTAATTTCACGATTTACAATTACCCGTCCCGTAATGGTAGCACATTACTATATATCACAGTTTCATATGACGTTCCATACCTGAACATTTACACCAAATAACAACTTTGACTATGGGGGAGACCCGTTTCCATCTAGGCAATGAGAACACATGAGTAGGGTCACCTATTGATGTTATTGAGACTACACCTTAGGTTCCAGGTTTTAGTGCACATACCACTTGGCATCACCTCAAACCACATCTCAACTTTTGGACTTCTCAATGTTAGTACACAATTTAATTACCAAATCCTCATGCATAAGGACTTGGACTCATAATCCCCATATCTCTACTCACACTCAAAGGTGAGGCATTTACATTAATTCAAAACACGTAATGAGATAATCATATGATAAACCAAGAATCCATAGTTTCACAAATGGTTAGCTCATTAGTTCCATAAATCCATTTCACCATAGAATTGTATTTCATCAAATACAAATACACAAATCAGGCTAGTCATCAACTTATACATGAACACACCATTTAGGTCATCTATTACCCAAAGTCCATCATATCCCTTTCTAGGTCAAAACCCTTCTTATCATTCCAACTATTACATTTTAGGTTAAACATCCAAAATAGTATCACATATAGCGAATAAACATAAAAGTAATTCATTTATGGAAGAACAATGAAAGTAAACTCACTTGTTTAGATTTGTAAGTTAAAACCCTAAATGTAAAGACTTCTAGAGATGTAAAGATGTAGACTTGAGCCAAAGTAGCCCTAGAACTTGAAGTAAAGGGTGATGGGACTTTAGATGAGCAATAAATCTTCTTGGATTACTTGGGATTGCATTCAATGAAAAGAGATTAGATGAGAGGCTGAAAATCGTTCTTGAGGGAGAGACGTATTTGAGAGTTGAATAAAATGAACCATCCTTCAAAAAATCAGATTTTAGCATTTAAGGGTCGCTCCCCCCCCCCGACGGCGATAGTGACACGCGAGAGTGCCCTTGGCATTCTTGCCGGACACTCTCGCCAAGAGTGTACCGCGACCTCGACCGCCAGGGCGACTATGACACGCGAGTATGCCTTGGGCATTCTCTCTGGGCATACTCACATAACCTGTACCGAGAGTCCCAATACCCTGCGATTGTGACACCGCGAGAATGCCAATGGCACTCTCGTCGGGCATTTTCGCCTAATGTGTTTAGAACCTCTATAATCCTATATTCGACCCGAAATGATCCTACGAGCTCTTACCCAACAATGGAAACCAACTTAATACCCTCCTTACTACGAGGGAGATATGTACAAGTCCAAAAATAAAATTCATTAAGAGAAATGGCAATTTAAACGTAAAATGAAAAGGAGGGACACACAAAATTTGTGGTGTTACAAACGTGGTATCAGGTACGTTTATCCTAAACTTCGTACCTGTACGTATGATTTGAGAGAAAGTTTCTCCTATGTATCGAATTCTTTTTGCCAAAAGCTTCTTATGACCAATAATATCTAGAAGATGCATTAGTGTTAGAAATCCTGAATGGTGGTCAAGCGTTAATTCGTGACATGTTGAAGGGTTGTACCCTCGAAATTGAAAGGATCGAGTTTCTGATAAACTTGATGCCTATGTTGATTGGTAGGTTCGATGTAGTGGTCAGAATGGATTGGCTAGCCGAGAATCAAGCTGAGATCGTGTGTTCCAAAAAATTGATTCGACTCCCCATTTCAAGTAGTGATGTGGTGATTGTTTATGGTGAGAGGAGGAAGGGTGATGTAGCGGTTATCACCATGGCTAAGGCACGTAGGTGCTTGGTGAATGTATGCTCATCCTTTCTGGCATATTCAATACATTCCAAACTCGAGAAGAATAATCTCGAGGATGTGAAGGTGGTGCGCGATTTTCCCGATGTACTCTCGGATGACTTACCATGTTTGCCACCCAATCGTCAAGTGGAGTTTAAGATAGATCTAGTTCCGAGAGAGGCTCTGATCGCTAGAGCTCCTTACCAGCTAGCTCCAACCGAGATGCAAGAGAAGATAGCACAACTTCAAGATCTCCTAGAGAAAGGATTCGTGAGGCCAAGCTCATCGCCTTGGGGAGCCCTGATCTTGTTTGTAAAGAAGAAAGACGACACGATGAGGATGTGCATCGATTATAGGGAACTAAATAAGGCGACCATGATAAACAAGTATCCACTCCTAAGAATCAATGACTTATTTGACCAACTTCAAGGGACAGGTTGCATCTCGAAGATCAATCTACGTTCGGGATATCACTAAGTCAAGGTGAAGGAAGAAGACATTCTGAAGACGGCTTTTAGGACGCATTACGACCATTACGATTTTTTGGTAATGCCTTTTGGTCTAACTAATGCAACGGCGATGTTTATGGATTTAATGAATAGAGTGAGCCGACCATTCCTTGAAAAGTTGGTAATTGTATTCATTGATGACATACTCGTATATTCAAGGAATGAGATGGATCGTGAGCAACATCTTCGAGAAGTCTTAGAAGTGTTGAGAAAGGAAAAGTTGTATGCAAAATTCTCCAAGTGCGACTTTTGGCTAGACAAGGTTCAATTCTTGGGCCACGTGGTCACTCGAGATGGAGTAAAAGTGAACCCCTCTAAGATCGAGACAATGATGAATTGTGAACCTCCCAAGAGTCCATCGGAGATCTGAAGCTTCTTGGGTTTGGCAGGATATTACTGGAGATTTATCCAAGATTTCTCTAAGACTGCTTCTTCCTTGACGACCCTAACCCGGAAAAATGTGAAGTTTGTTTGGACCAAAGCGCAAGAGAAGGCATTCCGAACTTTACTAAGTAAGCTTTGTGAAGCTCCAATTTTGTCTATACCCGAAGGATCAAAAGATTTCGTGGTTTATAGCGACATATCAAAAACGGGTTTGGGTTGTATGTTGATGCAAAGAGGTAAGGTGATCGCCTACACATCGAGGCAACTAAAGGTGCATGAAAGAACTACCCTACCCATGATTTGGAATTAGCGGCGCTAGTGTTCGCCTTGAAACTATGGTGACAGTAGCTATACGGCACTAAGTGTAGGCTCTACAACGATCATAAAAGTCTGAAGTACGTATTTGATCAAAAAGAGTTGAACATGAGGCAAAGACGATGGCTTGAATTACTCAAGGATTACGAGTGTGAGTTATTCTACCATCCTAGTAACGCAAACACGGTAGCCAATGCTTTGAGTTGGAAGGACTATAGTAGGAGCATCCGGGCCACCCTTTCGAGAGTTATTCGAAGAAAATCTCAAAGAGGAAGTTATGATGAAGCAACGGTTGGTCTTGACGGAGGATTGTCGTGGAGTGAAACTATTCAATGGGCGTGTGTGGGTGCCCAGGATTGAAGGCAACCAGGAGCTACTTCTAAAAGACGCTCAGAAGTCCAAGTATTCCATCCTTCCGGGAAGTACAAAGATGTATAGAGACTTGAAGCTATATTATTGTTGGTCAGTTATGAAGTTAGACATAGCCCACCATGTGGAACGGTGTGTAACTTGTTTATAAGTGAAAGCCGAACATCAACGACCTTACAGAAGTCTTCAATCTCTAGAGATACCCGAGTGGAAATGGGAGCATATTACTATAGACTTCTTGACCAAATTACCGAAAACATTAAGAGGTCACAACACTATTTGGGTAATAGTTGACCATTTGACTAAGAGTGCTCATTTCCTATCCATGAGAGGGACCCTACCAATGGACAAATTGGCAAAGTTGTATATCGATGAAGTGATTTCTAGGCACAAGGTTCCCTTGTCAATTGTCTCGAATCATTATAGTCATTTAACTTAAAACTTTTGGGATGGCTTATAAAAGGAATTAGGCACAAGAGTGAAGTTGAGTATGGCCTATTACCCCCAAACCGATGGATAGAGTAAACAGACAACTCAGACGTTAGAAGATATGTTGAGATCATGCGTGATCGACTTTAGTGGTAAGTGGGAGTGGTAGGTGGGACTGCCACCTATCTTTGGTGGAGTTTGCCTACAACAATAGCTACCACTCCATTATCGGTATGGCGTCGTTTGAGGCCTTATACGGAAGGAAGTGTAGAACTCACGTATGTTGGCTAGAAGCGGGAGAGAAACAGTTTGTCAGTCCTAAAATTGTACAAGAGATAGCCGACAAGGTTAAAGGCATCCGAGAGCAGTTGAAAGTGGCTTAAGATCGACAAAAGAGTTATGTTATTAAGAAGAAACGACCAATGGAGTTCCAAGTGGGGGATTGAGTGATGTTGAAGGAGTCCTTAGGAAGGGAATCATTCGGTTCGGAAAGCGCGGGAAGTTGAGCCTCGGTTTCCTTAGACCGTTTACCGTGTTAAAATGCGTGGGACTTAAAGCGTATCAACTAGAGTTACCGCTACAGTTGGGATCCATAATATGTCCATATTTGCTACCTTAAAAAGTGTATAGCGGAAGAAGAAAGTGTTATTCCCCTCGGAGATCAGAGTGGACGAAGGTAATTGTTACGTTCAATAACCCAATGTTATCCTTGAGGGAAAGTCAAAGAAGCTCCGTCACAAAGAGGTCATGATAGTCAAAGTGCAATGGAAACATTATCGTGGATCCAATGTGACTTGGGAAACCGAGGAGGACATGAAGAGAAGATACCCCAACTTGTTTGTGTGATGAAGATTTCGAGGACGAAATTGATTCGAATGTGGAGAGGATTGTAACACCCACAAATTTTGGTAAGTTGGAATTAATATCCTTTCCCTCCATATAGGTTTAGCTTCATTTGTTCATAAGAAACGTTCCTCTTTGGGTCGTTCAAATCGGAAGCATTTCGGGCGAGATAGGTCGAAGTCTGGAGTCGGAAGGGGTGTTGGGCAACAGTACCACGCGAGAGTGACATGGTCACAATCGCTGTGGCAAAGTCGCGGGGCTTGAAGGACTCATGGTACACCGTGGAAGATGGTGCCATGCGAGAGTGACATTAGTCACAATCTTCAGGCATAACCACGGGAGAGGTGCACCTCTTGGTACATTTGGGGCAGGAATGCCCGCGAGAGTGCCCCTGGCACAATCACGGGAAATAACCGCCGACGGACCTAAGGTCTTAAATGCCCAGATTTTCCAGCTTTCCTAATTTCCACTACTTCACCCATTTCTCCCCACTCTCTCTCTCTCTCTAGACGAACTTTCTGCATTTATTCCATTATTGAGGAGCATTTAAAGCTTTAATCCTTGATTTTCGAAGTAATCTTTCATCTACTAGATAGACTTTGGAAGCTACACTCTAAGGGTTCATCATCTCACCATCTTCTCCTTCAAAGGAATTTCTAGGGTTTCTAGGTTTTTACCAAAAACCTAAGTTGTGAGTTCATCCTATCCTTTAAACTTTATACATGTGAAAACTTCATTTTGAACCGCCAATCATCTATTTATTTACATTATCATTATTTGCAAGAGTTTGACCTAATATGAGTCTTTGGAGATTTTTAGGGTTTTTAACCAATTTAGTGTATGATAAAGAGATTCTTGAATTAAGATGAGAAATGTGATTATTTGCATATTTTTTTTTTTGGAGAGGGTATCCCAGACCACATTGGGCCCAGACTAATCCCTGGCAATTTGGGCCGAAGCCCGACTGCTAAAGCATGCAGCCCGGGGTCGAAGCCCCCGTACCTCCAGGATGCGTCCCCCAGGGTTCGAACAAGAGACCGCTACTAGCAAGTCCACATGCCTTACCACTAGGCTAACACCCCTTTGGTGATTATTTGCATATTTGTGACCAAATACTTGGATGGAATCATTTTGGTTTAATTTAGGGTTTTCATTAAATATGGTGGTTTTATTTGGAAACAAAGAATTTTGTAGTTACTTGACAATGGATGTTCTAAAAGTTATGCAAGGCTTGGAAAGCCTCTTTTGGCGATGGTTTTTTTGTTGAAAATAGAAATGACCATTTATTGATCTTTATATAGTTTCAAATGCGTAGATGTTTCATGCATGGATATCATTTTATGGAAATTCCATCGTGGAATCTATATGTGTCATTATAGTGTAGTCACAAATGAAATTGTGACTAGCCCTAGATTATTACTAATGGATCCATAGTTATAGGAATTGGCGTATTTTGGGATGTTTTCCCCTTTTTGTATCTAGTTGAGACATTGGGTCTTTAGAGGCAACTTGGTACGATTATGTGGGACCAAATACTATCCATGAGCCATAAATGTAATCCTAGTGAATGAGTATGACTAGGATCCTCTGGTGCCCTCCCCCACATCTATGTAAGAGTCGGCGTTGTTCGTGGCCATGGGTCCTAGTATTGAGCTCACAACTCGGAAAGTAGCTTACTTTTGTGTTCCGCTATGATCCTTGGAAATCGGGTCTCCCCCATCATCGCAAGATGCTTTTTGGACCATAAGGTTCTTATGTGATTTCTTGGAAAGTTAAACTATCTCATGTCATGGAAACTATTTACTAACATTTTATGCATCCTCATTTTATATATATAACTTGTTTGTTCTCACTAGGTGTAAAGCCTAATACTTTTTCTTAATTGGCATGTATATCAGGTTTTGTTAGCGGTGGGGCTTCCAAGATTTGCGGAACGAGCGATTGGTTGATAGTGTCAACTTTTGGAATAGTCATTTGGAAAGTTGGCGTACAGAAAGGAATAGATACTTTTGGGAGATTGAGTTGACAACCGTTATAATCTAGAAGTAAATGGCTTAGATTAGTATGTTGTCGACTTTAATGTCCATTTATAGAAAATTTGTAAACGCTATTACTATTTCCCATTTTTTTGGGTGATTTCCCTTATATTTAAGATGTCATATTTTGCAATTATTCAGGTTTAAATTTACCCCTATTTTTAGGATGTTACAGAATCACAAAAACCAAATCCTCACTATGCTCCTACCTCTTCCACCATACCTATCTCTCTTATTCCTAAATCTCATCTCTCTTCCCTTAGTGACCCTAACCGAAAAGCGGCCATCCATGATGAATATGAGGCACTTATTAGAAACACGACTTGGGAACTCGTACCCCACCCGTCTAATGCTAACATTATATGATGCATGTGGATTTTCGCTCACAAATTTCAATCTAACGGTGCCTTGGAGCACAATAAGGCTCGTCTTGTTGCTAATGGCAACAGGTTGACTTGGATTGTGATGATACATTTAGGTCGGTCATCAAACCTGCAATGATACACTCAGTCCTTAGCATTGCTCTATCCAAGAAATAGTCAATCCATCAATTGGATGTTAAAAATGCATTCATTCAAGGGACATTTAACGAAACAGTATTTATGCACCAACCACCTACTTTTAGGGATGAATGGTTTCCGAATCATGTGTGTTGGCTCATAAAATCGTTATATGGTTTAAAACAAGCTTCGAGAGCTTGGTACCATCGTTTTGTGAGCTTCATCTCTACCATCAGTTTTTGTCACAGCCGATGTGACAATTCGTTGTTTATTTATTTTAACGGCAATGATATGGCATATTTATTGTTATATGTTGATGATATTCTTCTTACCGCTTCTTTGGAGACTTTTCGACAGTTTGCCATGAAGGATCTTTAACCGTTCAGTTATTTATTGGGTATCTCGGTTACACACCATGCATCAGGCTTATTTTTTATCCCAAAAGAAGTATGCGACATAAATTGTTGCTCGGGCTAAATTGTCATTGTGTAACCCAACATCCACTCCCATGGACACCAGTTCCAAATTGAGTGCTTCCTCCGATGCCCAGTTCAAGATCCTATATTATACTTCAGTTTAGCCGGGGCATTATAATATGTTACCTTTACACGGTCGGATATTTCATATGTCGTTCAACAAATTTACTTGTTCATGCACGATCCATGTGAACCCCACATGCAAGCTCTTCGACACATCCTACGGTATCTACAACGTACTCTTCACCAGTAACGATCATCGACCACTAGTCTCATTGCGTATACAAATGCGGATTGAGGTAGGTTTAGGGATACCCATCGATCCACATCCGGCTATTGTGTGTTATTGGGTGAAAAATTACTTTCATGGTCTTCCAAGCGCCAACCAACTCTATCTCGTTCAAGTAATGAAGCCGAGTACCAAGCGGTAGCTAATGTGGTATCTGATACATGTTGGATCAACAACTTGCTATTGTAACTTCATTGTCCCTCCACTAACGCTAGCTTGGAATATTGTGACACCGTAGAGCCGTTTGTTTGTCAGGTAACCCCGAGCAACATCAACGTACAAAACACATAGAGATTGACATTCATTTTGTACGTGAAAAGGTAGCTTTAGATCAAGTCTGAGTTCTACGTGTTCCATCCCATTTTCAATATGCGGATATCTTTACCAAAGGTCTTCCTTGAGTCTTGTTTAAAGGCTTCAAATCCATTCTCAACGTTCACGGTCCACTAAGTTCCGACTCGGGGAGTGTTAGCCACAAATATTTCTTATATCCTGGATAGACGGACGTTGAATCCCATATAGATAAAAATTGATTGTTGTATATTATCTCCATTATTATCTCTTGTACTCATATATATATATATATATATATATATATATATATATTGATGGGAATAGAGAAGGGTAAGCAAGGATTCCATAATTTAATACATATGTTTAATCTTCGGTTCATAAGGTAGAGATTAAGTTTTTGATCAAAATGAAATGTTAAAATCACTTTTCGTGTTTAAACTAGTGCAACTTGTTAACATATATATATTCAGTTTCATGTAAGCTCTATGGTTGTTCCATGGAGCTTGCCACGATAGAAGCTCGATAGAGTTTATATGGAATGTCTTTCAATAAGTCACTACCTAAATTCGTCCCAACATGAAAAACAACAAAATAAACCTAACCAAAGTTAAAAATACTAGAAACAATAATGGACGAGCTGCCCCATCTCTTATACATGTCTTCTTAAAGCTGTATAGATTGGGAAAAGTTTTGTTTGGGAGGGTTTTTTCGTAGACGGAAGGAGCGTGTTTTTTAATTCAGAGGGGCAGGTTTGATTAAACACTTAGCTTTCTGCATAAAGCTTTCCCTTCAAATCTTACTGAATAAACCACTTTCTCTATCATTAAACCACTACCAAACAGTCATGTGTAGTTGACCGAATAACTTGTGAGTGCCATTAAGCTTATTTAGCTGCTAACAAACTAGCCCTAACCATACAAAATTAAAATTTCAACCATAAAGGTGAACTAGGGTTTATGCTTGAAATTCGTGTAAATGAGTTTTGCATATGTTACTCAGAATCTGAATAAAACATATGAGAACAATGAGACATCAATGGTGGAGACATTGTGTATAGTAATCAATGAATTCTGCAAACACCACGAGATCAATGGTTGTAAAGCTCAATGGTTTTGATGATTGCTCGATAGGGGCTTGATGGTGGTTTATGATACATGATAGGGACTCGATGATTTTTCGATTGTGCTACAAATAATAGAAAATCGACAAGGTGATATATGAAAGATTTTTAATGTGAAATAATGATAATTTCAGCATAAGTTTTATCTTATTTTTCTCAAAGAAAATATATATTTTAGAGGGGTTTTTGAGAGGGTAATTGGGACGGATTTGAATGGAAAAACGAAGAAAAACTAGACATATTCCTACAATAGGAGCATATTTTTTATATAGGGGTGCCTTTAAGCACATACACTCAAATTTCTCATCCTAAAACACTAAAAGTATATGGTAAATTTATAGAAAAAACCAATGAAATTTCTTATTTTGAATAATTAAGTCTCTAAATGTTTTTTGAATAAACAAACTATTGTACTTTCACATTTTGCATGAGTAAGTCTCTAAACACTCTTCTTGAATAAATCACTACCCTCGCCGCCCCATTCTTATCCGCTTTCCATCATCTCCAATCGCTGTCATTGGCCCTGCCATCCATATTCTCCCTCTTTTTGAATTGGTTTTTTTTGTTTTTCGATTCTCTGTCTTATTTGATCTGTCTATGCGTACTCTATTAAATTGTTGGAAAAGTGATAATCGAAAGACACAAAAGCATATCAAAGGGAAATCGATGGCAGCGACAACAACAGTGATGGAGAGCAGATGACGATGGGGCGGCTAGGGGGAGCGATGTCATTGGATATGAGGGCCGAGAGATTTGGATGGTGTAGGGTTTGGGAATGGTAAAATTGATTTAGGTTTTTTTTTTACTTTAAAATCTTCCTAACCGGTTTGATGTAGTTTTTTTTTGTTGAAAGAATGTAGGTAACCAATTTCTAAAAGTTAAATGTTTATTTATTCACAAAATCAAGGACTTACTCATGCAAATTAGGAAAGTTCAGTGGTTTATTTATTCCCAATAAAAAAGTTCATTGGGTTTTTATGGACTTTTCACAAAATAATTGAAAAGAAGCTCATAATCACAACCCCTAAAAATCATATTATAAGTTTAAACACACATTCAAAAACCCTAAACCACTTCAAATTCGTTATAGATGATATGATGAGAAAGATATTTGCAATTGCTGAGAAGGACTTCATGCTGATTGTAGGTTGATTTGGACTTATATCGATGATTGAGGAAGATTTTGAGGTTGTTTTGTTACACGATTTTTGTTTGCAATCGACGACAAAGACTACAAGGGTTTTTGCTTTGGACTTCTTCGATGGTTTAAGGGTTGTCAACGATGAGGATACCAATTAATGTTTGTAGTTGACTAAGTGGACGAAAAGCAAAGGGTTTTCCTTTATGCATTTTTAGCCGATTTTGAGGTTTTTTTACTATTGGTGTAAAAAAACCTCAAATCAAATAACCCAATTTTAAGTTATTTTTTTACCGATTAATGCTCTTATATGGTTGGGTTAGTTTTTTAGGGTTCCAAGTAAACCGAATTAGTCAATATGATATTTATAAATTATCTTAAAGTTCAAATATTATTTTATCGTAACTCACACAAAAATTCGTAACCCCCTTTTTACACCTTTTGTAAACTAAAATAGTAAACCAAGTTTTCGATATAGAAGGCTTCATTAAGCATCAAAATTTTAATCTCTTAGTCGGTTTACATGATAACGGAACCAAATTACCCAAAACCGATTAAACCAAATTTAGTTTAATTCGTTTATAGAGTGGCTTGGAGAAAATTGATAAATGGATAAACCGAAATTCGGATAAACGGTCCAAATAACATCCCTGTTTTCGACGACGAGGATATCAATTTTTTATATGGTCTTCAATGATGACGAAGACGAGGAGTGGGTTTTCTCTTTGGACTTCTTCGTCGACCTAGGGGGTATAGTTGTTAAGTATTAAGAGGCAAATAAACATCTCCTAAGCAGACTCAAGTTTGTATAGTGTCTAAGTGAGTCTATAAATTTCATCTTTTTAAAAGTTATTTGACCATTTGAGATATATTTTATTGATAGATTTGTTACATTTTTATGAAGAATTCTAAAGGTTCCTTGGGAAATTCTACATATCATGTGGGTCGTTGTTTCCATAAGTATGCGAGTCCTTGAGGACCTATAACGTGTACGAACATATTGCCTCTTTTAGAGTTAGAGACTGAGCAGTATTATGGAATTGTTCTTCTTGTTCTTTAACAAAACCTTGATCCCTAAAGTTCAGTTAGATTAGCGGAAAAACTGAGAGAGTTCAGTGCAATTAATCGTTTGATTTTCTTTTAACGCGTTAAATTGAGAAATGTTTGTCGGATTTTCCTTATTCATTTAGTCACAGTGTCCACAACCGTTTCATGCCATGAGTACAACAATGACATTTTTGTATAAAACCACAATATATAATCTACATTTTATAAGGTTGTGGCCTTGTGTCCTCTAAGGGGTCGTTTGGTTCGCCGGATTCCGTCGGAATCTGATGGAATTGGAATGGTCAATTCCATTGACGAAATTCCATCCTGATGTTTGGTTACCCATGGAATGGAATTGAATTCCATGAATTCCTTCAAATGTGGATTTGATCATTCCTTCCTAAAACTGATGGAATTGAAATCCATTCCATCCAATAATTTGAAAATGACAAAAATACCCTCATAACAAAATTAAACCCTAGCCTCTCTTTCTCATTCCTCATTCGTATCTGTTGGATGACATATTCCATCCATCGCCTCCATTGGAAGAGTTCTTCCATCCATCGCCTACTGCTTCTAATCTGTTGGACGACATATTCGATTTCTTCTCCATTCTAATCTGTTGCATGCACGACTTCTGATTTGAACTTTGATTTGAACTTCGATTTATGCATCTGATTTTCGATTTCAACTTCGATTTCTGCAGTATGAACTTCGATTGCATCTGTAGTATGAACTTTGATTTCGTTTTTTGCATCTGATTTGAACTTCGATTGCATCTGATTTGAACTTCGATTACATCTGTATTATGAACTTCAAATTATTTTTTGCATCTGATTTGAACTTCGATTGCATCTGTAGTATGAACTTCGATTTCTTTTTTGCATCTGATTTGAACTTCGATTGCATCTGTAGTATGAACTTTGATTTCTTTTTTGCATCTGTAGAGAACTTCGATTGCATCTGTAGTATGAACTTCGATTTTCTTTTTTGCATCTGTAGTATGCAAGTCTGGGACCAAAATATGCAAGTTTGGGCACTTTGATTGGGACTAAAATATGCAAGTTTGGGCATTTGTAGAGAACTTCGATTGCATATGTGGTTTCATTTTATGTGGTTAGTGATGACCTATGTGTTATTGGGTGCTGAATTACATATTTTTTCTCATTAAATGTTAATTTTATAATTACTTATAATTAAAAAAATAAAAATAAAAATCAAAGAAAGAGTATTTTTGTCATTTTTCAGAATTCCATTTCAATTACTTTGCAAACCAAACAGACAGATTCCAATTCATTTGACTGATTACATTCCATTCCTTCCAACCAAACACTTGGTCAAACCTGATAACATTTCATTCTAATTACTTCCAGATTCCATTCTTTCATAAATCATTCTGCGAACCAAACGCCCCCTAGTTGTTTTCTAACAACAAAAGTGTAATGTCATCACAAAGGAATATAGAGGGCAAAAGGAGTTTATCACATGGTACAATTAGAGAGTTGTTTTCAATCATTGAAACCATGTGAATGTCATTAAAATAATGTTGCTTTGTTAAATAGTATTATTCAGGATTTGGAATAATGTGCTAGAGATCTAAATTGTTTGCATTTTTTGAAAAATCAGATTCCAATTCCAATATTTAAATGAGAAATGAAAACCATTTAAATATCAGTTTTCTTACAAATATGCTTTTCAGAACAAACAAAGATGCATATGTTTGTTTTAGATTGCATCAATAGTCTTATTGATAAGTAGATGTGGATAACGTGAAGTAAGATGTCTTAACTATTAGGGACCTAGATGATAAATAATGGCATAGTATACCAAGAAAATGATGTACGGAGATTTGTTGAGAATACGACTGATTAGATACACATTCCAATCTAGAAGTTCCATTCATAATGTAGTCCAAAATAACTACTTGAGACCACCCATTGAACTTGAAATCAGAACTACACAAATGAAATTGAGGTTACAAGAATTAATTGAAACCAAACTTCCAAAAAAATACTTAAAAAATCCTTATCTTTAAATAGCCAATACCCTGAAAGAAACCGTAGGATATAGTAATGGAAAATCGAAGGTCGTTATAATTAGACGCCCCTATAATAGATTTGTTGGTTGAAAAAGAAATAGTTGTAACCAAAGAAGATCCGATGTTAATAGAGCCAAATGACTTATTGAACTTAATCACAATATTGGACAAAATACCTTCAGAAAAGTGAAAAGTCAAAACTCATACCTCAGAGAACTGGTGACACAAACTATCCTTCCAATATATAAACAAAAATCATTGTGAATAACTGAATAAAAATCACATGTCTTAAACTTTTATATTCCTTTCGTGTTTCACTAATCATATAAAGTCATATAATTATTTTATTTAATATAAATTTATTTTAATATATTTTCTTTTATTTTCTTTTTCCAATAAATGGATGATGTGGATCCATCTAATCGGTTGGTTCAATAACGTCTATTGACGAACTATGCATGTTTGCGGCATATGATTAAATTGATTGGTTCAATATGCCACATATTTCAAGATCTTTTTCCAATAACTTTTTCAACCATTTTCACATCTTTAAAGTTTAAGGACCAAATATAAAAATCATGATCATTGATGATGTATTTCACTCTTTTAAGGGACTGAAACAATTAGTAACCATTATATTAGATTTATATGTTTTAGACATGCATGTAGCTCAGTTGATAAAAGAGTGAGATGACTTTATTCAAATACAAGACTGGTCAGGGTTCGATACCGATCCCCCCGCTGAGTTAGTCAAACAAATGTCCCTTTACATTGGTATTCTTGGAAGTGGGTTCCATGTCAAGTTGATTGTATTTGTCGGTAATCAACTTTTTACCCAAATATTAAATTTATATATATTAATAGAACATTATACTTTTAAAAAGGGGAAAAATAACGTTATGGTTGACAATAGTGCGTGAAAATAATCTATAATTATATATTATAACAATTATCAGAACTGTTCATCAACAGTGCTGACATTTTTTATTTTTATTTATTTTTTTGCTGTCTTCTTAATTTTTATTTATTTTTTTGTTGTCTTCTTGAAAAGGTTACACGTCTTACCAGGAGTTCTTCCTCAAAAGCTTACACAGTGTTCCTCTTTACTTCACACCCTCAAATACAAAAACCCAGTATTTCATTGTTTCTTTTTCGTTTTTTCTGGAGTCTAGAAAGAAATTGATTGGAAGAATCTTAACAACATCCAATACCAAGAACAAACCATCAAGAAAGAGCAAAAAAACTCTCAGATTTCTCTTTTCAAGCTCTGTAAGTTTCCTCCTCTTTCATTTTTTTGTAGACGTGTTTATTTCAGTGATTATAGAATCAAGAAACCTAATACATCTAACAGTAATTGCAAATACTCAAATCTTGGAAGTTTTTGGAAGAGGCTCAAATTCTTGAAATTCATTAAATTCAATCAGCTCAAAATTGAAAAAAGTCAACTTCACCTCTACCAATTCAAACCCAATCTGAATATTTTTCATGAATAATTAACATATAGATATAAACCTACTATAAACTATATATATATATATATATATGTGTGTGTGTGTGTGTGTGTGTGTGTTTGTGTGTATGTGAATATATACCCAGTGGGGAGGTTATCAACATAGCTGATTAGCATCTTCAGCTTGCTACCGCCGTCGGAGGCAAGTCCGGCGTGCATCTCGACGGTCATGGCGTCGGCGACTTGCCGGAGTTTTGCTACCGGAGTTCCACACTTGTTAGTAACAATGGACAAAAATAGCCATTAAAATAATTATTACAGATAATAACGATATAAGAAAATAAAACTCATACTTATTTAGCTTTTGTTTATTTTCGTATATTGTTGTCAACTACTGTATTGTGTTCATTCATTTTAATATTTTTTTTAAATGTGACTGATTTTTAGGATGAAAAAATAGTAGGGATGTTAAATTTGTACCATAACAAACCAATCAATTGCATTATCAACCGTACAAATTAAATTGGTTGGTAGTACCGTATCAACTTCAAAAACTTGGTTGGTACGTGATATTAGTAATCGTCTACCTTGGTAATATTGTACCCTATCGGCTTATATATATATATATATATATATATATATAGGACGATAATCAAATGAAAACCAAAAATAGGTTGAGAACTGTGAAAACCGATCTAAACCATTAATTAATTTTAATCCATGGTCATTAAAGGCTATGGCAATTTTTAAATGAACTAGAAGTGAAACAAACTTTCATTAAAACCACATGATCAAAACCAAATTACGGCTTAGATCGGTTCTCATGGTTCTCAATCTTTTTTTGGTTCTCACGTGATTTAACCCCTATATATATAATATATTATTTATTAAATAAAAAATCAATTAAGTGAATTGTATTTAAATATTAATGCATCTGATTCTTTTTCTTTAAGGAGACGTTTGGTTCGCAGATTCTGATGGAATTGGAATGTCCAATTCCTTTGACCAAATTCAATTCCCTTGTTTGGTTCATTCTTTTCTATGAAAGAAATGCGTGAATTCCACCAAATTCCACAAATGAAGGATTTGAACATTCCATCCTAAAACCCAAGGATTTCATTGGAATGGAATCTTATATTTTGATAATTCCAAAGTTACCCTTTACTCCAAACTAAACCCTACTAATATTGATTATCAGCAAACACCAACTCTCTCTCTCATCTCTCTCTCCTCTCTCCTCTCTCTGCTCTCGCTATCTCTCTCTCCTCTCTCTCTCCTCTCTCTTTCTCTCCTCTCTCTCCTCTCTCTCTCTCTTTTCCCTCTCTCTTTATCTCTCCTCTCTCTTTCTCTCTCCTCTCTCTCTATCTCTCTCCCTATCTCTCTCTCTTCCCTCTCTCTTTCTCTCTCCTCTCTCTCCTCCTCTCTCTCCCTCTATCCTCTCTATCCTCTATCTCTCCTCTCTCTCCCTCTATCCTCTCTCTCCTCTCTCTCTCTCTCGCTCTCTCCTCCTCTCTTTCCTCTCTCTCTCTCTCCCTCTCCCTCTCTCTCCTCACTCTCTCGGCATCATTCATGTGCTAAAATAATCAAAACAATTTTTGTTAAAAATTAAACTATTTAATGACTATTTTATTAAAGTAATTTTTGTTTAAAAAATTAAAATAATCAAAAAGGGTATTTTGGTCATTTACCAAAATTCCATTCCAATTCCGAAGCTACAATCTGTGAACCAAACAGAAAAATTCCAATTCATTTAACAGATTCCATTCCAATTCTGTCAACCGTGGTCAAACCTGACAACATTTCATTCCAATTCCATCAAAGTCAAATTCCTTTGACAGATTCCATTACATCCAAAAACATTCTGCGAACCAAACGCCCCCTAAGAGAATTTTTTTTTGAAGACTAGATGAATTTATTATTTATCATTATCAATTTAATATTTAATATTTTAATGTTTAATATATTTACACTTACTCTTCCACGCCTCTTCATAGCAACCCTAACTCATTACTCAGTAACTCCTCGTCTCCTCCTCTCAACACACGCCTCCGGCCCTCCACAACCATACTTATTTGGACACGATGTTGCTATTCACTTGTATGGACAACACCATTTTATTCACTTGTGTGGACAAGTTTTAATTCACTTGTTTGAACAATAAGTTATGTTAATGAATTTGTAATTTCAACTTTTAAGATGTTGGTATGAAATTTGTTAGATCTCATTTTAAGCAAACAATTGAAGAACTCCATCAAATATACATATAAGAGAGAAATAAATAAGAATAATCATCATAAACTCATCTCATATGCTTAGATTGATTAACAATGGAGGGGAAAAAGTTGAGAATACCACACTAGGAATTTAATCGACTCTCATGAGAGGCTCACTTAGTCTGTGTGTGTAATATGTGTGTTCTCTCCAAATACCTAATGAGAAAATAAACCATGGGCACCTATTTATAGGGCTCATTTACAAGATAATTTGCCCAACCCATACAACTAATTAAAAAGCCCAAATACAACTTCTTTATAAAACATTCAATTAAATTAGGGGATAATTTAAACTAACAATCTCCCCCTAATGTTTTATAAAGAAAGCATCATCATATAGTCTCCCCCTTGCTTTCTTTAGAAGCTTTGGTGTGCCATTCTTCGAGTCTTCAAAGCATCACAAGCTCCCCCTCAAATGTAGGCTCATATTCTTGAAAGACCGAGACAAATTACCCCATTTTGTCCAGCTTTCATGTCTCAACTTCACCACTATTTTTGACCATCAAAGAGCCTGATTGAGAGAAAACATAAAGTATACACATTGAACTTCAGCCTCTTAGCTTTCCAACGACCTTTGTTTCATCCATTGTTGGGTCTTCTAAGATTTGAAGATGATCTCTCCTTTAGCTTGTGTTTACTCCTCTGTAATTGTTTGTACATCTTAGAATTAGTATGGTTCTTTGTAATAGCTTAGTTACGCATGAACAGATCGGTGAGTCGAAGACCTACCGAAATCAACATGAAAGAAGTCTACTTTACGGATTGAGTTGAACTTCAAGGGAACTAAGTCCTATCTGCCGAACTCTAGTCGGCACCTCCCCATTTGCCGAACCCTCTTTATGTTCGGCATCCATTTACCACTCTTTCGGCAAACTCTATCCTTGCCGAACCCTCTTCTGTTCGGTAAACATCCCTTTATGTCAAACCCTCTCGATTTGACATACTTCATCATTCCCAATGTACTTCTGACAATGGGAATGGAAGCTTCCTTCTCCTAGAAGATATTCACTTGAGTTCTTATTTGATTGAGACGTTTATTTCTTAAAAGATCTCAAAAAGATTTGAATCAAGTATATTTTATTAAGACATTGTACTTTCATAGTGCAAAAGTTACCTTTTGTATTGTGATAAGTCACCTCAAATATCTTATAATTTATTGACAATATCTCAACCACCCTTGCTTTAAATGATCAATGTCATTTGCACTCATTACTTTGGATAGTATATAAAGGGTGGAGCTATCTACTTGCTCCTCACGCTTTCAGCTCAAGATTTCTCCTTTGCAAGATATCAAACAGGTTGTTAGATATTCTCTCTCTAAGATTTAGTCTTTGTGTTCTATAAGTCTTTCTTGTATTAGATTGTTTGAGTAGTTCTTAGCTATTCTATTCCGCAACAATCTTTTGGTTTATTTGTGTAATTCTTGATAATCATATCAATAAAAGAATTAAAAATTAAGTAAATTTTGATCATTGTATTGACCCTCCCCCCTTTTACAATACTTATTTTGCTAACTTGGGACCAACAAGTGGTATCAGAGCGGTTGATTTAAGTTGATAAATCAGATCCGTAATGGCATCTTCGTCTAATGTTGATCCTTCTTCTTTTTCTTCTCAAACTGATAATGGCTCTATGGTCAAACCTCCTAGGTTCAATGCTAACAACTTTTCTCTCTGGAAAAGTCGAATGATGTTATTCCTAGAAGGAGTTGACAGTCGTTATCTGACCATTCTTCGTGAAGGTCCTATTCTTCCTAAAGTATGGGACAAATTTATCAAATCTTCTAAAAAGAAAGACAAAGAAAAAGATACTCTTTTCCATGTTTCCGATGACTCTTCTGATGAGGAACGAAGTTCTGCTACCGGTAGATATATTCTTAAACTTGAAAAACAATATACTGATGAAGATAGACGCATCATTGGACTCGTTTCCAAAGTGCGTGCTATACTTGCTCAATCTCTTCCAGATGAAGTGTATCATTCTCTTGTAAACTTCACTATTGCTAAAGAGATGTGGTCCACCCTATGTGTTTTGTACGAAGGTACAGATGAAGTAAAGAAGTCTCGAAAAATCTCTCTCGTACGTAGATACGAACTTTTCTCTCATGAAAAGGGAGAATCTCTTTCTAACTACTATATTCGTTTCAATAGTCTTTTAAACGATCTAAAACTTCTGGGAAAACTTTATGACAACGAGGAAATCTTATGTAAGTTTATGGATGGTCTTCCAGCTTTCTGGGAAAACCTCAGCACTTACATAAAGACAACCAAGGACTTGGAAATCCTACCTCTTACTAATCTCTATGGAACTTTCTACAATTACGAACAAACTCGTCTTCAAAGGAAGACCATCTTTAAAGAGATAAAAGCTCCGTCTATGGCTCTTATCTGTGATGGATCCAAGAAACCTATTTGCGTTCCTCATATCACTTACCCTTCTGATGACTCAGAAAGAGAAAGTCATGATGACAAAAATCACTCCTCGGAGGCTTATCTTAGTGAAGTCGATGATGAAGGAGAAGACATCTCTGTTGATCAAATGACAGAGGAGATGCGTATGCTTGCAAACTTTTCTAAGTTTAGGAAAAATCCTTCCTCCAACCATTTTCGAGGAAACCGAAAATTTTCTACTTCTTCTTCTAAAAATTCTTTGAACAAATCCAAGGAGGATTGTTACGCATGTGGTAAGAAAGGCCACTTTGCTTCTGAGTGTAGAAGCAATCCTCCTAGGATCTCTAAATCAAACTCCTCTAATTCTTCTAAAAGAATAAATCTCAGATCTGTAGGTAGATCACAGCCTCGAAAACCTTCTCCTTCTTCTTCCTTCAAAGAGCTCTCCGACAAAGCCGATAAGTACAAGGCTAAGTATAAAAGAGAAAAGGAAAGAAACTTTCACTCTCAAGGACGAGGAAAAGGCTTAATGGTAGAAACTCTAGACTGGGCCGATGAACCTACCTCTGAAAGTGAAACAGAAGTGTCAAGTAAGTGCCTTATGGCAAAACTTAATGAAGAAGCTAAAGACTCCTACTCTAGGATGGACTTTATAGCTGAGTGTTCTTCTTCCTCTTCTCAGGTACATCCCTTCTACTCTCTCTCTGATGAAGAAAAGATTGAGGCATATGACTCTTTAACTGTACTTTTTCACAATGAGAAAGATGTAAAGAAAAGAGCCAATGCTCAAATCAAATCTCTATCTTCCCAACTTCAGGCTTCTCTATCTCAATCAAAACATTTTGACAAAATAAAAGCCGAGTTAGAGGACTTGAAAACTATAAACTATGTGTTAGCCAAAGAAAAGAACAAACTTCTAAAGCGTCTTCAGAAAGAACAAGAAATAGTAAGCAAATGGAACACCTCTTCCAAAAACCTCGAGAAAATTTTCAAAGACCAAGTAATTGGTGATGGAAAAATTGGGCTTGGTTACTGGAATGAGGACGCTGACTATACCCCTTCTGAAGATGTTCCTTCCCTTTCTCAAAATCCTCCTCTTTCTTCTAAACTTCCCTCCTACTCTTCTGAATGGAATGATACCGATTCAGAAGATTCTAACTCTGTTTATTCCATGGATCTTCGAGATTCAAGGAAGTTTGGTATCTTTGTGTCTGCCAAACCTTCTAAACCCTTTCAAATAGAAGATCAACATTCAAATGAAATTGTCAAAACTGTTAATGATCTTCTTAAATCTTTAAAACTGAAGGAATGTTCTTCTTCTTCTTCTTCTCTTTCGCCTAAGAAAGCTCTTCTTCTTAAAGAAAAATCTGTTGTTGTTGATCTTCCCAACAAAAGAAAGATTACACCTTCTTCAAAAGGTAAATCTCCCATGAACACAACGGAATTTATTCCTAGAGCCTTAAAAATAAAGAAGTCTAAAGGAATCTCAATAAACCCCCCTTCCTCCTCAGAAAAGGGAATCCTTGGACCAGTGCCTCATAACCCTCATGTTCCGTATTGCTATCCCATTCTTCCTCATTCTTCCAAACCTCTAAAACCGAAAACTCAAGGAAAAGTGAAAGCCTCCTCTCTTGAACCCAAGAAAAGTTCATCTACAGAAAGTGCTACAACTATGGGGATACTTTTCATGTTCCGAAGGACTGTCCGAAGGACCGTATTGAAAGATATGGTCAAAATAAACCTTCTTCTTCTTCTTCTAACCCTAAAGGACCCACTTCAAAACGGGTTCCAAATGACTAATTTGTTTGTGCCTGCAGGTCTTCGGGCATCATCATACATGGTATCTTGATAGTGGATGCTCACGACATATGACAGGAAACAAATCTCTTATTCTAGACTTTGTGAAAGAAAAGGGACCAACTGTAACTTTTGGTGACAACTCTCGTGGTTTCACTAAAGGTTATGGAACTCTCTCTAATGGTTCCATTACTTTCAACAAAGTAGCCTATGTGGAAGGACTAATGCATAATCTTCTAAGCATTGGTCAACTGTGTGATTTAGGTTACTACGTGATTTTCAGAGAGTACGATTGTCTCATTACTGATAAACAACTTCACACTGTCCTGGCTTTAGAAAGGACAATGTGTGTCATCAATATGAGTGTCAAATCATTTGAAGATGAAAGCATATGTTTCATTTCTGAAGACTCAGAAAAGAAGAACTGGCTCTGGCATAAACGTCTCTCTCATCTCAACTTCAAGACGTTGAATGCTCTTTCGAACAAAGAGCTAGTTGTCGGCTGGCCGAAAATCTCTTTCTCTAAAGAGAAGCTATGTGATGCATGTGAGAAAGGCAAGCTGACAAAATCCTCTTTCAAGTCAAAGCAGTGTTTCTCTATCTCTACTCCTCTTCATATGTTGCATATGGATCTTTGTGGACCAGTCATCACACCTAGTCTTGGTGGTAAAAGGTACATTCTTGTCATTATTGATGAATTCACACGTTACACTTGGGTATTCTTTCTCAGGTATAAAAGTGATACATCTGAGGAAATCATCAATTTCATCAAGAAATCTGAAGTTCTCAACGGTCAACTAGTCAGATCAATCAGAAGTGACAACGGGACCGAATTCAGAAAGGCTACCTTAGATGCCTTTCTCAGTGACAAAGGTATCTCTCAAAACTTTGCAGCAGTTAGAACTCCGCAACAAAATGGTGTTGTGGAAAGGAAGAATCATACACTATGTAAAGCTGCAAGTTCTATTCTAAGTGAATCAAATCTACCTACTTATTTCTGGGCTGAGGCTGTCAATACAGCCTGCTTTACTCAAAACCGATCAATTATTGTGAAAAGACACAACAAGACTTCCTATGAAGTCTTCTATGGCCGAAAACCAAACATTGGTTTTCTTCATGTTTTCGGTTGCTTGTGTTTTATCTTAAATGATCGAGAACATCTTGGGAAGTTCGATCCCAAGGCTGATGAAGGTATCTTTATGGGCTATTCTTTATCTTCTAAAGCCTATAGAGTCTACAATCTAAGGAGAAAATGTATTGACGAATCAATACATGTGAAGTTCGATGATCATAAGACATCTTCCTTATCTTGTGATGATAATGAACTTCATGAGTGGATCACTTCGTGTGTTGGAGAAGATTCCCCAAATCTTTTGTCTGACAATGCATAGAGGTTTTGATGTGCCTATTCTCCCCCTTTGAACTTTAGCTCATGCATAGAGGTTCTGCACGAATCTGGACATCTCCTCTGCACCTTTTTTTTACCTCTAAACAGCCTTACATAGTCTCTGCGCATAACAACCTCTGCATATGTTCAGAACATCTTTGGAAAAACCTTTCAAATTGTTGTTGCACTTCTGTAAACACCTGGACAGCCTCTTATCAATTACTACACATTTCTAGCACAACTGCAATTTGTCCGATCATAATTCTGGAAACTTTTTCGAATTTTGCACATGAACAGTCAAGCTCTGCATAAACAGAAATTCAACTCTGATCGAATTATGGATAATCTCTGGTTAAGCTTTGTGTAGCTTCTGCACGGCAACCTCTGCATGTGCATAGAGGCTCTGCACAAATAGCCTCGGTTCAGCACAGATCGAATACAAGAGCTTGGTATAGCATCTTCAGCTACACTTTGAATTTACAACAAATTATTAACAGAGGTGACTTTCTGTTTTGGCTCGATCTTGAATGAGATAAGAATAAGCTTCTGAACACTCTTCCAGATTCTGAGCTGCACTTTTTGAATGGACAAATCTGTTTTCAAGCATTGAAGTGCAATCTGCTGCTGCACTCATAGAATTCATGACAACAACAAATTCTTGAAGCATAAGTCTGGACAACCTCTATAACTCTGGATTGAACATAGAAGCTCAACAGTAGCTTAACAGAATGTTCAATATTGGAAACAGATAAATTATTGATAATAAATGAGATCTTATCCTGAGTTTCTGATGGTGAGGCCTCTATGGGAGTTTCTCTGCGTTCAACAGCAGCAACATGTGTTTCAATATTTAATGCAGAACCAAACCTTGCAGAAGAACCAGCTCGAGATGGCCGAACAAACGCAGGAAAGGAAGCCAATGATAATGAAAAACTGACTATGCTTTGTGGCTTCGGGATGCCAACAATCATCTATGATTCTTGAAACCATGGGATCAACAGTTTATGGAATGTCAAGGTGTCTGTATTGAAAACCAATAGCACCAACAACGTGCATTGATATCATCTATGTCTCTATTAATGAGAAAATAAATTATAGACTCAAGGGAAGACACAGGTTCATTTGGTTTGATCTCAGTGTCTTCTAGCATAACCACACTCTGAATATCTCTGAGCAACTTCATGATAATTGCTTCGAAATCTGTAGATCAACAATATTCCATAACCAGTTTGCATTTTGAAATCTAGATAGCTTCGATTATCATCTCGTGTAACAAGCTGAGTGAATTCTAGACAGCATCGTGAGGCAGACCAAAGCTTAAAACAGTTGAAGCTGATAAACTAAGTTGTCCTTGAACCTGCACACGACTCCAACACAGGGGAACAACAGCTCTAGCATCATCTAAACACAGTCCAAACAGTCCCGAAACGACCACCAAACAGTATATGATAGATGTTGCACTTCGAATCTGCACTTAAATAAGCGACAGCAGCACCAAACAATTTTCTGCACAGGTTATGGTTCAAACAACAACATCTTTCTAGAATCAATAAATCTGCACAAATTTCTGTTGTTGGACATCGAACACAACAGCAAGCGACAGCATCTTACTTAGCAGCTTAACAGCAGGTAAATCATCACAAAGATCGAACTGACTGCATGGTAGTTTCTGTTTTGATCGTTCAACAAACAGTAAGTTGATGAGTCTGCTTTCTAGAAGATGATTGTCCCAATCCTCCTTTGAAGTGATGCAACCATCTCCATCCTTATCGAACAGGCTGAAAGCTTCCTTGAACTCCGAGATCTAATCATATGTGAGCTGATTCATGCTCATGTATTATAGAATTGTTGTTTTTAGAACACATTCCAAGACAGATTGAAATCTGTCAATCAGTTCTCAACATATGGCAGAATGTAAAAACCATCTGATCACGTAGTTGAGAATTCTTTGAGATCTGAAAAACAGCATATTTCAACATCTGGGATAAAGTATGATATGACAGTTTCCAGTAGGATGTTCGTTCATATGCAAATGGAAGTGCATTCCAATAAAACTACAAGTGTAATAGCTGCAAGTTCTGAAATCTATGGAAAGATCATACAAACTCATATTGCACATTTCCAACAGCATTGAGATCATCTAAATATTCAACTAGAAGATTTTCAAATAGTTTTGGAGCAGCAGATAGAGTCCTCTTGATACAACCATAAGTTGCAGATCCATCCTTATAACACCCAAATCACAACAGCTAGAGATCATCTGTTTATGCAAACCAGGACGCTTTTTTCAACTGTGGAACAGCAAATGCCATTGTCTGCAAGCATTAGTGTACAAGCCTCAATACAAGACTTTGATTCCGACAGCCATTTGAAAACTAGATACCAACATAACTAAATGTTGTTTGCAAAAAGTATTCCAGATACCAGTTAATATGTCAATGAGATGTTGTTGTTGGTCTTTAAACATAAACATAGACCAATTCTAATCCACCAGATTTTAACAACATTAAACCAAAAGTCACTAATCTGCCAATCTGCTGAAGTGAAACTCATCCTTATTACTCCAAAAAATTGATAATATCATCCAATTGATCTGTGATAAACCCTTTATGATAACTAAATTGGTTTGATCATATAGATCAAAAACCAATAAGTCACAAAATCATTAGAATAAGGGGATTGATGATCAATCAACAACACAAACAGAGTCTTATCTTGGAGAACATAAAAGTCAAATCAAAGATCAACAACCTTACAACCAAGATGCATAAAATGTTGAGGACAAAAGCACACACAAGGATGGGATCATAGATCAACCATCTACTTAGTGCTAATAATTTAGACCAATAAATGAGAAAGGATCAAAGCACACACATGTAATAAATATGATTAAATTTAATCCAAATAGAATCAAATTTTCACATAGCCATTTCATCAAACATGTGGTGTGCAGAAACAAATTTTGTGTATAATCAAAAGAATCTTTTATCAAAAATTATCCAAATCTCATCTAAATCAAAAAAATGGATATCAAATAAGCACAAAACAGTGAATAAATCCCAAAAATGAT
The DNA here is from genome assembly GCA_954870635.1 of Arctium minus. Taxonomy (NCBI): domain Eukaryota; kingdom Viridiplantae; phylum Streptophyta; class Magnoliopsida; order Asterales; family Asteraceae; genus Arctium; species Arctium minus. The sequence continues at coordinate 66,131,133 of OX941080.1, read as the reverse complement.
ATCTAGGTTAAGGCTCATGTGATTGAATCAATCTAAGCACCAAAACCACAAAATAATCATATAATCTTCAATTGTTGCCATAACTGACCGAATTGAAAAAATGCCTCTTCAATTGGCTCTGATACCAATTGTTAGATCCCATTTTAAGCAAACAATTGAAGAACTCCATAAAATATACATATAAGAGAGAAATAAAGAAGAATAATCATCATAAACTCATCTCATATGCTTAAGATTGATTAACAATGGAGGGGAAAAGGTTGAGAATACCACACTAGGAATTTAATCGACTCTCATGAGAGGCTCATTTAGTCTGTGTGTGTAATATGTGTGTTCTCTCCAAAAACCTAATGAGAAAATGAACCATGGGTACCTATTTATAGGACCTATTTACAAGATAATTTTCCCAAGCCCATATAACTAATTAAAAAGTCCAAATACAATTTCTTTATAAAACATTCAATTAAATTGGGGGCTAACTTAAGCTAACAAAATTGTACCAGCATGTACCAAACGAAAAAAGTTAGTACCAATTAAGTTGGTACCAATTAGAATTGGTTGGTACATGGTATAAATATTTATATATCAATTATAATTAGTTGTTAGACGGTATTGAGGAAAAAAACATGGTATTGAAAAAACATGGTATCATACCATGTTATCCCTAAAGAAAAGAAATTTTATAGGGAACATTTAATTTTTATATGACATAATAAAATGTTATTTACAACGTTAAGAGATTGGAGCAAAGATGTCATGAACAATGGTCAATACGACATTATTTCTAAGTGGTTGTTTGGTAGTTGCTGAATGGTTAAGTGGTCAGAATGCTTAAGAGGCTCTGTATGATGTAGTGCATAATGAAATATGGTTGTTTGGTAACTGCTTTGAATGGACAGTCTGAATGACAACAAATAACCATTTTAACCCTCTGAATGATTTAGTTCTGAATGACAGTTAGTTGTTTGGCAGATATCTGAATAAAACAATTACTTTGCAAATATAACTACATACTCAATATTATTAGTTCAAAAAAACATTTCATATTAATCCAAACAAGAATAACATTAGTTTTTCAAGTTCTAGAATAAGCAAAAACAAAACAACCAAATTCCAACATAATAGTTTTCAAACAATTCTTAAATTTATGCATTTAACATTAACTGATTTAACCACAAGGGTTGTGGCGTGGTGGTAAAGGCTTGGGGAGTTCATAGCGCTCAACCCGGGTTCGAGCCCCACTAGCAGCACTTGTGGCCACTGAGGATAATCTCAGGGCTGCATGCTTTAGCAGCTGGGCCATAGGCCCTAATTTCCAGGGATTAGTCTGGGCCATAGGCCCAGGATACCCTTTCCAAAAAAAAAAACATTAACTGATTCGCAATTTGATCACGTAAATTAGTCATGTATTCATTGTTTTGAGTACCAAAAGGCCTTCCATCCATGTTATCTTCATCACCTCCCTCAATTTCTTCTTGTCCGTCGACAATAAACATGGGGTCATTGTCATAATCCATGAATAACTGATCGTGGATATTGCATCTTCTTATAAAATTGTGAACCGCAAAACAAGTAATTACAACGTTTCTTTGTATTCGAAACGGAAAGAGAGTCATTTGCTTTAAAATTGGAAACCTTGCCTTCAAGACACCATAGGCACGCTCGATAACATTTCTGAGTTGCGCATGAGCATGGTTGTACCTTTCTTCTTTTGTCAAGGTACGTTGTCGTCGAAAATCAGCAAGCCAATACCTCGTATTGCGGTATGGAGTCATAAAACCACGAGTGTTGGCATAAGGAGCACCACAAAGATAATATTTATCTACAATATTTATCACAAAGATAATATTTATATAAAATGTATAAGAAACGTTAAATATTCAAAAATAAGTAAAAAGTGTACATACCTCGTGGAGGAAATGGAAAGTCGGATGTTGGACTAAATGCAACTTCTCTCAGCACTCGAGCATCATGTGCTATACCCTCCCATCCAGCCCAAACTTACGTAAAAGGCATATTAAAATCACAAACACTAAAATATTTTGATAACATTCACCTCTTCCTCTACCTCTATAACGAGTTAAGACTACTACCTTCTCACTCATTTTTAATTGTATCGTGTATACAAGCTTCAAGAAATGTGTGACCAACCCATTTTTTTCCATGTAATCCTACGTTTCTTTTGGTGCGAAGATTCACCAACTAATTCCATACCTAGTCCAAACAATATCACAATGGAGAACCAAAAAACCAAACACATAACAGTAGCTAACTTGAATTAACATAAAGTAGCACACTTGGATAAAACATAAAGTAGCATGAATCAACTTAAAGTAGCAAACTTGAATCAACATAAAGTAGCATGAATCAACATAAAAGTAGCAAACTTGAATCAATCGAATCAAACTTGGATAAAAACTTTGGATCATAAATTTTTTTACCATAAAATTTTTTATGGCTTTGGATCTGTCAACAAATCAAAATCAACAGTAGCAAACTACGTAGGGTAACATGATGAATCAACAAATCAAACTTTGAAACAAACTTTGGATCTTGTACGAAAAGAAAAATCAAAATAAAGCCTTAAATGACAGCCCCTGTGAAGTTTGGTATATCAAAACAAAAATGCTTAAATCACAGCCCCACGATTTTGAGAACAAATGTTGAAATTTTGAGTAAGGGGTTGTTAATTAGTGAGGGAGAACAAATCCTGAAATTTTGAGTGAGGGGCTGCTGAAATCATAGCCCCACGATTTCAACGATTTTGAGAACACTTGTCGGTGTGATTTTGAGAACATATTGTCGATGTGAGACAAAGGGATGAAAGATACCTGTCGGCATGAGTATCGACTGTGAGAGTGAGGGAGAAGACAGTCGGAGAAGATCGTCGACGATTCATTTGGGAAGTAGCGTGGAGAGCGATGTTGGGAGGAATCGACGTGGGATAGAGTGGGAAGGGCAAAAGTGGAACAATCTTGGATCTGAATGATTTAGTGCAACCCTAGGCTCAAAATCGCTAAGAGGTAATTGTAACCATTAAGAGGACAATTTTTTTTTTGCCAAACACTCTCTCCCTCTTAGCGATTAAGAGGTAAGCTCATAATGTAACCATTAAGAGCTAAACAAACAACCCCTAAGTGTTTTACAAGACATAGAATTTATAAGTAGCATAAAGTTATTTGAGCCTAATGTCACGATCAAAGTATTATAACGTCGTGCTATATAAACTAATTGATAATGAATAACTAAATCCTAAAAGTAAACCTAATATTTTTTACAGAGTGTGATGTTAAGCGTTTGTTTAACATGGGGGTAAGGTTATGCCTTGCAGTGAATCATAATCCTACAACTTTAAGAAGAGTGTTGTTTTCTATGGAGCACTAATGGTAAACTTAACAATTTTAGCAATAACTATTGGGAGCTTGTGCATCTGGTTTTGACGACAATAGTCATTCTTTATGTGAGAGTGATACATCTATTTGTTCCCGAAGTGCATGCGACCATTGACATTAGATAAATGGTTTAAAACGATTAAACATTCATGGCTTTCGTTAGATGATGAACTTTATTTTTCCCGTAATTATTTTCTTTGAGGTTATCATTGTCTTTCCTCCTCTCCGTTACTGGTTGCGTTGGTTTTTAAAAAAGGGCAAATGGTAAAATTAGATTTTGTAGCTCAGAAATCAAAGTTAATAGTCTGACATAATTATTATGAACTGTTAAATAGTAAATTTAAACTTACAAAAAGATTGTACTTTTAAAAAAATTAAGTATTTTAACAAAGTAATATTTTTGTAGAGTGAATTACATTTTTGGTCCCTCGTCTATTGCTGCTTTTTGGTTTTCATCCCTAAAATTCATAAAGTACATTGGTGATTCATTTTCCATGCTTCGAATGTAACGCCCGAAAAATTCAAGTATGACTTACAATTATGTCATGTCCCACTTTTATAAACCTTTGTGTCGTGTGATCTAAATGCCATATTAGAACCTTTATGATTCTAGCTCATCTAACTTGACCTTGTGAAATGCCTAAAAACAAAGAAAAATCGGGTCGGGTCACTGTCGCGCGATAGTGTCACGCGACAATGACAATCGTCAAAGTCGTTGGGCACTGTCGCCATGGGAGAGGAGGTTGCGGTACGTTTGGGGCGACTGTGACCGCAACAGTGCCAAGTGGCACAGACGCTGGTCACTATCGATGGAGTTATACCGAGAGCAGGGCAAGGCTCACGACGTTGCCTTACGACAGTGCCAGTGGCAAGGTCGTCGGGCACTGTCGCTGTCGGGCACTGAGACTATAAAATGTGTTTTTACTCGATTTTAGCTCATCCTTTTCTAAAAACTCATTTTGGTAAATCGTTGGAGAACCTCTAGAGGCGATTTTGGAACCCTAGTACTCTTCCTTCATTAAATTCTTGGTGGGAACATATTGGGAGCATTTATTGTTCATCAAAAGCACTTTGGGGAGAATTTAGTGAAGAACACCTAGTCAAGATCATCCTTCACCAACTACTTCTTTAATCTAGGGTTTCAAGTTTTCTAGGGTTTTCTGTAAAACCTAGATTGTGAGGTTCCTAACCCTTTACAAATGAGATACATGTCTTAATGTGCATTCTATGATCATTTTATGGTTCATTTCATCATATCATTTATTTGTCAAAAGGGCATCATTTTCTATATTGGGAGGTTTTGGGAACTTTGGTGTTAATCATGTCATGAGTAACCTTATTGATATTATTGTGTTGGAAATTATTAGTGGTGTTAATGCCATACTCATTATTGGTGAATGTTATATGTGAATTATATTATTTGGGGTTTTAACCTATATTGAGGCTTGGAGCTAAATGGAATCTTTTATATGTATTTTGCTTGGAGTAAAGTGTATATGATGTTGGATTGAATATTGGATGAACCTTGAGTAGGCACTAGGAGGATGTAATCTTAGGCGCCACCTTTTTGGTATGTGCCTAGATCTCCGCCATTTGGAGTAATGCCTTGAAGGTAGTCTTCAGATGAGTCAGGACTTCGTGGTGTTGCTCATGAGAGTGAACACCAAGGTACATCGACTCTTGAGGTGAAACTCGATGGTGTTTTGGGTCTCCCCCATTGATTCCTTTATGGGCCCTTGTGACTACTACTACTTCTTTTAATCGCCATGTTATGTTATTGTTCAAACTCACTAGGCTCTTTGGCCTAATACTTGTTTTGGTGTTGATGTGTATCTAAAGTTCTAGCGATGTGACCGCCAAGAAGGTTTAGCGGGCCTTTATTTGTGAGCTTGGGAGGATCTTGGGATGCCATTTTAGAAGATAATCTTTTGGGAATTTAGATGACAACTTATTGTAATCTCTTTTCTTGATAGGAATTAGATTAAGAGGTTGTTATCTCTCATTGCTTTATTATTACAAACTTGTAATTATAACAGACGTACATTGTTCCCCTTTTTGGGAAAGCTCATGCTTTGGCATTTTTATATACCACATTTCCATTTTCGGAAATTTTTGTTGTCCCAATTTTTGAGGTGTTACCAGTTGGTATCATAGCTTTAGTTTAAGTGAACTAGGTGTTGACTCTAGTATACCTAGACTTAAGTTGTAGATGTCTATAGTTTCACTGTCCACTTGGGTAGAACATTCCTAGGTGGGGAGAGTATTAAGCTGCGGAAATGCATTGATTGGAAATTGTGATGATGACGACAAGGATTCTTGTGTAAAATATGTTCATAATCTCACTTGGCCAGTGTTGTTTTGAACTTATAATTACGTGAGCATACTTGAAATTGTTATTATGGTGATTGATCATTGTAGTAATACGTGTTGAACCGCTAATGTTTTAAAAATTAACCGGTATGATCTTTATCATGTGTGACAGTTCCTAATGGTAAACACAAGGAGTCGGGTTGTGGCTCCCGAGGATGGTAATGAAGCAAGTGAAACTGCTCCGGGAGCTTCCAGACAAGCTATCATAGCGGACAATCAAACCGCTCCACCGATTCCCACAATGCTAAGTAGAGTGGTAGATGTGGTTCCACAAGTGAACCTGGAAACTGAGAACCCGGTTGTTCAAGAAGTGGACCCTCAATCGGTCATGATAGATAGCATCATGCAAATGATGAACTTCGCGATGGAAAACGCGACGAGAGATTCATGAAACTGCTAGAGGTACGAGATGCAAACAACTGGAAACATGAGACGGTTGCGAACAACGCGGTAATTGGGTCGGGTGGTACAGGTAATGTGGTAGGAACTGAAGAACAAGCGGTAAAGGCTGAGAGGAGGAAGGAAGGGGTTGATCATACAAGACCTTCTTATGTAGCAAGCCCCCATAATTTTTTGGAACAACGGATCTAGTGGCTTGTATGAACTGGATAAGAGAGGTAGGGATGAATTTTGAATCAAGTGAGTGTAACGACTTCCATAGAGTCAAGTTCGCGTCCCAATTATTCAGAGGGGAAGCCTTGAGTTGGTAGAACCTTACCCGAACAGCTCTTACTCCGGAGGTTTTGGCCAAAGCTCACTTGGACGACCTTCAAAAGAAAGGTGATGGATAAGTACTGTAACGAAAGGGCGCTTGACAAAATTGAAGAGGAGTTCAGAAATTTAAAGAAAGGAAACCTGTCTGTTGTCGAGTACTCTAGGAAATTTGTGGAGAATCTTAATCTGGTTGAGCATTTGGCCACCGATGAAAGATCGAAGATAAAAGCTTACTTGAGAGGCTTGCCCACGGAGATGAAGACGGGTGTCAGGAACGCCCAAGTGACCACATTGCAAGAAATCATTGAGGAGTCCGAGCTAGTGGAGGACGATCTCACCCAAAGTAAGGAAGAAATGAACCAACCAAGTGAGAAGCGGAAATGGGAAGGGTCAAACAGGCCCGCACGACATTCCAAACCCTTCACTGGGGGAAGGAGTGTAGATCCCCGACGTGAGGCTAGGTGGTGCCTCAAGTGTAGGAGTAAGCATCTCAGTCCTTGTAACCCGAGACCATTCTCCAACCCTCTTGAATGTTTCAAGTGTGGGAGGAAAGATCATGTGAACCAAGATTGCCCCTCCCGGGGGTCGGTTTGTTTTGAGTGTTGGGAACCGGGGAACATTAAGAGGGAGACGGCGGGTGTAGTGTCCGCTACGTTCCTAGTAAACTCTCTACCCGACCATGTTTTGTTTGATTCTGGTGCAAACCATTCGTTCGTATCTACCACTTTTTGCAAGAACTTTACTACTCCTATTAGTTTGTTGCCCGATGCACTAGTAGTTGTGGTAGCCAATGGAAATCACATGTTACTTCGGGAGCGTTTCGACGGGTGTACCATAGATTTAGATGGAGAGTCATTTGTTTTAGACTTGCTACCGGTGGCTATTGGGGGATTCAATGTGATTAAAGGAATGTATTGGTTAGCTAAGCATGATGCCGGTATCTTTTGTTCTAGGAAGATGGTTAGATTACCCTTAGCGACGGGAGGAGAAGTGATAGTCTATGGGAAGAATAACCGGAAGGCCACCACGATCATCCCATCACTCAAGGCGTAAAAGAGCCTAACCAAGGGGTGTCCTTGAAGATAGAAGATGTGAAGGTGGTGCGTGACTACCTAGATGTCTTTCCGGAAGACCTACATGGATTACCGCTCGAACGTCAGGTAGAGTTCCACATCGACCTCACTCCGGGGGCCGCTCCGATCACCCATGCTCTTTATCGCCTAGCCCCGACAGAGATGCAAGATATGATGACCCAACTGCAAGAAATTCTGAAGAAGTGATTTATAAGACCGAGCTCGTCACCGTGGGGAGCTCCAGTTCTGTTCGTGAAGAAGAAGGACGGATCGATGAGAATGTGTATCGACTACCGTAAGCTAAAAAAGGTTACCGTGAAGAACAAGTATCCACTTCCTTGAATCGACGGCCTCTTTGATCAGTTGCAAGGAGCGGGATGTTTCTCTAAAATAGACTTGTGGTTCGGTTATCATCAAGAGCAGGTGAAAGAGAGTGACATTCCGAAGATGGATTTTCGGACAAGATACGGTCATTATGAGTTTCTAGTTATGCTTTTCGGGTTACTAACGCACCGTCCGTGTTTATGGACTTAAATGAATCGAGTGTGTCGGCCCCTCTTGAACAAGTCTGTGATAGGCATCATCGACGACATATTGATCAACTCGCGAGACGAGACCGAGCATGGGCAACATTTATGGGAGGTGTTATAGATTTTCCGGAAAGAGAAACTTTTCGCAAAGTTCTCAAAGTGCGATATTTGGTTGCAAGAGGTACAATTCTTGGGCCACGTGGTATCAAAGGACGGAGTGAAGGTAGACCCGGAAAAGATTGAATATATGATGAATTGGGAACAACCGACGAGTACGACGGAAATAAGGAGATTTTTAGGTTTGGTCGGTTACTACCGACAGTTCATTCAAGACTTTTCAAAGATCACCTCTCCACTCACCTCATTGACAAGGAAGAACGCCAAATTCTTATGGATCGAGACACAAGAACAAGCTTTCAGAACCCTTGAAAAGAAGCTATGTGAGGCGCCAATTCTATACTTATCTGAACGATCGGACGACTTTGTGGTCTATAGCGATGCCTCCAAATTGGGTCTTGGGTGTGTTTTAATGCAAAGGGGAAAGGTGATTGCGTACGTGTCGCGATAACTTAAATATCATGAGAAGAACTACCCTACACATGACTTGGAATTAGCGGCAGTGGTATTTGCATTGAAGTTGTGGCTACACTACCTCTACAGGACGAAATGCACACTCTTCAACGATCACAAGAGTTTGAATTACATATTTGATCAAAAGGACCTCAAAATGCGGCAAAGGAAATGGTTGGAGTTACTTAAGGACTACGATTGTGAATTGCTTTACCACATCGGTAAAGCCAATGTGGTGGCGGATGCATTGAGCCGAAAGAATTATTGAGGTGAAGTCAGATTATCCCTTCCTAGGATCGACGTGATATCAAGCCTAGTGAAGAACATCAAAGCAAGTCAAGTTGAAGCACTTCAAGAAGAAAACCTCAAGGACAATATCATGGTGAAACAACGGGAGATATTAACGGAGGATAGTCGCGACCTTAAACTATTTCAAGGAAGAATTTGGATATTGAAGGTCGTAGGGACCCGAGAGTTACTCCTTGCGGACGTTCACAAATCTAAATATTCTATACATCCCAGTAGCACCAAAATGTATAGAGATCTGAAGTTGAACTATTAATGGCCGGTGATGAAGCTCGATGTGCCCAACTACGTGGAAAAATGCGTCACTTGCCTTCAAGTCAAGGCAGAGCACCAAAAGCCCTATGAGAGTTTGCAACCATTGGCCATTCCAGAATGGAAGTAGGAGCACATTACGATGAACTTCGTCACCAAACTACCAAAGACCTTGAGGGGTCACGATACTATTAGGGTGGTGGTGGACCGGCTTACGAAGAGCGCGCACTTTTTGGCGATGCGAGAGACATTGCCAATGGACAAATTATCCAAGCTCTACATTGATAAAGTGGTATCGCGTCATGGTGTTCCGCTATCTATAGTTTCCGATTGGATAGCCGGTTCACTTCCAAGTTTTGGGATGGTCTACAAAAGGAATTGGGCACGAGAGTCAAATTAAGCACGGCCTACCATCCTCAAACGGATGGTCAGAGTGAGAGAACGATCCAGACTCTTGAAGATATGCTCCGGTCATGTGTTATAGATTTCGGGATAAATTGGGACTCACATCCACCCTTAGTGGAGTTCACCTACAACAAGAGTTACCACTCGAGCATTGGGATGGCACCAATCGAAGCATTGTACGGACGGAAATGTAGATCGCCGGTGTGTTGGCTCGAAGTGGGAGAAAAATAATTTGCGGGACCGGAGATCTTGCAAGAAACGGAGAACAAAGTGAAAGGTATCCGGGAACGTTTGAAGGAGTCCCAAGACCGACAGAAGAGCTATGCGGACAAAAAGAGGAAACCAGTCGAATTCCAGGTAGGTGAGCGGGTTATGTTGATGGTATCACCGTGGAAGGGGATCATCCGTTTCGACAAGCAAGGAAAGCTTAGTCCCCGTTTCCTTGGACCCTTCACGACATTGGAGAAGATTGGACTTCAAGCCTATAGGGTGGATTTACCCCCAGAGATGGACGAGATTCACCACCTTTCACGTATGTTATCTTCGCAAGTGCTTAACCGAGGAGGATAGCGTCATTCCATTGACGGAAATTTCAGTGGACAACGGGAATCGATATGTGGAAGAACTGAAGGCCATATTGAAATCGAAGACCAAGAAATTGCGACATAAAGAGGTGACCATGGTCAAAGTTCAATGGAAGCACCATCGAGGTGTGATCGTTACATGGGAAGCTGAGGAAGACATGAAAAAGAGGTACCCTCGTTTGTTTGAGTAGGACGAGATTTCGGGGACGAAATCTTTCCCAATGTGGGGAGGATTATAACGCCCGGAAAATTCAAGTAAGACTTATAATTGTGTCATGTCCCACTTTTATAAACCTTTGTGCCGTGTGATCTAAATGCCATATTAGAACATTTATGATTCTAGCTCATCTAACTTGTCCTCATGAAATGCCTAAAAATGAAGAAAAATCGGGTCGGGTCACTGTGGCGCGATAGTGCTACGCGACAATGACAATCATCAAAGTCGTTGGTCATTTCGCCATGGGAGAGGAGGCCACGGTACGTTTGAGGCGACTGTGACCGCGACAGTGCCACTGGTCACTATCGTTGGAGTTGTACCGAGAGCGGGGCAAGGCTCACGATGTAGCCCTGCGACAGTGCCAGTGGCAAGGTCGTCGGGCAATGTCGTCGTTGGGCGCTGAGAGTATAAAATGTGCTTTTACCCGATTTTAAGTCATCCTTTTCTAAAAACTAATTTTGGTAAATCGTTGGAGAAGCTCTAGAGGCGATTTTGGAACCCTAGTACTCTTCCTTCATTAAATTCTTGGTGGGAACATATAGGGAGCATTTATTGTTCATCAAAAGCACTTCGAGGAGCATTTAGTGAAGAGCACCTAGTCAAGATCATCCTTCACCAACTACTTCTTTAATCTAGGGTTTCAAGTTTTCTAGGGTTTTTTGTAAAACCTAGATTTTGAGTTTTCTAATCCTTTACAAATGAGATACATGTCTTAATGTGCATTCTATGATCATTTTATGGTTCATTTCATCAAATAATCTATTTGTCAAAAGGGCATCATTTTCTATATTGGGATGTTTTGGGAACTTGGGTGCTAATCATGTCATGAGTAACCTTATTGATATTATTGTGTTCGAAATTATTAGTGGTGTTAATGCCATACTCATTATTGGTGAATGTTATATGTGAATTTACATTATTTGGGATTTTGACCTATATTGAGGCTTAGAGCTAAATGGAATCTTTTATATGTATTTTTCTTGGAGTAAAGTGTATATGATGTTGGATTGAATATTGTATGAACCTCGAGTAGGAACTAGAAGGATGTAATCTTGGGCGCCACCTTTTTGGTATGTGCCTAGATCTCTGTCATTTAGAGTAATGCCTTGGAGGTAGTCTTCAGATGAGTCGAGCCTTCGGGGTGTTTCCCATGAGAGTGAATACCAAGGTACATCGACTTTTGAGGTGAAACTCGATGGTGTTTTAGGTCTCTCCCATTGATTCCTTTATGGGCCCTTGTGACTACTACTACTTCTTTTAATCGCCATGTTATATTATTGTTCAAACTCACTAGGCTCTTTGGCCTAACACTTTTTTTTGGTGTTGATGTGTATCTCTTGTTCTTGAGGCGTGACCGCCAAGAAGGTTTAGGGGGCCTTTTGTTGTGTGCTTGGGATCATTTTGGGATGCCATTTTAGAAGATAATCTTTTGGGAATTTAGATGACAACTTATTGTAATCTCTTTTCTTGATAGGAATTAGATTAAGAGGTTGTTATCTCTCATTACTTTATTATTACAAACTTGTAATTATACAGACATTTATTGTTCCTTTTTGGGAAATCTCATGCTTTGGCATTTTATATATACCACATTTCCATTTTCGTAAATTTTTGTTGTCCCAATCCCTTAACCTTTTCTTCGTGAACCTCTCCCTCTACTCCCTGAACCGCATAAATCGCTCTATGAAATCCTCCCCCACCCCTCGACTTCCTTTCTCCAGCGAACCCCGACGGCAAACACCACACCCTCCTTGCTTCACATATGAAACCCCCTCCCTCCTATGATGATGGCATCTCATCTTGAGCCCTACGTCGTCAATCATGAATTTACGTTGTTAGCTTTCGAAGCAACTTGGAGAACCCACGACCCCTGATTTTTTAAGATGAGATAACAATCCAGACAATTTTCGTGTCTGGATATCCAGGTGATTTTCAAGGGCAACATGAAGAGCCCAAACCCAATTTAACTTTGATTATCCAAGCGATGTTCAAATATGAAGATCGGGGTAGTTTTAAAGATGCAAATCGAGAGATTCAGGAGGATACAATGGTGTGTATGAATGTAGGGTTTTCTTGTTTTTATTTAAATTTAGGTTATGATTTAGGGTTTCTTATTTGTATCTGGATTTATAAGAATGTTAAAAAGATTTGTCTGAATGTTTTTAAATATTTTTAAGGATTTGATTTTGTGATTTAATTTTAAAGATTTGATTTGTTATTCATTTTGTATTTGGGTGTGGTGGTGTGTGGCGGCGGATGGTGGTTTCAAGAAGAAGGATGTGAAAAAAAAAAGATGGGTAAAAAGACTAAAATTCCGCTCACGTGAAGGGCGCGTGATACACTTAACGGAGCCTCTTATAACGGTGTTAAGAGGAGGGGCTAATTTGGATTTAAAAACACGAAAAATACACATCAATATACTTTATGATTTAAGTGACGAATACCAAAAAAACAACCATAAATAAAGAATCAAAATGTAATTCATTCTTTCTTTTATAATTTCTTTATGTATTTATCTCTTTCTTTGTTGCTAATCGTCTATCATATTGTGTAATTTAAACATTTAATTTTAATACTATTTTATTAATCAACAAAAATTTTCAATTTGTAATTTTCAATTTTATTGCAATATTTGTATATATGTAAAAATAATCATAAACATAGAGAACCAAAACCATTTGAGCATCTCAACCCATTTTCAAACATTTATTTAAAATGTAGAATTAAAAATTAAATTCTTTAAAAAAATTTACGTTCGACTTCAATCACATTTCATTTTAAAAATTATAATATTAATTATATTATTAAAATATTTAATACAATAGAATATTATATCTCTCTTTTACTTTCAAATATTTTAGTTATTGAACATATAGAAAAAAGTTATTTTCTTTCTCATAAGCAATTAAATTTTGGAAATTCTCCAAATTCAGATAATTAACCATCCTTATGATATTTTCTCTATTTTGGAGAATATGTTGGAATAAAAAAATTAGCCCAAAATTCCCAAAATATTAATTTTGAAGAATTTATTGGAAATGTTTTTAAAACTGACAGATACACTCGTTCAAAGAAATAACAGACCTTAAACAAGACACTTAAAAACAAAATCGTTATGAACACTACCATCATAAGACGTGAATATCCCTTTTGGGTATGAATCATTGCCATGATAACAATAACGACAAATACATTGTGCGTGGAAATATTCTTAACACAAAAGTCGTCATCATATTTTATTGAAAAATAGTTTCTTGAATTAAAAAGCGTATAAAACACCAATATCAATATTCACAAACAAACAGTTACTGTGATATCATCAGATCAACAACCATCACAAAATGTGAATACCCCTTTTGGGTATGAATAATTGTCGAGATACCAATGACGACAAAAGTGTCGTGCATGGAAGAACTCCTAGCACACAAGTCTTCATCATCCTATTTCTAAAAAATAAAAATCGTATAAAAAAACAATCTTGATATTCATAAACAAACGATCAATGTCATATCACTAGAACCACCATGAAGAAAATGAGCCCTATTAAGCCAAAATACAATTTGGCGTAAAATGTCTTTTATAATATTCGGGTTTTTTTGGTGTTATCAATTAAATTAAAAAGATGGGAAGAGGCAGGAGTATATGTTTTTGAGACGAAACCATTATTAAAGCAAGAGTGAATTACATCCTTTGTCCCTATGATTATGTGGTTTTAGCGGAATTTGGTTTTCCCTGTAAGATCACTAGACTGTCCGTGTCCCTGTAGTTGTATTTTTACAATGATTTGGGTCCCTAATACTAACTTCCGTTAAAAAAAAGATTTGTTACTGTAAGGTTATTTTTGTCTTTTTCAAGTTTTTGTCTTTTTTGACTTTAAAAAATAAAAATATTTAATTATAGTATAGTATTTATATATCATATATTATTAATAATATATATACACACCCTACGGTGAACCCCTCCCCCCCCCCCTCCTAAAAAAAAGAACCTCAGAATAAACCCTTCCCCTCTCATCAAAGCTTTATGATGAACACCGACCCCACCCCCCAACCCTCCGATGAAGCAACGGTAAACCATCCCTCAAACCCTCAAATGAAGATGTTTAGATAAAAATTCTTACCGTCGAAGATATTATCTTCAACAAAGATCTTAACATCGATTTGTAACATCCTCAAATTTGGAAAGAGCAATTAATTTAAAAGTATACATACCTCGTGGAGGAAATAGAAAGTCGGATGTTGGACTAAATGCAACTTCTCTCAACACTCGAGCATCATGTGCTATACCCTCCTATCCATCCCAAACTTATGTAAAAAGCATATTAAAATCACAAATACTAAAACATTTTGATAACATTCACCTCTTCCTCTACCTATATAACGAGCTTAAGACTACTACCTTCTCGCCTATTTTTAATTGTCTCATGTATACAAGCTTCAAGAAATGTGTAAACCAACGCATTTGTTTTCCAAGTAATCCTACATTTCTTTTGGTGCGAAGATTCACCAACTAATTCCATACCTAGTCCAAACAATATCAGAATGGAGAACCAAAAAACCAAACACATAACGGTAGCTAACTTGAATTAACATAAAGTAGCAAACTTGGATAAAACATAAAGTAGCATGAATCAACAGAAAAATATAGCAAACTTGAATCAACATAAAGTAGCAAACTTGAATCAACATAAAAGTAGCAAACTTGGATGAAACATAAAAGTAGCATGAATCAACATAAAAGTAGCAAACTTGAATCAATCGAATCAAACTTGGATAAAAACTTTGGATCATAAAATTTTTTATCATAAAAGTTTTTATGGCTTTGGATATGTCAACAAATCAAAATCAACAGTAGCAAACTAGGTAGGGTAACATGATGAATCAACAAATCAAACTTTCAAACAAACTTTGGATCTTCTACGAAAAGAAAAATTAAAATAAAGCCTTAAATGACAGTCCCTATGAAGTTTGGTATATCAAAACAAAAATTCTTAAATCACAACCCCACGATTTTGAGAACAGATGTTGAAATTTTGAGTGAGGGGCTGTTGAGTGAGGGGTTGTTGAAATCACAGCCCCACGATTCCAACAATTTTGAGAACACCTATCGGCGTGATTTTGAGAACACATTGTCGGTGTGAGACAAAGGGATGGAAGATACCTGTCGGCGTGAGTGTCGACTGTGAGAGTGATGGAGAAGACCGACGGAGAAGACCACCGGCGATTGATTTGGGAAGTAGGGTGGAGAGAGATGTTGGGAGGAATCGGCGTGGGATAGAGTGGTAAGGGCAAAAGTGAAACAATCTTGGATTTGAATGATTTAGTGCAACCCTAGGCTCAAAATCGCTAAGAGGTAATTGTAACCATTAAGAGGACAATTTTTTTTTTGCTAAACACCCACTCCCTCTTAGTGATTAAGAGGTAAGCTCTTAATGTAACCATTAAGAGCTAAACAAACAGCCCCTAAGTGTTTTACAAGGCATAGGATTTATAAGTAGCATAAAGTTATTTAAGCCTAATGTCACGATCAAAGTATTATAACGTCGTGTTATATAAACTAATTGATAATGAATAACTAAATCCTAAAAGTAAACCTGATATATTTTTAACAGAATGTGATGTTAAGCGTTTGTTTAACATGAGGGTAAAGTTATGCCTTGCAGTGAATCACAATCCTACATCTTTAAGAAGAGTGTTGTTTTCTATGGAGCACTAATGGTAAACATAACAATTTCAGGAATAACTATTGGGAGCTTGTGCATCTGGTTTTGACGACAATAGTCATTCTTTATGTGAGAGTGATACATTTGTTTGTTCCCGAAGTGCATGTGACCATTGACATTAGATAAATGGTTTTAAACGATTAAACATTCATGGCTTTCATTAGATGATGAACTTTATTTTTCCCGTAATTATTTTCTTTGAGGTTATCATTACCTTAACTCCTCTCCGTTATTGGTTGCGTTGTTTTAAAAAAAGGGCAAATGGTAAAATTAGATTTTGTAGCTCAGAAATCAAAGTTAATAGTTTGACATAATTATTATGACGGCTAAATGGTAAATTTAAACTTACAAAAACATTGTATTTTAAAAAAAATTAAGTATTTTAACAAAGTAAAACATTTTTACAGTGATTATATTTTTGATCCCTCGTCTATAGCTGCTTTTTGGTTTTCATCCCTCAAATACATAAAGTACATTGGTGATTCATTTTTCATGTTTCGAATGTAACGCCTGGAAATTTCAAGTAAGACTTACAATTGTGTCATGTCCCACTTTTATAAACCTTTATGTCGTGATCTAAATGCCATATTAGAACCTTTATGATTCTAGCTCATCTAACTTGTCCTCGTGAAATGCCTAAGAATGAATAAAAAATCGGGTCGGGTCACTGTGGCAAGATAGTGCCACGCGACAATGACAATCGTCCAAGTCGCTGGTCACTATCGCCATGGGAGAGGAAGTTGCGGTACGTTTGGGGTGACTGTGACCGCAACAGTGCCAACTGGCACAGTCGCTGGTCACTATCGCTGGAGTTATACCGAGAGGGGGGCAAGGCACACGATGTTGCCTTGCAGTTATGCCAGTGGCAAGGTCGCCGGGCAATGTCACCGTCGAGCAAGACTTTCTATATTGGGAGGTTTTGGGAACTTAGGTGCTAATCATGTCATGAGTAACCTTATTGATATTATTGTGTTGGAAATTATTAGTGGTGTTAATGCCATACTCATTATTGGTGAATGTTATATGTGAATTTACATTATTTTGGGTTTTGACCTATATTGAGGCTTGGTGCTAAATGGAATCTTTTATATGTATTTTTCTTGGAGTAAAGTGTATATGATGTTGGATTGAATATTGGATGAACCTCGAGTAGGCACTAGGAGGATGTAATCTTGGGCGCCACCTTTTTGGTATGTGTCTAGATCTCCACCATTTGCAGTACTGCCTTGGAGGTAGTCTTCAGGTGAATCGGGCCTTCGGGGTGTTGCTCATGAGAGTGAACACCAAGGTACATCGACTCTTGAGGTGAAACTCGATGGTGTTTTGGGTCTCCCCCATTGATTCCTTTATGGGACCTTGTGACTACTACTACTTCTTTTAATCGCCATGTTATGTTATTGTTCAAACTCACTAGGCTCTTTGGCCTAACACTTGTTTTGGTGTTGATGTGTATCTCAGGTTCTAGCGAAGTGGCCGCCAAGAAGGTTTAGCGAGCCTTTAGTTGTGAGCTTGGGAGAATTTTGGGATGTCATTTTAGAAGATAATCTTTTGGGAATTTAGATGACAACTTATTGTAATCTCTTTTCTTGATAAGAATTAGATTAAGAGGTTGTTATCTCTCATTGCTTTATTATTACAAACTTATAATTATACAGGCATTTATAGTTCCTTTTTGGAAATCTCATGCTTTGGCATTTTATATATACCACATTTCCATTTTCGGAAATTTTTGTTGTCCCAATTTTTGGGGTGTTACAAGTTGATATCATAGCTTTAGTTTAAGTGAACTTGGTGTCGACTCTAGTATACCTAGACTTAAGTTGTAGATGTCTATAGTTTCACTATCCATTTGGGTAGAACATTCCTAGGTGGGGAGAGTATTAAGACTGCGAAAATGCATTGATTGAAAATTGTGATGATGACGACAAGGATTCTTGTGTAAAATACGTTCACAATCTCACTTGGCCAGTGTTGTTTTTAATTTATAATTACGTGAGCATACTTGAAATTGTTATTATGGTGATTGATCATTGTAGTAGTACGTGTTGAACCGCTGATGTTTTAAAAATTAACCGGTATGATCATTATCATGTGTGACAGTTCACAATGGTAAACACAAGGAGTTGGGTTGTGGCTCCCGAGGATGGTAATGAAGCAATTGTAACCGCTCTGGGAGCTTCCAGACAAGTTATCATAGCGGACAATCAAACCGCTTCGCCGATTCCCACAATGCTAAGGGGAGTTGTAGATGTGGTTCCCCAAATGAACCTGGAAACCGAGAACCCGGTTGTTCAAGAAATGGACCCTCAATCGGTCATGATAGCTAGCATCATGCAAATGATGAACTCCACGATGGACAAACTCGACGAGAGATTCATGAATCTGCTAGAGGACCAGGATGCAAGCAACCAGAGATATAAGACGGTTGCGGACAACGCGGTAATTGGGTCGGATAATGTGGTAGGAAGTGAAGAACAAGCGGTAAGGGCTGAGAGGAGGAAGGAAGAGGGTTGCTCATACAAGACCTTCTTATGTAGCAAGCCCCCATAATATTTCGAAACAACGGATCCAGGGGCTTGTATGAACTGGATAAGAGCGGTAGGGATGGTGTTTGAATCAAGTCAGTGTGACGACTCCCAGAGAATCAAGTTCGTGTCCCAATTATTCAGAGGGGAAGCCTTGAGTTGGTGGACCTTACCTGAACAGCTCTTACTCCGGAGGTTCTGGACAAAGCTCACTTGGACAACCTTTAAAAGAAAGGTGATGGATAAGTACTGTAACGAAAGGGCGCTTGACAAAATTGAAGAGGAGTTCGGAAATTTAAAGAAAGGAAACCAGTCTGTTGCCGAGTACTCGACGAAATTTGTAGATAAGCTCAATCTGGTTGAGCATTTGGCCACCGATGAAAGATCGAAGATATAAGCTTACTTGAGAGGCTTGCCCACAGAGATGAAGACGGGTGTCAGGAACACCCGAGTGACCACGTTGCAAGAAATCATTAAGGAGTCCCAGCTAGTGGAGGACGATCTCACCCAAAGTAAGGAAGAAAGGAACTAACCAAGTGAGAAGAGGAAATGGGAAGGGCCAACCGGGCCCGCACGACATTCCAAACCCTTCACCGGGGGAAGGAATGCGGAGCCCTGACATGAGGTTGGGTGTTCCCTCAAGTCTAGGAGTAAACATCTCGAGCCTTGTAATCCAAGACCGTTCTCCAACCCTCCTGAATGTTTCAAGTACGGGAGGAAAGATCATGTGAGCCGATATTGCCCCTCCTGGGGGCCAGTTTGTTTTGAGTGCCGGGAACTGGGGCACATTAAGAGGGAGTGCCCCAAACTAGTGGGAGGTCACCAAGGAGTTTCAAGCGGAACCGTGACGAAGAAGGAGATTCCATCCAAGGAGTCAAGTTGGGCCTTCCAAATGATCGCGGAAGAAGCCTGGGAGACGGCGGACGTAGTGTCGGGTACTTTCCTAGTAAACTCTCTACCCGCTCGTGTTTTGTTTGATTCTTGTGCGAATTGTTCGTTCGTACCTACCACTTTTTGCAAGAATTTCACTACTCCTTTTTGTTTGTTACTCGATGCACTAGTAGTTGTGGTAGCCAATGGGAATCACATGTTAGTTTGTGAACATTTCGACGGGTGTGTCATAGTTTTAGATGGAGAGTCATTTGTTTTAGACTTGCTACCGACGGCTATTGGGGGATTCGATGTGATTACAGGAATGGATTGGTTAGCTAAGCATGATGTCGGTATCTTTTGTTCTAAGAAGATGGTTAGAGTACCCTTAGCGAAGGGAGGAGAAGTGATAGTCTATGAGGAAAAGAACCGGAAGGCCACCACGATCATCTCATCACTCAAGGCGCGAAAGAGCCTAACCAAGGGGTGTCCTTCATACTTGGCTTACGTCATCGATGCAAAATCCGAAAAGAAGAATATAGAAGATGTGAAGGTGGTGCGTGACTACACGGATGTCTTTCCGGAAGACCTACCTGGATTACCGCCCGAACGCCAGGTAGAGTTCCACTTCAACCTCACTTCGGGGGTCGCTCCGATCGCCCATGCTCCTTATCGCCTAGCCCCGACGGAGATGCAAGAAATGAAGACCCAACTGCAAGAACTTCTCAAGAATGGATTTATAAGACCGAGATCGTCACCGTGGGGAGCTCCAATTTTGTTCGTGAAGAAGAAGGACGGATCGATGAGAATGTGTATCTACTACCGTGAGCTAAACAAGGTTACCGTGAAGAATAAGTATCCACTTCCTTGAATAGACAACCTCTTTGATCAGTTGCAAGGAGTGGGATGTTTCTCTAAAATAGACTTGTGGTCCGCTTATCATAAAGTGCGGGTGAAAGAGAGTGACATTCCGAAGATGGCTTTTCGGACAAGATACGGTCATTATGAGTTTCTAGCACTTTCCGTGTTTATGGACTTAATGAATCGAGTGTGTTGGCCTCTCTTGGACAAGTCTGTGATAGTCTTCATCGATGACATATTGATCTACTCGCGAGACAAGACCGAGCATGGGCAACATTTACGAGAGGTGTTAGAGATTCTCTGGAAAGAGAAACTTTTCGCAAAGTTCTCAAAGTGCAAATTTTGGTTGCAAGAGGTCCAATTCTTGGGCCACGTGATATCAAAGGACGGAGTGAAGGTAGACCCGACAAAGATTGAAGCGATGATGAATTGCGAACAACCGACGAGTTTAACTGAAATAAGGATCTTTTTGGGTTTGGTCGGTTACTACCGACGGTTCATTCAAGACTTTTCAAAGGTCGCCTCTCCACTCACCTCGTTGACAAGCAAGAATGCCAAATTCTTATGAACCGAGAAACAAGAACAAGCTTTCAGAACCCTTGGAAAGAAGCTATGTGAGGCGCCAATTCTATCCTTACCCGAATGATCAGACGACTTTGTGGTCTATAGTGATGCCTCCAAATTGGGTCTTGGGTGTGTTTTAATGCCAAGGGGAAAGGTGATTGCGTACGCATCATGACAACTTAAAGATCACGAGTAGAACTACCTTACACACGACTTGGAATTAGCGGCGGTGGTATTTGCATTGAAGTTGTGGTGACACTACCTCTACGGGACGAAATGCACACTCTTCACCCATCACAAGAGTTTGAAGTACATATTTGATCAAAAAGACCTCAACATGCAGCAAAGGAGATGCTTGGAGTTACTTATGGACTACGATTGTGAATTTCTTTACTACACCAGTAAAGCCAATGTGATGGCGGATGCAAAGAATTATGGAGGTGAAGTCAGATTATCCCTTGCTAGGATCGACGTGATATCAAGCCTAGTGAAGAACATCAAAGCAAGTCAAGTTGAAGCACTTCAAGAAGAAAACTTCAAGGCCGAGATCATGGTGAAACAATGGGAGATATTGACGGAGGATAGTCGCGGCCTTAAATTATTTCAAGGAAGAATTTGGGTACCGAAGGTCGTAAGGACGCGAGAGTAACTCCTTGTGGACGCTCATAAATCCAAATACTCTGTACATCCCGGTAGCACCAAAATGTACAGAGAACTGAAGTTGAACTATTGGTGGTCGGTGATGAAGCTCGATGTGGCCAACTACGTGGAAAAATGCGTCACTTGCCTTCAAGTCAAGGCGGAGCACCAAAAGCCCTATAGGAGTTTGCAACTATTGGCCATTCCAGAATGGAAGTGGGTGCACATTACGATGGACTTCGTCACCAAACTACCAAAGACCTTGTGGGGTCACGATACTATTTGGATGGTGGTGGACCGGCTCACGAAGAGCACTCACTATTTGGTGATGCGAGAGACATTGCCGATGGACAAATTAGCCAACCTCTACATTGATGAAGTGGTATCGCGTCATGGTGTTCCGCTATCTATAGTTTCGGATCGGGATAGCCGGTTCACTTCCAAGTTTTCGGATGGTCTACAAAAGGAGTTGGGCACGAGAGCCAAATTAAGCACGGCCTACCATCCTTAAATGGACGGTCAGAGTAAGAGAATGATCCAGACTCTAGAAGATATGCTTTGATCGTGTGTTATAGATTTCGGGGGAAATTGGGACTCACATATACCCTTAGTGGAGTTCGCTTACAACAATAGTTACCACTTGAGCATTGGGATGGCATCGTTCGAAGCATTGTATGGACGGAAATGTAGAACGCCGGTGTGTTGGCTTGAAGCGGGAGAAAAACAATTCGCGGGACCGGAGATCATGCAAGAAATGGAGAACAAAGTGAAAGGTATCCGGGAATGTTTGAAGGCGGCCCAAGACCGACAGAAAAGCTATGCGGACAAAAAGAGGAGACCGGTTGAATTCTAGGTAGGTGAGCGGGTTATGTTGAAGGTATCACCGTGGAAGAGGATTATCCGTTTCAGAAAGCGAGGAAAACTTAGTCCCCGTTTCCTTAGACCCTTCACGATATTGGAGAAGATTGGACTTCAAACCTATAGGTTGTATTTACCCACAGAGATGGACGACATTCACCCTACCTTTCACGTATGTTATCTTCGTAAGTGCTTAACCGAGGATGTTAGCATCATTCCATTGACAGAAATTCGAGTGGACAACGAAAATCGATGTATGGAAGAACCGGAGGCCATATTGGAGTCGAAGACCAAGAATTGCGACATAAAGAGGTGACCATGGTCAAAGTTCAATGGAAGCCCCATCGAGGTGCGAACGTTACATAGGAATCCGAGGAAGACATGAAAAAGAGGTACCCTCGTTTATTTGAGTAGCACGAGATTTCGGGGACGAAATATTTCCCAATGTGGGGAGGATTGTAACGCCCGAAAAATTCAAGTAAGACTTATAATTGTGTCATGTCCCACTTTTATAAACCTTTGTGTCGTGTGATCTAAATGCCATATTAGAACCTTTATGATTCTAGCTCATCTAACTTGTCCTCGTGAAATGCCTAAAAATGAAGAAAAATCGAGTTGGATCACTGTGGCGCGATAGTGCCACGTGACAATGACAATCATCAAAGTCGCTGGTCACTGTCGCCATGGGAGAGGAGGTCACGGTACGTTTGGGGCGACAGTGCCAAGTGGCACAGTCGCTGGTCACTATCGTCGAAGTTAGACCGATAGTGAGGAATGGCTTACGATGTTTCCCTGCGACAGTGCCAATGGCAAGGTCGTCGGGCACTGTCGTCGTCGGGTGCTGAAAGTATAAAATGTGCTTTTACCCGATTTTAACTCATCCTTTTCTAAAAACTCATTTTGGTAAATTGTTGGAGAAGCTCTACAGGCGATTTTGGAACCCTAGTACTCTTCCTTCATTAAATTCTTGGTGGGAACATATTGGGAGAATTTATTGTTCATCAAAATCACTTTGGAGAGCATTTAGTGAAGAGCACCTAGTCAATATCATCCTTCACCAACTACTTCTTTAATCAAGGGTTTCAAGTTTTCTAGGGTTTTCTGTAAAACCTAGATTGTGAGTTTTCTAACCCTTTACAAACGAGATACATGTCTTAATGTGCACTCAATGATCATTGGGATGCACTCTCGAAGGCTTTTCTGACTCATTTCTTCCCACCGGCCAAAACAGCAAAGTTAAGGAGCAATATCACTACTTTTATGCAACATGAGTATGAGTCACTCTATGAGGCTTGGGAGAGGTATAAAGATCATCAGCGGCAATGTCCCCATCACGGAGTCCCCGAGTGGCTTCTCATTCAGACTTTCTGCAACGGGCTGAGGCAAGATGTTAGGATCTCTATTGATGCAGCCGCGGGCGGGGTCTATTGTCAACAAAACCCCCGCTGCAGCAAAAGCTCTTATTGAAGATATGGCGTCCAACCATTTCTTGTACCCAACCGAGAGATCAATTCCAAGGAAAGGAGGAAAGCTAGATGTTGACGCTCTTACACTCTTAACGAGCAAGTTTGACTCATTCTCAAACAACATATCGAACCAGATCAGTAACATTGGAGCGAGCCAGACTTCCTCTGATGTATCAGTACTTGCTTGTGAGATGTGTGGAAACCAAGACCAAGTCCACGTTTATTCCATCGCCCCCCTGTGATCGACCCGTATGCTACACCTCCCGTACGCTTGCGGTATAAATTTAAAACACATCAAGTTTTTACATCATATCATCTATTTGTCAAAAGGGCAACATTTTCTATATTGCGAGGTTTTGGGAACTTGGGTGCAAATCATGTCATGAGTAACCTTATTGATATTATTGTGTTAGAAATTATTAGTGGTGTTAATGCCATAATCATTATTGGTGAATATTATATGTGAATTTACATTATTTGGGGTTTTGACCTATATTGAGGCTTGGAGCTAAATGGAATCTTTTATATGTATTTTGCTTGGAGTAAAGTGTATATGATGTTGGATTGAATATTAGATGAACCTCGAGTAGGCACTAGGAGGATGTAATCTTTGGTGTCACCTTTTTAGTATGTGCCTAGATCTTTGCCATTTAGAGTAATGCCTTGGAGGTAGTCTTCAGATTAGTCAAGCCTTCGGGGTGTTTCTCATGAGAGGCAACACCAAGGTACATCGACTCTTGAGGTGAAACTCGATGGTGTTTTGGGTCTCCCCCATTGATTCCTTTATGGGACCTTGTGACTAATACTGCTTCTTTTAATCGCCATGTTATGTTATTGTTCAAACTCACTAGGCTCTTTGGCCTAACACTTGTTTTGGTGTTGATGTGTATCTCAGGTTCTAGAGGTGTGACCGCCAAGAAGATTTAGGGGGCCTTTAGTTGTGAGCTTGGGAGCATTTTGAGATGCAATTTTAGAAGATAATCTTTTGGGAATTTAGATGACAACTTATTGTAATCTCTTTTCTTGATAGAAATTAGCTTAAGAGGTTGTTATCTCTCATTACTTTATTATTACAAACTTGATTTTATACAGACATTTATTGTTCCTTTTTGGGAAAGCTCATGCTTTTGCATTTTATATATACCACATTTCAATTTTCGGAAATTTTTGTTATCCCAATCCCTTAACCTCTTCTTCGTGAACCTTTCCCTCTACTCCCTGAACCGCATAAATCGCTCTATGAAATCCTTCCCCACCCCTCGACTTCCTTTCTCCAGCGAACCCCGACGACAAACACCACACCTTCCTTGCTTCACATATGAAACCCCCTCCCTTCTATGACGATGGCATCTCATATTGAACCCTACGTTGTCCCTCATGAATTTACGTTGCTGGCTTTCGAAGCAACTTGGAGAACCCAAGGCCCCTGATTTTTGAAGATGAGATGACGATCCAGGCAATTTTCGTGTCTGGATATCCAGGTGATTTTCAAGGGCAACATGAAGAGCCCAAACCCGATTCAACTTTGATTATCCAAGCGATGTTCAATTATGAAGATCGGGGTAGTTTTAAAGATGCAAATCGAGAGATTCAGGAGGATACAATGGTGTGTACGAATGTAGGGTTTTCTTGTTTTTATTTAAATTTAGGTTGTGATTTAGGGTTTCTTATTTGTATCTGGATTTATAAGAATGTTAAAAAGATTTGTCTGAATGTTTTTAAATATTTTTAAGGATTTGATTTTGTGATTTAATTTTAAAGATTTGATTTTGTTATTCATTTTGTATTTGGGTGTGGTGGTGTGTGGCGGTGGATGGTGGTTTCAAAAAGAAGGATGTGAAAAAAAAAGATGGGTAAAAAGACTAAAATTCCGCTCACGTGAAGGGTGTGTGATACACTTAACGGAGCCTCTTATAACGGTGTTAAGAGGAGGGACTAATTTGGATTTGAAAACACGAAAAATACACATCAATATACTTTATTTTTTTTGTACGGCAACTTGGGCTACGCCCACACACGCACGCACCCGCGGTATCCGGGCATCCAATTAGGCAACACCGACTAATCCGCGGCGACCCGGCCCAGCCCAAATGGACTGGACCCGCCCAAGTACGACTAAGCCCGGTCAAGACCGAACCCGCATACCCATAGACTGGTATGCCCGTAAACCTGAACCCGAACCGACCCGAAGGCCGACCCAAGGTCTGGGTATCGCCGAAGTGCATCCACCAGGATTCGAACCCTGGTAGATAGGCATACCATGCACTATCCCCCAGGGCCTTACCACTAGGCTAGCACCTCTTTGATACATCAATATACTTTATGATTTAAGTGACGAAAACCAAAAAACAACCATAAATAAAGAATCATAATGTAATTCATTCTTTCTTTTACAATTTCTTTATGTATTTATCTCTTTCTTTGTTGCTAATCGTCTATCATATTGTGTAATTTAAACATTTAATTTTAATACTATTTTATTAATCAACAAATATTTTGAATTTGTAATTTTCAATTTTATTGGCAATATTTGTATATATGTAAAACTAATCATAAACATAGAGAACCAAAACCATTTGAGCATCTCAACCCATTTTCAAGCATTTATTTTAAATGTAGAATTAAAAATTAAATTCTTTAAAAAAATTTACGTTCGACTTCAATCACATTTCATTTTAAAAATTATAATATTAATTATATTATTGAAATATTTAATACAATAGAATATTATCTCTCTCTTTTACTTTCAAATATTTTAATAATTAAACATATAAAAAAAATTATTTCTCTTTCATAAGCAATTAATTTTTGGAAGTTCTCCAAATTCGGATAATTAACCCTCCTTCTGATATTTTTTCTATTTTGGAGAATATGTTGGAATAAAAAATTAGCCAAAAATCCCCAAAATATTAATTTTGAAGAATTTATTGGAAATGCTATTAAAACTGACAGATACACTCGTTCAAAGAAATATCAAACGTTAAACAAGACACTGAAAAACAAAATCGTTATGAACACTACCATCATAAGACGTGAATGTCCCTAGCCTTTTGGGTATGAATCATTGCCATGATAACAATAACGACAAATACATCGTGCATGGAAATATTCTTAACACAAAAGTCGTCTTCATATTTTATTGCAATAGAGTTTCTTGAATTAAAAAGCGTATAAAACACCAATATCAATATTCACAAACAAACAGTTAATGTGACCATCACAAAATGTGAATACCCCTTTTGCTTATGAATAATTGTCAAGATAACAATGACGACAAAAGTGTCGTGCATGGAAGAACTCCTAGCACACAAGTCTTCATCATCCTATTTCTAAAAAATGAAAATCGTATAAAAAACCAATCTTGATATTCATAAACAAACGATCAATGTCATATCACTAGAACCACCATGAAGAAAACGAGCCCTATTAAGCCAAAATACAATTTGGCGTAAAATGTCTTTTATAAGATTCGGGTTTTTTTGGTGTTATCAATTAAATTAAAAAGATGGGAAGAGGCAGGAGTATATGTTTTTGAGACGAAACCATTATTAAAGCAAGAGTGAATTACATCCTTCGTCCCTATGATTATGTGTTTTTAGCGGATTTTGGTTTTCCTTGTAAGATCAATAGACTGTGTCCATGTAGTTGAATTTTTACAATGATTTGGGTCCCTAATACTAACTTCCGTTAAAAAAAAGATTTGTTACTGTAAGGTCATTTTTGTCTTTTTGAAGTTTTTGTCTCTTTTGACTTTAAAAAATAAAAATATTTAATTGTAATATAGTATTTATATATCATAGAATATTAATAATATACATACACACCCTACAGTGAACCTCTCCTCCCCCCCCCCCCCCCTCTTAAAAAAAGAACCTCAGAATAAACCCTTCCCCTCTCATCAAAGCTTTATGATGAACACCCTCCCCCCCCCCCCCCCAACCCTCCGATGAAGCAACGGTAAACCATCCCTCAAACCCCCAAATGAAGATGTTTGGATAAAAATTCTTACGGTCGAGGATAATATCTACGACAAAGATCTTAACATCGATTTGTAACATCCTCAAATTTGAAAAGAGCAATTAATTTAAAATTTTATTTTTCATCAAAATAAAGGATAAAATCCCTCTCTACAAACAATACCTAGAAATACCTCAAGATAAATCCTATATTTAACCTCAACAGTTATTAACTTTAAGTCTTATACAAAGACCAAATAAATAGGACGGGTGTTACTAAACCTAATACCAATTGCTATTCCCAAAGTGTGGAAGACTTCATCCCATAGCTACTCTCTTCCCGTGCATATAACTCGCACTTATCTTTTCACAGTGTCACTAGTACTATTCCCCAACCGAAACCTGATGCACATGTCGTCAAATAAAAATGTTAGGCTAACGCCTAGTGAGTTCAAGAGTTTTCATCATGATTATATAAATCGTTAAAAGGAACGAGTGCAACTTAAATCATGATTTCAAAAAAATTATTTACTTTAAAAATGAAAACGACCCGTTTTCCAATAACGTGCATTTTAGGTAATGGAAACACCAATATAATTGTTTTCCAACACACAATTTCAAAGACAAAAACCCCAATATAAAACATTCCTTCGTAAAGTAAACTCAACCCAAAACGTGAATAGTAAATGAATTCCCAATTTATGAAAACGTGGACTTTATATCCCGAAACATCCAAATATGGATGGGGCATAATGCTCAACCCATAAATCATAGATATCAATCTATATATATATATATATATATATAACGTCACCGAAAACATGTATAATAAAATTAAATATCCAAACAACACTTTTCGGTGACGGAGGAGACCCGCTTCCATTGTACGTGGTGGAACACAAAGTTAAGTCACATATTTATGTTATCGAACTACACCTCAGATCATAAATTTATTGCCTGCTTTAAAAAGCTACACCTCAAGTCGGACTTTATTGCCTGCTAGCTAATTTACACCTCAAGTCCCCAATGATGTTGTATCCTTTATTGCCTGCTTTGCCAAGTTGCACCTTAAGGATACACGATCTTATTGCCTATTCATTTTCTAGTAAGTTACAACCTCAAGGTTCCTAATAGACCTTTAGTGCATACTTACTAGCATTCAAGATAGAAGTCTCAAACTCCTTACTTGATGATCCCAAGATGTTTAACCCTCGTGCACAAGAGTTAGAGTATCTAAACCACAAAACCTATGGTCCCGGAGTACAACCCAGAAAGGTTCATCTTCACAAAAATCGGGACAACAACAATGCCAACACGACATATTTCCCAAACACAGAATATCAAGACTCCTCACTATTAAATATGACTGACTTACATGCATATGGATCCAATGCATTACAGTCTAAAATACATATCTCCAAATGAATGACATGCGCACTCAAAACATGTATTCTCCAAATAAATTGCAATAAATGAAACTCACACCCAAAGCTCCACATTAAGCTCTTAAAAAACCAGACAAATGTCCCCAAGACCAGATAAAGACAAAAATCGAGCCTTCAGCTCAACCAATCAAATGACCATATGTTAAAATCCATAGTATGTGATTAAATGTAAACAACCTACGTTTGTGCAAACACATACTTTAAATTCATGAATAACCCAAAACACAACATTGAGTTGGGACAAACCCTTTTTCCAAAGGAACTCACACCATTTACACTTTGAAAACGTCCCATAACATAATCTATGCAAATTTCCAAAACATACATTAAAAGTGAATTTCTACCAATTACTCTCCATATATAAGTCATCAAAACACATTCATTTATGATTTATTTGTCAAAGTGTTTAAAATCTCATATATGGTGTTTCACAAGGTTTATAAAATCTTATTAGTTCAAATAGCAAAACTCATCAAAGATTTCAACATTTGATAATAATCATGTAAAACACATAAATACTCTAAAATGGACATTTTTTGCATGTACAACGTTTTCACAAATCAACTTGAACTCACTTTGCTAGATTTAGGCTAAATCTAGATTTTACCCCGATATGAGCTCCTTAAAGAAACTTGAATCTACAAGCAATTCCTCCAAACCTAGATTCACAAGTTTTCCAAACACTTAGAATCATTCTCCACACATCTTATATCAAAATATCCATTTTGACCAAAACCCTAGTTTTGACCTAACTTTCCCAAAATCCTCCAAACCGAAATTTGAGAAACATAAACACTAGAGAGTCATCAATGGAGAATTTATAACTCATAATAAATTAGAAACTAGGAGGATAAACTCACCACTTAGGTTTTGGTGAAAACCTAGAAAACCCTAAATTTCTGAAGATGGAGGTGATGATGATGAGCTCTTGATATTTGTTTCCACTCCACCACTAAATACTCTTGGATCTTCCCAAAAAATAACAATCTATCCTTGAAAAGCTCTCAAAAACTAAACCATAGCACTTTGAAGCACCAAAAACAGAGAAGACATGAGAAAAAGATGAAGAAATGAAGAATGAGGCTGAAAATTGCGATTTAACAAGTCTGGTACACCTGGCGACATTGCCAGGTGACAATGACATGTCAAAGTCGCATGGCATAGTCACTAAGTGTGAACCATGGGCTGAAACTTGCCTGCGACTTTGCCATGTGCAACTATGACACTGTCATAGTCGTCGGGCATTGTAGACGGGCTCGTACCAAGCCCTGAAATCCGACTTTCTCAACGCCAACACTCCCGATACTCTAAGGGACTCAAAGTAATGATTTTATAACGTAATTACTACTGATAATAAGTTATAAAAATGCACGGGGTGACTCTTACTTACCGAAAAAATACGGGTGTTACAATCCCCCCAACCTTAGAATGATTTCATCCTCGAAATCAAGTTCTTACATAACGCATATAGATACTACACTCAACACTTATTGGGTTTCTTAGGTCCCCAAAATTAGCTCGGTCCTCTCTTGCGATAAATTATCCTTGACGAATATAGATACTACATTCAACACTTATATGATTTTTTAGTTTATGTATTTTCAATTCTTTTGACCGAATGTCTAAATTTGTTGTTCAGTCATGTTTTTTTCATATATTGGGTTTCTAATTGTGTTTGTGTTTGTATTTATGTTTGATTTTGGATAGTGATATTGTCTGTGTTTGGATTTTTTTTTCGGGCGATGGACGATTGCAGGCCATCGGAGAAGGAAGAATCTTTTATCTTTTAAATGTAATTGAGAAAAAAGGTTGAAAAGACTAAAATTTCCTAACATTAACATTATTTTTTAACAAAGTTACTTATAGGGGCCCAAGTCTTGTAAAATTACAACCACAAGGATATGATGAGTTGAATTTTCAAAAAAGGAACCGAATCCATTAGAAACATATAACCACATGGACGAAACATGTAATTCACTCTTAAAGCAAATATTTTTTTTTTTACATAATATCGATTTTCAAAAGAGAAAAAAATATGGATTTGGTCTTTACAACTTCATTTATTATAGAGTGAATTACATGTTTAGTCCCCATGGTCTATTCAAAATCATATTGTGCCTCTAAAGTGAAATAATTACGAAAAGGGCCATGTGGTTTTCAATTTCTCACATCTTGGGTCCCCGCCAATAACTCCATTTAAAAACATTTGTTAACTTAAGTGTAGCTTGGTCTTTTTGGCCTTTTTGTTTTTATTCTAAAAAATAAATAAGAATTTTCATCTCCCCCCTCCACCATTCCCCACCCCCCCTAGCCATGTTGGTTGCGCTTTGGCAACCCTCCCCCTTCGTTCCCCTCATAACCACCAACGATGACCACCAAAACTTTTCCCTACCACCATAAATCAAAACTTTTCCTTTCTCTGATCAAACCCCTTCCCCTCAAACCATCGATCAAACCTTTCTTTTCGAACTACCATCGTTCCATCCCCATCAAAACCTCAAAAATGGTCAAAACCTGCAAATTTATCGAAACCATTCGATTAAAATCACCATTGTACCATCTCCATCAAAACCACCAAACAGTAACCAAAAACCTTCAAATCCATTGAAACCCTTCGAATCAAACCACCACTGTTCTATCAAAACCTGCAAATAATGGTGAATAATGACCATCAGAACTCTTCCCCACCACCAGCAACCAAAACCACCATCATTTCAAATTGAACTCCATCGGATGTGAAAACGGGGTTGTAAATCAGCCCTAAATTCCCCTTGATTCGGTCTTTATGAGGGTTATAGGTCGAACTCTATTTGATTTGATGCATCTAGAACATATCTGCATCAAAAACCAAACAAAGCTAGTTTTGAAATTAATTATGCATCTGCAACATCAAGCCCTCGATTCATTATTTTAACAAAGATGAGGAACACATGTGGATGTGAACTTAAGTTGCTCCCCCAATGGGTATGTGAAGCAGAGAGAAAACTATGTGGCGATGGTGGCCAATTTGACGAAGGTCTACAAGGCTTTTTTTGTGGTGGAGATTTCAAGATAGCTCCCTCTGTAAAAATCAGAAATCCCATTGTAAGAAGTCATTTACCAAACGCTTATCAGGTAAGCACTTACCGGAAAGAGTCGTCACCCTCACATACCTTATCGAGTAAGATTTCCAACCATTAAAATGGATTGATGGTAAGTGTTTACCACCCGGTAAGCGCTTACCAGGTAAGAGTTACCACCCTCACTTACCATGTAAGACTCTCGATCCTTACCTTCCTTCTTATTGGGTAAGATTATTGGTCCTTGTTATACTCACTCGGTAAGATAAATGACCTGATAAATGCTTACCCACAAGGGTTTGGTAAACAAACCCTAAGTTTCACCGGAGAAGGTTGTGGGGAGAGGGAAGGCGGAGATGGAGATGGGGGAGTGGGGGAGGGCAGAGATGGTGGGGTGGACCGGTTTGCTAAAGATGAAGATTAGAAGACAATTATGGGGAAGGGATTCCTTGTCGGCAGGGAAGATGATGAAGACTTTAGGTGTGGGGAGGCTTATAATATAATAGGGTTTAAATATAACATAATCATATATATATATATATATATATGTGTGTGTGTGTGTATGTGTGTGTATGTGTATTTAATTACTTTTAAATAACTTCAGAGAAATGTGTTAGATGATGAAACTACAGCTTTGTTAAATGAGGTAACAGATTAATTTTAAATGGAGTTAGTGGTGAGGACTTAAGGCATGAGAAAATGTAAATCATACAGCCCATTTCCACGATTATTTTATTTTAGGGACACATAATATGAGTTTGAGTAAACCACAAAGACTAAACACGTAATTCACTTTCTATTATATGATAAGCCTTCTTGTTTGCAATTTGTTTTGGATTTGGCCCTTTACTTTAATGGCCATCCACTATCTCTGTTAATTAGAAGGTATTTTTGTCTTATTGCTTTTTCTTCCGTTTAATGTTTCTTTTATATTTTGTTGTTTTACTTGCTTGAATACTCATCTTCTTCATTAAGAAAATCAGAACAATCAACAAACCCTAAAATAAAACTCCAAAGCCTTAACGGTAAAACAATATGAAAAAGCTTAACCAAAATCAAAAGCCTATGCCACCACCATCTGCTATGCTTCTCTATCTCCATCCCATAAATGATGGAGATGAAGATCTCTATGTTTCCAACTTGATTTTTCAACAGGCTTGATCCTTGAGTTGATTTTCTGATTTTCCAACTTCCAAGGATCAACGATCTGTTCGATCAACTTCAAGGATTGGTTGTTTTTCGAATATCAACCTTCGCTCGGGTATCATCAAGTGAAAGTGGGGAACGATGATATTCCAAAAATGGCCTTCAGGACGCGTTATGGTCAATACCAATTCTTAGTAATGCCATTTGGTTTTACCAACGTGCCAATAGTGTTTATGGATTTGATTAACCGTTTGTGCCAATTATTCCCTGAAAAGTCCATGATAGTGTTCATTAACGATATCCTCGTTTACTCACAGAACAAGTTGGACCATGAAAAACAACTCCAAGAAGTCTGAGAAGTGCTAAGGCAAGAGATATTATATATGGAGTTCTCCAAGTGGGATTTCTGGTTAGAAAAGGTTCAATTTTTGGGTCATGTAATCACTCAAGATGGGATGAAAGTGGATCCCAAGATTGAAGCGATGATGAAATAGGAACCACCCAAGAGCCCATCCAAAAGCCAAAGTTTATTCAGTCTAGTAGGTTATTATCGCAGATTTATTCAAGACTTTTCCAATATTGTCTTACCTCT
This sequence comes from Arctium minus, assembly GCA_954870635.1. Classification (NCBI taxonomy): domain Eukaryota; kingdom Viridiplantae; phylum Streptophyta; class Magnoliopsida; order Asterales; family Asteraceae; genus Arctium; species Arctium minus. The sequence goes on along the minus strand of OX941080.1, from coordinate 66,097,017 downwards.
AACGACACTAACTCGGAAAAATGTCAAGTTTCTTTAGACCGATGCCAAAGAATCTACATTCAAGAGCTTCAAAATAAGTTCTATGAAGCGTCAATCCTATCTTTAACCGCATGGTCCAAAGACTTTGTGGTTTATAGAAACTCCTCCAAGATGGGTTTGGATTGTGTGTTGATACAACGGGGAAAGGTGATCGCTTATGCATCATGACAACTCAAGTAGCAAGAACGGAATTACCCCACCCATGACTTGGAGCTAGCGAAAATGGTGTTTGCGTTAAAAGTGTGGAATCACTACTCGATGGTACCAAATCTATGTCATTTACTAATGATAAAAGTTTGAAGTATGTTTGTGATCAGTAAGAGTTGAATATAAGGCATCGGTGATGGTTGGAACCACTCAAAGATTATGATTGCAAACTACTCTATCATCCTTGTAAAGCGAATGTAGTAGCCAAAGCATTAAGCCAGTACTAGTACAACAGTAGTGTCCGGACACTCTTTCGAGGATAGACTTGGTGTCAAGCTTAATCGAGAGGATCAAAGAATCACAAGTCGAGGGATTGTTGGAAGAGAATCTTACGAATGAAATAATGGTCAAGCAACGCTTACTTTTAACGAAAGATAGTCGTGGTGTGAAGCTCTTTAGAGATCGTGTTTGGGTACCCAAGACTGGGGGTAACCGGAGTTACTACTTGTAACACCCTCAAATTTGGAAAGAGCGACTAATTTAAAATTTCATTAATACACCAAATAAAGGATAAATCCCTTTCTACGAAACAATACTTGGATTACCTCAAATAGAAAATTCTAAATTTAACATCAACAAATAATAAATCAAGACTTAAATAAAAACTAGCTTAAGGTCGGGTGTTACTAAACCCAATAACCGTTGTTATCTCAAAAAATGGAAGACATCATCGAATAACTAGATCCTTCACGTGCGTCTAACTAGCACTAAACTCTTCACTGTGTTGCTAGTACCATTCCCTAACAAGGACCTGATACACATGCCGACAAATAAAAAGGTTAAGCTAATGCCTAGTTCGTTCAAGAGTTTTCATCTTAATTATATAAATCGTCAAACTAAAAGAATGCAATTTAAATCACAATTTTTAAAATGTTATACATTAAATATGAAAGCCACTCGTTTTCCAAAACCCACAAGTTTTATGATGAAAACCCCAATATGAAACATTCCTTCAAAATATAAACCCAAACCCAAAACTCACCCAAAACGTGAATAATGATTGAATTCCCAAATAATGAAAATGTGGACTAAAACTTTATTATCCAAGACATCCGAAAACATGAATAAGATATAATACTCAAACTACAACTCATGGATAGAGATCCATACACAAAACGTGACCGAAAACATGGATAATACTTGATACCCAAAATAATCACTATAAACAATAAACAACATCGGAAGCGTCAAATCGTGGATAATCTTCGTCTCCAAAGAATATATCCGAAAATTCACCATTCGGTGACGGGGGAAACCCGATTCAATTGAACATTACGGAACATAAAAGTAGGTCACGTATCTATGTTATATGAGCGTCACTTACGGATTACGTATTCGTTAACATCAACCTTTCCGGGTCTATAGTTAATGAGTTAACAAGCTCAACAACTCCATGTCTATTGCTCGGATAGTCATCCGGTTCAACCACGCTAGGTCTATACCTTGGAATTTCCAACATCCTAGTTAAGCTCATTCACAAGAAATTAAAATTATTGGTCAATGGCCGATGCCTGACTCAAAGAGCCAACATCTTACTCCCGTAAGAACCCATGCCTATTTCAAGTTACATTATGTGGATATTTATCCCACTCAAACTGACTCCTAAGTCTATGGATCTATTGCATTATAGTCTAAAACATTACATGACTCCAAATGAATGACTAATGCACTCAAAACATGTAATTCTCAAATAAGATGCAATAAATGCAAATCATAACCAAAGCTCTACATTGAGCTATTAAAACCGGAAAAATGTCAACAAGAACCAACATAGTCAAAACTGAGCCATAAGCTCAAAAAATCAATTGACCATTTGTTAAAAGTCATAAAATGCAATAAAACGTAAATAACCTACGTTTATGCAAACACATGCTCCAAAGACATGAATAACCTAAAACACAATCTTAGATTGGGAGGAACCATTTTCTAAAGGGACTTACACCATTTACACTTTCAAAATGTCTCATAACACAATGTATGCATATTTCCAAAACACACGATAAAAGTGCACTTTTACCAAACGACCTCCATTTATAAGGTAACTCATCAAAAGACGTACATTTATAATTTATTTATCAAAATACCCAAAATCCCAAATATGGGTGTTTCACAAGATTTATAAAATCAAACACCTCAACTAAATAAAACTCGTCAAATATTCCAACATTTGATATTCATTATGTAAAACTCATAATCACATCAAAATGGACATTTTTGGCATGTACAAAATGTTTACAAAGCAACTTGAACTCACCTTGCTAGATTTAGGCTAAATCTAGATTTTACCCCAATCTTGAGCTTCCTTGAAGTAACTTGAATCTACAAGAAATCCTTCCAAATCCTAGATCCACAACCTCCCAATACATAAACAAACAAAACCACGTGCTTAGAATCATTTCCCAAACATTTTATAACAAAATCTCCATTTTGACCAAAACTCTAATTTTGACCTCACTTTCCATCATCTAAACTGAAATTTGAGAAATAAGAATACTTGGAAGTCATAAATGGAGTATTTATAACTCATATAAAAGTTTAGAAAAGAGGATGATGAACTTACCACTTAGATTTTGAGCAAAACCCCCAAAATCTAGAAATCTCAAGGAATGGAGATGAACACTTGAATCTAGCACAAGGGTTGTAATGTCAAGTTTTGATGATGAAAGAACACTTTGATTTCCAAGAAAAAAAATCAATTAGGGTTCATATTAAGTGTTGGGGAAATGATTAGAGAGAGAACGAAGTGGGGAGGGTGAAGTTAATTGAGGAAAAGATGGAAAAATTGCAACACAAAGACTCTGGGGCCGACTGCGATTATGCCTGGCGAAAGTGACATGGTGTCATAATCGCTGGCATAATCGCTGTAAGTGTACCGTGGGTATCCTCGCACCAGCGACAGTTCCCTGTGATTGTGACACCCTATCACTATCGCGTGACAAGGTCGCCCCACATGTATGTTGAACCTCGAAAGCCTCATTTTCTCATCTGAGACACCCTCGATTCTCACAGGGACAAAGAGCAATAAGTTCCATACTCAAAACCACAACTTGGAAACCACAAAAATGCACGGGATGACTTTCACTTACCGAAAATTTTGGGTGTTACAATCCTCCTAACCTTAGAAATGATTTTGTTCTCGAAATCTAGTTCTTACACAAATCATTTAAATACTACATTTAACACTTATTGGATTTCCTCGGTTCCCGAAAGTAACTCGGTCCTTTCTTGCAATAGTTACCCCTTGACCATAGAAATCCCCCGAACATCAATGTTGGGCAACTCTAGTTCCCAATTCACACTCAAACCTTGAGACGGTTCAAAGACACTACACAGCACGGAGCACAAGTCCGATAACTGTCGTGTCATCTATCCAACCCAAAAGGGCACACGCTAGTGATATAAACCTCAAATAACATCTTTTCCACCAAAGAAAAAGAAGATCGATAAAAACAACACCTCCATATTTATGTTCATGTCAAGAGCAAAACAAAAAAAAACAGATTAGGATCTCTAGTTATTTAGGGGTTTTTTGTTGTTTTAAGTTTAGATTTTAAGTTTTTGATCTATATAGATTTCGTATTGTAAAATTTTTGAATAATTAATTATATGATTGGTCCCTGTAGTTTAGGGGTTTTAACACTTTTGGTCCCTACTTTGAAATATCTATAGATTTCATCCTTGTGTTATTGAGTTTATAACGTGTTACGTCCCTAAAACTAACTCCGTCCATATTTGCTTCATTAAAGCTATCATGTGCACTGCACATGATGGGTATTTTAGTCATTTCCTCTAATTTACCCCAGGGACCAAATATGTTATTTACCCCTTTTTCATATTCTTACCTTTTCAAACGTTAGAACCCCAAATCCTCTTTCACCTTCTTCCCCATCTTGATTGCACAGACCTCCATGGCTCCTCCTTTCGTTTGCGGCTCAATAGCAATCACATGAACATCGTGGACTGCCAGAAACCTAGAACGAAGATTCTACACTTGTTCAAACATGGTTAGCTTTTTTTCTTTTTCCCTAGTTTATGTGCTTTATTTGCCCTAATTTTTTCTTTCTTGGTAGGAACGATGATGTGGATTCATAAGATGGATTGACCTGCCGATGTGTTCTCGATCAATGGAGATTATACCAGGGTTTTTAAGCTCAAAGAACCACCTTGAAGCAAAAATTTCAAACCGTCAACATGAAGCCCGTAAATGGAAGTTGTTGTTGCTTATAACTTGGGTATCTATTGTAATTTACTTGTTACATTAAATTAGGAAACGTTTGTAATGTTTTAATTTACTTGTTGGATCTTTTACTATGTAATGTAAGATCCTTTTTTGTCAATAAAAATGATGCAACCTTTGATCTCTATTTGTTTGTGATGTTTTAATATGTTTGCCACATTTGTTACTGTGGTTTTGTCAATTTACACAGTGAGATCCAAAAAGGAAAAGACAATTGTTACTGTTGTTTTGTCAAAATACACAGAAAAAGACGGTGATATATTAAGCAATTTCATCCATAAAGACATAAATGAATCTAGAAAATACCATTCATTCATATTAAGTAAGTTCATCCAAAAAGACATAATACATCCCATAAAGTGTTGTGCACCAATTCAAATACCAAAAAACAATCTAAGGTTTATGTGCAATCCTTTATCAACCAACTGTGCAACCATCCCAAAAAACAAAAGTATTTTGTGCAACCCTTTTATCAACCAACTGTGCAACCATCCCAAAAAAAACAAAAAATTATGGTGCTTCTTCCTACCCTTTTCAACCTTATGGTGCTTGTCCTTTGCATGTACGTTTGTTGTGCCCTTTTTGGTTACAGTTCACACATATGACTGTCTTCCCAACCCTTTTAAACCTGTTCCCTTCTGTGATCTCTGTAATAGGCTTCACTCTCTTCTTCTTTGGACATCCAACTTGTTTGTGATGTGTTGGTTGTAGTACCTTAGTTGGACAATCAGACTTTGGCCACATCTGTTGTCCATTAATTGGCTCAAGATGAAATAAGTACATCTTTTTACAGGTGTCTTTACCCTGTACTATCCCAGTGTCATTGCCATCTACTTCCCAAAATGGATCAAATGCATCCAACTTGGAAGTGTCAATACCATCAAGAAAAGCTCCATCAATCCCAGTGTTATCACCATCAACCCCAGTGTCATCAACCCTAGTGTTATCAATCCCAGTACCATCAACCCCAGTGTTATCAATCCCAGTACCATCAACCCCAGTGTTATCAATCCAGTGTCATCACCATCAATCCCAGTACCATCAACCCCAGTGTCATTGCCCTTCTCAAAATCATTAACCTTATCAATCCCAGTGTCATCAATTCCAGTGTCATTAATCCCAGTACCATTGCCTATCTCAAAATCATTGACCTTATCAATCCCAGTGTCATTGCCTATCTCTCCATCTTCATTATTCCATTCCAGTAGCAACTGTTTTGGTTTTTTTGAGGACTTTTTCCTATTTAACTCATTTGATCTATCATCTGGGAGTTGTTCTAATACCACATTACTTACACCAGGACTAAGGTTATACGTATTTAACCTACTCATCCAATGCTCTTTGTATATGCCAAATACCTTGCATTTAGGCACAAACTTTAACATTTGCAGAACATCCATGTCACTAACCAAAGCATGAAGACCACCATCTAAGTCCTTTCCAGGAACTAATAAGTAGGGCGAGGATTTTTATACCCTATTTCATGCATATCATGTCTTCAAGCTCAAGAACAGAGAAGGTATTTGTATCAACTAACTGAATGTAATGAGTTTTACCTCTTAGATTCTCCCTACCAGGGAATTTTGTGAATCTTTCTCCGTGCTGTATCTTCAAAGCAACAGGGGTTGGATATATGTCTACAATTTCAAAAAAAATATCATCAACATCATTTGATTATAACAATCAATACCCAGTAGTGGATAACAAAAACTTACCATAAACCTCACGAAATTCCATTTCATCATGGTATGATCGCACCTGCCACAGTGTGTGTGACATCTGGAAGAAAAAAAACGAGGGAAGAAGATGATCGAGGGTTTCGTCGGAGAAGGAAAAAGATACGGAAGAAGACGATCGGTGGAAAAGGGTTTTACCTTTTCGTATGGGTTCTAACGTTTAAAAAGGTAAGAATATGAAAAAGGGGTAAATAACATATTTGGTCCCTCGGGTAAATTAGAAGAAATGACTAAAATACCTATCATGTGCAATGCACATGATGGCTTTAACGGAGCAAATATGCCGGAGTTAGTTTTAGGGACGTAGCACGTTATAAATTCAATACCACGAGGATGCAATCCGTAGATATTTCAAAGTAGACCAAAGTGTTAAAACCCCTAAACCACAGGGACCAATCATGTAATTAACTCTTTTATGTTCTAAATATTCATTCTTTTTTATGTTTAATTTGGTTTTAGTTTTTTTTTCCTTGTTTTATTTTAAAGAAGATGTAGATAAAAGAGGAGAGGGATGATAATATTTAACAAAATATTTAAAAATTTTGAAATGTAGGAAAAGAAAAAAGGGAACATACCATCGTATTAACAGGGATAAGGGATGGCTGTTAGATTTATGGGACTAAATCCAAAAAAAAATATTATTTAATAAATGAAATTTAATGAAATAAAACCATAAATAAATTTCAATAAAGTATAGGGACCAGATTCATAATTTACAGGAAAAAAAGACACGTGTCAAAGAAAAAAAAGCAGGAAACACAATAAGAGCCTGCCACGTAATCTAGTGCTTGTCCAGTCACCCTCTTTTCAGTCCTTTAAATGCGTTGCATCATCATCGTTCTTCATCTTTCCACTTCATCTTCATCTTCATCTTCATCTTTTTCTCTCTCTCTCTCTCTCTCTCTCTCTCTCTCAAATGGCTTCGACTGAAATAGAAGAACAATCACAAACATTGGAATCCAAGAAGGTAAGCACATCTTTTCATCATCCATCTCTTTTTGGTTTATATATATATATATATATATATATATATATATATATATATATATATATATATCCTAATTAGATGATTTGTTGACCTCCAATATATCTGGTCTTGTTCGGTGTTTTTAGAGATGGGTTTTAAGAGTTTCCATACACTGTGAAGGCTGCAAACGCAAAGTCAAGAAACTTCTTCAATCTCTTCCAGGTATATATATAGTAGCTTCCTTTTGATTGTTGTGTGAATTATTAGAGAATAATATATAGGTTTAATTAATTTGTGATTTCAGGAGTTGATGATATAGAGATTGAAACCAAACTACAGAGAGTTGTGGTAACTGGAGATGTATCACCGGAAAGTTTAATCAGGAAGCTGGTAAAAGCAGGGAAACATGCCGAGTTATGGCCGGAAACCCCACCTGAAAAACCACCCACCATCAGTCATGGGAAAGAAATCAAGTCACCGGCGACTGAAACGGAAATCCCAGTTGCAGTTCCAAGCAGCTCCACGGTTTCTGGCAAGGTTGATGAAGGTAAAAGTGAAAAAGTTACAGGTGGAGATGGAGATGGAAAGGTGGCGGTAGAGGGAACAGTAGTTGAAGAGAAGAAACCGGAGACCGGATCGGCGGGTAACCAAGCTGCTGCTTCTGAGCCGGTGGTTGAAAAGAAGGAAGAGCAAACCGACCAAAGCAGTGGTGGCGGCGGTGAAGGGAGGAAGAAAAAGAAAAAGAAACCTCAAAATAGTAGTAATAAAAATGGTATTGGAGAAACATCATCAACAAGTGCTCCACCACCAGCTACACTTCCATCCAATCAGAGTCCTCCAGGACATCATGGGTATCAATACCCGCCGCCACATTACTACACGCCGCCACCACCTCCGGTGTACACGGTCAGCTACAACACGGCTCATCCTCCGGTGAACAGCTATTATGCAACCCCACCACCTCAATCGTATGCCTATTCGCATTACCCTTCGGAGATGGAACCACATCATCATCAGCCGTCGGATTTCGATTCGTCTACTCAGCCACCGTTGGATTCGTTTGAGATGTTTAGTGATGAAAATCCAAACGGGTGTTTGGTTATGTGATTCTCATCAGGTCGAAAGGGTGTACTATACTGCTTGTATGAGTATGAGAGAGTGACATCAATTTTTGTAATTAAAATGTCTTCTTTAAACAAATCCTAATAATTATATAACATATTTTCAGATAACCTTCAAAAAAACTTTATTCTGAAGATATTTTCAACAAAAATATTTATTTAGTTGTTTTTAAAATAATTTTTGTTTACAATGATATAATAAATTTTGTGTTTTTTATAGAGTGTTTATTCAATTATTAAAAAAGAAACAAATGATAATAATTAATGCGTTTTCTTAATTTTATGAAGAAGATAATGATTTTTTTTTAAATTAAAAATAGGTTTTCAAATTATGAAACAAAGCAAAATGCTTTTATTACAATACATATAAAGTTTGAAGTATATTTTTTTATTATATTAATTTAGGGCTGTAAACGAACCCAACGTTCATCGAACCGTTCGTGAACTGTTCGGTGAGAAGTTCGTTTATTTAATAAATGAACGAACATGAACACATTTTTTTGTTCGTTTAGTTAAATGAACGAACATGAACAATGGTCTCGTTCATTTATTTACATTCGTGAGCGTTCGTTCATTTATGTTCGTTTATATATATATATATATATTATGACATTAATGTGTCCAAACATTAATTAAATTAATTTTTTAAAATTCTTTTTTTATACCTTCTAAGTTTATCCGTTTTTTTTATTTGTTATGTTGTTTTTTTACGAACGAAATGATGAGTAACGGTGGTTGTTTTTTATTCATTTGTGTTTGTTTATGTTCATTTATGTTCGTTCGTTTACGTTCGTTTAGCTCTTAATGAACGAACATAAACGAACATGAACAAACATATTTTCTTAACGAACGAACATGAACACAAAAAATTTCGTTCGTTTACCGTTCGTGTTCGTTCGTTTGTTCGGTTAAGTTAAACGAACGTCTCCGCTCATGTTCGTTTGATTCATTTACCGCCCTAGTTATTATGATAGTAGTTCCTTAATACGTTAAAAATGTATGTATAAAAAGATAAAATTGTCACTAGTGACTTTTGATTTAATTGATATTTATTAGAGAAATTAATTAAAATAGTCTCTCTCCCTCAAGTTTATGAAATAACCACTTTTTCCCTCCCTCTCGTGAAACCCCCTCTCCTTTCACGACGTTGTTGTTTTTGTTTTTCATTTTAATTTGAATGTTATAAATAATAATCTTGTAATTAGTTATTAAATTTACTTGTAATCCTTTACTTTTTTATTTTTCATTTTATGCCCTTAACATATTAAATAAATAATCATATATAAACTGAAAAAAATTAAAAATACATATTTTTTTACAAATTATACTATTTAATCGTCTCGTCAATACCTTCGAAATAAACCCAATATTGAATATTTTTGGATTTAATCATATTATTAGATATCATGAATTTATAAACGAATATTTTTGCTTTATATTCATTATGATTTCATTTTTCATTTTACACCTTTATCATATTAAAAGTACATAATCATAGATTTAACTGGCTAATATAAATGATAAATAAAAGACATTTATAGATAGTTAAATAATTCTTAAAAAATCATTTTAAAAAAATATTTTAGTTAATCCATGATTATGTATTTTTAATATGATAAAGATATAAAATGAAAAATGAAACCATAAGAAATATAAAACAAAAATATTCGTATATAATTTCATGATATTTAATAATATGATTAAATCCAAAAAAATTCAATATTGGGTTCATTTCGAAAGTATTGACGAGGCAATTACAATGATATAATTTGTAAAATAAGTATGTATTTTTAATATATTTTAGTTTATATACGATTATTTATGTTAACATGCTAAGGGTATAAAATGAAAAATAAAAAAGTAAGAGATTAAAAGTAAATTTAATAATTAATTACAAGGGTATTAAGTATAACATTCAAATTAAAATGAAAAAAAGGAACCTCGTGAAAGGAGAGGGGTTTCACGAGGGGGAGGGACTAAAACTGTAACTTTAAGGTTGAGTTCATGGAGGAGATCGTAATTGAGAGGTATATCACGAGATTGTTGACCAGTTTGATAATTTTGGAGAAAAAGTGGCTAGTTCAGAAAGTTGAGGAAGAGAGATGATTACATTAAACTTTTTAAACCCATCAAATTTGAAAATTGGATAATAGAATTTATGATTTATTATAATTATAATAACAATCGGAATAAGTAGTTTGACAGAAATATAATCATTTTCTTAATTTCTAATTAGAGAGAATAATTTGAGAAAGGGAACTTTAAAATCTAAATTATCTTTGATAATATCTATTAATTAATTTGATTAAATATAACTAAAAAAAGATTGTGAAATGTATAATTGATTGTCTAATTTTTCAAATTATGAAAAAGCATGAATGGTGGAAAGTAGTGGGCATGAACCCATCATTCTACTTCTTAATGTATAAAGTTAAAGCTGTTTCAGAAAATAATTTATATCCTTTTTTTATTTTTTTAGGCAAATTCTATTAAAATTAAACATGAGAGTAGATTATATTATTTTTGGTCCTTGTGTTCCTTTTCCTTTCTTTCCAATTGTTTTTACTTCCTATTCTAAAAACACTTGAAATTTATAACAACCCAACTTCTTGAATTCAAAATAAACACAAATATCAAAATTTCATATCAAGAAAAGTCTTACAAATATAATCCAATATGAGGTTTTGCGCTTAAGCAACCTATTACACAACTGAGAGTAAATTTAAAATTTCTAAATGGAAGTCTTCTAGTGACGAAAACACTTAGATCTTCTCCTTGCCTTTACCCTATCCCCTAGCTTCACGCCCACCTGAAAATAGATTTTTATTTTTGAAAGAGCGAGGGTTAGACCAACGGTATAGTGAGTTCCCCCCAGCAACACTTTAAAAAATCCAATAATCAAGAATAGATATGCGATAAATAACTCAATTTAAACTTATCAAATCTTTACACATTTATCAAACACTTTGGCTCACACTACCGTCACCCGCAAGTAACGGTGTGTCTGGCTCACACTGCCTTATTTGGGACACACACCCCAATGGCATAAACGGAACACACCCTCCGATATGAGCACAGGCGGAACACCCCCCCCCCCCCCCCCGACTTTGAGCACAAAGCACATAAAACAATGTATGCATACAATTCTACAAATAAATAATAAAACGCATATCATAGGCTTTTATCAATTCTCACGTATCAAGATAACATTCGTAAGGAAGAATCATAATCAAACTTGCATGTAAAACAGTTGTTTAATCTTTAAAATTTAGTTTAAAGAAAAAACTCACCTGGCGTCCTCAGCTTAATACTCGAATCTAGTCTTATATCTCGGTCCGAAACCTATAAAGGAAACATTGACCGATGAAACCCGATTCTTCCTAAATTTGAACAAATTAACTTCAACACCTTAATCCTCCTATTCTCTAAAATAACCTCGGCCTACCAAAAGTAACATTTCTACATAAATTGTTTTGGGTCCTTAAAACAAAATTAATGACAATGGGCCGCACTAACTTAAGTCTCCACACTCCAAATCCAAAAGACAATTTATGGGCTTCGGCCCATCTACCAAGCCACCGACCGGTGTGGCCACCTGCGGGAAAACAAGATCGGGGTCTTCCCCCCCCCCCACCCCGCTGAACGTCGACCGGGGCCTAAGGTCGCCCGGTGTGAAATCAAGACCGGGGTCTCCCCATGGACCGGAGTCGTCCCTCTCCCACCCCGACCCTGCGCCGACCGAGGCTTCCCTCCACGTCGACCGGGGCCTTCCCCCAGGCGCCGACCAATACCATCCCTGCCTCGACCGGGGCCACTCTCACATCGACCGGAGTCTGGTGTTGACCGGTGTCAACGATCGGGTTTGCTCGACCGGGGTCTATTACTCGAACGGGGTCTATACACTCCGGTCCCCCATCCCGACTGAAGGCGACTATGGGTTTTCGATCGATAGAAGAAGGAATGGAACAACTTAAATCCTTAATAATCAACTACTCTTAACTCAGGAATTTAGAGTACGACACAACGAAAACAAATCATTAATCTCACCTCTAATAAGAAGGCACTATCAATCGATCGATAGGAGTCTGATGATATCGCAGACTCAACCCACAGAACTCAATCCAACCATTGAAAGAAACAACTAATTGCTCACCAAACCAATATGACTAGAGAAGAAGGTTTAGAGTTTTACCTTGAGAAAAACTACTTGCAGAAATACTCAACCCTCCTTCTTCTTCCTCAATCGCACACCACGCCTGGTTTCCTTTTTCTTCAGCCGCCAAGGAATAAAATGCAACAATCCCTAGGGATGGAACCCTTTTAATACCCTATTTCCACTTAACCCCCTTTAACTTTGACTTTAAACCACTTCTCACCCCCAACTCTAATTTATTAATTTAAACTTGGGTTATTACAATATCTCCCCCTCAAAAGAATTCCGTCCCCGGAATTCCATCGTTGAAAAGCTGGGGATAAAGAGACTTCATATCATTTTCTAATTCCCAAGTTGCCTCTTTACCTTTGTGAAACTGCCATTGCACTTTTACAAAATGAATTTCTTTATTCCTCAGCTTTCTCACCTTTTGATCCAAAATGGCCACTGGTTCTTCTATGTAGCTTAGTTTCTCGTCAACTCGAATATCTTCCAAAGGATCCACTACATCGACTTCAGCCAGACACTTTTTCAAGCTTGACACGTGAAAGGTAGGGTGTATTCCCCGCATGCTTTCCGGTAGCTTCAACTTGTAGGCTACTTCACCAATTCGCTCAATAATATTAAACGGTCCCATAAACCTTGGTCGTAATTTACCCTTCTTCCCGAAACGCAACACTCCCTTCCACGGCGAAACTCTTAACATGACATTGTCCCCCACCTGAAATTCAATTGGCTTCCGCCGCTTATCAGCGTACATTTTCTGCCGGTCTTGGGCTTTCTTCAACCTTTCCCGAATTTGGTTGATCTTGTCGGCCGTCGCTTGGACAATCTTTGGACCAGCTAATTGTCTTTCTCCCACTTCGGTCCAGCACAAGGGTGTTCGACACTTTCGTCCATACAGAGCTTCAAATGGGGCTGCTTGAATACTCGCGTGGTAACTATTGTTGTAGGAGAATTCGATCAATGGCAAATGTGTCTCCCACGATCCTTTGAAATCAATCACACATGCCCGAAGCATGTCTTCCAACGTTTGAATGGTTCTTTCACTTTGTCCATCCGTTTGGGGATGATACGTCGTACTGAGCTTGATTTGCGTTCCCAGTTCTCTTTGCAAACTCCTCCAAAACGACGAGGTGAAACGCCCATCACGATCTGAAACAATAGACGACGGTACTCCATGACGAGATACTAGTTCGTCTATGTAAAGTTTTGCTAGCTTCTCTAACGAATCCGTCTCTTTGATGGGTAGAAAATGAGCTGACTTTGTCAGTCTGTCCACTAACTATTACCCAAATAGCATTGTGCCCTCTAGGTGTTCGTGGAAGTCCCGTGACAAAGTCCATCGTAATCTCGTCCCACTTCCATACCGGAATTTCCAATGGCTGAAGCTCCCTGTACGGTCTCTGATGTTCTGCCTTCACCTTTAAACATGTCAGGCATCGCTCAACAAAGTGGGCGATATCTTTCTTCAAACCTGGCCACCAATAAATTGGCTTTAAGTCTCTATACATCTTGTTAGTTCCCGGGTGAATAGAATAACGAGACTTATGGGCTTCCTCTAACACTTTCTTTTGAAGATCCCCCAATTTCGGAACCCACACTCTATCTTTAAAACACTTCACCCCTCGACCGTCTGTCTTTAAAGAATTAACATACCCAACTATTCGCTCGCTTTTCAGATTCCCTTCTTCTAGTGCTTCCTTTTGTAGTGCCTTGACTTCCTCCAAGAAGGTAGAAGTTGCCTCTACTCGAAACGCTCTCACCTTCGTTGCTTCGTTGCGCTCCTTCCGACTCAGGGCGTCGGCCACTACGTTAGCTTTACCCGGGTGGTAAAGAATTTCACAGTCGTAGTCACTTAACAACTTCATCCATCTCCGCTGCCGCATATTCAGTTCTTTCTGATTGAACAGATGTTGCAAACTTTTGTGATCCATAAAAATCTGACATTTAACCCCATACAGGTAATGCCTCCAGATCTTCAAAGCGAATACTACTGTAGCCAACTCCAAGTCATGCGTCGGGTAATTCTTTTCGTGCTCTTTCATCTGTCAAGACGCATACGCAATCACTTTACCTTCTTGCATCAATACACACCCCATACCCAACTTTGAAGCATCGCTATAGATTACAAATCCTTCCATCCCGTTGGGTAGAGACAAGATAGGTGCACTACTCAGACTCTCTTTCAATTTATTGAAGGCTTTCTCTTGAGCCTCCGCCCACGCAAACTTGACATTCTTTCTGGTTAGCACCGTTAATGGTGTGGCTATTCTCGAGAAGTCCTGAATGAACTTTCGGTAATAACCCGCCAATCCCAAAAAAACTTCTCACTTCAGATGGCGACCTTGGCACTTCCCACCCTTTAATGGCCTCTATCTTAGCTGGATCGACTTTAATTCCCTCCTCCGATACAACATGGCCTATAAATTGTACCTCTCTCAACCAAAATTCGCATTTCGAGAATTTGGAATACAATTTCTCACGCTTAAGCAATTCCAGTATTGCTCGCAGGTGTGATTCGTGCTCCTTTACGGACCGTGAGTATATCAGAATGTCATCTATAAAGACAATTACGCACTTATCCAGAAGTGACTTACACACTCTGTTCATCAGGTCCATAAACGCTACGGGTGCATTCGTCAGCTCGAAGGGCATGACTAAGAACTCGTAATGCCCGTACCTTGTACGAAAGGCGGTCTTCGGTACATCCTCCTCTCTTACTTTCAACTGATGGTAGCCCGACCGCAAATCTATCTTTGAAAAGTAACTCGCTCCCTGCAACTGATCAAAAAGATCATCGATTCGGGGGAGTGGGTACTTATTCTTGACGGTTACCTTATTGAGCTCACGGTAATCTATACACATCCGTAAGGAAGCGTCCTTCTTTTTGACGAACAGTACAGGTGTTCCCCATGGCGAAGAACTCGGGCGAATAAATCCCTTATCGAGCAATTCTTGCAGCTGATTCATCATTTCTTTCATTTCTGTCGGTGCCAAACGGTAAGGTGCTCGAGCAATAGGTGTCGCTCCCGGCACCAGATCTATACGAAACTCTACTTGTCGATCCGGTGGCAATGTGGTCAAATCTTCCGGAAATACTTTCGGATATTCGCTCACTACTGGAACCGATTCTATTCCTTTCTTCTCTTTCTTAGCGTCTACTACATACGCTAAGAACCCCACACACCCTTTTCCTAAACACCGTCTAGCCTTGATCATAGAAATCAAGCATGACTTCCTATCCCGACGATCCCCATACACAACCAGCTCATCCTAACCAGGCACCGCTATACGAATCAACTTCTTGTTACACACTATGTGGGCATCATTAGATGCTAACCAATCCATTCCCACTATAACATCAAAATCCCCCATGCCCATCGGGTACATTCTTAATGGGAATGAATGATCATCGATATCAATGGTACACCCTTCATATACTTCCCTTACTAAGACTCGACTATCATCCGCTACTTCTACCTCAAACCCCAGACTAAGCTGTTTGGGTTTCACACACAGTTTATGAGCAAAATTCGGCGACACAAACAACCGGTTTGCACCCGAATCAAACAACACCTTAGCAAGAGTCGAGTCAATAAGGAAAGTACCTGTAATCACATCCGGCGTTTCCACCGCCTCCTCCGCTGTCATGTTGAATGCCCTGTCTCTTGCTCGGGCGGGTTCCACCTTCCGATCTCCCCCTTTACCTCCAAAATTCCCAACAGTTCCCCTCTTCAGTTGCGGACAATCAGACTTGATGTGGTCCGGAGAACCACACTGATAGCAAGTTCTTGTTCCCTGGCAATCCCTAGCCATATGACCTGCTTTCCCGCACTTGTAGCACCCATCTTTTTCCATCAGACACTCCCCTTTATGCATTCGGTTGCACTTCCCGCACGGCTTAATATCCACCCTTGAGGTCGTTCGCTGATTGGACCTGATACTCTTGAACTTCTTTGGTTCCCGGACTGGCCCTTCCCATTTCCTTTTCTCACTGCCTCTTCCACCGTCTGCCTTGCTTTCTCCCTCTCAGTCATTTCAGCTGCGTTGACGGCCGCTTGAAAAGTTGCAGGCTCACGTGCCGCCGCCAATTCTCGAATGTTGCTCCTCAACCCGAATAAATACCTGTCCACACGACGTTCCTCGTTGGGTACATAAACTTCCGTGAAACGAGCTTTTTCCAGAAACTTGGCGGTGTATTCTCGCACCGTCATATCTCCCTGTTCCAGATTCAGGAATTCTTCCTCCAACCGCTTCACTGCTGCTAAAGGACAAAACTGTCGCTTGAACTTTGCGACAAAGGTCTCCCAATCCATCCGTCTTGCTGCTCTCGAACCCTTACCCCCAGATTCCGCCTCCCACCAGAAGACATCATCATCCCTCAGCATTGACAACGTAAAAACGACCTTATCCTCTTCCGCACACTTGCAAGTATCAAACGCTAATTCCATATTCCCAATCCACTTGACCACTACAACGGGATCACATTCACCTTTGAAGGTTGGGGGTTTGCAAGTAGTGAACGCCTTGTAACTGCAACCCTTCTCTGTTGATGCCTTGACTTCCAAGCTTGAGTTCGACTGTGAGCGACTGCCCACCACAGCTATTGGTGAGTTAGTCATCTCAGTTGTTTCCTTCTCCTCACTCTTTTCCTGATTTATTGCAACTCCCCCAGTTTGATGGGCCAAAAGAGCTTGCAATGTCTCCTGCAGCTTCCCCATTTCAGTAGCAAAAGTCTCTTGAGTAACGAACGCTTGAGTCCGACCTCCCCCACGGTTCTTTACCGGACTTCTCCCTCTTGCAGTAGTCGAACTCTCTTGAAGAGAGGGTTCTCGTTCAGCCATAACTTCCACACTTTTAGCTCGTCGGACGGTACGCATGGTTCTCTTTCCCTGGGCTCTCCCTTCTGATTCCTCAACTTGAGTGACTGCCTTTCGGGTCGTCTTTCCTTTAGGCCTTCCACGCCCCTTTCCTCGTGTGGCAGCAGCTCGAGGAATAACGGCTGGTCCACCCTCTACAGTTTCATTCACCGGTGCGGTCTCCACCACCGGCACCGATCGACTCCTCGTTACACGCTCCGACATGACTACAAACAAGAGGTAAACATACAAAATTCAATACGGCAGGTTTAACGCAATAAGGTGAGTTAAGCACACACACGTAACTATAAATTTGTAATTACACTGGCCAGATGTAATCCCAAATTTACCTTACATGTTAGTCCTCGCTACCCTATTACATGATTTCCTATGGTCCCCCTATTTCTCAGTTGTGCTCTACTTCCTAAGTTTAAGTCTAGGCCCTTCTGGTCACCTAGATCCCTTAAACTATGGCTCTGATACCAACTATAAGAACCCAACTTCTTGAATTCAAAATAAACACAAATATCAAAATTTCATATCAAGAAAAGTCTTACAAATATAATCCAATCTGAGGTTTTGCGCTTAAGCAACCTATTACACAACTGAGAGTAAATTTAAAATTTCTAAATGGAAGTCTTCTAGTGACGAAAACGCTTAGATCTTCTCCTTGCCTTTACCCTGTCCCCTAGCTTCACGCCCACCTGAAAATAGATTTTTATTTTTGAAAGAGCGAGGGTTAGACCAACGGTCTAGTGAGTTCCCCCCAGCAACACTTTAAAAAATCCAATAATCAAGAATAGATATGCGATAAATAACTCAATTTAAACTTATCAAATCTTTACACATTTATCAAACACTTTGGCTCACACTACCGTCACCCGCAAGTAACGGTGTGTCTGGCTCACACTGCCTTATTTGGGACACCCCCCCCCCCCCGGTATGAGCAGAGGCGGAACACCCCCCCCCCCCAACTTTGAGCACAAAGCACATAAAACAATGTATGCATACAATTCTACCAATAAATAATAAAACGCATATCATAGGCTTTTATCAATTCTCACGTATCAAGATAACATTCGTAAGGAAGAATCATAATCAAACTTGCATGTAAAACAGTTGTTTAATCTTTAAAATTTAGTTTAAAGAAAAAACTCACCTGACGTCCTCAGCTTAATACTCGAATCTAGTCTTATATCTCGGTCCGAAACCTATAAAGGAAACATTAACCGATGAAACCCGATTCTTCCTAAATTTGAACAAATTGAATTCAACACCTTAATCCTCCTATTCTCTAAAATAACCTCGTCCTACCAAAAGTAACATTTCTACATAAATTGTTTTGGGTCCTTAAAACAAAATTAATGACAATGGGCCACACTAACTTAAGTCTCTACACTCCAAATCCAAAAGACAATTTATGGGCTTCGGCCCATCTACCAAGCCACCGACCGGTGTGGCCACCTGCGGGAAAAGAAGATCGGGGTCTTCCCCCCCCCCCCCCCCTGCGTTGAACGTCGACCGGGGTTTAAGGTCGCTCGGTGTGAAATCAAGACAGGGGTCTCCCCACGGACCGGAGTCGTCCCTCTCCCACCCCGACCTTGCGCCGACCGAGGCTGCCCTCTACGCCGACCGGGGCATTCCCCCAGGCGCCGACCGATACCATCCCTGCCTCGACCGGGGCCACTCTCACATCGACCGGAGTCTGGTGTTGACCGGTGCCAACGACCGGGTTTGCTCGACCGGGGTCTATTACTCGACCGGGGTCTATTACTCGACCGAAGTCATTCGACCGGGGTCTATACACTCTGGTCCCCCATCCCGACCGAAGGCGACTATGGGTTTTCGATCGATAGAAGGAATGGAACAACTTAAATCCTTAATAATCCACTACTCTTAACTCAGGAATTTAGAGTACGGCACAACGAAAACAAATCATTAATCTCACCTCTAATAAGAAGGCATTATCAATCGATCGATAGGAGTTTGATGATATCACAGACTCAACCCACAGAACTCAATCCAACCATTGAAAGAAACAACTAATTGCTTACCAAACCAATATGACTAGAGAAGAAGGTTTAGAGTTTTACCTTGAGAAAAACAACTTGCACAAATACTCAACCCTCCTTCTTCTTCCTCAATCGCACACCACGCCTGGTTTCCTTTTTCTTCAGCCGCCAAGGAATAAAATGCAACAATCCCTAGGGATGGAACCCTTTTAGTACCCTATTTCCACTTAACCCCCTTTAACTTTGACTTTAAACCACTTCTCACCCCCAACTCTAATTTATTAATTTAAACTTAGGTTATTACAAAATTGATCATTTCCTTTAATATCGCTAAAAGAAAGTTGTTAAACTAGAAACATTTTGATATTTTTACAAATTAATATATTTATATAGTATAATATATAGAATTTATATTCACAAACACATATAAGGATGGAAGACACAAACCTTATTTACAGAGAACCACCCCTCCCATTGGCGGATCTAAAAACTTAGGTGGCGTTTGGTTTGCAGATTCTGATGGAATGGGAATTTGTATTTCATTGACCAAATTTCATTCATTTGTTTGGTTCATTCTTTTTCACGGAAGTAATCTCTAAATTGCATCAAATTCCATAAATGAAGGAATTTAATATTACTTAGCAACTAAAAGGTATTTTGATTGAATGAAATTCTTTTTTTTTTTTTTGCATAATACCACATATGCCCTCAATCCAATATAACCTAATCACATATTTGATTAAACCATCCCTCTATCGGTTCCTTCTCTAAACCACCACCGACCACCGCCGATTTGAAACACCGTCGATCTGAACCACCACCGGCCACCACCGTTCTGAACCACCGCTGACCACCGACCACTACCATTTTGAACCATCGCCGATCTAAACTACTGCCGACCACCGCCGATCTGAACCACCGATAACCGGCGACCACCGCCGATCTGAACCACCACCGACCACCGTCCACTGCCGTTATCAACCACCACCGATCTGAACCACCACCGACCACCGCCGATCTCAACTACCGCCGACCCACCGCCATTATCAACCACCGCTGATCTCAACCACTGTCGACCACTGCCGATCTGAACCACCACCGATCTCAACAATTGTCGACCACATCCGATTTGAACCACCGTTACAAATAAAGTATTTTTAATGGCTATTTAATTAAAGCATGTTTTGTTTAGAAAAATTAAAATTATCAAAAAGGGTATTTTGGTCATTTATCAACATTTCATTCCAATTCCAAAGCTACATTATGTGAACCAAACAGACAGATTCCAATTCTTTTAACAGATTTCATTCCAATTCTGTCAACAAACAGGTAGTCAACCACCACCGCCGATTTCATTCCGATCTGAACCACCACCGACCACCGCCGATCTCAACCACCGCCGACCCACCGCCATTATCAACCACCGCTGATCTCAACCACTGTCGACCACTGCCGATCTGAATCACCACCGATCTCAACAATTGTCGACCACATCCGATTTGAACCACCATTCTAAACCACCACTGACCACCACCAATCTGAACCACCGTTACAAATAAAGTATTTTTAATGGCTATTTAATTAAAGCATGTTTTGTTTAGAAAAATTAAAATTATCAAAAAGGGTATTTTGGTCATTTATCAACATTTCATTCCAATTCCAAAGCTACATTATGTGAACCAAACAGACAGATTCCAATTCTTTTAACATATTTCATTCCAATTTTGTCAACAAACAGGTAGTCAAACCTGACAACATTTCATTCCAATTCCTTCAAAGTCAAATTATTTTACAAATTCCATTTCATCCAAAAACATTTTGCGAACCAAACGCCACCTTAGGTTACTGGAGGTCCTATAGGTATAAAAAAAATCCAAAATCGAATAACTCACCCAAACTAAAACGACTTCGGGTTATCCAGTTAAGGGGTTAAACGGTTAGGTTAACCAAATAAGGTAAGTTTAAATTTCTCTTTTTTTTATCATGTCGGTTAATCAAATTTGCCTATATTTAATTTATACCATTTTCTTCTAGATGAATTGGTTTAAGCATATATAGAATTAACATTAGGTCAATTGATTTATCTTTAAATTAAAAGAACAAGAATTGGAATATATTTAACAAAACCATTAACCAACGTTATCATTGTAGCATGATTACAAGAACTGGTGGTAACAATATATGGGAGAATGAATTTCAAGCGAGAGAGTAGGGGATTTCGTCAAAACTGAACCACTGAAGAGTGGAAAATTTTGTTTTTTACCTAGATAATTTTAAAAAATTGACATTTATTTTCAAACTCCTCAACCGCGGTACACCGCCAACTCGTCCTTGTCATGCTCCCCCTTGGTTTCAAAGGTTTGATGAAGACAAGGAACACAAGATTTAGGTCACCACCGTCTTCTCCACTCTACAATGATCTCCCCTCGATCTCTCTCTGTATTCAAAAGCCCCCCCCCCCCCCCCCCAAATGTTATGGCACGAAATTTAGTTCATAAGGGTCATGAAAGATGAACATCATTTTTGTTTTTGTATTTTATGGTGGTTCTAAATGCCTGGGACCGCATTCAAAATTTAATCTAAATTCAATAATTTCGAGAAAAAATGTTTAGCTGTTTGTACCTAAGTTGTGCTTCGATATTTTATGTATTAAAATTTATTTTTATAAATTATTTTTAATTTTACTTTTACACCAATTTTATCAATAATATAAGTATGTAACATTCTTATTCATTTGTAACCATTTCATTTTTTCCATCGTTAATCTATAATGAGCCTATGTTTGATTTAGAAAGTTGCCACTTTTCAACATGTACTATACGCTAATCCATTTATAGAATAAATTACAAAAATCATCCCTATAGTTTAAAAAACTCTAGTTCTCAACGTTCGGATTTACGAATTGCACGAGACCCTCTTACAGTTGCATTTCATGACGAATTATGTTCCTAGCTTTGATGGACATTATCGGTTACCATTTAAGTGCCTCACATGCCCCTTACATGAGGGCATTTCGGTTATTTTTCACATTTTATAAAAAAATAAAAATAAAACTTTACTAAGCATTTTCAACTAAATAACTAAAAAACGTGTAAACATTTATATTACTGTGTCCCTCCTAAACAACTTCTATTTAGTGTTGGAAAAAATGCAATATTTTTTGTAAGTTTTTAATCTTAGTTATATTTTTGTAATTAGTAATTATATTCAAAATTAATAATTTAGCTTTTGGTATTGAAGTTTCATTTATTTTGTTTTTCTCAAAGATAATTTTAGTTGATAAATATATTTTTTTATTAATTAAATTATATGTTGAAATATTTTCACCTTGGTTTTGACAATTGGAGGTCCCAAAAAAGCAACCTTTGTTTAAAGCATACGTGAAAAGTTGCAAAACCCTCATTTAAGTCTTAGATTTTCAATTGGCTTTGCTTTTTTTTCCCTTTTCTCATCACTAATCCAAAATCTCTTCTCATTCTTCGTCTTTGTTTGTTATAAAGTAGACAACTTTATCATCTGATTTTGACCATATTTAGGCTATGTTTAAGCTAGCTTTTTTTCCTGGTACGTGTTTGCATGACCATAAACTAGCTTATTGAAACACTATTCTTTTGAAAAGCTAGTTTGTCAAACAAAACCTTAATTGAATTTATAAATTGAACAGTTTATTAGTGATGTTTAAAGTTTGATCTGAACAAATAGTTGTCACAATTCAAAGGTTTTTTTTTTCTTAATATACCTATTGTTCATATTTATAACACTTAATACTAACAAGACACATACATGCATTATTGTTTGTATTTTTGAACAAAAATAATCAACATTGTTTTGTTTTAGGGGTGTAGACCTTATGATTGTAATTGTTTTTTTTTTTTTTTCCTGGTCTCACATTGACCGGAACAATTTATAATAAATTATTGACATGTCAATTTAGAGATGACATTACATCACCTATCAGTACTCTTGAATAAACTGCGGTCTGGTTATGCATCAATGGAATATAGAGAGCTTGGCATAAATGGCCAAATCACAGAGAGGGATTGGTCTCTTAGCCATCCCTCCCCCTGACTTGCAAAAATGTCCAAAGGGACGCAAATGGAGTCCCAATGGCGCAAATGGAGCCCAAGGGCGCAAATTGCGTCCATCCATTTGTGCCCTTGGGACTCCATTTGCGTCCTTTGGGACTCCATTTGCGTCCCTTTGGACATTTTTGCAAGTCAGGGAGAGGGATGGCTAAGAGGCCAATCCCTCTCCTAGATTTGGACATTTGAACTAATTTTACCGGAATGATATCATAATGCTTGTCGGTGTTTTAAATGTATCATTTATAAATATATATATATATATATTATAAATAATAGAGTAAAATATTACTTTGGTCTCTATGGTTTGCATAAAACTATGAACATACCTAAACTGGGGTAAGTACTTGTTTGTTAGTAGTTTAATGAATTCAATGAGATTCACAACTTATTCGTTTGTTAGTAGTTTAATGAACTTAGGTGGTGTTTGTTTTTTAAAAAGTGATGAAGTCTGATTTCACTTCTGATTTTTAAGAGGTGGTGCTGAAATCTAAAATCTGAATTATTTAGACTGTTTATTTTTTGTAAACTGATAAACGTCTGAATCTGATTAATTGTTTATTACACCCTTCATAACAATGTTGAATTTATGTTCTTTATACAATTTGATTTGTTTATTCATCATCATTATCAAATTTACATTTAAATTATAAACTAGCAATTTATTTTAACTAAACTACATCATCGTCAATTTTAAATACATTCAAAACTCATTAAAGTACATCGATTGATCCAAACACGATAGAAAATATGAAGGAAGTTTCATAACAATTAAAACCAATCTTTATTTACATTCAAATCCTATTAAAATATGTCAATTGATATAAACACACTTTTGAGGTCACCCCTCTTTAAAAGGATTACAGTTATAAATACAAAAACAATTGTTTGTATCGGCAACAAAACAACCATTGGATCACATGTATTTCCCTCCCTCTCAGGCTCCAATCTCTGGATTTAGAACCAGTTTGTTGTTGCACCTGACTTGGATGAACTTGATGTGGTTGAAAGCCCATAAACTCACAAGGTCATTGATTTCTGCAGATTCTATACTCTGCCTTAACTATTCTTACTATAATGTAATAGAAATAATCCAGATCACACATAAGTCCTTTAAATATGATCTTACAAGTGGCTTAATAATATAGAAAGTCGCTTATTCATTAAGCTTTTAGGGAGTAGGGATAACCTTTATGCAAAAAGCAAAGTTATTTTTTTTTTGGCTAAAAATGTCTATCCCAATTAAAAAGAACACATTTATCATACGAAGACCTTCTCAATCTATACAAAATGATTTACCACATGTACAATTTTATCTATAAAGGGTTAGTGGAAAACTAACCAAACAGCTTTAAAATATTGGTCACATTACAATTTGCACTTTGTTTAAAATATGAGGGTGATGACTTGTTTAGAATGAATTGGAATTGGGTAATGGGATAAGAAACAAGTTTCTTTTTTGAAACAAAAGAAAAGGTTTGGTCCATACACAAACACAATCATAAAAAGCAGTCAAACAGCTGGCTGCTGTGAAATCAGCTTTTAAGCACAAAGTGAAGAACACCAAAAACCACAACTTGATATCTCAGCAAAATTCAAGCCCAGGAGCATTAATCATGAAAAAGGTTTTCTTAACATCTCAAACTTAAACTACAAACTCAATGTAATTTCCCCACATCCTAATAATTCAAATTCAAATTCAAAGACATGAAAATTGTCGTTTTAACGCCGCCATCAGACCAACACTAAACAACCGGCAAAATAACTATTGGCGAGCTTCGACTTTCTTCTTCTGCCACAGCCTGTCCAGTGCACTATCCGCATCTCCCTGAAAACAAAAAACCAATTTGCACAAACATTAATCACTAGGCCTCCATGTAGCTTTCAATTGATATCTAAAAAGAATGCTTCTATATATTTGATATATATACCACAGGTTAACAATTACCAAAAGATTTAAGTAGAGTAATACCCAAATGATAAACTGGAGTACAAACCACATTCAGAAGATCAATTTATGCAACACAAATGTCATATCTCATCCATTTAGAAAACATTTCGTTTCCGGCAAGTGATGACAGAATGTCCCTTTGGCTTGGCCTGGCCATCTTGAGGTTAAGGGAGCAGTAGAATGTAATTAACTTTTTTTGTCATGTATTCTACTTGCTAACAAACTCGGTTTTCATTGCTATTTTAATGCAGCCACTAAATTCTTCTAAAACATTACTAGTTATCTACAAAAATGTAAACATATCAAAGCCATGAGAATAGAGAGAACTTGGCATTCCAGTACTTGGACATAACCTCAAAATTGAACTTGTAGTAAGGCGCCCTATTAACATTACCACCTTAGAAAACTACAACACAAGCAGGTTTGCACCAGAAAAAAGATGCCAATGATTTGCATGAAATTTATCATCAACATTTCCATAAAATAAACTTAGCTATAATAATACCCCACAAGCCATTTGGGATAAGAAATAAAACATCCGAGACTATAGCATGGGTGAGCACTATGATAGCCAGAAGTAGCAGATTCAGAAAGACGAGCAGAACGCATTAGATTGATCCCAGTGAGAATTCATGCATTATTATACCATCAAAAAAACAAGTAATTCATCACTGGAAAAAACATTTGATGGTTAAAAAATGACAAGACCTACCTGGGCTCGCACAAAACCACAGAGGGCAAAGGTAGAGAACTGGCCAGTGTAGCGGCCAGTCTCATCCAAATGACCAACATTAATCTGAACAGATGCATGATCCTTTGAAGTGATCAACCTATTAGTAGCAGAGCTGCAAAAAGAAATCATATGGTGAATAATTTACGTCTACTACATAAACCTTGGAACATGTGAAAAGGACTCCTTAATAACATACCACTTCCTGGGGATGTAAAGATCCATGTTTTGTCCCTCCTCGTTCTGCATCTTGGCGATTTCTTGAGACAGCAACTAATTTTATAGATCAATAAGTGTAAATTAAGAATACCGTAAAAACTACAACTAAGCTGAAATAAGTGTTGTATTTGCCAAATCCAAATTCACTCTTGTGAAGGCTTAAAACTATTTCCAATGTCGTTTATCTACTAGTTTAAAAAGTAGGTCCAAATTTTTTTTCTCCATATGATTACATCAACCCTTCAATGACTTCCAATTGCGATATCTTTGTCCAATAAAATAAATCAGAATGCAAAGGGAGTAGAAAGCATGTTTGAGTAGAAAATGAAAATCCACACTACAATTCTGCACACACGCAAGATTTGCAGATAGCAAGCTTTCATACACCTCTACGCACTAAATACAAGCATCTAAAACACCTAGACGTTGATCCGAGTTTAGATATTTGCAATCCATTGCATAAAAGTTCAACCTAAATCAGCCATCAACAGGGCCACTATCATCTATCAAAACATATTCAATTATATTTCCCAACCTTAACAACTCCTCAATCTCACCCCCAACAAAATGCACATAAATCAGCTCACCTGTAATGTAGATGCGCAAATATATTCTGACCAGGTGTCAAATATATTCTGACCAGGTGTCAAATATATGTTCTATACAAATTTACATAGAATATCAATATCAGCAGTATTACCAACCAAACCAACATTGATTGACACCAATATGCCACTAGTGCACAACAAATTGATCAGAAATCAAGCTATAGAAATCAAAGGGTGCATGAAATAGTTCGCTTTATGAATGCAAAATCAGAACAAAAATTCATGTTTTTTAATTTCCGAACCTCAAAATCTGAAACTCATTACATCTTCAAAACTTCTGAAACAGTTATTTTATGTTTTATCATCTCCTATATGTTACCCATCTCTCTTGTTACCTGTGGCCTTCTGTACCATTGACTTAATTGCTCTTCTGCTAAGCTTAAAATTTCATTATCTATACATCTAATTAGAACTTCATTGACCAACTCTTGCTTTATTAAAACTGTTGACTAAAACCAAGTATATCGTGTAAGTAGTAACAGAACCCATGGAAGTATGAAATCAATCTTTTAAGCTTCTTTCTGGTATATTTTTCTGAAACTGGCATATTTTTTAAGATTGATCCTTGAATAGATTATTCCCTTTCCCATCTAAAAAATGTTAGAATTTCCTATCAAATAAAACTATTTCCACTGAAGTTCTTGTAGAAGATCTGACTGGAACTGATTCACATCCCTAATGGCAAAAGCATATAATAGTAGAAAGGCAGGCAGCTATGCGTTCAATAACCATCTTTTCACATACTCCAATAGTTTAACTAGCTCGATCTCTATGGTGTTACCATTTCAAAACACAACCAATAATTTTAATTACCTTTGCTTCAGCTGCGAAGCAAATTTAAAGGATTGGATACCCAATTCAAAATCTCTCCAGTTTTCTTCTTCTCTATCCGTTTAAGTAACGATTTGTTAATCGGAATGTTACATGTTCATTTACAACGAATATTACAGCTACGAAACACAAACCATTTAAACAAAGTCTTGATTCTTTAATAAATCACAAGAATGGGTAAAAACAACGGAAAATTATGCAGGATAAAAAATTTAGTTACTAATAAGCAAACATCTGTTTTATGAATCGTAAATCGAAGGTTGAATTATGAAGAGCACAAACCTAGATTGGAAATTAGCGAGTGATATGAGAGCTCTCTCCGCCGCTGCTGCTGCTGCTGGTGGTGGCTGCGTATTGCGAATATCGACCGACGGCTGCAAAGGAATGTAAAACCCTAAACAATTTATAATAAATAATACCAAGGGCTATAGTGTCATTATGGTTCATGCCACATTTCACCCTTGTGATCAATTGATTAGGATCAAGGTTCTAAATGACGTGTGGATTGGCGGCGAGGCCAAGCCTTAGCCACGGCAAAGTCATGGCGTTTTCAAGTCGTGATTTATAGCGTCAAATTTCTAATTCATATATAATATTATATATAAAAACGTATGTTTTGTAGTGTTATTCAATAAGTCAATAGTAATAAGCAAGTTAAATTAGGTTATATACTAAAAACTTGCAAATAAGACATTAAAAACGTAAATAAAAATCAAATATATCATTACGATAACTGCGCATTAGGCCTTGGCGTGCCATGAGCTTAACGTGGCGTGACACACAAGCCTTGATGTCATGGCGCACCATGGCGGCTGTGCGGCGAGTTTTTTAGAACAGTGATTAGGATTATGATTTTTATTATCTTTTATTTAAAAGTAAATTGTATTAAAATAAAATAATTTTGGGTTTTATTTTTGTTTTAGGTGATAGATTTTCAAAAAAATTATTTTGCGACATGGAAGTACAATTTACAAGAGTAAACTTGACTTTCGGTTTTCTGTTTTTTTTTTCTTGATTTTGGTAATTACAATTTTTTTAACACATTTGCTATTGTAGTATATAATTATGCTCAGTTTTGATTTCTTTCAGTAACAGTTATTAACTTTTACAACCGTTAAGCAAAGATATTATGATCTTATTTTCAGTGTTCTCTTAATTTTTATTAAAAATTAAGAAATTATATATGTTTATACACTAATAAATTATATGTGCGTATATACACATACATACATAAGATGATAATCAAATGAGAACCAAAAAAATGTTGTGAACCATGAAAACCGATCTAAGCCGTTTATTAATTTTAATCAATGAACATTAAAGGCGATCGCATTCTTGTAATTTTTTTAAAAGTTGAAACCATTTATTGAATAAATGGCTAACTGAAAGGGCATTCTTGTCCATTTTCCAAATCCCCTTTTCTAGATCTACGACATCCCTTCTTCATCATCCATATCCCTTTGGCAGATCTTCAACACTTCTTCATCTGTTTCTCGTTGATAAACAACAAACGAACCTCATGAGGTGATAAACAGCAAAAGAATCTCGCTAAAACATATGAAATCACAGGGAAGAAGATGGTGAACCAGAGCCGATTGAAAGACTCCGAGATCATATTTTTGAAAGAGAAATTAGAAGAAGCCAACAGAGAGAATAAATCGATTGAAAGGAGATTGAATTCGAGTTGTGATTTATCACCTCAATCAATGAAATCCATTAAAAATCTAGTGAAGTTCATGATAACTGAAATCGAGTTTACCGATTTGTAATAACTCAGGTTGTCAATAGTGTAAAATTCAAGGGTTATTTTGTAAAAAGGCTTGTTCTCAAGGGGTCATTTATGTAAATTTAAGTTTTAAATGTGAAGACTTATTATCATCTTTTCATTTAGCCGACTTATATCTTCTACCTTCTTCTCCTACTTTTCTTTCTGTTTTTTTTTCTTTCTTTTGATCCGGGTGTTCGTTTAGAGAGAAATATTGAGAGATTGAAGAAAAAGTAACAAAAGATAAATTAAAGAATGGAGGTGTGGGTTTATGGATTTCTTCTCTTGTTGAGGTGTTTAGTTTGGGAATATCCTAACGGTTAAGACTCGGGGTGGAATATATTGGACCCGAGGTGAGTTTTCGTTTAACCATTTTCGAACTGAAATGCATATATTATAAAATGATTATTATTTTGATGTTATACCGATTCGTATGTTGAATTATTACTGTTAACTGGGATACGCTTTTTATTACATGTTGTTTATTATTAACACATGTGGTTGGATTATAAATTTTTGGGATAAAGGGACTTTCACAACAGAAGTCGGGTGTGTTGGGACTTTGATGGTCCGAGAAAGGGTTATGTATATATAGTGCCCACGAATTTGTTTCGTGTGGTGGGCCACAACCGGTATTGATTGCGATCTTATCGGGGTGTGTGCGGTTAAATTGTGGCGATTGTTGTGTTTAGTTACCTGGGTGAGATATTGTGCCTGAGTGTCAATTTATTTAAAACTGGTTCGTAGTGCTTGAGAGCCTACTTTATGACTAAATGATTTATGGCATTATGTTAAAGTGATTTTTACTGAATTATTTATCTGACTGAGATTTACTCACTAGACCGTATGGTCTAACCCTCATTTTGTTTTCAAAAATATGCATTTCAGGTGAATTTTATATTGAGATTGCTAGTCTGGGATAAAAGGGCAAACAATAATTATTGTGGTGAAGGTTGTTTTCAAATTACCGGTTCATTAATATTGTCGGGTTAATTATTTATTTTGGTTAAAGGTTATGGTGATTATAGATTGGTAAGAATTTAAATCACCGGTTAGAATTATTTCTTTCCGTCGTTGTATTTGAGGTGATTCTAGGAAGATTATTTTTAGTCGATTTGTTTCGAATCGTATTTGGATGATTTTATGTAATTGTGGTTATTTTTGGAACCAGGATTGTTACACGATTGGAATCGGGATGCAGCGGTGAGATCGATCCAACCGGATGTTGTTTACGCTAACACAACGCGTAGATGTTATGCATTCAAGTCGTTTGTTTGCAGATAGATGGTCGATGGCTTTGGAAACCCCAATTTTTCTGTCTCCGGCGATCGGTGGCTACAAAAAGCGAAACTGCAGTAGTTCTTCTTTGATAGGTTTATGGAGTTGAAATACTTGAAAGGAAGGGAGTATATCGCATGGAAACCGTCATCTGCATTTGCTAAATTTTGATGGTTCAAGTACTTGAGACTTGTTCATCTGAAAACAGAGTCGTCTCTTTTTGGTAACTTGAATCAGATAAGCTTGGTGACCGCCAGCGAGTTCCCGGACACGACATTCTTCCCGATGTTTCCTAAGGCAGCGAAATAGATATGGATATTACATTGTCTGGCTTTCTCGTTGGATCCAGATGGAGCATCGATGTTTCATGTGAGGAATGACGACGGTTTCTCAGAAGTGTTCATGGAGTTTGTGAATGAAGAAGCATATTTTAAGGTTTTTTGTTTCTGGTTTCATAGGGTGAAATGACAAACAAAAGACAATTATGTTTGGGTTCATGTAGTGAAATAACTTATAGTGTTTTGTTTCATGTAGTGAAATAACTTATAGTGTTTTGTTTCATGTGATGATATAACATATAGTGTTTGGTTTCATGTGGTGAAATAACGTATATATGAAATATCATCGTTATGAAAATTTTGTTTTTATTTCATGAGGTGAAATAGTATGTGTTTCATATGGTGAATCTCAGTTACCAAAATGACGATTATGCCCTTTTCATGTGGTGAAACAACTTTTAATTAAAATCATATGATTAAAACCAAATTACGGCTTAGATCGGTTCTCACGGTTCTCAATATTTTTTTTGATTCTCACATGATTTAACCCCTACATACATATGTAGATATATTTAACCTACATGACCAAGACACTCCTTCTCTAGTCCCCATTCCACACCATCCCGGGTCAAATTCTCCGAAAACCTCTCTGACTCATTTTCTCCGAATTCCCCCCCTCTCTTACCTATCACACCCTCATCCCAAAACCCGACAATGATGCCCCCTCCACAAGGACAACGTTAATGCATCGCTTGGCCTTCATATTTCTCTTCCGTATATACTGATGGTAATTATTCACTATCTTTTTTCCTCACAAAATCACCAATAAACCAGCCTAATAACCACTACAATCATCTTCGTCCTTGACTCTTGTAGAAATCGACAAAGGGTTAGTGTTGATCCAACTCTCTCAGTGATTTGATAATGACCCTTTATAATACTTAGTGAAAATTACATTTAACATCTGTATGTATTAGTGTTTCACTATCAGCGATCAAATACTGAGTATTTGATCAGTCTTTCTATTTGATCATTGTCTTGGCCTTTCTTATTGAACCCTATAGCCGAGGTGTAAAATGGTCATTACTATATAGGTCGTATAACTCTATGTTTATTCGGTTTGTTTCATCAGTTATAGTCTTAAATATTACTTTCATTTTGTTCCATCTGATACAAAGTGAGCAGATTCTGATAAAGTCTTGAAAAATCTTCTCTTATTGTTCGTATTGCCTCTAAGATGACTAGTCTATTCTAACAACACGTTTTTCTTCTGCATTAAATATTTTTGGCTAGGTATAAATAGGTACTACAGTTTTTAGACCACCTCCCTTCCCTACTCCCCTTAATATTGCAATGAAATCGGCCCCCCAAAATACCCTCTTCTCCTGCGATGACAATTCAGTTTAATTTGGCACATTTCGATTTGGCTTTGGCACACTACGATTTTGGCACGTGTGATTTCTTAATTCATATATCGTTCCATATGTATGTGTTGAATTTAAGTTTTGGTATACGATTGAGATTGATTTCTGGGTGGTTACGAAATTCGAATGAATTTTTGAATGAGTTATAAGGAGGTGAAACTGTGATTGAGTGATAGGAAAGATTCTTGAATCAATTTAATATGAATTACTGAATATTTAATGGTGTAAAGCAAATTACCACTTCTCATTTACTTAGTTATCTTTATGTATTTCATGCTAATATGAATGGGGTGGTTTTTCTTTAAAATCTACATCTTCTGCTTATCGAATCTCAGATGTATTGTTTCTTTTTATAAAAATGACTTAACTTCTAAAAGGAGTGATCAAGTAGACCCAAACTATATTAATTAATCATTAATAAAGGGTTGAGGGCATGAATATCTATCCTTCTAGCCAACATTGGGTCCATAATGGTGTTAATTTTTTGTCTCAAAGAATACAACAGCCTTTTTCCAACAGTTTTGGTCTGCTATTGTTCTGGTCTACAGTTATATGGATTTTTGGATTTTCCTACATTAGTTCAGTGTTATCTTCAGCTACTATCTATCGGTTTGGTTCCAAAGTTTTGATGACCTATGGTTTATCTCTAAAAACATAGTGGTGCTCTTTTTTCAATTTTGTGTGTGCAATAACCTTTGGCCAAATTGCCACTGGATTGTCAATTAGTACTCTTTCTTTTCTGTTTTGGAGCACTATATTTTGGATCAATCTGTTTGGAGCAATAGGAAGGTTATAGTATCAATTTAATATAAAGGTTTGATGATACTTGGAAGCACATTATTAACAGGGGTTGTTTTTGTATTCTTCTATACTTTGACCGACAATGTTTATAGATTGAACAATAATTGAACAAGGAAGCAAGGGTATATGATATGATGACATCAGTTATAAATTACAATAGTTGATGTAACCTTTTGAAAGACTTCAGAACAATGTAAATTAAGTCCTTCATAACTAACCTAAAACATGGATTGCAAATTGGCTACAAATTTAAAAATTGAATTTAGGTGTATTCTTTCCTCAAGTTTGACTAAAGTTTCATTATCTGATTTTGACGTAATAGTATATATCTTAAAAAAATGAGTAGTTGGTGTTAGGGAGTAATGTTTCCCAAAACTCCAAATATATGGGATTCATGTTAACACTATTTAACAGGTATAATGAGGTCATACTAGGTTGAAGTTTAACTCATATAATGATTGTGTCCCTATTCACTCTTTTTCTTTAAAACTTTAGAACATGCATGCACTTTTCTTCTCTTGTAGGACCTTAGGTAGCGTTTGGTATGCAAACATGATTGGACGAGACTGGACAGGACAGGACTAGACAAGACAAGACAAGACAAGATGCTAGGACTGGACTAGACTGGACAAAACAAATGTATGTCTTATGTTTGGTACGACTAGGACTGAATAGGACAAGACTGAACAAGTTTTCCTAAAAATTGTTTAATGATTTTATATGTCATATAATAGTTAAAAATGACATAAATAAAGTATATTTTTAAATAATTGAATTAAAAAACATTTTTATTTTTTTACACAATTTTCATACATATAATGAAGAATTTAAAATAATTGGTGGTAGTTCGAAAAAATCCGATTCATACAAAGAAAATATAATATTTGATTCAATTTGGAAGATTTATGAATTGGCGGAGGCATAGTTGCAGCGATAGGTAAAGATAAAGTCGATGGGTGACTGGTGAAGGATGGTAATTGTGAAGGACGTGAAAGATAGTGGATAGTGGTGGTGTAGGAGGTAGTTGTGGTTGATGTGGCGGAGGTATTGGTAGTCGATGATGGTAGTGGTGGTGGCGGTCGACAGTAGAAAAAGAGGTTGTTGTAGTGGAGGAAGAGGCGGAGGTGGCCGACGATGGTTGGCGGTGAGCGTTGGTGGTGGCGGCAGCAATGGGTGGTGGTGATCGGTGGAGGTGGCGATGGGCGATGGTTGTTGTGGTGGAAGAGGAAGTTGTAGTGGAGGAATAGGTGGAAGTGGTCGACCATGGTTAGCGGTGGCTACCGGTGGCCGTCGATGGTGGTGGCGGCCGTAGGTGGTGGTGATCGGTGTTAGTGGAGGTGGTCGACATGGTAGTGGTGGTGGCGATGGGCAATGGTTGTGGAGGTGGTAGAGGAGGTTGTTATAGTGGAGGAATAGGTAGAGGTGGCCGCCGGTGGTTGGCGGTGGCTACTGATGGTCGCCGATGGTGGCGGCGACGATGACGATGAGTAGTGGTGACCCTTAAGACTTATACCATATTAAGATTATATATCAAATGGTGGTAGATCAATAATTTTAGTTTATGTCTCACTTTTGTCCCATGTTGTTCCACCTATTTTGGTGGAACAAGAAAACACCTTTTTTTTGTCCCATCTTGTCCCACCCTGTCGAGTCATTGTCCATGTCCCATGTCGTGCCAAATGTGGGACGGTGAATTTTTGTCATGTCCCATGTCATGCCAAATGTAGGACAGTGAGTTTTGTCCCATCCTGTCCCATATACCAAACGCATCCTTAGAGAACTAGATAAAGATAACCGACATAGGCCAAATCACATGGATTTTTTCTTATGATGTTTTAAATGCTTCAACGCATAACCTTTCATAGTTAAGGTGGAGAAAGTTTTATTTTCCATGATCATTTATGTTAGCTGAGGACTACATGTAGTGAATATTGTTGCAACATTTATGACCATAGGGACCCGATGATCATTAAGGTTAAATCATTTGAAGATCAAGAAAGATGTTTTAGCTTTTTTAACTATCGTATTATACTGAGAGCATTAGGAATTTCGTTTGTTCCTTAGTGTGATCAGTTGCCAATCAAAATAGTGTTGAACAATTAAGTCTTAGGCAGCTGATTAAGCGGCCCTAATCAATTAAAGTGGTGGGAGACACTTAAAGCCTAGGCAACTAATATATCAATCAATCAATATATCAATATAGATAAAAATAAATATATCACGTGTATGAACCAAGATGTGGTTTAAAGAGAAATTTTCGATCATACTTATCTATCTTTTATATATAAGTGAAGTTATAATCCACAAACCATTTTTTATTTACATCAATGCATATATATATTTGTATTTACCTGTCACATCACCAATATATCAATTTTCTTAATCAACCAATATATCAATATATATTTAAAATATATTAAAATAAGAACCAAGAGGTACTTCAATGACAAGATTTCAATTATATTTATCTTTTTTTTTATAAATGAAATTAGAATCTACAAATATATGAAACAACATAAATTTTTGTTTATATATATATATATATTCATATATATCGGGTCAAATTATTTTGTTAACCAAATTTTTGTTATTAACTTTCTGAACCAATCCTCACCATTGATGATAGATTGGATGGAGGAGATTTAATCTAAAATAATAAACATTTAAAGAGTTTTACTTTAATAACCAATTCATTGAACCATTGTGATAAAGGGTGTTTTGGGAAAAAAAATTCCCCAAATCATTTCAAACATAAAAATCGGCTCATTAATTACTCTCAATCAAGTCGAAACCGACATCCTTTGAATCTATATATATAAAGGTTCATTGTCATATTTTTTTTGTTATATATTTTTTGTTATATTTAATTGAACATATATGTTCCATACATCTCCTATTTTCATAAAGATTCATTGCCATATATTTTTTGTTATATTTCATTGAACATATATGTTCTATACATATCTCCTATTTTCATAAAGGTTCATTGTCATATATATTCAACACAATGTATGCATTAGACTATGATCTTGACAAGATGATGAAGTTCATATATCACATCTAAAACCAGATACACAAGTTCATACCGTTTTAATGAACATACATGAACCCAACATAAACATATCATGAGGTGAATGGTTGTTCATGCATGGTTGTTCATACATATCTCCTATTTTTATAAAGGTTCATTGTCATATATATTCAACACAATGTATACATTAGACTATGATCTTGACAAGATGATGCAGTTCATATATCACATTCAAAACCACATACACAGGTTCATACCGTTTTAATGAATATACATGAACCCAACATAAACATACCATGATCCTAACAAGGAAAATTATATTTTTTGCAAAAACCCATCATCTTGTTATGTACGTTATATTTTATTGAAAAAAGAAAACAGTTAACAAAACCAATAACATTTATACAAAAAAAAGCAAGCCTACATCTTGATCAGAATATAATATCACGATCACAGGTTCGTTTCATTTCATTGAACATATACGTTTCATACATAAATATACCATGACCTTAACAAGGGAAGTTATGTTTTATTCAAAAAAGCAAAAAAAAAAAAAAAACTCATCATCAAAATACACCAACAAATCCAAGTTTCATAAAATATGTTCAGAAAGGGGACTGTTCATAAATGGGAGTGTGGTGTGTATAATGAAAATTCATAAACAAAATTGCATTTAGTGGACGGTTCCATGCATTTATGAATGAGGTGAATGGTTGTTCATGCATGTTCATGGAACATGTCATACACTTGGAAACATAAAAAGACATTTAGATTACACATTGAATCATAACCTAAAGCTATAATCATGGATTATAATTTTTGTAACTCCTTATTAATTAGGCTAAAAATACAACTAAATAAAATACCAACACTACCCTTGAACATTTAATTAATGGGTTTAATCAACCAAAGAGTAGGATGATTTCTTATTGGTTGAAAATGGTTAGCAAAGTTAATAACAAAAATTTGGAACCTACCTACCTACCTCTCTCTCTCTCTATATATATATATATATATATACACACAGAGAGGCACCTTCAAATACAAACTTTTTAATGGTGCAAACCATGCAACCCACTTATCTACCACATATTTTGTTTTTACCTTTTTAATAAAAAAATTGGAAAATAAAATATGTGGTAGATAAGTGGGTTGAATGAGTTTGCACTATTAAAAAGTTTGCATTTGAACACCGCTCTATACACACACATATCATCTATATATCTTTTACATATATAAAAAAGAACAACTACCAATAATGATGTGGGATGTTGTGAAAGTTGGATTCTCAACAGAAAATTTCTATTTTTTTTTTATTTAAAAAAAGTTAATATGTGAAAGATGTTTTTGTCCCTATACAAAAAAAATGTGTGTTTCATTTTATAGGTGTTTTTGGTAATTTTACACACTTTAAATTTAAGATAATCTATAAGATTATCCATATGCTCCATAGTTTTTGATTTTCTCCTCTCTCCCTCTCATTAATTAATCTTCAACAAATTCGCCTACTTTCTCTTCATCTTTACTTCTGTGTTCTTTTTTTCTCTTCTGCAACCTAATATGGGGAATGATGATTAATGGAAATTCATTCGAAGTACCCTAAATGAATTTTTTTTTACAAGGGACCATAAACAACCAATTTCGAAACAGCACAGAGTCCCCCCATTGGAATATCAATGTTTTTACATCTATCGGCTCTTCTTGAATACTTCCCCCAAGTCCTAAGCTCACCTCAAACCGAATACTCTTTACATGATCCATCTCTTTTGGTTAATTAATTGTTTTGTAAACTATTCGATTTATGTGAAAGGTGATGGCTTCAACGTGATAATCGCAAGGATGCCAAGTATTTCTCTCCACAATTTTTTTTTTTGAATTGAGTTGAAATGATATAAATTCAGTCCATTTAAATTCTTTTTTTTACTATTGACAATCTTGGTTAAAGTGATTGAGATCATCAACCAACGGTGTTATTTTTTCTTTTTGACATATCTTGGTGTTAAATTAATGAACATGTATAATCCATCTCATTTTATACTTTTGAAACTAATGTTAAATGTAAGAATTATTTATAATATTGTCACTTATTCACATGGTTGCTTAAATCAACCATGGATTTGCTACCGGACGCTTCATTTGATTGCTTTACAGGGAGAGTCCGTTGATGTTTCTTTGGAGCATAACGCCTTGATCAACACATTGTTCCTAATTCTCAAATTGACATTTGGGAGGGACCCATGTCATTATAAAAGACAATATTTTATTGATCAGTTGATTGTAGTTTTGTATGCTAACACATGGTATATATATAATACACATTTTAAGTTTCATTTGCAATGTTGCTTAAGCATACCTAAAAAAACCTTTCTCTCTCTTATCATACGCAATATCTCATTTGCATGGTGCAACTTACACGTTGATGAGCACAATGCAATTCATGTCACAACCACTTTCTTGAACTATATTACGATATTTTTATTTTTTAGAAAGATTGTCTATCATAAGCGATCAAAGAAAGTTCAGACCGATATGTCAGGCGAGCGTCGAGCATTAAGCTTGGAGAGTAGAGCCGAGGTAAGTGACACAATAACTATATAATGTCATTGGTGTGTCATTCAAGACACTATTTCTGTTATCAAACCCAGAAGGTATGAAACAGTCCTATAGGTAAGTGATCAACTATCCTTTTGTTCTAGATATTCGTATGAATGCGAGACATGGTATAGTGTCAATCTTCAGATCGCTCAATATTATGTTTCTCAATAGAGATTTGTGGTGACCTAAAATAGACTGCAAAATTGATCCAGTATCAATTCAGTTTTAGTATGGCCATACATTTAAGTGTTAGCACCAAATCATTGAGGGGCCCATGGATATCACTTTTACCATGAGGCAAAAGGAACAAATGTTGGTTCTATATGCTCAAGAATGATTATAAAATAATATTGCCGGTAATATATGATCCTATAGGGTCACACCAAAACAAGTAGACATCTAATTAATA
This sequence comes from Arctium minus, assembly GCA_954870635.1. NCBI lineage: Eukaryota > Viridiplantae > Streptophyta > Magnoliopsida > Asterales > Asteraceae > Arctium > Arctium minus. The sequence goes on along the minus strand of OX941080.1, from coordinate 66,057,681 downwards.
TTTATAGAATTCGATTCTTGATAAATATTAATAATTCTTGAAAATTATTATTGAATGTGATTCATAATAATTGATGCAAATAAAAGATTCTAGTTTATTTATAATATGATGGGCTCATATGTAACTAGAATTAAAAGAGGGACTTATAGTGATAAAGTTTGAATTGTTAAAGTTATGATTTTAACTATTCAAACTAAGGGGCCCAGGAGAGAAAGTCTTGCATGGTCAAACTTTAAACTAGATGGTTTTAAATGAAAAATTGCATGGTTAGGCCCATTTTTATTGGTGGACTTGATGGTTTTGGAAAACCATCAAAATTGAAACTATGGAAATATGACAATAAAAAGGGGCTCTTGCAAGTTCATTTAGTGTTCCTTTTTACAAAAGGAAAAAGGCCATCTCTCCTCTCTCTCTAAAAACTCACGGCCACCACCACCATTGGTGTGGTCCTTTTCTTCTACAAAATCTATTGATTAGATTTTTGGTGGAAGAACCTCTTTTGCATCATCAAGAAGGAACTAGCATTCTATAAAGTGTTGGAGCTTGTTGGTGGATACCGATAGAGGAACTCTACCTTGGGTTCTACCATCTTCATCAACGATCAACCTCCCGTGAGGATTCAAAGTCTTCAAAGGTTATATCTCCAAACATTCCTTTGTTTTAAGTTATATCTTTTCATTGCATGTAATAAGATCACTGGTGGGAATAAAATTGTTTTATGTTTTTGTTCAAATTTTTATTTGCTTCCGTTGCATGAAAGATATTCTTAGTCTTTCATGAGTTTTTGAAACCCTTTTGAACATTAAATCCCAACAACAAATTGCTTTGACTACATAGACCTCTCCACTAATCTTGTTATATTTGATCAGTTCCTTTATAGCTGCCAGTTACGGACAACGTTGGAGAATGGTCAAAACATAACCGACTTCGTGTCAGGAGTCTCGTGCATCTCCACTCTAGGATAAAAGATATTACCATCTTAGAATTACTTGTGACAGAAACCATGAAGTAATCTCTAAGTGTTGGTCGCTCCAAAACTTAATCTCTATCAAGTTTATATGAGTGTAGTTGCATTTAAGCTATATCCATATCTATGGATAATCAACTCACACCTCATATCAGTCTTAATTTATTACTCCCTTCCTTCGGAGAATAAACGACTGTGGAGATTTTTGAATAAACTAGTATTCAAAGGAAGTTTATAAACATGCAAAATAGAACACAGTGATACACCAATGAAATGATTGCTCCAAGCACATACTATGATCTCAACATAATAATCATCATGTCATATGCAAATGTAAACTGTTTAAGTTCCGAAATCTCAGATCAACGAAAATACAGTCAAGCCAAATCACTAACAACTCTAATGCCTATAGACTTAGTATAAGCATCATGCTTGGTTTGTGGTAAGGGTTTGGTGAATGGATCAGCCAAATTCCTACTCGAGTCAACTACTAATGATAATGTCTCTATCTTCGACAACCTTCCGAACGTAATGAAACTTCCTGAGCATATGTCACGTGCGCTTATGTGATCTGGGTTCTTTAGCCAAGATGGCTACACCCTCATTGTCACAGAAGATCTCTATAGGATCAAGAATAGTAGGAACTACGCCAAGATCCCCGATGAACTTCTTCATCCATATGGCCTCTTTTGCAGCCTCATTAACTGCAATATACTCAGTCTCTGTTGTTGAATCTGCTATAGTGCTCTACTTGGAACTTCTCCAAGTGACCGTTCCACCGTTCAGCAAAAACACGAATCCTGATTGCGAACAAGAATAATCTCTATTTCACACATAGCTCTTCCTGGCCACCATAGATCAAGAACATGTCCTTTGTTCTTCTCAGGTACTTGAGAATGTTCTTGACTGCTATCCAATGAGCTTCGCCAAGGTTGGCTTGATATCTGCTTGTCATGCTTAAGGCATATGATACATCAGGCCTAACACAAATCATGGCATACATGATCGATCCCACAGCCGAAGCATATGGAACTTGACTCATCCTGTCTAATTCCTCAGCGGAACTAGGACACTGAGATTTGCTCAATGCGATGCCATGTTGCATAGGCAAGAACCCCTTCTTGGAGTGCCGCATCTTGAATTTCTTCAAGATCTTATCTATGTAGGTACTCTGGCTTAACCCAATGAGCCTCCTGGATCTATCTCTATAGATCTTGATGCCTAATATGTATGCCGCATCTCCCATGCCTTTCATGGAAAAACAATTCCCTAGCCAAGTTTTAACACTTTGCAGTGTTGGGACATCGTTCCCCATGAGTAGTATGTCATCGACATACAATACAAGAAAGACTACAACTCTCCCACTAGTTCTGACATAGACAAATGGCTCATCTTCACTTCTGACAAAACCAAATTCCTTGATCTTCTCATCAAAATAAAGATTCCAGCTACGAGATGTTTGCTTGAGTCCATAAATGGACTTTTGAAGCTTACACACTCTATTGGGATGCTTAGGATGTACAAAACCCTCGGGTTGTGTCATAAACACATCCTCGGTAAGATTTCCATTAAGGAAGGCAATTTTTACGTCCATTTGCCATATCTCATAATCATGAAATGCTGTTATGGCAATCAGTATCCTAATAGATTTCAACATAGCCACTAGTGAAAATGTTTCATCATAGTTACACCATGAATTTGTGTGTAACCTTTTACCACCAGTCTGGCTTTGAATGTGTGTACTTTCCCATCCATATCAATCTTCTTCTTGAAGACTCATTTACACCCAACTATTTTAAGGCCAGGTGTTTGATCAACCAAGTCCCAAACTTGATTATCGTACATGGATTGGATCTCGCTCTCCATAGGCTCCTTCTATTTAGCAGACTCTGGGCCTGCCATGGCTTCCTGATAGTTGGTAGGTTCATCAAGATCTACTAGTGATTCATCACCATCAGAAATGAGTAAACCATATATTTTAGGTGCATGACGCACCCTATCATACCTACGAACATGTGGTGGCTCAATGTCAGATTCTCCATTAACATCAGGTTGTACAACCTCTTGATGGGAACTAGTGCCAACGTCGGATTCCATGTTGGTTGATTCTTGAACTTCTTCTAGATCATTTCGGCTCCCACTGGCCTCCTTGGATATCAGCTCTGTTAGTGTATTATTGTATCCAAGATTTAATGTGTAAAAGTCAAAGCTTGTAAAGTCAAACATAGTCAAAGTCTTGTTTAGTCAAGATTAGTTTACTTGTAATTGTACATGGTCTTTGACCATATAAATACTCTCTAAGTCTTTGTTGTAGTAAGGTGTTTGAGTGTAATATGTGACATATTGTTAGATATATGAAATAGAATATTTCTCTCTCTACTAAAAAAACAAGACACATTATTCATCTAACTTGAAATAACTTTCAAAAACATTCATCTAACTTGAAAATATTCACCTGACTTGAAAATTCCAAATTATCTCCCCCTTTTTGATGAGTTGTGAGCAACAAAATCATCAAAACCTTTTCAAGTCAACACTGTCTTTGAATACCAATCTCCCTCTTAATGATAAAATAACAATCTCTTCCCTTTTGATATGAGTATCTGTCAATTCATAAAATGTATTCATCGGAATCTTTTCAAATTCAGACAAAATAAGAATTTTAACCCTGAATCAACAAATGAGACAGTTAGTATGCCTGTAAGTAGCACGAAGCCACTTTGTACAACGGATGTACTTTGGAATGGAGTTTTTTGATGTTCACTCCCCCAGGGCTTCCATTCAATCATTGAAAAACCAAAAAGGAATTTTCTATGAATGTTATGACAAGAAAAATTACTCCTTGTGTGTACGTGCAAGTGTAAGAAATGCTTGAAGCTACTTAAGCTTTTTTAGGCCCAAAAAGTGTAAACCGTTGAGACAACAACAAGTATTACACGGACTCAATGTGCATGATTGAAGGTCGAAGGTGGGGCAAATTTCCTTCTTTTCAATATCTAAATCTTCCGAGTGAAGACCAGATAGCAGATATGCTGCGTCCCCAAAGAAAAATGAAACATTTCTTTGTCGAGAAAGAAATGAGTGGTTAGTGGGGTTAATGCAAGAGTTGGCATAGGCTAACTGCCTTTTTCAATGATGGTCACCAAATAATGTGAACCAATCAGAAGATGTGGCTGCCCAACTCAGAAAGAAGTTGGTGCAGAGTTCTCGTATTCTTTTAACTCTATTCTCACACCCTCTTTCTTTTTTATCATTATGCTCACTTCTAACCAAACTCTCATTTCCATTTTACCTCAGCACAATGAGAAAAACTCAACCGGATGAGTTATCTCCCCCACTCTTTGATTTAAGACCCCTCACCCCTCAATCACTCAAGGATAACTTCCGGGGTAGGAAACACAGGTTAACATGAATCCATGGAAGTTCTTTTTAAGTTCTCACACGAATCCCATGTAATTTTGTCCTAAAAAGAATAGTTGTTCAACAGTTTAACTTGAACAATTAAGCACATGATAACATTGTCATAAAAATGTATGCTCGTCAAGGATATGAATGAAATTTGAGCACTTGTACTTTGAAGATCTCTCAAAACAAGGATATTGAATGAATGAAATGAAATCAAGAGAATTGTTTTGAGAATATGACAATGTATCAACCAGATCAAATATCATGAGTATGGACATGAAATGGTTGGGGTATCAAAGAGCTTGATAGTTTGTTTATATGAACAAATATAAACAATTTAGCAATGAACACACAAAGATTGAAATGATGATTGATGCTCAACAACAGTGAAATCAAACGAGGGTATTACCCTCGAAAAATTGTTTCGTTTAGAGACATGGTAATAACTAATTCAAATGAAGTACTGAACCGGTGTGTATGAATACTTGACAGTATATAGAAAAGATAATACACAAGTATTGATCTTTGGAAACACACGGTCAGTTAAACATTAATGCTCAATTATGAAAAACATTTAAAGTCACACTTCTAAATTCATAAAATCTTGTTGAGAATAGAGAAGTGGTTTGAACATTTAAGAAAACATTTTTCATGTTCGAAAGTTGTTCTTCTTTCAAACAATCAGAGATCTAGATCAGAAGATACTTACAAACATTTAAGCTCCCCCTCAGAACATGATAATCTGAGTTATATTCAGATAAGCTCCCCCTTGATATTTGCATAATATCCCTATCTGAACAAACTCTTCTTTGAAGTACGGGTTCTAAACTGTTATGTTTAGAAGCCATAATTCTTTAACATTAAAGTACGAGTCTTAAACTTATGTGTTTAGAAGTCTATATTCTTTATCATTGAAAACTGGGGTTTGAACTGCTTTGTTCAAAAGCCATTATTCTTTAACATTGAAGAACGAGTCCTAAATTGAGGTGTTTAGAAGTCTATAATCTTTGAAGACCGGGTTCTGAACTGAAGTATTCAGAAGCCTATACTCTTGCTTACCCTAAACCTGTGGTACCTGTAAAACAGATTTGACAGGTTTTGGTACCCACGTGTATTTGGGTCCTGGTTGGTTAGATTTAGGAATCCACTTCTCATTAGATTTAAATCTTTTGAGTTCGTTTTTCTGAGAAGTAATTCTGTAAGTTCCATACCAGTCATGAACAAAGTCTTTTTGAACAAAATCATTTTCACCACAGTAAGAACATCAAATCTTCTTTTGAGCCAACCTGATTAGATGATTAGCATAATAAATCGTATTAGATTTGCCAAAAGATTTACCTTTTTTATGCATTGTTCTTCTTGGCATTTGATGTGGATGCGGATGATTTATCATTCTTCTTTTCATCAGGAGAACCCTTCACTCTCCAGACCATCTGTCTTTTCTTAGAAGCATGCTTATCAAGAGATTTTACATAATAGCTTGCTGAACCATCAACAGTTTTATCATAAAACAAATTATAAGGACGAATCTGATTTGATTTAACAATATTTGATTTGACACTGTTCTTTTTAGAAACATTTTCATGAATAAAATTGGAAGCAGTTTTGAAAGAACAAACTGATTCAGTTGAATTGTCATAAGGTGATTGATTAATCACATCTACAGAAATCTTTTATGACATTTTAACATTTGCAACTTCCAAATGTTTTATCTTTTCAGTTAAAAAATTCTTTTCTTCCAAAATTGTGTCAATCTTCTTTTGTAAACCAGACCTGACCTTCTGTTCTTTTAGAATATCTGATGATAGAACATATAATCTTTTAGTGAGCTTAGATACTTCACTTTCAGAGATTTGACGCTCTTGCTTAAAGTCTTTTTCTAAGTTCTTGTATTTCTCAGAGATCTAATTGAAAATCCCAACATTTCTCTTTTCAGAGTTTTTTTTTCAGCATCAAAAGACTTCTTCTTTTATTGAAAATATTTTCTTTCATTTTCAAGTAAGTCTTGTAGTGTAGAGATCTGCTTAGGAAATTCAATAATCTTATTAAGAACTTTTCTCTTTTTAGTAAATGTATCTCTTTTAGTTATTAAAATCTTTTCAAATTCTGATACTTGCTTTGAGAGTTTTATGCACCTAAGCTCAAGATCTTTCTTCTCTTGAAAAACTTTCTTAGAAAAGTCAGATAGTTTTTGAGTATAAACTTTCTCCAGATCAACTTTGTCTGCATGGAACTTCTTCTGAATATTATCTTTATCATTTTTCAAATTTGATGATTTCTCTTCAGATGTCTTCATTAAATCAGCATTCGTAGCTTCCAATGCAGATATTTTCTCTTCAAAAGCTTTAAACTTTAGTTGAATATCAACTACTTCAACTTTCAGCTCTGATGAATTCCTTTCAGTTGTCTTCAGTTTGCTTTGAGGATTGGTTATCTCTCTCTCTCTCTTTCAATTTAATTTCTTTCTCTCTTGTCTCTATTATACCTGCAAAATCAGATTTAGAATCATTAATACATTTTGAACATTTAAAATTTTTCTGAAAAAAAATTAGATTTTGCTTTCAGCTCCTGGATCTGATCTAGAAGACTTGAATTCTGAATATTCAATTTATCTCGTTCAGCTTCTATAGCAGGTATCTCGGGCATGTACATTATTGCACAATCTCTATTAGATATTGTATTTGCCATTTTGATCAATATGCTTGAAAATGATCGTCCAAAGAATTCAGATAAAATTTTGACTCAGAAAGTCAACCTTTGTCAAACACTAGAAAAACTCAGAAAAAAATTCTAAGTGTCAGAAGTCACAATCAACTAAGAGTAAAAGTCGCATGGAACAATAACTTGTCGCAGGCCTTAAGAAGTCGCAAATCAAAGACCACTTGTCGCAGATAATGGTCTGCGTGTTCTTACTTGTCGCAAAAGGAAGTCTGCGTGTTCTGAAGATTCACTTGTCACAATCACTCTGCGCGTTCTACACTTAGAAATTTTTTCGAACTTTTACTTGTTGTAATGCGTCTGTGAGTTCTAGTACTTAGAAATTTTTTGAACAAATAACTTGTCGCAAAGCAAGAAGTTGCAAATCAAATAAAACCAAGAAGTCGCAAGCATTCGCAAGCATATAGTTTACAGTATAAATAAGTTTATGAAGGTAATAAGTTTATGAAGGTACACAAAACGCAAAACCTCAAGTCATGTGCCTCTGAGGATACAAAACCGATTGCTCCATTTGTCCAAGGCACAACCTCTGCAGTGTCACAGAAAGGAAAGGTGAGTGTTGACTCTGAACACATTGCAGAAGGGCTCACAAAGTTCGTAGAACCTTCAAGTCCTGAACTTATGCCCACTGCACCCACGCCTGTTGTACAGTTTCAGAGCCTTGATCCCGTAAACACAGAAGATACATCAGAGACCCCTTTACAGAACAAATAACTGAAAGCCTCTGAACCCGACAGGAAAAAGCCCTCAGAACAGAAACAACAAGGGGATAGGGTAAAAGAGATCGTTCAATCAATGGATGCCATGAGAATTCCAATCCCAAGGCCTCCACCAAAAGAAAAGTTCCAAGAGAACATACATACCTATCTCTACAGCGCAGATCCCGAGGCAGTCTTCTTAGCACCAAATTTGCATCCCCTAATCAAAGAGGACATCAGAAGACGTTTTGAGCAAACTGCACAAGAAAGGAATGAAGTGTTCTCTACAGAAGATATCAAGACTGTAATGAGGATCTCTCTGCACTCCTTCGCCAACAAGTCAATCATGTATGCTAAATACTTAGTTGAGAGAAAAGATGGGAAGCAGTACACGTTCACAGATGCAGACTTAAAGAACCTCTGCGCCTACGGCCTTCCTCAACTACATGCCTTCACAGAGCAAAGACTTGAAAAGCGAAAGGAGTACATGATAGCAAATGGCAGGATCAAGGAGGTGATGCGCGAACATGTCAGATATCATAGCAAAATGGATTTCGAGGTAGCTCTACAACTTGGAGTCGAGAAGTTGTCGATCACCAAACCAAATGACCAATTCCCCGGAATCGAAAATGTTCCATCAAACTCTCTAATCACAGAGCCTGAGTTCGGGTTCATCTACAAAGACGATGATGGGCTCAAGAAGATGTACATGCCAAATCAAAGTCACAAGTACTCGAACAACACTCTGCTGAAGATAAAGAACACGATTCTGAGGAAGAAGGGCACTGAAACTGTGCAAGCGGGACCTGCAGAAAGGATGATCGAACAGATTGATGATCAACTGAAGTACAGGGATCTCATTCTATCGATGAAGAAAACTCTAGCCGAAAGCTTTACCAATCCGATAAATGATTTTCGTCAATGACTTCTGTAATTTTCTTTTTGCTTTTCATTCATGTATCTGCTTCTTAATGTAATTGCCTTCCGACACTTTTCTTTTTTGAATGAAAATTTGTATTCAGAGGTTGAGTTCCTTTCACCTTTTTTTGTTTCTAGCTTAGCCAACACCTCAAATTTCAAAATTTTATTTTTCAACACTTAGGGGGAGATTTTTAGCTCCATCTACCAAAATTAGAAGTGTTGAAAAATAGGCTAAGTATAGAACCTTCTGTTGACTGCTAAGTCACCACTGAAGATGCAAAGCTCAGAGGTTACTCCGCAGAAGGAGTACCCGAGGTCAAACCTGAAGATGATGCTCAGATCACAGAGCCTCTGTGATCACTCACAGAGCCTCTGTGAAGGCTAACTTATGGAGATCAGTGTTGGAGTTTCTCGCAAGATAGTTCAAGACAAGACCACGTGCAGAACACGTGAGTCCTGCTGTACGAAGGTCCTCAAAATCAATTAATGGGCGTCCCACGATGTTTTACTTTACAGGTGGCATTCTTTTCATGGATTGTCAACCTTTGTCTTGTACTATTATGTGCTCCCCTTGCTATATGAAGGGAGCACCTCCTGCATTGTAAAGGAGTGAGCACACACAAATAGCAGTCTGTATAATCCCTGAGCATATTAGCACACACTTGTGCGTGTTCTTGGTGTTCTTGAGTGAATTAATAAAGCATATGACTTAGTGAAAACGTTGTTACTTATTGTGCTTTTCATACTATATGCTTGTTTGTTTACTACCTTCATAAACTTATCTTCTAAATAAGTTTATGAAGGTAGTAAACACACAACGTTTGAAAAGGTACACAAAACGCAAAACTCAAAGTACATCAATGATTCTAATACTTGGTAGACCACTTACCAGTTCTAGTTTCACAAGTTTGTCAAGTGTGTGAAAGTTTAGATGACAGAACCTGTTGTTCCAGAGCCAAGCTTCTTCATTCTTACTTGAGACTAAGCAGAGCTTTTCTTCTTTGTTAGTTGATTTGAAGTCCATGAGGTATAGATCGCCTCGCCTTTTGGCTCGCAGAAGCTCTGTGGTGGTATCTTCCTTCAATAGAGAGCAATACTGTCTTTTGAACATCACATCGAGTCCATTATCACAGAGTTGACTTACACTTAGTAAGTTATGGTTGAGGCCATCCACATAGGCAACTCTGTTGACATCGATGTCTCCTTTGGCAATGACTCCATAACCTTTTATTTGACCTTTCTCGGTCTTTCAAGAATATGAGCCTACATTTGAGGGGGAGCTTGAGATGCTTTGAAGACTCGAAGAACGACACACCAAAGCTTCTAAATAAAGCAAGGGGGAGACTATATGATGATGCTTTCTTTATAAAACATTCAATTAAATTGGGGGATAATTTAATCTAACAATCTCCCCCTAATGTTTTATAAAGAAAGCATCATCATATAGTCTCCCCCTTGCTTTATTTAGAAGCTTTGGTGTTCCTTTCTTCGATTTTTCAAAGCATCTCAAGCTCCCCCTCAAATGTAGGCTCATATTCTTGAAAGACTGAGACAATTTACCCCTTTTTGTCCAGCTTTCATGACTCAACTTCATCGCTATTTTTGACCATCAAGGAGACTGATTGAGAGAAAACATAAAACATGAACATTGAACTCCAACCTCTTAGATTTCCAATGAGCTTTGATTCATCCATTTTGGATGAAAAATGAGTGAGTTGTGCAAGTTTTCCCACAGCTGCGCATAGCAGTCGTCAAAACAGAAAACTTGACTCTTAAGATCCCGTTGAGTAAGCGTTCAGCACCGAGCCTTAAACTTAAATGAAAGAGGAGGGAGTTACAAAAAGTTTGTCACATGTGTAGGTTGAAACCATGAAGAAATGATGAGAGAACACCGTTCTTGAAAGCGGAAAGAGCGCGAGTGAAATGCGATGCTTTCGGTCCAGCACCCTTATGCAGACTTTGACACTGATTTTGGCAGATCAGAACAAGAAATTTGAGAAAACTCAAAACTTCAAAGTCGTACATCTATGTTTTATAAATCCAACGCAATTGAACTCATGTAAATCGGAGCTTCGAGTAAAAAGTTGTGCGCGTGTTTCTGAAACAGCGCAATGCTGTCAGAAAAATCGAAAAATTCGGGCTTCGGGCTCTTGGCTCATTGCGACCTCTGGACCATCGACCTTTGATGTTCGTGTTTAGGTCTACCTCTGGTACCCCCTTCTGATCGATGCTCTTCAGAGGTTTTGGTCCACAGAGGCTTTGTGAACAGCCTCAGAGGTTCTGTGAACCACCCCAGAGGTTCTGTGCAATTTGCCCTCTGTTCATATCGTACTTGTTGCATTCTTAAAATCACAGAGGCTTCTGCAATCTTTCACAGAGCTTCTGTGGATGCTTCTGTGTTGCTTTACAGAAGTTCTGCACCAACAACCTTTTGAATCACTTCTGCACACGCATTAAGAATAGCAGCAAAACAGCTCCTGCTCTTGATCATTTGCCTCTGCACATATCTAATTGATCACAAGCTACTGTCCAGCTACATCCTTGGTTCTCATATTCCCTGATTTTCTCCTCAAGTTCTGTGATATCAAGCTCAACCTCTGTGTTTTTAATAGCTTTTGTGCTGCTTCACGAAGTTATGTCATTAGACCTGTTAGAGCTTTTCACAACAACCTCTGAACATCTTCACAGAGGCTCTGCACAGATCTGCAGAGGCTCTGCGATCTGCGTCTGTATGTCCACAGAACCATCCTCTGAATCATGAAGCCATATCTGGATGTACGTCTGATCAAGCTCTGAACAGCTTCTGCTGAGGTTCTGCGCAACTTCTGATGCACACATCTTCTGCCTCCGAAGTTCTGCGCGTGCACAAAGGTCTTCTGCACTTCACAGACTCTGATCACACAACTCTGACATAAAAATTCCATTCAGCTGCTTGACATCATCTTGATCTCTGGATGCACAGGACTGCTTCTGCATTTATCCCAGAGCCACCACAACCTCTGCATAAAAGTTCTGGACAACCACTGCAGAAGTTCTGCGTAGCTTCTGCAGATACATCTGTGGACAACTCTAATGGGATCGGATTCTGGACAGCGTGATCACTTAATTGAAACTCGGAAATATCTGAAGTTCGGCATAATCAAGTGGTGCGTCAGGATCAATTCTTCTCTCCATCTTTGCTTTAGTATCCGCACTAATCGAACACGATTTTGACAACTTAAAATCAAATTCTTCACTGTATCACAACCCCGACAGCTTGCTATTTTGAACCACACAACATCAAAAACTGTTTCGTTCTGCACAACACAATCTGTTGCAGACTTGCAGGTTCATAATCTTGAGACGAAAAATGGTATCATCTAATCCTCCCATGTCCTGTTGTCATAATTATAATCTTGCACTTTTTAAAGATCGAACGATAGAAACTTTCTGCTTTTCTTTCAAGAATTTCATCAATATCCATGCTTAGAAGGCGCTTTTTGTTTTCTTCGTCATTTCTATATTCTTTAAACAGTTCCTCTGTAACATCCTTTCTTATTTGAGCAAGAATGAATGCTTTCATCTTTAATGCAGATTTAAGCTCTGGTGCAGTTTTCCAGTTCACTGGTGGCCGACTTGAGTTATTTCCAAACTTCTTGACTGTAGGCTTTGGAGGTTAATTTAGATCATCTAATGATAAACCAGAGCTTGTTGTTGGTACATCCTTATGCCCTTCTGCTGATGGCATGAATACCAAAGACCATTGCGATTCTTCATTTGGGAACTTTGATAACTTCTGGTTGTTCATAATGAAGAGCTCCATCTGGTCCTCTGTAGAACCTGATTCTGCCATTGTTGTAATCACGAGAAGAAAACTTTCCAAATGCAACTCAGGAATTCCAGCAACAGATCTCTTTATGACATTCTTGTAGAACAACTTCTCTGGTTGAGCTCTGCATATAATAGGTTCGGTTTACTACAAATGCAGGTTGCAAGCTCTGCTGTTGAAAATTTTGTCTCGAATGCAGTTGCTGTTGCTGAATCAAGTGTGCACGTTGCACTGGTGACAGAGACTGAAACACCTATTTTCTGTTTTGAAAAAATCAACAACAACCTTCTGCTGTTTTTCTTAGAATTCTCGATTGAGCTTCAAATAACAGCAATCATGTACAAAAATCTGTTATGTATTAACATTTTAATCAAAGTCTGTTGCTGCATTTCAAATGTGTTCATAATCGGCTGTCAGCACAACTCTGCTGTTTTCGAATCCTTCTTATTAACAGATTAGAGAAACTTGTTGTCACCAATTCCAAATAACATCATGGTGCAGATAAATGTAACTCTGAACTTTAAATCTGGAATTATTGAAATTTGAACACAAACAACAACTGTTCTGAAAAGATAGCTGTTCTGTGATCTTCTTCTGTATGTCCATAGAGGCTTTGGAAGCCTCTGCGTTTCTCGATAGCCTTGGACCAAAGTATGGAGCAACATCTTTAGAACCCCACAATGACAGATCTCTTTGAACTTATACCAAACAGGTTGCTGCATAAATCGATCACACCTCATCATAGGCAAAACTCCCTTCTGTCTTCGAATCTGTACATTCTGCTGTCACCAAAAAAATTGTCTGAATTTGCCTTACTGGACAACCTATAATCAAACTTTGGTTACACTCCGAAACAACAGTTTAATAACAACTTTCTGCAGTTTTCAACAGCTTAATACAACTCTAAGCAGTTTTCAATAGCTTGACAGCAGCTTAATACAACTTTCTGCAGTTTTCAGCATAACAGCAGCATAACAACAGCATAACAGCAGCTTTCTGCAGCTTAATGACAATGTGTTGTTTTGACAGCAACTTTCTGCACCAACTTTTGCACATTTGAATCTGCATATGTTGCTAGACTGCATATTTTCGTACACAATAAGCATTTGGGCAGATTTGTTTTCGAGCATCTGAAGTGCAATCAATCTGTTTTGACATCATAAGGTTTCTGGATTTTCGAAACCGATTTGCCAAAAACCAATGCGTAGATATTCGTGTCTGTGCCAAGCTTCTGAAAAATGGAGAGAACAATGACAATATCTGTTCCTGAAATTAGAGCACCAAACATTAAAAACTCAACCAATGGAAGCTTGTACATGAGATATATTGCACCTCCATCTATTTTCTGCTCAAACAAGATATCTGCCATGATTTTTCACCAGGAATCCAGACATGTGAACTGTCAAATCTTTCTTTGAATCTAGATCATCTCTTTCAGATTCTGTTATGTTATGCTCATGATTCAGGGTTGGAGTTTATGTGTTGTGCCATATGCACAAGGATGAGTTTGAATTATGAGTTGTTTGAAATCAGAGAAGTCCATATCTTTTCAATCATCATTCTTATTGCATTACCCAAAATCTGGAAAATCCAAACTATGTCTGCACTTTGAACACGGTAACTACATGGACATATTTTCACATCAAATTTGGATCAAAAAGCATTTTCTGATATAGAATCAATTGTGAGTAGCGGGAAATAAACAAAATCTAAATGAAATGAAAGAGAGTCCAATCTCGAATAATATCAAGGTCAGATCTGAGATCAACCTAACTGTCAAGATGCTAAAATCGCGATGGACTAAAGCACACACAAGGATGGGATCATAGATCAACCATCTACTTAGTGCTATCAAATATTAGACCAATAAGTGAGAAAGATCAAGAACACACACATGTAATAAAAACTGATCTGATTTAACCAAAATGAAATTAAATCTTCTCATAGGCATTTCATCAAACATGCGGTGTGCAGAATTCAGATTTTGTGAGAAATCAATAAAATCTAGATCAAAGATCATCCAAATCTCATCTATATCAAAGAATGGATTTCCAAAAAGCACAAAAACAGTGAATAAATCACAAAATGATATTTGTGTCAAGGCTCATGTGATTTAACCAATCAAAGCACCAAAACAACAAAATAATCATTCAATCTTCAATTGTTGCCATAGATGACCGAAATGAAGAAAAGTTTCTTCATTTGGCTCTGATACCAATTGTTAGATCCCATTTCTAGCAACAAAAGAAGAACTCCATATAATATAAGATATAAGAGAGAAATTAAGAAGAAGAATCATCATAAAATCATCTCATATGCTTTGATTGAAGATCAATGGAGGGGAAATGTAGAGAACACCACACTAAACATTTTAATCGACTCTCATAAGAATTTAGCCAGTGTGTGTAATATGTGTGTTCTCTCCAAAAACCTAAATGAACAAATGAGCCATGGGAACCTATTAATAGGGCCCATTTATAAATAAAAGGCTCAAGCCCACACAACTATTTAAAAAGCCCAAAATACAATTTATTTATAAAACATTCAATTAAATTTGGGGCTAATTTAATCTAACAATATACTTTGCGCGTTATCAGAAGTCGCAAAGTGAAGGCTGCGCGTTCTTCACTTGGCGCAGGCTTTGATTTGCGTCAAGTAAGAAGTCGCAGATCAAAGCTTGCGCGTTCTTCACTTGTCGCAAACAACACAAAACATAAAGCCTCTTCAGTCTGCGAGTTCTTTGATTTTGCACGTTCTTCAGTCTGCGAGTTCTTCAGATGAACTTGCGAGTTCTTCAAATCTTTCGACAAGTCGACTTTAATTCACTAAAATTGCCATAACTCCTTCAAATCTCGACCAATTGCTTTGAAATTTTGCAGGATTACTCTCGATCAGTTTCTAAAC
Organism: Arctium minus; assembly: GCA_954870635.1. NCBI lineage: Eukaryota > Viridiplantae > Streptophyta > Magnoliopsida > Asterales > Asteraceae > Arctium > Arctium minus. Next base: position 66,042,260 of record OX941080.1, on the reverse strand, counting down.
ATATTCTATGGAAAAGTTTTCGATCAAAAACCACTGGAAATTGAATTTCGATCTGCACACAGTCTAACAGCTTTTTTGAACAAATATTCACCAAAATTACAAAATTGAATCAATCTGCTTCGAATTAGCCAATTATCTAAATAGAAAATATTCTAGACAATAAATCGAGCACAATTCAAGCAATTTCTACTACAAACAACTCCAAATTTGCAGAATTCAAAATCAACACAGTAAACTTTAACAAAACTTGCGAGTTCTTCCAAATTTAGAAAAATTCCAAAGATTTCGACTAAGAAATGCAATTAATCCATGTCTGAATTTGTTGGTTTGCTCTGATACCAAATGTTAGTTCCAGAATTCAAGCACATAACATTGAATTCAATCAAGATATGACAATATCAATTCAATCTAGAGAGAGTGTAGTAGAGAGAGAAATATTATATTTCATATATCTAACAATATGTCACATATTACACTCATACACCTTACTACAACAAAGACTTAGAGAGTATTTATATGTTCAAAGACCATGTATAATTACAAGTAAACTAATCTTGACTAAACAAGAGTTTGACTATGTTTGACTTTACAAGCTTTGACTTTTACACATTAAATCTTGGATACAATAATACACTAACAAGCTCCTTCTCTAGGAATACTGCCCTTCTAGCAACAAAGACTTTGTTTTCAGAAGGTTTGTAAAACAAATATCCAAAAGATCCAGTAGGATATCCAACAAAATAACACTTCTCTGATCTGGGCTCTAACCTGTCTTGAGATTCACGGTGAACGTAAGCATCGCAACCCCAGATTTTTAAATATGCTAGTGAAGGAACTCTACCACTACATATTTCAGATGGTGTTTTGGAAACCTTCTTGGTTGGAACGAGGTTAAGGATTTTTGATGCAGTCTCTAGGGCATAACCCCATAAACTGATCGGAAGCGTAGTGCGACTCATCATGCAACGAACCATATCTAACAATGTTCGGTTTCTTCTCTCGGATACACCATTGTGTTGTGGTGTCCCGGGTGAAGTTAACTATGAGATAATCCCACAATTTCTAAGATGATCGCTGAATTCTAAACTAAGATACTCACAACCTCTATCAGATCTGAGGATCTTAATCCTTTTATTCAGTTGTTTCTCTACTTCGTTCGGGAATGTCTTGAACACCTCAAAGGTATCAGATTTATGTCTAATCAAATAAACATATCCGTATCTACTTAAATCATCAGTAAACGTAACGGAGTATCTTTTGTCGTGTCTTGTGGGAGATCTGAACGGTCCACACACATTAGTATGTACAAGGTCCAACAGATCTTTGCCCCATTCACAGCTTCCTGTGAATGGTGCTTTAGTCATCTTCCCTAGTAAACAAGATTCGCATTCATCATAAGATGTGTGATCAAATGATTCCAAAATCCCATCCGCTTAGAGTTTGGCGATGCGTTTCTTGTTTGTGGCCAAGACGACAATGCCACAAATACGTCTTATCCAAACCATTTTTGGATAATTTTGAATCAACATTAAGGATTGAACTATTATTGTTTATTAGGCTGATGCTGGTTTCATAGATGCCATTACAAGGACTAGCCTTAAAATAAAGTAAGTCATTTTTAAATACGAGTATTGATCCATTATCAAATACATAAATAAAACCATCATCATACAAATCCTTAACATAGATAATGTTTTTCTCCATTTCGGCTGAGTAGCAAACATTTAATAAAACCACAGACATACCAGATTCAAAAGTAAGCTCATAATTCCCAATCCTTTCAACTGGAGCAACATGCTTATTCCCCATGATTAGGTCGAGCTCTCCGCGTCTTAGCTTCCTACTTCGTTTTAGTCCATGCACATCATTACAAATGTGAGTACCACATCCTGTGTCCAATACCCAGGAATTAGAAGCAGAGGTGATGTGGAGTTCAATCATATACAAACCTGAAGGTTCGGCCACACCCTTGCCCTTGAGCTCTTTTAGCTCCTTCAGATATTTCGGACAGCTACGCCTCCAGTGTCCTTTCTCCCCGCAGTGGAAACATATTGCATCCTCAGGAGTTTTCAATTGAGGAATCGTAGAGTTAGCTTTACCCTTGCCTTTGGTCTTAGAGTTGGAGTTGGGTTGGCCAACTTTTCCTTTCCCTTTGACTTTGGGGGGGGGGGGGGTTGGCTTCTTCTTCTTGACTCATCCTTCCCTGATGGCCAATATGGGAGCAGCAGACTTAGTTTTGGCCATGTTTAACTCGGCAGTCTTCAGCATGCCATGGAGCTCCATGATGGTTTTCTCCATGTTGTTCATAGTGTATTTCATTATGAATGATTCGTTTGAACTAGTCAGTGAGTTTAGGATGAAATCCGTTGCAAGCTCCTGACTAAAAGGAAAACCAAGACGCTCCACCTGGTCAATGTACGACTTCATTTTAGGAACGTGCACACTGATGCTACTTCCTGTTGCGATTTTGCATCCCACCAGAGATTTGATTGTGTCAAAACGCTCTTGCCTAGCTTGCTGTTGAAACATGTCCCTCAGCTGGTTAAGCATGTCATACCCCAAGGCTCTCCATACCCTTTTGGAGTTCAGGTGCCATGGTCGCTAACATGAGGCAAGAGGCCTCGTTTGATTCGGTCATACGTTTTTCGTACTCTTCCCGAATCGCCCGAGATGCTCCGGTTGGCGGTGCCTCAGGGAGGGGTTCCTCAATGGCTCTCTGCTTCTTTTCCATCCTGAGTACGATTCTCAGGTTGCGAAGCCAGTCCATGAAGTTCAAGCCCGTGAGCTTGTCTCTCTTGAGGAGCCTCTTTAGACAAAAGTTTGAAATCGATGAATTCGTATTGTTGTTTGACATCTATGAAAGTAGAAAAAAATATTTTACCGATCTGAATTGAATAATCCTTGTTATAATAATTACCCAAACGTTTAAATAAACAATTATACTTGTTAGTGTAAAATTGTATCCAAGATTTAATAGGAAAAGTCAAGTCAAGTAAAGTCAACAGAGTCTAAGTCTTGTTAGTTAATATGTTGTTCTTGTATAATGTCTTGAGTGTTTAAGCATGTAGTTTTATATTCCTTGTATAAATAGGGATATGACTTGCTTGTTTCATAGTAAGAATTCATTGTAATATCCAGTTAGTGATAAATAAGAACAAAGACTTTCTCTCTCTACTCTCTCTCTAGATCTACACACTGTCAAATCTTGAATTGAATATTTGTGCTTGATTGATTGGGAATTGCATTTTCAATTGGTATCAGAGCTATACCAAACAATTTTTCAGAAAGATTTTCACAAAAAAAATATAGATCGATTTCTGGAATTTTTGGATCACAAAGTTGAATTTTCTTGAAAACATCAAGAACACTGAAGTTTGATCATTTTCACAAATTCTCATTGAATCATTGTTCTTTGATCGTGAAATTTGTTTCATTAGATTCATATTGTGTGATAGATTTGATCTTATTCATATCTTTTCATGGATTAATCAATATTGCAGGTTGAATTGAACTTGATTGGATCGAATTCTGGAGATTTTCAAGAACACGCAGTCGACTTTTTGGTTGTTCACTGATTGAATCAAATTCGCATTTGATAAGTATTAATTGAATGTATAAATGATCAAGTTGTGATCGATTTCAGTATAGAAACACATTACATTCACACAATTTCATAGATTAACCACAAAATCATATTCAATTTTCGAATTCTTGGATTTTGTTGACAAAAATGTCGATCACTGTAATTGAAGATCGCACTGTACTTTTCCATTTTTAGATAGATTTGTTACTTAGAAATGTGTTTAGTATTGTTTTTCAATTGTATTGGTACGATTTTGAGAATCAATTTGCAGGTTTGAAGTGATTTGGATCAAATTGGTGAACCAGATGGGAAGAACACGCAAACAACCTGTGAGTTCATGAAGAAATACGCAAACAAACATTTGCGAGTTTTGTAAACTCTCAAACCATAGAACGCGCAAATTGAAATATAAACTCAGTCTGCGAGGTTATAGTTGTTTGATCTGCGAGTTTAAGCATTTCATTCTTCTTGCGAGTTTATAAAGAACACGCAAACACAGTCTGCATGTTTAATTGATCTATGATTTCATAAACAGTCTGCTAGTCATTTACGAATTCAGTGTTTTGAATGATCACTTGATCTGCAAATTCTAATCCATTTAGTCTGTGAGTTATCAAACTCATGTGATCTGCAAATTCATATATCAAGTGATCTGCAAGTTCATGTCCAAGTTGTCTGCGAATTTTCAGTCCAAGTTACTTGCGAATTTTTAAGCTCATGTAGTCTGCGAATTCATGCTTATTTGGTCTGTATGTTCATGATTACTTGGATTGCGAGTTTTAGCTGGTCATGCAGTCTGCGAGTTCTAATCTGATTTAGTTCAAGAGGTCTGCGAGTTCTAAGTGTTGCAAGTGATCTGAGATTTTTTTTGTTCAAGCATCTGCGAGTTTCATGTCTAGAGATTTGCGAGTTCTAAAGCTATAATTTCATGTGATCTGCGAGTTTGTGATCATTCAGCTTGCGAGTTCCAGTCCAGTTCTAATCCAATTCGTTTGATCTGAGAGTTCTAGCGATTTGCGAGTTTTAAACTCATTCAGTCTGCGGGTTTCATCATCATGCAGTCTGCGAGTTTTAAATCTGTGTGATCTACAAGTTTCATTTTATATGATCTGCGGGTTTTAATCTACATGATATGCGAATTTTAATGGTAAAATTTCATGAGGTTTGCGAGTTTTGATGCTGAAATTTCATGAGGTTTGCGAGTTTTGATGCTAAAATTTCATGAGGTTTGCGAGTTTAATGCTGAAATTTCATGTTGTGTGCGAGTTTTAGCTCATTCAATCTGCAAGTTCTAATTCATTTGATTTGAGAGTTCTACTTCATTTGATTTACGAATTTTAGTTCATGTGGTCTGAGAGTTTCAGAAACACTCAAATCATTATCTGAGAGTTCTGTAAACACTCAAACTCTTACTTTGCGAGTTCCAGAGATAGAATTTTTCTGAGAAAATTATTTTCAAGTGGTGATCTGTTTTTGACTTTCAGTCAAAATTTTCTGAATTGTTTGGGAACGATCTTTCATTCAAGCTATTTTTCAGTAATCTTTCTCAGTCTGCAATTATCTCTAAAAGATCTTTTCAGTATGGAATCAAAGTCCAAATCTCCGATTTACAAATTAAAAAACAAAGATTTGGAGCCTATTGTTTTAATCCCACATATCATTGAGACATCTGTTAAAACAGAGACTACTTCAGATACATCAACTAAAATAGAAACATAAACTATTATTAAAGATGGTTCATCTGAAATAATAGTTACATTCCCTATTGTAGTGGATGGAAATGAAAAGTCTCAAATTTTAAATAAATCTGTTTCAAAAATGACTTCAAAGAGTTTTGATCTTGAATATCAAGCAGCTTTAAATAAAATTTATGTTCTTGAAAAGGAAATAGAAGCAGAAAGAAAGAAACTGAAAAATCAGAATTCCAAGCTTCTAAATCAGATTCAGGAGTTGAAGTCTAAATTGTCAAATTATGATAAAACTCCTGTTTGTGCAAAATGTACTGATAATGCTAAATCTAATTTTGCAGGTATCATCAGTGAAAGAGAGAAAGAGATTAAAGATAGAGAGAAAATGATTGCGATAAAAGAAAATTCAATTCAGACTCTTGAGAAAGTTATCTAGATCAAAGAGTCTAATATTACGAATCTTCAAAGCCAACTGAAGAAACTGAACAGAAATCATCAGAACATCAAGATAAATCAGTTAAGCTTCAACAAAAGTTTAAGGATTTTGAAGACAAGATATCTGCCTTGGAAGCCAAAAGTGCTGATCTGATGAAAAGATTCCAATCAGATAAAGACAGAGCAAATTTGGAGAAATCTTATACTCAAAAGCTGTCAGATATTTCAAAGAAAGCTAACCAAGAGAAAAAGGATCTTGAGCTTAGATGCATAAAACTTTCAAAGCAAGTGTCTGATTTTAAAAAGATTCTAATTACTGAAAGAGACACATTTGCTAAGGAAAGGAAAGTTCTTGAAGATAAAACTACTGAATTTCCCAAACAGATCTCAGTTTTACAAGACTTATTAGAAAAAATAAAGGCAATTTTTTCAAGAAAAGAAAAAGTCTTTTGAATCTGAAAAGAAAAATTATGAAAAGAGAAATGTTGGGATTTTCAATGAAATTTCTGATAAAACCAAGAACTTAGAAAAAGATTTTGAGCTTGAACGTTCACATTTTGAATCTGAAATATCTAAGCTCACATCCAAAGTAACTGTTCTATCATCAGATGTCCAAAAAGAAAAGAAGGCCAGATCTGATTTGAAAATAAAGTTTGACACACTTACTTCTGAAATAAACATTTTATCTGAAAAGATAAAAGACTTAGAAGCTGCAAACGTTGATTTGACATAAAAGATTACAGCTGATGTGATTAGTCAATCACCTGTTGATAATTCAACAGAATCAGTCTGTTCTTTCAAAACAGCTTCGAGTTCCATTCATGAAAGTGTTTTAAAAATGAACAGTGTCAAACCAAACATTGTCAACTCAAATCAGATTCGACCATCAAATCTATTTTATGACAAATCTGTTGATGGTCTGGAGAGTTAGAGGTTCTTCAGAAGAGAAGAAGAACAAAGCATTCAAATCCACATTCAATGCCAAAAAGAACACTGCATATAAAGGTAAATCTTTTGGTAATTCTGATATATATTACTCTACTAATCATTTGATCAGGATTGCTCAAAATAAAATATGTTGTTCTTACTGTGGAGAGAATGACTTCGTTTAGAAAGAATCTGTTCATAACTGGTACGGTTCTTACAGAATAACTTCTCAGAATTCTGGATTTAAAAGATATAAATCTAATGAGAAGTGGATTCCTAAATCTAACATACCAGGACCCAAATACCAGTGGGTACCAAAACCTGTTAAATCTGTTTCGCAGGTACCACAGGTAGGCATGGAAATGGGCCTCGACCCGTCGGGGAACCCGGTCCACCCGCCCCGATCGGGGATGGGGATTCCCCGCTAAACCAGGGATAGGGATGGGGATGGGGATCCCCGTTTGTCTCACACCGGGGATGGGGACGGGGACGGGTATCGCACTCCCCGCCCCGCCCCGTCCCCGTTATATATTTTATTTAATATTTAATATATATTATTTATTTAAACTAAATCGGTAATTCATAATTTCCTATTTCCTAACTAGGTTTATAATATAAAATTGTTATTTTTTGGATGTCAATCAAAATACAATTACTCGATATGGTTTTGAATATTACTCGATATCTTTTGGTACGTGTGAAGTTAAGTTTTTTTTTTTCCCGAATTCGGTTGAATTTCTTTTGGTTTTAAGTTATTAATTATTATATGATGTTGTGATTTTTTTATACTAAATTAAATTTCTTTTGATTTGAGGTTTATTGAAACTATGTGATATTTAAACATGTGCGGTGTCTCATATATTTGATTTAAATAGATTACATAAACGGAAAAGAAAATCCCCGTTTCCCCGTTGGGGATCCCCATTCCCCGTTGGGGATGTGATCATATTCCCCGGCGGGGACGGGGATGGGGACGGGGATGAAGATGAGGGATTGGGGACGGGGATGGGGATTGAGGTCCCCGCCCCATCCCCGCCCCATTTTCATGCCTAACCACAGGTTTAGGGGGAGCAAGATGTTTGACTTCTGAGTAAATCAACTCAGGACTCGGACTTCAAAGTCAAAGAATAGGTTTTTGAACAAAACCGTTTAAAACCCGGACTTAAGTGTCAAGATTATGGTTTCTGATTACAACGGATCAGGACCCGTTCTAAATGTTTAAAATGAGGATATTATGTAAATATCTAGGGGGAGCTTATCTAACCTAAATCATTCTATCATGATTTGAGGGGGAGCTTAAAGGTAAGTATCTTCTAATCTAGATCTCTGATTGTTTGAAAGATGAACAACTTTCAAGCAAGAAAAATGCTTTCTTAAATGTTCAAACCACTTCTCGTTCTCCAAAGATTCTATGAATTTAGAAATGTGATTTTAAATGTTTTTCAAATTTTGAGCGTTAAAGTTTAACTGACCGTGTGTTTCCAAAGATCAATACTTGCGTATTATCTTATCTATATACTGTAAAGTATTCATACACACCGGTTCAGTTCTTCATTTGAATTTGTTATTACCATGTCTCATTACGAAACAATTTTTCGATGGTAATACTCCTGTTTGCTTTCAAATACTGTTGAGCATCAATCATCATTTTCAATCTTTGTGCTTTCATTGCTATAATTGTTTATATTCGTTCATATAAACAAACCATCAATTTCTTTGATACCCTAACCATTTTATTTGATCTGATTGATACATTGTCAGATTCTCAAAACAATTCTCTTGATTTCATTTCATTCATTCAATATATTTGTTTTGAGAAATCTTCAAAGTTCAATTGCTCAAATCATATGAGCATACATTTTGACAATGTTATCATACATTTTGTATTTAACTGTTCAGTTAAACTGTTGACCAACTATTCTTTTTAGGACTTACATGGGATTCGTGTGAGAACTTAAACAAAACTTCCATGGATTCACGTTAGCCAGTGTTTCCTACCCAGGAAGTTATCCTAGAGTGATTGAGGGGTGAGGGGTCAAAATCAAAGAGTGGGGGAGATAACTCATCCGGTTGAGTTTTTCTCATTGTGCTGAGCGGAAAAATGAAAAAGAGAGTTTGGTTAGAAGTGAGCTTAAATGTTAAAAAGAAAGAGGGTGTGAGATCAGAGTTAAAAGAATATCAGAACTCTGCACCAACCACTTTCTGAGCCGGGCAGCCACATCTTCTGATTGGTTCACATTCTTTAGTGACCATCATTGAAACAGGCAGTTAGCCCATGCCAACTCTTGCATTAACCCCACCAACCACTCATTTCTTTCCCGAAAAAGAAATGTTTCATTTTCATTGGGGACGCAACACATCTGCTATCTAATCTTTCACTCGGAAGATTTAGATATTGAAAAAGAAGGAAGTTTGCCCCACCTTCGCACCTCTTTCATGCACATTAAGTCCGTGTAATACTTGTTGCTATCTCAACAGTTTACACAATTTGAGCCTAAAAATGCTTAAGTAGCTTCAATCATTTCTACACTTACACGTACACACAAGGAATGCGTTTCTTGTCATAACATTCATAGAAAATTCCTTTGTGATTTTTCGATGATTGAATGGAAGCCCTGGGGGAGTGAACATCACAAAATCGCCTTTCCAATGTACATCTGTTGTACAAAGTGACTCTGTGCTGCTTACAGGCAATCTAATTGTATCATTTGTTGATTCAGGGTTACAATGTTCATTATATCTGAATTTGAAAAGATTAAGGTATATACATTTTATGAATAGACGGATACTCAGATTAAAGGGTGGAGAATGTCAATTTATCATAAAGGGGAGATTGTTAGTCATTACAAAGGGGAAATCAAAGAAAGTGCTGAAATTGATGAAGTTTTGATGATCATGATGCTCACAATCACCAAAAAAGGGGAGAAATTTAATATGTTTCAATTTCAAAGACAAAAGCTGATCTGACAAATCAAAAATGAAGAGGCTTTCTGATGAAAATGGTGAAGATAATTCTGAAGATAGTTCTGAAAGTCCAAGCCAGATGAAAGTTCTGCTAAAGAATTTAAAAGTTTCTGAAGAAGATTCGTGAAAGTTTATTTTTCCGAAGACGATCCAGATATTACAGAGATAAAGATATGAGATCAAAGATTCCTCAATCAAATTCAAAGATGAAGATTTCAAAGTTCAAAGATAAAGATTTCAAAGATGTTTCAAAGTTGAAGATTCAAAGGAATTTCAAGAATTCAGATTTGTGTTCAAGACATGTTGACTTTCCAAAGATGCTAAATGTGAAAGACTTTTCAAGATTCTTCAAAGCATTAGAGATTAAAGACTGTCAGAGCTACAAAGTTTAAAGCTGTTAGAGTCAAAGTTTGAAGAATTAGAGCGCTGAAGATGATTGTCAAATTTTTTTAAATCTTGAATGCAAAGGGGGATAATGTTAGTGTAAAATTGTATCCAAGATTTAATAGGAAAAGTCAAGTCAAGTAAAGTCAACAGAGTCTAAGTCTTGTTAGTTAATATGTTGTTCTTGTATAGTGTCTTGAGTGTTTAAGCATGTGGTTTTATATTCCTTGTATAAATAGGGATATGACTTGCTTGTTTCATAGTAAGAATTCATTGTAATATCCAGTTAGTGATAAATAAGAACAAAGACTTTCTCTCTCTACTCTCTCTCTAGATCTACACACTGTCAAATCTTGAATTGAATATTTGTGCTTAATTGATTGGGAATTGCATTTTCAATACTTAACAAGGCTAAGACCCATATTTCACTTCTTAGCTACGACGGGTATGCCGTGTATCGCAACTAGAAGTTATTTAGGTAGATAACCATTTTATCGATTTCATTCTCTATGAAATTCTTAGATCCTTACGGGATTCGTTGACATCCATCATGTCACTTGGCATGTTTAATCCCTTCAACGCTTATCCTTTCTCGTGACGTGTATGTCGCGGATCACAAGTCTTAGATTGTAAACCGTCCATGATAAAACATGTGACATTCGGCCCAAGACTCTCGGGTTTCACGAATTTCACATCATCATCCCTAATGTCTAACCGACATGTTGGCTTTAGCACTTCCCACGCCAGAAAAACGGTTAGTTCAAATGTGTTTTTTATTCATGGGTAGCGTTTGATTTACTTAAAACGGGTTTTTGTTTTCTAGTTAAAACCTTTTAATTTTCTTTTAGCAAATTTTGTTTTACACCATTTTAAAACAACTTTTATATTTTTGCTAAAAAACATTTGTTTGTTAGTTGTTAACTCATTAACCAAACTTTGTGATTCTTTAATTATTTTAAAATAAAACTTTCTAGCATGCAAGGCCTAGACAAATTTATAAAATTAATAAATCAACCACAACAAGCAAAAACGGTAACAATGGCTCAAATACTATGCGTTTTTTCGGTGAGCCAACACACGAAAAAAAAACATGGTCAACCTAGGGACATATTCAAAAGATATGACCAGCTCCCACTAAACTCGCCATCACCATTTATGCTCGGATGGACAACCTTCAAAACATCATTCTTCATAACTCCCTTTTGGTTGCACCGTCTTCAATTTACAATTATTGGAAAAATAATTTCTTACTCTATTCTATGTTATTTTACAAATACATAAAATTTGAATCGACACGAATGTCGCATATACATTTACATAACATGAATGAAACGACAAGCAAGTCGCGCAAATTATTATAAACCAATAATTAATCAAATACAAACCAAACATCACAATCACATGGGTCAAGAGAGGCACTTGTTACCGGATCCATACAAACATACAAAAAAAAAAAAAACAAGGAGTGCCAAAATCCTTGTAAGCCATATTTTGATAAAGATTGTTTTAAACATACACTTTTGGCACTTAAACAAAAATCAATCTTTGTTTGCATGTTTCTATGCCATCAAAATTTTTGACAACATAAACACACAAACACACTTTTATGTTTTGTAAGTATGGTTTTCATGCCAAAACCATCCAAACAACAACATGCAAGTGAATCAAAATATTTTGGGAAAACAAAACCCAAAAATCCATACTTAATGGAAAAAGCAACTTTTTCTTTTATTTTTACAAATACTAGTTTTGTAAAACAAGGTTTTTAAGACTTTAATTTATTTTTCTCTCTTTCATTTAATTTATATCAAAACAAAATAAAATCTCTTGGTATTTTCGGATCCATCACAAAAATTCCGATATTTTGATATTTATAAATATTGGACCATGACATCAAAAAAATTCGTTTTTCAAACATGTATGTCAAAATCGAAGGTCCAAGAGGGAGGGAAAAAAACTTAAAACTTGAAAAACCTTAGAAATCCTTTTGCATGTTCTTTACACATCTTTTTCCCGAGAATGTGTACAAAAACAGTCAAAACCGATTTCTTCAAGAAAAAGATGAGAAAATTGCTATCACCTTATACAAGTGGCTCTGATACCACTGTTGGGAGAAAAAGTTTTTCCAAACATAAACATGCAATGGAAGCTTATAACAAAAAAAAACTAATTTCTTCTTCTAAGAGAGGATCCATTGTACAAGTGAGATAACAACTTAAAAGAGGAAGATAAAATCATACTCTTGATGACTTTGGAAGATCCAAGAGAGATTCCCTCTATCAAGTGCACACCCAAAGTTCCAAAAGTTGTAGCAAGAAAATCTTCTCACCAAGAACCCTTTTGAGAGAAAGAATTTATCTCTTCCCTTTTGAGAGAGAAAAAAAACACCTTTTTCTTTTCATGCAAAACACACACTTGTGTGTGTGTGTGTTTGGCCGAAGATAAGATAAGAGAGAGAGAGAGAGAGAGAAATTGGTTATTAATCTTGGGAATTAATGGAGGTGGAGTGTGGTTCTCACCAAAATGATGACACTTTTACTTTTGTGCCTCCTCCATTTTACAACATCGACTCCTCAAAATTTCCTTTAGTTTCTAGTTAAACCATCACTTATGATGTTTAATAAACTTTCCCTCTAACCATATAATTCTTGCAATTTTAGTTTGGACTTTGTGTGAGATCGAATAGGATAATGCCAATAATTAATTATTTTATGTCAACAGGCATATCTCCAACAAATATATACAAAGATACATAAGACAATAGTCGGAATTGTTTGAACTTGAGTGGTTGGTTGCTCCCCCTCAATTCATACTCCCCCTCAACTAATGTCTGGTGGCTTTGATCACACAATCCATCGCAAAATTAGTTTCAAAAGAGTTTAAGATTGAGTGGTCAGTTACTCCCCCTCAACTCATACTCCCCTTTAACTAATTCCCGGTGTCGAAAAGTAAGAAGTCAGAAAGTTTTCAGGATCCTCCGAACCTTCTCCTGAAAAGGTGGATTCATCATTGGATAGTGCAGAAGCATCGGGACTGAGAATCCCCGGTGATAGGTTGTGAGGTGGAGAAGAGGCACCTTGGATTGGGGAGGTGTCCAAGTCATCCTTATCAACCAAGGAAAAGGTTGATGAGGGAATAATAGGGGTCCCTGATTTTACAATGTATCCTTTTGTGAGGATACAAAGGAGGTGGCTTTGGGAAAAATAGATTCCCTGGGCCTTGTAGGACAAGTTCAACAACCTTTGATTTTTGAGAATCGGTGACTGGTTGAGATGGTTTGGCCCCAAAAGGTTTCTTGAGCCTCTTTATAGGAGACTTAGGAAGGGAAGAAGAGTGTCTCCGCTTTTATGAAGGGATTTTGACTTACGTAGCCACCAAGGTTTTTTCGGTGGCATAGTCTCAAAAGCGGGTGCAGAGGTATCGATGGCTTTGATTTTCTTCTTTTTGGCCCCCGATTTCACTCACGTAGGGGCATCAGGGGTCACTGAAGTGAGTGATATGGAGGGAGCCACCGATTGGGAGGGGTGATGACATTTACCAATTCTTGGAAGAAATACCCGGTAAAGTCAATCTTTCTTTAGAAGATGAAAGCGTGAGCTAATTGGGTAATGTAGGAAAGGCACTGATCATGGCCACCGGTCATGCGACTAAGACATAAAATAACATGGGAGAAGAAGAAGTTCCAGATACCTCCATGTTCTTGCGGAGAAGAGTGACCGAGCTCCGGTCGTTGTCACCATGTATGTAGTTCAAGGATTCAATGACTTCATCATGCTCGGTGTCTAGCGAGAATTTTTCGTAGGATGGGTAAGAGGGAAGATGAAGAGTCGAACGAACGTCTTCGACACCGAATGATATCTATAACAATTAATGTTGAACCCAAACCCTCTAAAATTCCAAATAGAGAATCTCAGCCTTCTTCAAAGAAATCTTCCTCCTATGATAAAGGAAAATCGGTTGCCGATCCTCCCTCCAAGAGAAAATTTCCCAAGAAAGATCCTAAGAAATCCTCCATTCTTCCTATTCCCAGATCTGTGATTTTGAAAAAGTCAAATACCAAACTATCCTCTTCTACTTCGTTGGCCAACTCTGACAAAGGTACCTTAGGTTCCAAACCTCATGTTTCATCTTCCTCTACAAAAGCTATAAGAGTCAATGTCACTGGTCAACACAAGGAAGCTGATCAAAGTTCTAAAAAGATTTTTATATATAGAAAATGTTATAACTGTTGGGACACCTTTACATAGCAAAGGATTGTCCCAAAGAACGGATAGAAAGAAAGAATCTTGATGACTCTTCTTCTTCCTCCTCTAACCCTAAAGGACCCACCTCAAAATGGGTACCAAAGAAATGATTTCTTTGTGATTGTAGGTGTTTGAGCATCAAAAAATCTTATGAAAGAATCTTCGTAGGATATTCTCTCTCTTCAAAGGCCTACCAGGTGTACAATCTTCGAAGAAAATGCATGAATGATTCTACTCATGTGAAGTTTTGATGATCTTAAGTCATCATCTCTTCATGTGATGATGATGAATTAAATTGGTGGATTTCATCATGTGTTGGTGAAGATTCTCAAAATCCTTCATCTAGCTCAAATCCATATGTTCCTTTCTCCTCAGACACATCTCATCAAAATGGTGACCTACCTATCTTCTCATCTTCAATCCCCAATCTTCAAATAGTCATTCCTGAAGATCAAAATTCCTCTAACCCTATTATTCCAAACTTTGTTCAACCTAAACCTTCCTCTATCATTCCTACCTATCTTCTCATCTCCAATCCCTGATCTTCAGATAGTCATCTATGAAGATAAAGATCCCTCCAATCCTATTCTTCCCCATTTCACTTAACCTGAACCTTCCTCCATCATTACATTTCACACCAGCCGATCCCATTTCTCATCATATCACTTCTCCTTCCTCCATCATTCCTACCGATCTCCCATCTTCCTCTCAACCTCAGAAAATGTTGCCACCCTCTCTTAAAAACAATCAAAAAAATTTGGTGGGTTTATAGCCGATTTGTTTAAAAAAAATTGGAATCGATGGCTGTCGATTTGAATGTTAAAAAAATTATTGTTTTTAAAAAAAAAATGGAATCGGTGGCTGCCGATTTGAATGTTAAAAAAATACAAAATTTACTAGCCGATTGTAATATTTTTGTCTCCGATTTCTTCTCTCTTTTTCTCCACTATCTTTTCTCCCCTAAATTTTTCCTCCGAAATTTCTCCTCCGAAATTTTCTCCCCAAAATTTCTCCCCAAAAAAAACTCTTCGAAATTTCTTCCCTAAAGAAGCTGTGTGAAAAATTATTTGTGTGACATTTCTTCCCTAGCTACCGCTAAGCCAAATTACTCTAGACACCACCACCACCACCGAACTTAACATCCTTTTCATTTATCTTTTTCGGCCACCACCTAGCCAATTACACCACACTATCACTACCTCTTATCTTTCATCTTCTTTCTGTCCACTAAACTCCTTTCTTTTTAAATATATACATATATATATATATATATACATATATATATATATATATACATATATATATATATATACATATATATATATATATACATATATATATATATATACATATATATATATATATTTCCATCGGCTACACCCTTTATACACTCACTAGTCGTTTCCACCTTTCTTTCTTTTATTCTTTGAAACCATCAGCTACCCCCATCACATACTTACTCTCTCTCCCTCCCTCTCTCTCTCTCTCTCTCTCTTTTGAACTTCGAACCCCATCGACCATTTGTTTTATACTTTTAAATTTTTTTGGATGGAAACCCAAATTCCCCACTCAAAGCATCTAAACCACCAGCTTTCTCCTCGAAATTTCTCTCTGAAATTTCAATCCGAAATTTCTTCCTAAATTTTCTAGCCAAAATTTCTTCCCGAAATTTCCTCCCGAATTTTCTTCCTGAAATTTCTAGCCGAATTTTCTCCCCGAAAATTTTCTCCAAAATTACTCCCCAAAATTTCCCCCAATTTCTATCCAAAATTTCTTCCCTCAATTCTCTGTTCCCGTTTTTTTCTTTCCGATACAAAAAAAAAAAGGAAAAGAGCCCATAAAAAATAGGCCATTGAATTTATGAGTTCTAATTTTCTTCTCCTTTTTCTGAGTGTCAGTACCAATTTTTTTCTTAGTGTTGATGTCATGATCAAATAAGGGGAGATAAATTGTTGGGTCACTAATTGATTTGGTGATGACTCTCCTATCAACACTTAGAAAGTCATGAAGAGCACTTTGAACAATGACTCTCTCTCTATCTCTCTCCACCAATCGAACTCTCAACCCTAGGTATGATTTATTTCATAAATTATCTCGATCTACAATGGGGTGATGCTCGAGACACTCCGGTGTCCAAGGCTCCCTCATCTGTAGTGGCCCCATCTGTCCAATCATGAGATTCAGCAAGAAGACCTTTCTCTTTGTTGTCTAGGAGAGCATTTCTTTCTCTCTCTCTCTCTATCTCTCTCTCTCTCTTATATTTTCCTGGTATTTTTCAGCATGGTCAAAGTTTGAGGAGACAGACATATTTGGCTTTTGGAAAGAAGGCTGGTAGGATTCAGATTTGGTTCTGACAGACCGAGAGGAGGTATGACTAGAGGAGGATATTCTGGGTTTATCAGATAGTTTGCTTCTGCACTCAGAAGCAAAGTGTCCTTTCCTCCCACATCTTTAACATTCCTCATTGGATTTGTCAGAGGAAGTGGTCTTTGAAAAAGTGAAAGAGGGTTTTCTTGAAAACATAGATTTTCCAAAAGAGACGCGAGGTTTAGCTTTAGAAAAACCTGCCAGCATGGCAACACCATCTAACAACTGAGCAACGGAGGTTTCCTCCCCTTCATCATCAGCCTCACTAAGATAGGCTTCTGAAGGATCATTAGGGCCCTCTTGACTATTATGGTCAAAATCGGAGAGATAGGTGATTCTTGGAACACACATAGAGTTTTTTGGAAGAATCACTGACAAGAGCTAGAGAGGAGCTCTTTATATCTTTAATGATAGACTTCCTTAGCAGTTTAGTCTGCTCATAAATGAAGAGAGTGCCATACAAAGCAGTGAGTGGCATAGATTCAAGATCCTTGGTTGACTTGATGCAAGTACAAAGGTTTTCCCAAAACTCGGGAAGACAGTCCATGAACTTGCATTATACTTCCTCATTCTCATAAATGCGACCCACAAGTTTTAGATCGTTAAGAAGACTGTTAAAACAGTTATAGTAGTCTGAGAGATTCTCCCTTTTCATACGAAAAGAGTTCATACTTTCTTACAAGAGCAATCTTTCTCCTCTTTTTCACTTCACACGCACCTTCGTAAAGAACACACAGAGTAGACCACATTTCTTTAGCAGTGGAAAATTAACAAAAGAGTGATAGACATCAGGCAGAGAGAGGGCAATGATGGCTCTGAATTTAGTATCAAGAGCTACAAGACATCTGTCTTCATCATTATATTTACTGGGATCCTTTACAATGTATCTCCCAGTAGCTGGAGTTCTTTCTTCCTCAGAAAAGTCCACATTAGCATTTGCCTTGTCTGCCTTTTCGGAATTATACCGATCCCAAACTCTAGGAATAAAAGGACCTTCATGTGAAACAGTAGGATATCTGCTGTCAACTCCTTCTAAGAAGAGTATCATACGACTTTTCCATAAAGATAAGTTATTAGGATTAAACTTTGGTGGTTTGGCTATAGATCCATTGTCATATGATACAACAATAGTGTTTTGTGAAGAAACATTGTTTAAAGAAGATGAAGAGGATGCCATTGTAGATGTAGTTTATTGAGTTAAACTAATCTGCTCTAATACCACTTGTTGGTGCAGTTAACAAAAAGTAAACACAACAAGTATTGTAGAAGTGAGGGGTTGAATACAATACACAAATTTTTTCACTTAATTTAATTCTTATTCATAAAAAATAAGAATTACACATAGAAAACTTTGATTGTTGTAGAAGAGAACAAATGAACTATGTTCACACAATCTTACCCAAAGAGAATGAAGAACAATTGAAAAATACTTAGAAAACAATGAACTTCGTAGAGAGAAAAATGCCAGCACTTAAAAAACTTGAAAGCTTGTGGAACTGGTGATCTTTGCATGGCGAATCATCCTCTATAAATAGTGCCTCATGCATTTAATGCATGGGACACCTATTGAGCAAGGGTAGGACATTAGGTCTTTTGCAAGGTACAATTGTACTTTTTGTCTTGGAGTGTTTGGCTTGAAGTGTTGACCTGCAGAGGATGTTGTAGACCATTCCTTAAAAAAGTGTAAGAGACAAAACACACTTTTTCTGATCTTCAGATGAAGTCCACATAAATGCAAGTACAATGCGTTTGTGCCAATGACATTTTCCCACCAAAACTTATCAAAGACAAGTTTTGTGAAAAGAGAGACAAGTTGGCACATATGACAAGTCACCACACACATCTTCAGGATGAAGATGTGTGATCGGCACCATGCTGGCCGATCTCATCACTGCCGATGAGATCCTAGCCGATGGTGTTGTTCCACATTGGCAGGCATCTTAGCTTTAGGCTGAGAAGTCCATCTTCAATCCGCTTTCACAGATACACTTCTTCTTTGAACTTTCGGTTGATCTTCGACATCACCGAACATTTGAATTGTAACTAGGATGCTAGAAAGAACCTTAAAAATATTCTAAGTAGGATGATACAAAATGGAAGATCGGGAGGTCATCTTCAAATCTTTAGATGACCCAACAGTCACCTACCAATAAAACTCAATAAATGACTCAACAATCAATGTCAAATGACTTCACGATTCTGAGGATAATTATTTTCTCGGTTGTCCTAAAGATTCCTGTTAAACTCGACTCTACAAATTGAAACCAATAGAGTATGTTTGTCCGAACTAGTCTTAAAAGTTTGGACAAGGATGATTATTTTAGCCAAGACCTTTCAAATCCTAAAACTTATGAATGGAAGCTCAACGATAGTGGTATCTGAATGGCCCTATGAAATGCAATGGAACCACAAGTCCTAATCATAGGTTAGAACTACCTCACCATAAAGAAGATGTGGATCCACTTGGAGTCTTCCTTCTCGGCCAAGGAATCCTTGTCTCACACTTCTTCCATGTTAGGATCCTATTTCATATGCGAACAAGGTGACTCCAATATTATCGAGCACTATACAAGACTATCAAAACTATCGGAGGAGATCCGAGTTCTTTTCCCAATCATTCTTGATGTTAAAGTCCAAGAGCTATATTTAGGATTGTTCGCCAAATATTCTAGTGCCCATCCTTGCTACTAAGCCACTTGAATCTCAGTCCTTGGCATCCATGTATCATCTTGCTCTAGAAATGTACTCAAATCACACTCCATCACAACCATCCGGGACTGACATATCAGCTTTTGTCACTTCGAGTACTATAAATATTAGAAAGGAAGGGTATAAAAAGAAGATCCAATGTTTTTACTACAAGGAATTTTGGCAAACCAAATATAACTGTCCAAATCGTCATACTTCTGGTCTTGGATCTAAACCGTCGCCTCGTCTTTTCGAGCCCAGGTAGCATCTGCCGATAATACCACCACCCTTCACACCTTGCAAGATGAAGATGTCTCTCGATCCCAGCATATGTCTTCTAGCTTGTATTCATCTACTCCACGTGCTAGCACAACTCAATTAGGTATACATTCTGCTTGTTTCTCATCATGGTCAACATCCTGGATTATTGATTCAGGAGCCATATATCATATGTGGGAACAAAGATCTTATATCCAATCTCAAAAGTGATATACCCAGACTTCGGTTCAACTTGCTAATGGATATTCATGTTAAATTATGGGCATAAGATCCACTAGCAAGCCGTCAAAATTAAACCTATCATTTGTTCTTCATATTCCTACCTTTCTAGATAGTCTAATATTTATTAACCATACAAAAATGCATAATTGTTCAGTAACATTTTTTTCCAACATATTGTGTCTTTCAGGAATTGGGACAAACTAGTTTATTGGCATATATTTTGAATCTCAAGCCCTATATCGCTTGTCTGAGTTGTGATCTTTAACAACACGTCTTTGTGATTCTAGTATAAGCGAGGCTCACTGCCGGCTTGGCCACCCTTCATTGCCTGTTCTGAAACAATTAAGGCCGGATTTTTCATCTATTGAATGATTAGTTTTTGAGTCATGCAACTGATTAAACACACTCATCGTCCTTATCCCCCTACAGAGTCTAGTTGTGTTACCGCTTTATTTTAGTTAATTCACTCAGATGTATGGTGACCTTGTCTCGTCATTTCTACTAGCGGGTTTAAATATTTTGTTACATTTGTTGATGAATTTTCTCATGCAATATAGGTTTACTTGCTAAAGTCACATAATGAAATATTTTCTATCTTTTACGAGTTCTATGCATATGTCAAAACCCAATTTGATGTCTCTATTAAAACTATAAGGTCTGATAATGCAAAAGAATACTTCTCTTCTGATTTTACAACTTACATATATAAGCATGGTATTATACATGAATCATCGTGTGCCTATACACCCTAACAGAATGGCATTGTTGAACGAAAGAACCGCCATTTGTTGGATGTGGCGCACACTATGATGATTCATTATAATGTTCCATAAAGTTTTTGGGGCAATATAGTTCTTACAGATAATTATCTGATTAATCGTATGCTCTCTTCAATCCTTAAAGGGGAGACACCATTTTCCATCCTCTTTCCAAAAGGAATTTCCTTCCTCTGGCTCCTAAAATATTCAATTGTATATCTTATGTTCATGATTATCATCTAAGGCATAATAAACTTTTTGCATGTGCTATTAAATGTGTGTTCCTTGGGTATTCTTGTGTCCAAAAAGGTTATCTTTGTTATAGCCCTTCCCTTTGTAGGTATTTTACTTCTACTTCACTCAATGAGTTGAGTCCTTTTTATGGTAAACTTATCACAAGCACTTTCGAGTCAACAAATCTTGATCCTGATCCTTTTGATTTTCCAGTCTTGCGTATTCTAGTAATGACACCAAATATTGTTATTCCGCCAGTACCCACTGATACCCGTTTCATAAAAGTGTACGCTCGACAACCCCAACGACAAGTACCTGAGACCCAAGAATGCCTACTTGTGTATGATGATTCTGGTACGTCTCCCATTCCACCACCTGATACACCCTTACCAGCACTACCGAGCCTCCTATACACCCATACCACCACATACGAAGCCATACAACCCACCTGGTGTCCATCTCTCCAATATTCCAATTGCGTTCCAAAAAAGCAGACGGAATCACACCCAATATCCTATTCATGATTTTTGCCTATTCTCATTTTTCTTTAGAGTTGTGTGTCTACACTGCCTCCATTGATAGCCATATTGTTCCTAGAAATGTGACTGAGACTCTTAATCATCTAGGATGGTTTAAGGCAATGCAGGATGAGATGGATGCCCTAAAAAAGAATAATACTTGGGATTTGGAACAACTTATTCGTGGAAAGCATAAAGTGGGTTGTAAGTGGGTTTTGACAATGAAAGTTCATACTAATGGTTCACTGCATCGCTTGAAAGCCCGTTAGTTGCAAAGGGTTGTTCTCAAGCACTAGGGGTTGAATATGACGAGACATTTTCCCGGTAGCTAAAATGTCGTCAGTTTGCATTTGTATAGCTTTGGCTACCATTAATAATTCGTCGCTTCATCAGTTGGATGTCAAAAATGCCTTTCTTAATAGAAATCTTGAGGAGGAGGTGTACATGGAACAACCACCTAGGTTTGTTATTGAGGATGACACCACAAAGGTATGTCGATTGTGATGTTCATTATATGGTCGCAAACAGTTCCCTAGAGCATGGTTTGGACGTTTTTCAAATGTTCTGCAGGAGTTTGGTATAACTCACAGTTCCCAGGATTATTTTGTGTTTTTTAGACACCATGACAATTGGCAGATCATACTAGTGGTCTACGTAGATGATATTATTATTACTATCAGAGATGATAACACTTCCTACAGACTCAATTTCAAGTTACCGATCTTGGATGACTTCGTTTCTTCCTTGGGATAGAAGTATCTCAATCTCCACAAGGGATTCTTCTATCCCAATGGAAATATGTTCTTGATATGCTTACTGAGTATGGTATATTGGGGTGTAAACTAGTAGACGTCCCCATGCTCACTATAGGAAAACTTCTTCCAGATGATAGAGATCCTATGAAAGCTCCAGAAAGATATAGAAGACTTCTTGGAAAGTTAAACAACTTGACAGTTATCCGACCAGATATATCATTCCCAGTTAGTGTCTTGAGTTAGTTCATGTCTTCTCCTTATATGGGTCACTAGGATGCAACACTTCGCATTTTGAGGTATCTCTAGGCCACACCAGGCTTAGGGATACTATACTCCGATCTGAGCCACTGTCGAGTATGTGCATTCACTGAAAGAGATAGAAAGATATATGTTCCCAGATGCAGATTGGGCTAGATGTCCTATTTCGAGAAGATCGACTATAGGATATTGTGTATTCGTAGGAGGAAATCTAGTTTCATGGAAAAGCAAGAAACAACATAGTCTCTCAGTCAAGTTTTGATTCAGAATATAGAGCCACGACCGATATGTCATGCGAAATGACGTGGATAAGGAGACTCCTAAGAAAGCATGGTGTAGTTACAGACGACTTAATGAGATTATATTGTGATAACCAGTCAACCATTCACTAGCCAAGAATCAAGTATTCATGAGAGAACCAAACACATTGAAGTTGACTGTAATCTCATTATAGATCGTGTTGTGGGAACACATACGAACTCTCCATCGATCCAACCAGTACACATTAGGACCGAGCACTAACTTACATACATTCTCACAAAGCCGTTGTAAAAAACACAACTAGATTTTATTTGTAACAAGATGGGCATGATTAACATATTTGCTCCAACTTAAGGATAGGGGTGTAATTCGCTCGGTTAAATCGGTTTCCGATTTATAGGTTCAGGTTAATCCATTTTCAAATTTTTTAAAACTAACCAATGACCAAACCAAATAAGGTTCAGTTTAATCAGTTTCGGGGTTTTCGGTTTGGTAACTGGTTAAACCGAATAAGGATTTTATTTTTTCGTTGGACACTTGTTCCAATAATTTTTTCAAATTGTATGTCTATTGCTTCTAATATATATGTATCATATATTCATACTCAACAATTGACTTATATCAAGTAAAAAAGATCATCTACCAAAAACCAATATCTAGCAAATGACATTATTTTTTTTCATGCAACGTAAATCAAGCAAAAAAAGTAATCTAATAAAAAACATAATCTACTATCAATAAAAAACATTATATAGCAATAAAACATGTAAAATAATAATAGTATAACATGTATTTGGTTAATTTTTTTATAAACATGAAATAATAAAATATTAGTAGAATGTGTTATTCGGTTTGACCGAATTAAAAAAAATTAACCGAAAACCGAACCAAATAAGGATATTTATTCGGTTAACCAAACCGTTTAATCCGAAAACTGAATAAACCGAAACCGTTTAACCCAAATTTCATTCGTTTCGAGTGGGTTATTCGATTTCGGTTATTTTTGACACCTCTACTTGAGGACGAGTGTTAAATATAGTAAAGTAGGGTTCTCCTTTCTTGTTAGTAGGTTGGTATTTCCATATTTAGGTATCTTAATCTTGTATATATTTTGTAATGTTTTTAAGGAATAAACAAAAGAAAACAACACGTGATTTGGGTGTTTACAAGTCTCAATATATAACTCAATGATTATAGACCCTTACATATAATTATCACATCAATATAAATTTACTATAGTATAAGGTTATTAGGTTTAATTAATAACCTACATCGTTCATTACATTCCCTAATTATTGGTTCCAAATGGCAACACATTTAACCCTTGTTAGTATTGTTTCACCATTACCTCGAGTAAATCTCTTTATCCATATTAACCCAATGTTAATAACCACTTAAGTAGTGTGGACACGATAACAATCTTATTTCAGAGTTTGATATCTGGTAATCATATTTTCATGTAGGTCAATATCGGAGATGAGCAAGTGGGCCTGGAGCCTATGATCAGTTATGGAAGGACTAGTTACAAAAGGTTTGGACCCGGTTGTTAAAAGTCCCACGGGTTACCAATTTTTGAAGCTAAATGGGTTATGGGCACGTTCACAAGGCCCGTTATCAATTTTTGTCATTTTTGGACCATTTTGCTCTTTTCCTATAATTAGGTGTTTGAGTCGGTGGTTTATCCACACAAATCAAAACACTTTCAAAGCTCAAAGCCAAGCAACCATTCGTGTTCCCGAAGCCCAATTTCTTAGGTTTTAGTGGTTGACAAATACAATAGGTGTTTAGTGATTTATTCACACAAATGAAAACACTTTCAAAGCTCAAAATCAAGCAACCATTCATGTTCTCGAAGCCCAATTTCTTAGGTTTTAGTGGTTGACAAATACAATAGGTGTTTGAGTTAGTGATTTATTCACACAAATGAAAACACTTTCAAAGCTCAAAATCAAGCAACCATTCATGTTCTCGAAGCCCAATTTCTTAGGTTTTAGTGGTTGACAAATACAATAGGTGTTTGAGTTAGTGATTTATTCACACAAATGAAAACACTTTCAAAGCTCAAAATCAAGCAACCATTCATGTTCTCGAAGCCCAATTTCTTAGATTGACAAATACAATATTTGATTTGTGTAAACGAAATATTTTCAGCATATGTTACCTAATTGAAAATTTAAAAAAAAATATTTGAAACACAAATTTTAAAACACTAACTTATTAAAAAAAAGTAAATAAATGTTAAGCTTATTTGAAATATTAAAAACTAAAATAAAAATTAAACTAGTTATGATTTTTCGATAAGAACCGGTTCCGGCTAGGACCCCGGTTAAAGGCATGGTCGGCAACCATAAGCTAACTTATTTTTTGGATTTTAAAAGACAAATCATCTAGTTAGTTATAGACGAACTTTTTACTTTAAGTGACGTTAAAATAAGCTCCAATTAACTTTTCAACACGTCTTCTTATGTAACACCCCAAATTTTCTATAGACGATCAAGGAACGGTCGGGAGAACGGTCGGGAGAACGATCGAGTAGCGGTAAGGAAAACGGTCGAAAAAACTTTCTGTATGGTTGGTGCTACAGTGCCCGGCGTCAGTGCCCAGTGGCACAGTCGCATGGCAAGGTCGCAGAGAGTGTACCAGCCTCGCTATATATCGGGCGACAATGGCGGACGACAATGCCAATGACACTATCACATGGCAAAGTCGCAAGCGGGTTCCCAGTGCTTAAAATCCGATTTTTTGAGGGTTTCTTTATTTGGCCATAACTTCTTCATCTCTCATCCGTTTTGGACGATTTTGGAGGCTATGGTTTCGTATATTGAAGATTTTCAAGAGGGAAACAAAGATGATTAATAATTTCTTGATGATTTTGGGGTTAATAGAAGTTAAAAGATAAGCCTCTAATCTACCATCTTTTAACCTAGGGTTTTGATCTCCTTGCATCCATAACCTCTAATCCCTTCCTTATGGTATATCTTAGTGTTCTGGAAGTAAGTGAAGTATTATGGGAGCTTCACATATTGGCTCGAGGGTTGCTTAAAGGATTGCAGCTCTTCACCAAAAGGAGCTCAAGATTTGGGGTAAAACCTAGATTTAGCATAAATCTAACAAGGTGAGTTCAAGTTGATTTGTGAAAACCATGTACATGCCAAAAATGTTCATTTTGAAGTATTAATGAGTTTGTTTGTTCTGTATAAGAAATGTGGGTTGTCCGGTGAGTTTTGCATATTTGATACATTTGATTTACAAATCTTGTGAAATGCCCATATTTGGATTTTTGGTCATTTTGATAAATAAACCTTGAGAATGTGCCTTTTGACGAGTTATTTTATAAATAAAGGTTATTTGACGTTAATGCATTTTTTTGTGTATTTTATTTGATAAATCGTTTAGAAAATGCATATTTTGTGTTACGAAATATTTTGGAAGTACGGGTTCGATTCCCTGCATTCACAACTTTGTTGCCACTGGGTATAACCTCAGGGCTGCATGTTTTAGCAGTCGGTTTCATTGCCAAGGGATTAGTCTGGGCCAAAGGCCCAGGACACCCTTTCCAAAAAAATATATATATATTTTGGAAGTATAAATCGTATGGTTTATATTTAGGGGTGATTTATCCCTCTATTGACAATGTTTGGCCTAATCATACTTTTGACTATGAGTTTACCTAGTTATTGAACAAATGCATTATGTTGAGTTTTTGGCTCGGTTATGACTCACGATGAGTTTTGGGGACGTTTATCCGTTTGATTTGATCTTTGTCGAGCTTTTGGCGTTATATGTAGTTATGGCACATTTATTTGTAAGTTACATGTTTTGAGCGCGTTGGTCATTTATTTGGAGTCATGTAATTTAGACTGTAATGCATTAAATCCATAGGCATAAGAGTCAATCTTTAATGTTTTAAATAGGACAGATCATATCAATGTTGTGGCCAGGAATAGTCAATGGGTCACCGGGGGCCTTATGGTGCGGGCTCTTGGAGTCGAACATCTTGCATTGACCCTATGATGTAACTTCTGAGTCAGTTTTTATGGGATGATTATTCCCACATTGTAGCTAGAAATAGGCATTGGATCATCGGGGGCAACTTGGTACGGTCTTATGGGAGTCGGATACTAGCCATTGGCCATATGATGTAATTTCTAGTGAATGAGTGTACCTAGGATCATCGGGGGCCTTGTACTATAAATCGCGAATAACTTATCCCATTGGGTCCACTGATCCTCAGGATGAGCTCTATAACATGGAACAATGGCTTATTTTGTGTTCTGCCACTAACCATGGAAACCGGGTCTCCCCCATCACTGAAAGGTGTTGTTTTGGGTATTGAGTATTATCCATATTTTTAGATGAAGATTTGAGTATGGAGTGCTCTGCATTAATTATGATTTTGGGTGTTGAGTCTTGCTCCTATTTTGGTATTTTGGATAATAAAGTTTTATCCGAATTTCGGTATTTGAGCATTAATCATTATTCACTTTTTGGGTGAATATTGGGTTTCAAATTCAAATTTGCAGGAATTTTTGTATTGGTGTTTTCATTACAAAAATGGTGGGTTTTGGGAAAGATATTATAACACCCTCAAACTTGGAAAAAACAACTAATTTAAAATTTTCAATAATACCTCCAAGGTGGATAAAAATCTTTTACGGCAAGTCCATACTTGAAATACGATTCTAGAATTAACCATCAACAAAATGAATAGAGTCTTACATAAAGACTAATTAAAGGTCCGGTGTTACTAAACCCAAATACAAATTGTTATTCCCAAGATAATTGCGGAAGACTTCACCAAGCTATTCACCCTCATACATAAATCTAGTACCATACCCCAACCGGGACCTGATGTACATGCCGACAAATAAAAAGGTAGGCTAGCGCCTAGTGAGTTCAAGAGTTCTCAACATGAATAAATATATCTTTAAAAGAAAAGAATGCAATTTAAATCATAATTTTTCAAAACGATTTACTTTAAATATGAAAACGACCCGTTTTCCAATAACACACATTTTTAAAGATGAATGCCCCAATACAAAACATTCCTTCACGAAGTGATGCAACCCAAAACTCACAAAACTTGAAAACGTATCTAACTTCCAAATAATATAAACAGTAATAAAACTCTATCAAGCAAGACATCCAAACACGGATGAGGCATAAAACGCAACCCATAAATCATGGAAAACAATCCATATAAATATAATATGCCACAAAAAAACATGGAACTAAAATACAATACTCACGCCACCATAAAAATGAATGAAATCCAAATATCAAAGCATGGACATTACAATATCCAAAGTACTGTTGGCCGACAACGGGGGAGACCCGTATCCATTGAGAGTGGAGGAACACAAAAGTATGTCACTCATACAACATTAATCGTATGACACTTCACGACATAAAAACTCAAGTGTCCCTACAACTCCCCTCAAGCTTCACCTAAAGAGACAACTGACCTTAGTGAATATTACCATGAATACCACCAAAGGCCCGGCACAGCCGGGGGTTACAACCAAGGTATTGCCCAGACATGGCGGAGGCCCCAAACGCCCATCAACACGATAGCACAACTAGACTCAGCCCTCCTAGTATACACTTGAAAGGTTAAGGTCATAAAACATGGGTCCTAGAGTCCAACCCCGTAATACCCAATTGACCATGAAATAAAGACTGACTTATGTGCCTATGGATCCAATGCAACACAGTCTAAAATTACATGACTACACAGGAATGACCAACGCACTTGAGCATGTAATTATCATTAATATACAACAAGGTTCATTCAGATGCAAATCATAAATGAGGCTCTACACTGAACTATTAAAATTGGACAAATATCCTCAAGACTCTTTTAAGTCAAAACTGAGCTAAAATGCTCAAAATCTATTTGGCCAACAAATAACAATCCCCAAATAATAAAACGTATTTAAACGACATTCACACACACATACCTCAAAGATGTGATTAACCCAAAACTCATCACGAATCAGAACAAACGATCTTCCAAATGGGCTCATACCCTTACGTTTCCAAAATGTCTCATAACGCGGATACATGCATTTTCCAAAGGATTTATGAAATCAAATACACCAAAAACACATAAATCATAAAATAGACTTCGTTTGTACAAAATCACCAAAAATGCATAAATCATGCTATTCACTTATCAAAATATCCAAATCCCAAATATGAGCATTTCATGAGATCAAATTAACCCAAGTTTACCAAATATGAAAACTTATCAAAATACTCAACACATTGAAAATTACCAAGTAAAACATACTTTTACTTCAAAATACATATTTTGGCATGTACATAGTTTTCACAAAGCATCTTGAACTCACCTTGCTAGATTTAGGCTAAATCTAGATTTTTCCCCAACTTGAGCTCCTTTGAAGAAATTTGAATCCTTAAGCCAAATCTTCCAAAAACCTAGATCCACAATGATAATCCCAAAATCACTAAATCTTTAGAGAGAGAAAGTAGAGAGAGAGTTTGAAGCGCAAAAGATGAATTCAATAGAATGTGCGTTAGGTTCCTTGCAACAACCAAAGTCACAAGGGACTTAAATACCATTGGCCAATACTACACAGTATACGCACTTAAGAACACAGTATTAGACCAAGTCTATAAATACAATGATTACTATAAAATCAGACTTAACAATCTCCCCCTTAGTAATCATTGGCGCTGTGGTCTTCAAAATTCATCTTCTAAATCAGCTCGGACCATCTAAGCGACTTGAAGAAAAAGAAGCTTCTTGACTTTAAAAAAAATTTCTTCTCAGCATCTTTCAGTTTTATGTTGCCTTTGCTGCCTTGACAAGTCTGGACCTGTTTGTGATAATCTTGAAAGAACAATCGGTTCATCAGCTTGTGCTCTAGACGACACACCTCTTTTAAATGAACTTGAATGAACTGTGTGGTGGTCAAAGCTGGAACATCAAAAGAATGATTAGCTGAGAGAACTGAATCTTGAGCGAATTTTGATCAGCAGATAAATATTTGAACTATTTGTCTCTTTAATTTCTCCTTAACTTCTCCCCCTCATGAACTTGATGATCTGGATCAACTTGGTCATGCAAATGTTGGAGACGAGACAACTTAAGATCTGCAAAATCAGATTTAAAGAGAAAGAGGGAAGATTTGTGCTAATAGTTTGTGGCGCAAACTTAGTTTTGCGCTAGCAGAAGGAAGCGCAAAGTTAGTTTTACGCTAGCTAAAGAATGTGCAAAGCTTGTTTTGCCCTAGAAACTGTTGGCGCAAATCTAAGTTTTGCTCTACCAACTGTTGGCGCAAATATGACTTGGAACTCAGAAAATTTTTACTTGTTAAGCACTTTGACTCCCCCTACACAAATGCACTAAATATGACAATTCAAGTTAGCATTTGTATAGAAAATCAGATACTCCCCCTCGAAAACAGATATTACCTTTCAGAAAATTCTCCTTATTCACTCCCCCCTTGAAAAATGCACAAACCCATTTATAAAAAATATGAGAACACAAGAATTGAAACATCAAAGTAGAAAGAAAAATATACTGAATATGTATTTTGAAACAACTAAATATATAAAATTTTAAACACTAAACAAATTAAATTCTACTTAGTAAAATATCACAGATTTATCAATCAGTTGAAATCAAGTGTGTGTTGTAGGATACAGATACAAGTTTCGTTGCATATTAAGTTAAGGCATGTTCAGTTTCAAAAACTTCCAGCAATCTATTCAGTGTGCTCGCATGCGAACTTCGATTAGCTTCAAGAAAATGCAATTCTAAAAATATAATAGAAAATTTTGCATGAACTCACACTAAGCCATCAAAATTTAGGATTTTCACAAATTTATAGGTTTATCGCAACTCAAACACATCACCAAGTATCATGAGATGTGCGCTCATTGGCATATTTTAGCATTGTGCACATTGGCATCTTCACATGAGTGTGCTCTTTGGCATCTTTTAAGCTTGTGCACTTTGGCATCTTTTAATCAAAAAGTTTGGTAAGTAAAGAACATGCCGTAAACGTAACTTTCTATCTGACCCTATTGCAAAATTTGGGTCAGCCACTCCCAGACCAGTTGGCCTTAGGGGACTAGGTGTCAAGCACCCCTTGGAACTTACTCTCCCAGATCAGAAAGGCTACATCGACACACCCTAGACCCATTCATACTAGTAGAACATGACTTTCGATCTGGTTCTATAGAAGGATTTGGGTTCGATCACTCCCAGATCAATTGACCTTAGGGGACCAGATGACAAGCATCCCTCGGAACTTACTTTCCCAAACCAGAAAGGTCACAGGTACAAACTGTTAAACTTAGAGATTTCTGAATTTTATATATATAATGCATCTCAATCACCCAGTTTTACATCTAAGAGCTTAGCCCATATTTTCATTACAATCCATAATTCTGACTTTTTAGGATTTCCAAGCATTGTAAACTATAAATATTCCGAATCACACAACTTTAAAGCAGAATGCAAAAGTTTCAAACATGTTGCTGACCTTTCAACTTTTGTAAGACTTGAAAGTTGAACATATAAAACTTTAATATTAACAAAGCAACTTGAAAATTTATCCTAGACAGACATTTTATTCAAAAAGAAAGAAAACCTATAAAACTTTTACTTTATAGAATAAAATTTATAAAGATTTAAACTTTTAAATTCAAATGTCGAATTTGAAAAATTAAGTCAAATGTAAAGAATTCGGCAAATTGATATTTAGTCTAAACAAAATAAAATTCAATAATATTATCTTCCACATAAAATGTAAAGAATTTGTGTCTCAAATAAAAAATTTGGGTTGTACAAATTCAAGAGTTAGTTGAACTTGCTCAGATTCATGAAAAACATTTGAGAAAAACTGGAGCAACATCAAATTCAGAGATATATGCAGCGGAATTAAGTAGATGTACTCACAGTTTCTCATTAGTCAGAAGCTAAAAGCATTGAAGAACGAGTCATAAACTGACATATCTAGAAGTCGTAGTCCATTGAAGTACGGGTTCTAAGCTGATGTACTTAGAAGCCAATATTCTCTTACTCCCCCTTGATATTTGGTGCCTGCAACTTAGAAACGATCTTTGGTTTTGGAACCCACTTGTATTTGGGTACAGAAATGTTAGTTGCAGTTCTTATGGGGAAATATTTGTTAGATTTAACATATAAAACACGAGAAAAGTAATCAGAGAGATGAACATATTTATTAGTAGAAGATAAAGCATAATCATCTGAACTAGAATCAGAAGAAGAATATGAGACATCTTTTGAAATCCGAAGAATTTGCTTTATTGAGTATTTTGAAATTTTATTACAAGAAACAAATGAATCACTTTTATAGTGTCCACTTCACCCTCCATATTTGCTTTGAAGGTGTGCTCAAAGTCCTATCTGAAAATTTTGAATCAGAAGAATTAGAATTGTCAGAAATGATTTTATCTTGTTTCTTTGACTTCTTTGACCTTCTTCTTTTACGCTTTGGTTTATAATAATAATCATTTAGCGTAAAAGATTCATCTAGAATTTTTGATTTAATATTTGAATCAGAAGAAGCAATTTTACCTAAGAGACCCAACTGATCAACCAATAAATCTGAACTTACCTCGGAGTCAGAAAAATTTTGAGAAAATATTTCAGATTTTAGAAATTCCTTTTTATTTACTTGAAAATCAGAAGAAAGGCCAGAAATAGAATCTTGTTTTTGAGAAAATAATTTTTCTTCAAGACTTGATGTCATGAAAGAAAGAAATACATCTGATTCAATTTCTTTTTGGATATTTTGATCTTCCATTTTATCTTCAAGGTTAATAGTTTTGTCTTCTAATACTAATGGAGGAGTATATCTCTTAGAATCATAAAAGATTGGAGAGATATTTTCCTTTTCAGATTTAGTGGCATATATATTAACATAATCATCAGACACTGAAGATTTAATGGGAGATATTTCATTTAAACTTTTTCTGCCTTTTTTTTATTTGTCTGGAAAATATTTGGCATTTTCGCTTGTATAAACAAAAGAAATTTCATTTTTCTTATTATTCATCATTTTCTCATTTTCGATTTCTAACACTTGCTTTTCATTCATCCAATCAATTTTAAATTGAGGAGCATATTTAGCAAGTGTTAGATAATCGTATTTATATAAAGTAGGGGATTTTTCTATCGCATTCTTTAAACAATGTGGATTTTCAAAATCAAGTCCCCATTTTTCTTTTATAGACTCATAACTCCGCAGTTTGTTCAAATAAATAGTTTGTTCAGATTGATTCCTTCGATATAATTTTTCTTCCAACTCATTTATTTTATCTGAAAAATTATCTTTTAGTTTGGTCATTTCAGTCAAAGAATCAAGATAAGTCAAATTTGATTTTTCTAAATCATCTAATTTCTTTTGAAAGATGTCTTTTGTATGAGCTAAAATAGATTTTTCATCTTTCAAAGAAATTTGTAATTTATCAATCAAATTTGACTTTTCTGAATTTAAATGCTTTTCAGATAATAACTTCGAGCGTAAATCATGTAAAGCAGTTATAATAATGTTCATTTGAGAAGAAATGAATTTGAAATCAGACTCAGAAATCACCTCATCTTCAGCAGTGTCATCATCATCACTTTGATCAACTCCGATGAAGCACATATGAGCAGTCTCGATATTATCAGCTTCATCTTCAGAGTGATCCAACCAAAATTCTTCTTCAGCTAATAAAGAAGTTCCATTCTCTCTCTTTTCTGCCAGTTCCATTTTCTTTCTGTAATAAGCAGAATCCCGAACCACCTTTGCTCGACACTCCGTTGCAATATGACCCGGCTTTCCACAGTTAAAGCATGCAATAGCTTTCTTAGTCTCGGGCACTTGGACATTCTTCGACCCAGAAGTGAAGCGAGGAGAGTTGGAACTTGAACGAGATTGGAACTTCTTCTGATAGTGTTGAGAGAGAAGGATCATATCTTTCTGAAGTGCCTCACCATCATCTTCAGTAGCCCCGTCATAAGCATTATCAGACAATGCTTGATCAGCCAGACGGCTCATTAGAAGTGCAACCGGGTCCACTATTTTCTTATTTTTCTTGTCAAGTTTGGCCTTTTTCTCTGTGACTATGCACTCATCTGTCATCAGAATCTCATAAAGCTCTTGGATTTGCATCGAAGATATCCTGACATCATTCCTCAATCGATGACAAGATTTGTGCCATTCCGGTTGAAGTGCATTGAGGAATTTCATATTTGTCTCCAACTCAGTCTTATCCACTTTAATCTTGCGTAGATCATTCAACACGGTGCAAAACCTGTCAAAGATAACCTTCAGAGATTCATCGTTCTTTGCCTTAAATTCCTCAAAATTATTCATGAAGCGTGTCTGGCGTATTTGTGTAGCAACTGATGACCCAAGCATGATCTTTTCTAATTGAGTCAACATCATCTTTGGATCATGCTTGAAACAATCAATTCGATTGTAAATGGATTTAGGCAGTGCTAGTATCAAATTGGACTTTGCTTCTCTATCGACTTTTTCGCGTTTAACCTCTTCAGCAGTCAAGGGAGTATCATTTTTAGGTCTGATGAATGGTCCTTCAGTAAATGACTTCATCATATTCTCTCCGTTAGCTTGACGCTAAATGAAGTTAATGAACCGATCTTGCCACTGTGTGAACTCATTTTCATTGATTAAAACGGGTGGACGAGTATCTGATCCCAATTGCATCATGAGATCGCTTTTGTAGAACTGAGCTTGAAACGCAAACTTTGCAGAATCCATAGATGACAATCTTCAGAAAATGCTAAGTCTGAAACAGAAAATCTGGCGCAAACTTGAGATTTGCGCTAATAAAGGATGGCGCAAAAGAGATTTGCGTGAACCATAGATGGCGCAAACTGACTTTTGCGTGAAACGTTGCTGGCGCAAAATTAGACTTGCGTGAATAACTTGTGGCGAGAACTGATCTTCACGTGATAAACTGATGATGAAAAATTGCTTTGCGTGAATATAAGAAAGCGCAAATGAAGATTTGCGCGATGCACAGATAACGAAAACTGAACTCTTCGCGAGATAAAGATGGCGCAATACAGGTGCGCGTGAGAAGACTATAGCGCAAAGTTGTGTTTGCGCGAGATGTTTGTCACGCAAAAATAGCTTTGCGTGAAGAACAGAACCTGAACTTGATGAAAAAATTTGATGAAACTCACGCAAAGAAGATGAACTCGTGCAAATAATGGATCTGGCGCAAAACGATGATAAAACTCAGATTTCTCAAAAAAACGATTACAAAGCTGAATTTAATGAAAATTTCTCACACAAATTTGATTAAAAACAACTTTCTAACAAGTTTCAAACAACTAATTCGATCAAAAATCACAAATTCGAAAGTTCATGAATCAACCAGTACGTAAAACGAGTTTTCCAAAAACCCAAAAAAATTTCAAAATTGAGAATCAAATACTGAAATTCTTGAAAATCGATGTGAATCAAATATGTTTTACTATCAAAATCGAATCCAACAAACCAATTTTCAGAAAAATTTGTTCAAAAACCAATCCAAATTTGATGAAAAATCAAACAATGAGATTTTCTTGAAAAAAATCAAGAAAATTGATCGGATTTTCTGATTTAACTACAAATTCAGAATCAAAAACATGAATCTCTCAATCATCTCAGATTTAGATTGCTCTGATACCAATTGATAATCCCAAAATCACTAAATCTTTAGAGAGAGAAAGTAGAGAGAGAGTATGAAGCGCAAAAGATGAATTCAATAGAATGTGCGTTAGGTCCCTTGCAACAACCAAAGTCACAAGGGACTTAAATACCATTGGCCAATACTACACAGTATACACACTTAAGAACACAGTATTAGACCAAGTCTATAAATACAATGATTACTATAAAATCAGACTTAACACACAAGTTTACAACCATAAGTATTCATATACAACCATTTAGAATCGATTCCCAAACATCTTACATGAAGATCTCAACTTATACCAAAACCCTAATTCCCATAGGTGAAGAAAAGAGAGAGTTACCTTAATCACAACTTGAATCCATCAACAACATACTTCTAGGTCACTAATATGGCCTCAACTTCTAAATCATCAAAAGAATGGAGAAAGGGTTTGGAGGGGTTTGATAAAACCCTAGATATGAAGGAGAAGGATGAAATGGATACATAATTGTTTGTATTTCCACACTTTTATGCCCTAAGTGTGCTCTTGATGATCAAGAAATGTCTCCAACCAATCTTAGGTTTGTATGAGGTGAGGTTAGGGTTTTAAGGAAGAGAAAATCGCACCCAAGGCTCTCAAAATCGCTTAGAACGGATTTTGGTTAGGGAACAAAGAGTTAAGAATCAGATGTGAGTTTAAATACCCCCAAACCCTATGGGAGACATTGCGTGACTACCTTGCCATGGGGCACTGTTGGGGGTTACGCGACTTGTGTCGCGGCTTGCAAGTCGCGAGGTAACTCGCGTAATCCACTATTTCTTTTTTCCAAAATCAAGACTTAACACACGAACTTGGCTAAAACACGCGATACGCACAATTTGGGTAAACTCAAGATAACTATGATTTAAAATAAGGAAGGCTAGAAATCTTAACGATAGAATTAATACAACGAAAATTCGGTGCCTTACAATCCTCCCCAACTTGGGAATGATTTCGTCCTCGAAATCCAAATCACTCGAAAAGATGAGGATATCTTCGTTTCATGTCCTCCTCGGCTTCCCATGTCACATTGGCCCCGCAATGATGCCTCCAACGTACCTTGACCATAGTGAACTCTTTGTGACGCAATTTCTTAGACTTCTTTTCTAAGATAGCGTCGGGTTCCTCCACACATCGGTTACCCTCGTCCACTCTTATCTCGGAAAGAGGAATGACGCTTTCTTCTTCCGCCAAACACTTTCGAAGGTAACAGATATGGAATGTGTTGTAGATTCCGCTCATCTCCGGCGGTAGTTCTAATTGGTAGGCTTGCAAACCCACCTGCTTAAGCACTTTGAAAGGTCCAAGGAAACGAGGACTCAGCTTCCCACGCTTTCCGAACGTGATAATGCCCTTCCATGGAGACATTTTAAGCATCATGCAGTCGTCCACATGAAACTCCATCGGCCGCCTCTTCATATCGGCA
This sequence comes from Arctium minus, assembly GCA_954870635.1. Classification (NCBI taxonomy): domain Eukaryota; kingdom Viridiplantae; phylum Streptophyta; class Magnoliopsida; order Asterales; family Asteraceae; genus Arctium; species Arctium minus. Next base: position 66,005,557 of record OX941080.1, on the reverse strand, counting down.
TAGCTCTTCTGCCGATCTTGAGCCGCTTTCAACCATTCCCGAATGCCTTTAACTTTATCGGCCGTCTCTTGCACAATTTCGGGTCCGGCGAATTGTTTTTCTCCTGCCTCCAGCCAACACACGGGAGTTCGGCACTTCCGCCCATACAACGCCTCAAATGGTGCCATTCCGATACTCGAGTGATAGATATTGTTGTAAGCAAACTCCACCAAATGTAGGTGAGAGTCTCAACTACCCCAAAATCAATAACACAAGACCTTAGCATGTCTTCAAGCATTTGGATCGTTCTCTCGCACGATCGATAAGGGTACCCCATGCCTCGAAACCACTTCATCGATGTAGAGTTTTGCTAACTTGTCCATCGGTAAGGTTTCGTGCATAGCCAAAAAGTGAGCGCTCTTAGTCAATCGATCGACTATTACCCAAATGGTATCGTGACCTCGAAGAGTTTTGGGGAACTTCGTCACGAAGTCCATGGTAATATGCTCCCACTTACACTCGGGGATCTCTAAGGACTGAAGACTCCCATACGGTCATTGATGTTCGGCCTTCACTTGTAAGCACGTCACACAACGTTCCACGTAACGCACCACATCAAGTTTCATTACCAGCCACCAATAATGCAACTTCAAGTCCCGGTACATCTTTGTACATCCAGGATGAATGGAATATTTGGACTTGTGGGCATCCTCAAGAAGTAATTCCCGGTTGCCCCTAACTTTGGGTACCCATACACGACCGTTGAACAACTTTACCCCACGGCTATCCTCCGTTAAGAGCAAATGTTACATTGTCATCACTTCATCCTTAAGATTTTCTTCCAACATGGCTTCTACTTGAGATGTCTTGATCTTCTCAACAAGACTTGACACTAGCTCTATTCTCGAAAGGATAGCCCGAATACTTTTGCTATAGTCCTTCCGACTTAACGCATCGGCCACTACGTTCGCCTTACCGGGATGGTAAAGCAACTCGCAATCATAATCCTTGAGCAACTCGAGCCACCGCCTTTGCCTCATGTTTAACTCTTTTTTATCAAAGACGTATTTTAGACTCTTATGATCCGTGTAGAATGTACATTTCGTGCCATAAAGGTGATGCCGCCAAAGCTTCAAGGCGAACACCACCGCTGCTAACTCCAAATTATGGGTAGGATAATTCTTCTCGTGAATTTTGAGTTGCCTCGAGGCGTAAGCGATCACCTTGCCTCTTTGCATCAATACGCATCCTAATCCCATTTTCGAAGCGTCGCTATAGACCACGAAGTCTTCAGATCCTTCAGGTAGCGATAGAATTGGAGCTTCGCACAACTTCTTTTGTAAGATCCGGAACACATTCTCTTGCGTTTCGGTCCAAGCGAACTTCACATTCTTCCGAGTTAAAGCTGTCAAGGAAGAAGCGATTTTCGAGAAATCTTGAATAAACCTCCGGGTAATATCCCGCCAAATCCAAAAAGCTTCGGATTTCGGACGGACTCTTGGGAGGCTCCCAATTCATCATGGCTTTAATTTTAGAGGGGTCCACTTTCACCCCGTCTCGAGTGACAACGTGACCCAAGAATTGAACCTCTTCCGGCCAAAAGTCGCACTTGGAGAATTTGGCATGTAATCTCTCCTTTCTCAACACTTCTAGAACTTCTCGAAGGTGTTGCTCAAGTTCCAACTCACTCTTGGAATATACGAGTATGTCATCAATGAATACGATGACCGACTTGACGAGGAATGGTCGACACACTCTATTCATCAAATCCATAAACATCGCCGGTGCGTTTATTAAGCCAAACGGAATTACGAGGAATTCGTAATGGCCGTAACGCGTTCTAAAGGCCATCTTCGAGACGTCTTCTCCCCTCACCTTCACTTGGTGGTATCCCGAACGTAAATCGATCTTGGAGAAACACCTCGCTCCTTGGAGTTGATCGAACAAGTCGTCTATCCTTGGAAGCGGGTACTTGCTCTTCACTGTTGCCTTGTTCAACTCGCGGTAATCGATGCACATTCTCATTGTGCCATCATTTTTCTTGACAAACAATACCGGAACTCCCCAAGGCGACGAGCTCGGTCTTATGAAACCTTTCTCCAAAAGCTCTTGGAGTTGAGCCATCATCTCTTGCATCTCCGATGGCGCCAACCGGTAAGGGGCTCTAGCAATAGGAGCCGCTCCCGGCACGAGATCAATCCGAAACTCCACTTGACGATCGGGTGGCAACCCGGGCAAGTCGTTCGGAAAGACATCGGGAAACTCACGCACTATCTTCACATCTTCAAGTTTTAACTTCTCGAGCTTAGCGTCGATCACGTAGGCTAGGAAAGACGAGCATCCTTTCACCAAGCATTTGCGCGCCTTAGCCATGGTGATGATTGCCACATCACCTTTCCTCTTCTCACCATAGATCACAACCTCACCGCTAGGATCGGGAAGTCGGATTAGTTTCTTAGATCATACGATCTCGGCATGATTGTTCGCCAACCGATCCATGCCGACCATCACATCAAAACCTCCAATAATCATCGACATCAAATCGATCGAGAATTCTTTCCCTTCGATTTCGAGAGTACACTTCCTCAGAACACCGTGGATTAGAACTTGACTACTATTTGCTATCTCTACCACTAACATATTCTCTAGACTATTAGTGGGCATAGCAAGCTTTTGACGAAATGACTCAGATATAAAAGAGAAACTGGCACCCGAATTAAACAGTATACGAGCAGGTACGAAGTTTAGAAGAAACGTACCCGATACCACATCGGCGGATGCCTTGGCCTCATCGGCCGTCATCTGAAAAGCTCGACCCGGAACCCTAGATGGGTTCTATCTCTTCTCCGGCGCGCTACCCGACTTGAGCTTCGGGCAATCCCTCTTCATATGCCCCGGTGTCTTGCACTCGAAGCAGATAAGCCCTCTAATCGGGCAATCTCGAGTGGCGTGATCAGACTTACCACACTTGGAACAAGCTTGAGGAGTGGTGCTACAGTTGTCGTGGTGCTTGCTTCGGCACTTCTGGCACCATCTAGCTTCTTGAAAATTGTTGAAGTTCCAATTTCCGACGAAAGGTCGAGTTCTCTTAGGAGGTACGAAATTGCTTTCCCACTTTCTCTTGTCTCCGACCACCACCGCTTTCTCCGGTTTACCCCTCGCGTAAACCTCTTCCATAAAATGGGCTTCCTCTATTGTCTCGCGAAGGTTAGAAGCCTTCGAGTTGCGGACCATGCACATCATGTCCGCTGGCAGGCCCTTAAGGTAGGCCTTGATCTTCTCTTTTTCTGTTGGGGCCACATGCCCCACTAACCACAGTTTCTCCATGAATTGACGGGTATACTCCCTCACCGTCAAGCTTCCTTTCTCAAGTGCTCGGAACTCGGCTTTGATGCGGTCCAAAGCCCTCTCACTGCAGTACTCCTCTAATACCTTCTTCTTGAACTCGGCCCAAGACAACTGAGCCAGAACAATAGGGGAGAGGGTGGATTGGGTGACGTTCCACCAACTGAGAGTCGTGTCCTTGAGCATCTGAGAACCAAATCTCACTTTCTGGTCATCTTCACACTCAGATGAGACGAAGGCTTGCTCGATTCCTTGAATCCATTTTATGCACGCTGCCAGATCTTCGGAACCAGAGAATTCCGGTGGTCTACAATATAGGAAGGTCTTATATGAGCAAGCCCTCTTGCCTTGCCTTGCTTCAACTGTTATTGGCTCCTCAGTTCGGATCACATGACCCGTACCACCGGATCCAATCACCTCAATATTCTCCGCAATCGTCACATTCCTCTGATTGCTCACATCACGATCCTCGATCACTTTCAGTAGGAACTCTTGGGGAGTTACCTCCCGAATGACTGGGTTGGACGAAGCCAGGTCCACCCGTAGAATAACCTCAGGCCCTCCGCCTAACAATGGTTGGACCGTTAGGCGTACAGCGACCTCAACCCCATATGGTTGATCAACATTTGAGGTTGTCGCCTCGACACCATCCACCCGTGTACGCGGTCTACCACGCGTACTTACCATCTTGATCTGCTACACAGGACAGAGAAAGAAATAAGAGAGAGGTAGGATAAAACATGAAGGAAAACGTACTACCACATTACTAATTGTCATAGTAACAGCACTTCAAACACACTCACGTAAAACATCCTCATAATAGCATTAGCTAAGTGAGATTATGAACATATAATACATAAGGGTTCTCGTTACCATCGCCACAACTATTGATAAACATAATTTCCATCGACTCTAAGACCAACCCATCTTAGAAACTCTACCTAAGCTCACAAATCATCGTTTAACATACTCAGTCTAAGTCTAGACATCTTACATTCATGCCTAGTTCACTTAAACTAGAGCTCTGATACCAACTTGTAACACCCTAAAATTTAGAGTAATTTGAAAATCTGAAAATTTGGCAAAATGACGTTTGTATTTGGAATAAACCACCCAAAAGGGGAAATGTATAAACATTTACAAAACCTGCGAACGGATATGGAAATCAACAACAAACTAATCTAAACATGTACTATATAGATTACATCGGTTGTCAACCCAAAATCACCAAAAATAAGGAGCTCAATTAAATGCCCAAAACACCAAATGTCTAGTCATCTCAAAAATGCCTCAAGCCCACGCTCGACACTCAGACCTTTGGCAACCCACCGCTAAATGAACTTGTTATACACATCATTTGAGAAAATGTGTTAGGCTTAAAGCCTAGTGAGAACATACAGTTTATAATTCAAAGAAATACAAACGGTTGTAACGAAATAAAACCTTTTCAAACGAGTTGAGTTTACAATTTGAAATATTAAACGCTTAAGGACCTTTCGGTCCAAAAATTACATCTTGCGATGCCAGGGGAGACCCGATTTACCAAGGATTGTAGCGGAACACAAAAGTAAGCCACAATCCGAGTTATGAGCTAAATACTTGGAATCCATGGTCACGAACAACGTCGGTCCGTACTAAGATGTGGGGGAGGGCACCCGAGGAAACCAAGTCATACTCGTTCACTAGGATTACATTACGATCCATGGCTAGTAACCGGTCCCACATAACCGTACCAAGTGGCCTCCGAGGATCCAATGTCTCAACTAGCTACAAGGGGGAAATACATCCCAAACATAAGCCGACTCAATACTTATAGATCCACTAGTAATAGTCTATACTTGTCACAATTTCATTTGTGACCAACCATAATCAATCATATAGTCCTCAATACCATTGATTTTCAAATAAACATTTCCAAGTTTAACTGCTGATAAGAATGAAAAATCATAAAATGAAATTATATACATTCTTTCAAGTACCTCACATAAATGTGCAAGTGATACTTCATTTTACGTCATACAAGGTGGAACCCTTCATTTTAGTTGAAAGTGATTGAAAACCCCAAAATCTCCCAAAACTCAAGTTAGGTCAAAATGTAATAAACATGAATCCAAAACCAAGGAGAAATATAGAAGTTTAAAATATATGTTTTGACATGTATAAGGTTTGGAAAATGGAAGTATGAACTCACCAAGTGGGTTTTTGAAGAAAACCCTAGTTGATCCTTGGAGAAGATGACAATGGAGGAGGTGATTTAATGCTCAGAACTTGAATCCTTAGATGATGCTCCCAACTATTAGCAATAAATGAGGTGATGAGGATTAATGGAACCCTAGGTTCGATTCTTGGAAGGGGAGAGTTTTAGAGGGAGAGAAATAAATGAAGTAGATGAGAAATGAATGAGAAAAAGGGAAGAAACTCGTCTAAGAGCATCAGGGGAATCCCGCGACTTATGCCGCGACTTAAGGCCACGACATAACCCGCCCGTGTTTCTGAAATGGAAGACGGACAGTGGGTTACGCGACTTGTGCCGTGACTTGCAAGTCGCGAGGTAACTCGCGTAATCCACTGTTTCTCTTTTCCAAAATCAAGACCTAACACACGAACTTGGCTAAAACACGTGATACACACAATTTGGGTAAACGCAAGATAACTATGATTTAAAATAAGGAAGGCTAGAAATCTTAACGATATAATTAATACAACGAAGATTCGGGGCGTTACAATCATGCTAAGTGGACCATTTAAGGTCATAGATATTGGTTAAGTTTGAACCATAGGCTTGTGGAATCATCACTTGTTTTGGGAAGAATCTGTAAGCTTAATCGGTTTAGTTGCCGATTACTGCCTTAAGGTATTTTGGTAGTTGAGGTCGATAGTGTGAACCATGGACTTGGCTAGCGTAGTTCTGAGACTTCGGGTCTCGATCAAAGCATGCATGATATCTTCTAAAATTAATTGCATAATTATCCCATGTTTTATCAAGATTTTCATATTTGTCATGTTGCAAAATTTAGGAAAATGTTTGGGCATACTCGAGAGTGTAGCCCACGCTTTTAAAAGTTCATAGATTGGTTTGTGGTTTGTAAATTTACATATGAACTTTTATTGGGAGTTTCCCCATGTTGATTTACCCATATCATAAATGACCAAAAGACATACATTTGAATAGTTTTGAATTTGAAGCATACATGAGTTATTTCATGTTCTTCTCAAAATGCATGTGCTTGTTATGTTGGACACTTTGATTTATAATTTGACACATATAAAAGGATTCGGGTCAAATTTTGAATACACGAAGTCACTCGGTTGCATATGTTTGTTGCAAGTTTTATTGGAATTTTATTCTCGTTGGTTTGTGATTCTAGGGTAAATTTTGAAAGGGCATAAGCTTGACTTATTACGTGAGTTTGCATTTATTGAAAAAATTTATAATATTTTATTGAGAATTTGGTCGTATGCGATATTGTCATTAGAGGTGAGAATTTTGACATCAATTGGTTGTATACATGTCCCTTGAGTTTTATTGGAATCTTACGTTATGTCGTTTGTGGCTCAATGACGCAATTTAGAAATGCATAGGATTGTTTTATTGTGTGTGTTTACGTATAAAGTTTTATTGAATTTTACCCTATGAAATTTTGTAAATTGCGGCGAAGATTTTCATAGCATTTTGTCGCATAGTTTCCCCATGAGCTTTTTACGAATGCGTCTTCTTGCACATTTTTGGTGCATGAATTGATTTACTTACATGGTGCGAGTAAGTGTATGTTGGGACTATAACGGTTCGTTTGAATAATATTTTTGAGTGTATTTTCGTTTGTTAAAAATGGTGTTTTGGACAACGAAAATGCATTTTATTCTTTAGTTTTATGTACGTGGGATTTGTAGCCACTTTGCACGACTACCTAGTAGCAGTAGTAATTTTTATGCTTGCGTAAAACTGTTATAAAGATTTTATGTTCAGTGAATCTTTTAAAAGTGAGAGTTAGCATATTTGTTGAGTCTTATACTTGAAAAACCTTGAACTCATTAGAACCATAAACTTAAAACCTTTTTGTGAAAGGAGTTGTATTTGAGGATTAGAGAAATCCTTGGGAATTAAAGTATCGGATGAATTTCGATTTGCTAGGCTTTAGCTTGAAAAGCCGACACACATTTAAGTTTTGGGGTATTAGACTTATGAGTCATCCCGGTCACGAAATAGCATTCTTTATTTTCTCAGTATCTTCAAGTTGAAGTTGTTTGTGGTTGCCTACATATGATTGGATTTGAGTTGATCCGTTGTTCGGTTAACATCATGTTGGGTATTAGTGGCGTACCATCCTGGTGAGCCTTCGTGAATGAAGAAGATGTCGTGATTCGTTCTTTAGAGTGATATAGATTTGGGATTCTACTTTCCATATCAGGTGTCAACTTAAGTCGATATTGAGAATCGACACAGTGCAAATCAGGAATGAAATACTTGTTGGCATACCCATGTTCATGGTTGGTCATTTTTGTTAGGTATCGAATTTTGATTTGAGCTCAATGATCGTTGGAATGCGTGCTTCCATTGAATTCCAAAAGGTGTTTGTAGTATATATAGTAACTCTAAAAGATTAGATGTTGATAAATAGGTATTAATGATTGAAGACTTTCTAGATTGGTAAAGATTTTATCGATTGGATGATGAATGCTTAAATGTATTATGAGTTAAGTTTGGGATAACAAAATCTCTATAGAATGCATTGGTATGTTTCTGGATGAAACATCATGCTAATAGCTTAAATGATTCGAGTAAGGGAGATTTGGGAATTCTTGTGGATGATGAGCATTGCGGATGTTCGGAATACGGATTTAGGGATTGTGTTGAGCCAGACTGATCTAGTCATTAATAATTTCGTTAAAGGAATGACAGTAAGGGGTCGTTTACCCAAATGCTTACTGTTATTCCCTGTTTTTCTAGTTTCTAATCACAAACAAGATTCAATCAAATTACCTGTTTGATTCAAACTCCAAATCTCAAGATTACAAATTTTCTCTCTTTAGAACTCTCTCTCTCTCTCTATAGATCTCTCTCTAGAAAACGTACAACTGAATACAACTACTAAAAATAGAAATACAAAGCTATTTATACCTACAAGAATTACAAAGAAACTAAAAACAAAATACAAATGTTGACTTTGACTTTTATTACAAATAGACTTTGACTTTCACTTGAGAGTTGACTTTCTTAGCTTTGACTTCTTGAATTTTGACTTTTGTCTTCTTGATCTTGTATCCAACATATTTATGCTCTAACAATCTCCCCCTTTGGATTCAAGATCACTATTGAAAGATCTAGCAATTCAGTCTTCACTTTAAGCTCTGTCAGTACAATCTCCTCTTTTCTTTTGACTGTATTCTTTCCAAAAACTATCTTCAAAAGATTAACAATCTCCCCAAAACTTTGACAAAACACTTTCAGACTTTGGAAAGAAAATATCTTCAAATTCAGCTCGGATTGCTTTAGCAAATAATCTTCAAAGAAAATTTCCTCAAATCTTCAGAAATTCTTTGATCTTCTTCAAATCTTCAAATCTTTACTTTGAACTTTTCTGACTTGATATTTCTGAAAATCATCTCTCAAAACTTTATCATTTCTTTTCGTCTTCAGCCATTAATGTTATGCCAGCTTCTTGCTGTTTGGCCAATAGCAGTTTGTTCTGATAATACTGGGAGTTTCGAACCTTTGGCTTTCGACATTCTTTAGCAAAATGTCCAATCTTGCCACAGTTGTAGCATTTAATTGGATCATTTGTTGGCTTTTCAGCAAAGGTGTAATCATTCACGAACTTCTTCTTTTCTTCCGGCTTCCTTTCCAAATACCGGTTCTCTTCATATCGCTTTCCTTCCACTCTTTCTCGGTGCTCATGATTCTTAGAACTGGATGAAGAATATCTCTGAGAATTTGATCCCGACTTCTTGTAGAATTTCTTTTAGAAAGCTCGGTCAAGAATATCATAGCCTGTTTGAGGCTTTCTCCATCATCTCCATCTGATTCAGATTCAGATTCAGAACTTGTAATCACTTTCTTCTTTTTCTTCTTCTCTTTCTTTTCTTTCTTCTTCTCTCCAGCTACCAATGCAATAGGCTCATGAATTGTCTCTGCCTTCTTTTTCTCAGCTCTTTTCTCTTCCACTTCTTCTTCATTTTGCCTCAGAGTCTCATATACCTCATGTAATGGAATGTCATTGAGATCCTTCATTTGCTTCATCCTACGAGTATGCTTTTTCCACTCTGGTTGTAGGATGCTCAAGAATTTGACATTGTTCTCAAGTTGCTTCTTTTTCACCTTATTCTTGGACAACTCATTCAGAAGCAAGACAAACCGTTCATAAGTATCTTCTAAGCTTTCATTCTCTTTGGATTTGAATTCCTCGTAGCTGTTGATGCAGTTAGCCACTTTCATCTGATTCCCTACCTTGGATCCCATCATCATTTTCTGCAATTGATCCCACATCTTCTTAGCATTTCCCTTGTAGCTGTCTATCTTGACATAGATGTCATTCGGGATACTTTGAAGAAGAAGAGATCTTGCTTGCTTATCTGCTTTATATCGGCTTTTCTGTTCCTCTGAATATTGACTATACTCTATTGGAACTGTTTTCATCTTCTGTTCTCTTTCCTCAGTACCATCTTCACTATCAGATGAATCATCATCAGGGATTTGTACTGTGATTGGTACCATAGGACCTTCCATGATAGACAGAAGAATATTTTCCCCGTTTGCATGTCTGTCTACAAAATCCAGAAATCTGTCTTTCCACTGTTCGTATTCTCCTTTGAACAGAACAGGAGGCTTGACATCAGTGCCAATGGAAAGAGCATCTTTAGAAGTCATCTTGATTAAACATGTTTAAAAAAATATGTAATAAGAAACTAGAACTGATCGTTAGTCCAAATATGAAATCACAAGAATATAGAAATGACACTGAAAATAAAATTCAGAAATTTTGATCACAATCAGAATTTTGTCCCCCTCCACAGAATTTTGAAAATTTCTCAGAAAAAATATTCTAAGTATGAAAACTCGCAGATCACTAAAAAGGCTTAAAACTCGCAGGCGCTGAAACTCGCAAACAACTATTCACAGAAAAACTCGCAGGCTTAAACTTGCGTGTTTGTGAAACTCGCACGTAAAGAGTTGCGTTTTTAATAAACTCGCTAGTTGCTGAAACTCGCTAGTCGTTGAAACTCGCAAGATACTGTTCTCTATGAAACTCGCTGATGCCTGAAACACGCAAGTAACTATTCACTGATGAACTCGCATATAGAGGCGTGCATGTTTGAAAAACTCGCTAGTCGCTACTAGCGCGTTTTGACCAAACTCGCAGATCAACCAAACTTGCAGATCGACCAAACTCGCAGATCGAACAAACTCGCAGATCACTATTCCGGCTCAAACTCGCACCATTCGATTTGCGCGTTTGTAGAACTCGCAAGTGTCTACTTGCGCATTTCAACACTTAGAAACTTTTTCCCAAATTTCAAACTCGCAGACTTAGATCTGCGCGTTTCTAGAACTCGCAGATAACACCTTGCGCGTTTGAGACCAAATTCTTCAACTTGCGCGTTCTTGCGGATGAACTTGCGCGTTTCGTGGATCTTGCGCGTTCTTCAGTCTGTCGAACAAAAAATTGATTTTTCCATCTGATTTCGGTCCAATACTTGTCTAATTGATTTGAAACTTTGTAGGGATGCTAGATTTCAATATTCTAACAGTTTACAATACACGAATTACAAAATCAAACACTCAAAATTACAATTTGATCTATGAAACAGTGTTCAAGAACTCGTGCCTTAAAAACTCAACAAAATCCAAAAATTCGAGAAAATTACAGTGCAATTGAAGAATTAATCTTTACAAACTCGATCAATTATGCTTTTCTAACACAACCTAATCAAAATCTACTCCAAAAACACACTAAAACTCGAAACCAGATCTGGACTTGAAGAACACAGTGTCGACCATTTTTCTTGAATTGATTTCGATTTGGATCTGCTCTAATACCAATTGTTATTCCCTGTTTTTCTAGTTTCTAATCACAAACAAATCAACAAACAAGATTCAATCAAATTACCTGTTTGATTCAAACTCCAAATCTCAAGATTACAAACTTTCTCTCTTTAGAACTCTCTCTCTCTCTCTCTATAGATCTCTCTCTAGAAAACGTACAACTGAATACAACTACTAAAAATAGAAATACAAAGCTATTTATACCTACAAGAATTACAAAGAAACTAAAAACAAAATACAAATGTTGATTTTGACTATTATTACAAATAGACTTTTACTTTCACTTGAGAGTTGACTTTCTTAGCTTTGACTTCTTGAATTTTGACTTTTGTCTTCTTGATCTTGTATCCAACATATTTATGCTCTAACACTTACCCGGTAAAAGCTTACCAATAAAACTCGATACACTAACTTGCTTTACCGGGTAAGATTTTAATCATCACGATGGTATCTTATACAACAATTTACCCGGTAAGCGCTTACCCGAGTAAGAGTTGTCACTCTCTCTTACCGTATTTTACTAAACTACCCCTCTACCTTCTATAGACCATGCAAAGAATTATCCGGTGCTTCGCAGTCAAAACCGCAAATATTGACCAGATGAATGGCTAAGATTACTTCTCTATTTCTCATACATTTACCATTTCTCAAATGAACCTCTCCCTATATATATATATATATATATATATATATATATATATATTCGGTGATGTCTCCGCACCTTGGAGATAGCGACAATTATTGAGTTTTAGTAACACCCTCTCTAATATACTCTTTGTGTAGGTTTTGGATTATTATTTAAGGATGTGAATCTTAGATTTCCATTATTGGTAATCAAGTGTTGACTTTTAGAAAGATTTCCTACAAGAATTACAAAGAAACTAAAAACAAAATACAAATGTTGATTTTGACTATTATTACAAATAGACTTTTACTTTCACTTGAGAGTTGACTTTCTTAGCTTTGACTTCTTGAATTTTGACTTTTGTCTTCTTGATCTTGTATCCAACATATTTATGCTCTAACACTTACCCGGTAAAAGCTTACCAATAAAACTCGATACACTAACTTGCTTTACCGGGTAAGATTTTAATCATCACGATGGTATCTTATACAACAATTTACCCGGTAAGCGCTTACCCGAGTAAGAGTTGTCACTCTCTCTTACCGTATTTTACTAAACTACCCCTCTACCTTCTATAGACCATGCAAAGAATTATCCGGTGCTTCGCAGTCAAAACCGCAAATATTGACCAGATGAATGGCTAAGATTACTTCTCTATTTCTCATACATTTACCATTTCTCAAATGAACCGCTCCCTATATATATATATATATATATATATATATATATATATATATATATATATTCGGTGATGTCTCCGCACCTTGGAGATAGCGACAATTATTGAGTTTTAGTAACACCCTCTCTAATATACTCTTTGTGTAGGTTTTGGATTATTATTTAAGGATGTGAATCTTAGATTTCCATTATTGGTAATCAAGTGTTGACTTTTAGAAATAAGTTATTTCTTATTTGATGTATAAATGAAAATTCTAAATTGCTCCTTCCAAATTTGGGGGTGTTACAAGTTGAATAGTTGAGTGCTAGTTAGACGCACGAGAAGTTTTATATATTCGGTGATATCTTCCGCATCTTGGAGATAGCGACAGTCATTGGGTTTTAGTAACACACCTCTCTAATATAGTCTTTGTGTAGATTTTGAATTATTATTTGAGGATGTGAATCTTAGATTTCTATTATTGGTAATCAAATGTTGACTTTTAGAAATAAGTTAATTGTTATTTGATGTATAAATGAAAATTCTAAATTAGTCGACCCTTCCAAATTTGGGGGTGTTACATTTTAGGTTATTTTAGATTGTATTAGTTTATGAGCCAATAACTAGCTTATCAACCAACAAAAAGTTTATCCGCTAACATCCAACTTTTCAGTTAACAACTAATTTATCAACTAGTTTGCCGAATATAGCCAAATACCCTAATGTGTTTTTGCTCATCTCTAGTTGGGACATGATCATCACCAGATATAGCAGAAAAAAATCCAATTGAAGATAGAATTGTGAAGTCATTCACTTCCTTGCTATACAATCAATATTCACATACTTCTTACCAAAAGTTACCTTCTTTGGAAGTTGAGTTTGGCTATACAATACGCAAATAGCGAAGCAAGAACGATAGGGTATAGTGCAAGAACAATAAACGCTATCGGTAACTCATCATGATGATACCCAAAGTAATCTCTTAAGAAGTCTTCCACACGTTTAGTTTCCCCAAAAACCACAATCTCCTTCGTCACATCACCATACTGAGAAGTAAGCATTGCGTTAAGCGACCATGAGGTAGGAATCGCATAATACAGCCATTTCCACCATCCCGGAATTTTCTGCAACAAACCAACATAATAAGTTCCAAAAACCAAAATGAGCATCACAATAAAATACTTATTCAAAATCAACTTAAGGAAAATTGAGAACAACATGAACTTACCGGTTTAGGAATTAGAAATCCACCAAACAAGTTAAACATGGTGTAAAATGTAGATTGTAGAATAGCAGCAACTGGAAAGCTTGGTGTGATTGAAACAAGCAGCATTCCCAAATAGGTGAAGTACATCAATGTGCACAAGAATGCATAGAAATACCAGAAAACTTTGTAGAATGACCAATAATATCCGATCATAGGATACGTGATGCAGGTGAATGCAAGTGATTGGGCAAAAAGATACGGGAACTCGATTGTCACCTACAAGATAAATTAAAACATTTTCTTCAAAACTAAAAGAAATATTATACAAAACTCCCCCCAAAAAATACATCAATGAATACAATCTGCTTCAGATTATGTGATTTTTAACACCCTAGGAGAAGATAGATTTGAACATGGTTTTAGAAGCCTTATCGAGTAACTTATGTGTATCCTATTTATTAGATGTAAGTAGACAAGAAGCATTTCATACCTGTGCAAGAGCATAAGCCCATGATGCATACATCCCAGAAAATCTTTCTCGATATAGAACAGTTCGCTCCATGGAAACATATGGTAGGACTGAAGACGAGTTATTTATGCCACAGAAGAGTACAGCGGAGTACATCGAACCAAGAATATTAAATAAACTCTGCTGGTTATGTCTGTCACATGGAAGGATATTATATCAGAGGGATTTAAGAGGTATATTTTAAAAGGAAACATAAAGGAGTTAAGATTCTAGGAAAGGTAACCATCTAACTTTACGGTGGAGATTTAATTTAATTTAATTTAATTCTTGAGTTCTCTGTCATTTGCTTGAGTTTGAGAAGGGTCGGTGACTCGGTAAATGTATCAAGATTCTAGTTTCACAAAACCATAATACAGCTCATATCTCTAAATGCATTCAGGAGAATTAAGCATCAAATTATGGAAAAAGAATGAAAGGAACACAAGTGGTTTAACTTACATTTTTCTCCCTTGGTCCCAGAAGAGTAACCCGAAAATAAACGATGCAAAGAGCATATGCAGGGAACGCATCAAGTTGTATGAAGGACTTCTCCAATATGACAAGCGTTGTTTCCATAGGCATGCTTTGAACTGGCCCCAACCATTTTGTGGGAAACGCGTTGGAAAATACAACTCTTTTGAACCTGGCGGTGGTTTACTTAATGTGTTTACTAGCTCTTTATTGCTCCTAACATAATAGAAAACAAATGAAAGTAGTTAGACATAAATTAACTGATCAAATTTGCAAAGAAGATAAGTGTAAATTAAGAGTTAAAATGCTTCAAATGTGCTGGTAGACTACATGCAGAATCACTAAGTTTCTAACGATCCTATAGTTAGAAATACATCTGCTGGGGAAGGGCAGAGACCTGTCTTTAAATCCTGTTGGAAAATTTTCAAAATAAGTTAAGAGTCCTAGTTATTTTGGGTCGAGTCTTAGGAAGGAGAGAAAAGACAATTTTAGTGGGTTTCACCTTGTCCCACATATGTGGAAAAGTGAAACAAAAGTGGGTATATAAGTGGAACCATTTTCCATATATTAATTGATTATATATTGGAAATGGTGGGGGCTCCACAAGGGTGCAACAACCTTAAGCGCACGACAGTGGGCGCAATTTGGCGCTTTGATGGCGCACTTCGCACACACGCATCACCGCAAGCCGCTATTGAGCCGCGAGTTTCATTTTCGACATGTCCATTAGTGACAGCCCTGGACAGATGCGACCGCTTCCTATAGAACAAACGCGACGGTTCATTAAAGTCGCACCTGCTCGTGAACAATCACGATGGTTCACACCAAGGGTTTCGTCGAACAGTTGTGACGGTCCAGAAGCGTCGCCTTTGGTGACTGTTGGCTTCAATGGTGACTGTTGGAACAATTGTGACGGTTCACACCGTCGCCAATGCCATAAACAGTCACAAAAACGTGCAATCATGACTGTTCAAAGGGCTGTCATATTTGCCTATAAATATCTACTTTTAAACACCAAGAAAGTCGATTTTCTCATATACCAGATTGCTAGAATTTGTGTTGCCATAGAAACACAATTTTCTAGTTCCTAGAAATCCTTGAAACTCAATAGTTCACCCGGATTATCACCACTAAGTACGGTGTTGGTAAGTTACTCTACATACATTGCTTCATTGTATCTTGGGAAGCAATTCGCCACAAACCCATAGCACTATGTTCTATCGAAAGGTGGGGGCGAAATTGCTTTAAGGATAGAGAGATCTCGCCTTGAAGCAATAAGGAGTAGATCATCTTAACCCTTTAGTTTAGACCCCAAAAACAACAAATCCTAGAGCAGAAGAGTATGGAATAATACTCCATCCATGCAGAAGGGATTTGCCTTTTACTCCAAAGATAGAAAGTCTTAAGAAAATAATTTTATTTCTTTGTCGTGTAACAACCCTAATTCTTTAAGAACACATTTGCTTCTAAGAACTAAATTTCTTTCTGTCATATATGAAAATTTTGGCCTACCATCTGTGGAATTTGATGGGAAAATATTTAAACACAAATAAAATGATTAGATGAAATCAATGATTATGAGAAGAAAGTTCCCAAGAAAATAGTGTAGATTTATGGTTGCATCCGAACGTTATCTTAAAAACACTGAAAGCGATGTTCATTAAAGTTTCGATAAAGCCAAATGGCACAGTTAATTTGGAGCAAAACCAAAACCAAAATGCAATAGTGGATAATTTTTTGCACTAGAAATCCATTTTCATGTTGTCTCCGAGGCCAAGAGGCTCACTAAATTTGGGAAGAGAGAGAGAGAGAGAGTAAACAATGAGCAGATATTGCACAAGTTCGCTACAACCTTAAAATGTTCACTGTTCAGAGTGAATTTCTTAACTTCAGAACTCCCAGGATGCTGGCATCATGTAATAACTAGGGCAATTATAAGAAAAAGTAACTACTCCCCCCTTTCAAAAAGAAGAAAAGAAAAATGCCAATAGCTGTCTATTAGACTAAGATATTAATTTGTAAAGGTGGTGGTACCAAAGTGTAAATATTATCATTATATATACCGGTGAATGTGAATGAATAGGGACACGGTTTTCTGACCATATTCTTACATGGTATCAGAGCGTACCTAAACCCTAGCCGCAAACACCTAACAAACCCTAGCCGTCATCTTCCTCCCACTGCTGCTCCAGTCTTCTGCCATCATTTTCTGCCATCCTCCGGCGTGAACAGTGCTCCGATCATTCTGGAGATGGACGACGGACAGTATACGTCATGAGTCGAACTATTCAAGATCCACTGTCGTGCACACGATGTCATCCATCACATTCTTCCCGACGAATCTTCTTCATCCAAACCTGCGGCCGGCAAAGACAAAGAGAAAACAGATGATGTGGCTCTCTTCAAACGTCTGGATTCCATTGTCCTTCAATGGATCTACGGTACGATTTCTAAAGACTTGTTAATTACTATTCTAAAACCAAATTCAACAGCCGCTCAAGCTTGGACATCGTTGGAAAACATTTTCATCGATAGCAAACCCTCACGGGCTCTGTATCTAGAAAACAGATTCAATAATGTCAAGCTGGAGTCTTTCTCTAATGTTTCCGCTTACTGTCAAGAGCTTAAGACTTTATCCGATCAACTCACCAATGTTGATGCCCCTGTTTCTAACGACCGTCTGGTTCTTCAACTCATCAACGGACTTGGCGAGAAATACGAAAGCCTCGCCACCTTACTCCAACAATCCACCCCTCTTCCGGATTTCTACACTGCCCAATCCAAACTGATCTTGGAAGAAACTCGCAAGAATCAAAACTCCAAGGCCACGACTGAAGCGACAGCCATGAACGCTCAAATAACCGCCACTAACGAGGATCGACGTTCATCAATCGAAACCTCGTACCGTGGCGGCGGGCGTGGACAGTTTGAGTCTCTTGACTACGGCGGCAGAGGGTGCCATACTGGTAGAGGGGGTCGGGGACGCGGTCGTGGTCGCGGTCGCGGACGTGCCTCACACTCTCAGTCGGGCTACTATCCACAACCACCATCCATCGGGTGGAATGCTCCATGGCCAACACAACCATGGAACACCCCTCCTGCATCATTCCCTACGACACCGGCCAACAGGTACCGTACTATTCCCAGAAACCCTAATTTTGCAGGTATCCTTGGCGCTAATCCGTACGGCAATCCGGGTTCCGAGCACTCATACAGCCCGACCAACATCGAGCAAGCAATGCACACGATGACATTAAATCCGGACCAGAACTGGTACCTTGACTCCGGCGCCACGAACCACATGTCACACACCACAGGTAACATTTCCAATTATGTCTATAATGGTATACAAAACAACATCGTCGTTGGCAATGGTTCTCAAATACCTATCCTCGGAACCGGTCACACCACCCTCCAACCACCTTACCCACCTTTAAAACTCAACAATATCCTTCACGCACCTAAACTTATCAAAAACCTTCTTTCTGTTCGCCGACTAACCACTGATAATCCTATTTCCATTGAATTTGATCGTTTTGGTTTTCTTGTGAAGGATTTTCAGACACGGATTCCTATTATCCGATGTGACAGCACTGGCGATCTCTATCCTCTTTCATTACCTTCCGCTCAAGTTACACCACCTACTACTTTTGCTGCTTTGACGCAAGATCTTTGGCACAAGCGTCTGGGCCACCGCAGTTCCTCTCTGTTACGAGTATTAAATAAACGCAATTTTATTTCTGTTAAGACTTTTTCGGATAAACACTTATATCAATCGTGTGTTTTTGGCAAGCATATTAAATTACCTTTCTATGATTCTACTTCTGTTACGTGTTTACCCTTTGATATTGTGCATAGTGACTTATGGACCTCCCCGGTTCTAAGCTCCGGGGGTCACCGTTATTATATCTTGTTTTTGGATGACTACACCAACTATCTATGGACTTACCCTCTCACACACAAATCCCATACACATTCCACCTTCCTATCCTTCCACACACTCATCCGCACTCAATTTGAACATGCAATTAAAAGCTTCCAATGCGATAATGGAACCGAGTACAACAATAAATCGTTTCACGATTTCTGTGCTCAACACGGAATGGTCTTCCGATTCTCATGTCCCCACACTTCTTCTCAAAATGGGAAAGCCGAACGAAAAATTCGTTCCATAAACAACATCATCCGCACTCTTCTCACCCACGCATCCCTACCGCCAACCTTCTGGCATCACGCCCTACAAATGGCCACCTACATACTTAACATACTTCCCTCCAAAACCAAAAACAACGCCACCCCCGCACTTCTTCTATACAACAAACACCCCACATACACTCATCTTCGAACTTTCGGCTGTCTCTGCTATCCCCTCATCCCATCTCCATCTATTAACAAACTTGAAAACAGGTCCACCCCGTGCGTCTTTCTCGGTTACCCCTCCAATCATAGGGGGTATAAATACTACGAACTCTCCACCAGAAAAATCATCCTCTCTCGTCACGTCGTGTTCGATGAGACCGTGTTTCCGTTTGCCACACTTCACTCCTCCCCCCCCCTTCCTACGACTTTCTTCACTCCCACCAATCCAGTGAGCTCCATCCGTATGTCTGGGAATCCGTCACTTCCACAAACCAATCCACATCCCCAAATGAATCTCTTGCCCCTTCCCCCCATCCTCCACAAGCCGAAACCCCCCCTCCCTCACCGTCCCCAACTTCACCTCAACCGACTCCCACCTTCCAAACCTACTCACGTCGACCCAAACCACGTGAAAACCCACACCCCACCGACACACACCAACCGCCTCCCCCACCCGCCACAACCTCACCTATCCAAGACCCACCACCACCATCCACCCGCACCATGCACACACGTAGCATGACCGGCATTTCAAAACCAAAACAACCTTTCAATCTTCATACCTCTGTCCCATTTGAGCCTTTGCCCCGCTCCCCTACCGAGGCACTCAAAACTCCCGTTTGGAACCAAGCCATGACTGATGAGTTTAATGCCCTTATCGACAATAATACATGGGAATTGGTACCTCCCCAACCGGCGATGAATATCATCCGGTGCATGTGGATTTTCAAACATAAGACCAAATCTGACGGATCTCTTGAGCGCTACAAAGCGCGCTTAGTTTGTGATGGCAGGTCACAGCAGGTTGGCGTCGACTGCGACGAAACGTTTAGCCCGGTGGTCAAACCGGCAACCATTCGCACGGTCCTCAGCATTGCGTTATCCCACCAGTGGGAAATCAACCAACTGGATGTTAAAAACGCGTTTCTCCATGGACACTTAGCGGAAACAGTGTACATGCATCAACCCATGGGATTTCGGCATCCGTCTTATCCTAACCATGTTTGCAGGTTAAAGAAGTCTCTCTACGGCCTCAAACAGGCACCTCGTGCATGGTATCAACGCTTCACTGACTATGTCACTACGCTTGGCTTTCGACATAGTGCCTGCGATCACTCCCTATTTATCTACAGACACGGCCGAGACACGGCCTATCTTCTTCTCTACGTCGACGATATCGTTCTCACTACATCATCATCGGCTCTCAAACGCCACATCCTAACTCATTTGTCCAATGAGTTCGCTATGAAGGACTTGGGCCATCTCAGCTACTTCTTGGGTATCTCGGTCAAGCGTGACCCCACTGGCCTATTCCTATCTCAACAGAAATATGTTGCTGACATTCTTACTCGGGCAAACATGACTGAATGCAATCCTGTCCACACTCCAGTTGACACCGAAGGGAAGCTCAGCCACAACTCTGGGGAATTGATCGATGATCCCACCACCTACCGCAGGCTCGCAGGTGCCCTACAGTATCTCACATTCACACGTCCTGATATCTCCTACGCCGTCCAACAAGTTTGCATGCACATGCACGCTCCGAGAACGTCACACATGAATGCCCTGAAACGCATTCTTAGATATGTCAAAGGCACCATTGACATGGGATTATACATGAATCGTACCTCAGTATCCACTCTTATGGCTTACACCGACGTTGATTGGGCGGGTTGTCCAGACACCCGCCGTTCCACCTCTGGCTACTGTGTATTTCTGGGAGACAACTTACTGTCATGGTCCTCTAAGCGTCAGTCAACAGTCTCCCGTTCGAGCGCCGAAGCTGAGTATCGAGGTGTGTCTAACGTCGTTGCCGAAATTTGCTGGCTCAGAAACCTCCTTCTCGAGCTTGGCCATCATCCCACACGCACATCCTTGGTCTACTGTGACAACGTTAGCGCCATCTATATGTCGGAGAATCCAATCCAACATCAACGGACCAAGCACATTGAGATCGACATCCACTTCGTCCGAGAGAAGGTTCAACGCGGCCAGATTCGGGTTTTACATGTCCCGTCACGCTACCAGCTAGCAGATATCTTCACCAAAGGCCTACCACGAGTACTCTTTCACGAATTCAGATCCAGTCTAAGCATCCGTCGTACTCCTCCTTAGACTAAGGGGGTATATTAAACTAAGATATTAATTTGTAAAGTTGGTGGTACCAAAGTGTAAATATTATCATTATATATACCGGTGAATGTGAATGAATAGGGACACGGTTTTCTGACCATATTCTTACACTGTCAACGGAGATCTTACTAATGTAATGAATAATGGCCTACTAAATAGTTTGCTCCAAAGGTTTATTTTGTCATCAAGGTGCTTTGCATGTATTTCAGCCACTTGAGTATGTATTTGATATGGCGTTGGTTGGTGGCCAATGACAACGAATTTAAAATCTGGGCAGCAATACAGTTGTCGTCATTGGTTACACAATATGGGATTGTTATAATGGCATCAATAGAAATGGACGAGTGCATTCAGGCCCGCGAATTGAGCATGGGTATTTTAGTAATTTATCAATTTTGCCTCATCTCCCTTTATGTTTGTTCACCTATTTTGGTGGGACAAAAAAAGGCATCTTTGTCCCACTCAGTCTAAATGTCGCACCAAACATGGGACAACAAGTTTTTGTTCTGTCCTGTCCCGTCCTAACCCACTTACCAAATGCACCCTAACAATTTCTGATAGAAACTAGTGATTATACATGACAAATGGCATAATGTCAAAACGATGATCATCATCATTTATGTGTATGCCATGCAACACATGGCAAAGAAAAAAGCTGCGTATACACCAGATGTTGGGAGTGCAAACGACAAGTTCATAGACATACCAGCGTGTCGATTTTATGATGTTGCCACAAAGAGAGATGGTGCTTAAGAGTGCAACTTACTTGTACAAATTCGAAGTAGAATATATATTTGCAAAATCAACTCCAAGTTCAGCCTCCATTGATGCCGAAGTAACCTCTAACATCCATGTTGCTGGATTATAGTTGTCTCTAATCTTGGGCACCCCAGGGATGCTCTGTTTCAAATACATATCATGTGAATGTAAGATAATACTTGTGTTACTATGTTCTAACTAAGATGCATCAATTGTCCATTATTAGAGGCAAAAAAAAAATCATGATTAGCAACAATAGAGGGACGATATATATATAAATGTGCATCTGTTTTGAGGACATCTAACCTCGAGGTATTCAATGACACTACTTGAATGGCGACCCAATGGTCCACAGTAGATCATACGTCCACCACTTTTCAAAAGGATTAACTGCAGGAACAAGGATAGGACAATAGATAAGTTTTGTTATATCAAACTAAAGCAAGAAAATTAGTGTAAAAGAAAACGATTGTAACAATAAGAACAATGTTACGTTAATAACAATAACATACATTCAAAAACACCACAACATATTCGAAACCAGCATGTGAATTGTAATTGAATGAGTTAAACCTACAAAATGCATCATAATTCTATTTGGCAAACATCCGGATTTTTTCTATTACCGAATCATAAATAAATTTTTGATTCCATCGTCGTCTCCAATACAGAAAACAACAAGAAGCATGACTTCCTGTAATTAATTCTATCTTAGCATTAGATCATTAACAACTAGAGAAGTTTGTCAGAGAAATATAACAGGCATGATTTTCTTACGTTAGTGTTGCTTGTCAGCCTAATGAGAAAGAACATCAGCATAAATATATTATATTCTAAACCTCAAACTAATAATCTAAAAAATTAACATTTTTAATGTGGATTTAGCAGGTGTGATGGCATTGTAAATGAAAGAAATCGTATTAAGAAGTAATCTGTACAGAACATAAGAGGTGCCTAGTGTATCTCTAGCTAATGGCATCTATTCTACAACACAGGCATATGGGTTGTTTTTTGTCACTTTTCCCTTTTGTAGTTTCATATATTAAAGGAACTAATTCGCTTTCAAATTACAATCCTTATAGAAAAGATCCCAATTTTACAACTTCAATTACTACAAAAAGTTCATAAAAGGATAAATTTAAACTTGAATTTTTGAGCTCTGGAGAACGTTGGTGCTAACTAAATATTTACCCGATTCAGCTGATTAGTGCCACTTTAGATGCTAACCAAGTATTTAAGTATCTCCTTTTACCTCATCAAATGCCTCAAATATGTCAATGCTCGGTTGGTGAATGGTACAGACAATTGTTCTTCCTGTATCAACAATATTCTTCACAGCCCGCATGACAATGGCAGCTGATCTAGCATCCAGTCCCGTTGTAGGTTCATCCATGAATATGATAGAGGGATTAGCGATGACTTCCACAGCAATTGTGAGCCGCTTACGCTGCTCTGTTGATAGACCACTAACTCCAGGAATGCCAACCAAGGCATCTTTTATGGCATATAGCTCTACTATTTCCAGGATTTCTTCAATGAATTTCTGTACATGCCATCAGAAAAAGTTGCATCCAGTTACCAAAGATTATCCACAAAACAATGTCTGTATAAGCATTCCATAAAGCTATTTCATACATATTTAGTTTTTGAATCAATTTCGGGCTGAAGACGGAGCCAAGCAGAAAATATCACTGATTCTTCAACTGTAATTTGGGGAGAGTGTATATCAGTTTGCTCACAGTAACCTGAAATCCTAGCAAAGGTTTCTTGGACTTTAGGATATCCTCCTATCTTAATCTCTCCTTCAACAATGCCACTGGTTTTCCTTCCAGCAAGAACATCAAGAAGTGTTGTTTTACCAGCACCACTTACACCCATCAATGCTGTAAGAACACCAGGTCTAAAAGCCCCTGTGATATCACTTAGTAATTGAAGTCTCTTTCCAGTGAACCCATGCTCTCTCATTTCCTGACATCATATGAACAGGAAAGAACAATCACCTGTAACATAATCTGAACAACAGATATCAAATATTTATAATTTTAAGATAACTTTGACCGATTACCGGTGGGGGCTCGACATGGTACTGTAGATCTTGAAAGGTAATCGTTAGCGGTTCAAAAGGCAACACCATATTTCCTGTAAGATAAGAGAATGAATAAGTATCTATTGATGCACAACAGACACCCTCTGCTCCAAAATCATATTCAACTTGGTCAAAAAAATGTTATAACAAGTCCCATATAGTGCAAATGCCACATTTTCAAGTCTCGCACTCACATTTATAAATTAAACTGGCAAGTTCGAAGCAGTGAACTCTTACTGTTTGGGAATATTTGAGGGGAAAAAGAAATGCAATAAGCCATGCATATATCATTGAATAATAAAACAGAAATGTGACATAGCAAAAAGAAAAAAATCCTAACCTTCATAAGGCTCTGAGACAACAGTATTGGAATTTTTAGTTGTTTTATCGGTGTGAGTATGGTTTTTAGATCCTTCACTTCCATGTACTTGATTTAACTTTTCCTTTGAAATAATGGCTCGAGTACCAGGAGCTGAAGTATTAAATAACATGATTAATAATATAAATAAAAGGAACTCTCTACGTTCAAAGTTGATTTTTAATATTAGAAAGATGAAGTTACCCTTCAAGTAGCTTAAAGCAAAGATGAAGCCTATGTTGAATAGCATTGCAAAACCGAACAAGGCACCAAGTGATATCCAGAAATAGTATCCATCGAAGTCTAACCCACGGCTTTGAAGTATTTGTAGCCCTATGGTTGTGTTTGTAGGCATCATCTCCTTGGAAAAATTAAAAACAATGAAATAGCACACCAGTGAGTAATATATATTTCTCTTCATTGATGACCTGTGACACACTGAAACTAACATATAATCCACGAGACAGGGATAACACATGTTATTCATCCAGACTTCACTCGTCACAAGAATATTGCAACACCATCAATATGTAATGATAGATGCAAAGTCAGCAAGCCAAAATAAAGGTTGAAATCAATTCTGATTATGCATCCACAACAGAGATTGGGATATACTATCATATGTAATTGTCAGAGACCATGTCATTCAGGAGGGTTGTACATACATTTATTCTGCTAGAAATAAATGCTACTATTGATAAATGAATGGCCCAACACTTCCCTGGAATAAATCATTGGAAAGCTATTGGGTCTGATTATGCTAAGTATGGTTTATGCTGCTGATTAATGTTGCTAAGTGATTACTACTGCCAGACTATCAAGATTACTACTGCTAGTAGAATTAATACTGCTTGAAGAGTTAGTGTTGTACTTGAATAGTTATTACTGCTTGGAGAGTTAGTACTGCTAGTAGTTAGTACTGCTGAAGATTAATGCTGCTGAAGATGGTTAATACTTCTGAAGATAATTAGTGTTGCTTCTAAAGATAAAGATGATTTGGAGATAAAGACAAGCTGGAGATAAGACTGAAGATAATTATGGTATTGATGCTGAAGATCAATTGTATTTTGATAATTATCTTGTATTCAGTCTTGTATATATAGTATAGAAGTATTTGATAGTATAGAAGTATTCATTATTCATTCATATGTTTTGTTAGAGAGAATTAACCTAAAGACTAGTTTAGATCCTTTCTATAGAGAAGTATAGAACGTCTGTTGAGCCTGTTCAACAGATTAAGGTTTTGTGTGTAATCATCAAGTTTGATCAATATAACTTGTGATTTAAGTGCATATACTGTTTCATTGATTGTTAGTGTTAAAGTGTTTTTCCGCAACTTCTTTAGCATTGTTTCTGAGTGTGTGTGAATTAAATTCTTGTTTGAATTTCGATCCTGACAAGTGGTATCAGAGCATTGTAAAACTCAGAAAAACAACAATCATCATGGACGGTTCAAGTGATAGCGTTCTGGTCTCAAAGGTTCCAATGCTCAGATCTAATGAGTTTGACATGTGGAAGATTAGGATCAGACAATACATTCTTCTCACAGATTACTCTATGTGGGACATCATTGAGAATGGCCCATCTAATGAAGGAAAGATTGGAGCAGATGGAAAAAGAATCCACCAAAGACAGATGGAGAGAGGAAGATAAGGCAGACAGAGATGAAAGCCTTGAGCACACTGCTCTTGGCTATTCCTAATGAGTATCAACACCAATTCTGCAACTGCACTGATGCACAGATGCTTTGGCATGCTCTAGAGAAGAGATTCTCTGGTACCAAAAGTACCAAGAGAAATCAGAAGGCAATACTGAAGCAACTGTATGAAAACTTCATGTCAACTAAGAATGAGTCCATGACTCAAACTTTTGACAGGTTTAACAAGCTGATTGGTGAACTAGCTACTGTTGGAGTGCAGATTGATCAAGATGATGTAAACAGAAAGTTCTTAAGGTCCCTTGGAGATGAATGGACCATGTATATTGTCTCATTCAGACAGAATGACAAGCTGGAGGACAAAGAACTAGACGATCTTTATAATGACTTAAGGGTATTTGAGGCTGAATTTGAAGCCAAGAAAAGACCATCTGGATACACTCATAATGCTGCTCTTTTATCATCTTCTTCTTCTACTGATTCTGCTGCTAATACAGAATCAGTTAGTACTGCTTATGTATCTAAGCAGGATGTATCTAATGACTCTGTATTAGAAGCTTTTCTTGCTAGTTATGCTAATTCTGGTTTAATTAATGATGATCTTGAACAAATTAATGCAGA
Source organism: Arctium minus (assembly GCA_954870635.1). Classification (NCBI taxonomy): domain Eukaryota; kingdom Viridiplantae; phylum Streptophyta; class Magnoliopsida; order Asterales; family Asteraceae; genus Arctium; species Arctium minus. The sequence continues at coordinate 65,978,750 of OX941080.1, read as the reverse complement.
TGACCTTGAGGAGATGGATATAAAGTGGCAGATGGCCATGCTAACTATGAGGGTCAAGAGATTCATAAAGAGGACCGGAAGGAACAACTTCTCTCAGAGGAGAGAAGATGGTGCTGGGTTTGACAAGTCAAAGGTGGAGTGCTACAAGTGTCACAAGATGGGACACTTTGCAAAAGAATGCAGAGGAGGAACTCCTCAACAATATGGCAGCAACCACCAGCAAGCACATTCCTCAAGCTTCCAAAACAACAGAAACTCCACTCAAGCTCTTGTTTCTCAAGAAGGAATGGGATTTGATTGGAGTGATCAAGCAGAAGAAGCTGTTCAGAATCAAGCCCTGATGGCAGAAGTCTCAGAATCTTGAAGCACAGATATTCCAACAGAGGTAAAAACTAAACTGTGCACTGAAGAATGTCTTCAAACTGTTAAAAAGTACAGGGATCATAACCAAAGCATGTGTGACGACCTTAAAAGGTTAGAAAGAGATATAAGAGAGTATAAAGTGATTGTTGAGAAGTTTGAAGATCAAATTAAGGCTTACCAGGCCAATGAACTTCAGCATTACTATGACACAAATTACTGGAAGTGGGAGAAAGATCAATTAGAGATTCAAATAGAAAAATCTAAAGAGGAGTGTGAGAAGATAAAGAGTGAGTATGAGAAAGCTAAGCTTGACATTGAGAGGTTTTCTTATGCTTCCAAAGCAATGGACTCTTTGCTTAAAGCTCAAGTTCATGATAAGATCAAGGGTGGTATAGGATACAATGCAACACCTCCACCTTATAACAATAATTACATCCCTCCCTCTTCAGATCTCTTAGAGAACCAAAATAAGAAGGACTTACCTATAGGAGCAATAGAAGTAGATCCTATAGATAGTGTGATGGTTGAAGAAGAGAATGAGGAAGAGAATTCTGAGAATAAGAATGCAGAAGTGACTCCTGTGGAAAATCATATCCTTACAAATGAAAGAGGGGGTAAACCATTTATCAAGAGTGAAAAGGTGGATAGCTCAAAGAGAGAAAAGGGAAAGGTACAGGGAGTCCACTATATGCAGACCACAGTTGTGAATCCCTGTACATGTAAACAGCTTCAGCCCCAAAATGATAAAACAAGGGGTAATCAAAGAAACTGGAATAATCAGTGGGCACAAAAACAAGGGGTTGATCTGAGTAAAATCAATAGACCAAAACCTTGTTTTATTTGTGGAAAGCTTAACCATATTGCCAAATACTGTTATTTCAATCCTATGAACCAGAGGATAAATTTTCAAAGACATATACAAAATCCTGTTGGCTATAGGAATCAAAGAAGGAATCATATAGCTGAAAATGCAAAAAGAGCACCTTTAAAAGCTCATGCTCAAAACAAGTTTGCAAAATCAAAGAAAAATACTCCAAATAAGCCAAGGAGTAACTTAAAGAAAAATAAAGCAAACAACTTTGTTCAGGTTTGGGTTCCAATAGTAAAGAAATATGTTAGTACTGCTACTTCAAATAGTACTGCTGACAGAAATAATGTTGCTGCAAGCAATACTACTGCTAACAATGTTAGTACTGCTAATCCAAGTAGTACTGCTAATGAAGTTAGTACTGCTAACAAAATTAGTAATGCTAATCTAATTAGTACTGCTAATGATGTTAATACTGTTAACAAAGTTAGTACTGCCAATCAAGTTAGTACTGCTTCCAGTAACAAACCCATTATTGTGACAAAGTATTTAAGCCATAAGATTCCCCAGTCTGAAAAGCTCATCAAAACTGATTGTGAATATGTTGATGAGAATGGGAAACCCAAGACCACTTTGGCTTGGGTTCCTACTAAAAACTAACTGTTCCACTTTATGTGCAGGGCAACCAACAGCAAAAAGGGAAGAGCATTTGGCATATTGATAGTGGTTGCTCTAGGCACATGACAGGCAACAAGTCCTGCCTACAAAAATTCAAAAGAATTGATGGAGGACATGTTGCATTTGGTGATAATCCATCTGGAGGAAAGATTAGTGGAAAAGGTAATGTGTCAAAGGGTAAGATGGCCTTTGAGGATGTTTATTATGTTGAGCAATTGAGATACAACCTGTTAAGTGTATCACAGGTTTGTGACAAGAAACATAGTATATTGTTTACTGATACTGAATGTATTATCCTTGCTAAAGGGTTCAAGGTGGTTGATGAAAGTATGATACTACTGAGAACACCAAGAAAGGACAATGTTTATTGCTTGGATTTAGAGAATGTATCTAATGATTCATCATTTAATTGTCTATTTTCAAAAGCTTCTGTTGATGAATTATCTTTTTGGCACAGAAGGATGTGTCACATGAACTTTAAAACAATGAATTATCTTGTGAAAAACAACCTTGTAAGAGGTTTACCACAAAAGGTATTTTCATGTGATGATCATTGTGTTGCATGTCTTAAAGGCAAACAACACAAAACTTCTCATAAGTCCAAAGAGATAAATACAATCTCTTCACCTCTTATTTTATTACATATGGATCTGTTTGGTCCTACAAATGTGATGAGTATTGGCAAGAAATCTTACTGCTTAGTTATTGTTGATGATTTCTCCAGATTCACTTGGGTCTATTTTCTGAGGACAAAGGATGAGACAATTGGACTGATCAAATCCTTTATTCTCAGAGTTGAAAACCAAACAAATCAAAGAGTTAAAATCATCAGGTCTGATAATGGAACTGAATTTAAAAACCATGATCTAAACAGCTTCTGTGAGGAAAAAGGTATTGAGAGACAATACAGTGCTCCTAGGACCCCTCAACAGAATGGAGTTGCTGAGAGGAGAAATAGGACACTGATTGAAGCTGCAAGATCCCTGTTGGCAGATTCAAAACTACCAGTTACATTTTGGGCAGAAGCAGTTAATACTGCTTGTTATGTTCAAAACAGGGTTCTAATAGTTAAATCTCAAGGCAAGACACCATATGAACTTTTTAACAAGAAGAAACCTTTTATTGGATTTTTCAAACCATTTGGGTGTCCTTGCACAATTCTTAATACCAAAACTCACTTAGGCAAGTTTGATAGCAAAGCAGATGATGGATTTCTGGTTGGTTACTCATCCCAAAGTAAGGCTTACAGAGTATTTAATACCTCTTCTAGAATAATTGAGGAAAGTGACAATGTCAAATGCAATGAGAGCACACCAAATAAACTTGGTGCAGGCCCTGATTGGCTTTTTGACATTGATTCACTAACTAATTCTTTGGGTTTCAGTTATGAGAATAATGCAGGAACAGGGATAGAATCAGTACAAGTCAAAAGACAAAAGTTTGTGCTATTCCCAATTCCTACAGCAGATTCTATTGAACTCTGTGTTCAAGAGAAGAAAGATGCTTCAGATTCAAAGGATACTGAAACTGCTCAGAATGAAGAGGAGAGAGGTGAAAAGGAGGATCAACTTTTGACTTCAGAACATCTAGAACCTGAGATGCCTGCATTGGCAGAAGATGATACTGATGATGAGAACTCCTCAGTGTTTGGTGGCAGCTCTCCTGAAAAGAATGACTCTAATCTGGATGCAGAGATTAATGAAGAGGCTATTCATCAAACAAAAGTGCATAAAGATCATCCTCCTCAGCTGGTGATTGGTGACATCAATTCTCCAATCATCACAAGGAATCAGAGTAAGTTGGGAGGATTAAAAGACATACAATCAGGCTTACTATCTTGCTTTCTATCTCAGGTTGAGCCCAAAAAGGCACATGATGTAATGAAAGATCCAAGCTGGATAGAAGCAATGCAAGAGGAGCTGCTGTAGTTTGTACTGCAAAATGTATGGGATTTGGTAGAACTGCCTAAAGGTCACAGAGCTATAGGGAAAAAATGGATTTTCAGAAACAAGAAGGATGAGAGAGGGATAGTGATCAAGAACAAGGCTAGATTGGTAGCACAGGGGTACACTCAAGAAGAAGGAATTGATTATGAAGAGGTTTTTGCACCAGTGGCTAGGATTGAGGCAATTAGGCTATTTTTAGCCTATGCTTCTTTCATGAAGTTCAAAGTCTACCAAATGGATGTGAAAAGTGCTTTTCTATACGGCAAAATTGAAGAAGAAGTATATGTCTGTCAGCCTCCAGGGTTTGAAAATCCCAAGTATCCTGACAGAGTATACAAATTGAAGAAAGCACTGTATGGACTACATCAAGCACCAAGAGCTTGGTATGACACCTTGTCTACCTATCTCTTGGAAAATGGTTTTGAGAAAGGAACCATTGACAAGACTCTGTTCATTCAAAGGAAGAAGAAGGACATCCTGTTAGTGCAAATCTATGTGGATGACATCATCTTTGGATCCACAAAAGATCATTTGTGCAGAGATTTTTAAGAATTAATGCATAAGAGATTCAAGATGAGTTCTATGGGTGAACTTACTTTCTTCCTTGGGCTACAAGTTAAGCAGCAACAAGATGGAATCTTCATAAGCCAAACCAAGTATGTGCAGGACATTTTAACCAAGTTTGGGTTCTCAGATTCCAAACACCCATGGAGACACACAAACAGATTACTACAGATCTTGAGGGGGAGGATGTGGATGTTCATTATTACAGATCCATGATTGGCTCTCTCATGTATCTCACAGCTTCTAGACCAGATATCATGTTCCCTGTTTGTGTGTGTGCAAGATTTCAAGTTAGGCCAAAGCAATCACATTTTCAAGCAGTCAAGAGGATATTCAGATATCTCAAAGGTCAACCCAGATTAGGACTTTGGTATCCTCATGACTCACCATTTGACCTACTTGCATATTCAGATAGTGATTTGGGTGGAGCTAACTTGGACAGAAAGTCTACAACTGGAGGATGTCAGTTTTTGGGTGCAAGACTAGTATCATGGCAGTGTAAGAAGCAAACCACAGTGTCCACTTCAACAACAGAAGTAGAATACATAGCTGCTGCAAGCTGCTGCTCACAAGTACTATGGATTCAGAATCAAATGATGGACTATGGTATGACATTTCTTCACACTCCTATTTTCATAGACAACAGCAGTGCTATTAGCATTGTTAATAATCCTGTCAAGCATTCAAAAACAAAGCATATAGAAATAAGGTATCATTTTATAAGAGACTGTAATGAGAAGAAGCTAATTCAGGTCCAGAAAGTACACACAAGTAACCAGTTTGCTGATCTATTCACAAAAGCTTTTGATGTGGGTAGATTCACATTCCTGGTCACAAGTGTGGGCATGATGAACAATGAATAAGTATATTCTCATTCTCTTTATGTACCTATATAGATTCCTCCTTAGTTACTTTCATTAAATTTGTGCTATTAACCCCTGTGTGTTTAAGTGTTTCAGATTATTTGGATTGGATACTTGGTACTTCTCGTTCAATTAATACTGCTCACTGCATTACTCATAATAATAGTTCAAAAATGGTTAAGTATGGTTACTACTGCTAGGTGGTTTATACTGTCAGTGCAAAGTTACTACTGCTTGCCTTATTTATACTGCTAATCATTGTTACTACTGCTGGTACATGTTAATACTGCTAGTATGTGTTAGTACTGCTAGTCTGTGTTAGTACTGCTAGTCTGTGTTAATACTGCTAGTCTGTGTTAGTACTGCCAGTATGTATTACTACTGCTGTTATGAGTTAATACTGCGAGTTCGTTAATACTGCTAGGGTAATTAGTATTGCTTCTAACTTACTCCCTCCACCTATAAATACCCTGTGTGACCGCCAAATTACAAACGGCTCTTTGAATTTCCTACTAGTGTACTCTCTCTCTTGTTCTCTTGAATTCTCTCTTACCAGTGCGCAACCCTAGCTTCGACCAATCGCTCAAGAAGATGGCTGAACTGATGTTTGTCGATGAACACAATGAATTGGCAATGCTACTCAAACCAAAGCAAGCAGAGGGATTTCATCAGATTGTGGATTTCCTAAGATCCTCACATAGCCCACGCATTAACTGTCAATCCCACAATCTGTGTGGAACACCAAAGGCAGTTTTGGGCCAATGCTGCTATTCATACTGAAGATGGCAATCAGGTCATCAAAACAAGGGTGTGTGATAAACCCCTGACAATCACAGAAGGAGCTATTCGCATTCATCTACGACTAGATGATGCCTCAGGTATAACCTCTTTACCCAAGGAAGATCTATTCCAAGCTCTTAGTAATATGGGGTATGAAAGTCCCACTGATGTCTTCAAATTTTTCAAGAACAGATTCTCACCACAGTGGAGATTCTTTGTTCATACCCTTCAGCACTGTATTTCAAGGAAAACAACTGGCTGGAGTGAGTTCAACAGTACCATTGATTATGCTATGGTCTGCTTAGCAACCTCCAGGAAGTTCAATTTTTCACAAATGATCTTAAATGACTTACTGTCAAACCTGGATACCAAAACAAAATCTTTCTATATGTATCACAGGTTTGTGCAAGCTTTACTGAATAAAGAATTGACGGATTTACCTCATTTTAATGAGGTATATGTACCAAAGGTCCCGAAAGGGAAGGTGTTTTCTAATATGAGGAGGCCTAGTAAGGACTTCTCAGGTATTGACACACCATTGTTCTCTACAATGATGGGTGTCTCCTTCCCATGGTGGGGCATCAGTGTCAAAGCCCTCATCTGACAACCAAACTGATGACCTACCCACACCACTCATTTCTATTAACATCCCTCAGTCCCTTCTCAAAAAGCCAACATCACCCATCACTCACACTTATATAAGGAAAAAGGTAAAGAAGGTTCCTTCCCTTCTTGTACCTTCACCCACAAAGCCTTCAAGTCCTCTAATGGAGCATTCTCCATTAGAGAATATCCAAAGGGAAACCACAGGGGTGTCTCCCAACCCCAAGAAGATGCTCAATAAGGAGAAGGAAGAGCATATGGGCTGTAAGGCTCACACTACTGACTTTGCACAAAGTGCAGGGTAGGACAGTGTGAACATATCTAAGACCTTCCCCATGGCAACTTTGGGTGAGCAATCATCCAAAGGTCCCAGGTGCCAAGAAACCAAGGGGGTAGAGGGTGCTTCTGCTAGGCAGAAGACCTCTACTACTAAAAGATCCAAGGATCCTTCAAGGGTGGTAAACACACCCAAAGGAGGTGAGGACAGATATACCTACCAGGAATTGATGGATACTATGGGAAACATTAATCTTGATGTCATCAAGCAAGGCTCAGATATAGAGGAGATGAAATTGGTAATTCTGTCTCAACAAGTGCAGATTACCAAATTGAAGAAGATGGTGATGAAGTTGGTACAGAAAAAGAAAAGAAAGTTGTATGTCTTGAAGAAGAGGGGAGATGCTTTCAACAAGGGGGAGAAACAAGATGAAGGGGAGAAACATAGTCCTATTGGTATGGAAGCTCAGTTTGAGGGGGAGCTGAATAAGGAAACAGAAAATAGCAAAGCAGCAGTAACTGAGAAAGAAGTAGAAACAGAGAAAACTGCAGCAGAAACATCATTGTCCAGAGAGGAAATGGAGATTGCAGAAACCTTGGTCAAAGCTAAGAATGACACTCCCAAAGCCACTCAAAAGGCTAAGGGAGTAATAATCAAAGAAGGAGGTTTAGAAAAGAAAGAAAAAGAAGTCAGTATGGAGGATGCAAAGAAAAAGGGAAAGGAGAAGATGGTTGAATCTGAGCAACCTTTAAAGAAAAAGAATCAGATAGAGTTAGATGAAGAAGTGGCCAAACAGCTTCAAGCAGAGTTGGCAAAGGAAGAAGAAATTCAATCTGCCAAAGACAGAGAGCTTGCACTGGATATGGCTAAAAAGCTCAATGAAGAATATCAAAAGAGTTTGAAGGATGCAGCTGCCGCCAAGATGGTTACAAAGAAGGCTTCAAGGCAAAGGCTGGCATTAAAGCAAAGATAAAGACAACCCTCAAAGACCTTCCTGGCTAATCAAGAAAGGAGGAAAATGATAAACTTTCTGAAAGGAGCTCTTGGAGTTCCTGAAGGAATGTTACCAACATGGCCTAAGGTAGGATAGAGGAGTTGTATACAAAGGAGATGTCAAATCTGAAAGGGGACTCCACTCAAAGGGAAGAAGCTGAAAGGAGGATGAAAGAGAGGCATGATTTCAACATACAACAACCCTTCCCTGAAAGTGAAGAAGGCACTCCTATCAAGGAAAAGAAAGAAGAGACTTTGGCTCAGCAAATTGGAGTCATCAAAAGAAAGAAATCCATTGCCACCAAGCCAAAGGCAAAAAGGGCAAGACTTGAAGAAGAAAGAGCAGAAACAGAAGCAGAACCTAATGTTACACCTTCAGCAGAACCAGAGCAGAATCCAGAGCAGTCCAATCAGCAACCAAATGAGCAGTTTGACTTGTATATGACTGTGACAGATGTACAAGCTGACCCAATTTCTGTCCAAGCCCCTGAGATTATCTTTTGGGACATCTTGGAAGATCAAAGGAAGAAATATTTCAGGATTAAAAGAATGGGAGATCAGTATGAGGTTTACTCTACTTGGGGAAAAATCATCAGAAGTTGTTCCAGATCAGATTTAGAAGAAATGTTCAAAGTTGGAATGAGCCTGTATGAAATGGTTTTGACAGGAGAAGAAAGGAGCTTAATCAGATTAGCCTTGGAGTACTTATGCATGATGTTTGATCCTAGCAAAGTTCAACATGTGATCAGAGATTTGCATCTGAAGAATAAATTCCAAAGAATAGAAAATTGGATGCTATTTGAAAGGTGTGGAGTCTATGTCATCACTGTAGACAGAGCCTATCATGAGTACTACCTGGTGGATAAGATCTATGATCACAGCAAGGCTAAACTTCAAGCAATGTTGAATGCTAAGTTGACATGTTCAAAGATATCAGAAATGGCCAGGATAGTAGTCAGAAGAATCATCAATCAAAGTCTGGGACTGGATCCAAATTTGGGCAACTGAGTTGAAGTGTTGAAAGCATCATGAAGACCATATCATGAAGAACTTAACTTCTCTTTCTGAAAAGTTAAGTTAGGGGGAGATTGTTGGGTCTGATTATGCTAAGTATGGTTTATGCTGCTGATTAATGTTGCTAAGTGATTACTACTGCCAGACTATCAAGATTACTACTGCTAGTAGAATTAATACTGCTTGAAGAGTTAGTGCTGTACTTGAATAGTTAGTACTGCTTGGAGAGTTAGTACTGCTAATAGTTAGTACTGCTGAAGATTAATGCTGCTGAAGATGGTTAATACTTCTGAAGATAATTAGTGTTGCTTCTAAAGATAAAGATGATTTGGAGATAAAGACAAGCTGGAGATAAGACTGAAGATAATTATGGTATTGATGCTGAAGATCAATTGTATTTTGATAATTATCTTGTATTCAGTCTTGTATATATAGTATAGAAGTATTTGATAGTATAGAATTATTCATTATTCATTCATATGTTTTGTTAGAGAGAATTAACCTCAAGACTAGTTTAGATCCTTTCTATAGAGAAGTATAGAACGTCTGTTGAGCCTGTTCAACAGTTTGAGGTTTTGTGTGTAATCATCAAGTTTGATCAATATAACTTGTGATTTAAGTGCATATACTGTTTCATTGATTGTTAGTGTTAAAGTGTTTTTCCGCAACTTCTTTAGCATTGTTTATGAGTGTGTGTGAATTAAATTCTTGTTTGAATTTCGATCCTGACAAAAGCTTGCCATTGGCAAAATCCATCTGGATTGTTAATTTGTTCAAAAATCAAATAAGGGTTTTACTGATTTACCTTGTTCCATCTAGGAGAAAGGAATTCATTCAATGCGAGGCCTATTTCAGCATACGACAGTGGAGAAAGCCAAAATCCCCACTTTAACCAAGCTGGCATGGAAGCTGCAACAAATTTCCATTCCAGAGTATGGTCTGTAAGTCTTACAGGGGTATATATCAAATACAAAAAAAAATTATCGGGAACTTACTATGTGGTAAAATGAAGCCACCAAACGACAACAGAAACAAAAATGATATACTGCCTGCAGTTGTAGAAGCAACCACAGTTCGAAACAATGATGCAAAGAATCGGAACATGGATATTGACGTGAAGTGCATTGCAAATAATAGCACTAGCTGACGGAAGAACCTACAAAGCACATGAAACAGTAAAAGTTACATCCTAGTATTGTAGTTTCTGATGGAAAATGTCGACATATGTTAATTTTAGAGGAAAATGAACCAGGTTGCTACTATGATCTCGAAGCTATCCCAAAAAAAACCAGTACATCTCTGACTTGTCAAATATGTTTATAGATGACAGTCACTAATGGAAACAGAGATCAATTGAAGAGAATGATGAAATAGTTTACAGGATGCTCACCTTTCTGGTTCAGGGCTGTATCCAATAACATAATAAGTGAGACTCGTCCAAATAATGGCTGTCATCATTGACAGGGGTATCTTAAGAATGGATGCAGGAATCGCATATGCCCAAGCAGGGTAGAAGTACATGTCCCTCTGTTTATAGAAAACTGAAAGTCTTGCCACTGTCATAGACAATTCTGGGAACCCATCAACTAGAAGAATCACAAGTGCATAGAAGAGTGAACCAAGATAATAATTCGCATCAAGGATATCAACCTTCAATCTTGTTCGAAAGAATACAGTCATTGTGATTAATGCAATTATGAGGAGCTGCACAGAAGTAACCCACATAATTAGACATTTAATAAGGTAATAGAAAATGAACTTTTCATATGAAGGGTACGAGTCTATTGCCAAATAATGCTAATACTAATAATACCAATGAACATATAAAATAAGGTAGATTAAAATACCCGAAGATGGAGTGATCCGTACCTGGATGAATTTGAAGATGTAGACAAAAGAATTCCTCTTCATGAGAAGGATCTCTCTTGACATGCAAGCTCTAAAAAGAGCCCATTTAGAAAGCGAATACACGTGGAAGGAAATGGCATTCTCATGGCTCGGCAATCTAGTAAAGGGTTTGGAGATATCCTCATTTATTTCTGTTGCCAAATGAGATTCCTTAAATCTCATGGACAAGGTCTGTACCGATAGATAACTATATGCTTGTTCAGTTCGGCACCAGTACTTTGCTTGATCTTTTCTTGAGACAACCTGTGAATCAATCCATATTGCATGAAAACTAGCTAAAGGAGCAACAACATGATAATCAATTATGTTATGCAATTTGGAATTTTTTTTCCACGTCTTGTATATCACTGCACGTAAACATGAATATACGTACAGCAGTGGACATGCATGAATGGCTGGTTGGAGAATAGTTATCAACCATTTGGAACAAGAAAACAAAATCAGAGCAAGTTTTCAAAACTGAAACAGTAAATATTGACAAAAACCGTGAGCCGACTGACAGGCTGCATTAAGAAATCAGCAGGTTGAAATATGTGCCTAAAAAGTCAAGATATTTAAATGGCTTCTCCTCCTGGCTGGCTTGTTCCTCTAATGACTCCTGCTGAAGTCCAACTGGAGAAGCACCAAAACATGGTTGGACAAGTTGGTGATGGTTTGAAAGAGGCACAAAGTGCCCGAAAAGTTGAGCTGGTATGACACCTAATCGTTCCGAGTTATGCCAAGTATGGTTCTGCCAGGTGGTCTCTAGGTTCTTAGGTGATCTAACAGGTCAACGAATGTTGTTGCAGGTGAGGTTGCTGCAATGACCAGAGCAGGTGCAAGGTGGTTGTCCTACAGCGTCGAGGGTCAGACAAAGCTGGAAACAAAAAATTTACCGAAACCCCCTTTGAAACAATAGACTTTCATAGAAAAACAAAATGCTCCTTGAAAATTCATGAATTTTGATATTAGTCTCCGGTGATGACAATAAGGTCATCACTCTTCAAGAACCCCGAACTTTTAAGAAGAGTAGAATGGTACCTGGACTCCACACTTGTAAAGCTAAAATTTCCATGTGCACTGAAAGTTAGTAGTGAAGCTATGGTGAGACTTGCGAGAGCCATTAGGGTTTAGTAAAACACTAGGAGGCTTCAAAAGGTAGCTAACAGATCGGAGCTAAGTCTGGCAAGGTCTATGGGTGGAAGAGAGATTTAGACGGAGGTGGATTAAAGTGCTGAGGCCATGAAAGGTTTGGTGCCCCTCATTGGAGACTTAGGATACCAATTGAATAGCAACTAAAATGTGAGAAGCTTAGAAGCATCTGATAGAGGTAGAGCTCTTAAAGGTCGTAAAGGAGCTGCTGCATGTCATTGAGATTTGTCGGAGGAAGATTGGAGGCAGACCAGGTGCAAGTATATAGCTTTTTAAGTGAGTATTAATCATAAGATGTTACAAGAGTAACAAAATGATATGACAACTTGTTCAAGAAGGAATCAATATTCAACAAGCGTTAAATTGAGATCTATGTTGAGGATCTGAATATGAATTAAAGAGCAAGTGTTGATGGGAAACAGAGAAGATGGATTTAAATTGTTGTACTAGCAATCTAGCATAGGGTTAGGTTGTGTGAAGTGTAGGACTATGACAAGAAGCATAAGACTACACCCTTTGCGGCATTGCCTTAGAAGCATCTTGGTTCATTTCTAACAGTCAAAAGTTGGTCAAACAGTCAAAGTGAATCAAACAGATGGTTTTGTTTATGCATGTTGATGCAAACATAGGACTATGTTTTTTTTGGCAAAATGTCCTGAATTGGTGAGAACTTTTCCATATTTATTTTACCTCCAGTTCTCTTTTGTATCAACTTATCTTTCAAATGCCATCTCTTTTAATTAAAAAAGACATATTTTCTTCAACAGAAATGAGTTTTAATGCTCTTCACATTGAAATAATGTGCAGGCGCCACCAATCTATAAGACTATAACTACTTGTTGAGCTACCACATCACAAGAATAACTACAAATTCTTACTTTAACTTCCTTATTTGCATGCATTTTAGCAATTCCAAAACTGATCTCCTACAACAATTTTTTCAAGCAATTCCCTCTTTATCTTTCTCAACTTCTCAAAAAACAGATCTACTGTTATACTTGGTATATACAGAGTTCATTAGTGATTTGGTTATATGGAGGAGGATTATCGATGTGTAACCCACTAGCAATACTATTTTGTACTTGGGGATTAACAAAGCCTTACACAAATTGTTCCTTTAATGAGCTTCTAAGTCTTTGTTGTTACTACTGAAGAATCCTTCCCATATGAACAACATCAGCAAGCTCCATTTGGTTTCTACAGGGTTCAGACGCATTAACCTAGTAACACCCAAGGAAGCAACAACAAGGTAAGACGAAGGAGATCAAAGGTGGGAAGGCAAATGGAGCTCTGACTCTGGATAACTGCTTTGATGTTGATGGGGGGACCCAGTCGGGGCATAGGAGGTCCCAGCTGGGCTAGATCCAGGTCACAACACCACAGATGGTTCCTAGAGGGTGCGATGACGGATTGAGGTGGCAACTATTGGCAGTGCCTTGGGGACTTCAAATTGTGACGATACAGACAAGGGAAGCTGCAACAAAGCTGTTGAAGACTGATGACCGAAAAACAGAATAAAGGAGTTGCAGAAGAGTACATTGCACCAAAAGTCTGAACCAATGGTTATGTTGGCCAACAATGGTGAAATGCTGCTTGTGATGTTTGAGGCTCTCCCAGCTGTAGCATAAAGCTCTAATACCATGTAACAATACGAGGTTACAGTTCCTAAGTGGCGTATATATAAACATGCGTTAAGATAGTAGTCTGACATGTCAATGCTAACAAGCCAAAGTGTAAGTGAGCATAATCTGATTCTATCTTCCGCAAGTACCAAATTATAATGAGATGGGACATTACCTCTTGTAGGAAGTCAGCCACACCTTTTCTCTCAGGACACCTAAAACCAAAACCCTCAAAATACTCTAAAACATTACTGCGAGATCCATGATACACAATCATCCCTTCTGCCATTAACATAATGTCATCAAAGAGATCAAATGCTTCTGGTGAAGGCTGAAGAAGTGAAATGAGTACAGAAGCATCAGTTATATGTGCCAACTGCTGAAGACAAGCAATTATCTGATACGTAGTGGAGCTGTCTAAGCCATTTGATATTTCATCCATAAATAAAGCTTTCGTGGGACCAACAATCATCTCCCCTGCAAAGAACCATAGAAGTTAGATTCCATATCCATGAAGGTAGCAGTTGCAATTGTACATTTGTACTCATCGACATTGTAGACCAATATAGGCAATGGGCCACTTCATATAGAGCTGATTTATAGTGACTGTCAATAGCATCATATGCAGAAGTTACCTGTAGTCAATCTTTTCTTCTGACCACCAGAGATTCCCCTCCTCATGGCATCTCCAAACATTGTATCAGCACATATATCCAGGCCAAGAATCTGGAATACATGATAATTGAGTGGAAATAAACATATTATGCATTATTCAACTACGGAAATTTATATAAGATCACATCAGCTGAAAGGATTACCTTCAGGATGTAGTTTGTCTGAAGAGTAGTCTTTTGTCCTTCAATGGAAATTGCCTGTGAAATAAAACATGGTTGAGTATGACAATTAATATCGCCAACTGCAACTATATATTATTACAAATTGGGTAAAATATGATCCCTTTGTCCCACATTATGTTAGCTTTCTCTCTCAAAATTTAAACACTGAGACATTTTTCTCACTTTGAGGGGTATAACTCTTGACATCACTATTAACATAAGAATCTGAATTCATTTATCAGATATCTTGATATTCTCTTTGGACAAATCCTATAATGAAGAAGTTCTATTGGAAATTCAAAAGCCATTTTGATCATTTATTTTGAGACAAAAAACAATTACAAGAAAGTTCATTTAATTTTGGAGGTGGCTAGACTATAAAGTAAGAATTATAATACACTACTGAAAATATAAAAAATGCCCTACAACAATGATGAAACATAATTCACACCAAGATATTATACTTGTTAAGAGGAATTCAAGAATAGTGAAAGATAATTTCCCACTCCCCTATGACCTGATGGGAGACGTAACTTTATAAATATGACAACTAAGTTTCAGAAACATCTAGTCAAAAAATTTATGGAAGGTTTTCTTGCTCACTAATAAAAGTAATGCAGAAATCAACAAACTACAAAAACTAATATTTTACCTTCATAAAAGTGTCTACATCTGGATCTGGAATAATCCCACCTTCTTTCTCCCTCCGGTTAACCTCAATCATAATCTCTTTACGAGAATAAAACGATTTCAAATTAGTTTTAAACCATCACCCCTTGGAATGGGATACAAAACTGTGTGGTGTTTGTTGTGTACATGATGTAGGCAAATAGGCATACCTGCACGACTACCAGTACCCTGACAACGGGACGAGAAATCAAGTGTTTCCCTCACAGTCATCTCAGGGATATGCAAATCATTTTGGCTTATATAGGCAGCAGTTTTCTGGGGGACAAATTCTTCTAGTTTGTATCCATTGTAAGAAATTTCACCACTAATCTGTTTTTATTAGTGAAGAACCATTAGTTAGTGAAAGCTGTTCATAGGTGATACCTGTCAACTATAAACCAGAACAAGTATCTAATCTGCACCAAACTCCTTCAATGTGCAGAATCATATAAGGATAAAACACAATCCGTTTGTAAATCCATTTTGACAGAGAACAAGATACTACACAAGTTTAGTGGGATGGAAAAGGAAGGGAATTGAATTTAGTAACTATTTTTCATTCGATTTTGGCATGTATGGCACTGTTCAACCTTTGCTGTTACTATGTAGACTAGCAAATGCTAGATGTGCATGGGCTCATTTTCCAACATTTTTAATGACATAACATGAATTCATGAGATAAATGCATAAACCTGAAACTTCTTAAAATCAAGGGGGAGATCAATAGAATATTGACTAGACAACCAGAGATTAATTTTGGATTATTGTTTCTAAATAATGACTTCAATACAGTGTGGTATGTTCAACGAATTTCGCTCCTCGCCCGACTTTATGATCCACAATTTAGGTTCTGTTAAGCCAATCACAAAATATACATATAGTCACGCTATTATTTGTATGGATATACTATGCTTATAAAAATCAGACAACATGGAAGTTCAAAACCTTAAGAGATTTATTTAGGTTCCCTGAAAGTGCTTTCAACAAAGAGGTTTTCCCACATCCTGGAGGACCAAGAAGCAGAGTCATCCTGAAACACATTAAACAAACATATATTGAATAAAACGTGGTTCAGGATTTCAACTTAACTTGGCCTTTATCTCAATAATTTGAAAAGGGCATATCAACCCATCTATGCCAGCCAATATCTGGTTAACCACAATCAATTAGATCTTTTTAACCAGCTATCATACTGCAGTTATCATTAATGATTTATGCAACAAATTAGCATATGCCAAAGATCTATTCTAAGGTTTTCTGAAAGGCAAATCTTTGGTACTACTATTGAGAATGATAAGAATATATAGTACGCCGATGGCCTGATGTGAGACAAAAGCCCCAATTGATCAATACTGAGCCTATACTAAGCCCCTTCCATAATAAATACTAATACTCCTCAAATTGGAAAATGCAAATCAATCATGCCAGCTTGACAAACAAAATATAATTCACAACTTTGAAACAGAAATTTATTCAACAGAATGTAAATTTTAACTTCTGAACTCGAACCAGTTCCTTCCATTCCCATGTTCAGATCATAATAAGAAACCAAATAAAGAAGCAAACACTCTAGGATGTTCTACGGATGGGTGCATCCTGTGATGAGAGCAAAGCTATCACGTGGTTATCACAAGCCTTGGCATAAAGCTCTAACACCAGGAATCAAATCAATGTTTGCCAAAAATGTCTTATGTTGTTACTTAAATAACCTATAATTAATCTTATACTAACAAACCTAAGGAATAATCTATTTATTTCCTAACAACTTAATCCCGGTAGCAGTCAAAGTGTTACGTGGGCAAATGTGACTCTTTTCCAAGGACAGGAACACTCTTATATCTTCATGGATATGGAATCTAAGATATTACAAAGTACATCACATAAGAACTTGCAGTGGCCCATTTATTGTTATTAGTCAATGGTAGATAATAGACTTCAGTATTCATATGCTTTACTTGACCCGAGAGGCATTATGTCTTCAGTATAACTGCTCCCCACAGCATTATTCATTAAGGCGGTAAAATATAGTATATAGAGTGCAACTGCAGTGAACGTGGCAGGAAGTTAAAGATGTGATTAGTATGTCCAGACAACATGAAGCTAACAAGTACATATATTGTTATACAAGCTGAATATTATAACAAGATGTCATAAGCATGTCCTGACAAGAGGGCGGAGAGAATGATAGGGTTGTATTCCTACCTTCCTGGCTTAATGACACCGCTGACGTCGTTTATGATGGTTATCTTAGCCCGTTTAGACTTCAAACCAGGGAACATGACAATGTCCTGTCAGAGAAAAATAGCATTAGATTTGGAATATTACTTATAAAGCAAGGACGATATCACCAAAAGACATGGACCTGAGAACTGAATCACTAGATTCTGCTAGTTTCTTTGTATTTCTGGTAATCCAAGGAGGGACGGACCCAGCTTGGTGGCGACGGTGGCACGTGCCACCGCATTATTTCTCCGACGAAGGGTAAAAAATTTAGGTTCGTGAGGTGCATTCATATCGTTTTGGAAGTTGCTACCCTATTATTTTGGAAACTTCAAGAAGGTGCAACCGTACCTCGTAATCAACCAAAAAAACAAAAAAAAAACTTTTGAAATCAACCAAAAAACCGAAGAAAACTCTTGACATCAACCAAAAAACCCGAAAAAAATCCCTCGAAATCGATAAAAAAAAAAATTAAAAATCCGTAGAAACCAAGCAAAAAACTTTAAAAATTCCTCAAAATGGTGGAATTAGGCTAAAAACACATCAAACAATATTTAACGTCGGTAAAAAGATGAAGACACGTCGGATAAAACCGTGCTTTTTGTAATTATTTTTTGTCTATATTATGTGGTGCCACCGTATGAAAAAGAATTTGGGTCTGTCCCTGATTATCCAAAGCAACTGACACAAGAAATGGCTCCAATTATCTTTGGACAAATCCCATAAATAAACTTATTCAATCCTGTTTTTCTACATAAAAACTGATACAGGGAGGTTTCAAGAGTTAATGAGGGTTTTCACATATCGTTGGAAGAGTGGAAAACGAGCTCGAAAGAAGCTCGTAATTCTGCATTGGAAACTGAAAAACAGTCTCTTACGCAACTTATACCGTGACTTGAGTCTCTTACAAGGGTTGTGGCATACTGGTTAAGGTCCTAGGGGATGTAGTGGAATATCCTATCTGCCCAGGGTTCGAATCTAGACGTACACAACAATTGTGGCCACTGAGGTTTAATCAGGGTTGATGTCTTACAGTCATAATTTGCCAAGGGAATAGTCTAGGCATAGCCTAGGACACCCTTCCCAAAAAAAAAGTTGTGAGCGTCTCTTGACGGGTCCCGCACAAATTGCTTTTATTTGTTTATTTTATTTCTTAGTTAATTTAAGATTATTGATTTGTTTATTTTAATTATTAATTAGATTAGGATTATCATTATTTAGTTTCCTTTTAGTTTTAGGATTTATCCTTAGCTAATATTTTATTTGATTGCCTAGTTGGTTTAGAATTAGGATAGATTTATTTCCATAGTGATCTCTTAATTAGTTTAGCTATAAATAGGTTTAATGTTTTCTTTAATATTCAGTTTATTATTGATCAATAAAATTATCTTTAAATTTTTATCTCTAGTTTAAGAGTTTTCTCTTAATTTTCTCGAGCATTTCGTTGTAAAGCTCGTTATCCTTTGGATTTAGACGTTTGTTGATCCTTCCGCACTTCTATGCTGCGTCAATAGTCAAAATTAAATAAATAGAAGTAACGTCATGAAACCATACATGTTTTAAAAAAACTTTTTTTTGAAAGGGTGTCCTAGGCTATGCCTAAACTAATCCATTGGCAAATTATGACTGACATCAGCCCTGATTAAACCTCAGTGGCCACAATTGTTGTGTACGCCTGGATTCGAACCCTGGGCAGATGGGATATTCCACCACATCCCCCAGGATCTTAACCAGTACGCCACAACCCTTGTGGTTATGTTTTGAAAAAACTTGTTGTCAAACAAGTTCTAAAAGTAATATCTTTACAAAAACTACTCATTTTTTGAAGCATTTCTTGTCAAACAAAATAAATCATATTTTGAAAAGTCTGTCGATGTTGAAATCCATCATGTAAACCATGCTTGTCTTAAAATTTTGTCATAATAGAACCATAACTTTTTTAAACTGGCCATCATAAAAATAGTAACAAATTAAAGAATTAACATCGCGAAACTAATCAAAGTTCTATGAACCGATCTATTGGGTAATTTGTTGGATCAATTGGACATGTTATTTGATATGTTGGATCACGACATCACGTAAATAGATAAGATCAGATCTAGATCTAGATCAACACCTGACTAGCTAACAAGCCTACTAGAGTATACCAAGTAAATTGACAGTCAATGAGTCAAGATTAATACTTACGGAAAGCATGCTTTGCAAGGAGTTCCAGAGAGTTGGGAGGGGCTTCCCATGAACAACTTCACACTCGGCTTCCACATGAAGATTCTTATATCTCACCTCCACAGAGGGCAATTGCACACCAACTCTGACAAAACAGATGGAACTGTAAGCTAACATCTCAATTTACGTTGAAAAATCAAACCGCATGCACATTAAAAGGACTTATTGATAGACAACAGTGGAATTATTACCCCTGCTAAACTGAACTAAACATTGTAATATGACAACAAAATAAAAAGTTCTGGTGCGGATTTAGTACCAAGTATTGAAACAGCAAAGAAAATCTTACTTGTCTGTTCGTTTTCTAAGTTTCTGCAACAACTGAAGGTTGTCATTCTCGATGTGTTTGATGAGCTTCTCAATAAACATGTGTCGCTCAGGAGCAAGGAGCTTTGTGACATCAACCACCTTCTTTCCTTTAACATCATGCCCATCTCCATTTTCTTCATCAAACAAAGATGACCTCAAACGATCAAATGTTGGCAATCTGTCGATTACAGCCCATTGCAGAACGTTCTCGTCTGTCTCATCATGATTGTTCCCAGGACTCGTTTCTGAATTAGTAAGCAAACCAGATGTTTGATGACGAAAAGATGATCTTACACTTCTTCCTATCTCTGACAGCTCAGTTCTCAGTAACTCCATTTCCTCGGAACCAACTAGTTGGGCCCTATAATGGCTTTGTAGAGCTTTGTACATTCAATGGCACCAATATATATACAGAGCAGTTTACACACACATGGGAAATATTTCTTTTTTAATAAACCACACATGGCGATATATTAAATGACACCAGTATATATACAGAGCAGATTACACACAATTTTTAAAGTATAAATACACACACACATATACATACATAAGAGGACTTTGTTCCTTCATATGCTGTCAAGGTAATGCATAGTGCATTACACATCAATACTTGAGAGTTCTTTAATGGAAACAACTGTCTGTTGAGACTGAAAGCGAGATTTCGGAGAGAGAGAGAGAGTTCAACCAATTATATTGTCAATTGTTTTGTCAGATGAAGAAAGAATAAGCTACATATATTTATATTAAATCAAGTTACAAAACCAAGATAGTTGACTTTCTTCTAATATTTATAACTAATAAATTTCCATTTTCCACCACCATTGTTGTTGGCATACATTGACGCCTCAACTTCTATGCCATGAACTCCCTAGGCTAAACCTGCAATAAAAGATATTGGCCACACAATAGCAGCAGAATCCTTGTGCAATAAGCTCCATACCATAAATTAGCAACCAGGAATTACCAACACCAGAAAACTTTTAGTTACAGACTTTCTGCATTTTTCATGCTTTCTTGATGTGGAACCTTTTATATAGGCAGCCTTTTCTAACAGAAGGGTGTCACCGCCACCATGTGAGAAAGCACATACGAAAGTATATTCTTGCAGGAAGAAAGCTTCTCTATTTTAACGAAATAACAAGCTATCAATCAAGTGAAAAGGTTCATCATCATCCATATAGGCTTCAAACATCTACTTTGCTTGCTCCGTACTAAAACCAATTGGAGATAAAAACCGTAAATCAATTAAAAAACATCTGGAGTGATCAGATGCAAAGTTAAATTGGTCATACATTTGTACAAGATTTCCCTCAGACACCATGAAAAGATATAATTAGTTATGATCTCAATGCAAGTATATAGTCAAGGTGCCATGTATATAATAATTACGAATAAGTTGGATAAATCCAATTGTATATATGGTTGAAACACAAATAAAACATTGCACCATCCGTACATCTTAATCAAATAAGAGGGTGCAATGTCATCATTGAACGATTCAAAGCTCAAACAACCATATAATCGGGTACCCAATCAATTTCCACAGTTCTGAAATGGTGATAACATGCTTGCAGATAGCATGATTCTGTATTCTTGAAGTCTAGCATGCCCTTTCTGAGGATCTGATATTGTTGCTGAAGAGGTTGAAAGAATCAAACTGGTTCTCCAGAAAAACAAAAAGAAGCAACAAATATAGAAAAATAGTAAGCATGAGTTATGGTTTATATATATATAATGTACTACTTAAAATTCTGTTCCCATGTTTTTTCCAACTACTTGGCCGACTTTCTAAGCATAAATTTAGCCCAACATATTTTTTATGAATTTTGTAATATACTACTTGACATAATTAAATTAAAAATATTTGGTATGCAATTTTATATAGACTACAGATTCTGTTTTATATTCCAAAGTTGGTACCTTCCAGGCATTGGGCAGGGCATCCACATAGGTACTGATTCCCAATCAAACAATCATAAATGTATGGTTTTCTGTTCTAGAAAGATACTAAATCCAAATTTATGAATTTACCCACACACTTGTTACAAAATAAATTTGTAAAATTAATTATGGTCCACGAGGTTTCTCAATGTTGGTTGACCCAACATAAACTTAGTCGGTCAAGGGTCTGATATGAAAAATAGATTCCATTTTGCAAGCATTTTGTCATACACCTGGTATGCACATTCATCATTGCCAAATTAGAATCTCAGTTACATGAAATCCACTCCCTCATATGATCCCATACCTTTCAAAGAAGATGCAAAAAGTCAACTTTAGGTAGCATTCTTTTCACTTTTGTGGGCAGACTTAAGATATGTGAATGATCTTGTATTGGGTTTGCTCGAAGACGCATTTGAGTCCACTTTCACATCCATTTGAACCGGATAAAGTTATCCCATAACAGAAATTGACATGACCCATACAAATATCGATAATAGTAGGGTGAGGTTCATTTTATGGAAGTAACCAGGTTATTTACCTCAAATAAATATACATTTTTATATAAAACAATCGATTGTTTGAAACAAAAGCACTAATTCAATCGATCCAAAATAAATCATTATTTGACGGTCATCGTAAGAAGATTATCGTTATTCAAAATCAAATTTTCCAAAAAATTAGCAAGTAAGGGTGTTATGCTAACTACCAAGTAATATATTTGAGCTTTTCTTGATGGAAGAGAATACGGATATGCATCCAACACCACATTACTATCTGCGCAAAAAGGAGGGGCTACGGAATTATGCACCCCTTCTTTTGCACACCGTGCAAAAATTGGCCCCTTTTTTTTTTGCGCAGGTAGTAACATTTCTATAAAAAGGTATTATGACTGAAAGTCTTAATGCGTTGAAAGTTGTATAATGCATTTATAGAAAGCGTTGTAAAAAGTCTTTATTTGTTATTTGGGCTTGTTTGTTTTAACGGGCCTTGGGCCCATAAGGTTTTATCCCCTAATATTTAATGCTTGTTTTATTGAGTTTTGGGGTTAGAGGTTAATGGTCATTAGAAAGGTTTACTTAGCCGTATCAGATATTCTCTCTGTAAACCTAAACCCTTTACTGATAAATCTAATCATATGATCAGAAGTTGTGGTTCAATCATTGTTTACTATTGATTATTATCTTGTGATTGCATTGAATCTGGGATCTACAATTGGTATCAGAGCGGGATCGAATTAATTTTTATTCGATACGATCAAAAGGTTTGTCTAAAACCATCTTCTAGTGATTTTTCTGTTTATCGACTTAGGGGTTACAATCTCTTTTGGAGTTCATCAAAATTGAAGCTTTTGGTTTGTGTTGAAACTATTATTTTGCTAAACTGGTTCTGGATCTAAGTCGATACGATAAAATTTTGAAAATTTTTGGAGAAATTTGGGAATTTTATTGACGTTTGGTTTGATACGGTGCATTATTGGGTTTTTTCAAAATCGAAGTTCTTGGGTTGAACTTTGATAATTATCTGTTAAATTCGTGTTGGGTTCGTGTTGGTGAAACTAAAAGTTTGATTAAGCTTGATTTAGAAAAGGTTTGTTTTGTCGAAATTTGGGTGTTGTCGTCAATTTTAACGAAGAACTCTGAAGAATCGAACTCCCGGGTCCTTGCGGTTCCCGGTTCCGTCCCGGGCCCTACATCTCCCGGTACTTTACATCTCCCGGTACCACAAGCAACTCCCAGGACCTTGTCAACAATTTTTTTTTTTGAACGGCAAGTTAACACACACGCACACGTTTCCAGAGTATCCGGACTCCCACTTAAGGGTGTCACCCGACTAATCCCCGTCGACCACAGCCCAGCCCAATTAAGGGTACCACTAAGTGGCAGACCCATGATCTGGATATCACAACATGCTCACCACGGGGTTCAAACCCGGATAGTCAGGGATACCATCCACTGACCCTCAACATGAAGAATAAGACCTTGTCAACAATTGTGATTGGTGCAGGGTTTTTTTTCAAATTGATAATCGGAGGTTGGTTTTTTTTTCTTTTAATTTGCTTGGAAGCTTTGCAAATGGGACGGTGGAAGAATTTTTTTGTGGCTGAAATTGATTTCCAATTTGATTGAATCGGCGGCGGCTGTTGTTGAATTCCTTATCTTCCCGGGACTTAGATTGCAACCTTAGTTCGAATCACAGCAGTCCATAACCGGGACTTGAAACCCATTCAATCCGGGAGTTAAATCCTTATCTGTAATAAGTTGGTACCGGACTTAGAATTGGTTCCTGGATTATTGAAAATTTGTTACCGGAAATTGGAGGACTTTGTCTGAAACAAATACCGGGAATTGCCATCTACCGGGAGTAACACTAAATTTGATCCGGGAAATTGAGTTGAACTTGATCCGGGAGGTGTGTAGTTGCAATCCGAGTTTGAAAGCAATTGCTATCCAGGTTTGAATTCCTTTGGTATCCGGGTTTCTTACCTTGCTATAATTCGTATTTCGAGTTCTTGATCGGTTTGTCGAAAAATATTTCGGTTGATTCGGTAGTGATCGTGGACGAACTTTTTCGATTTTAAATTGTTAAGGATTGTTTAAAAAGCTTAAACGGTCGATTTTTATCGAAAAAAATTCACCCATGTCGACTTCTTAAGTTTTCGTTCGGTTTTCGAAAAAAATTCGGTTGCTTCGTTCGAGAATTAAGAGATTGTTTCGGGTTCTAATCAGTTGAGGGAGCTTTAGGGAACATAAACGGTCAATTTTGGTCGAAAAGTTCTAACCCATACTGAGTTTTTAAGTTGTCGATCGTTTTTCGAAAAATTTTCAGTTGGTTCGTTTGTGATCGTGGGTTGACCGTTTGAATTTTAATCAGTTAAGGAGTGATCAGGGAACTTTAACGATCGTTTTGCATTGAATATTTCTAACCCATTCGAAGTTTTGCAGGTGTGTCTCATCGGAGAAGACGATGAATAGTGCTTTAACCGGATTCCGTTAAGTTGTCGTTAAATGCTTTACATTTTAGTTCTTTTTCGTTAGTGTCCGTTAGTTTGTTAGTTTGGTTAATTTTACTTCATTTTTAGTTCTTTTTCAGTTAGTGTCCAGTTAAGTCCGTTAGAAGTTTCAAATTTTGCACTTTTAGTCCCTCTAGTTAGTAGTTTTAATATATGTCATTTCTAGTTGTTCTACTTTTAAGTTTAATTTTCTCTCTCTTTTAGTCCTTGTAGTTTTAAGTTTCAATTTGTGTCGCTTTTAGCCCCTGTACTTCAAAGTTTCGGTCATTTGTCATTTGTGACCCTTAAAGTTTCAAGTTTTATTCATTGTCACTTTTGGTCCTTGCACTTTAAAGTTTCATCTCTTGTCAAGTTCTGTCCCTGGACTTTAAGCTTTACAGGTAGCAATGACTCATTTGATTCATCTTGATACTTTAAAAGGAGATATGATGAAAATCATTCGAGATTTGGAAGCGAAAATTTGCACTCCGGAGGAAACTAATGACGATCTTGAGGTTTCAAAACTGAAGACGGAGGTTGATTAAATGAAGACTGTAGTAGAGAAAAATTCATTGAAAAATAAAAAACTTTGAGTTGAAAAGGAGAATATCAGATCTTGAAAGAGAAGTTGATATAAAGAAAAGGGATCTACATGAAAACTCAAAGAAAATATTTGAACTTGAACAAAAGGTTGCAGATTTTGAAGTCAAAGAAGAGAAGAACATGGCGCTTGAAGAAAGAGGAAACGTGCTAGAGAGTGAAAATCTCGACCTGAAGAAAAGACTTGCTGTTTTTGAACAAGAAAAAGTCGATTTCTCAAATGAAAGGAAGAATCTTGAAAGAAATATTCTCGAGCTTTCAAATAAAGTTTTCGATGAAAGAAAGGTTTTTTAGGCTCAAAATGCGAAACTTTCAAAACAGATTTCTGATTTTGAAAACGTTTTGATAATTGAGAGAGATTCTTTTGAGAGAGAGCGAAAAGTTTTTGAGAGTGAAAAAAAATGCTTGAAAAGAAGAATGTTGCGATTTTTAAAGAGATATCTGATAAACGCAACAGTATAGAAAAGGATTTTGAAAGTGAAAGAAAGATTTTCGAAACTGAGATTCATAAGCTTTCAAAGATATTATCTGAATTAACAACAGAGATTTTGAAAGAACAGAAGGTAAAATCCGATTTACAAAAACAATTTGACTTGATTCTAGAAGAAAGAAATGTTTTATCCGAAAAAGTCAAGAAACTTGAAGAAATAAATCTTAAAGTCGATTTATCTGAACAAACCAGTCACGATACTGTTGTCCAGTCTCCTTATTCTTCAAGTTCACCTTCTACATCTAATTCTTCGAAGAAGTTTGTCAAATCAAATGAATTTTCAAAATATCGGATTCGTCCTTCAAATCTTTTCTATAATTCTCTTGTTGATGATTCAAATAATCAAGTGTTTCGAAAAGTCAAGATGGTTTGGAGAAAGAAACCAACTACAGAAAGCAGTGATGGAAACAAGTCTCATGATTCTCCTGTAGTTGATACAAAGTCATCTATTTCCAAGACTGATTCACTTACTGTTGGGTCTAAAATATGCCAAAAATGGTTACTACTTCTAGTTCAACATGGTTACTACTTCTGAAGTTAATATTCATCATAGTTACTACTTCTGAAGTTAATATTCATCATGGTTACTACTTCTGTGGTTAATGTTGCCAGTTGTAGTTAATACTGCTGGAACAAAGTTAATGTTGCTGGAACAAAGTTAATGCTAGTTAATGCTGCTGGAACAAAGTTAATGCTGCTAGAAGAAAACAGTTAATACTTCTAGTTAGTACTTCTGTTATTAATGCTGCTAGTTGATGATTAATGTTGCTCAACAAGATTAGTACTGCTAGTTCAAAGTTAGTACTGCTTGAAGAGATTAATGCTGTTGAGCATGGTTAGTACTGCTAGAGTTAATACTGCTCAGAGTATTAATGCTGCTTATGATTAATACTGCTTATAAGATGGAGATCTGTATGGAAAGGATGACAGCTGGATAAACTGAAGATATTCATGGAAGCTTAGAGATAATGATGGAAGATATTCTGAAGATATTTTATTAATTGTAATTAGCTTTTATCTTCAGTATATATATATTGTATAGTTTAGAATAGTGAGATAACTTTTGATAGATCCAATTCTAAGTTTTTGTTTTAGAGAGAATCAACCTCAAGGCATAGATCCTAATTCTAGAGAAGTAGAATTCGTCTTGAAAGAGCTTGTTCTTCAAGATTGAGGTTGAGTGTGTAATCTTGTGATTTTAATCATTCAATACAAGTTTACAAGTTATTAATCATATACTGTTTGTTTACTGTTATATTGAATATCAAATGTTATTTCGCAACTTCTTTGATATTGTTTCTGAGACTTTATTCTTGTTGAGAATTAGATCCTGACAAGTGGTATCAGAGCAAGTATTCTCAGAAACCTACATTCAAAATCACATCATCATGGCTAAAGGTTCAGAGTCTTCAAGCTCAGAGATTCCTACTGAGGTAACATCTAATCTTTTCTCTATATCCTGTATTGAAACTGTTACAAGGTACAGGGATCACAACCAGACAATGAGTGATGACCTTAAAAGATTAGAGAGAGATATAAAAGACTATGTAAGAATTGTTGAGAGTTTTGAGGAACAGATTAAGAGTTTCCAAGCCAATGAGCTTCAACACTCTTATGACACAAACTACTGGAAGTGGGAGAAAGACCAGTATGAATTTAAGCTTAAACAGAAAGAAGAGGAGAATGAGAAGATAAAGAGGGAGTTTGAGAAAGCCAAGCTGGATATTGAGAAATTTTCCAATGCTTCTAAAGCAATTGACTCTTTGCTCCAAACTCAAATCCATGACAAACTCAGAAGAGGAATAGGCTATAACACCACACCACCACCATACAACAACAATTACATCCCTCCTATATCAGACTTGCTAGAGACCAAGGATAGGAAGGAATTATATGATGGAGCCACTAAGGTAGATCCATTAGAAAAAGTGGTGGTTGAAACAGACTCTGAAGAAGAGAACTCTAGTGAAAAAAATAAGGAGAACACTGTGAGTGGTGAGATTTCTCTAGAAAATCACATTATCACCAATGAGGGATGTGGAAAGACTTGGGTCAAATCTAAGAACATTGAGAAGACTGAGGAAAAGTCTAACAAAGTCCACTACAAACAGACCACAATTGTGAAACCTGCTCCTTGTCAACAGTGTACTTGCAATAAATCCGAGCCCCAAAAACATGATAAAAGGAGGGGAAATCAAAAAAACTGGAATAATCAGTTGGCACAAAAACAAGGGGTTGATCTGAGTAAAATCAATAGACCAAAACCTTGTTTTATCTGTGGAAAGATTAATCATGTTGCCAAATACTGTTATTACAATCCTATCAACCAAAGAGTTAATTTTCAAAGACAAACTCAAAACTCCTTTGGTTATAGGAAGCAAGGAAGGAATCAAATGGCTAAGAACAGAGCACCTAAAAAGTCTCACGTTCAAAATAAGTTTGCTAAACCAAAGAAACATACTCCAAATAAGCCAAGGAGTAATTTAAAGACAAAGAAAGCAAACAACTTTGTTCAAGTTTGGGTTCCAATTGTAAAGAAACCTGTTAGTACTGCTATCCCAGATAGTACTGCTAACAGAAATAGTGTTGCTGCAACCAATACTACTGCTAACAAGGATAGTGCTTCTACTAGTATTAATGTTGCAAAGCCTATAATCTTGACAAAGTATTCCAGCCATGAGATTCCTAAACAACTCATTCAGACCAAACTGACAGATTATATAAATGAGAAAGGACAACCCAAGACCACTTTGGCTTGGGTTCCATCAAAGACTAACTGATTTATCAAGTGTGCAGGGCAACCAAAAGCTCAAGAGTAAGAGCATTTGGAATGAAGATAATGGTTGATCTTGGCACATAACAAGGAACATGGACTGACTTCAAATTCTTCAAAAGATTTGATGGAGGACATGTTACTTTTGATCCAGCAGAAGGTAAGAAAAGTGAAAAAGGTTGCTAATACTGAAAGGTAGTTAGTACTTCTAGTTCAGTGAATACTGTCAGACTGTGTTAATGTTGCTGGTATGTGTTACTACTGCTAGTCTGTGTTAATGCTGCTGATAAGTGTTACTACTGCTAATGTAAGTTTTCTATACCTAAAAATGATCTTCAATGATTTAATGTCAAACCTGGATATCAATCAAAAAGCTTTTATCTGTATCCAAGGTTTGTACAAGAAGTACTTAATAATGAATTGACGGACATACTTTACTTTGATGAGGTATATGTACCTAAACCCCCTAAAGGCAAGGTTTTCTCAAACATGAGAAGATCTGCTAGGGACTCTGAAGGAGTTGACACCCCATTGTTCTCAACAATGATGGTGGTGTCCCAACCACAAGAAGGTATGGCAGCAGGGTCAAGGCCCTCATTAGACATTCCCACTGCTAGCCAAACCCAACCTTCCCACTCTATATCTATCCCACAGTCTCTACTTCATAAGTCAACTTCACCAATAAAACAGGTAAAGAAAACAGGTAAAAAAGGCTCCTTCCCTTCTTGTACCTTCACCCACAAAGCCTTTAAGCCCTCTAAGGGAGGATTCTCCTTTAGAGAATATCCATAGGGAAACCACAGGGGTGTCTCCCAACCTCAAGAAGGTGCTCTCTAAGGAGATGCAAGAGCATATGGGTTGTAAGGCTCACACTACTGACTTTGCACAAAGTGCAGGACAGGACAGTGTGAACATTACTAAGACCTTCCCCATGGCAACTTTAGATGAGTAATTATCTAAAGGTCTCAGGTGCCAAGAAACCAAGGGAGTAGAAGGTGCTTCTGCTAGGCAGAAGATCTCTACTAAAAGATCCAAGGATCCTTCAAAGGTGGTAAACACACCTAAAGGAGGTGAGGACAGTTTAACTACAAAGAATTGATGGATACACTTGGTACAATTAGTCTGAAAGTTCACAATCAAATTATGGAGATAAAAGAGATGAAAAGGTGATCACTTCTTATCACTAGCAGATAGATCATATCAAGAAGTTGGTACTGAAAAAGAAGAAAATTAAAGTTTGTATTGATATGAAATCTTATTTTGAGGGGGAGATAAGTGAAGAAGCTGAAATAAAGCAGTAACTACATCAGAAACAGAAAAGAAGATAACAGCAGAAACTGAATCAAGAAGAACTAGTAATTGCAGAAAGTTTTGAAAATATCATAAAGACCTTATGTTGAAGAACTTAACTTCTCAGTTTTGAAAAGTTAAGTTAGGGGGAGATTGTTGGGTCTGAAATATGCCAAAAATGGTTACTACTTCTAGTTCAACATGGTTACTACTTATGAAGTTAATATTCATCATAGTTACTACTTCTGAAGTTAATATTCATCATGGTTACTACTTCTGTGGTTAATGTTGCCAGTTGTAGTTAATACTGCTGGAACAAAGTTAATGTTGCTGGAACAAAGTTAATGCTAGTTAATGCTGCTGGAACAAAGTTAATGCTGCTAGAAGAAAACAGTTAATACTTCTAGTTAGTACTTCTGTTATTAATGCTGCTAGTTGGTGATTAATGTTGCTCAATAAGATTAGTACTGCTAGTTCAAAGTTAGTACTGCTTGAAGAGATTAATGCTGCTGAGCATGGTTAGTACTGCTAGAGTTAATACTGCTCAGAGTATTAATGTTGCTTATGATTAATACTGCTTATAAGATGGAGATCTGTATGGAAAGGATGACAGCTGGATAAACTGAAGATATTCATGGAAGCTTAGAGATAATGATGGAAGATATTCTGAAGATATTTTATTAATTGTAATTAGCTTTTATCTTCAGTATATATATTGTATAGTTTAGAATAGTGAGATAACTTTTGATAGATTCAATTCTAAGTTTTTGTTTTAGAGAGAATCAACCTCAAGGCATAGATCCTAATTCTAGAGAAGTAGAATTCGTCTTGAAAGAGCTTGTTCTTCAAGATTGAGGTTGAGTGTGTAATCTTGTGATTTTAATCATTCAATACAAGTTTACAAGTTATTAATCATATACTGTTTGTTTACTGTTATATTGAATATCAAAGTGTTATTCCGCAACTTCTTTGATATTGTTTCTGAGACTTTATTCTTGTTGAGAATTCGATCCTGACAAGTTATGTTTATTCTACAGGAAAGTTGATCAGTCTAAATCGAGCAAAGATCTGTTGCACTCAATGTGGA
The DNA here is from genome assembly GCA_954870635.1 of Arctium minus. Taxonomy (NCBI): domain Eukaryota; kingdom Viridiplantae; phylum Streptophyta; class Magnoliopsida; order Asterales; family Asteraceae; genus Arctium; species Arctium minus. The sequence continues at coordinate 65,947,764 of OX941080.1, read as the reverse complement.
AATAGTGACTTTGTGGATTTAAGGTATGTTAATAATTGGCATGGTACTTATAGCATCCCCAATCCTCAGTTTAATAGCTTCAAAGCCAAGGCAATTAACCATCAAGGATCCATCACAGCATGGATACCAAAACCAAAATCTTCTTAATCTGTTTTGCAGGAATGTCATGTGTAATTTAATTCAGATTATTCATGTCACATGACTACAATCAAGGGTTATGCCACTTTTGAGGAGGAGTACCATGATTTTTGTTTAAATTTTCATATCGACTTCTGAACACTTCAGTTCAGGACTCGTACTTCAATGTTTTGACTTGTACTTAAATGTTCTATTTTGGCGAGTTAAAGGAGTGTTAGGGCTTTTAATGTTTCTATGGTCAATCCAGAACTGGAAGGACCTACCCAAGAAACACATCCCATTCATAGATATCAGTGAGGGTTCTAGATTGATAGATGAGTTCGGAGTGAAAAAAAATGGTGAGGATGTGACAGGACTTAAAAGAATTATTGGTCCTTACCAAACCGAGTTAGTTATCCGGGTTACCACATAATCTATTCATTCTCGTTCTTTGGAGATTGATATTGAAACAGACATGGAGCCAGTGTCGATAACTCGTGTCACCCCACCCAGCCACTCAAGTATTTCTCAAAAGACACTTGTTTCATATATGCATGGATATTTAACACATAATCTATCTATTCCTCACTCGGAGGTCTTAGATATTGAAAAAGGAAGACATCAACTCCGGTCTCCGAACTTCATATTCATCTCACTGTGTCTATTGATTTCTAACCTGTGTCCCAGGTTGAATCAATCTTTGAGCCTAATCAATTTGAGTTATACTTCTTTCACACACGCACGAATCTTTGTGATTTCCCTTGCATATCTTTGTGATATTGCCAAAACAGTTTGAGAAGTAGTTTTTTAATATTTTACTTCAGTGATAACTGAAAGTCCTAACAGAGATACATCGATGCCAACTCTGAAAATAGGCCACACAATTATCTAAATTGTTGTGATAATAGTTACTATTGTGTTTCTGTGTTAGCAGTTACCCTTGGTTACTAATCGCTTTATCTGATAGTTTGCTACTCATCTGGTTAGTCTTTGAAGATACATGATGCTCAGGATTCTCCTAATCATCATGAGGGGGAGAATGTCACACAATTCAAAGACACAAATTATCGTATTGAGGGAGAGTTAGCAAAATATGAGGGGGAGTAACAAAATTTCTTAAATCTGAGGTTGAAAAGTTGTTCGCGACTTTTCGTGTTTACACCTTTTTAAAATGCAAGAAAATAGATCTCGACGCAAGTATACATCTTAATCTACTGCCGTCTGTTAACAAGTAATAATGGTACAAAGTACCGAATATCGATCCCACAGGGAAGCGTGGAAAAGTTCTCCTCGAAAGTCGGGTCTGTAAAAGCGAGTTTCAGATGGCGAATTTGAAAACAATATTTTGATTGGGGGTTTTGAGTAACAATTACTGAAAAGTTTAATTATAAAAAGAGCGCAGGGTATAAAGATCAGTTGGGACAAATTTAATAATTAAAATAAAAGACGAGATCGCATTCCATCGTTATCTCAAAGTCGATATTTTATGTAACTTAAAGAAGTCGTCATACAACGAACCAGTTGTCAGTTGATCAGTTGTAATCAGACATAAAATATAACTTTGATTTAAATAACGTTGGACAATCATGCGATACGGTACACCTTTTATTTTCTTATCAGTCTCGGTCCCAATTTTACTTTATACCCCGAACTGAGATGATTAGCCCATCATCATTTTAAGTCCTAACTTTAAAGATTGTAAAAGCAATTAAAGAAAATGAGAAATATGTCAACTATTCACTATTAATTTTAAAAAGAAATCTTAACGAACTACACACATAACTAAAGCTTTTAGCTGAACGAGAAAAATTAAATTACTTGAGAACAACGACTATATTAAATTACGAACACTAAAATTAAATGATTTTAATTTAATTAACTCAACGATATTTAAAGTAATGCGAGAATTATAAAATTAACATTTATCAACTAATTTACCATCAGTTATAAGTCTTGTTTTAAATGTGGATTTAGTATTTAATTTACTTTGAGAGTCCTTGGCAATTGTTAATGTAATTATCGTAATATGCGGGAGGGTTTTTATAAGTTTTGGAAACACGAAACAATTTTAATACTACTACAAACCGTGAACCAAACGAGGTTGGGAACCCGAAATGATTGATCGGACTTTCGGTTTGTAATAGAACTAAAATTGTAAGTAGAAACCAAATAAAAACCAAACTCAATTGAACCGTAAGGAGTGAGTAAAAGTAACGAGAGTGTAACGAAAGATCGATGTACCAATATTTGAAATGTGAATATATTGATGCAATAATTTGTAACCAAAAGAGTTTGATTAGTAAGTTTGAGCTTGATGGCAACTCACGGCTCACTACCAAACTCCCCAAAATGAGATATTACAACTTCCTTTTCACTTAAGCTACTATTTAGTGGATGGAAAATAAATTTCCTGGAAAGCAAAATAAAGAAACATGGATGATGGGATGTTCTTGCTGACCACGAAAAAAAAATGAGATGCTACTAGTGAAATCAGATTGATTCTAGTGAAAATGAGATTCTTCTTTTTTTTTGCTAATAACCAAACAACATATTTATAGGCTAAGAGGATGGGAAAGTCATGGGCTTTCTCAAAGAAACTTGGGTCCTTCAACCTTACCAAGAAAATTCGGCCCATATATGTTTTATAATGCACAAATTTTCAGCCCACAATTGTCATCCAAAAACAAGTATTTTCGGCCCATGTGTGCTTTTCGAAACCCGAATATCAGTCCATCATCTTCAAAAGTCGGTTTATTATCGATACATACGTCGGCCCAAAAGTAGAAGTCCATGTTTCTTTTTCCGCATCATGAATGAATTTGGGCTTCTCACGGCTTCGTTCTGAACCTAAAACATATAATTATAAAGAAATAAGATTTTAGTCGTAATTTTCTCATAAAATAGATTTATTAGACCGAAAGCGAGAAATATAAAACTAAACGACAAAACGGTAAAAATAAACTAAAAGACGCAATGGGGAAAAGAAAAGTAGCTCAAAATTGTCAAAAAGAGGACTAAAAGTAGGGTAAATAAATTTACCCTATCAAAAGCCATTAGATTCAAAGATTGCATTTCTTCTATCCCTTATCAAGTGGTGTTTACTACAAGTTGATTCCTCCCACGAGCATATTGGTTCTACAATTTCTTAAGCTGAAAGTCAATTCAACTAGAGGTTCAGAGACAGATTCTTTGTTTTAAACTGAAGTTGCACCGTGGAATGTCACGTAACTCACACATTATCTTTCTTGTGTGCTGATCTGATGTGTTGAGTTCCTACAGTTGCAAGCTGCTCAGTAGTGTATTTAATCGAGGCTATTGTACATTGAATCTGGTTACAAAGTTGAAATATGAAGACCAAGAGCTTTATTGAAGGGGGAGTTTGGAAAGACATGAAGACATGCAACACCAAAGTTTTTCAAAAATTCAAGAAGGAAAGAAGATCAAGGCCTGAAGGTTTCAAGATGATAAATGTTTTATTCAACTTTAGGGGGAGATTGTTAGGACTGAAAGTCCTAGTGCGTTGAAAGTTGTATAATGCATTTATAGAAAGTGTTGTAAAAAGCCTTTATTTTGTTATTTGGGCTTGTTTGTTTTAATGGGCCTTGGGCCCATAGGGTTTTATCCCTTAGTATTTAATGCTTGTTTTGTTGAGTTTTAGGGTTAGAGGTTAATGGTCATTAGAAAGGTTTACTTAGCCGTATCAGATATTCTCTCTGTAAACCTAAATCCTTTACTGATAAATCTAATCATATGACCAGAAGTTGTGGTTCAATCATTGTTTACTATTGATTATTATTTTGTGGTTGCATTGAATCTAGGATCTACAAAAAGGGAGAGGGATGGCTAGGAGGCCAATCCCTATAATTATTGATGGAGGTCTAAGGGAAAAATTTACAAAAATGGAAAACTAAGGAACATCCTAATAGCCCTTGATCTGGACGGTATATACTTGTGCATACATGTAAATTAAGTTATTTTTTGGTTTTATGCACGTATGCATTATGGATTTGTACATATACATGTGTGTATATTATAATTTATTTGTATACACAAGTGCATACTGTCCAGATGAAAAACCACCAGGTAACCTATAATTATCATGTTTTAATTAAAGGGTATAATAATAAAAAAGCAAATTGCATTTTTGGTTCTTGTGGTTTCTTGTTTGTAAAAAAGACCAATATGCCTCTATTTGCAAGTCACATGGGGATTTTAACGGAGGCAACCTAACGGTGTTACTCCTCAGGGATTAAAATTGAGCACTTTTGCATACCATAGGTTTTTCTTGCAATAACAATTTTATAGGGACCAAAAATGAGAAAAACAATAAACTATAGGGGCCAAAATTGCAATTGACTCAAAAATAAATCATGTATTTTAAATTTTTAAGTATTTTTATAAATATAACTATCTCAATATTAAGTAGGGGTGAGCAAAGGCGGGTACCCGCTTAAAATTTTCGGAACCGGTCCCGAAACCGGAACCGACGGTTCCTGGAATGAAGGAACCGGAACCTGTTACACCGGTTCTTTATATTTGGAAACCGGTCCCGGAACCGCCGGTTAACAATATCTTTTCTATTTTTATTATAAGAATATTTTTTATCATAGAAAAATAATACAACATAACTAATTCATATTCAAAGTTTTAAAAATTGATGAGTTATCATCTGAATTTTTATAGGTTGCTTAAGAATTAATAGATTATTCTTTAGATATTTAAATGCTTAAATAATAATTGATTGGTTATTTCAAAGTTTTAAAGTTGGAAAAGATTGTCAATTATTTTATAAAATCTGGTTGAAATGTATACAATTATAAAATAAATGATTATATTATTATTTATAAATAACAAAGAATTTGTCTTTTTAAAAACAAAAAACAATAAGAGAAAGAGAAAAAAAAATGAAATGACCTTTCAAATTTCAAGATAACCTTTTAGAATCTTTTACACCTTTAATTACACCTATTTTAGGATGCAAATAACATACCCTTTCACAATTAACATCATTATTCATGTGACTTGCTCTCTAGTCATTGGCAAAGGCCTGGTTAGAGCATCTCCAACAACATTGCTAAAATAGAAAATTTTGGCTTTTTCTTTGTTATTCCTCTCCAACAGCTTTGCTATATGGTTTGCTAAAATAAAGAAAGATCAAAAAATCTCTAAATATAGATAATTCTCTATAATCTCTAAATTGGAGAGAGAAAATATTATTTTATTCAATCTAACCAATAATATTCAATTTTTAACATTTTATTTTAAGTTTTTTTTAAAAAGTGTATTGGGATGATAAATTATGGAATATTATAATAATATAAATAGTGATTGATTCTCTAAAATAGAAAAGTTGTTGGAGTTAGAAGAAAATGTTTTTAGAGATTTTGACCTTCCATTCTCTATTTTAGAAAAAATTTAGCAATGTTGTTGGAGATGCTCTTAATCCGCGTCATCGCTAATCAAAGGCATCAAATAATTTAGACATTTTTTTTTGTCAATAATACTTCTATATTTTAAATGCTTGTATACAAGGCTTCAAAATTTTGCATACTTTGTTATTTGTAATGAATTATTATATATTTTAGTAGTTAGGACCATAAATAAATCACTAAAATAAAAGGAAAAAATTGAGTTTCTATGTTTATTATATTATAATATGTGAAAAATATGCTTCATGGTCAAAAATAAATTGTATTAAAATAAGACTATTGAAGGACTTATCTTTCTTCATCAAAGAAGAAATGATTGAAAGAATAGCTTCAAAGTATTAATGATATACTAGTTGGTGGACAGCGCGATGTGCGGTGACGATTTTTGTTGCAGTAAGAAATACATTAAGTTAAGTTAAAACGTAATTCGTTAGTTGACAACTAATGAAACGCGATATAATATAGTTGATGTATTTTAGGACTTCTATATGTAAATTATTTAGATAACTTTTAAGAAAAAGAAATGATGTTGTGATGGTGAAGTTAAACTTGTGAAAAAATAGTTAGGTGTAATTGTATAATCAGTATTAAGCATTATAGTAAGTATGAGACATAAGACATTGAGAAGAAAGAACATACATTTCGACGATCAGTAATCATATCAAAGCTAATCAACAATCCATCCCTGAATGTATTTACCAAACTTCTACAACCTACATAATCCTTAGAACCCTAGAAACTCCATTGTTACGCTATGAAAAACCTTATGTAAAGGTTTTTTACTACAAAATTAAGCATTAGCAATAACATTACTTTAATGATTCTAATATGGGATAACCAAAAATCTCAACCACAATTCAATATTATACTAAAATCTTATGGTTTCATGTCATATCTTATTCTATCTTTGTTTTTATATAGATATATTGATACACAACCCCGTCCATTTTATCGTACTTTAAGATCTCACCTTACACTTACCGTTGTTCCTTATATTTATTGATGGTTATTTATGATCAGTTTTTCCAACTGATTTATATATAATATTTTTTTTTGCAAAATGAGGTCCTCTCAAAATAAGACAACCCCATGAGTATGAGTTAACACACAGACATCTCATCCTCATTTCTTATACAACCTTACTTTTTCCAATCTTTCAACTACTCACCAATGTGGGACAACTTAATCTCAACCACAATCCACAGTTTGATAATACTCCGTTCTCAAAATGTCACCTTAAATACCATTGGTTGTTTCATTTACACACAAACACACACACACACATATATATATATATAATGAAAATGAAAATGAAAATAAAATTTTAACTATTACTTGAAATGTTTTATATATTAATTGTCTTGATGATAAAAATATGTCTATTAAGTTTGGTACCTATTATAATTTTCATTACTAAATGAATAAAATTATCAAACAAATGCACACAAAGTATTTACTGTCCGAAATGCAGATGAAATTAAAATAACTTCAAAATTATTGATGTTTCATTTTAGAACAAATGTATCCACATAATAGATCAAGAATGTGCAATGTTATTGAAATCAACATCGATCTTTAATTATAATTTTAAACTTTAAATTAACAACCCTACAACTTTCAAAACTCACAACAACTTTAAATATTTTCGCATTGCTTCAACACATGCTTGAATTTGGACACCATATTCCTCATGATTGTTGTAGCCATTAGAGCATCTCCAATCGACCTCTAAAAACCCCAAAAACACCAATTTTGAACTCCAACCGACCTCCAAACACCAAATAAATTTGGTGTTGAAGGTGAGAGAAAGAGGCTTGGCCTCTAAATCTGGAGGGGCACTATTCACCCTCTATATTTATTGGGCCCACTTTTTTTTTAATTTTATTATTTATTTAATCTAAAATACAATTATGTTTACATTTAATATTTACTTTAACATATATTATGTTTAATAATTCATTTTATTATTATTTATATTTAATTTTTTTTTTTTTAAATTAAATTTTTTGAAAACATGTTATTTTAAGACATAATACTGAATAAACATAGTTTCATAAATAAAAATCTATAAATTAAGACATAAATTTGTTATTAAATAAATAAAATATGTTATTTTAATGTGGGGTTTACAAATTTGGTGTTTTTTTTAGAGTGTGGTTGGATTTGGTTTTTTTTTTTGGTGTTGATGGGCCCCTAAAATTGGTGTTTTTGGTGTTAAAATTGGTGTTATGGTTGGAGATGGTCTTAGGGCTACTTTAAAAAAAAGTGAAAAAAATGAAGTTAGTAGAATAAACCCATTATATATAGTATTGTAATTTAAACTTTTGATCGGATATTGATCAATTTATAAACACAAACATATCTTAACATCCAATAATCATCTATGTCTTTCAAATCTTACATAATCAATTAGCAAAAAACATAAAAATATAAACAATAAAACCTCCATATTTCTCTATAAATACACCTCACTTTTATGCATATAAAAAAAACAAAAAAACGCCCAAGTCATCAATGAGAAAATCATAATACATGGTCCATTATGCAACTAAAACACAAAATCAATAAAAAAAAATACTTCAACGTTCATCAACTGAAACGAACCTAACATCATGATTTAAAAAAAAAGGCAAACTAAAGTTGATAATTTATTAATAAACAAAACTAAATTTATGACGAAATAAAATAAAAGGAAATCAAATATACGGTACCTTTGTTGTTAAAGGATGTTGTTGAAACTGTAACATGTATTCTTGAAGGTCATCAAAACCTTTATTATGCACATATTTTAGTTGTTAATTCCAAACAAACAAAAACACTCAACTCATCATATTATTAAAAGCACACATGATCCAACTAAAAACAAAAAATCAAAAGAAAAACATTTCAAATTTCATCAAATAAAACAAACCCAAGATCATGATATGTCAAAAGAACAAACTACAAATATAATTCTTCACGACCCTTTGTACACGATTTCCACGATCGTGTTCTCGTAATGTTTTTCTTCAAGGTTGCTATCAACCTCCTTAAATAGGAACGTTTGGAGTTACGTAGCTTTAATGTAAAACAAACCCAATATCATGATATGTCAAAAAAACAAAAAAACAATTTATTTCATCAAATAAAACAAACTCAAGATCATGATATGTCAAAAGAACAAACTACAATTTATAATTCTACACGACCCTTTGTACACGATTTCCACGATAGTGTTCTCGCAAATGTTGTTCTTCAAGGTTGCTATCAACATCCTTAAGTATGATCATTTGGAGTTATGTAGCTTTAATGTAAAACAAACCCAAGATCATGATATGTCAAAAGAACAAACAACAATTTATAATTCTACACGACCCTTCGTACACGATTTCCACAATCGTGTTCTCGCAAATGTTGTTCTTCAAGATTGTTATCAACATCCTTAAATAGGAGCGTTTAGAGTTATGTAGTTTTAATGTATGATAGTAGTTGGAAGATGAATGACTTGGAGTTATGTTGATTGAATTAATATAGAAGTAGATGAATGGTTTGGAATTGAATGCATAAATTTAACTAAAAAAACATAAATTGACAAAAATGATAGTAGTGCATATTGTGAGAATTAAGGAGAAAATAGAAAAATGAATTTCTAAGCTTTAGGAGAAGCCATGTCAAACACCCGTGGTTTCTTCTTTGATATATGTATTGATTATAATGAAATTTTATTTTTCATTATAAACTCATCCTTAATTCAAAATAGCTTACGATTAATGAAAATTTACAGCTTTCGGGTTCTCTTTATATATTGCTCTATAAAACATATAAGCACATACGCTCCCTAGAACAAAGTGATCGTGAAATCAAACTAAAATTCGATATTTGAGGTAATTTTATATGTTTTAGTTTTATAACATCACCATATTATGCTTTGTGATATGAACAAATATGATAATTTCTTAAGAACATGATTTTTATTTATAAATCACTCTACTATTCTTTATATTTTGTCACTCTTATGAAATCCTAATTCACATATTGTTTTTGTATGTATATAGAATTTGGATAATATGTCATACCATGATGCTATCAATTTAAAAAAAATACCCATAATTGTTAATATACATGTTGTTTATTAAAAAAAATACTAAATAACATTCTTCTATTTTTTTTTTAGCAAAAACGTTTTGATATTTGTTTTACAATATATACATAAATATTTTTTCCTTTGAATAATCATACACAAAGATGATTTTACATACATACATATGCATGTTTTATGGGTTTGATATACATGATTATATATATCATTGATGTAACACCCTAAAATCTAGACAACAATAATAGGGAAATTCCGGAAAATACGTAAATTAAAACTTCAAACGTACACTAACTAAAACCCATAAAATTCGGGATAGTTTGCTCAATTCCAAAGTATCTAATATTGAGATATAAAACACAACAACCTACTTAATCTAGAAACAATTAATACTAGATTAACATGGATGTCGCTATATCTCCAAAACTATCTCTTCTCAAAATTCCCGAAAAGCCCGACACTTCAAGTGCTCCTACATGAACCTACCAACTGATTCACATATGAACCTAGAGTTAATTAGTTCATATGTGAATCAGTTAATTGGTTCATATATGAATCAATTAAAAGAGTTCATATGTGAACATATAGTTCATATGTGAATCATACATGTTCATATATAAACTCATCCCGTGTATTTGAAAAATTACGAATCTTTCCTTCTATTTTTGGAATAGCGCAACTTTTGACCAGTCAAAGCCATAACTGTTGACCATTCAAAGACGCAATATTTGACCGGTCAAAGCCGATCTTGACTGAATGAAAGGCTAGGATTAATTCTTTATTTCTCATATATTTAACTTTCTCAAATGAACCTCTCCCTATATACATAGGATTGAGTTCATTTGAGAAATGCTAAAAATATGATACATAAAGAAATTATCCTAACACTTTATCTGGTCAACATTTGCGGCTTTGACCGTGAAACACCGGATAATTCCTTGTGTGGTCTGTAGAAGATAAAGGGGTAGTTTCGTAAAACATGTGGGACGAGTTCATATATGAATTATATGTTCATATATGAACCAGTGTAATTCACATATGAACTATTTTAACTGATTCATATATGAACCCTTGTGATTCATATATGAACTATTCAGTTAATTAGTTCATGTGTGAATTTGTTAATTAGTTCAACTGATTCATATATGAACCTAGAGTTAACTAGTTTATATGTGAATCAGTTAATTGGTTCATATATGAATCACAAAGGTTCATATATGAATCAATTAAAAGAATTCATATGTGAATTATACTGGTTCACATATGAATATATAGTTCATATGTGAATCATACAGATTCATATATGAACTCATCTCGTGTATTTGTAAAAATTACGAAACTGTTCTTCTATTTTTGGAATAGCCTCAACTTTTGATCAGTCAAAGATGCAATATTTGACCATTCAAAGCCGATCATGACCGAATGAAAGGCTAGGATTACTTCTCTATTTCTTATATATTTAGCATTTATCAAATGAACCCCTCTCTCTCTCTCTCTATATATATATATATATATATATATATATATATATATATATATATATATATATATGTATATGGGGAAGTTATTTTGTTAACCATCCTATTCATATTAACTTTGTTAACCCTCTTCAACCAATAGGAAGTCATATTGAGTCTTGGTTTGATATATAGGTCTAATAAATATATGAGGGCATTATTGGAATTTTTTATTTTGTTAATTATAACATTCATTTAATTAGGAGTTACAATTCTATAATCTCTAATTTTAGCCATATTTTTAATATTTAAAAATGAGTTAAGATATATGTTTGGATTTTTCAAAATTTACCAACAAGGATTGACGAAATGGGTTTACATGACCAACAAGAATTAATGTTTGGTAAAATCGGTGTTGAGCATGAACAAACCCAAGAAGATTTGACGAACATTGTTACGAATCTGAGGGATTTTAAAGATGAATTTCGTAGAGTCGATATAGAGGGTCATTCGACAATGATAACAATGATGGATGAAGATGATGAGACGCGGTTCAATAATGTCGTTGATACGGAAAGTCCCATCAAAGGAGTTGAAAACGTCGAATCCAATCGAAATGATTGTATGGATCAAGTTTTTGTATGTGTGAGGAAGATTATGATTTCATAGTTAGGTTCATGTTTATCCCATGCCATGATTTCTTAGTGATAGGTCGGGTTTACACCCTTCCCACACGGACCGTAAGTGTACGGTGTCGTATCAAGTAATACGTACGGAAGTACGAGTAATCGAACAGCAGGAACCTGGTATTGAGTACCACAAGACTATATTGACTATTAACTAGACGAGATGAAAATTGGATTGTTTTGAAGGATTGCAAAAGGACTGAAATTGAACGACTATAGAGGTCTTTTGGAAAAGAACAGTTAACTGCTGATAAGAAGTTGGGGTTTGGATTCATAAAAGGATTGCTGCTGAAAACAAGTAATGGTTTGAACAAGGTGATTCAATGGTTTAATGATTAATTTTAAGGTGATTGTTACACTTTCTCAAGCTATAACAACGCTAGTCATTAACAATGAAAATTCTTCTTTCGAACTCAAAATTCAAGTTAATATACTCATGAGAACAAAATTAAAAGATCTATGGTGAAATCGGTGTATCTCTATCCAATTTGCATCATAGGCATATGATAAACACATCTAATGGTCCTACACTTCTTTCGAAGAGTAAGATAATCAAGAAAAATTCAACTAGCTGATCAGACTAAAATGAATTACATTTAAAAATAATCATATGCTTCATTGACCAAAAATTCATCAAAGTTACAAACCAAATCACAAGTTTAAAGAAACATCACCAAAAACTCGTCCAACCCCCATGTAACACCCAGAAATTTATAAGGTAAGTAATTGTTTCCCTTACTTCATTAATTGTGATTATTTGAGAATATGAGCCCTTTATATGTGCATGATCATTGTTATAATGCTTTAATGCTATATGAGTTATACAGTTAGTTTAAGTGCCTAAACCTCGCACTCGTTATCGAATTTGGTAAACTTTCGGGGCTTTTGGCGTGTGGCACGACTATGACACGCGATTGTGACATGGTCACTATCGCCATGTCACTCTCACGGGGAATGTACCGCGAGTGGTGTGTAGGGCGCGACTGTGACACGCAATTGTGACATGGTCACTATCGTCGTGTCACTCTCACGGGGAATGTACCGCGACCTCGGGGCTTTGCGCGACTGTGACACGCGATTATGACATGGTCACTATCGCCGTGTCATTCTCGCGGGGAGTGTACCGTGGCCTCGGGGCTTTGCGCGACTGTGACACACGACTGTGTCCATGGCATTGTCGTCGGGCCCTGTCGCCGACGGGGTCTAGGACTTAAATGAGTTCTTTGGCCAATTGTAACCTCACTTTCTCATTTCTCTCTTTTCTCTTTGGCGATTTTGGAGCTTCCAAGTCAGTCCCATACATCTCTAAACCCTAACCCTCTTAAATACAAACCCTATTTGGTAGTTGGATCATTGATTGTTGCCATAACTCTTCTCAAGGAAGCATTTAATAGGATTCTTCAAGTTTAACTTCTCATCTTCAAGTCTCAACCTCTTCATCTAGGGTTTTCATATTTTCTAGGTTTTGGTCCAAAAACCTAGATTGTGAGTTTACTAAACATTTGTTAAAACTAGATACACATCATAAACTCCTAGTTGTTATTATTGTATGTTTACTCAAAATGTTCATCTCTAAATGTTCAAGTATTTGGGGTTCTCTTATGGATATATGTTATGTGTAAATTACCATGATTTAATGGATGCATATCTTGGTATTATGATGATTTCTATTTGGGACACCTCTTGGTGAGTTAATATCTTCATGATGAATATGGTTGTGCTATGGGTTTATGTTGGATCTTATATTGAATAGGATGGTAATATTGTACCCTTGGTTGGTATTGAAATATGCTTGGTTGAAATATACCTCAAGACCTCCTATAAATTATGTTGGATGAACCAAGTCAGTAGACACTAGGAGGATGTAGTCTTGGGTGCCACCGTGATGGTATGTGCCTAGACCTCCGCCATTCGGGGAATTTCCATAGTTGTAGTCCCCGGATGTGCCGGGCCTTTCGGGTGCCTCTTGTTAGTTGGCATCAAGGTATATCGACTCTTTGGGTGGAACTTGGTTGGTGCTATGGGTCTCCCCTATTGACTTCACATTTATTGAACATTGGTTAACTGCTGATAAGAATTGTAATTAACCTTATATGCTTTTTCTTGTGCAACTCACTAGGTTTTTTGGCCTAACACTTGTTTGGTGTCGATGTGTATCTCAGGTTCTAGTGGCGCCGCTTCTAAGCAGGCGTAGTTGCTTTGGGTGAGAGCTTGGGGAAAACTGCAATTGGATTTATATTTTGGAGAAGACATTGGAATCTATAGATGACACCCTTTTTGTAATCTTTTTTTCTAGTTATAGAAATTAGATTAGTTGGTTGTTATTTATTGTCCGTTAAATTACAACTGTAATTAAACAGGTTTGAATATTTCCCCATTTTTAGGAGGCTCTTGCTATGGCAATTTTATATACCATATGTCCGTCTCTCGGATTTTTGTTATCCCTATTTTTAGGGTGTTACACCCCAACATGAGAAGTTTAGCTCATGTTGGGGTTAACAAACATGAAAGCTGGAAGTGAAATAAAAGTAGATCTAAACATCGTTCTGAAATGAAGAATTCTTTGAAAAATTATAAACACTCCATGAGATATTTGGATCTTGTAGTAAAATATTGTAACAAGATCGAGGATCCGTTTCCACCAAGTCTCCCCACCTTTTTGTCTTCTTTCTGCCTTGAATCTGCTCTCCAAAATCGCCTCTAGTCGCCGCCGTCTCAAGTCAAATTGCATGATACCTAAATCTGACTGAAACAGTCGATTAAAACAACTACAGGGCGCGACGCGACTTATGGCGCGGGTTAGGTCGCGCCACAAGTCTCCCGGATTTCTTAACTCACGCGGCCCAACTAACTCGCAACCCAAACCCCCCCGTGCACTATTTTCTTCAGAAATTGAGTCTTGCTAAGCATCATTCAACCCCACATTGAGTTTTGCTTTCCAAAACATAATTCCTAGCAATTTCTTCTTAAAATCCATGCTTTCTCTTTAATTTATGTTGTCCTGTACTTTTCTCTCAAAACCCATTAGAATTACCATTATTTTATCTGGGATCACACAATTTCTGCTCAATTCAGTACTTCAATAATGTCAAAATTTTGACATTATCACTTAGTAAGGGATGTTAGCCTTATTGAACATGTATGCACAATAAACATGAAACTGGACTTTTATTTATGTAGTTGTTTGTGGAATGTTCATCCGAATCATGGACATTAATGAACATAAATTTTGTATTAAAATATGAACACATATGAATCATGAATAATTATTGGTGTTAATATGAATACATTCAGATCACGAGTAAATCTTGGGTTTCTTGTGTGCATGACAACCATAAACACATGTCGCTGGTCAATGTCGCACCAGGGCACCAGGCAGCTGTTAAATTCGGGAAATCAGCCTTATTCCTCATTTTCCTTCTCCAAACTCTTCCCTTTCTCTCCCAAACCGTTTCCCCTCTTCTCCCTTCAAACCCTAACCCATATTTGGCTCAAACCCTTGTATTTTTTTTTGGAGATGAAACATCATTAAGTGGTAGGATTGAAAGCTATGGTCAAGGATTCACCATCTCCATCTCCATCTTCATCTTCAACCTCAAGCTTATTTTTGGGTTTTCTAGGTTTTCATCAAAAAACCTAAGTGTTAAGTGTATCCCTTCCATTTCTAAACCCTAATATAACCTGTAAATGCTCCTTTGATGGTTTCCTAAGTATTATGTTATTCTAATTTCGGTTGGTAAAATTTTGGAAGATTTGGGTTAAAATTAGGGTTTGGACCAAAATGGAGATTTTGGTGTAATATGTTTGGGGAATGTTTCTATATGGTTGGATATGTTTATTTATGGTTGAAAATTCTTGGATCTAGGTTTTGGAGGTTTTGGCTTGGAGGATTCAAGTTTCGTCAAGGAAGCTCAAAGTGGGGTAAAATCTAGATTTAGCCTAAATCTAGCAAGATGAGTTCAAATTGATTTCTGAAAACGGTGTACATGCCAAAATGTTTATTTTAAAGTGTTATGTGTCTTACATGAAATTGTTAACTGCTGATAAGTTTGGCTACCTTGAAAGTGTTTAACTTTATAAAATTATATAGCACGCATCTTTGTGATTTTTGGGCAATTTGAATAAATGTGTCACAAATGAATGGGTTTTGATGAATAATTGCATAAATAGGTATTTGGTCAAAAATGCACCTTTAAGTGTTTGTCGGGTTTTATGCATCATTCATGAAGCAGCATGTTTTGAAAAGTACTAACGTATGGGTCTTTTGGTTTTGGGTCATTCCCGGCTTTGGGGAACATTTTAGAAATGGAAAACCTTTTGGGTTTTAGGCCGAAGGCCAATGGTAATTTGAGAATAAAATATTTTGGGAAAATGCGTATTTGGGTTTGTTTAACCATAAATGGCTCTCGTGTCTTAGTCAAACGTCTATTAAGCCTCTTGGAGCTTGATTTGTACTCGGTGGAGTCTTTGGAACAATTGTTCAATCTTGGTAGCTCGTCAAGGAGCCTCGGTCGTATGGTGTACACAGTTGCACCTTATTTGGGAATTACATATTTTGAGTGCGTTGTCATTCCTTTGAGTCGTGTAACATTTTGACCATAATGCAATGGATCCATAGGCATAAAAGTCGGTTTTATTGTATATGACTAAAGACTCGGTTTGAGTTGATGACCGCTACGACTAAATACCTGGATAGGGTTTATGTCTACCTTGGCTAAAGACTTGTTTTGGTTGATGCCAATGGTTGTTTATCCTGACTAAAGACTCGGTTTGAGTTGATGTCTGGTATGACTAAAGACTCGGTTTGAGTTGATGTCCGATATGACTAAAGACTCGGTTTGAGTTGATGTCCGCTACGACTAAAGACCTGGATAGGGTTGATGTCTACCTTGTCTAAAGACTTGTTTGGGTTGATGCCAATGGTTGTTTATCCTGACTAAAGACTCGGTTTGAGTTGATGTCCGATATGACTAAAGACTCGGTTTGAGTTGATGTCCGCTACGACTAAAGACCTGGATTGGGTTGATGTCTACCTTGGCTAAAGACTTGTTTGGGTTGATGCCAATGGGTGTTTATCCTTGAAGTTATGCTTATAACATAGATACGTGGCTTATCTTTATGTGCCGCCACATTCGATGGAATCGGGTCTTCCCCGTCACCGAAAGGTGTTATTTTGGGTATTGTATTTTGGGTATCCATGTTTTCGGTGACATTGCATATGTAGGGGTTTTACCCATGATTTTATGAGTTGGGTAATATGTTCCTCCATGTTTGGGTGTTTCGGGAGTCAAGCCTTACCTACGTTTTTTATAAGTTGGGAGTTCAATTTCTATTCACGTTTTGAGTGAGTTTTGGGGTTAAACATAATTTGTGAGGGGGCGGTTTATGTTGGCGTCTTCGCCCTTGAAGTAGTTTGCATTGGAAAACGTTTAAATCGGTGTTCTTTACATAAATTACATTTTATTGGAAAATGAGTCGTTTTCATATGTAAGACATATCAAATTGGAAGATTATGAATTTAACCGCATTCTTACTTCTAAATGATTAATTTTTATATGTTGGAAACTCTTGAGCTCACTAGGCGTTAAGCCTAACCTTTTTATTTGTCAGCATGTGCATCAGGTTCCAGTTGGGGGTTTGGTCCTAGCAGTTATGAAGAGTTGAACCTTAGCTTTTTACAAGTGTAAGTATTTGGTGAAATCTTCCGCAATTTGGAGATAGTGGCTATTAATGAGTTTCAGTAGCACCCGTCCTCGTGTAGACAACAAGTAGAGATTAATGTGTGTATCGAGATTAAATAATAAATTTGTGATTGGAGATGTATCATTATCGATGTATTTAGAAAATTTTAAATCAGTTGCTATTTTAAGATTTGAGGGTGTTACAGTAAGGGATGTTAGCATGTGATAGCCTATGCCATGAACACTAATAGGTAGTGTTCGTTCATGTTCATAAATATAGTCCAATATATTCACCATGGTTCATATAGTCTGGAGGTTTCATATGACTATGATTGTTCATGGTTCGTACGGTTTCATGATTAAACCAAAAGAATATGCAATCTGTAGTGCTCATGAACATACAAATTTTAGTATCATGGTTCATAATTGTTCATATAGTTATCTAGGAATAACAGTCAATAGTGATTGAACGTTATATGTGTTCACTATATTTTTTCATATTGCATGTTCATTCTTGTCCATAATTTCCTTTGGTTTCGATTAACAAACACGTCGGTTTCGAATTTGGGTTAATTAATACGCGGAGGTTACAAATTGAAAAATATATTTTTCTTCCCCAAATACCCTCAAACACCATTGTTCAATATATTAATTACTCTTTCACCTTTTTAAAATTAATTTAATTAACTTCGATTAATCTAGGCCATTCATTCTATGATCAAGGGTTATAAATTGGTTAATAAGGTTAGTACAAAAATTTGGGTTAACAAAATAACTCAACCCTATATATATATATATATATATATATATATATATATATATATATATATAGGGGGGGGTCATCAAATAGAAACCACTCTAATTTTGAAAACCGTGGAAACCCTCGATTTCATTGGTTAAGTTAATGAAATTGTTTAATTTGATGAAATTGTTTCATATAATTCTTTTATTGATGGAATCGTTGCATATATTTGTGTTTTTTATGTAAAAATGGAAAAGTTTCATCAGACTGTGAAAATACATGAAACAATTTCATCAGAATGAGAAAAATAAATGAAACTACATAAAAAACACAAATATATGAAACAATTTCATTAACAAAAGAATTACATGAAACAACTTGACCATATTAAACAACTTTATGAACCAATTTCATTAATTTAACCAATGAAATTGACGGTTCCAAAGTTTCCAATCTAATATGGTTTCCAATTGAAATCACACACACACACACACACACACACACATATATATATATATATGGTCCCCTTCTTTTGTTACCCAAGGATTTTGTGTTAACTTTGTTAATCATTTTAGACCAATAGGATTTCAAGGATTTTTTAGGTTTAGTATATGTAACCGTTTTTTAGGAAGGATAAATTAGGAATTAAGAATTTTAAATTTAATTAATATTATATTATATCATAATCATATTATGAGATTTTTATGGGATTTGAGATAATTATGGAATTGATTTGTTTTTTTAATTGTTTATTCTAATCTTCTTATCATAACTTTGATTCTTTTTTTTTTAATTTTCATTCATTCATTGTGTTTAATAATCGTCTCATATATATGCAATCACCAAATGCATTTATGCACATTAATGGACATCCAATTTTCATATATGCACACCAATAATCGTGCATATATGCACATAACAAATTACATATACAACTCTTTAATTTTCTTATATTCAAATTCTAAACAGTAAACAAAATTCTTATGTTTTTTATATGAACAATTCCACCCTTCAAAAACATTCACATATATGAACAATAAATTCACCCTTCACAAAGTGCATTTATGCACATTAATGGATATCCAATCTTCATATATGCACACCAATAATCGTGCATATATGCACATAGCAAATTACATATGCAACTCCTTATTTTTTTTATATTCAAATTCTAAACAGTAAACAAAAATATTCTGCTTCTTATATGAACAATAAATCCTAACCCACCCTTCAAAAACATTCATATATATGAACAATAAACCCACCCTTCACAAAGTGTATTTATACACATTAATGGACATCCAATCTTCATATATGCACACCAATAATCGTGCATATATGCACATAGCAAATTACGCCAACACCATAGAGAGTAGAAGACGTGATCCCGAATATTTTGGGATTTGATACCTTTCCTTGATTATCAACAAATACAATTTTATCTTTTTACCCTTGTTCATATAGGAACATCAAATTTGAACCAATTTTTTCCTTTTTTTTTAATTTAAAAAATTGTTTTAATCACAACCATTAATTTTCAAGATTAAGGGTCCAGATTAGTTAATAAAGTTAACACAAAATCCTTGATTAACAAAAGAAGGGCCCTATATATATATATATAGGGGTGGGTTCAAATGAAAACTCATTTTTCATTGTGCACATGAGGACAAATCTTAACCATTGATCAAAACTTAGAAAACTAATCAATGGTTAATATATAATAAGGTTAATTTGGAAGTGATTAAGGACAAAATTGTAATTTTGAATCAACGTCTACCTTCTTTGACTTTTTATTTTTAATTAAAAAAATTTACCCCCTTAAACTTTAAAATAATTTATCTTAAAAATGACTGATATTTTAATCAAACAAATTAAATAAAAAAAAACGAGAATTTCGTGCTCTTCGATATGACATCCATCTCGATATAGTTTTTTTTTTCGTTTTAACCGTTTTTTAAGTGAAATTCTATATACGTGTTATATTCGTTATGAATATGCATGCACGTCTTCGGGTGTTCATATTCAGTATGAATACTAAAGGTGAACGTTTATTCACTATCTATGATGAATAATACCGTATGCAGAATGAATAATACAATATTCAAGATTTTTTTCGTTTTAACCGTTTTTTACGTGAAATTCTATATATGTGTTATATTCATTATGAATATGCATGCATGTCCTCAGGTGTCCACATTTAGTATGAATAACAAAGGTGAACGTTCATTCATTATTCAGGATGAATAATACAATATTTAGGATGAATAATACACGAATACACGAATCCATGATTCATGTATTATTAATCATGAATCGTGTATTATTCACCCTGAATGTTCTATTATCCATCCTGAATGATACATTATTCATGATGAATAATATAGTATTCAGGCTGAATTATACAACATTCATGATGAATAATACATGAATTCATGAATTATTCACCCTGAATGATATATTATTCATCCTGAATGATACATTATTCATCATGAATAACACATGAATGACCTGTGAAGATGTAGAGACGTGACGCGCTCTCTTTTGTTCCCCGATTCACAACAGAATTACTCGATAGGTTCTCGATTCGTCTTGATGGGTGTTGGTTTACGGTGCTGAAGAAACGTGATGCCTTACGACGTTGAAAAAAGTGTTGAAGAAGGTGATGTCGAGTTACATACTTACGGTGTCGAGGCATTGTACAAACTTGAACGTACATTAATATTCATCATGAATATAACACATATATAGCATTTCACGTAAAAAACGGTTAAAACGACAAAAAAAACTATATCGAGATGGATGTCATATCGAAGAACATGAAATTCTCGTTTTTTTGATGTAATTTGTTTGATTAAAATATTAGTAATTTTTAAGATAATTTATTTTAAACTTTAATTGGGTAAAAAAAATTTAATTAAAAAAGAAAATAAAAAGTCAAATGTGGTAGACGTGTGTTTAAATTTTCTTCCATTTTTACCCCTAAACATTTTAAAATTAAAAACTCTATTTAATATGAGTTGTTGGATCAAAAGAGATCGAGTGGCTGAGATTTGTCCTCACGTACACAATGAAAAATGAGTTTTCATTTGAACTTTCCTATATATATATATATAGACTTGGGATCACGTGAGACCAACCTTTTTTCGTGAGACCCGTGAGACCAATAATTTACACTTGAACCTTCACAGCAAAACACTGTGAAGGTTCGGATTTTTTTTACCTTCATAGTGTTTTGCTGTGAAGTTTCAAGTGTAAATCCTTGGTTTCACCGGTCTCACAAAAACAGGTTGGTCTCACGTGAACCCAACCATATATATATATATATATATATATATAGACTTAAGTTCGCGTGAGACCAAACAGTTTCCGTAAGACCGGTGAGACCAAGCTTTAAAGTATGAAACTTCACACCAAAAAACTGTGAATGTAAAAAAAATCGAACTTTTCATAGGGAAAACACCGTAAATGTTACGTTCACGGTGTTTTTCGCTATGAATGTTCGTTTTTTTTACCTTCACAGCGTGTTCACTATGAAGGTTCGGATATACCTTCACAGTCTTTTATCTGTGAATGTTTGATTTTTTTTAACTTGGTTTAGGTTTTTTTACCTTCATAGTGTGATTACATTATGAAGGTTCGAATGTTTTTTACCTTCACAGTGTTTCGGTGTGAAGTTTCATGTTTTAAGGCTTGGTCTCACGCGGTCTCACGGAAAAAGCTTGGTCTCACGTAAACCTGACCCTATATATATATATATATATATATATATATATATATATATAGTGTTTGGTTCATTTGAGAAATGGTAAATATATGAGAAATAGAGAAGTAATCCTAGCCGTTCATATGGTCAAGATCGGATTTGACTAGTCAAATATTGCGGCTTTGACCGGTCAAAAGTTGCGGCTTTAACTGGTCAAAAGTTGCGGCTATCCCAAAAATAGAAGAACAATTTCGTAAATTTTACAAAACACACGGGCTGTGTTCATATATGAACATGTATAATTCACGTATGAATTATATGTTCATAAATGAACCAGTGCAATTCACAACTGAACTCTTTTAACTGATTCATATATGAACCTTTGTGATTCATATATGAATCAGTTGAACTAACTAACAGATTCATATATGAACCTTTGTGATTCATATATGAATCTGTATGAATCACAAAGATTCATATATGAACCTTTGTGAATTACAAAGATTCATATATGAATTTGTATGAATCACAAAATTTCATATATGAATCAGTTGAACTAATTAACAGATTCATATATGAACTCATCTCGTGTATTTTACGAAATTACCCCTCTACCTTCTATAGACCACACAAGGAATTATCCGGTGCTTCGCGGTCAAAACCGCAAATGTTGACCAGATGAATGACTAAGATTACTTCTCTATTTCTCATATATTTACCATTTCTCAAATGCATCTCTCCCTATGTATATATATATATATATATATATATATATATATATATATATATATATATATATATATATAGGGGCAGGTTCAAACGAGAAGCTAAACATTTTGCGAGAAGGCGAGAAATGTTTAATCATATATGATACACAAGCTTAATCATATATGATTAAATATATGATTAAACACATGTTATATTGACAATACATAGACGTTTAATCATACATGATTAAACACACTTACAAGTCGTGTAATCATATATGATTAAACACTTCTCGTCTTCTCACAAAATGTTTAACTTCTCGCATGATCCTCCCTCTATATATATACGTTGAAATATTTTTTAAGATTTTATCTTTATTTGGTCTTGGTCGTATCCATCATTTTCAAACAGTTATTTATTATTTTAAATTTGTGTTAAGGTTTCAACGTCTTCAATTTATTTATTTTAAATTCTTGTTAAGATTCCATCCTAATTTTCTTCATATCAAACATCTTTAACATTATTTGTTTATTTTTAATCTTTTTAAATATTTCTTCACGATATTTAATATTTTTTTTAATACCTTCCATCACCACCACCACCAATTGTCACCAATTATCACGACTATCTGTCACCAGTCACCTACCACCCATCTTCATCATATTGAACCAAAAAACTATAAGGGGGTGTTTACTTGGGGCTTAATGGGATGAGTGGCTTATTAGTGCAGATAAATGGAGTGTTTACTTGGGGCTTAATGACTTAATTGCACAACTAAATTTGTCTTAATCGCTCAGTAGTGAAAATAGTAGTTGTCCCCAATAAGCCAAAAACTTGACATTTTTACCCTTCACAAAAAAAAAATCAGATTAATACTAACCTAATCATTTCTTTCTCCTCTTTCACGCCTCCATCCACATCCAGACCTGCAACAGGGTTTACATCGTCGACCACTTTCATAGCCTCCATCACCGGCGACCACTCTTCCGGCCAGCGCCTCCATCACCGGCGACCTTCCAGGTACGACCATTCTTTTCTGATCTAATTTCTCACTACTTCATCTTCAGATCGAACCCTTTTAATCTTTGACTTCAAAAATAGAAAAACCCATCATCTTGTTCATTATTTGTGGTTCGATCCTTGTGTTTGTAGAATGTAGTTGTTCATGTTTTCTTGATTATTTGTTGTTCATTGTGCTTCAAAAATATTTCTTGGGAAATCGTGTGAAATCGTTCAAGTGAAATCGTGTTCTTGAAATTAATCGAAATCAGATTATTTGTTGTTCATTTCTTGATTATTTGTTGTTCATTTCTGGAAATTGTGCTTCAAAAATATTTCTTGATTATTTGTTGTTCATTGTCCTTCGTTGGTTTCTTTGATTAATCGATCAAGTGAAATCGTGTTCTTGAAATTAATCGAAATCAGATTATTTGTTGTTCATTTCTGGAAATTGTGCTTCAAAAATATTTCTTGATTATTTGTTGTTCATTGTCCTTCGTTGGTTTCTTTGATTAATCGATCAAGTGAAATCGTGTTCTTGAAATTAATCGAAATCAGATTATTTGTTGTTCATTTCTGGAAATTGTGCTTCAAAAATATTTCTTGATTATTTGTTGTTCATTGTCCTTCGTTGGTTTCTTTGATTAATCGATCAAGTGAAATCGTGTTCTTGAAATTAATCGAAATCAGATTATTTGTTGTTCATTTCTTGATTATTTGTTGTTCATTTCTGGAAATTGTGCTTCAAAAATATTTCTTGATTATTTGTTGTTCATTGTCCTTCGTTGGTTTCTTTGATTATTCGATCAAGTGAAATCGTGTTCTTGAAATTAATCGAAATCAGATTATTTGTTGTTCATTTCCTGATTATTTGTTGTTCATTTCTGGAAATTTTGCTTCAAAAATATTTCTTGATTATTTGTTGTTCATTGTCCTTCATTGGTTTCTTTGATTAATCGATCAAGTGAAATCGTGTTCTTGAAATGGGAGTTTGTTTAAAGATTCAAATGGTAGTTGTTTCTTATCAGTTCAACTTTATTTGGTATGTGTTTCATAATCTTATCGTTTGTTTATGTTGTTAGATTGATTAAAGATTCAATCTTAATTTTCTTTCTTTCTTTCTTGATGTGTTGTGGTTTGTTAAAGATTCAATCTTAATCTACGAGCAACAATTTTATGTGTATTTTGATGTGATGTGGTTTGTTACCGATTTTGTTTTAGGTATGGAACAAACCGGTGAATCACAACAACAAAAGAGAATTATGATAAGTTGGAAAGATCTCAATGTCGTGAAAACTTTCCTAGAGGCTTGTATTTTAGAGGTGGGGTTAAATGGAAACGAGGGTACTAGTTTGAAGGCACTTTCTTGGAAGAAAGTTGCCGAGACTTTAAAAACCACACACAATTTTGTGGTCGATCGAAACCACACATATAACGATGTATTCTGGAGATTCATTTTACGAATAAAATGAATGGAAAGGGGAGGAAAGTTAAAAAAAATCGTATTCTTGAAATTTTTAGAGGAGAGAAAGGAAAGAAAATGGAATGAAAATAATGCTAAGGGACGGGTTCGCAGAACGTTTTTGGATGAATGGAATATGTCAAAGGAATTTGATTTTGAAGGAATTTAAATGAAGTGTTATCAAGTTTGACCACCTGTTTGGTTGACATACATTGGAATGGAATATGTTAAAAAGAATTGGAATCTGTCTGTTTGGTTCACATAATGTAGCGTTGGAATTTGAATGAAATATTGATAACTGACCAAAATTGTAATACCTGTGTAAGACCCGGTTTTAAAAACATATAACTATTTCTTACCCAAATTGAATCGTAATTAAAAATAACAACTAATGATAGTTGAGGGGTTAAAACCGTTATATATCCAAACTCTTAATAATTATTAAAAGAAATAAGTAAATATTATAATTATATATATATATAGTTAAAAAAAAAAAGGAAGTAAACTACAGTTCATCGTCCCTATGCCACCTCTCATTCTCTCTCTCTAAAACTGCATACTCTCAACTTCTCTCTAAATTTCTATCAAATTCGTGAAGCAAATCAACGAAAGAATTACATATTCTGAAGATGAGCATTCTAAACATCTACGTATAACTCTGGGGGTTTTGCAATCTAAGAAGCTATACGGGAAATTTTCTAAATGTGAATTATGGCTTCAACAGGTGGCGTTTCTTGGTCACATCATCTCAGTTGATGGTGTACAGGTGGATTCTACCAAGGTTGAAGTTGTTTCTAAATGGCCGAAACCGACTAATGTGTCTGAAGTGCGTGGTTTCCTTGGTCTGGCAGGTTATTATAGGCGCTTTGTCGAGAATTTCTCTAAAATTGCCTTACCAATGACTTAGTTACTTCGTAAAGGAGTTAAGTTTGTTTGGGGTGAGGCTCAGGACCGTAGCTTCGAGGAATTAAAACGCCGACTCATTACTGCCCCGGTGTTAGCTTTACCTTTGGGTACCGGTGGTTTCCAGGTCTATAGTGACGCATCTCGTCATGGGTTAGGTTGTGTATTGATGCAACATGGGAAAGTTATAGCCTATGCTTCACGACAATTGAAGCCATATGAGGCTAATTACCCAACTCATGATCTCGAACTTGCTGCAGTCATCTTTGCTTTGAAAATCTGGCGACATTACTTATACGGCGAAACTTGTGATATTTTTACAGATCATAAGATCCTAAAGTACATCTTTACCCAGAAAGAGCTAAATATGAGACAACGACGATGGCTCGAGTTGCTTAAGGACTATGATGTTCGCATTCAATATCACCCCGATAAAGCGAATGTCGTAGCTGATGCTTTGAGTCGAAAAAGCGTAGGTGAAGTTTCTTGTCTTCTAGTTCTGCAGGAAATAGAAAAAGATTTAGAGCGCCTTCAGATCGAGTTCTGTCCATATCATGGAGATGGATGGTTGGCTGCCTTGTCTATTGAGTCAACTCTCATTTCCAGTATCAAAGAGGCTCAAAAGTCTGATGGCGAGTTGTAGGCAATCATAGATAAGATAGAAAAAGATTATTCGTCTAAATTCTCTATTGATAATGATGGTGTAATTTGGTACGGTAGCAGGTTGTGTGTGCCTAATGTGTCTGAGCTTAAAGAAGTTGTTCTTCGTGAGGCACACAGTTCACCATTCTCTATTTATCCAGGATCCACGAAAATGTATCGAGACCTAAAATAATATTTTTGGTGGAACGATATGAAACGTGATATAGCTGAGTATGTTGCTAAATGTTTGACTTGCCAGAAAGTGAAAATCGAGCATCAGCGAGCCAGCGGTCTGTTACAACCCTTAGAGATTCCAGTATGGAAATGGGAGCACATCTCAATGGACTTTGTGACAGGATTACCAAGAACTGTACGTAAGCATAATGCTATCTGGGTGATCGTTGACAGATTAATGAAATCGGCACATTTTCTGGCTATACGAGAGACCTTTTCAGTTGACAAGTTAGCTGAATTTTTTGAAAGAGAGATTGTTCGACTACATGGCACTCCAGTTTCAATTACTTCTGACAGAGATCCCAGATTTACCTCTAGGTTCTGGAAGAGTCTCCACTAGGCCTGGGGTACAAAGTTAACCATGAGTTCGTCTTATCATCCTCAAACTGATGGTCAAACTGAACGAACAATCCAAACTCTTGAAGATATGCTTCGAGCTTGTGTTCTTGAGTGTTCTGGTAGCAGGGATGAATATCTCTGTTTAATTGAATTTGCCTACAACAATAGTTTCTAATCCAGTATCGGTATGGCTCCGTTTGAGGCTCTTTACGGACGCAAATGTCGAACTCCTTTGTGTTGGAATGAAGTAGGCGAGAAAGCTATCGAAGGCCCTGATCTTGTTCGAATAACCACGAAAAAAGTTGAAGTGGCTAGGCAGAAAATGAAAGAAGCTCAATCACGACAAAAGAGTTATGCGGATAAGCATAGACGGTCAATAGAATTTCAGCCCGGTGAGCATGTTTTTGTGAAAATTTCTCCTTTTCAAGGTGTTCGAAGGTTCGGATTCAAGGGTAAACTGAGTCCTCGATATATTGGACCTTTTGAGATATTAGAGAGAGTTGGCGAGGTGGCCTATCGTTTGGAACTACCTCCGCAACTTTCACACATTCACGATGTTTTCCATGTATCGTCGCTCCGTGGATATCGCTATCATCCTTTGCATGTGATTGCCTATCCTTTAGAACGAATTGAGCCAGATCTCTCTTATGTTGAAGAGCTGGAAGCGATCATAGATCGAGAAGAGAGGCGATTGCGGTGCAGAACCGTCCCTTTTGTGAAAGTATTGTGGAAAAATCATACAGATCGGGAAGCGACATGGGAAACAAAAGACTCGATAAGGAAGCTATATCCGCATCTATTTTAAGGTATGAAATATACATCCTTAATTTGGTTTCGAGGATGAAACCTTCTTTTTAGAGGGGGAGAAATGTAATACCTGTGTAAGACCCGGTTTTAAAAACATATAATTATTTCTTACCCGAATTGAATCGTAATTAAAAATAACAACTAATGATAGTTGAAGGGTTAAAACCGTTATATATCCAAACTCTTAATAATTATTAAAAGAAATAAGTAAATATTATAATTATATATATATATATATAGTTAAAAAAAAGGAAGTAAACTACAGTTCATCGTCCCTATGCCGCCACTCATTCTCTCTCTCTCTAAAACTGCATACTCTCAACTTCTCTCTAAATTTCTATCAAATTCGTGAAGCAAATCAACGAAAGAATTACATATTCGGAATCTACTCGTCGAGCCCGTCCTAGAGGTATAAATTTCTTCTTAAGTTATTTAAGTTGGTAAGTTAGGGTAGTTGAAGTTGGTAGGTAGATTATGATTATATAGTGTAAAGTTATAAGCATTTACATGTATAAGAATGTTTGTTTTTGTCAAAATTACAATCGGGTAAAGTTTAGAATCAAAATGGTGAATTTTTGATTTGATTATGATTTTGTGTTAGAAGTATTAATTTGGGAAATTGGTTAGTTTTTGGTACCAAAAATGGGTAAAGGAAGGAACCATTGAAATGGTTATGAGCTCCTTGAAGTAATGCCCACAAGGTGTTTGTTGAAATGTCTTAAAGAAATTTTCAGTTTCTGTTGAGTATTTAACTTGCTGTCCAGATATTGAAAAATTCGTATAAAATCAACCGTAGGTCCAATTGAGGTGTATAATACGTCTTTGGAAACCCCAATGTGTCTAGTACAACTTTGCAGTTTATACTGAAATCAAATTATGAAGCTAAACAGCTCCAAACAGTGAATTTCCAGAGCTGGTCCTGTAAAAAAATTGGGATCTGCACACTGTTTTTATATACTTCATATCTAATTGGTCGTTGCTCCAATCGGGGTGAATCCAAAACGTGGTGAATCATAAGAGATGAAAGTACAACTTTGTTTTAGACATGATCATCTAGTTTGGCCCTTAAGTAAGGTATTTAGGCCAAAAACAGAGGTGTAACAGGGCTGTCATGTGCAGTCCCGTTTGGCTTGTTTGATTAATTTCACAACCATGTTAACCTCTAGTTTTGTCTTATGAACCTACCAGGCTTTATTAGAACTCAAATTTAAGTTGTTTAGAGGATTAAAAAGGGTGTTAGACTTGCATTTTCATGGGTTTAGTAGGTAAACATTCTAAGCGCATTGTGATGTTATAGGCCCTTCTTTTTGTTGAAACTCGATCAACCGCGTGGATAAATATTTTCTCGAGACCCTTATATTCAAAGGTACGGATTTCCCTACTTCATTCTATACGAGGATAATCCCTTGATAAGACTATCCATTCCATGATTAAATCATGACACTACAAAAGTAAGTGCATGTATTTCGAATCCGAAATTCCTTTATTTTGTCGAAATACGATATTCCTTTGTACAACAACTTTCCTATGATTTTGTGCTTACTTTATGAATCCCTTTGGAAAAACGATACTTTGAAAGTATTCATGTTCAATCAACTATTATTCTTATGTGAGGCTTGAAAAGTCATTTTAGACTTTAGTTGAACGATTTTGATAGTGAACATTTTCTTTCAATAATATTTTGAACCATAAAGGTCGTTTGATAGATTTCATGGTGGTTATTTTCTTTTAACTCTCATGATTTATACTTGATGTTATAATTTGTATGACATAGTGATCAGGGCATAGATCATTGTGACGCTCTGTGGTGCTCGTAAACCACAACGTTCCCATACTGGTGCTCTATAGTGTGAGCTTTACCTAGGCATGGATGGGGGCGTATGGACTGGTCCTAGGATATGCGCATTATGATACGCATTTGTTGCGTACGGGAATGGATGTGTGTGCCCGCACTTCATCCTACAACCCATGTGGACTGATCCTCCCGTGGAATTTATGACACATTGAAGGTTTCATCTGTTGAATCCTCTTTGTGATTATGAACTGGGAAACCAGTCTTGTAATTTATTTTTATACGATGCTTTACCACATTTTTTTTAAAAGTATTTTATAACTCATATGTTGGCTTATTCTTTGACTTATGTTATGTCAAACTATTATGATTGTTTCCGCTACGAAATGAATTTGTTTCCGCTATTATTATTTATATATATATTTAATCCGTTCACTGAGCAATTGTGCTCAGCCGTGTTCTTTGTTTCTGACACGGCAGGTTCAGTAGAAAAGATTCGGGGAAATTCTGGGAACTGACCGAGTAGGCCTGAAGTTACAACCGGTGGATCTTTTGATAGTTTAGTTGTTGTTCAGGTGTTATACGCTTTATATTTAGCCGGTTGTGTTTATGTTTGAGGTTCCGCAAAAATTTATCTTTTGGGTTGTGTTTAATTTCTTGATACCGACCCTAATGCTTAATTAGTTTATATTTGTGTTTTGGGTCAAAAGTGTGACACACATCCTGTCCTCAGCCACGCGGGACTGGGGTGTTCGTGTTACAAAAATACCCTTTTTGAAAATTTTGAAACCAAATTCCAACTATTGTGCTTCAAATCGATGTTGGTCGGCGGTGTTTCAGATCGGTGGTGGTCGTCGGTGGTTCAAATCGGTGGTGGTTGACAATGGTTCAGATAGGTGGTGGTTGATGATGCTTCTGATAGGTGATGGTCGACGATGGTTCAGATTGATGGTGGTCGGTGGTGGTTCAGATCGGTGATGGTCGGCCATTGGTTCAAACCAGTAGTGGTCGGCGGTGGTTCAGATCGGCGATTGTCGACGATGGTTCAGATCGATGGTGGTAGGCGGTGGTTATGATCGGTGTTAGTCGGCGGTGGTCTAGGTAAATCAAGTAGGGAAGATGAGGGTAATTTTGTCTTTTAGAGAAAATGGGATGGAATGAAATTGAATTCCTTCTTAATTGTGATGGAATGACCAAATCCATGAATGTTGAATGGTGGAATGTGTGGAATTCAATTTCATTTGATAGGTAAACCAAACGTCTTAACAAAATTTGGTCAATGGAATTGATCATTCCAATTCCTTTGAATTCCATTGGAATCCTGCGAACCAAACGTCCTCTAAGTTTCCTTCCAAAACTTTCCTCCAGATGTGGGAGGAAAGGAAAGGAAATGAATTAAAATCCTTTAAAAAATTATTAAAATTACAAAACATCTCAATCTTTCATTCTAAATGATATAATTCTAAAGGGCATATTAGTAAAAATAACATCTTTCCTTTCTTTTATCTCCTGTTCAAGAACATGAAAAGTTATTTTCTTTATTTCTTTTTCAATCCTTTTCCTTCCCTTTCGAGAACACAAAGAAAAAAAAAAGAATTATTTTTCTATCCTTTCTTTTCCTTCCATTTCTTTTCTTTTTTCTCCAAATTCGAGAACACAACATAAGTGTCATGAAATTGTCTTCAGAACCTCGTGTGCACCTTAGTTCTTGGACCAAGTCAGCAAAACTATAAGAATATCGAGTAAAAATGAGCAAACGAGAATGCTAATGAGAACTCAATGATTCTATTACTCAAGTTGTCTGAGAGGATGATTACAAATGAAAAACTATCAACTAAGAGGATGATTACAATTGAATAACTATCATATATTTATACTACTCTATGGAACATCTAGAGAACCTATCTAGATATTACAAGGAATATTCTAGTTAAACAAGCTCTAACCATGTATGGATCCTTCTAAATTTTACTTGTCCCATCTTGTAGGGACGGAGTTAGAAAATCAACATAATGGGGCTAAAAACAATATAAGAAAATTCATAGTTTCGACATCCAAATCCAACATAACACCCATAGTTACATCAAAAATGAATAGATCCAAGTGCAACTTCGAATATGAAATTCAAATGGATAAAATAGGAAAAGATACTCTGAACCATAGAACTCTAAAATATACGATCGACCAAGATTTTTCGAATTTGAAAAAGAGTCAAAAGAGATGGTTCAATTCTTTTTTTTTTCCTAGGACCGAGAGATCCACTATAATTTTACATTATTTATAGTTACATTTACATAATTTCTTTTAAATATAAATTATTCAAATAAATTAGTTAACTACAATTTAACTAATTAGAATTTTTAGACTACTATTATTTGTCTAAAAAAACAAATACAAATACTAACTCACCTCAAGATTTAGGCAAAATGTTTAGAGATTGAGAGTTTGATGGTGCTTTAGGGGGGGGGGGGGGGGTTGGGGTGGACCTTGTTGGGTGTTTTATAATATTAACACTTTCTATATAAATAATATTGGTTTGGGTGTAAAGTTGACGTGGGTTTGGGTGGACCTTTTTGGGTGTTTTACATCATTAACACTTTATGTATAAACAAACTTGGGTTGGGTGTAAAGTTGAGGGGGGGTTGGCACCATCCTGCCCCCTTTATTGTCTACGCCCCTGCCTTCTTGATCCTTACACTGCTCTTTTTGATCCTTCTTCAAGGTTCCTCCATTCTCTTAATTGATCCGAAATGTGCCGGATTTTCGGAGAACCTCCTAGCAGGACGTGATATCCTCCCCCACCTAATCTCACGACACCTTCATCACGTCATCGTTGCACCTCAATTGGGTGTTTGCGTTCTCCCATAGTTGTGCTCTTCTGGTTCTTTCTTCGGGTGCCTCGATGCGTCCTTCCTTGAATCTCATCTTTTTCTTTGTCTTTGTTGGGACTCTTTCCTTGCGACTCAATGCTATGCCATCTGAACTATGAGTTTGTTGTCTAGCAACACTTACCACTGGGGCCTCCTGCCCTTTTTCTTCCTTGCGATCATCCTCGAGGTTGAGGCCTCTTGCCTCTTCCACAAGTTGCATGGTTGAGACCAACTTGGCCTTACGACGTTTGATGGTATTCACCAAACATGTCTGACATCCATCTACAATGCATAGTGAACGAGAGAAAGGTATAAGAAATGATTGTCCTTTGTCGAAGAAATCCATCCCAAGAATGAGTTAGAAGTCGTTCGTCGAGATAATCGTTAGGTCCACGATACTGCTCCAACTACGATCTCGATCCTCACCCCCTTCATGAATCCTCGGGGATTGAGCCTTCGAGTTGACCACCTTTATGAACCCACCTTATTTCGTAATACATATTCCAAGTCTCTTGGCTTCACTCTCGACAATATAGTTATGGGTGGCACTCGTGTCAACTAGGGCTTGAACATCCGGTCCCCTTATCTTCACATTCACGAATTGTAAGTATGGTCTCAAATTTAATGGTTCCACTTTAGTATCGATCGCGTTTAAGAAGCTCAAGGAACCCATTCTTGTATCTGTCGGGTCCTCTTCCTACTCCTCCATTTGTGCTTCCATGGCATGGAACCCGACCTTCTTCGGACACTCCTGTACTCGGTGCAGGCTATCACATAGGAATCCTTTTACCATGTCTACGATGATCCTACGATCTCCTTCCCTTTCGACTTCTCCGGAGAGGGCTTCTTCGATTCGTGTGTTTGCTTCTCTCCCCCACCTCTTCCTTCGTACCTCTCTTTGTGTTTTGCTTCCTTGGGAACCTCGGCAATGGATTGGATTTCTATGATTGCACCGGTAAGGTCTTGTACCCTGTGGCCTCATATCTCCATCTTTGCCCATGAATATAGCCCATCCAAGAAGTAGAACAAGGCGTTGTCCTTCGAAAGATCTCGGATTTCAAGCTTGAGACTAGTGAGCTCCTTTGTCACGGATCATTCCTGATTACTTGAATCTTTGAAGTCGACTCTTTGCTTTGTGACATTCTCCGGGTAGAATTGCCTCTTAAAATTGGAAATAAACTCGTTAAAAGTTTTCATAGTTTACGTACCTCTTTCGATGTCTCCATGTTGCCTACACCACCATAAAGACATAATGTCCTTCAAGTACATAGTGGTGGTGCGGAATCTTTGTGGCGTCATCCTTGACCCCCATAGCTTCGAGATATCTCGTGACCTCCCATAAAAAATCATTGATCACTGTATCTTCTCTCTTGCCATCAAAGTTGTAGGCTTCGGGACTTCAACCCTTGGTGTAGGTGCACTAATGCTTACCCCATTCGCGACGACTCTCTTGCACACGCCCATGAAGGTTTGAACTTCTTCAAGTTGGTCACGAGTTATGGCTTGCTCTCTTTCCACTCTCTCAACTTATGCGTGCAAGGTTGCTAGATCATTCTGAATGATACCATGAAGATTTTTAAATTCTCGGCGGAACTCCAACTTGAAGATATTAAATATGGTCTTGAAATCTTCTCGAACTTCCGAGTCTTTCGCTTCCAAGACTCTAAGTTGTTGTTGGACGTCTTCAGGGTGGTGACCAAGATCATTGATCCTTATCTTCAAATCTTCGGCGTACTTCTCCATATCAACAACTCTAGATTCAGGTTGGCCATCAACTCCTTTGATTGCCTCCGGCTCTTGCTTCCAGTGTTGGTTCCTTCATGACGAGACACTTCCCATCCTCAAGTCCCCTCCTCAATCTTAAGTCTTAACATTCGACTCCATGTGTTCTCTTTCCACTCTCTCAACTTATGTGTGCAAGGTTGCTAGCTTATTCCGAATGATGCCATGAAGATCTTTAACTTCTCGGCAGAACTCCAACTTAAAGACATTAAGCGTGATCTTGAAATCTTCTTGAACTTCCGAGTCTTTTCCTTTCAAGACTCCAAGTTATTGTTGTTGGACGTCTTCAAGGTGGTGATCAAGATCATTGATCCTTACCTTCAAATCTTCGGCGTACTTCTCCATATCAACGAATCTAACATTCAAGCTGGCCATCAACTCCTTTGATTGCCACTGACTCTTGCTTCGGGTGTTGGTTCCTTCATGACGTGACACTTCCCATCCTCAAGTCCCCTCCTTAATCTTAACATTCGACTCCATGTTGTTTTCCATCACCTCGAACCTTCGTTCTGATACCACTTGTCATGGAGTTGTCTTCACAAGCTCGCGATCGGCCTTAGTTCTCAGACTAAGTCAGTCAAACTACAAGAATATTGAGTAAAGATGAGCAAACAAAAATGCTAAGAAGATTGGGAGAACTCGATGTTTCTATTACTCAAGTTGTCTACAATTGAGTGGATGATTAATGACTATCATCTATTTATACTACTCTATGGAACAATTTGGAGAACCTATCTAGACATTTACAAGAAATGTTCTAGTTACACAAGCTCTAACCATGTGTATATCCTTCTAGATCTTGCGTGTTCCTTTTTGTTCTTTGCCTTGTTCTCCTTGACCCCTATCCAAAGTTTCTCCATTCTCTTGATTGATCTGGAATGTTTAAAATTTTCGAAGAACCTCCTAGCGGGACGTGACATAAGGGTGTATATGGGTTGTGTTGGACGGTTTGAGGCATTTAAACAGCCCAACTTAATTACAAGAGTTTGAAAAAAATCCCAACTCAACCTAATCTGTTTCAGAGTATAATTCAACTTTTGCGGATTGGGTTGGGTTTTGTCATCATTCTTTTAAGTATGTGTCTTCGAATCTTGGTGACTTGGGAGTATTGTCTATCGCTCGATTTAATTCTATATATATATCACAAATATGTAACATTGAATTACTGGTACACAAGTACATACAACAAACGAACAAATTGTGCTTGTAAAAGATGAAGATATATTTAGTTGAATACCAAGTTACCAACACTCATGTTTGATCCATTCACCCAACCGGGAGATATACATCTACATATTTATATAACTATATATTG
Source organism: Arctium minus (assembly GCA_954870635.1). Classification (NCBI taxonomy): domain Eukaryota; kingdom Viridiplantae; phylum Streptophyta; class Magnoliopsida; order Asterales; family Asteraceae; genus Arctium; species Arctium minus. Next base: position 65,912,021 of record OX941080.1, on the reverse strand, counting down.
TTTAGTTTTACACATTTATATGAATAACTTAATCCAATTATTTTATGCTATAAATTTACGGTATATAGTAACATATAAACGGAGAATGAGAATCGGCAAACAAAATGGAGAAAACGGTGCTAAAAATGATCAAAAACGAGAATGAGCATAGATTAGGTAAATATAAATAAAATTCCATTCTTGTACATAAATATAAGAGTAAACTACGATTTTCGTCCCTGTGGTTTGATGTTTATAACGATTTTCGTCCCTGATCTTTTGAAACTGCTTTTTTAGTCACTGTAGTTTCTATTGCTTCCATTTTCATCCCTCCATCCAACTTTATTAAAATAAAATGTTAATTCATTTAAAAATTGAATAAGTAAATTACATATTTAGTCCTTGTGGTATATAACTTTTTACATTTTTATACTTAAAATTACCTAGTTTACATCTTCTTTATTTACTATATTTCATCAAGACATTTATTTTTCTATTAATTATATTGTATATTTTCATAACTATTATAACTTTAATTATAAAAATAATCAAATTATTTCATTAAAAATACTGATAAATACATGATATTTTTTTCATAACTTTAGGTTTAAATCTCTTAAAATTAATATTTTTTATCTGTTGATTTATTAAAGCTTTTTATTTATTTTAAATTACCATTGGAAAAAGTTTAATAAAATTCGAGAAAAAAGGAGTAGTCTTATTTTATAACAACCGGTTGTTTATTGTTAAATTCACTTTACTCTCACTATTCCATATTTTCATTTAAACTTTATTTTTATTAATTATCAAATTTGTTTAATATTTAAAATAAACACACACACACACACACACACACATATATATATATATATATATATATATCAAGGTTTTAATAACATGAAATTTAAGGCTTGTGTTTGACGTCATGTTAATTCTGTGGCACGTCATGGCCTATTGCATGATTTTCGTAACACCATATTAAAATCTTCTTATCCTTTTATTGTCTTATTTTTTGTTTTTAATAAATAACTTAATTTAAAATGGGGGGTGTGTGTGTATGTTTTATTTAAATATTAAACAAATTTGATTAATTAATAAAAAATAAAAATGAAAATTTAGAATAGTGGGAGTAAAGTGCTTTTAACAAAAACAACCGGTTGTTATAAAATAATACTATTTTTTGCTCGAATTTTATTAAACTTTTTTCAATGGTAATTTAAAATAAATAAAAAGCTTTAATAAATCATTAGATAAAAAATATTAATTTTAGGAGATTTAAACCTGAAACTTTGAAAAAAAAATCATGTATTTATCAGTATTTTTAAAGAAATTATTTGATTATTTTTATAATTAAAGTTATAATAATTATGAAAATATACAATATAACTAATAGAAAAATAAATGTCTTGATGAAATATAATAAATAAAGAAAAAGTAAAAAACAAATGTAAACTAGGATAAAAATGTATATACCACAAGGACCAAATATGTAATTTGCTTATTCAATTTTTAAAGAGTAAATTGCACTCTGGGTCCCTGTGGTTTACTCAGAACCTGGATATGGTCCCTATTTTGAAACAATTACACCGGGGATCCCTGTGGTTTGCATTTCGTTGCATTCTGGGTCCCTATCACTAACAACGTTAAGTTCAATCTGTTAACTCAAGGGCAATTTTGTCAATTCATCTATTAATTTTAAAACTCCATTTAAATATTAACATGTGTCCATTTTTTACCCTCCCTTTGACCCCACCCCACCGTGTCCTTCCCTTCCCCTCTTTCATCAATGTCGGTGTTTCCAATATGGAAAACTACTACATCGCCGGTGCCAAAATCTCAACAGCGGCCCAAAACAACCACTTCCTCCACCATCGATTGCCACGCTAGGTAAGAGTCTGTTGTCATCGACTTTTAAAAGCATATTGGTTGTGAGTCAAACTGTGATGGAAAAAAAATTGATTAACAGGGTAAGTGTATTTCAAGTTCTTAAAGCCATCAATGGCAGCCGTATATATATATATATATATTAGCTGTCTACCCGCGCGATGCAGCGCGGGTGAATCACAATTCTAAAGCAAATAACTTTTCTGACACCGATATTTTTTGTTCGTATTATTCTCGTTCTTTCAATTTATTTATAGGTTAGTATGATTTAATTGCAAAACAGTTACTACCATAAAATATGTTTATTATCTATACTATATTATAAAGATGACATAAAAAACTCTTAAAAACAAGTCTTAAAACTTAATGTACCGCTATTTAATGCTAATTACTTAAAAAACAACCATTAAAGCTGTATGTACTACATCTAATGCTATTTATTAATTTTCAATCATTATCTCTAACCATTTTAACTCTCTTAAAATCATTTCCCACTTTAACTCCCCTAAAATAACTCTCAGCATAATTAAATATAGAATAAAAATCAAATTTTAAATATAAAAATATAAAATATAATTAAAAAAATCTAACAGAATATTTTATAAAAAAATATATTATTAAACCAAAATAAATTACATTATATTATTAAGTATAAATTAAACAAATTTATATAAAAAAATCATTATCGCTCTCTCACAACCAACCAAAATCGTAATGTAAATCGACAAAAAATAGAAAATAAAATGAAACATAAAATCGTGATGTATCTAGTGATATTGCGCGAGTACACTTCTAGTTAAACAAAATATCTAGGAAAATAATCGCAAAAGTGCCGAGTTTACAAATCCATATATTCACAACTCGTTAAAAATTTGAAAATAATGACTAAACAAAAGTGACATTACATTCATATGTAAAAATGCACATCCGTAGATACATATTATGATAAGACATGTGAAGCATCAATCCATAAGCATGTTCTGCAATTATGTTTTAAATAAATCATTTGACACCCATGTTTTTTGTTCGTATTGTCCTCCTTTTTTTCTCAATTTTTTTATAGGTTTATATGGTTTAATTGCAAAGCAGTTACTAAAAAAAATATGGTTTATTGACAAGACACCTACGAAAATAATCGCAAAAGTGCCGAGTTTCCAAATCTATATATTCACAACTCGTTAAAGAATTGAAATTCATGACTAAACAAAATAAACATTACAATCATATGTAAAAATGCACATTCATAGATTCATGATATAATAAGACATGTGAAACATCAATCTCTAGGCATATCTCACAAAAAAAAAGACATAATTAATATTGTACCAAATGTGTAATACTAATTAGTTGATTGTACTTTTTTCCTCATGTCAAACTTCTTTAATTTTGTGTGTTTGGTTATTATGATTACCATTTTATTATAAACCAACCTATGTCATTCATACATTAGGTGATCATCATAAATACTTTCAATTTGAAAATGATCAAAAAAAACGCCTTTGACTAAGCTCCTTTGTTTGTATAATTGCATTAAATAGCCTCGAACTATTGCTACCATTTTTTTTCTCTAACAAATAATAAAATATTTGGTAAATAGATTTAAAAATAATATTTTTTTTACCACGCGTTTAAAGTAAAAATATTCTTAACTTAAACTTTGATCAAGTAAAGTAATATTTTTTTGACATCTTCCCAAACAAGTTTCACATGGACAGTTTTTAAGTTCCACCAACCGTATTCGTGTTGTAGGGATGAAAACACTTCAACATCATGTGGAGTATTCATTCACTACAAGTTTATAAACATTAATAATACTGTTACACTGAAAATATAAAAAATGGTTGTTCAGATCCACGTTTCACGCTTCTCACTATTAACTCAACACCTCACACGATCCTTCGGCTAACATCGTAACCCTATTCATAAAACACCACATTCACTCCCTCCTCCTATAAATTTAATCAAGATTCTCTTTCTCTTTCTTTTTTTTCCCCTAAATTTAATTCAATTTTTTTTTTCTATTATTCATTATTTATTATTTTTTACATATTTATTTTAGGAAACAAAATTTCTCTCTTAGTTTCTGGGTTTTTCACATATATACTTTGCTATAAACCTAATTTTCATCCCCTTGATTTGGGGATGATGGAGCTGCAATGTCGTCTTTAAATAGAGATATCCTGTTTGTGATCTTGCAGTTTCTTGATGAATAAAATTTTAAGGAACTGTTCATGAGTAAGTGGTTGAATTCCCATTTTTGTCGATGAGTTGGTTTTTTATCCTCTTATTCTTTAGTACTTTTTGTATACTTATATGTTTGTCTTCGCCTCTATTTTTATCAGATTTTATCATAGCCTGGTATGATTTGATTTTGGATTTGAGTTTGATTATAGATATGAGGTTTTAGTAGTAGGGTTCTAATTTTGGAGGTTTTTTTGGGGGAAAAGGGGACGGAACCCCCGAAAAATTTTGTTCAAAACAAAAGAAAAAAAAATACAAATTACGAGGGACATACCCCAAGATTTAGAAAATGAGACCCTAAAACTTATTTAGGAAATATCCAAAAAAGAATAATCTCATAAGCCCAAAACACCTTGAAAATCCAACTATACACCTTATAACCCCATAAAAAACCATCAACCATATACAAGTCCAAAGAAATTCTAAACACCATTTTGGGAACCACCTCAGTATAATGGCCCAAGAAATTACCACTATGAAGACACACCATTATGGACGTCCAACCATTGGCCCGCAAACATAAACCAAAAAAGAGTGAGAGTCCATATGTAGATAGGCCCAATCTGACTTCACAAATTTTCTTTTGAGACCTTTTCCTTTGGCCCAACTATGCAGCCATTTAATACCCACATCCACACCAACGATGGCCCACTTCTCAATTAAAGCCAAAGCAATGCAATAAAACCCATTTCCACTCTCATTTTTAATCATGGTACAGATTAATAAATGGTCCAAATAAAATCCCCACAATATAATTCACCAGCGCAATCCACCAATCTGAATAATCCAGATTAAACAGAAGCCCAAATCTTTTTTATTCCAAAGCACCCAACGTCACACCCCGCTAAAGTGGAAACACGGAGTATAACAGTTCGATAAACATAGCACTAGGAAATGATAAAATACCACCATACATTTCAACCAAAGATTACATCAAGTTCACAAAAATAAACAAACTTAATACATCCAAAAGCTTGATTACAAAAGTCACTACTAAATGTTAATGTATGCGGTAACATCAATCTAAAATCTTAAACATTTCCCGTAACCTTCTTGTTTCCTGAAAAGCATGTTTAAATAAAAATGGTCAACTACAAGAGTTGGTGAGTTCACAGGTTTAAAATATGCACAAAACCAATTTATATGCAAGTTGTCAAACGTAAATCAAATTATTAATCCAAACTTCAAAACCATTAATTCACGAGTACCAATCTTTAAATTATATGACAGAAATTATGCCTTCAAAATAACCAATACATTTGTATGTTGGACCTCTACTAGACCATCCCTGACAATAAACATGCCCCAAAAAGAACTACCGACGTGGCCATGAATCACATGGATAGTCCCTACTTCTCTAGAATTAGTGCACCTTTACCCGTCAGTATAAGGTGGGCTTGTCACACCAAATAGCGCTATCCACTAAAACTATAGGCTCCTTTATGAGTTAACTAGTAGAGTCAGCCGGGGACTTAAATAAACAACCCAACATACCATTTTTGCATATATGTCATATAATATCCAAAACCAAACGCTTTATAGTCAAAACTACCAAAATTATTTATAACAATCGTATTTAAGCAATCTCGTGAATTATTAAAATAAACACTTTAACATGCTTTTCCCCCAAATTCAATTAGAAACAGTAAAATAGGGGTTGTGATTACTCACCTCGGATGATGATGATGCTAAGAAATAAGACAATGCAATTCTCTAGCCCGGAACCTTTATCCCTATAGAGTAATTTTGCATAAAGGAATACCAAAATGTCAACATCCATCTATAATATAACTTAACCATTCCTACATCTCAATATATATGCCTTTATGTTTATTTTGTTGTCTAAAATAGAAATCTAGGATTAGAATATCAATAATGATCACCAAAACATAAATCTTTAAGGTTTTAAGATCAACTTTCTGGATTCAGCACTTGCTGTCCAGAATTTGTGATCACAAAATGAGCTTCAAAATAACACTTCCCAAATATCAAAGATAACCAAATTTTTATAGGAACTAATATACTGAGTTAAGAACATTTAGTCAAAATTTCATAAATTTTGGAGATGTTTTGATGTCCCAAAGAATTTCCACAAACCAGTAGGTCACTGAGTTTTGTATCAGTTACACACTTCTATTGTAGCATGCATTTGGGATATCAAAACTCAAAACTACTCAGTGAGCCATATATGGTTGCAAAGCTAACTCAAAAATATTTCATATGGAAAAAAAGATTCACTCAATTTGGATGATTTATGAAAGAGTTATGGCCTTTAGAAGTTGAGTGTATCAATCTGTCAATTCTGGACAGATTGCACTACTTTATTCTAAAATGCAAATGGATGACCAAAACTTCATAATTTTGAGTGATTCTTGATTCTATGAATTGCTAATACCTTAAATTAAAGTTTAGTATCAAAAAGCCCAAGTTTTTATGAAGTAAGAAATGATTTATGAAGCTTGAAAGTGGATGTAAAATCCATGACAGCAAACTGTTGATAAAACAAATCTTGTATTAACATAATAGAATGATCATTTGGCATGGTTTTTATTAATAACACATGGCCTCACATCCTAAATCAATATACAATGATTCTAACAAAACAAATATGCATCATGGATTCATAGCAACCACAAGTGCTCATCCAATCCCATGCAAGACAACAAAATCACTAATTAAGTGATATTACACCACTTTAGATGCTCTTAATCATATGAGATTTGAACAATCTCATCCTAAGAGTTTATTTATACTCAAAATTAATACAAATACATAAATTTTAATCAAAATTTCGTGGACCAAAATACCACACTTCATAAAATTGATATTTTGACAAAATCTCAAGAATTACATTTAAATTCTCAATTTTATTGAAAGCTCATTCAATGGTTTTACTTTGCAAATGTGTAATCTACCAAATGCATCCCATTTCACTTTCAAAACCAAAGTTATACAACTACTACATGCAAAGATGTAAATCATTCATATTTTGAAATTGAAACTTGAAAATATAAAGGTACAAAGTGATTACCTTCACAAATGAATATGCAAACTTGATTTCTTGAAGCAAATGGTGATTAAATCTAGATTTCTCCTTTGAATTTTTATCAAAATTTCGGTGGTGGTGGTGTGTGGTGGTTCTTGGCCGAAAAAGGAGTAGAGAGGAGAGGAAGATGAGAGGTTGTCTTGGAAATTTGAAAATGAATCAAGTAATCTCCTAATTTGGTTTTAATTAAAACAATAGAGAGAGATGGTCTAAATTTCGGTCAAGTGGCCAATGACTCATCAAAATGTTTAAAAATTAATTTAGAAATATAATTAAGATTTAAACCTAGCTAAATAATCAGATAAATTTGAGAATCGTAACCCTCAATTCTCAGTTTATGCTAAAAATGAATATTATAAATTAATAAATATATTTTATTTTGAAAATATTAGAATCCTATTATTTTATGTATTTTAGACTTCCAACATAATTTTTGGCATTTCTGAGATGTAATGGTCAGTTATCAGTCCGAACCGGGTATTCTACGCGATTACTAAAATTTTTCGGGTAAAATTCTAATCTAACCAATCAAGTTAAATACTTAAAGAATTTAACTTTATAATTAGATCCTAATAGATCAAAGATTGCTAACCTTAAAATTCTGGTTACTGGACGGTTGTCACACCCAAGAATAGATAAGCACCGGTGCAGCTTTATTCAACACCCACTGACATGATCGATTCTCTATAACTTTCGATGATCAACAAAAATTCTCAAGGATTCAGAAATAGCAGATTGGCCTGGAATTATTGAAATCAGACTGTAGCCCATTCAACCAATAAGACAGTCAGTTCAAAACCAGCCTTATCCCTCCAAATCAAGGATACAAACAGTAACAACTGATCAAAGGACCATTTTTTAAGACCAATGGAAAGAAAAGAAATCAAATGTTGAAGAACCAATATGGTATTCAACAGCAAGAAAGCAAACAGATTGAGGCATAAATGCAGGCTTAAAGAGCAGATATTAGATATAGGACCAATGATAAAGATAGAAAACAACAGTTGAAAAACCAATTTGGTTTTCAACAAAAAGAAAGGGTTAGGGATCAGATGGCCAAGAAGCTGTTTTGTTCTGAAACTAACTAATCCAGAGCCACAATAACATATGCACGACCACCTTTTATCTTCAAAGAATATACCCAAAGATGCAAATTGGCCAGAGGCCTTTGCATTCTGATTCTGAGTGCTAATCTAGGGTTGAAGAAGACTAAACCAGTTCACATGTCTAGACCACATTGTAATGGCCAGAGGCCAAATTACACATATAGAAAAAATAAGCCATAGTTGCATCCAATATACACATAACCCATCCTTATCACTCCATTCCAAACAATTAATTGATTGAGAATAGAAACAAAAATCAAACAGATCGATGTTAATAGATGTGTTTATCCTTTATTGAACAGGTAGATGTTAAACTTCAAACATAAATCGAACAAAAGGGAGTAACCTTATCTGCATCTCAAGCAATCTGATCTCCATTAGTAGATACAACTGTGTCAATAAGAGCAATTTCCCTTATGTTAGCACAATGAGCGCCCAAGCCATATAGTCTGCATCAGATTACATGATTTTGGGTACTGGGTATCGATTTCTTGCCTCTGGTATCGATTTTGGGTACTGGGTATCGATTTTTTCTCACTAAATATTAATTTTATAATTATTTATAATAAAAAAATTAAAATAAAATCAAAGAAAGGGTATTTTTGTCATTTTTCATTATTTCATTCCAATTCATTTGCAAACCAAACATACAGATTCGAATTCATTTGACATATTACATTCCATTTCCTGTCAACCAAACACTTGGTCAAACCTGATAACATTTCATTCCAATTCCTTCCACATTCTAATTCCTTTGACTGATTCCATTCCTTCAGAAATCATTCTGCAAACCAAACGCCCCCTTATTCTCATCCTTATCATTCCTCCATTATCATATATGGAAAGAGTTGCTTATGATGGAAAGCCTCCTAGTATATATAAAGTCAAAGAGGTGATTTTCATTAAGCTTTGAAAACCGTAATTAAGAGAAATTGATTCATAATCGTTCGCCAAAGATTCCTACCGTAAGTTTTGCTTTTTTAGAGACGTATCAAAATCGTGTTTCCTCTAAATCTCTCCCTAACACGAAAAAGAAGAGGCATCTCATCTTCCGTGTATGGCGTGAAATGATTTAAAAGGTTCCGTTTCGATTGGATTTGGTTGGGTTACAAAACTTTCCTACACTATATATACTGCGAGCACGTAGGATCCTTGATTTACATGTCAGTCACAATCCAAATCTTGCCTTTGCAGTTCATGTTCACAGCAACCCACTATGTTGTTGTTTTGAGAATTCTTCGTTACATCAAAGGCACTATGTTCTGTGGTCTACATTTTTCCTTAATATCCTCCTTGGAGTTGCATGGCTATTCTGATTTTGACTGAGATGGAGACGTTACAAATTGTCGCTCCGCTATAGGGCATTGCTTCTTTCTTGGTACCTCACTTATTTCATGGCGGAACAAGAAACAATATCTCACGGCCTGCTCTAGCACTGAAGTTGAATATCGTGACCTTGCTGACACTACCCAAGAGCGCGTCTCGCTTTGACATGGGTATTGCTCAAATGTCTCATACGATTCTCTGGTGTGACAACACAAGTGTCATTCAGATTGCTCATAATGATACGTTCCACAGAGCACCATACACATCAAAATTGACCGTCATTTTATACATCAACATGTTCTTTGACACATCGTTCCTCTCTTGCCTATTTCCTCAATTGATCAATCTGCCAATATCTTCATCAAGGCTCCCTTACCTAGACATTTTACGCTTCAACTCTACAAACTCAATTTGGTATCTCATCAACCACCATGAGTTTCAAGAGATGGGGGGGATTAGTATATGTAAATTGTGTAATTCTCATATTCTAGCTAGTATATAATGTTAAATTGATTCTCATCAATAAAATAGATACACCCTGTTGGAAAGTTATATGGAGGTTGGAAGTTATTCTTCCATCCCACATAGGAAGAAAAATAAACTAGGAAGGACTTTATAAGTCCATTCTTGGTAGTGGGTCTTGAATGTTATAAAGAGCAAATGGTGGGGGTCTCTGTGAAGTGCAACGCACACGCGCGTGCGCGTGGCCGTGGCCGAGGGCGGGGTCTTCGCGATGAGACACACACTTTGCACTTCGCATCGGAGCTGAGGAGCCTCGCCCCGAGCTACGAGTTAATTTTTTAAAAAATTCAGGATAAATGTAATAATTATCAGATTTTATTCCAGCTTGAATTTTCTGATAATTATCAACAACTAATTAATTTTCAGTTTGATAATTTCGAATTTAAATCTTTTTCTCTAATTAAAAAACGTGGCTTTTAGTTTGTTGGAGACTTAGTCTCCAAGTTTTTAATAAAAAACGTGAGCTTTAGTTTAGGGATTGCAGTTAGGGTTTTAGGGTTAATTCTCCGGTATATAAACTGGATTAACTTTATGTTTTTATCACACTGAAAATTCCAAAAACGACTCTGCTCTCTCTGCATCCTACTGCTTCTATCATTCTGCATCTGTTTTGCTTTGAGTTCTCTGTTCCTAGCTGTTGGTACATTGAACATGTTGCATCAAATCCTGGGGTTATCGACGTGTGACTCTACAGCCTATTGGAGTGTCGTATAAACCTTAAAGGACAGGTTTATACCGTGTAGTTTTCTTCTTCTTCTTCGTCTATAGAAATCAGGTTGGTGTTTACTTTTCTGCACTGTTTTTAGTTTTTCGTCCAGTAGAGTGGACACTCTATTCTCTACTCCTTCTTCTAACGTTTCTATCGCGAAGGATAGAAACGATTATAGGAATCATTGTTTATTAATTTTTCCGATAATCTAACACTGTTCTCTTAATAAAGTTCGAATCTTTATCAATAAAGTAGTGATCTTTATTTATAAAAACTGTTTGTTGTTCTTATTAAATTTTTCTAATTGCTGAAAATCAACAATCTTTAAGGTTTATAATGGACTTTGGAAACTCTTACAACGTTCGAATGGTGAATCAAGAGTTTGTGAAACTTGACCGATTCGACGGGTGCCACTACACCCGATGGGCCGAAAAGATCAAGTTTTTGCTAATGACTATTAAGCTTTATCATGTATTGGACCCAAACCTCCCGCCTATCCCTGACGATCCGATTCCTGAAAAAGGAAAAGAACCGGATAGGGAGAGAATAGCCGAGCTTAACAAGTTAAGGCTAATCCGCAAGGAGGAAAAATCCTTGGCCTGCGGACATATTAAAAACACCCTATCCGATAGACTCTATGACTTGTACTCTCCGATTAACGATCCTATAGAGTTGTGGAACGCGCTTGAGTTTAAATATAAGGCACAAGAAGAGGGCACAAATAAATATCTTGTGTCTCAATTTTTACGTTTTCAAATGAATGATGAAAAACCAATCCTGGAGCAGATTCATGAGCTCCAGGTTATTACAAACAAACTCAAAGCGCTTTCCATAATTCTTCTAGAAATTTTCCAAGTGGGGGCGGTGATTGATAAATTACCCCCATCTTGGAAAGATTTCTCAAAGAGGATGATGCACAAATCTGAAGACTATTCTTTGGATGACCTGCTCAAACACATAAGGATCGAAGAAGAGACTAGAAATCGGGAAAAAAAAGGCAAGTCTGTGATGGGTGGTGTAAGCAGCGTGCAGGCTGGCAACACCAAAGGAAAGGGAAAGGCTGGAGGCTCTAAGAAGTGGAATCTGGGTCCACAAAAGAAGAGCTTTAAGAGATCTGGACAACAATCTAAACCGGTGCAACATTTTAAGAGAACCGGGAAATGTTACGTCTGCGGAGAGACAGGACACTATGCCCGGGAATGCAAAGAAAGAAAACTCGGACCACCAGCAGCAAACTCAGTTGAAGGAATCCAACATTTAGTTGCAAACTTGCAGATGGAAGAGATTGATATGATCTCGGAGGCAGCCACCAGAATCACAGCCAGTAGAGGAGGTTGGTATTTGGACACGGGAGCTACAGTTCACGTGTGTAACTCCCGGTCCAAGTTTGTTGAATATGGTCCTGTTCGAGAAGGAAAACAGGTAATTGTGGCTAACAATGGCAAGGCCGATGTTGCGGGTATGGGTACGGTGCTACTCAAGTTCACTTCCGGGAAAACCATCACTTTAAGGAATGTACCCCACGTTCCTTCAATCAATAAGTGCCTTGTTTCTGGGAATAAACTCGATGAACACGGGTTTGGAATCAACATTGAGGCAAGGAAGCTATTGATTTACAAACGTAAGACCTTCATAGGAAAATGATACATCGGTTGAACTTGAGTGATGATGAGAATGGGGCCGGGCCAAGTGGGGGTAGTGATGTGTTAGTCATTTCTGATGAAGTTTTTGTTTCTACTATCGATGTAACTCGTACTGATTTCAATAAAATTAATTCTTTTGAGTACTTTGCTTGTTCAATATCTTTATGGCATAAACATCTAGCACACACCAATGTTAAAAAATATTGAAAAAATGCAAAATAAAGGATTAATTAAAGTTGACAACAAAGACTTTGGAAAATGTGAAACTTGTGTAAAATCAAAATTTACAAAGAAACCTTTTCCATCAGTTAAACGGGATACTTCTATTTTAGAGTTGATTCATTCTGATATATGTGAATTGAATGAAATACTTACCCGTGGTGGTAAACGGTATTTCATTACATTATGTGATGACTTCAGTCGGTATTTATACGTTTACTTATTACATTCAAAAGACGAAGCTTTTGATGCTTTTAAACTTTATAAATCTGAAGTGGAAAATCAACTTGAAAAACGAATCAAAATACTTCGATCAAATAGAGGCGGGGAATACTTTAATAGAGAATTTGATACTTTCTGCGAAGAGAATGGTATCAAACATGAACGCACCTCACTGTTCACCCCTCAACAGAATGGTCTAGCGGAACGAAAGAATCGTACTCTTGTTGAAATGGTCAATTGTATGTTGAACCAATCGGGTCTGCCAAACAACCTGTGGGGAGAAGCCCTATTGACCGCTTGTCATATTCACAACCGGATTACTAGTCGTGTGATCCCAACTAGCCCATATGAACTATGGAAAGGAAGAAAACCCAATCTGAACTACTTTAGAGTCTGGGGTTGTGTTGCCTACTATCGGACTCCTGACTCTAAAAGATCCAAACTGGGAGCTCGTGCTATTAAAAGCATATTTGTGGGATATGCTAGAAATAGCAAGGCGTATAGGTTGTTGGATAATGAATCAGGAGTAATAGTAGAATCCAGGGATGTGGAATTCTTTGAAGACCAGCTTTCAGAAGATGTTGAAAACTCTGAGAGAAATTTGGTTTCAAATCTTCCTAGTACATCTCATGATAGTTCGAAAACCTCAAACAAGGTTGACGAACCACGTAGAAGTACTAGAGTAAGAAAAGAGAAAAGTCTAGGAGATGATTTCTTATCCTACCTAGTAGAAGGAACACAAAAGAAAGTGACTAGAGAAGTCATTTTATCGATCAACATCGAAGATGATCCTAAGACTTTTAAAGAGGCCATGTCTTCAAGGGACGCTTCACTATGGAAGGAGGCAATAAATGATGAAATGGATTCCATTATAGGGAATGGAACTTGGGAATTGGCTGATTTGCCCAAGGGAGTGAAACCCATAGGTTCCAAGTGGGTATTCAAAAGGAAGTTGCATCCAGACGGGTCAATATCGGCTTTTAAGGCAAGATTAGTGGTTAAAGGATATAGACAGAAAGAGGGAGTCGATTACTTCGACACATATGCTCCGGTTGCTAGAATTAGTTCTATTCGAACTCTTATAGCAATCTCAGCCATAAAAGGACTGTACATTCATCAAATGGATGTAAAGACAGCCTTTTTGAATGGCTATCTAAACGAGGAAGTCTATATGGAGCAACCTGAAGGGTTTGTGATACCCGGACAAGAGAACAAGGTATGTAGACTTGTTAAATCTCTATATGGGTTGAAACAAGCGCCTAAACAGTGGCATGAAAGATTTGATACGACTATCACTTCTTTCGGGTTCAAACATAACGGGGCTGATCGATGCATTTACTCAAAATGCACAAAAGGATCTACTGTAGTAATCTGTCTTTATGTAGATGATATGTTGATCATCGGTACTAACCTTGAGGGTATCCTTGAAACAAAGGATTACCTTTCTTCTATCTTTAAGATGAAAGATCTAGGAGAAGTAGACACTATTCTTGGAATAAAAGTAAAGAGGTCAGGATCACAAATCTCCTTAAGTCAATCACACTACATTGAGAAAATACTGACAAAGTTTCAACACTTGAATATAAAGGAGTTCAACACACCTTTTGATTCAAGTGTAAAACTTGGTAAAAACTCTGGAAGAGCAGTGGCTCAACTAGAATATGCCAGTGCAATAGGATGCATGATGTATGCAATGCATTGCACTAGACCGGATATTGCTTTTGCTGTGAGTAAACTAAGTCAATATACTAGCAATCCGGGTCCAAATCACTGGAAGGCAATTAGTAGAGTATTAGGTTACTTGAAAAGGACTAGTAATCTAGAATTGACATACTCTACACATCCAGGAATATTGGAGGGATATTCTGATGCCAGTTGGATAGATCACTCAGGTGACTCTAAATCCACAAGTGGGTGGATTTATACTCTAGCTGGGGGAGCGGTTTCTTGGGCAAGCAAGAAACAAACTTGTATCGTCCATTCAACCATGGAAGCCGAATTCATTGCCTTGGCAGCTGCAGGAAAAGAGGCTGAATGGATTAGAGATCTGTTGACAGATATCCATCTGTGGCCTCGACCAACTCCCTCGATTCCCATGTATTATGACAGTGAGGCCACACTGTCAAAAGTGTACAATGTCGTGTATAATGGGAAATCTCGACACATAGGTCTACGGCATAACTATGTTCAAGAATTGATTGAAAGTGGTACCATTAGTATTGTGTATGTCAAGTCATGTGGAAACTTGGCAGATCCATTGACTAAGCCTCTGACGAGAGACCTAGTAGGATCAACTACCAGAGACATGGGTCTGAAACCACCTAGAATCGATTAGTGATGGGAATCCAACTTGAATTTAGTGCTCCTATCTCTCAAGTTTAATGGGTAACAACAAGTCACTTGATCGATAGAAGGTACTATCAACTAATAGACCCGTGTAAGGTACACGATAGTACGCCGTTGTCGAGAACAAGGATGAGATTAATCTCTTAACAAAATTTAGAGGCATATTAGCAACGAAGATGTTATAGAATTTTGCCTATATGACTGAGAGGTGGTGCCGCCTCAAATAGAGAGTTGTGGTTTCTCTTCTAAAAGGTCATGAAACAGGATTTTAGCGCATGGCCATATACGCGCTCAGGGAGAAAGCAAAATTACGAGATAGTAAGTGTAAGTAAGCCGAGGTGATCTTTATATTCAAGGTTTAAATCCTAAGGATACCATTGAATTGATCTCTTCTTGCATACTTACATCAAACAGGGTTTAATCTTAGTGACACCTCTGTAACACTATTTCTTATGAATGTCAGAACAACTTTCCAACCTGGTGGGGGATTGTTGGAAAGTTATGTGGAGGTTGGAAGTTATTCTTCCATCCCACATAGGAAGAAAAATAAACTAGGAAGGACTTTATAAGTCCATTCTTGGTAGTGGGTCTTGAATGTTATAGAGAGCAAATGGTGGGGGTCTCTGTGAAGTGCAACGCACACGTGCGCACGCGTGGTTGTGGCCGCGGGCGCGATCTTCGCGATGAGACACACACTTTGCACGCTCGCATCAGAGCTTAGGAGCCTCGCCCCAAGCTACGAGTTAATTTTTGGAGAAATTTAGGATAAATGTAATAATTATCAGATTTTATTCCAGCTTGAATTTTCTGATAATTATCAACGGCTAATTAATTTTCAGTTTGATAATTTCGAATTTAAATCTTTTTCTCTAATTAAAAAACGTGGCTTTTAGTTTGTTGGAGACTTAGTCTCCAAGTTTTTAATAAAAAACGTGAGCTTTAGTTTAGGAATTGCAGTTAGGGTTTTAGGGTTAATTCTCCAGTATATAAACTGGATTAACTCTATGTTTTTATCACACTGAAAATTCCAAAAACGACTCTGCTCTCTCTGCATCCTACTGCTTCTATCGTTCTGCATCTGTTTTGCTTTGAGTTCTCTGTTGCTAGCTGTTGGTACATTGAACACGTTGCATCAAATCCTGGGGTTATCGACGTGTGACTCTACAGCCTATTGGAGTGTCGTATAAACCTTAAAGGACAGGTTTATACCGTGCAGTTTTCTTCTTCTTCTTCGTCTGCAGAAATCAGGTTGGTGTTTACTTTTCTGCACTGTTTTTAGTTTTTCGTCCAGTAGAGTGGACACTCTATTCTCTACTCCTTCTAACGTTTCTATCGCGAAGGATAGAAACGTTTATAGGAATCATTGTTTATTAATTTTTCCGATAATCTAAAATTGTTCTCTTAATAAAGTTCGAATCTTTATCAATAAAGTAGTGATCTTTATTTATAAAAACTGATTGTTGTTCTTATTAAATTTTTCTAATTGCTGAAAATCAACACACCCAACTATCAAGCTTTAGCTTCAATCCATTCGTATCATACATTCAACATCAAAGCTAATATCATGATAGTTACCAGATGGCCTTTGGCCTAGCTGTATCTGGTAAAGCCCAACCTCCCAAGAGGGTGAGAGGTTCAAACCTCACCAAAGGTGAGGAGGGTGTCTGAGTTCATTTATCGTGTATAAATATTATATACTTTAAATTATGATAGTTGTTATTTAATGCGGTTGTTTTCCTATCATTATGATGTACCGTCTTTGGCATTAATAGGATGACAAGTTTGTATAGTTCAATTTTATGTAGGTCACCTTCATCATAGTTCATTTATGGGGGGAACTATTGACCTAGAACACACATAACCCCGAACAAGGATTCAAGAAGTGAGGCTTGGTTCAAGATCATCACTCTCAAAGTGCTGAACTAATCCGATAAGAATTCTTGGAGTTTTTTTTTTTTTTTTGAAAGGGTGTCCTAGGCTATGCCTAGACATCCCTTGGCAAATTATGAACATCAGCCCTGATTAAATCTCGGTGGCCACAATTGTTGTGTACGCCTAGATTTGAACCGTGACCAGATGGGATTACGCCACAACCCTTGTGGTTAAGAATTCTTGGAGTTGCAGGACTAAGGTAGCGGATTTTGGTAGGGGACAAGTGGCTAGGGTAGGGTAGGGTAGAGGAGGGAAGGATGACGGACCCAAAAAAATAGGCTAGTGACATCATAAGATGGGTAGATGGGGGGAATCTTGCTCTAGTAGTTGTCACTTGTGCGTTTTATGTTTTCTTTAAATATACAGATTTCTGTCCATGATTCTGAAGGGCATTTGAATGGTTTGACTAGAGTCAAATACTTCTATTAAAACCCTATGTAAACAGTTACTTAGGAATGGAGTATTATTATATCATGGCAGAAAAAATGGAACTTCAGAGTTTGATGTTCATATTTCTCCTCTAGATCAGGACATGATCATTCACAGATGATTAGCAGTTATAGATGAAGAAATCAAGATAGAATGGTGAACTTTATTCACTTTGTTACAATCTAGATTCACATACTTTTTACTGATAATGTACAATGATATGCATATGTTTGAATGCAAAACTTACCTTCTCTGGAAGTTGAGTTTCGATATACAATAAGCAAATAGAGAAGCAAGAACGATGGGATATAGTGCAAGAAGCACATACGCAAGTGGTAACTGATCATGATGAAATCCAAAGTAATCTCTTAAGAAGGCTTCCACAGATTTAGTTTCTCCGAAAACTTCGATCTCCTTCTTCACATCACCAAACTGAGATGTAAGCATTGCGTTTAGCGACCAAGAAGTGGGAGTCAGATAGTACAACCATATCCACCACCCTGGAATTTTCTGCAACAAATCAATAAAATAAGTTCCAACAATTCCATCATGTAGGAAACATGCAATTGGCTTTTGTTTTTCTTGTATATATTAAGGTCAAATAACGTCATGACTTGCAATTTTAAAACTCGGGCTTCGCACGAGGATCAGGCACCAAATGGCATCCTATCCTTTAGCTGGTACTTCTAAAAATAGTATACTTGAACCACAAGGGTTGTGGCGTACTGGTTAAGGACCTGGGGGATGTGGTGGAATATCCCATCTGCCCAGGGTTCGAATCCAGGCGTACACAACAATTGTGGCAACTGAGGTTTAATCAGAGCTGATGTCTTACAGTCAATAATTTGCCAAGGGATTAGTCTAGGCATAGCCTAGGACACCCTTCCCCCCCAAAAAAAAATATAGTACACTTGACTTTTTAGTTCAGACAAACAACATCCAAATGAATTCGAGTATGGATTCTTTTCACAGATTTAGGAGCCACATTTAATCTTTCGAATTAGTATTTCGTTTATAGTTTGCTACACTTTCTCAGGAAATTGAGAAATCCATATGAATTTCAAAGTTGGAGATATGGTGTCCTCAAACGCCAAAATGGACCTCAGAATGTAGTGAAGAATACTTTTTTCTATTCATAATCAACTTCTGAAAAATTTAGGCAAGCTAAGAGTCAACAGGGACTTACCGGTTTAGGAATTAAAAACCCACCAAACAAGTTAAACATCGTGTAAAATGCAGATTGTAGAATGGCAGCAACTGGAAAGCTCGGTGTGATGGAAACAAGCAGCATGCCCAAATAGGTGAAGTACATCAATGTGCACATGAAGGCATAGAAGTACACGAAAACCTTATAGGCTGACCAATAATATCCAATCATAGGATACGTGATGCAGACGAATGCAAGTGACTGGGCAAAGAGATAGGGGAACTCGATTGTCACCTACAAGATAAAATCAGAACATTTCTTTATACATAAAAGAATCGTAGAAATTTCCACAAAAAATCACTTCATCTAGTAAAATCTGCTTCGAAATGCACACATATTTTGCTTTTTCTTTTGTTTCCAACACCCTAGACGAAGATAGATAGATTTGAACTTCGTTTTAGAAGCCTTATGTAAGTAAATTATGTATATCCTACTACGTACAAGTAGCAAAGAAGGATTCTATACCTGTGCAAGAGCATACGCCCATGATGCATACATCCCAGAAAACCTTTCTCGATACAGAACAGTTCGCTCCACGGAAACATATGGCAGAACTGAAGAGGAGTTGTTTATGCCACAGAAAATTACAGCAGCAAACATCGAACCAAGGATATTGAATAAACTCTGCTGGTTATGTCTGTCGCATAGAAGGATATCAAAACAGATGATTTAAGGGCATATTTTGAAGAAAATATAAAGGAGTTGTGATTCTAAGATTGGCAACCATCCAACTTTACAATAGAGATGCAGTTTAGTTGTTGAATTGTATGCTGTTTGCTTGAGTTTTAAGGAGAGTTGGTGCCTTAATAAGGTACGTATCAGGGTTCTACATTCGCAAAACCGTAATTCTAGTCTTCACATATACTCCCCCCGTCCCAAAATAAGTGTCCACAATAGAAATGGCACATAGTTTTAGACATGAGTAATTATTCCACTTTTTAGTTAACCAAATGACTTCACCCTTGATTAATTTATCCATCTTATTAACTTTTAAATATTTTTGCATTAATTAAGGAAAGATATGGAAATTTAGTTATTTATTTTTTAAAGTCGACACTTATTAATTTTGGGACAAATATAAATAGAAACATAGACACTTATTTTGGGACGGAGGGATACATTTCTTGCCCTTGTTTCCAATATGCTATAACAGCAATTGGCACTCTGATTGGTTTTTGCAATGTCGCACCTCTTTGTGACTCTCAAGTCTCAATGTTCTATCTGGGTTAAGTGTGAGAGAGAAGCATTGAAGCTTCAAATTATTGTTTGTTTAAGCTTTGGGATGAGGTGGTCACTTGCCAACATGTTGTCTTCTTCTTGTTGGAACTTCGTCTTTACACATGATAGAACCGATGGTTAGTACCTCTTGACTAGGGAAGAGGCAAAGGGTTTCACTCTACCTTGGAAGACTATCATTAGCGTATTCAAACTCTCTAGATTGCTCAAGTAGTGGTTGTAGGGCAAAGTGGTTAGAGGCCTGAACCACTATAAATCACCGTGTCATAGTATCTCCCTTACTCTTCTTAAATTTTCATATTTTCCTTGTTTTTGATATAAAATAGTCTGCATATTACCAACGACCTTTTACCCATCTCTAGACGGTTGGGGATAGAGCCTAAATGGAGTTGAAGATCAATTTCTATGACCATGTGCCTCCATTTCATGCATGCTTTTCTATGAGGTTTTTAAATTTACCATGCAATATGCAATCAAAGAACTGAATATATCTGCATGTGTGTATGGATGTGTGCTTATCTGTTTATAAATGTATGTATATGTATATATGTATCCATATAGACCACAAGGAGTCCATACTAACGTACTTCAAAACTGCATTATCTCTACCAAGCATCAAATTAAGCAAAAAGAACGCAAGGAAGACATCAGATGCACAAGTAGTTTAACTTACATTTTTCTCCCTTGGTCCCAGAAGAGTAACCCGAAAATAAACGATGCAAAGAGCATATGCAGAGAACGCATCAGGTTGTATGAAGGACTTCTCCAGTATGACAAGTGTTGTTTCCATAGGCAGGCCTTGAACTGGCCCCAACCATTTTGTGGGAAACGTGTTGGAAAATATAACTCTTTTGAACCAGGAGGTGGCCTACTTAATGTGTTTACAAGGTCTTTATTGCTCCTGACATAATAGAAAACGCATAAAAGTAGTCAGACAGAAAGTAAATGCTCTAATTCTCAAAGTAGATATTGCAGATAAATGTAAACTAAGGGGCTGTTTGGTTAAAGTATTGATAAAACCAAATGCTCGTTAATTTGGAAGAAAACCAAAAAGCCAAAAAAAAGCAAGAAAGAAAAATGCCAGTAATTGTGAACAGAGATCTTACTAAAAGTCATGAATAAATAATAATGGACTACTAACTAGCTTGTTACCATGACTTTTTTATTTTGTCAACAAGGTGCTTTGTATGTATTTCAGCCACTGGAGCCAAGCGTACGTATTTGTTATGACATATTGGCATTGGTCGGTGGCAGGTGGCCAATGACAATGAGAAGTGCGCAACAATACAGTAGCGATCATTGGTTACACAACACTGAATGGTCTTAATGACATCAATGGAAAAGGATGAGCACATGCAAGGCCACAAGTTGGGCATGGATGGCATTCATTAATTATGGTCACTCTTAACACAGGAGATGTACACGAAAACTAAAATATGGCATCTAATGAAAAGGCATCTATAAATCCTTGCATGGGGGGAGAGAATTGTGGGTTCAGTTTAATGATGTATTCTGATAGACTACACTATTATACATGAAAAGTGGCATAAAATCAATGATCATCTTCATTCATGCGTAGGGCATGCAATACATGGCACAGGAAAAAAGCTGTGCATATAAACCACATGCTAGGAGTGCAAAATACTACTTTATAGGCATACCAGCATGTTGATTTCACGACCTTGTCTAAACTTGGAGAATTCAAAGCAGAGATGGCCTTGAAGGTGTAACTTACTTGTACAATGTGGAAGTAGAATATATTTGTGCAAAATCAACTCCAAGTTCAGCTTCCACTGATGTTGAAGATACCTCTAACATCCATGTTGCGGGGTTATAGTTGTCTCTAATCTTGGGAACCCCAGAGATACTCTGTTTCAAAGACATTTCATGTGAATGTAAGATAACATTTCTGTTACTCTTTTCAAACTGAGATGCACAAATTTTCAATTATTAGAGGCAAAAAGCAAATCATGCTTCACAACAAAAGAGGGATGATGTATATTTAAAATCTACATCTGTTCTGAACTCAACTTACCTCAAAGTATTCAATGACCCTACTTGAATGGCGACCCAGTGGGCCACAATAGATCATACGTCCACCATTTTTCAAGAGGATTAACTGCAGCAACATGGATAGGAAATAGATGAGATTTTTTATATCAAACTAAAGCAAGAATATTATTGTCAAAGAAAATGATTGCAACCAAACCATAAGAACAAATGGTAAATACTAAGAATAAAATATACATTAAAGAAGACCACCATAGATTCAAAAGGCCAACATAACTTTTGACATGCTGAAAGATTTGAAACTAACAAGTCCGACATAGTTCTTTTTGGGAAAACATCAAGACTCCTTTCCGAGTACAGAATCAAACAAATGTTTTCTGATTCCAAGATCATTTCCAATACAACAAACATTTTATCTGAATTAGTTGGGGTATGCTTAAAATGAATCTACAAGAAATCACAAAGAGGTGAAACCCAACAGAAAACATTAATGATTTAACCTCCTTGGGTTCCTGGACATGAATGGTGTTGACAAATGGAATCACTATTACCAACTTATAAACTACTTAGTCTCATAACAGGTCAAGAGATAAACATATGTATATTTTAAGATTATATATATATATATATATATAGTACCTACCACATCAAAAAAACATAGCTTATAAAGTCATGGATTCTATATTTTTCCTTCCTTATCATTAAACCATTAACAATAGAGAACTTTGGCAGATAAATATTACAGATATGGTATTCCTATTGTATTATTAGTTTTGGTTATATCAGGCTAAAGAGAAAGAACATCAGCTGATAAGCATAAATATATTATATTCTAAAGCTCAAACTGATAATTTTAAAACTAAACATTTTGATGAGGACTTAGCAGGTGTGATGGCATGGTAACTGAAAGAAATCATGGTGAAAAGTAACGTCTACAGAACTTGAGGTGTGTGTAATGTACCTCTAGCCAATGGCATCTATTCTGCAGCACAAGCATATGAGTTGTTTTTTCTATCATTCTCTTTGGTGCTTTCAGATGTTAACAAATTAATGTGGTCTCAAATTCATAGAAGAAGCTCCATTAAAACTTCAACTATTCTTTAAAGTTCATAAGAGGCAAAATCTGAACTAGTATTTGTTAGCTCCGTAGAATGCTGGTGTTTACTAAATAATTGCTTAATTCAGCTGATTAGTTCTTCTTTAGATGCTAGCTCAGCTATTTTTGTCCTTCTCCCTGAGTTTTTAAGTATCTCCTTTTTACCTCGTCAAAGGCCTCAAAGATGTCAATGCTTGGTTGGTGAATGGTACAGACGATTGTTCTTCCTGTATCAACAATATTCTTCACAGCCCGCATGACAATGGCAGCTGATCTAGCATCCAGTCCCGTCGTAGGTTCATCCATGAAAATAATGGAGGGATTAGCGACAACTTCCACAGCAATTGTAAGCCGCTTACGCTGCTCTGTTGATAGACCACTAACCCCAGGAATGCCAACCAAGGCATCTTTTATAGCATAAAGCTCAACTGTTTCCAGGATGTCTTCTATGAATTTCTGCACATGCCATCAGAAAAAATTGCTTCCAGTTACCAAAAGTTTTGGCAAAACAATGTCTGTGTAAACACACCATAAAGATATCTCATACATATTTAGTTTTTGAATCAATTTCGGGATGCAGACGGAGCCAAGCAGAGAATATCACTGATTCTTCAACTGTAATTTGGGGAGAGTGTACATCAGTTTGCTCACAGTAACCTGAAATCCTAGCAAATGTATCTTGGACTTTAGGATACCCTCCGATTCTAATCTCTCCTTCAACAATGCCACTGGTTTTCCTTCCAGCAAGAACATCAAGAAGTGTTGTTTTACCAGCACCACTTACACCCATCAATGCTGTAAGAACACCAGGTCTAAAAGCCCCTGTGATATCGCTAAGTAACTGAAGTCTCTTTCCTGTGAACCCATGCTCTCTCATTTCCTGACGTCAAATGAACAGGACAAAACAGTCACCTATAACATAATATGAACAACAGATACCCAACATTTAAGATTAAATAAGATAATTATGACCATTTACCTGTGAGGGCTCAACATGATACTGTAGATCTTGAAAGGTAATCATTAGTGGTTCAAAAGGTAACACCATTTTTCCTGTAAGATAAAAGGATGATAAGTATCTATTGATGCACAACAGACATCCACAATTAGATTGAACCTAGTCCAAAACGTTATAACCAATCGCATACAGTGGAAATGACACAAATTCAAGTCTAGCACTCGGTTATATTGATAAATTAAATTGCCAAGTTCTAGGAACTGGATTCCAAGTGTGGAAGCATGGAAGTATTTGTGCGATATAGGCAAAAGGAATTATCCTAACCTTCAGTAGGCTCCGCTGAGACAGAAGTAATGGAATTTTTAGCTGTTCTATCCTTGTGAGTGTGCTGTTTAGATCCTTCACTTCCATGTGCTTGAGATAGCTTTTCCTTTGAAATAATGGCACGAGTACCAGGAGCTGAAGTATCAAATAACATGATTAATTAATAAAGATATGGCACTTTATGTTCAAAGTTGAATTATAATTAAAAGACATTACCCTTCAAGTAGCTCAAAGCCAAGATGAAGCCTATGTTGAGTAACAGTGCATAACCTAACAAGGCACCAAGTGATATCCAGAAATAGTATCCATCGAAGTCTAACCCACGGCTTTGAAGTGTTTGTACCCCTATGGTTGTGTTTGTAGACGTCATCTGTTTGCAAAAAGTTAAAAAGTGAATAACATACCAGTGAGTGATATCTTTCTTCCTTAATGACCTGTGACATATTGAAACTAACATATAATCCATGAGACAAGGAAAACACATGTTATTCATCCAGACTTCACTTGTCACAAAAAAAATGCAATGCCATCAATATGTAATGATAAAAGGAAAGATCAGATGTAGAAAATTCAACCAGAAATCTAATTTATGCAAAGTCAGCAAGCCAAGATAAAAGTTGAAATTCAAAAAAAAAATCCCCATAAGTGCAAAACTACATGATAAAACGAATCTTCTCAAGCAAATAAAAAGGTTAAGGTTTTGTGTATCAAATATGTGTTCTACTGCTTACCTTGTTCCATCTGGGAGAAAGGAATTCATTCACTGCAAGGCCTATTTCACCGTATGACAGTGGAGAAAGCCAAAATCCCCACTTTAACCAAGCGGGCATTGAAGCTGCAACCAGTTCCCATGAGTTGGTTTGATCTGTAAGTCTTTACAGGGGTATATAACAAATGGAAAAAGAAATACAGGGAACTTACTGTGTGGTAAAATGAAGCCACCAAAACACAACAGAAACAATATTGATATACTACCCGCAGTTGTACAAGCAACCACAGTTTGAAAGAATGATGCAAGGAATCGGAACATGGATATTGATGTGAAGTGGACAGCAAATAATAGCACTAGCTGGCGGAAGAACCTATAAGCACATGCAACAGTAAAACTTACATCCTAGTATCATAGTTTCTCGAGGAAGTTTTGACGTGTTAACTTTACAGGACAATGAACCATGTTGCTACATGATCTCAAGACAATGAACCATGTTGTCAAAGTGTTTATATATAACAACCAGTTATGGAAATAGAGACAGATTGAAAAGAATGATGAAATAGTTTAGTAAGATGCTCACCTCCCTGGTTCAGGGCTGTATCCAATGACATAATAAGTGAGACACGTCCAAAGGATGGCTTCAAGCATTGACAGGGGAATCTTAAGGATGGATGCAGGAATTGCATATGCCCAAGCAGGGTAGAAGTACATGTCCCTCTGTTTATAGAAAACTGGAAGTCTTGCCACTGTCATGGACATTTCTGGGAACCCATCAACTAGAAGAATCACGAGTGCATAAAAAAGTGAACCAAGATAATAATTCGCATCAAGGACATCAACCTTCAATCTTGTTCGAAAAAATACAGTCATTGTGATTAATGCAATTATGAGGAGCTGCACAGAAGTAGCCCACATAATTAGACATTTAACAAGGTAATAGAAAAATGAACCTTTCACATGAAGAAGGCAGATTAAAAGAGCCAAGAAAGGAGTGATTTGTACCTGCACTAATTTGAAGATGTAGATAAAAGAATTTCTCTTCATGAGAAGAATTTCCCTAGACATGCAAGCTCTAAAAAGAGCCCATTTAGATAGAGAATACACATAGAAGGAAATCGCATTCTCATGGCTCTGCAATCTCGTGAAAGGCTTGGAGATTACCTCATTTACTTCTTTTCCCAAATAAGATTCCTTAAATCTCATGGATAAGGTCTGTACCGATACATAATTATATGCTTGTTCAGTTTGGCACCAATACTTTGCCTGATCTTTTCTTGAGACAACCTGCGAATCAGTCCTTACTGCATGAAAACTAGCTAGAGAAGCAAGAGCATGATAATCAATTATGTTATGCAATTTGAAAATTGTTTTCCAAGTGTTGTATATCAGTGCATGTAAACATGAATAAATGGTACTGTTGTAGCCTTTCCTCTAGTACCATGTAACAGTATGTAGTTACAGTTGAAATATGGTTGCCAAGTGTGTATATATACATATATATATATATATATATATATAAACATGGGTAGGGTTGGGTTCCGGTGAGAAGTTGAGTTAATGGTGAGAAGCGTGAGAAGTCGTTATCCACAGTTGGATGAGAAATGGATGCACATTAGAATGAGATGCACCGAGATAAGATGCACCGAGATGCACCAGATCAATTCCCTTCTAAGCCGCAATTCATGGGAGGGCTTGAGATTAAAAGAGATCAACGGTTCAGATCCACTTCTCACGCTTCTCACCATTAACTCAACTTCTCACACGATCCTTCGTCAACATGGGTATACGTTAAGATGGTAGTTTCACATGCCAAGGCTAATAAGCCCTAGCATAAGCTGCCATCATCTGATTTATCTTCTGAAAGTAACAAAATTATAATGAGATGGGGCATTACCTCTTGAAGAAAGTCAGCTACACCTTTTCTCTCAGGACACCTAAAACCAATACCCTCAAAATACTCTAAAACACTATTGCGAGGTCCATGATACAGAATCATCCCTTCCGCCATCAACATAATGTCATCAAAGAGATCAAATGCTTCTGGTGATGGCTGAAGAAGTGAAATGAGTACAGAAGCATCTGTTATATGTGCCAACTGCTGAAGACAAGCGATTATCTGATACGTAGTAGAGCTGTCTAGGCCATTTGATATTTCGTCCATAAATAAAGCTTTTGTGGGACCAACAATCATCTCCCCTGCAAAGAACCATAGAAGTTAGATTCTATGTGCATGAAGGCAGCAGCTGCAGTTGTACTCATGCCATGGTAAACTAATATAGGAAATGAACCCCTCCATATAGCGCAGATGTATAGGGATGCTGTTGAATAGGCATCATATGCCAAAGTTACCTGTAGTCAATCTTTTCTTCTGACCACCAGAGATTCCTCTCCTCATGGCATCTCCAAACATTGTATCAGCACATATATCAAGGCCAAGAATCTGAAATACCATGATAATGGTGGGAAAATGGACATATTATGCATATGCCAATACCAAATAATATATAAGCTCACATCAGCTAAAAGAGTTACCTTCAGGATGTAGTTTGTCTGAAGAGTTGTCTTTTGTCCTTCAATGGAAATTGCCTGTGGAATTTAAAAATGGTATGAGTATGACAATGAATATCATCAATGGGGCAAAAGATGCTTGCTCTGTC
The DNA here is from genome assembly GCA_954870635.1 of Arctium minus. Classification (NCBI taxonomy): domain Eukaryota; kingdom Viridiplantae; phylum Streptophyta; class Magnoliopsida; order Asterales; family Asteraceae; genus Arctium; species Arctium minus. The sequence continues at coordinate 65,884,217 of OX941080.1, read as the reverse complement.
TCACATTGCATTAGCTTTCTCTCTAAAAATGTAAACACTACAAACTTTTTTTCATTTTGAGGCAATACTTGAATCACTTGTAACATATTCACATCAATAATCTGAATTCATCTATCAGACATTATCTTTGAACAAATCATATATTGTAAATGTTCTATCGAGAAGTTAAAAGCCATTTTGATAATTCATATTGGGAAAGAAGACCACTACAAATAGTTCATTTACTTTTAGAGGTAGCTAGATTATATGGTAAGAATTATGATGCACTATCAGAAATATAAAAGAAACCCTATGATAATAATAATAATGAAACATGATTGACACCAAGTTATTATATTGATTAAGATGCATTTAAGAATGGTGAAAAATGACTTCAAACTGCCCTATCCCCTGATGGGAGACATAAATATAGGCTTTGTAACACAATACAAGTTTCAGAAACTTCTAGTCAAAGATTAAATGAAATATTTCTTGTCCACTAACAACAAAGATTAGAATTTTACCTTCATAAAAGTGTCTACATCTGGATTTGGAATAATCCCCCCTTCTTTCTCCCTCCTGTTAACCTCAATCATAATCTCTTTATGAGAAAAAAAAAAACGATTTCCAATTAGTTCTTAAAACCATCATTCCTTGGAACAGAATGCAAACATATACGGTGTTAGTTTTGTGGATGAAGTAGGCAATCAGGCATACCTGCACGGATTTTAGTACCCTGACAACGGGATGAGAAATCTAGTGTTTCCCTTACAGTCATCTCCGGGATATGCAAATCATCTTGGCTTATATAGGCAGAAGTTTTCTGAGGGACAATTTCTTCTAGTTTGTATCCGTTGTAAGAAATTTCACCACTAATCTGTGTTTGTTAACGAAGAACCAGTTGTAAGTGAAAGCAGTTCATAGGTAATAAGTCTCAACTACAAACCATAACAAGTATCTTAGTAATCTTGTCAAACATGTATATTCAATATGGAATCTGCACCGATCTCAGAATGATTCTGGCCCCAATCACTTTCATTAAAGGATAAAACACCATCAGCTGTAAATCTATTTTGACAAAAACACAAAGAAGACAATATATGAGTGGCGTGCATGGAGGGGAAGGGGGTTGAATGTAGTAACTATATTCAATTTAATTTTCGCATGGATGACACAGCTCATCCTTCCTGTAGCAGACTAAGTACACTAGCTTGCACCAGATGTGCATGAACTCATTTTCCAGCATTTTTACTGACATACCAAGAATTTATTAGAGATAAAGCATAACCCTAGGAACTGCTTCGAAACAAGGGGTAGATCAACAGAATTTTGGCTACATAACCAGAGATAAATTTCCCATAATTGCATTTAAATAATAAATGACTTCAATAAAATAAATTATATTACAATCCACGCGCCATGTTCAGTTAGGTCAATCACACACCTTTCTCTATATGGAGATATAAGTATAGTCACACTATTGTTTGTATGGATATAACATGCTTATAAAATCAGGCAAACTTGAAGTTCAAAACCTTGAGAGATTTGCTTAGATTCCCTGAAAGTGCTTTCAACAAAGAGGTTTTCCCACATCCTGGAGGACCAAGCAGCAGAGTCATCCTGAAAAAAAACATCAAACAAGCGAATACTGAACATCCACAATTGTGTAGCCTATTCACAAAGCCTAAATCAATTAAACTAACTGCAGAATTTCTATATAACTCAGCTTCATCTCAATAATTTGAAAAGGGCACATCAGACATCTTTGCCATTTAATCTCTGGTTAAACACAATCAAATATGCTGCATTTAGTCTACCCATAAATGATTTATGGAATAAAAGTATGGTATGCCAAAGATCTATTGTAAGGTTTTCTGACAGAAAATTCTGTGGTGCTAACGGTTGAGAATGATATGAACATAATGTACAGTGATGGCCTTAGGGGAGACCAAAAACACCTAATTGATCAAAACCTATGAGTCAAATCAGTGCTTGCCAAAGATGTCTTATGTTGTTACTTAAATAACCCAAAATTAATTTATACTAATAAAACCTATTGAATAATATATTTATTTACTAACAACTTAATCCAGGTAGCAGTTAAAGTATTACGTGTGCAAATGTGACTCTTCCAAGGAGAGGAATACCCTTAGATCTTGAATCTTGATGATACAAGTATTTTAGCTTATCATCCATAAATTGCAATTATTTCAGTTATATTTTCACTTGTAACAGTCTTAACACATCTCAAAGTATATCGTGTAATAAATTGCAGTGACCCATTTATCAGTCTAGTCAAACGTTAATGACAGGCTGCAGTATTATATGCTTTAGTTCTCCCAAACGTTTGCCATTATATCTTCGGCATAATTGCTCCTCACGGCATTAATTCAGTAAGCCAGTAAAACGTAGTACATAGAGTGCAACCGTGGTGGTGGTGGTGGTGGTTGGATGTTGAAGATGTCATAAGTATGTCCAAAGATAAAAGGAAGCTAAGAAGCTGTCATGAGCATGTACTGACAAGAGGTAGCCAAGAAGAATGTCTTTCATTATGTGGATTCTATATTACATGAGATTCGAGAGATTGATAAGGTTGTTGTATTCCTACCTTCCTGGCTTAATGACACCACTGACGTCATTTATGATGGTTATCTTAGCCCTTTTAGACTTCAAACCAGGTATCATGACAACGTCCTGTCAGAGAAAAAGAAGGTATTAGATTTGGAATACCACTAATAAACACCGAAAGACCGAACCTGAGAGCTGAACAACTAGATTCTTTTAGTTTATCTATATTTTTGGTAATCTACAGCAAGTGACACAAGAGATGGCCCTAATTATCTACTAATTTGGTTTTGTTCCTGGTACCCTTACTTTTTAATTACTTTAATGTTATGACATCCCATTATGGTTCATGAGCTACATCATACTGATCTTAGTGGCAAGATAATGCTAACAACTTACAAACACAATGTTTGATGATAAACTCCCCAAACAGGCCAACTTCTTGGCATAAAATATGGATGCATGAATTAGGTAAAAGATGATGTGAGGTGATGGTATGGTTTTGTGTGTCGGTCGAACTGGCCGATTTTCAGTATGTCAAGCATGACATGGTATACGACAGTGGTAAGTTGCATACGAGGTCGCAAAGATGATGTACTCTAATAAGAAATTTGTATTCACGTTAAATTTTATTAAAAAAATTCCACCTTATTATTCAAGCTAAATTTTATTAGAAAAATTCTAGAAGGATCAACTACAAACATAAAGGCAAATGTATATTTAATGGAGATTAATAATTGCATTTATCATATACGCATGCCATTAACATTAAAATATGTTTTTTATGTTAATGTTAAAAATATAAAAAATATTTAATATTGGGCTCATTTCGAAGGTATCAACAAGACCTTTCTAACGGTGTGATTTGTACAAAGAAAAAGAATGTATTTTTAATGTGTTTTAGCTAATATTTAATTAATTAATATGATAAGGGTATAAATTGAAAAATGAAAAAGGAAAGGAAGTCAATTAAAAACACTAAAAGTCTTTGAAGGGTTAAAAGCGTAACTTATCCTCAACCACCTAAAAGTTTTAATGTTTATGGTTTCATCCCAAAAAATCTTATGGTTTCACCTAAAAGAATTACACTTTAACCCCTAAATTTTTGTGGCTTCACAAGCAGCTATACCTCAAAGGGTAGGTCGCCCTTGCCAATACATGTCGCAAGGTACCTTTGTTCTGTGTCAGATATATATCTCAGGCCAAAGTACGAATGAGAAATGTTTTTGACGTTCATGTTTTTTAGGTTGTAATTTAACCATCTTTTTTTAAAAACATGTTCAACCCAACCCATAATGTAATTAGTAGGGTTGGGTTACACATTAAAACTGTTCTAAATGAGTTAAGATTCTCTAGGCCAAAGTAATTAGTTTGGGTCATTCAAATTCCCACAACTTGGTCAACCCAACACATGTGCAGTCCTAATTAGCTAATCAATCATAACCCAGCCCATTACCTAATTAATTTAAATAAATGGATTACGATCCAGATCGACGCATTTAAATTTTCTTTCTAATATGCTCACCTTCCTTTCCCGTAAACCCCATCCCCACCCTCCTCCCTCTCCCATCCGGTCCCTTGTCCATATTTCCCCCTCGCTCTTCCTTCTTTTTATATAAACTGTTTTCCTTTTATTTTCTTTTTTCCAAAATTGCAGTTTTAAAATGTGACAATTTTTACTACTCTAAATCTTATTAAATTTTGACTATTAATAAATATAATCAAATTTAAAAAGAAACTGATGCCATGAAACTAGACATATTTTTTTAAAACGTTGTCATTACAAACATTAATCAAATTTTAAAAATAATGTCTTCATAAAACTAATCATGTTTTAAAACATTTGTTATTAAAAATGTGTCATATTTTGAAAAGATTGTTGTAATTAAGATCCATCACATAAAACATGTCGTCATAAAACCACTCATCTTTAAAAAATTGGCCTGTCATAAAAATAGTGACGTTAAAAAAATTAACATCATTAAATTAATTCAAATTTTTATGTCGACAAATGAAACGATGGTCTAGTGGGTCGTTTATTTGATCATTGAGTGTTTGTTTAATATGTTGGAGCACATAAATAGATCAGATCGGAGCTAGATTAATACCCGACTGATTGACAAGGCGCAGCCTACAACGGTGTGCATGCCAAGTTAATTGATGGTCACAGTTGAGATACTTACAGAAAGCATACTTTGCAAAGAGTTCCAGAGAGTTGGGAGGGGCTTGCCATGCACGACTTCACACTCAGCTTCCACACGAAGATTTTTATATCTCACCTCCACAGTGGGCAACTGCACACCAACTCTGGCAGACAGATGAGACTGTAAGCTAACATCTCAATTTACATCGAAAAATCAAACTGAATGCACGTTTAAAGGAGGGCTTCTTGTTAGACAGCCATGGTTATTGCCCCTATTAAACTGAGTATTGAAACAGCAAGGAAATCTTACTTGTCTGTTCGGTTCCTGAGCTTCTGCAACAACTGAAGGTTGTCATTCTCGATGTGTTTGATGAGCTTCTCAATAAACATGTGTCGCTCAGGAGCAAGGAGTTTTGTGACATCAACCACCTTCTTTCCTTTAACATCATGCCCATCTCCATTTTCTTCATCAAACAACGATGACCTCAAACGTTCAAATGTTGGCAATCTGTCGATTGCAGCCCACTGTAGAAGATTCTCATCATGATTGTTAACAGAACGTATATCTGAATTAGAACGCAAACTAGATGTACGAAGACGAAAAGATGATCTTAAACTTCTTCCTATATCTGACAGCTCAATTCTCAGGGACTCTATTTCTTCAGAACCAACTAGTTGAGCCATATTAATTGGCTCTGTACTTTCAGTGAGACCAACATATGCACAGAGCAGTTTACATACACATATTTTATGTATATAAGGGGAGTTTGTTCCTTCGTATCTAGTTAAGGTAATGCATCATGCATTACGCATCAATAACTTAAAAATACTTCTTTAATGAAGACAAGATACTTTTTTAGTTTGAACAGATATATAGTCAACTGTCTTGTCAGATCAAGAAAAAATAAACTACATATTTTTTAATTTAAATTAAATTACAAAACCAAGATAGTTGACTTTCTTTTGATAGTTATAACTGATAGATTTCCATTTAATTTTCCACCACAATCATTGTTGGTATCCCATAACAATTACAGACTTCCTGCAAATTTCATGCTTTACCAAACCAAACTAACTCAGTAAATCTCAAGCAGAGGTAGGGTCTAGGTAAGTAGACCTTGCCTCTACCCCAAGGGTTAGAGATGTTTTCGTGAACATCCCCTGACTTGAAAATGGGTATAATTTTGTACAGCCTTGGTGCTAAATGAACATGGGTATAATTACAGACTTTCTGCAAATTTCATACTTTCTCGATGTGAAACTTTTTATATAGCAAGCGCTTTCTAACAGTTGTGTATCACCACCTATATATTCTTGCTGGAAGAAATAGCCTTTCTATTTTAACAAGATAACAAGCTAGCAACCAGGCAAAAAAGTCAATCATCTAAAGAGATTCTAATCCAGAATTAACAATTTAGCCATCGGCAATTAAGATTAATTATGGTACACAGTTATTTCAATTTTGGTAGACCTGATGTGAATGGTCAATCGAATATAGGATGTGCCACCTTACAAGCTTTTTGTCATACACCTTGTATGCACATTCATAATTTCCAAATTGTAGAATCTGAACTGGATCATATATGCTCCGTTCAAACAAGCCAAATATATCTCGAGTTCTCAACCAAAGATGAGGTCCGAATGGTGGGATGTATATACATACATACTTATCCTCTAAAGTCTAACCCAAAAGTAGAACCATTGTCCTCTACTCCCCTCATCCAAACAAAGATCATGTCCCTTCTAAAGAAAATGTAAAACTGAACTTTGGATAGTTTTTCCATCTATCAAATTTTGTGGGGATTTTAGATATTTCATTAATGGAATTAAAAGAAAATATCAAGTTAAAGATTGTATTTTTAGAGGGTTCTTTCACAAAGAAAACAATATATGTTCTAAATATTATAAAAAATATGAATACAAAAATAATCGGTATCCTTGTATTTTAACTTATTATTTTTGCAAAATCACTCGATTAAAAGACAATCTATGGTCTGGAACAAAAACACAAATCTTATTTCATTATTGACACTAATGATAAGAAGATTATCAGTGTTTAAATTTCAAAAATTTCCAAATACATAAAGCAAGGATGAAACACAATCGTGGTTTACAAGTAAAGGGTTTTGTGTCACCAACCAAGCAATGGATTTAAAATCGAAATCTAATCAATATGCAGCTTTTTTTTTATGGAGAGAGTAAGAATATTCCCATTCATGATCCAGCCACCAGGACCAGGATGCATCTCCAGATGGTACGTTAACACAGATTATTGCATCTCCCATCATCTCCTGTGCCTGCAGATTAAAGCTAATCGGAATAAACATGATTTTTTACTGGTTAGGGTTTCGATTTTGCCGCCATGTGTTGCCGTGAATCTTTGATATGATCTTTTCTCTTTAAATTACGTATCTAATCGACTACCTTGATGCCCCATTTCTCAAGTCACATTGAAAGATTGAAAACCCAGATTCACGCCATACGAGATTGAAAATTTGAGAGTTAGAAGAATGAATTGTATCTGTTCAGTATGTACATGGAACAATCGTTAGAAAAATTCAAATGTCTTTTTTTTTTCTAATAAAGGAAGAAGAGTTTGTAAATAACGACCTTTCGGCATGGCCATCACCCGTTAGGGTGTGTTTGGTAGGATGGATATGATGGGACCGGACAAAAGAGACTTGATGGACCATACGTGGAACAGATAGGAACAAAATTGCGCAAAGATGGAACACACCTCCTACCGCTTGGAACAAGAAATAACAATATAAGATTGACCAATATACCCTTAAACCTAATACACGTTTCCCATTTGATTCACTCCTCTTCTTCTTTGAATCGACTACGGCTCTGCATCGAGTCTCTCCTTCAGTTGGAGCTCGACTTCCTTAGGTAACTTTCTCCATTCGATTTCTGCAATCGATTTCTGGATGTTATTCGTTCGATTTTCTCCGATCGATTTCTGCAATTGATTTTTGGATTTTCTGCAATCGATTAAAATGATATGATCGACAAACGTCATTAATACAAGGAATGAGAAAAGACGTTAATGACTAAAAATGTTAAGACAAAAAAAGAAACGAGAGTGTCGTGCCACGACGTGAGCCACCTCGTTAGCTTGTCTACCAATGGCATGAACCGAATAGTTGTTGTGATTGAGGAGAAGAGAATAGATATCCGCAATGATATCACCAAACTCCAAGTTGTCTCGATCCGTGTCGTATATAGAATCTACAATGACCTTTGCATCCTTTTCGAAAACGACATGAGAAAGACCCAAGTTAGAGACCCATAAAATAGCATCAAGGAGAGCTCTCGCTTCACATTCTTTAACCGGAAGATAATAGGAGTAGCTTTGGCCAAGAAGAACTCGCCTCTAAAGTTCCGAACGATGGCCCCAAAACCCGCAGAATTGTTATTCTCGAACGTGGCGACATCGATATTACATATGTAAAAGCCTTGTCTCGGAGGATGCCATTTATCGATGCAAGAACGGTTGGTTGGGATCTGATCGGAAGGACTTAAACATCGAGCCTGAGTCCATTCCGTGAGAACAAACGAAGCACGGCGGGTGACCGAGATCGGATCACGAGACTCGTCGTTCCAAATAATGTCGTTTCTTCATTGCCAAAGACCCCATAAAACCATAATAAACTAATCGCCAATGTGTCTCGGGCAATCTCTGAGCATCTTGAAGGCAAGATCAACAAAAGAGTCCACTTCTCCCGCCAAGTTGTTCACTTTTCTCCAAAGACCCACTTCTAACCAAACTGGAGTTGTCGTAGGATAGCCTACAAAAGTGTGCCAAGAGTTTTCCAAATTGTGATCGTACAAGGGGCAAAGTGGGGAGATACGTATTCCACGCTTTTGAATATAAAGACGAGTGGAAAGTACATAACAAAAAGCACGTCAAGCAAAATATCTTACTTTGTAAGGAACATTGGCATTCCAAAAGCGCTGCCAATCGCCTTCAATAAAAAGATGTGAGTTGAAACTAGTCGTTCCATAATAATTTTGTAGCTATATTCGACATAACAATTGTTGTTGGAAGACCAATGCCAAATGATCTTGTTGGGACCCAACTCAAAGGGAGGAGGTAAATTAAGGATGCAATCACGGTCCCTAGGTGAAAATCTCTGAGAAATCATATCCTCTTTCCAAGATAAGGAGCCCAAGTTGATCAAATCGCGGACACGCATCTCTCGTCGTTGAATATCCAAAGGAGTTTCCATTTTAAAATTCCAGTCGTGTCTAAGCCACGAGTCACACCATTTGTTGATAGTTATGTCATCGCCCACTTTCCATCGTAGACCTTATTGGAGCATAAGATGCGAGTGCCAGATACTTCTCTGTATGAAACTTAGGGAGTTTCCCAGACGGACCTCCATAAAATCCCCTAGAGGTAATATTTGGCTCTGAGAATTCTGTTAACGAGAGGAGGGATTTGACAGGAGCCTCCATGTAACACCCTCAAATTTGGTAAGAGCAACTAATTAAAATTCCGATATGACGTCAAGTAAGGGACAAAACTTCCTCCTACAAATCAAAACTTGTTAGAGCATAAATATGTTGGATACAAGATCAAGAAGACTGAAAGTCAAAGTACAAGAAGTCAAAGCTGAGAAAGTCAAATCTTATCAAAGTCAAAGTCTTTTGTAATAAAAGTCAATGTATTTTGTATTTTGTTTTTCTTTGTAATTAGTTGTAGGTATAAATAGGTTTCCTTGCTTTGTAATAAGTAAGCAACAAACAGAAAAGAACTTAATTGAATCATTATTCAGTTGTATTTTAGAGAGAGAAATATCAGAGAGAGAGAGAGTTCGTTAGAGAGAGATTGTAGAGAGAGAAAGTGTAATCTTGGAATTGAATTGAAATCAAACAGGTAATTTGATTGTTAATCTTGTTTGTTTGATTAATCTTGATTAGAAACTAGAATCTGGGAATAACAATTGGTATCAGAGCAGATCCAAATCGAAAAATCAAGAAAATCAGAATGTTCGACACTGTGTTCTTCATGTTCAGATCTGTTTTCGAGTTTTTGTGCGAATTTCGAGTTGTTTTTGATTAGATTCTGTTAGAACAGTATAATCGATTGAGTTTGTATAGAAAGATTTGTGAATTGCACTGTAAATAATTCGAATTTTTGAATTTTTGTAGTTTTTCTGTTCACGAGTTCTTGACACTGTATGTGTATCAAATTTGTATCTTTTGTGTATTTGATCGAAATTCTGTGTTAGATTTATGTTCTAGTTGTTTAGATGAGTGAATTGTAGAAGTTTAGTGTTGAAATTCTAGGTCTAAATGAGTTTTTAGTGTGATTTTTGTCGATTTTTAGTGGTTTGCGGGTCATTCTTCAGAGGTTTGCGTTTCATTCTTCAGAAGTTTGTGTTTCATTCTTCAGAGGTTTGTGTTTCATTCTTCAGAGGTTTGCGTTTCATTCTTCAGAGGTTTGCGTTTCATTCATTGAGAAAGTTCAGAATCGAGAAGTAAGGTTTGCGTGTTAAATCAAACGCAAAGTGACAAACGCAAAGTGAATTTTCAGTCTTCTACGAGAAACGAGAAATGATTTTGCGTTTTTAATGATAAACGCAAAGTAGAAGTGTGAGCTCAGAGACAAATTGTGGTTTGCGTTTGCATCTAGAAACGCAAAGTATATCTTGCGTGTGTAAAGTGAAACGCAAAGTGTGATTTGCGATTCCCTCTTGAAACGCAAAGTATAGGTTTGCGTTCCCCGTGAGAAACGCAAAGTATAGGTTTGCGTTCCCCGTGAGAAACGCAAAGTATAGGTTTGCGTTCCCCGTGTGACACGCAAAGTAGAAGTTTGCGTTTCCTGTGTGAAACGCAAAGTAGAGGCTTGCGTTCCCTGTGTGAAGCGCAAAGCGTGAAAGACTTGGAATTTTTTTTTTGAAAATTTTTCAAAACTGTAATATGCCCTTTAATAGTGAAATTTTTTTCTCTAGGGGCGCTGCCCCTTGACCCCACCCGCTAACCGGGTAGCGGGACCCCCGTGCTAAGTCTGCCGAGGGGGACATATTTCTGGTTGTGATCAAAATTTTTGATTTTATATTTCAAGTTTTCTGTATTTTCTTGATTGTTTCATTTGGACTAACGATCAGTTTCTAGTTTCTTATTGCATATATTTTTCAAACAGGTTTAAACAAGATGACTTCCAAAGATGCTCTTTCAATTGGCACTGATGTCAAGCCACTTGTACTGTTCAAAGGAGAGTATGAACAGTGGAAAGACAGATTCCTTGATTTTATAGACAGACATGAAAATGGAGAGAATATTATGCTGTCAATCACAGAAGGTCCTATGGCACCAATCATGGTTCAAATACCAGATGATGATTCTTCTGATAGTGAAGATGGTACTGAGGAAAAAGATCAAAAGATGAAAACAGTGGCAGTGGATATCTCTCAATATTCTGAAGAATAGAAAAGCCGATACAAAGCAGATAAACAAGCAAGATCCTTACTTCTTCAAAGTATCCCGAATGACATCTACATCAAAATAGACAGCTACAAGGGAAATGCTAAGAAGATGTGGGATCAATTGCAAAAGATGATGATGGGATCCAAGATCGGGAATCAGATGAAAGTGGCTAACTGCATCAACAGTTATGAGGAATTCAAAGCCAAAGAGAATGAAAGTTTAGAAGATACTTATGAACGGTTTGTCTTGCTTCTGAATGAGTTGTCCAAGAATAAGGTGAAAAAGAAGCAACTTGAGAACAATGTCAAATTTCTGAGCATCCTACAACCAGAGTGGAAGAAGCATACACGTAGGATGAAACAGATGAAGGATCTGAATGACATACCGTTACATGAGGTATATGAGACTCTGAGGCAGAATGAAGAAGAAGTGGAAGAGAAAAGAGCTGAAAAGAAGAAGGCAGAAAAAGTTCCCGATCCTATTGCTTTGGTAGCTGGAGAGAAAAAGAAAGAAAAGAAAGAGAAGAAGAAAAAGAAGAAAGTGATTACAAGTTCTGAGTCTGAGTCTGAATCTGAATCAGATGGTGATGATGGAGAAAGCCTCAAACAGGCTATGTTGTTATTGACCCGTGCATTCCAGAAAAAGTTTTACAAGAAGCCGGGATCTAACTCACAAAGGTACTCTTCATCAAGTTCAAAGAATAATGAGCACCGAGAAAGGGTGGAAGGAAGGAGATATGAAGAGAATAGATATGTTGAGAAGAAACCTGATGACAGGAAGAAGTATGTGAATGACTACACTGTTGTAGAAAAGCCAACAAGTGATTCAGTCAAATGCTACAACTGTGGCAAGATTGGTCATTTTGCAAAAGATTGTAGAAAGCCAAAAGTTCGCAATTCTCAGTATTATCAGAACAAGCTGTTATTAGCCAAACAACAAGAAGCAAGCATTGCTTTAATGGCTGAAGACGAATTTTGGCTGGATCATTCAGAAGGTGAAGAGGAAGAGAAGGAAGAAACTGCTCATTTCTGTCTCATGGGAAAAGAAGTGAAGTATGATGAGTCAGATGACGAGACAGCTGATGAGGTACTAAACTTAACTGAAAAAGATTTTGTAACCAAAATGGAAGCTATGATGGTTGAGCTTAATGATCTTCAATTAAAACTGAAGAAAGAAAAAGACAGAGTTGCTAAAAGAAACAATAAGATATTTGAACTCAATAAGTCGGTTATTGGGAACAAAGATCTGATTGATTCTTTACGCAAGTCTACTTTTGATTCTAAATCTCAAGTAGATTGTTTTGAAAAGAAGATTTCTGATTTTGAAGTTAAAGTTTCTAAGTATGAATTTGAGAAGAAAGAATTTGCACTAACTGTTTATAAATTGCAGGTTGAAAACAAGCTTTTGAATAACAAGGTAAATGGTCTGGAAGCCAAACTTTACGCAAGAGGCCAAACAGATCAAACCATTTTTCTTAATGCACCTAACGAAGAGGTTGATGTTAAAGAAACATGGGGACTTGGTTTTCAAAACCCCCATTACTTAAAGAAAGCCATCAGAAAACAACCGACACTTTATAACTTTGATTTTCTTGCATGTGCTGGTAAACATACTCATTTAAAAACCAAATTTGTTACCAAATTACCGGAAGAAGTTGAGGCCAAAGAAACTGAAAATAGAAAGAATGTAAAGAAAATGCAACTACCATTTAACTATGCGAAGTTAAATGATAGTTATCTTTCAGAAACACCAAAAGTTCTTTCAAATGATTATTTTGCTAGTTATTCTGTTTCTGAGATGAAGGCAAAACCTGCAATTGCAAAGGTTTATGTTCCTTCACTCATTCTTGAAAGCAAAATAATTGAGCTTGAAAATGTTTTATCTGATTAAAAACTTTTGGTAGATATTGAACAAAGTGTGTTTTCTACAGTTTTAAAGAACACTGTTTTACAATTTAAATCTACAAAGTGTTCTACAGTTTCAAAGGCACCTCAAACTTCAACTGATAACTTTGATGACTTATTTGAGTCTGCAAATGATTTTTAAACTCTGATGGTGGGTGCATAGAAGAAATTGATATGTTTGACTTCAATGCTTCTCTTCCTGATCATTCTACTTGTCTTACAAATGAAAAGGTGTTACCAAGTGTTCTTAAAACTGTTAAATCATTAACTAAGGTTGATGAATCAGTTTCTGTAACTGCTGATTATTATTCTCAAGGTAAGAAACATAAGAAACAGCGATTACAGAAACAGAAACACACTGGTACACAAAAGAAAACTCAGTCTCAGAAATCTGCTTTTCCTAATAAATCTAAATCTTTTGTTTCAGATGTAAGCAAGAAAAGGTCGAAAGCTCGAACTGAATGGCGACCAAAAAGGAAGGATGATGAGATAGCTGAATCAGTTTATGATAATTCTTGTACTAGATCAGTTAGTAGTGATAATGATGTAATTGATCAACTTGCTTCACATAAACAAAACCTTGTAACTTCTTACAAGCGATATTCAATAAAGCAATTGATTCAATTATCTCCTATTTCTACTACATCTTATCATTATCGGAGAAATGATTTTGCTTACTCTCATAATTCTTCTGATTGGTTCGGATCTTATCATGTTCATTCTTTAAGATCAAATATTTTTAAAGGTTTTCAAAAGAACAGAGGGTCCATTTTCAAATGGATACCAAAATCTTGTGCTAATCTGTTAGGGCCCGTTTTTAAATGGGTACCTAAATCTATTGTCTCCTGATTTCTCTTGCAGACCCGGCATATGTGGTACTTGGACAGTGGATGTTCCAAGCATATGACTAGGCAAAAAGCTTTATTGTCTAACTATACAGAGAAATTCAGTGGAAATGTCAGATTTGGAAACGATCAGCTTTCACCTATCTTAGGATATGGTGACATCATTCAAGACAACATAACGATCAGTAAGGTGAGTTATGTCGAAGGCTTGGGGCACAACTTATTCAGCATTTTTCAATTTTGTGATAAAGGGTTAGAGGTCAACTTCAAAGCTAAGAGATGTTCGGTTCGTACGGAAGATGGCAATGAACTCTTAGTCGGAAATCGAAAGACGAACCTCTATACCATCAATCTTTCAAAGGTACAGAATGATAATCAAGTTTGCTTGATGACAAAGGCTTCATTGCAGCAAAATTGGCTCTGGCACAGACGTTTATCTCATTTGAACTTTCGTTATATCAATAAGCTGGTTAGTGGGAAATTGGTAAAAGGACTTCCTGAGCTGAAATACGAGAAAGAACACTTATGTGCTGCATGTGAGAAGGGAAAGATGAAGAGAGATCCGCATAAACCGAAGCCTGAACCAAGCACTAGTTTTCCGTTAGAATTGTTACATATGGATTTGTGTGGTCCAATGAGAACTCAGAGTTTGGGTGGAAAGAAATATGTGTTGGTTATTGTGGACGATTATTCAAGATACACGTGGGTCAAATTTCTTCGATCAAAAGATGATACGCCCGAAGTTCTCATTACTTTCTTAAAGACGACCCAGGTGAAAATGCAGCGACAAGTCAAGTTTCTTCGAACAGACAACGACACAGAGTTCAAAAACAAGATTGTTGATGAATATCTCGAATCAGTCGGGATTTCACATCAGTATTCTGCTGCTCGTACGCCTGAACAAAATGGAGTAGTCAAAAGGCGAAATCGGACGCTAGTCGAGGCCGCTCGGACTATGCTTAGTCAATCAGACTTACCTCTATTCTTGTGGGCAGAAGCTGTGTCGACTGCATGCCATACTCAAAATCGATCCATAATACACCGCCGTTTTCAAAAGACTCCATATGAGCTGATCAACAACAGAACACCAACAATCAAGTATTTTCACATATTTGGGTGTAAATGTTTTGTGCTTAACGACAGAGAGAGTCTGAATAAATTCAGTGCTAAGGCGGACGAGGGTATCTTCATTGGTTATTCTTCAACATCGGCAGCATATCGTGTTTATCTAAAGAAGTCAAAGACAGTCGTCGAGAGCGTTAATGTAAAATTCGATGAAGATATGGCTTCTAAACAACTCAGTTCAGAACCCGTGATCACTGGAGTATTAGCTTCTGGGCAGATCAGTCCAGAACCTGTTTCTATAGAGAAAAATTCGGATAACGCTTCTACTTCAGTTTCACATTTATCTGATTTAGATTTGTTATTTGAATTCTTTTATGATGAGTTTCTAGGATCTAATATACCTAAATCTGCTGTGACTGACAGGTCTGAAGACACAAGTTGCAATCATCCAGTCACTTCAGATGTCATAACTGAACAAGAATCCCCCGTTCAGTCAGAAACTCACATTCCTACAATTACTCCTACAGTTGAAGATGTACAAGTAAATGCTGAGCCAGAAGTAATAGTTTCAGTTGGGTGTAACACATTGTCTACTCAACAGCCAGATTCTGCTGTTCCAACTGATGCTTCTGCACCTGAAACTTCAACTGCAAACCCCCCTCCTGTTATTCAAACTGAAGATTCTGATAGTGGATTTCTAGATGATGATCATGTTCAATCAGTATCTACTCCACTCCCTCATGAGCATCGCTGGACCAAAGAGCATCCTTTACATCAAGTAATTGGAGATCTCAACAAGCCTGTACAAACGAGGTCATCGACTCTTAATCAATGTATGCATGACTCATTTCTCAGTAAGATTGAGCCAACGCGAGTATCAGAGGCTCTTGCTGATTCGGACTGGGTATCTGCTATGCAAGAAGAGATCAATCAGTTTGAAGCTCTAAAGGTTTGGAGATTAGTTCCAAAACCAGAAGGTAAAACAGTGATAGGAACTAAATGGGTATTCAAGAATAAAAAGGATGAAGATGGTATCGTCATAAGGAACAAAGCTAGACTTGTTGCCAAAGGTTACCGGCAAGAGGAAGGCATAGATTATGATGAGACGTATGCTCCAGTAGCGCGTATAGAGGCAATCCACATGTTTCTAGCATACGCAGCTCATAAGAATTTCACAGTCTTTCAGATGGATGTGAAAACAGCATTTCTGAATGGCATTCTTAAAGAGGAAGTGTACGTGTCTCAACCAGAAGGGTTCGTCAATCCAGATAAGCCAGATCATGTCTACATCTTGGACAAAGCCCTCTATGGTTTAAAACAAGCCCCTCGAGCATGGTATGACGTTTTATCTAAATTCTTGGTCAAGTCCGGTTTTTCCAAAGGTAAAATTGATACCACTTTATTCATCAAAAAGGAAAAAGCTGATATTATTCTTATTCAGATTTATGTTGATGATATAATATTTGGTTCTACAAATCCAAAATTTTGCAAAAACTTTTCTAACTTCATGGTGTCACGTTTTCAAATGAGTATGATGGGAGAGATGAATTTCTTTCTCGGATTACAAGTAAAACAGTTTTCAACGGGGATTTTCATTAACCAATCTAAGTACATTTTGGACATTCTTCGGAAGTACAAAATGGAAAATTGTAAACCAATTGGAACCCCGATGACACCAGGTACTAAGATTAACACTGATCCTTCGGGTGAAAGTGTTGATGTTAGGACTTATAGAGGTATGATAGGATCGTTAATGTATCTTACATCTAGTAGACCAGATATTATGTTTTCAACATGTTTATGTTCTAGATATCAGGCTGCTCCCAAAGAATCCCATTTGGCTGCTGTCAAACGAATTTTTAGATATCTGAAGGGGACTGCAGACCTTGGTCTGTGGTATCCTATGGATACTGGGTTTCAACTGACTGCCTACTCAGATGCAGATCATGCAGGTTGCATGTTGGAAAGAAAGAGTACTTCTGGTCATGTTCAATTTCTTGGAGACAAGCTCGTTAGCTAGGCATCAAAGAAACAATTATGTGTTTCCACATCGACTGCTGAAGCAGAGTACGTAGCTGCTGCCAGTTGCTGCTCTCAAGTCTTGTGGATGAGAACACAGCTAAGAGACTATGGATTCAAGTTCGATAAAATTCCAATATATTGTGACTTGAAGAGTGCAATTTCCATATCTGCTAATCCTGTCCAGCATACGAAAACCAAACACATTGACGTCAGGTATCATTTTATAAAAGATAATGTCGAAAAAGGAACAATTAAACTTTATTTTGTAAAAACAGATTATCAACTTGCAGATTTATTTACCAAACCCTTAGATGAAAATAGATTTAATTTTCTTGTCTCTAAGTTTGGTATGTTAAATCTTAAGACGTAATTGGTTGTTACCTACTAACGTTACGAATTGTTATTTTTCATCGTTTTTCTTTATTTTTATTTCTGAAGGATATCTGCACTTTAACATGTTTGCTCATGATCTCAGGGGGAGTAAGAGAAGATTTTAGATGATCTACATTCATTTGAGGGGGAGTATAACTAATTTCTGCATTTTACTTAACTGACAAATTTTTTTGTGATGCATGATTTTAGGGGGAGCATATAAGTCAAGTCAAAAGGAGTAAGACTATGATTTCTGATTACTTCTGATCAGAACTCGTACTTTAATCGTTTTATTGCTTTATGTCATTTACATTTGAATAAATTTTGTGAATAAATTTGTTTTGATTAGACTTTGAGACTTATGCAGGATGAGAGAGGATGACACGATCATATCTTATTGACTACATCTGACTTCATGAGAATTAAGATTGAGTGAGAAGGTAAATTTCTTATCTTAATCTCATATGTATCTGAATGAAGGACAACTTTCAGATATGAAAACATGATTTTCTTAAATGTTCAAACCACTTCCCGATTCTTAAACAAATTTCATGAATTGGAAGTGTGATTTTAAATGTTTTTCAAGAATTACTTGTGCTTACATGATAATAAACCGTGTGTTTACAAAGATAAATACTTGCGTATTGTCTTTTCTACATACTTTCAAGTATTCACACACACCAGTTTCATTTATTGTTCAAATATGTTCTTACCATGTCTCTAAATTGAAACAATTTTTCGTTGGTAAGACACCCCGTTTGTACTTTAATGAATTTTGAGCGATATTTCATTTCTAAACGTTCATTTCAAGAATGTGTATATCTTGGTTCGTATAGACAATATCCGTTATTCTTAACCATAAGCCTTGATTATTATATCATTCATTTCTGATCATTTTCATACAATGTCAGATTTTCAAACAAGTCTCTTGCATTCATGTTCAGTCATTCAATTAACTTGTTTGAAATATATTCAATGTTTTAAAATGCTCATATCTTCATGATTATATTTCTGAGCATATTTACATCTGACATTTGTATTTGAGCTTTAACTGATAAAGCTAAATCATTTTGAGCAACATTATGCTTTCATAGGATTACATGGGTTCTTTGTGCTAGGACTTAAATGAACTTCTATGAAATCACGTTAACCAGTGATTTCTACCCAAGAAGTTAATCCATAGAGATTGAGTGTGAGGATTCTAAAAGAAATGAGTATGGGTGTGATGAGGTAAAATGGAAAAGAGAGTTTGGTTAGTAGTGAGCTTAATGATTAAAAGAAAGAGGGTGAGAGATCAGAGTAAAAGAATATCAAACTCTGCACCAACTACTTTCTGAGCCGGGCAGCCACATTACTAGCGTTTCACAACTCTTTGGTGAACGTTATTGAAACAGGCAAATAGCCCATGCCAATTCTTGTTAAAACCCCACCAACCACTCATTTTCTTCTCAAAAAGAAAATGTTTCATATTTTCAAGGGGACACAGAACATAATCTATCTGATTTTCATTTGGAAAATCTGGATATTGAAAAAGAAGGAAGCCTGCCCCACCTTCGCACTTCAATCATGCACATTGGGTCTGTGTTTATCTACTGTTGTCTCAGTGGTTTACACAATTTTGAGCCTTTATAAAAGCAATCATTCGTGCTTAATTCTTTCTACACATGCACGAACACACAAAGAATTTGTTTCTTTGTCATAACATTCATAGAAATTGCCTTTGTGGTTTTTCAATGATTGGATGGAAGCCCTGGGGGAGTGAACATCAAAAAGCTCCTTTATATTGTGTATTCGTTACACACAGTGACTTTGTGTTACTGACAGGCATTTTAACTGATTCATTTGTTGATTCAGGAGTTACATGTTCTTATTTTGTCTGGATTTGAAAAGATCTGGATGATTACTTGGTTATGGATCACAGAATCAGAGGCTCAGTTTGACAGATCAGAATGGTTAAAGACATTTCTTGGGAGAAAAGTTTTGATGATATAGATGCTCAAATCATCAAAAAGGGGGAGATGATATCAAGAAATGTTAAAGTTTTAAAGTTTGGAAGAGATGATATCAAGAAGTGATAAAGTTTTGAGAGATGATTTTCAGAAATATCCAAGTCAGAAAAGTTCAAAGTAAAGATTTGAAGATTTGAAGAAATTTTATTTGAAGATTATTTGTTGAAGCAAATTCGAGCTGATTCTGAAGATAATTTCTTTCCAAAGTCTGAAAGTATTATTGTGAAAGTTTTGGGGAGATTGTTCATTGTTTGAAGATATTTTTGGAAATAATACAGTCAAAGAAAAAGGGGAGATTGTATTGACAGAGCTTAAAGTGAAGACTGAATTGCTAGATCTTTCAACAGTGATCTTGAATCCAAAGGGGGAGATTGTTAGAGCATAAATATGTTGGATACAAGATCAAGAAGACTGAAGGTCAAAGTACAAGAAGTCAAAGCTGAGAAAGTCAAATCTTATCAAAGTCAAAGTCTTTTGTAATAAAAGTCAATGTATTTTGTATTTTGTTTTTCTTTGTAATTAGTTGTAGGTATAAATAGGTTTCCTTGCTTTGTAATAAGTAAGCAACAAACAGAAAAGAACTTAATTGAATCATTATTCAGTTGTATTTTAGAGAGAGAAATATCAGAGAGAGAGAGAGTTCGTTAGAGATAGATTGTAGAGAGAGAAAGTGTAATCTTGGAATTGAATTGAAATCAAACAGGTAATTTGATTGTTAATCTTGTTTGTTTGATTAATCTTGATTAGAAACTAGAATATGGGAATAACAAAACTTAATATACCCCGAATTAAAATTCTATAATTAACCTCAACAATTACAAACTCCAACAATATACAAGGACTAAACCGAAGTTGGGTGTTACTTAACCCAAACACAAGTTGCTCTTCTCAAAACAATTGCGGAAGACTTCAACAAGCTATTCATCTTCGAGCACACAACTAGCACTCCTCTCTTCATAGTGTTACTAACACTAATCCCAACCAAAACTAGATGCACACGCCGACAAATAAAAAGGTTAGGTTAACGCCTAGTGAGTTCAAGAGTTTTTAACATGAGTAATTGTATCATAAAAAGGAATGAACACCACTTAAAATCATAATCTTTCAAATGGTTTACTTTAGAATATGACAAGACTTGTTTCCAATAATACGCATTTTCAAAGATGAACGACCCAATGCAAAACATACTTTCATAAGGTAAATTCAACCCAAGCCTCACTCAAAACGTGAATATAAATCGACGTCTGGTTTATGAAAACGCGGATAAAACGTTATTACCCGAAACACCCACAACACCGGTGGGGCATAATACTCAACCCATAAATCACGGATAGAAATCCATAAATATAAAACGTCAACGAAAACATGGATACTAAAACCCAATACCCAAAACAACACCTTTCGGAGACGGAGGAGACCCGATTCCATATAATGTGGCGGTACACAAAGTAAGCCCCATACTATGTTGTTAAGACCAAGTCATGTAAACAAATACACGTAAAGGATGTCAGGCTCGGTAGCTTTAAACGTACACCCACGGAATGTCAACTTCAACCATAAAAGGTCCTTACGTTGAGTTCCTCATCCAATATCCTGTACTAGCACGTAAGACTTATACCCTATCTGATGCCTAACTGTGCCACAATGTGGAAACCTATCGTTCCATCATCGGACGTAATGATTCCAAACGCAAAAGATGTCAGGCTCGGTAGCTTTAAACGTACACCCACGGAATGTCAACTTCAACCATAAAAGGTCCTTATGTTGAGTTCCTCATCCAATATCGTAACCAAAGCTCTAAGTTGAGCTATCAAAACTGGACAATTGTCCCCAAACCCAACATAATCAAATACCGAGCTACAAGCTCAATTAGCCAAAAGACTATTTGTCAAAAGAAATAAAATGCAATAAAACGCAATCGACCATCGTTTACGCAAACACGTGCTCCAAAATGCACGAACAAACTCCAACACAACTTAAATTGAGATAGATCATTTTCCAAACGAGTTTGTACCATTGACGCTTTCAGAGCGTCTCATAACACAAGGTTAAACGTCTGTCCAAAACGCAAACTAACAGTGCTTTCAAAACCAAGGATTCACACACGTAAAATAAATCGTTGAAATGTCAACACTTTGGATTTACCCGACAAAATACTTGAAATGCATCTTTCCCCAAAACCAAAGATGTACAATTTCCGAAATGTTCACAAGGTCGGGAATGACCAAAACCCAATGACCCACACGTCGATGTTTTCAAAACATCTCATAACACAAACTTGCATATTTCCAACAAACACTAAAATGCATTTTTACCAAATAATCTCCATGTATGCAATAAATCATCAAACCATTTTCATTTATGACTTATTTATCAAAATGCCCAAAAGTCCCAAATGTGGGGGCTTTTACAAGGTTTAATAAGCCAAACACCTCAAATGATCAAACCCACCAAATAACTCAACAAATGATAATTTCATGTAAAACACATAAACATTTTAAAATGAACATTTTGGCATGTACAACGTTTTCACATATCAACATGAACACACCTTACTAGATTTAGGCCAAATCTTGGTTTTACCCACAAGCTTGAGTTCCTTTGATGAGATCTTGGATCCTTCCACTAGCTCCATGCTTTCCACCAAGATCCCTTACCACAAACATTCTCAAAGTTACACCAAACTCTAAGGTTATAGAGGAAGGATGGAGAACACCCAAACCCTAACTTTCTAAATGTAAAGATGAGGAGATTACCTTGTCCATAAACCCTTGAATCTATCCAAGATCTTTAACCCCCTTCTTTCTCTACTTGGAGAGCTTCAAAAATCGAGTCTCTAGGTCCAAGAATTGCCTAAATCGGACCTAGGATGAAGGAGTTGCAACCAAATGAAGAAACCCCCCCAAAAATGTCGACTTTAAGCTTCCAGATCACTCCTGCGGCCTTGCCTGCGACTTGAGGCTGCGTGGTAGGCCGCGCGTGGCTTCTGATGTCGACACAACCCATGGCCGTGCACCAAACCGCGGAGTTCCCTTCCCCCGTTTTCCTTCTGTTTCTCTCGCCCGATTCAATCCTCGATGGCTTCACTACAATAGGAAGGTAAAACCTTACTAAATTCACATTATGATGGTTATACGGTTACGATAGTATGAGTTGAGGTTTTCCAAAATCATGGGTGTTACAATCCTCCCAACCTTAAAAGAGATTTTGTCCTCGATATCTAGCACCAACCAAGCATCCGAAGATCGTATTTAACGGGATTAATTGGTTCTCCATATTTCAGTTCTTCTAGGTAACCGAACTTCAACTCAAGGATTCCCTTGACATTGATATCTTATCATTCCCCTTTCCAGGGAGTACAAGGATTATAGGAGATGCACCTGACGGTTCAAAATGTCGCTCAACCCAGAAGACAAGTCTGCTAGATGACTTTTCATCCACACACTCCGAAGAAGCTAACAATCATGCGGTAGGGACTTTAGATGACATTATTTTCACAAAACGACTTGTTTCCTATCCAAAAGGATGCCTTAATCAATATTTTACCCCATATATGAACCCGATTACATCTCATTCAAGATTGCCACTGAGTTTCTCATAACGATCCACCACTAACCCAACCTCAACGTTCGATATATCTCATTGATGACAGGGTGAACATCGAGTTCTTATTCAATCATTTCCTATCATTAAGATCTCAGTTTCCTCCCGACCTTAGGTTACACATATCACCTCAAGAGTAGCTTACGACCTTAGCCAACCATTTCCACCAAGGATACCCCAAAGCAAACTTTTCCCTTATTACTGCTAAGTTGACAAATCAAGGTCTCCTCAATAATCGATTTCTACCTAAAGTCTACCTCGACATTCTCTCCAAGTTCTCCAATAATCAATACTTCCAAAGATTCATCGTCCTTCCCTTGACGAAATTCTTATCACTAGTTTGGTCCGATTTTAACATAACAACAAACCTGTTCCTCAAGTTGACACAAGCATAACATCTGTAAGGGTTCTCAAACTTCCCTTAATTAAAGCATTGGTCTAGCGTTTCACCCAAAAAAAACTTACCATTACACTTTACAGATAATCGGTTACCCCGAACTCCACAATTACACAACTCCCATAATCCATTCAAGCATCGATTGACAGATCGGCGAAAGCCTCATTGATTGCAGAAATACCAATGGTCGATCCCTAGTTGACAACATCTAATTTTCTTTAAAGTTACCACTTAACTTGCAGACACGCAAGATTCAACGGGAGTGCACTGAAGCATCCTAACGGTCTTTGTCCTCAAAATCGAGTGTCGACACCTATCCTCAAAATGATTACACTGCAAATGTAGGTGCACCGTCAAATATTTCATTCCAGATTTGCCTTGTCGGATTAAAGTTGACACCTAACATGGCACTAATATTTCAATCTTACATCTCTAACAAATGAACCACAATGCTTCCTTTATTCCAGAAGACTCACCCGGATGATGCACCTCCAACACACATGATGTCGAACAATCACCCATCAATCCCTATCCAACCATATGAAAGCAACCATACAATGCTTTAACCCGAAGATTTACCGAAACAGAAAGATCACCACTTAAATAACTGAGAAAATGCATAAATCTAATACCTTAATTATTCATGCGTGTACCGATTCACAACTGAAATCTCAAAATTCAAAACTAACCACCGGTCAGTCATCTAACACTTCCATTCCCAAGGACTCCTCTAGTCCTTAATCACGACCTTGATCACAAGAGGGTTTGCATATATAGCTCTTATGAGTTCAAGGTTTTTCAAATTATTATGACAATTTGAAATTTTATAAAACTTCTAAATGCAAAATCTTTTTAACAATTAGTCGTACGAATGAAAATCCACTACCGTTTACTCGGTAGGTGTACAAAGTGGTCACAAACATCGCACATATAAAATCCTTTCAAAAACCGTTTAATTATTATTCAAGATAATAATGTCAACAACGAAAGATGTTCAACGAACCTTTCAAAGGAACCGCTGTGGTCCCAACATGCATCTATTTGCGCCATGAATGAAACATTCTTACGTACTAAAACAATGTATAACAAGACGTTTGTACAAAACTCCATAAGGGAAATTCACGTAATCTAGATCAAAAATACTTCTCAATGTGACTCGCATATATCAGTTTATTCCCCAAAACTTAGTAAAGATAGATGCATACGATTTGGTTCAAACATAAAAATGATTTAGATCGACTTCAAACTTTAAGTCGCACGAATAAAAATGCTCTTTGCCCCAAAATAGTGGTTATTGTCATATATACCTTTAAGCCCATATAACGTATTTGCGTGCACCCATAAAAGTGATGTCAACAACCTACAACGCACAAAACAAACATTGAGTATGAACCAACATAGACTCTCCATATATTTACTCATGCCATGGTGTAAATTAATTAGTGCACTAAACAACATACGACAAAATGATTGCAAAACTCAAAGACAGAATTTTCATGATATCAAGCTCCCAAAGTTTTCTCTCTTTAGTCACAACATGACACGAAATAAGATTCCACAACAAAACTTGCATGAGACGTTTTTTTTTTCAAAACTAGCAAAGTGGTATGAGCATGCCCCTTGGTTAAATACAAAATAATTTAGGTTGGTTTCAAGTTCAAAGCCAAATCAACAATATGCTTTCATCATTCTAAAATGTCGGTTAAAACACTATGACGGAAATCCCAAATAAAACATGTATGCACACAATACGCAACCAAACCGCCCGCACAAGAACTCAAGGGAAAACAATACAACTGGACGCCATTAAAATCACCACATTAAATCTACAAAATCGTATGGAATAAATTTCTCAATAAAATTCAAACACAAAAATAATGGAAGATAACTCTTCGTCCAAAACCTTAACATATGTGGAGGAAATCCAATGTTAAAGTCATAAACAACAGTTATTTGTCCAAGACTCAAAACAACATCAAAATATGCATATCGCAATATCCGAAATAACGTTGGACAACAATGAGAATAAAGAAAGTCTCAACAAGGTTTGCAATCACATGCAATAAAATATCTTTATGCACGTTTAAAATCATGGTTTAAAACCCTGTGTGTGCTACATTTTCCAAGGTTTAATAATATAATCCACATGATGATTTGGAAACAAGAGACATAGTTGATGCAATTTGTTTAAGAATAGATTTTGTGCATGAATTTGATCGACACTCATCGTCTCAAAACCACGCTCCTCAAATTCTCAGTCACACTATCGTCATCCGGATGCTAAAACATCTCAAGGAAATAATCGTATATTTCATCGGTCCGCCTTACAACTCCTCAAATAATGTCGATCCCATAATTCTATGGTTCTAATCCAACCAATAATTCAGACCTGATACGGTCCACTTAACGCAATCATCATGCTTACTATCACCCCAAGTGACGAATGTTAAAATCATCAACCTCTTCTAACGGCGGCCCACTTAGGAACTTTTTCACTACCCCAACGGTCGTCACATCAAAGTAGTCCAAGTACACACATGTAACTCGTAGGTTCACCATAACACTGGTCAGGTGCAATTATGAATGTACTGTACATGATCATCCTTGCTACTATCGATGTGATTCCCGTTCCTAGTGACTTCATCAGTCTCAAAACATCTTATCTTAAAGTGCCTATTGGTGAAATTCTCTCTCTCAATCACTTAAAAGAACACTAGTTTAAGTCTAGGCATCCAAAATCAACACCTAATTCTCTCAAACTTAGGCTCTGATACTAACTTGTAACACCCTCAAATTTGGTAAGTGCAACTAATTAAAAATTCCGATATGACGTCAAGTAAGGGACATAACTTCCTCCTACAAATCAAAACTCAATATACCTCAAATTAAAATTCTATAATTAACCTCAACAATTACAAACTCCAACAATATACAAGTACTAAACCGAAGTCGGGTGTTACTTAACCCAAACACAAGTTGCTCTTCTCAAAACAATTGTGGAAGACTTCAACAAGCTATTCACTCTTCGAGCACACAATTAGCACTCCTCTCTTCACAGTGTTACTAGAACAAATCCCAACCGAAACCTGATGTACATGCCGACAAATAAAAAAGTTATGTTAACGACTAGTGAGTTCAAGAGTTTTTAACATGACTAACTATATCTTATAAAGGAATGAATACCACTTAAAATCATACTCTTTCAAATGGTTTACTTTAGAATATGACAAGAATTGTTTTCAATAATACGCATTTTCAAAGATGAACGACCCAATGCAAAACATACTTTCATAAGGTAAATTCAACTCAAGACTCACTCAAAACGTGAATATAAATCGACTCCCGGTTTATGAAAACGCGGATAAAACGTTATAACCCGAAACACCCAAAACACGGGTGAGGCATAATACTAAACCCATATATCACGGATAGAAATCCATAAATATAAAACGTCACCGAAAACATGGATACTAAAACCCAAAACCCAAAACAACACCTTTAGGTGGTGGGAGAGACCCGATTCCATATAATATGGCGGTACACAAAGTAAGCCCCATAGTATGTTGTTAAGACCAAGTCATGTAAACAAATACATGTAAAGGATGTCAAGCTCGGTAACTTTAAACGTACACCCACGGAATGTCAAATTCAACCATAAAAGGTCCTTACGTTGAGTTCCCCATCCAATATCCTGTACTAGCACGTAGGATTTATACCCTATCCGATGCCTAACCGTGCCTCAACTACCGTTCCATCATCGGACGTAATGATTCCAAACGCAAAGGATGTCAGGCTCGGTAGTTTTAAACGTACACCCTCAGAATGTCAACTTCAACCATAAAAGGTCCTTACGTTGAGTTCCTCATCCAATATCGTAACCAAAGCTCTAAGTTGAGCTATCAAAACTGGACAATTGTCCCCAAACCCAACATAATCAAATACCGAGCCACAAGCTCAATTAGCCAAAAGACTATTTGTCAAAAGAAATAAAATGCAATACAACGCAATCGACCATCGTTTATGCAAACACGTGCTCCAAAATGCACGAACAAACTCCAACACAACTTAAATTGAGATAGATCATTTTCTAAACGAGTTTGTACCATTGACGCTTTCAGAGCGTCTCATAACACAAGGTTAAACGTCTCTCCAAAATGCAAACTAATAGTGCTTTCACAACGAAGGATTCACACACGTTAAATAAATCGTTGAAATGTCAAAACTTTGGATTTACCCGACAATATACTTGAAATGCATCTTTTCCCAAAACCAAAGATGTACAATTTCTGAAATGTTCACAAGGTTGGGAATGACCAAAACCCAATGACCCACACATCGATGCTTTCAAAACATCTCATAACACAAACTATGCATATTTCCATCAAATACTAAAATGCATTTTTACCAAATAATCTCCATGTATGCAATAAATCATTAAACCATTTTCATTTATGACTTATTTATCAAAATGCCCAAAAGTCCCAAATGTGGGGGCTTTTACAAGGTTTAATAAGCCAAACACCTCAAATGATCAAACCCACCAAATAACTCAACAAATGATAATTTCATGTAAAACACATAAACATTTTAATATGAAAATTTTGGCATGTACAACATTTTCACAAATCAACTTGAACTCACCTTGCTAGATTTAGGCCAAATCTAGGTTTTACCCACAAGCTTGAGTTCCTTTGATGAGATCTTGGATCCTTCCAGTAGCTCCATGCTTTCCACCAAGATCCCTTACCACAAACATTCTCAAAGTTACACCAAACTCTAAGGTTATAGAGGAAGGATGGGGAACACCCAAACCCTAACTTTCTAAATGTAAATATGAGGAGATTACCTTGTCCATAAACCCTTGAATCTATCCAAGATCTTTCACCCCCTTCTTTCTCTACTTGGGGAGCTTCAAAAATCGAGTCTCTAGGTCCAAGAATTG
Organism: Arctium minus; assembly: GCA_954870635.1. Classification (NCBI taxonomy): domain Eukaryota; kingdom Viridiplantae; phylum Streptophyta; class Magnoliopsida; order Asterales; family Asteraceae; genus Arctium; species Arctium minus. The sequence goes on along the minus strand of OX941080.1, from coordinate 65,855,936 downwards.
CCCAAATCGGACCTAGGATGAAGGAGATGCAACCAAATGAAGAAAAACCCTAAAAATGTCGATTTTAAGCTTCCAGATCACTCCCGCGGCCTTGCCCGCGACTTGAGGCCACGTGCTAGATTTAGGCCAAATCTAGGTTTTACCTACAAGCTTGAGTTTCTTTGATGATATCTTGGATCCTTCCACTAGCTCCATGCTTTCCACCAAGATCCCTTACCACAAATATTCTCAAAGTTACACCAAACTCTAAGGTTATAGAGGAAGGATGGAGAACACCCAAACCCTAACTTTCTAAATGTTAAGATGAGGAGATTACCTTGTCCATAAATCCTTGAATCTATCCAAGATATTTAACCCCCTTCTTTCTCTACTTGGAGAGCTTCAAAAATCGAGTCTCTAGGTCCAAGAATCGCCTAAATCGGACCTAGGATGAAGGAGATGCAACCAAATGAAGAAAACCCCCAAAAATGTTGATTTTAAGCTTCCAGATCACTCCCGCGGCCTTAACCGCGACTTGAGGCCACGTGGTAGGCCGCGCATGGCTTCTGATGTCGACACAACCACTTGGGCGGCTTGTGCCACGACCCCAAGGCCATGCCCCAAACTGTGGGGTTCTCTTCCCCCGTTTTTCTTCTATTTCTCGCGCTCGATTCAATCCTCAATGGCTTCACTACAATAGGAAGGTAAAACCTTACTAAATCTACATTATGGTGGTCATACATTTACGATAGTATGGGTTGAAGTTTTCCAAAATCACGGGTGTTACACTCCAACCCTATTTTCCCAACATGGCTACGTTGAAGGTGGTATCTATGTCCGCCGGGACCAACAATAGAGGAAATAGAAAGGGAGCTTTCCTCTTTTCAACATCACGAAAGCCTAAACCACCAAATTTTTTTGGAACGCGAATCTTATTCCAAGAGAACCAATTTATAGAATAAGAGCCTTCAGAATTCTTACCCTACCAAAATGAATTCAACATCCTTTCGAGCTCCTTGATGGTAGACACGGGGGGTAAAAAAACACTCATATATTACACCGGGATAAGCTGAGTCGTGACCTTGATAAGTGTGGCCCGTCCCACCTTAGAAATAGGTTGTTTCCTCGAACTCTGCATTTTGTTGCCATAGACAGTCTCAAATATGCCGAAAGATGATTTTCTTCGAGCACCCCACTAAAGAGGGGAGACCCAAATACCTTCCCGTATCAAGAGGTTTGTAAATACCAAGGATGCAAGAGAAACCATGCATGAGATCTGATGTCAGATTCTTGCTACACATAATCCCTGACTTAGTATAGTTTATAGCTTGACCAAATGTTACTTCGTAAGTCGAGAGAATGTGTTTGATTCGGCGAGTTTCATCTATAGAGCCCTGCAAAAGTAAAAAGCATCATCCGCAAATAAAATATGAGTAATGGGGGGCACCCCTAGCTGTCTGGCATCCGTGAATACGGCCAACAACTTCCTCATGATTCATAAAAGCATAAAGGCCTTTCATAATTAAGATGAACAAGTAAAGAAGAGTGGGACTGGTATACTTTTGAAGGATAGTAGCATTTTTGAAGATTATAGAGGCGTACATTGATATGGGATTGGTATACTTTTGAAAGTGAGATGTTGACACCCGTTTGTAATCTAGAACTAGTTGGTCTATATTAGTAGGTTGTTGAATTCAATTTCACTCGATTATTTTATTGTAAACGCCATGTAAATATTCCTCTTTTTGGGTGATCCTTTTATGATAGACTCATTTATTCCGCATTAATTTAGGCTTAAATTAACCCCTATTTTTAGGGTGTTACAAGTTGGTATCAAAGCAGTAGTTTAAGTGAACTAGGTATGAAAGTAATGTACCTAGACTTAAGCTTAGATCGGATAAGTTATGAATGGTGAGATTGGGTAGAACTCTTAAGATAAGATGGTCTTAGAACCAATTAGACTACATAAGTTGAGAGTTGTGACGGTGGTAGTAAGAATTCTTATGTGTGACGTGTTCATAATTTCAATTAGCTACTGCTATTATGAATGTGTTGTTACGTGAGCATGCTTAGATTATTACTGTTATGATGATTAATGAGTGTGGTAGTGCGTTCCTTATGTTTGATTCCTCTAGTCTGTTTCTTATCTCTATTCTCGTATATGTGTGACAGACGAAATGGTAAGCACTGGTAATAGGCCAGATGTTTATGATGCGACGACATCCACGACCGACCAACCAAGGGTGACAACGACTGAATTTGCCCCACCCAGAATTATGTTTTGGGCGGACGAGTCGAGCACATACCCCGACGCAACATAGCCACATCTAAGCCAATAATGGAAGAAGTGACTCCGGAGACAAGAATGATGGACCGTATGATGCAGGCCGTGAACGCGACTATGGCCCAACAACAAGAGACGTTCTTGAAGTTACTCGAAGACAGAGACACTAACAACCGCAGGCATGAGACAATTGCGGAGAATGTGATTGCAGTAAGATCTGGGGGAACTAGGAACAAGATTCTCACGGATGGAGTAGTGACATTGGAGGCAAGGCAACCGGCAAAGACTTGTTATTTTAAAACCTTGTTAAGTTACATGCCACCCGAGTTCAAGGGAAATGATGATCCAATAATCTGCATGAATTGGATTCGTGAAATGGAGCAAGCCTTCCGAACAAGCGAATGTGGGGAAGGCCAAAAAGAGACATTCGACTCTCAAATGCTAAGAGGGGCGACCCTCACATGGTGGAACATCTCTCTATGTCTCTAGAGACGTTAGTACTAGACAAGTTGGATTGGGAAACCTTCAAGAGGAAGGTGCTTGAAGAATATTGTAACGAGAGATCTATGGATCGGATCATCGATGAGTTCCGGAGTTTGAAGAAAGGGAATTTGTCTGTTAAAGAATACAAAAAAATATTCATGGACAAGTTGGGTTTGGTGGGACATCTGGTCCCCACCGAGAAGGAAAAGATCAAAGCATACATCAAAGGTTTGCCAACAGAAATGATGAACATGGTGCGTGTGTCCAAAGCCTCCACCCTTCGAGAGGCAATCGAAGAGGCACAATTGGTGGAAGATTCTTATGAATTTGAGAAGGTTGAGAGAGGCGGAGTAACTGAGAAAAGAAGATGGGAGGGAAGTTCAATACCCTCCAAGAGGTCAAGGTAGTTCAACAACAATCAACGAGGGACCGGTCCTAAACGAGAGGTCCTATATTGCTCCAAGTGCCAGAGCAAACACTTAGGTCTATGTAATTTGGGGTCTGAACCCTGCTTCAAGTGTGGTAAGTCGGGCCACAGTTTCAGGGACTGTCCGATTAGGGGACATATTTGTTTTGAATGCAGGGCAACAGGAATATCAGAAGCGAGTGCCCAGAGTTGAAGGCCGGGGGTAGCGGAGGTAAGAAGATGGATCCTCCGAGAGCGATGGGAAGATCCTTTCAGATGACCACCGAGGAGGCGAAGGCTTCGATTGATGTAGTGTCTGGTACGTTTCTTCTAAACTCCGTACCTACACGTATATTGTTTGATTTCGGCGTAAGTTTTTTGTTTGTGTCGAGTCCTTTCAGTCAAAAGTTATCCGTACTCATTAGTAGCTTAGATGATGCCGTAGTGGTAGAGCTAGCGAATGGTGACCAAGTAATGGTTCGTGATATTTTCAGAAGTTGCAAATTGGAAATCGAAGGAAAGAAATTTCTGGTTGATTTGATGCTAATGGTTATTGGAGGATTTGATGTTGTCATAGGAATGGACTAGTTAACAAAGAATCGTTTCGAGATTCTTTGTGCAAAGAAAATGATTTGAATTCCGGTTTCGGATGATGAGACGGTGACCGTGTACCACGAAAGATGGAATGGCGAGGTAGCGATTATTAGCATGGTTAAAGCACGGAAATGCTTATCGAAAGGTTTCTCTTCTTTTCTAGCGTATGTTATAGACGCCAAACTCGAGAAGAAAAGTCTTGAAGATGTGAAGGTGGTAAATGAATTCCCCGATGTTTTCCCGGATGACTTGTCTGGATTATCACCCGATCGTCAAGTGGAGTTCAACATTGATTTAGCACCGGGAGCGACTCCAATAGCTAGAGCTCCTTATCGTTTAGCTCCGTCGGAAATGAAGGAGATGATGGGGCAACTACAAGACCTTATTGGGAAGAGATTCGTGAGACCGAGTTCATCGCCTTGGGAGCACCGGTCTTGTTCGTGAAGAAGAAAGATGGCACCATGCGGATGTGCATAGATTATAGGGAGTTGAACAAGGTAACCGTGAAGAATAAGTACCCACTCCCTAGGATCGACGACTTGTTTGACCAACTCCAAGGAGCGGAATGCTTCTCGAAGATCGATCTACGTTTGGGCTACCACCAAGTAAAAGTCAAGGAAGGCGACATCCCAAAGATAGCTTTTTGAACACGCTACGGACATTACAAATTCTTGGTGATGCATTTCGGTTTAACGAACGCACTGACGGTGTTCATGGATTTGATGAACCGAGTGTGCCAACCGTTCCTTGATAAGTTGGTAATCATGTTCATTGATGATATCCTAATCTACTCCAAGGATGAGTCTGATCACCTACAACACCTTCGAGAAGTGTTGGAAGTTTTGAGGAAGGAGAAATTATATGCTTAAATTCTCCAAGTGTGAATTTTGGTTGAAAGAGGTGCAATTCTTAGGCATGTGGTGACGAAAGACGGTGTGAGGTGGACCTCGCCAAGACAGAAGCTATGATGAATTGTGAACCGCCCAAGAGTCCATCAGAAAATTCGAAGTTTCTTGGGCTTAGTGGGTTATTATCAAAGATTCATCTAATACTTCTCAAAGATTGCTTCTTCGTTGACGGCTCTGACTAAGAAGAATGTGAAATTTGTGTGGACCAACACTTAAGAGAAGGCATTCCGGACTTTGCAAAAGAAGTTGTGTGAAGCTCCATTCTTATCTTTGCCGAAGGGATGGGAAGATTTTATGGTTTATAGCGATGCATCCAAGATGGGTCTAGGGTGCGTACTCATGCAAAGAGGGAAGGTGATCGCCTACGCATCGCGACAACTAAAGGTGCATGAGAAAAACTACCCCACTCATGATTTGGAACTAACGGCGGTAGTGTTTGCGTTAAAGTTGTGGCGACACTATCTCTATGGCACTAAATGTACCTTGTGTACGGATCATAAGAGCTTGAAGTATGTCTTCGATCAAAAGGAGCTGAATATCAGGCAAATGCGATGGTTGGAATTGCTTAAAGATTACGATTGTGAGTTGCTTTACCATCCGGGTAAAGCAAACGTCGTGGCCGATGCGTTGAGCTAGAAAGAGTATAGTGGGAAACTTCGAGGCAAACTTGCGAGAATTGAATCGGTATCAAGTCTCATGGATCGAATTAAAGAGGCTTAAGCTGAAGCCTTATTGGAAGGAAACCTCAAGGAAGAAGTGATGACCAAGTAACGACTAATCTTGACGGACGATAGCCGTGGGATCAAATGCTTTAATAGGTGCGTGTAGGTGCCAAAGATCGGAGGAAATAGAGAGCTAATTTTAGAGGACACTCATAAATCCAAATACTCCATTCACCCGGGAAGCACCAAGATGTATACATATTTGAAGTTGTACTATTGGTGGCCGGTCATAAAGTTGGATGTGGCACACTATGTAGAGAAATTTGTGACTTGTTCGCAAGTGAACGCCGAACACCAACGTCCGTATGGGAGCTTGCAACCCATGGAGATACCCGAGTGGAAATGGGACAAGATCACCATGGATTTCGTGACCAAACTACCAAAGACATTAAGAGGTAATGACACCATTTGGGTAATTGTTGATCGTTTGACGAAGAGCGCTCATTTTCTTGCAATGAGGGAAACCTTGCCGATGGATAAGTTGGCGAAACTCTACATTGACGAAGTTGTCTCTAGGCATGGTATACCCTTGTCTATAGTATCTGATCGTGACAGCTGGTTTATGTTAAGGGTTTGGGGAGATTTGCATCAAGAGTTGGGTACGCAGGTGAATCTGGGTACGACTTACCATCCACAGACAGATGAACAGAGCGAAAGAACAATACAAACTTTGGAGGACATGCTTAGATCGTGTGTGATCGATTTTGGTGGTAGTTGGGATACTCATCTACCTTTGGTACAATTTGCATACAATAATAGTTACCACTTTAGCCTTGGTGCGACACTATTTGAGGCTTTGTATGGGAGAAAGTGTAGAACCCCCGTATGTTGGTTAGAGGCGAGTGAAAAGCAATTTGCCAGGCCGTAAATCGTGCAAGAGACGGCTGATAAGGTCAAAACCATTCAGGAACGTTTGAAGGCGGCACAAGATAGACAGAAAAGCTATGCCGATAAGAAGAGATGACCGGTGGAATTCCAAGTGGGAGACTGTGTGATGCTAAAGGTATCCCCATGGAAATTCTTGATACGGTTGGGGAAACGCGGGAAGTTGAGTTCCCATTTTCTTGGACCGTTCACCGTGGTTGAGCATATTGGACTACAAGCCTACAAATTAGACTTACCACCGGAGATGGACGAAATCCACCCTACGTTCCATGTGTGTTATATACAGAAGTGTATGACAGAAGAAGAAAGCGTCATACCGTTGTCAAAAATTCTGGTTGACAACAATCGCTGCATTGAGGAGCCTGAAGCTTTTTTACAGAGAGAGACCAAAAGACTCCATCACAAATAGGTCATAATGGTTAAAGTTCAGTGGAAGCACCACTGCGGAGATAATGTGACGTGGGAAGCGTAGGAGGACATGAAACGACGATATCCCCATTTGTTAGAGTAGTAGGGATTTCGGGGACAAAATCCATTCCAAGGTGGGGAGGATTGCAACACCTCGAATCTTAAGTTTGAATTTTTGGTTTGACCCCGAATTCATGCATTGTTTGTTGTTGGATGAATGGTTGAAAAGAAGAAAGAGAAATCTCCAACAGTGTTTGGCGCGACTCACCACACGGGACTCTGCCCAACCGCGGCTCCAGTGCTCCACGCGGATCTCCGTGTGGGCACTCGTGCAGTAACTTGATAAATAGGGTAATCGACCCTCAAACCCTCATTTACTTAATATCTTCATTTGAGAGCTCTTTAGGTGGCGATTTTTCCTCAAGAAAAGGCTGGTAAGTCCCTCCTCTTCATCCTCTACCATTAATGTCTTCCATCCACTCCAACCCTTAATCATTTATGACATTTAGGTTTGTGCTAGTCCAAGTCTCTCAAGGATCTCCTCTCATCTATCTAGTTACTTGGTATTTTAGGGTTCTTAAGCTACAACCCTACAAGGTGAGTTCATTCTCTTTTATAAACTTTATACATTTTAAAATGTGGATTTTAATTTTCTCAACATCTCCATTTTTGATTTATTTGAGTTGGGTGAGTGTTAGAGCATATATTTGTTGGATACAAGATCATAAAGACTGAAAGACAAGCAAGTCAAAGCTCAAAGTCAACTCTCAAGAAGAAAGTCAAAATCAATTGTAATAATAGTCAAAGGGCCAAAATCTTGTTTTGTATTGTCTTTGTAAGCGCGTGTGTTTTGCTTTAAAAGACATATGACTAGAGGTTTAGTTGTAGAAGTTGATAGTTAGAAGTTGAGTTGTACGTAGAACATTTTATAGAGAGAGAAAGTATCACAGAGAGTCTTTGTATACGAATTCATCAATTGGAATTGAAACAGGTTAATCATTTGTTAAATTGTCATCTTGTTAATGTTGTGATTAGAACTTGATAGATTTAGGGACATAATAATTGGTATCAGAGCAGATTCAAGTTGAAATCGATTGAAGAAATGGAGTCGCACTGGGTTTTCTGAGTCTAGATCAAAATTTTGAATTTTTCTGAGTTTTTGCGAGTCTTATTGATTTGATTGTGGTCATATAGTATATTTTAACAATCTTGTAATGGTTTGTGGTAGAATTGCACTGTAATTCTCAATTAATTTTGAGATTTTGTTAATTTTAGAGTTCACGAGTTCGAACACTGTAATAGGATCAATTTGTTCATTTGTGTGATTCTTGTTGAAATTCAGTAATTGTAAACCATTCTAGAAGTATTGGTGAGTAAATTGTCGAAGTTACAGACTGCATTAGATATATTAGGATATATCGGTAGTTTCAGAATGTATATATCAGTTACCTATTATGGTGGCGTGTGATTAGTTTGGTTTCCTATGATAATGCTTTGTATATAGGGAAATTATTTTGGAGACTTTGTATATATAGGTGGTATCTCTTAATAATGAGGACATATTAAGTGAAATATTTTTAGTTACGGGCTCCAAGATACTAGAAACCCTAAAACGGGCTGAAACATATAACAACCCGCATGGCCCATTAACCTTTTCAAGAAGGGGCTAGCATCGGTATTAGAGCTAGAGTAACTTGAGGATTCCACATATTCAAACAAACTGGAAATCAAAGAATTGATGGATTTTTGAGCCAAACAGAGTGGGTTTTCATCGAGATCTCAAGAACTCGCAGAACTCTCTAGAACTCGCACGAAAAACTCGTAGACCATTAGATTTCGCATAATAGTGTTTCTGAAAAATTCTTAAGTATAGAGTTCACATGATTGTAATGTGCGAAATGTCTAGAATTCGCATGTGTGTCTCGTGCGAATTGTCAGAATTCACATAATCCTTTTGTGCGAAAAGTGTTTGTTAAATTTTTCAAAGGACAGAATTCGCATAACATTGTTTGCGAAATGTCAGAATTCGCATAAGTCTTGTATACGAAAAGCTTTTGTGAAAAATTCTTTTATGTGTAGAACTCGTATAAGGTAGGATATGAATTCTTAAGCATCTAACTATATACGAATTCCTCAGAATTCGCATAAGTGTGTGATACGAATTCTTGTTTTTCAAATAATTTTCTAAGTCTAGAATACGTATCAGTATGTTGTGCGAATAGTTTATACGAATTGCGTATGCGGATTCTTGAGTTGTGCTTGTATGCGAATTCTAGAATTGTTTGTGTGCGAATTCTGATTTGTCCTTGTCTGCGAATTCTGAAGTTTGTCTTGCATACGAATTCTCTGTGTTTCAGTGTGGTGCGAATTCCATACTTGAGAAATTTTTGGAAATCTTATTTTCTAAATTTTTTCTATATTTTGAGATTTCACTTGGACTAACAATCATTGTCAAGTTCTTATTGTATAATTTTGAAACAGGATGACTTCAAGAGAAGCTCTCGCTATCGGAACTGATGTAAAACCTCCGGTCTTATTCAAAGGAGAGTACGAGCAGTGGAAGAATCACTTTTTAGACTTTATTGATCGCAATGATTTGGGAGACTACATCAGACTATCTCTAAAGGAAGGTATCATGAAACCTCCCACAAAGATATTGTCTACTGAGGGAGAGAATGAGGAAGAGATTGTGAACAAGGAATACCCATTGCCTTTGGATGAGTACACTGATGAGCAGAGGAAAAGGGTAAAAGCTGATAGACTGGCTAGATCTTTCATTCTACAAGGCATTCCCAATGAGATCTACGTCAAGATTGACAATTACAACGCCACAGGCAAGGAAATGTGGGATCAATTAGAAAAGATGATGCTCGAATCTAAGATAGGCAACCAACTCAAAGTTTCTAATTGCCTCAACAATTACGAAGAGTTCAAAGCCAAGGAGGGAGAATCTCTTGAGGCAACTTACGACAGATTTGTGACTTTGTTGAATGAGCTAAGCAAGAACAAAGCCAGAAAGTAACAAATTGAACTCAATGTCAAGTTCCTCAGCATATTGCAGCCTGAGTGGAAGAGGTTCACTAGGAAAATGAAACAAATGAAGGATCTGAATAAGATTCCACTACACGAGGTGTATGAAACCTTGAGACAAAATGAAGAAGAGGTGGAAGAGATCAAAGATGAAAAGAAAAAGGCTGAGAAGGTGGTTGCTGATCCGATTGCCCTGGTTGTTAAGAAGAAGTCAGTGAGTCTCAAGAAGAAAAAGAAAGTAGTAGTTTCTGAGTCCGAGGAAGTGGACAGTGATGATAACTCAGACTCCGATGACTGTGAAAATTTGAAGCAGGCTATGTTATTGCTTACAAAAGCCTTTCAAAGAAAATTTTACAAAAAGCCTGGCTCGAACAGTTAGAGGTATTCTTTGGGTTCACGGAACTATGAACACAAGGAGAGAATAGAAAGAAAGAGGACAGAAGATAAGAGGCCTGAGGAAAAGAGGTATAGATCTGAAGAGAAGAAAGAGCCAGAACCAACAAAGTGCTACAACTGTGGAAATCTCGAACACTTTGCTAAAGATTGCAGAAAGCCTAAGGTTCGAAACTCCGAGTACTACAAAAATAAGATGCTCTTTGATATGCATTGAGAATTCAATGCATAAGAACACCTTTTCTTTCTTTTTAGATAGATCATTTTGTTTAATCCCAAATTTGAGTCCATTTTTCTTATCTTATTTTTCCTTTTCTGTTATATGGAGCTAAGTTTATGATTTTCCTGTCTTTTACTACTTATGGAAGCTAACTTAGGTTTTATGCTGATTTCGTTGCTGCCAGTCAATGTTACAGCATCTCGATCTGCTTGTTGGAAGAGCTATGGACGAATTGTATGAAGATGGCCAACGAAATTAATTCAAATCCAAGCTCTTTTTATAATGAAACCAGATCTGTTGCTGGTTAGATTTTAATTGGGAAAAATGACATATTTAGCTTTTTGTTGGGAGAAAAGACAATCTAGTTACTTTTTGCTTTATGTACTTTCATTGACTTTGATTATTGTACTTTTATCTTGCTTGTTAAGTTTTATTATTTACTAGTTTGCCACTCTCTTTTTGTATAAATAGAAGTGGTTAGGAGCTCATTTGGGGCAAGACCCAATCGGTCCAAAAACCGATTGTTACATTTCCTCTCTCAAATATTTTCATGTTTTAATTAAAGTCTTGAAATTACTTTACTTATTGTTCGTCATCGCTTTCTCGTATTTACTTTCTTTACTATATTACGCTTATCGCATTTACATTCCGTCATTTAATTATTGTCATTTACATTACGCCATTTACATTATGCCTTTAATTTCCGTTCTTTACATTTCTCGCACTTTACTTTCCGTAATGAGTAGCTAATTTTATTAGCTTGGGTGTAAGGAAAATGGTGAGTTTTTAAACCAAAAGAAAGTGGACATCGTTTCTCAATAATGATGTTCCACCATTTCATTCTAAGTTTTATAAATCCAAACGCACTTCTTGACGAATTGATCACTTTGAAAGTGGTAAAATGTAGTGGACTCAGGCATGAGCCACATGAATACACGTCAATTTGAATGATATGGGAAGTATACTTGGAAGAGTTGCTAACAAGGGAACTTGTTATCTATGTTTTTCAAACTGATTGATTCTTGACGGGTTGATCACTAGTCAAAGTGTTAAAGTGTGGTGGACTCAGGAATGAGCCACATGGAACACGTCAACTTGGATGATATGAGAATCGACTCGGAAGAGTGATTTTTAACAAAGGAATTTGTTTATCCATATACTTTAAAGACACCGTTGGCACTATCACTGGTTCTGATACTGCACAGGAATGTGTCTAGTAGAAGCTAAATACAAGTGTCACGGTGAGAATTCGGAAGGATCACTTTCAAAGTAGATGGTGGAACTAGTTGTTGAAAAACACAATGTTGTAGCATTTCTACAACATTGGTCCACAGAAACTTGTGTTTAATACTCACCAAAAGTCTTACACCCTTGCTTTCTTTATTCTCTGTTATTTTAATTAATTGTTCGCTCAACCCAAACAAAGTCTTCAAACTCGCCATCTGAAGTTAGTTTTTCATCTCGAGATCTTGCAACTTAAGATACCTATCCCTGTGGAATACGATACTTGGTTCTTACCATTTTATTACTTGAAAAGACGATATTGGATCCCATTGTATACTTGCTTTGAGATTCAATTATCACATGTCTTAGAGGTGTGCAAACATATCGTATCACTCTTGGCCAAGCAATAGGAGGCTGGCAAGGCTTTTATGGTTGAGGATGAATTCTGGCTTGACCATTCTGATAAGGAAGAAGAGAAAGAAAAGAAAGCCCACTTGTGCTTTATGGGTAAACAAGTGACTGAAGATGAAGCTGATTCAGATGGAGAAGACACTGAAGAGGTATGTGATATGACTGAATCAAATTTTCTTAATGAAATGCATGTCATGATGATTAAACTCCAAGAATTAGAGTCTAAACTTAAGCATGAAAGAGGTATAAATAAAAAAAACCAATCAATACTGAAGCTTAGCAAGGATATTGCTGAGAATAATGTATTGATTGAGACTTTGCATAAAAAAATTGATACCAGCGCGAAAGAGAAGACTATAATTCACAATGAACTATCTGAAACTACTTCCAAATTCAAAATGTGTGAGTTTGAAGTGAAAGAGGTTGCTAAATAGTATTGTTCATTAAAGAAAGAAAACAAATCTTTAACTGATAAGGTGAATGTTTTGGAGGAAAAACTTTACAGTTTAGGTCAAACTGAACAAACCATTCATCTGAACAAACCTAAAGAGAGTAGTGAGTGTTGGGGTCTTGGTTACGAGAACCCACACTACCTCAAAAAGGGTATTTCTAAAGTGTCTGCGCTTTATGATTTTAGATTTTTAAAACTAGCACCACAATACCCCGAACTCAAAGTTAAGTGGACTAAACAGTCTGAAGAGGATGAAGCTAAGGAAAAAGAGAAAAGGAAGAACACAACTAAAATGCAATTTCCATTTCGTTATGAGAAGTTGAATTATAGTTACAGTTCTGATAAATCAAAATTTCTTTCTAATGACTATTTCGAAAGTTATTCTTCAAAGGAGTTGGAGGCTAAGCCTATTGAAGGTAAAATTTATGTACCTCCTCTCGTGTTAGAAAGTAAAATTTCTGAACTCGAGAACACTCTGGCAAAAGAGAGGATTTTGATTAATCTAGAACAAACTGTGTTTTCTACTGTGCTACTAAATTCTAATTTTTCTAAATCTTCCAAAGCTTCAAAATCTGATGATTTTAATGGCCTGCTTGTTGAAGAGTTTGATTTCTTAAACTCTGAAGGTTGTTTAGATGATTGTGTTGGTCAATTTGATTTTAATGCTAAACTTCCTGATCATTCACAATTTGTTATAAACTCTTTTAGATTACCCAGTGTGTATGAAAAGGGTGAAACATCAACGAAAGTTGATGAACCAGTTTCTGTGAATACCAAGAATGCTAAAGGTAAGAAGAAGAAATCTAGGCATTCACAGAAACAAAAAACCATTGGTAAGCCAAAGAAAAAGCAATCTTTCAAATCTCACAGTTCTAACTCTAAAGTTTCAAATGTTTCAGATGTGAGAAAGAAAAAGTCTGTAGTTAAATCAGAATGGCTACCAAAGAAGAAGATTGACGAGATTGCTAAATCATTTTCTGATACTGATTGTAATAGAAATACTGATAGTACAATTGATGTAATTGAGAACGTTGCTTTTCAAAATCCAAAACATGTAACTTCTTACAAGCGTTATTCAATAAAGCAATTGTTCCAATTATCTCCGTCTACTAGAAAGTTTTCTATTTCTCGTAGAAATGATTTTGCATCTCGACAATATTCTGATGTTTGGTTTGGTACATATCATGTCTATTCTTATCATTCGCATGCTTCAAATGTTTTTCAAAAGATCAAAGGGTCCATATACAAATGGATGCCAAAATCTTGCGCTAACACTGTAGGACCCATCTATAAATGGGTACCTAAATCTATTGTTTCGTGATTTCTCCTGTGCAGACCCGTTATATATGGTACTTGGATTCTGTTGTTTGTGTCAATACAATTGTTTTGAAGAAAGTTTGTTCAGATCTGAAAGAGCAAGTTCAAAGATTTCAGAATGCAAGCAGATTTTACTGAAAATTTCTTTGAAGACAATCTGCTAAAGCAAGCTGAGATGAATTTGAAGATAATTTTTTTCGATGTATGAAAGAGGTTTTTACAACCTTGGGAGAGAATGTTTCTATTTTTTTTAAAGAAAAACTTTGGGGAGATTACAAAAGTTTCTGAAGACAAATTTATTCTGAAAAAGGGGAGATAGTTTGTGTTGTACATAAAAGGGGAGATTGCACAAATTGAGCTTAACGAGGGAGATTGAATTGCAAAATCTTTTAGAGATGATCTTGAATCCAAAGGGAGAGATTGTTAGAGCATATATTTGTTGGATACAAGATCATAAAGACTAAAAGTCAAGAAAGTCAAAGCTCAAAGTCAACTCTCAAGAAGAAAGTCAAAGTCAATTGTAATAATAGTCAAAGGGTCAAAGTCTTGTTTTGTATTGTCTTTGTAAGCGCGTGTGTTTTGCTTTAAGAGACATATGACTAGAGGTTTAGTTGTAGAAGTTGATAGTTAGAAGTTGAGTTGTACGTAGAACAGTTTGTAGAGAGAGAAAGTATCACAGAGTCTTTGTATACGAATTCATCAATTGGAATTGAAATAGGTTAATCATTTGTTAAATTGTCATCTTGTTAATGTTGTGATTAGAACTTGATAGATTTAGGGACATAATAGTGAGTTTTCACTAAAACGTAATTTTGGAGATTTTGGGGGTTATGTGGAAGGGTATGATTTTAAGGTCAAGAGTTTAGATTTTGGTTTCGTTGTGGATTTTGCACATGTGAAACATGTTTTCTATAACCATGTGATTAAATACTTGGAAATCAAGATTTGGGTTTTGAAATATGGTTATGTATTATTGAATGAGGATTTGGGTAAAATGATTTGGTGTGTGTGGAAGTACCATTTAACAATTTGGAACGGAACCTCTTGGAAACTTGGGAGTAACTATATGGATTCATGATTTTTGCATATATGGTGGCATTTTAATTGTTGGAAGTTATTGATTGGTTTTGTGGACATTGAATGGATTATTTGGTTGCATTTGGGCGTCATGAACCCACTTGTTAATCCAAGATCAATCTAATCTTAGAGAGAGAAGGTAGAGAGAGAAAGTATGAAGCGCCAAAAGAAGTTCTATTCAATTATGCAGTAATGAGTTACACAACACAAAGGCCACAAGGGACTTAAATACCCTTGGCCAATACAAGATATAAAAGCTCTCAAACACAATATTAGCAATAAGGTTATAAATACAATGATTACTATAAAATCTGACTTAACAATCTCCCCCTTAGTAATCATTGGCGCTCCGGTCTTCAATGTAGGCTGTTACACCCATCTTCAAAAACAAAATAAACCTTCTAAGCGACTTAGCGTAGCTTCTTGACAAAAAAAAAAAATTCTTCTCAGCATCTTTCAAAATATGTTGTCTTTGCTGCCTTGACAAGACTGGATCAGTTTGTAATAAGCTTTAAGGAACAATAGGTTCAGGAACATCAGCTTGTGCTCTATACGACGCACCTCTTTCAAATGTACTCGAATGAACTGTGGTGATCGGAGCTGAAACAACAAAAGGACAAGTATAGTTGAAGAAATAGAATCTTGAGTAGATAAACTTTGAACTCTTTGTCTCTTTAACTTCTCTTTAACTTCTCCCCATCATGACCTTGATGATCTGAATCATCTTGGTCATGTCTATGCTAGAGAAGAGACAACTTCAGATCTGCAAGACTGAGTCAAAGAAGCTAGGAAATCTGATTTGGGACATGAAATGATTCCCCTGTAGAGCTCTTGTACTCCCCCTACACAAATCCACTTTCCAATGTATTCACTTGAAGTACTCCCCCTCGAAATGAGATATGATCAGATGTTCTTTCAGAATTTTCTTCTTATTCACTCCCCCTCGAAATATGCACAGACCCACTTACACAGATATAAGAACACTAGTATCAAAACATCAATTTTAGAAAGAAAAATATACTGAATATAGATTTTGAAACAACTAAATATATAAAATTTTAAACACCATACAAATTAAATTCTACTCAGTAAAATATCACAGATTAATCGATTAGCTGAAATCAAGTGTATGTTTTTGGATACGGATACAAGTTTCATTGCATATCAAGTTAATACATGTTCAATTTCAAAAACTATCATCAATCTATTCAGTGTGCTAGCATGCGAACTTTGATCAACTTCTAGAAAATGAAATTCTAAAAATATAATAGAATACTTTGCATTTACTCACACTAAGTCGTCAAGAATTAAGACTTTCACAAATTTATAGGTTTATCGCAACTCAAACATATCACCAAGTATCATGAGATGTGTGCTCATTGGCATCTTTTAGCATTGTGCATGTTATCCCAGATTTAATCTAGTTGGTAAATAATCAATCAAGTAATCAAGCAACACAATAATAATCAAGAGATATATAAATCAGAGTAACATACCAATCCCTTGAATAAACAATGAAACCCTTGTGTGTTCTTGATACCCTTGAATACAGAGAATACGTACGGCTACTATAATCTCTTAAACAATTATTATGAGGTATCTTAACCCTAAAACTAAATATTTAAAACTTTAAATACTTAGGCCATATGGGCTTCCTAATGCTTAATGGGCTTGGGGCCCAATAGCTTAATAACTATTGAATAATTACTAATTAGACCCTCTAACTTTAACTATCAAATAAATACAGTTTAAACCCTTTAATCTTGAATACAATTATTTGATCCAACAATCTCCCCCTTTGGATTCAAGATTAAAAAAAAATTTGGCAATTGTCTTCAAGTCTTCACTTTTCTTCAGATATGTCGTTGATAGCTTCAAAACTTGTAGCTTTCTTTCTTTAAAAACTTCAAAATCTTCAGGTCTTCAGATTATATTCTCCCTTTTTGTATCTTCTCCCCCTTTTTGATGAGTGGTGAGAATCATCATCATCAAAACTTTGCAAAACAATCTCCCCCTTTTCAAGATAATCTCCCTCATTGTGTTTGATCACGTAAGCACAGTCTTCATCATGTAACGAGCCCTGTATGGAAATAAGAGCAGTCTTCCCAGATGGAAAGAGTGATTATTTCAATATTTTCAGATAAAAATAGTCAATAGTAACCATTCGAATCTTTTCAAATTCAAACAGTTTAATAGGTGTAACCCTGAATCAACAAATGACTCAGTTAGAATGCCTGTCAGTGTTAGCCCCAAATATGAACCAATGAAAGTATTGAAAATAACTCAGTCTTCAACTAAAGACTTTCTATAGACAACAGTGAAGAAAGCAAGTCTGTCTCTGAAGTCAGTTCAGAGTCAGTCTCGGAGAAAGCAAGTCTGTCTCTGAAGTCAGTTCAGAGACAGTCTCACGGAAAGACATCAGAGAGCTCCTCATCAGAGATCCTAACTCAGAGCTCTGAAGATGTTCACTCTGAATTTCCTGACAAAGAAAAACAGATGACATGTCATATAAGTGATAAGATTTACTTTCTAGAGTAGGTCACTGTTCAAGCATGTCTTGATCTTACCTCTTAGGTAAGACACTGTTCAAGCATGCTTCTATTTGTCAGATAAGTACACTATTTACTTTATGATCCTATAAATAGGACCATCACCTTATTGTTCAAAGTATGCTTAAGAAGTCTTATAACTGATAATATAAGTTGAATATTTTATTGAAAGAATATCTTGTTTTATCTATTATCTGCTTTATGAACTGTGATATTTGAATCTCCTTTGATATTAAACTATATTGCTTCCGTTGTTATTACTCTTATTGTTTATATCATTGGTGTGAGATTAAATCTGGGATCCAACAATTGGTATCAGAGCCTTCTTTGTTTTCTAAACAAAGAAAGATCACATCTGCATACTCGGATAGATTTACATCTTATTGATTCTAACTTTCAATATCTGTGCATGTTCATATAAACCTGGTTTATTAAAGAACACCATATGCTCAAGATTTGATAGTAAATCACTGTTCAAATACAAAAAGCATCAGTTCTTCAAATCTTCATTTTTTTTAAATGGCAAACTCAAGCATAAGTGCCATTTATACAGCTGGGTCATTAACAAAACCTCCTACACTTTTAAGGGATGAATATCCCCAATGGAAGATAAGGATGGTAAATTTCTTAGAAGGTATGGACAAGGATCTTTTTAGATCAGTGAACGTTGGACCTCACATTCCAATGGTGTTGGTACCAAGAGTTCCTGCAACAACAGATACTGCTGAAATACCTGCATATTATGAAAAGAAAACCACAAACTTCACTGATGAAGAAACTAATATGATGGATAATAACTCAAAAGCTGTTAGATTACTTATAATGGCCATTCCCAATGATATATTTCAAGAACTTGATTCTTGTAAAACTGCAAAAGAGATATGGGATCAGTTGTTAAATCAACTTGAAGGAGGCCTACAAACCCAGAAAAATAGAAGAAATCTATGCATCAATGAATATCATGATTTTCATGCTCTACCAGAAGAAATATTACACCAAACTTACTCAAGATTCAACATTCTTATCAACAAATGCAGAAAGTTTGGAGTGATAAGAAGAAAAGAGGAAAACAATGTTCTTTTCTTGAAAAGCTTAAATGCAGAATGGTCACAACTGTCCATATCTATACAAGCCAATCAAGATCTTGAGTCATGGTCATTAACTAACATTTATGGCACTCTTGTTGCACATGAAAAGGAAGTTATGGAGCAAAAATCAAAACTGTCTTTAGGTGGACCCCTTGCACTTATTTCAAAACAAATTTCAAAAGAAAACAACTGTGAAGAGTCACAAAAAGGCTTGGAAACAAAAAGAAGATCCAAAAAGGTCCTAATGGCAGAAGAAAATCATTCAGATTCAGACTCATAAGATGATATAAATGCCTTCGCCAAATCTCTTGCATTAATCACTCATCAATTTAACAAGAAATTTGGCAAGAAAGTATTTGAAGGAAGAAGAGAGAATGAAGAAAGAAGAAATCCTGAAAGAAGATTTCAACAAGAAGGTGTCAGATTTCAACAAGAACCCATATTCACTCCATATAGTGATCAAAAGGGTACAAACTTCAACAACAATGATGCAACTCAACAATCAAGACCTAAACAACCATTTCAACCAAGGTATCCACAGCCACAGAGATACTTCAAACCTCAAGAACAGAAGCCAAAGACAAGTACTGCCACTCTTCCAACAAATCAAAATGATGGAAGATGTTTCAGATGTGGAAAACTAGGCCATTTCTCTGCAAACTGCAGAGGAAAACTTGTCAAAGATCAAGATTACTACAAGAACAAATACAAGTACAACGTAAAAGAAAGAGTTCTTGTAGCAGAAATGGAAGACTGGCTATCAGACTCAACAAGCGACGGCGAGGAAGAACCTACCAATCTCTGTGGTATGGCTTTTTCAGATGGAAATCAAACTGATGGAGCATCAGAAGACAACTCTGAAAAGGTAAACTCTCCTTACACCTCTGACAGTGATCCTGAAATAGATGCTTTTAAACTAATTAATGAACTTTAAGATCTAGAGCAAAAGTTTCTTGAAGAGAAAAAGAAAATAGAGCAAGTAACAAAAGAGCTCATTTTTTTCAAAAGAGAAAAGAATTTTCTGGAATCAGAAAAGAAAGAAATTTTTCTTGAAAAAACCAAACTTGAAGAAACTCACAAGCAAAAAGAAAATTCATTTTCAGAAGAAATAAGGAAAATTGAGAAAGTTTTAAAAGGAAAAGAAGAAGAAGTAAAGAAATCTGAGTATGAAAGGCTCAATTCTATTGCCTTAACCAAATTTTTTCAAAAGGAAAGAGAAATCCTACATCAATCTCTAGATAGAAAAAATCTTCGAATTAAAATTTATGTTAATGCACAAGGTGTTTTCGACAAAATAAAAACTCAAATGGACTCTCAAGGGCTGGGATTCAATGAGTTGAATTCATTCACTGGATTGGAGAAAACTTCACTTTCTTCCACTTTCCATATGGGAAAGGTCCAAAGCTTTAAGGATACATCTCTGAACAATTTCAAAAGAATGAAAACATCAGAGGGATAAAAAACAAGAGCTTTGATTTTCAAAAATATTACATACTCTGAAGTAAAAAGCTTTCAAAAGTCTGTGTTACAGATAAAAAGAGAAACTTCAGAGGTACTCTTCACAAAACCTCAAAGCAATGATCCCAAAGAAATTTTCAGATTTGATGCTTTCATCTCAAATGAATCAGAGACATCTGAACCAAGTACCTTTGATACAAGTACTTCTGAAAATGAATCTCAGAGTTCACTTAATCCAAATGCCCCTCTGTATTCACCAAAGACAGATGAAAACATCAGAACTACATTTGAAGATGATGTTAAAAAGATATGGAAAGAAAATGTCATGGAAGACTTAAAAAGAAAAGAAAGCATGAAACGGATCATTAAAGTCTCTAGAACGAAAGAATTTAAAAAACCAATAGAGGTATCTATCTCTATTGAAACTAAGAGAGACTTTCTTGACTCTGATTCAGAATCTGATCAAGAGATTGATGAACAGATTTTTTGTAAACCAGAGAATGTAATTCACAAAAAGATAGAAACTGTTGGCTCTGGTATTTTGAATGTTCCAATTTCAATTTTGAAAACCAAAACCAGAATACCAATAAGTCCTGATTTTGCAAATATGTGTTTACAAACAAAAACGTCTCTGGAACTTGAAAAAGAATTACAAGAAAAGGCAAAGAATAAAACAAACACTTCTAAATCTTACACCTATAAAACAATAAAATTCTCTCCTGAACAAAAAGGCAAATGGACAAAAATTAACCATGTTGATCCTGTTTGTGCAGTAAGCAGCAAAGAAAAGAAGATGTTTTTGATCAAGAAAAAACAACTTGAAAAGAAGACTGTCTTTCAAGCAAAAAGGAAAGAAGTAGTTAGGGATACATGTAATATTCCTAGTGCTAGTTTTAAAAGAAGTCAAAATGTAACAAATGATTTTAATAAAAAGAAAAACTTTGCTCCTACTTCTTCTTATTCTATTAATTGCAACTGCATTCATCTCTTGATAAAATTGAAAAATCATTTCAAGGGATCACATTGTCTTCTGAATCAATCTCTGAAAAATATCCTAGAGACAAAAATTAAAAAGAAGACAAGTAACAGCAAGACATCAAAAGATGAGATGCCAAAAAGTCATACAAAACCACCAAATTCTAACATAAAAGGACCCATAATGAGATGGGTACCTAAGAAACATTAATCTGTCTTGCAGAATCAGTCAATGCCAATCTGGTACTTAGATTCTGGATGTTCAAGGCATATGACTGGAAATAAGGAACTGCTATCCTCATTCAAAGCAAAATCTGGAGGAGCAGTTACTTTTGGAGACAATGTGCAAGGACATATTAAAGGATATGGTGAGTTATCAAGAGGAAATGTTTAAGTATCAAAGGTTACTTATGTGGATGGATTAAAACACAATCTGATCAGCATAAGTCAACTTTGTGATCATGGTTTTGAGGTGAAATTTCAAAGAAAATATTGTTCACTTCTCCGATCAGAATCAGGTCAAGAATTACTCAGAGCAGACAGAAAAGTTAACCTCTACAGAATGAATTTTACCAAAACCAATGACACTGATTCAGAGAAACTTTGTCTTGTATCTCTGAATAGTGAGGAAGTCTGGCTCTGGCATAAAAAGTTTTCACATCTAAACTTTTCCTCACTTGATAAATTAGTTAAACTTAATTTGGTTAAGGGATTACCATCTTTGAAGTTTAACAAAGATCATCTTTGTTCTGCTTGTGAAATGAGAAAAATGAAAAGATCTTCCCATAAAACCAAAACTGAAAACAACTGTCCTAGACCTCTGCACATGCTTCATGTGGACCTCTGTGGTCCTATCTCTGTACAGAGTCTAGCAGGTAAGAAATACATTCTGGTTCTGATTGATGAATTTTCCAGAACATGGATAGAATTCATCAGAGTCAAATCTGATGTACCAGATATATTGATAAGATTGTTGAAAAGATTACAGGTTCTATTTAGCAGCAAAGTTCAGAAACTAAGAAGTGATAATGGAACTGAGTTCAAAAATGCCAAAATCAATTCTTATCTATCAGAGGAAGGCATTACTCCTAACTTTTCTGCAGCAAGAACCCCTCAGCAAAATGGAGTAGTTGAAAGGAAGAACATAACACTTGTTGAAGCTGCAAGAACAATGCTTGCTGGATCTGATCTTTCAACAATTTTTTGGGCAGAAGCAGTGGTAATAGCCTGCTTTACTCAAAATAGAGCTACAATTGTCAAGAGATTTCAGAAAACATCCTATGAACTAATTAACAATAGGAAACCTAATGTTAAATATTTTCATGTTTTTGGATGCAGATGTTACATTCTGAACGATAGAGAATCTCTTGGAAAGTTTGACAAGAAAGCTGATGAGGGAAAATTCATTGGATATTCATTAGCCTCAAAAGCTTTCAGAGTGTTCAATCTTAGAACAAGGACCATCCAAGAAAGCATCAATATCACTTTTGATGACAATAAAAGCTCTGAACAACAAGAAAGTCTCTCAACACCTATCTCTGAATCATCAAGAGAATCTGAATTAAACAGAATATTTGAAGATTTCTTTGATGAAGATAACCCATAAGTTATCTTCAGAGATAGACCAAGAGAAAATTCAGAAGGACCCCAAGAAACAGGTACAACCCTTTCTGGACCCCAAGAAACAGGTACACCTTCTGCTTCACCAAATTCAAATCAGCAAAGTGAATCAGAAGAAGCTGAAGATCAAAAAGAGGATGATCAAGGAGTGTCTGAAGTAACCCCAGAAACAAATAGGGAAGAAATTCAAGAATCTGCTTCACCATCTCGGGAAACAACTTCAGAGCCTCTGAACAGCACAACAGAGAAGTCACCGACTGTCATCTCTGAAACTCAAACTCCACCCCAAATTCTTGCTCCAATCTCAAGATGGACAAAAGATCATCCAATTGATCAAGTAATTGGATCCTCATCAGAAGGAGTTAAAACAAGATCTGCAACAATCAATGAATGCTTCTACGTAAATTTTTTGAGCATTATTGAACCAAAGAAGGTAAAAGAAGCTCTTGAAGATCCTTATTGGATTTTTGCAATGCAGGATGAACTTCAAGAGTTTGTAAGAAACAAAGTCTGGACCCTAGTTCCCCTTCCCAAAGGAAAATTTGCAATTGGAACAAAATGGGTTTTCAGAAACAAAAAGGATGAGGATGGAATAATAATCAGGAACAAGCCAGGTTGGTTGCTAAAGGATATTTCCAAGAAGAAGGTATTGATTATGATGAAACCTTTGCACCTGTAGCTAGGCTAGAAGCAATCAGAATCTTCTTAGCCTATGCTACACACAAAGGATTCAAAGTTTATCAAATGGATGTTAAATCTGCCTTTCTACATGGTAAATTGAATGAAGAAGTTTATGTCCAGCAACCACCTAGATTTGAAAGTACAGAGTTTCCTAATCATGTTTATTATTTGGATAAGGCTTTGTATGGACTTAAACAAGCTCCAAGAGCTTGGTATGCAACTCTGTCCACTTTTCTGATTAAAAATGGATTTGACAAAGGCACAATTGATACAACTTTATTCATCAAAAGGTACAAAAATGAGATGCTATTAGTACAAATTTATGTTGATGACA
The DNA here is from genome assembly GCA_954870635.1 of Arctium minus. NCBI lineage: Eukaryota > Viridiplantae > Streptophyta > Magnoliopsida > Asterales > Asteraceae > Arctium > Arctium minus. The sequence continues at coordinate 65,832,439 of OX941080.1, read as the reverse complement.
TTATATTTGGCTCTACAAAACAAAAGTATTGTGACAAGTTTTCAGAGTTGATGAAGAGTGAATTTGAGATGGGCCTCATGGGAGAATTAACTTTCTTTCTGGGCTTACAAGTAAAACAAACTTCAGAAGGCACTTTCATAAGTCAAACTAAATATGTCTCTGAAATTTTAAAAAAAATATAAACTCAATGATTCAACTTCTATGAAAACGCCTCTAGCCACCGGAGTCAAACTTGACTCTGATCCTTCAAGACAATATGTGGATATAAAAACCTACAGAGGCATGATAGGTTCACTATTATACTTAACTGTAAGTAGGCCTGACATAATGTTTGCAACATGCCTTTGTGCTAGATATTAAGCAAATCCAAAAGAATCTCATTTATCTGCTGTCAAAAGATTTTTCAGATACCTGAGAGGGTCACCCTTATTAGGCCTCTGGTATCCAAAACTCTCTAGTTTTGATCTAACAGCTTACACTGATGCAGATCATGCAGGTTGTAAACTTGACAGAAAAAGTACCTCTGGGTGCTGTCAGTTATTGGGCAATAAGCTGGTAAGTTGGTCATCAAAGAAACAAAACTGTGTTTCAACTTCAACTGCAGTGGCAGAATATGTTGCTGCTGCTAGTTGTTGCTCTCAAGTAATATGGATGAAAACTCAGCTCAGAGATTATGGTCAACAATATGAAAGAATACCCATTCTCTGTGATTCGAAAAGTGCCATAGCCATCTCTGCCAATCCAGTACAGCATTCAAAGACAAAGCACATAGATGTAAGGTATCATTTCTTAAAAGATCATGTTGAAAGGGGAACAATAGAAATGTATTTTGTACCAACTGAACTCCAACTTGCTGATATTTTAACAAAAACATTAGATGAACGAAGGTTCAATTTTTTAATTAGCAAGTTAGGAATGTTGAATATGACTACCTAACAAGGACGAAACTCAGAGTATCTGATGAAAAAATCAGATCCTCTGAAAAAGGTAGCATATGTCAATATCAGTCTCTGAATGTTCTCCAAACACATGACAAAGGGAGAAAAATAAATGGTTATTCTTTTGTCAAGGGGGAGAAAAAGAACTTTTTAAATGTCATCTCAGAGTCTCTGAATTTTATCTCAGAAATTTTATCTCTGAATTTTATCTCAGAGTCAATGAAATGTCATCTCAGAGTCTCTGAATTTTATCTCAGAAATTTTATCTCTGAATTTTATCTCAGAGTCAATGAAATGTCATCTCAGAGTCTCTGAATTTTATCTCAAAAATTTTATCTCTGAATTTTATCTCAGAGTCAATGAAATTTCATCTCAGAGTCTCTGAATTTTATCTCAAAAATTTAATATCTCTGAATTTTATCTCAGAGTCAATGAAATGTCATCTCAGAGTCTCTGAATTTTATCTCAGAATTTTATCTCAGAGTCCATGAAATTAAGCTCAGAGTCTCTGAAATTGAGGATTTTTGATACAAATCATCTGTCAAGGGGGAGTCAACAACTTTAAGATCAGTCATTCCTTAAACAAGAACTTTTTAATTAATTAGCAATCTTTGATATCATTTGAAATTAAAATTTCAGATTAACTGAAGCTTTTTATTACAAGTGATATCTTAAATACTTCTCAAAGCGAAAGGTTTGTCTAGTCAGCAAAAAGAAGTTATTCAATTTAATATTGAAAAATGGCGCCCCATTCCTATTTTATTGGAACCTACATCCGTAGGTACAACAATTTTCAAGGCCACGTGTCAAAAGAGGGTTGAGTGAAAGGCCAAACGGCTTTATCAAACGGGTCAAATCACTGCTGTTTCACCTTATGCACTTAAGTGTATCTTTTTCTAAATTTGGATACAAAAACAATTTTACATCAGGATATTCATTTTTACAAATTACACTCGAGCTCTCTCTCTCTCTCTCCAAAAAGAATTTGAACTTCATCTTCTTCACTACAACTCAACAATGGCGTCCTCAAATGAATGGTGTAAGCTATTTCCCAAATCTGGTGAACCTTCAAGACTGTATCGTTTTCCAATCAAAGACAACAATCACATGATTCAGCTTGATTCTCCCAAATTTGAGGAACAATACGGAGTAATCTGCGAGTTCTGCTCCAACTGTGAACTGACTCAAGCCCTAACTGCTTTTACCAATGAATGTACACTCTCGTTTGTTCAAGAATGGTATTCTTCCAGTCACTACAGCGATGCACATAACGGAATAATCGGTGAGTTCGACATATCACAAGTCGTAAAATGTCGGATACTCATCAATCCTACTGTTCTACAAGAAGTTCTCCTACTCCTAACAACTGAGGAACTTCAAATCACGCGTTTTGAAAAACGCCCAACTTCTGAAACCCTGCTCCAGTTCATCCGAATGCTAGGTTATAACACTGAAATCACCAGATTGAGCAACTTTCGACGACAACATCTACCACCAATCTGGAACTTTATGTTCTTTGTCCTAAACCGCACTCTCACCTGCAAACTGGGGAGCATGGATCAAGCAACCCCAGAAATTCTGTCAATCATGTATGCCCTATTCTTCAATCGAAACTTGAACATGGCAGGCATAATTTTTGATATGATTATGACATCCATTGAGAAGAAGAACAAATGTTTGTCAAAGGACCCTGAACAAACGATCCAATCATCCAAAGTTCCTTCAATAACATTCCCTAGAATTCTGTCTCTAATCATCCATGCGGCGATCGAGAAGCTTCATATTTTGATCGCCACTGAACAACCCAAAACTCCTTTCTACCACATGCTGAATCAGGTAAATCCTCAATCTTTAGCCTTAGCTTCTTATCTCAGTGTTGCCCAAGGACTAGAACCAGTTCTGGGGAACCCAACACACTTAGGTCCTGAACCCGGCATGGAGAGTAAGAGCAACTCAGCTTCAGAGGGATCTGAGGACCCTGAAGTTCAGAGCTCTCACAAGAGTGAACCAGAGGGTACTCTTGCTAGAGAAACCGAAGTTGAGAGAGATGACAGGGCACTTGAAAGGGCTGTCAATGAGGGAGTTATGAAAAAAACCTCATCTGCTAATGAAGAGAATAACTCTACTAGCTATGGGTAAAGTGAGGATGAATCTTCAGAGACTAGCTCTGAAGATTCTCAAAGAGAAGAGAGCAAGTCTTCTAAGAACTTGGAGAAACCTGAGAGTTCTTCCCCTTCCACACAAAAAGATGCCCCAAGGCACATTTACTTTAAAACACCAACACCATCTCCCAGTGCAACCACACAATCTAACATACCTGATCCAAAGGTAATTGTTATTGAATCAGAGGTGCACACCTCGAACCCAAACCAGCCAGCCACTTCAGAGGTACCTTTTTCCACCTCTGAAGTTCACATAACTGAGGAAACTCAAATTCTGGATAAGCCCTCTTCACAGGACTTAGCCAATACTTTAAGTGCTCAGTTGCCTCAGAGTACATCCGGAAATCCTACACATAATGATGCCTCTGTGGCTCATCTCTCACCCTTTAGGATATCCAGAAGTAGCTGTCCAACTCAGGGACAATGGCTTGCCCTACAAGAACAAGGATTGACTTGCCTGGATCGCAAGCTCAACTCCCACATTCACTTCCAGTCCTCTGAATCTGAGGAGGAGGACTTGGTTGAGAACAAAACACTCAGAGATGATTCTCCGGATCATCAAGGATTGAGTGGAAGTCCTTCCAGAGATAACATCAAGACAGCTCTGAACGAAGGCTCCTCTGAACTCGAGGAAAAATTGGCTACATGTGTTGTAACCAATGTACCCCTCTCTGAACTTCTCACAAAATCTGAGTTCCAGAGATTTTGTGAGGAAGTCAATGGCTCCATGAATGAGCATAACTTTCAGAGAATTGACGGTTTAGAGACCTCTGCTCTTCGCTCTGAAAACACCAACCTCAGAGCAGAGGTTTCCACTCTGAAGACCCAACTATTGGACTCCTCAAACAGAATCCAAGAGTTGGAACAAGAACTGTTCAGACAGAAGGCTGAATCATCCCTGGAGATAGCCAATCTTAAAGCTCAAAATGCTGCTCTTCAAAATCTAGCATCTACAACCATCGATGTCCAGAAGGCTCTACAAGAACTAAGGGACGAGGTAGTAGCCAACAGATCATCTTCACTCTCAACAGATCAAATGACCTCTATATCTGACCTCATCAAAACAACAATTCAAGCCTCTGTAACAGAAGTCAGCACACCATCAGCAACACCACAGCCTCCACCCCGGACTACTGAAGACCTAATCACAAAAAGTGATCTGGCCTCTTTCAAATCCGCAATCATGAGTAGAATGCTAACTTGTTCTTCCAAGATCTCTACAATTGCTCAGAAGCAGGTTAAAGTTACTCTGGAACTTCATCAATATAAATCAGAGGACCAGGTTGCTGAAATCAGAGTCGCAGCTTCAGAAGCAATTGAATCCATCCAGAAGGCTCTTCTTGATCCCAAAGGAAAAGGAATAGCTGAACCAGACTCTCCCAAATACAAACGCAAGTTTTCTGGTGGGACTTGTAGCGAAGCAGTGAAGAAAGACAGATTTGATGATTCTGAGGATTCAGATGATGATGAGCACTCTAAATCACAAGATAGGGAGATCAGAGATACAACCGCGCACACCTCTAAAGCTGCTCCCTCTGCACCAATTCAAGAAAAGGAACCAAAGAGGAACACCACCTCTTCTGATGACAACCGAACTTTGCAAACATTCACAACACCGGTTATACTTTTCGTATCATCAACACCAGGTGTTCCAATCACTCCAGTCACAGATGCAACTCTAGAGAAAATTGGAGCTCTGGAAGAGGAAGAGAATGAACAACTAGTAGATTTCTCTACATCCTCTGAAGATGCATTCTCATCACCCGAAATACAACCAATGGTGATGAGAGATGCCTTTGACTCAGAGTCTGAGAAAGAATAGAACTCAGATTCTGACAGAGTGGAAGAAGCTGCTGGAGAACAGATCGAAGTAATTGATGTTGAAGAGTATATTTTCAAACACGCTCAACCTCATCATACCTCAACAACTTCTGAATTAAGAGAATCTCCAGAGATAGATGGATATATCTCTGAACAGCCTTCAGAGATAACTTAGTCACAGCCCAAGGACAAACAAACCATGGTTGTTGATGAACAGGCTCCTCAAGAGAATCTTGTTCAGAAAACAAGCATCGGTTTACCATCCAAGGTCTTCACTCAACCTCCCAAATTCTTAGAATCCACTCCTGAAGCATCGATAGAAGATCACTTTCGACATATATACTGTGAGTTCAATATGGAAGACACTCAAGTAATCCCTCTGAATCCAAGAATCAGAGAGGATATGCCAGACTACGAACGAAGATTCATACAGGCGAAGACATCACCAAGAAAGGCGGTTCTCAACGATGCTCCAATAATAAAAGTTGAGAAAATCACTGAAAAGACATTCGCCTTCAACAAAATCATATATAGGCATTATGTGGTGACTCGATCTGATCAAAAGATTTACGAGTTCAATGATAATGATCTCGTAAATCTAAATCCATATGATCTCACTCATCTATATGCCTATTGCTCTGCGAGATACGATTAAGGAAGAAGGGAGATAAGGATGAGCATGGTTGAAGTAAGACGGGCAATGGAAGCTTACATCAAACACAGAGCCAAACGTGACTTTCAGATAGCTCTAAACATGGGAGAAGAAAAGCTCGGAGTGACTGAACCAGTGGAAACCATCGAAAACCTGGACAAACAAAAGACTAGATCAATCATTAAAGAACCTCTGGGTTTTATCTACAGAGTGAACCAAGAGAAGAGAATATTTCTAGCTTCGCAAGTAGCGAAGTATTCTGATGAAACCTTGAAAGGCGTACAAAAGATGATTCGTGTAAAGCAAGAACGGCACAGAGCAGACCTACTGGAGAAACTAGACTTGGAAATTGGCTCAATGATTAACTTCAGAGAGCTAATCATGAAGTTTCATAGGATATGTTCAAGTGATAGGTTCTAATTGTTTTTTGAATATTATTCTCTTTTGTAATTCCAAATTCTTATGAGAAGTAATATTTACAGAGGATGACTTTCTCCTCTTCGCTTTCTAGTTGAATGTTCTATGTGTTCTTTTTTATTTTTTATTTTCAGTACTTAGGGGGAGATTGTTAGCCCCAAATATGAACCAATGAAAGTATTGAAAATAACTCAGTCTTCAACTAAAGACTTTCTATAGACAACAGTGAAGAAAGCAAGTCTGTCTCTGAAGTCAGTTCAGAGTCAGTCTCGGAGAAAGCAAGTCTGTCTCTGAAGTCAGTTCAAAGACAGTCTCACGGAAAGACATCAGAGAGCTCCTCATCAGAGATCCTAACTCAGAGCTCTGAAGATGTTCACTCTGAATTTCCTGACAAAGAAGAACAGATGACACGTCATATAAGTGATAAGATTTACTTTCTAGAGTAGGTCACTGTTCAAGCATGTATTGATCTTACCTCTTAGGTAAGACACTTTTCAAGCATGCTTCTAATTGTCAGATAAGTACACTATTTACTTTATGATCCTATAAATAGGACCATCACCTTATTGTTCAAAGTGTGCTTAAGAAGTCTTATAACTGATAATATAAGTTGAATATTTTATTGAAAGAATATCTTGTTTTATCTATTATCTGCTTTATGAACTGTGATATTTGAATCTCCTTTGATATTAAACTATATTGCTTCCACTGTTATTACTCTTATTGTTTATATCATTGGTGTGAGATTAAATCTGGGATCCAACAGTCAGTAACACAAAGTTACTGAGTAACACAAAGTTACTATATAAGGAGCTGGTTTTGATGTTGGCTCCCCAGGTCTTCCATTCAATCATCGAATAACACATGGTTATCTATGAACGTTCTTACAGAAAACAAATTTCTGTGTGCTCGTGCATGTGTATGAAAGAATTAAGCATAGATGATTGCTTTTCATATAGGCTCAAAGTATATAAACTTGTTGAGACATCAACAAATTATACAAAGACTCAATGTGCATGAGAAAAGGTTCGAAGGTGGGGCAACTTTCCTTCTTTTTCAATATTAGTATCTTCCAAATGAAGAACCAATAGCGTATGTGCTGCTTCCCCAGAAAATGTGAAACATTCTCTTTTTGAGAAAAGAATGAGTTGCTGGTGGGATTAATGCAAGAGATGGCATGGGCTAGTTGCCTTTTTCAATTATGGTCACCAAAGAATGTGATCCAATCAGATTATGTGGCTGCCCGACTTAGAAAGTGGTTTGGTGCAGAGTTTAATATTCTTTTACTTTGAAGCAGCAGAAACAGTTAATACTGCTGAAGCAAAAGAAGCAGTAATAACAGAAGCAACAGTAACAGGGCTCTCTGTAGAAGAACTGGAGATTGCAGAGACATTGGTTAAAGCCAAGAATGACACTCCTAAGGCTAGTCAAAAGGCCAAGGGAGTGGTCATTAATGAAGGAGGAGTCACAAAGAAAAGAAAAGAATCAAGTAAAGCAACTTTGAAAGATACAAAGGGAAAGGGAAAGGGAAAGGAAAATGTTGTTGAAACTGAACTGCCTTCAAAGAAAAAGTCTCAGATTGAAATGGATGAGGAAATAACAAAGCAGCTTCAAGATTAGATGGACAAGGAGGAACAACTCCAAACTGAAACAGATAGAGAACTTGCAAAGATAATGGCCAGAAAACTAAATGCTGAGTATCAAGAGAGTTTAAAAGCAGCAGCTGAAGCCAAGAAAAGCTCTGTGAAAGTTTCTAAGCAAAGAATGCCAGTAATGAAGCTGAAAAGACAACCTTCTAAGACCTTTTTGGCCAATCAGGAAAGAAGAAGAATGATTAACTTCCTGAGAGGTGCAATTGGTGTCAAAGGGGAAATGTTTACCAACATGGCATACAACAAGGTTGAGGAGCTGTACAAGAAAGAAATGGCCAAGCTTCAAGGGGACTCATCTCAAAGGGAAGAGGCTGAAAGAAGAATGAAGGAGAGGCATGACCTAAATATTCAACAACCATTCCCTGAGGAGACCACACCTTCAAAGGACAATGCTGAAGAAATGAAGGAAGAACAAGAGAATGCTGGTATAGAAGTTAAATCTGCAAAGAGGGTGAAGACAATTGCTTTCAAAAAGCAGTCTAAAAGGCCAAGAGTGGAAGAAAGAGCAGAAACTGAAGCAGAACCTTCAGTCACACCTTCAGCAGAACCTGTGCAGAACCCAGAACAGTCCAAAGAGCAATCAGATGAGCATGTGGGGCTGTATATGACAATTCTAGAAGCAGTTCAGGCTGTCCCAATCTCCATGAAGGCTCCAGAGATTATCTTTTGGGACATTCTAAGAGATAATGGAAAGGATTTCTTCAGACTTAAAAGAGTTGGTGGTGCATTTGAAGCATATTCAACCTGGGGGAGAGTAATCAGAGGTTGTTCAAGAGCAGATATAGAGGAAATGTACAAAGTGGGAATGAAACTCTATGAGCCTGTGTTGAAAGGTACTGAAAAAAATCTTCTCAAAGTGGCAATGGAATACTTATGTATGATGTTTGATCCAGAGAAGGTGGTGCATAGGATTAAAGATCTTCATCATGAGTATGTGTTCAAAAAGATTGATCATTGGATACTCTTTGAAAACTATGGTGTGTACATGATTACAATTGATAAATGTTATCATGAATACTACCTAGTTGACAAAATATATGATCATAGCAAGCAGAAACTTGAAGGGATGCTGAAAGCTAAGCTAGTATGTACTAAGGATTCAGAAATGGCCAGAATTGTGGTGAGAAGAACTATTAATCAAAGTCTGGGCCTAGATCCAAATTTGGGCAACTAAATCTGAGGTGTTGAAAGCATCTTTAAGATCATCTGAAGAACTTGACTTCTCTTCCTAAAAGTCAAGTTAGGGGGAGATTGTTGGGAACTGAAGAAAGGCTAAGTAAAGTTAATGTTGCTAGAAGATCATGGTTACTACTTCTGGTTAGTACTTCTGTGATTAATGCTGCCAGTTGAAGATTAATACTGCTGAACAAGATTAGTACTGCTAGTTCATAGTTAGTACTGCTTGAAGAGATTAATACTGCTGAGCATGGTTAGTACTGCTGAACTTAGTACTGCTCAGAGTATTAATGCTGCTGAAAGTTAATGCTGCTTATGTGATAAAGAATTCGCATGGAAGGATGACAGCTGGATGGACTGAAGATATTCATGGAAGTTGGAGATAAAGATGGAAGTTTATATTGAAGATCTTTTATTATTTTGTAATTATCTTTTATCTTCAATATATGTATAGATTTGTTTAGAATAGAAAAGTAACTTTTGTGAGAATTATTTTCTGAGATTAGCTTTCAATAGAGAGAATCAACCTCAAGGTTAGAACCCTAATTCTAGAGAAGTAGAATTCGTATTGGTGAGCCTGTTCATCAATATTGAAGTTGTGTGTTTAATCTTGTAACTTCAATCATTCAATACAAGTTTACAAGTTGTGATTTTGATTCACTGTTTCATTGTTTTTCTGAATATTAAAGTGCTATTCCGCAGCTTCTTTAATATTGTTTTCTGAGTGTGTGTTCTTGTTAAGAATTTAAGATCCTGACAAGTGATCTAGCCAGTATTCGTCTTCAGCAAGCAGAACAATTCAATTTTCTATCTTTTCAGCTAGTTCCATCTTCTTCCGGTAGTATGGCGAATCCCGAGCCACCTTTACTCGACACTCCTTTTCTATGTGACCCGACTTTCCACAGTTGAAGCATGCAGTAACTTTCTTAGGCTCGGGCACTTTGGCAGACTCGTTCTTTTTAGACCCCGAAGTGAAGCTAAGGTTGTTGGAACCTGACCGATGCTGGAACTTCTTGTTGTAGCGATGAAAGAGAAGAATCATTGCCTTTTCTAGTGCTTCGCCATCGTCATCAGTTGCCCCGTCATAAGCATTCTCAGACAATGCTTGTTCAGCCAATTTGCTCGCGATAAGTGCAACCGGATCCACTGTTTTTAGCTTGTTCTTCTTATCAAGCTTTGCTTTCTTCTCCTTGACTATACTCTCATCTGTCATCAAAATCTCATAAATCTCTTGTATTTGCATTTTAGAGACCCGGACATCATTCCTCAATCGGTGACATGATTTGTTCCATTCCGGTTGAAGAGCGTTGAGGAACTTCAGATTAGTCTCTAACTCAGTCTTGGTCACTTTGATCATTTGCAGATCGTTCAGCACTACCGAGAACCTGTCAAAGACACTCTTCAAAGACTCACCATCCTTTGCTTTAAACTCCTCAAAATTGTTCATGTAGCGCGTTTGACGGAGTTGTGTTGCAACCGCTGACCCAAGCATGATCTTTTCTAACTGGGTCCACATCATTATCGGATTGTGCTTGAAGCAATCAATTCGATTGTAGATGGAATTAGGCAATGCTAGCATCAGGTTAGACTTTGCTTCGTGATCGGCTTTTTCTCGTGAAAGCTCTTCAGCAGTGGCGGGAATATCATTCTTAGGCTTGACGAATGGTCCTTCAGTGAATGACTTCATCATGTTTTCTCCGTTTGCTTGACGCTCGATGAAGTTAATGAACCGATCTTGCCATTGAGTGAACTCATTCTCATTGATCAAAACCGGAGGACAAGTATCCGATCCCAACGACATCATAATATCGTTCTTGTAAAACTGAGCTTGAAAAGAGAATTTTGACATATCCATAACTTCAAAAAAACTTAGAAAAATGCCCAAGTCTTGAAACAGAGAGAGGCTGGCGTAAACAGGTGATTTGCGCTAACAGTAACTGGCGCAAACTTGTTTTGTATGAGAAGAAGGTGGCGCAAAGAATGTTTTGCGCGAGACGTAGGTGGCGCAAATAATGCTTTGCGCGATGAACTGATGGCGAAAAACAGTACTTTTCGCGAGAAGACAAGTCCCGAACTTAGCGAAAACTTGGCGAAAAACAGAAGAAGAACCTGACGCAAAGTTGAGATTGCGCAAATGAAAATGACGAAAATCAGACTTTTACTCTAGGAACTGAACCCTTGATGAACTGGCGCAAAGTTTGATGATCTGGCGCAAAGTCGAAATACTTTGTTGCTGAAGAAAAACACAAACTGATGAATTTGATGACTTTGGCGCAGAACAGATGAAACTGGCGCAAAAACGAGATCTGGCGAAAAATGTGAGAATCCTTCCAAAACTGAACACAAACTCAAATCTACTGATTTTTAACTACTCATATATGATCGATTACACTGTTCTAATCAAAATATACAAACAATTCGAACAAACTTTCACAAAATCAAAAAATCTAGAATCGAACAATGAACAGATGACGAACAGACCAATTCCAATCCTAAAATTAACCTTCAAAAACTGAAATTCTTGCGAATCGATGTGAAACAAAGATGTTCTACTACTGAAACCGGATTCAACAAACCATTCTCAAGAAAATTTGATCAAAATTCAATCTGATTTTGATGAAAAATCAAAAAATGAGATTTTCTTGAAAAAAAATCAAGAAAATCAATCAAATTTTCTGATTTAAACACAAATTCAGAAATCAAATATTGTTTCTCTCAATCCTCTCAGATTCAGATTAGGCTCTGATACCAATTGTTAATCCAAGATCAATCTAATCTTAGAGAGAGAAAGTAGAGAGAGAAAGTATGAAGCGCCAAAAGAAGTTCTATTCAATTATGAAGTAATGAGTTACACAACACAAAGGCCACAAGGGACTTAAATACCCTTGGCCAATAAAAGATATAAAAGCTCTCAAACACAATATTAGCAACAAGGCTATAAATACAATGATTACTATAAAATCTGACTTAACACCACTTATATATATAATCTTTGATCCGATGATGGAATGCTAATTTTCCACATCGAGGCACGCTTAGGCATTAGATGGGGTATAAGCCCAATGTGCTAGTACGCGATATTGGGTGAGGATCTCAACGTAAGGACCCTATGTGGTTGAAGTTAACTTTTCGTGGGTGTACGTTTAAAGCTACTGAGCCTAACATCCATTGCGGGTACTTTTATGTGTTTGGTTTTACTAATACGTCATGTGGCTTACTTTTGTGTTCCGTCACTTGTGTTAGTAAGCGGGCCTCCCCGTCAACCCAAAAGGTATTTGTATTAAAGTTGAGATTTATCTATATGAATTCCATCGAAACTTCTTAAATTATTTCAATTGAAAGTACTGATTTTCCCAATGAAAATGTTTGATCTCACGAGATTTTAGCCTAACACTTTTTCTTAAAATGACATGTATAACAGGTCACTCTAGCGGTGGGATTCTTTGGGCTTGAGTGGAGAGTCGTTGAAGGATAGTAGCATTTTTGAAGATTATAGAGGCGTACATTGATATAGGACTGGTATACTTTTGCAAGTGAGATGTCGACACCCGCTCGTAATCTAGAACTAGTTGGTCTAGATTAGTAGGTTGTTGAATTCAATTTCACTCGATTATTTTATTATAAACGCCATGCAATTATTCCTTTTTTTAGGTGATCCTTTTATGATAGACTCGTTTATTCGGCATTTAATTTAGAATTAAATTAACCACTATTTTTATGGTGTTACAGATGATACACTATGTAGTTCATCTTTCCAAATACTTTCATCTAAACAAAACCCTAAAAATCTACAAAACAAGTTTTGGGTTAAAAGTTCACCAAACCAAAAGTTTATGATAGAGGAGATGTTTAGAAGTTCAAAATACAAGGGTTTTCTATGTATACAGTTTAAAAAATTGGATGAACTCACCATGTTGGATTTTGTAGATAACTCAACCCTAGAAGATGGTTACTTGAGAGTGTTCCTTGAAATTAGAGGTCCTTCACACTTAAGATCTAGACCTAGGAAGGACCAATAAATGAACACATTAATGGTAGCTAGAGGAGTAAATGAAGTGAGAAGATAGGGAAGAGGAGCTCACTAAAATCCAATGTTTTAAAAAACTCGCCGCACAGCCACCATGGCGCGCCATGGCACCAAGGCTTGTGTCTCATGCCACGTTAAGCCTGTGGCACGCCATGGCCTAATGTACAATTTCGTAATGCAATATTTGATTTTTCTTTACATTTTTAATGTCTTATTTGGAAGTTTTTTAATATATACCATAATTTAACTTGCTTATTACTATTGACTAATTGAGTAACACTACAAAACATATGTTTTTCTATATAATGATATATATGAATTAGAAAAATGACGCCATAAGTCGCGCCTTGAAAACGACATGGCCTCGCCGTGGCTCCTAAGGCTTGAGGCTTGGCCTCGCCGCCACGCCACGCCTCACGCCATTTAGAACCTTGCTAAAATCTGCAGAGAAAATGGCCTAAGAAGCTCCAAAATCATATAAAATGAAGAAAAACACGTCTGCTAGAATTTAAAGCCCTAGGGCTTGACCACGACCTTGCCCGACGACAGTGAAATATGTCACAATCGACGACATAGTCACCCAGGTGCCAGTATAGGCCCTGGGAGAATGCCAGGCGAGAGTGACATATGTCACAATCGCCGACATTATCGCCCTCTTTGTACCGCAGGTGGTTTTCGGGCCGCAATTATGCCACGCGACTATGCCCCTGGCACTGTTGTCGGGCACAATCACCTATAGTGTGCCGAGCCCAATCTTTTGGGATATTCTTTCCAGGACTGCTCGGGGTCGGTCTTAGGTTAAAACAAAGTGTTCCCGACCCAATTTTCTCGATTTCTTGAGGGTACAACATTGAAAAGGTGGACATAAACACTTACCAAAATCTGGGTGTCACAAAGTACCTTCGTAATCAACGTGTAACCAATGACCATGTAGTTGTGCTAACTTACCTTCTTGATCACAAATCACAACCAGCTTGTTTGATCGGTCTTATTTATCATGGCCTAGATCCCACATTTGTAGCAGATGATAGGGAGTCTTTCAAACTTAAACTGGAGCCACTGATTCTGGCCTTCAAATGAGACATATAGTCCAACAAAAGGACATTTGTTCACAAGTAGATTGACTCGAGTTCTCATGCCTGCTTTCATCATAGCGAGGTTGGATCCTTTCCATCGAAAGTAAACATTTGGGTCTGCCATATGTGTGTCCCAAGTATGTGCAAATCAAGATGAACAAATCATGAATTCAATTCAAGATACCATATGTATATATCAAATCAAACGATTACACAAATTCTATCAATGAAAATATTTCTCTCTCTAAAGTCTTTCTCTATTATGTTCCACCCACTTAACAAAGAAGAAAAACCTATTTATACCAACAAGGTTACAAAACAGACAAAACTAAGTAACAAAACACTTTGACATTATTAACTTGACTCTGACTTTTCAATTATAAGCTTGACTTTGACTTTGCAATGAGAGTTGACTTGAACTTTGACTTTTAATCCCCATGATCTTGGATCCAATATATTTGTGCACTAACACCATATGAAACAAGTTCCTGATATTGTTCTACGTAAAAAGTTTCAGCAGGATGTAGTTAATGGCTAGTGTAGGAAGGATGGAGTTTAGGTTAGCTTCTTTCCATTTTCTTGAGGTTGTCCAAGGAACTCCAAGGAGGAAACCTATAGTGAAACACCACAGAACTCTCTGTAAGACCCATTTGAGGTCTAATGAAGTTGAGAAGGAAATCCCAAAAGAGGTGCTGGAAGGATCATTGTCTAAGAAACGGTCGTGCCAAGAGTCCCTGAACTTCCACATGCGACTGAAGACCTGTTTTATGAAAGAGGAGTTGCACCATTTTCTTGAAAAGATTCTAGCTACCATGGAAGATTCTAAGAAGTCATCGAGCCCTAGTTCTTTCATTCGCTGAACTAGGCTTTCTCCAGTAACCTCTACAACATCTTCTTCAACATTATTATCCGTGGTGTGTAGTTTGTTGGTGAGGGAGGCAAGAGTTTCAACATATTCATTTTTAGAGGACATGGTGAACCAGGAAATAGGAAAGGGAGACTGAAACGAGGAGGAGCCAGAAGGTGAAGAAGATAAAGGGGTGGTGGACGTAGTGGGTTCGCTGGAAAAGGAGAGGATCTCCTACTACTCTCTCTAGATCTACAGAGGGATTTTTCACTTTAAAAAATTTGTTAAAGATGCTATTTGAAATTCTCGTTCAAATGTTATAGAAACTCATTTAATTGATATATCATAAGAGGAAGTCAGGAGCCTTTTATCAAACTCTTAATGGATAAGCATTTATAGCGTGTCACCTACCTTGCCGGTGAGCATGGAAAAGACTGAATATTTTACCCGGTAGGAAGTATTACAAGGACCAAGAATCTTACCCTGTAAGCGAGAGAGAAGACTGTTGCTCGATAAGCGCTTATCGAGTAAAAGACACTTGTCGCAATCCATTTTGATGATAAAAAATGTTACCGAATAAGGTAAGTAAGGGTGACGACTCATGACTCATGTCAGTAAGTACTTACTTGGTAAGCATTTGGTAAATTGCTTGTTAGTCAACTTACAATAGGTACGATAATGGCTAAATAATAGGTGATTAAAGAGTAAAATCATGTATGATACAACATGTTTAGAAGACGAGCGTAACTGGTTAACGCAACCAAAGTTGCATGAAAACTAGTGCATGCAATGACGGTCAACGTGGCCCATTTGTATCACATGTGATTTCACTATAGAATCACATGTGAGTTCACCTTTCTCCCATTTCTCATAAGTTGTATGTCTTCTCGTTTGAAGTCGTTTATATGCAAATTAACTTATATATAAAAGGCTACATGCAATCTTTTTGCATATAGATTATGATACATGTTTCATTATATCCATATATGCAGGTAGAATAGTGGCTGAACTCAAACCACTAGATCCTCTAATATGTATAACGATAATCATTCACCATATACACTCTCGAATAGTCTCATGTAGAGTAATATTCTCGGAATTGTTCGAGCAGGTAGCTACATTGGTTTTCTTAATTTACTTTCAAACAATCGGTGTGTTCCCTATGGTAATTCCTTACCCAGTATGGGAACGACCTTTTTATGGTCAGAGAGATACCCAATATCAACAAAGACATATAAAGATATTGTTTGGTGTTTCCATTAAGGGCCCGTACTTTTGCCGCTCACATTCTATGTAGGTATTTGAAGTTTCATTATTATTTGCATGTTTCTCTTTATAGGGAAAGAATAAGCCCTTGTCAATGGTTCTAAAAGATATTCACGATGCCATTCCAATGACTTTGCATTGGCGCTGGGTTAAATCTAGCTAACAAGTTCACTGAGAAATGCAATATCCGATCGAGTATAATGTATTAAGTACAAAAATGTGCATATTTTATTTAGATAGGGAATTCTAGCTCCTAACACTTCTTTATCATCATCCTTTGGACAATATGGATCTTTCCTTAAATCTAAAACTTCGACCAATTGTAGGAGTGTTATCCAAATACATTTTATCCATATTGAATCGCCTGACCATTTTTCATGACATAAGCGCACCGGTGGATAATGATTCCACAAGCTCGGTGTTTTAGTCCTATACCTATATAAATGTGAGTTTTCCCAAGATCTATCTTATCATATTCATATTTCAAATAGCTTGTGGTTTCTCTTATTTCATCAAGAATGCCTATTATGTTCACATCGTCGATATATAAAACTACCATTGAAAATCTAGAACTCGTTTTCTTTATAAAAACGCACGAGGAAAATTCATTGTTCTTATTGTTAGAGCATGAATTATGTTGGATACAAGATCATGAAGACTGAAGTCAAAGTTCAAGAAAGTCAAAGCTAAGATAGTCAACTCTTAGTGAAAGTCAAAGTTGTTTTGTAATAAGTCAAAGTCAAATACCTTGTTTCTTTTAATTCCTTGTTTGTAGGTATATGAATAATTGTTTTTTTGTTAGTTGTTTTAGTTAGTTGTCATAACACGCTGATTGTATCAAGAACTAGAGAGAGAAAGATAGAGAGAGAAAGAGAGCAACAGAGAGAAAGTTGTAAACTGTTGAATTGATTCAATCAAAACAGGTTGGTTTAATTGATTCTAATCTTGTTTGTTAATCATTGTTTGTGATTAGAACTAGAATCGGACACACAATTGGTATCAGAGCAGATCCATTTTTGAAATCAGATCAAGAATTGGGTTCGTACTATGTTTGTCGAAGTCAGAATTGATTTATGAGTTTTAGTGCGAATTAGGTGTGAATTCGACTCGGTTTTGTTCGTATAGTATAATCGATCGAGTTTTTATAGATTAATTCATCAATTGCACTGTATTTGATCATCAATTTGATGAATTTGGTGTTTTTAGAGTTCACGAGTTCAGTGCACTGTATCATCGATCGATTTGTATTTTGAACGTTTGTCTTTGAAATTTTTGCATTGTAATCTGTTCTGATATTGAAATCGAGCATCCCTACAAAGTTTCAAGTCAATTGGACAAGGTTTAGATCGAGATCTATGAGAAAAGATAGATTTTTGGTCGATATACTGAAGAACACGCAAGATCCATCAAACGCGCAAGATTCATCTGGAAGAACGTGCAAGTCGAAGGAAATTGGTTTTTGGACAAAATGCGCAGAGGGTTATCTGCGAGTTCTAGAAACGCGCAGATCAAAGTCTGCGAGTTTAGCTCTTCAGCCTGCGAGTTTGAAATTTGAGGAAAATTTTCTAAGTATTGAAACGCGCACGTAGACCTTAGCGAGTTCTTCAAACGCGCTGTTAAACCCAGAATATAGTTGATAAATTAATACAACATAATAAAGATCAAGAGATAAATAAATCAGAATAACATACCAACGATCTCTTGATTAATCAGATAAAACGTGTGTGTGTTCTTGGTACCTCTTGTACGACAATACAGAATACGACAACCTCCTCTTCTACAATAATTATGATTATAAGGATTAACCCTAAAACTAATAAAATAAAATCTATTTATACCTAGGTCAACATGACCTTATTAATATTAACTAATTGCTAAAATACCCCCTAAGGTATTAAACACTATTACAAACTAGACCCTTTATTAACTTTAATCTTGAATACAATTATTTGATCCAACAATCTCCCCCTTTGGATTCAAGATTAATTTTTTTTTTGGCAGTTTTCTTCGGGTCTTCTCTTCTTTTGAAAACTTCAGATACAGTCTTCATCTTCCTCTTTCTTTTAAATGAAGTGTCCTTCAGATGATCAAATAAGCTCAGACACTTTGATAGACACTTTGATATCTTTGAATTCTTTAGCAGTCTTCTTGAAAATTCTTGTATCTTCTTTCTCTTTGAATTCTACCCTTTTTTGATGAGTGGTGAGAATCATCATCATCAAAACATAGCAAAAACAATCTCCCCTCCTTTTTTTTATGTAGTCATCAATTAAGCGTTGTCTTCATGTATAGATACCTGTGTGGAAATAAGAGCAGTCTCTCTAAATGGATAAAGTGATTATTTCAATCTTTTCAGATTCAAATAAAATAAATGTGGTAACCCTGAATCAACAAATGACTCAGTTTGGAATGTCTGTCAGTAACACACAGTTACTGAGTAACACGAAGTTACTATATAAAGAGTTGGTTTTGATGTTGGCTCCCCAGGACTTCCATTCAATCATCGAATAACACATGATTATCTATGAATGTTCTGATAGAAAACAGATTTCTGTGTGCTTGTGCATGTGTATGAAAGAAATTAAGCACCGATGATTGCTTTTCATTGTAGGCTCAAATTATGTAAACTTGTTGAGACAACAACAAATTATACAAAGACTCAATGTGCATGAGAAAGGGTCGAAGGTGGGGCAACTTTCCTTCTTTTTCAATATTAGTATCTTCCAAGTGAAAAACCAATAGCATATGTGCTGCTTCCCCAGAAAATGTGAAACATTCTCTTTTTGAGAAAAGAATGTGTAGCTGGTGGGGTTGTATGCAAGAGATGGCATGGGCTAGGTGCCTTTTTCAATGATGGTCACCAAAGAATGTGAACCAATCAGATTATGTGGCTGCCCGACTCAGAAAGGAGTTTGGTGCAGAGTCTGATATTCTTTTACTCTATTCTCTCACCCTCTTTCTTTTAATCTTTTAAATCTCACTTCTAACCAATCTCTCTTTTCCATTTTACCTCTTCACATACCAACACTCAAATATTTTGACCCTCTCCCCTCAATCACTCAGGGAATACTTCCTGGGTAGGAAACACTGGTTATCGTGAATCCATGGAAGTTCTGTTAAGCTCTCACACTGAATCCCATGTATTTTCCTAAAAGAACATGTTGTTCAATAGCCTTTTGTACATGAAAGCACAAAGGAATATAGTTACACATGAAGAATAAAAATTTGGAGAAATCAAAGACATTTTGTTTTTGACAATGCAATTCTCCCCCTCAAACTAAAAGAGTTTGACAATTAAGCTCTTTGACAATTAAGTATCCAAAAATCATTTAAAATCACACTTCACAATTCATGAAAATCTTTGAAGAATAGGAAGTGGTTTGGACATTTAAGAAACCATTTTTCACAAGTGAAAGTTGTTCATCTTTCAACAAGTGATAGAGTATAAGGATTAGAAAGATATACCTGTAAATCAGAATCCTTAACTTCCCCTGAAATGAATATTTTCATTTAAGTGTTCTCCTTCTTTATATCTGTAAAACAACAATTCATCAGAAAAATATGATAATGATAGTTAAAAATCATATTTATCTTCTCCCCCTAAGAGATATAACAGTTAGCTCCCCCTCAAATCAAAAACTTCTATAAAAGATGTTATCATTTAAGCATCATATCAGAAGAAAACATTTGAAAACAGGTTCTGAACTCTAGTATTCAGAAGCCATGATTACTTATTCTTCGGGGAGAATAGTATCACTCATTTTTACCAATGAAGATCGAGTCCTAAGCTGTTATACTTAGAAGTCATTGTTTTGACAATGAGGCAAGAGTCCTGATATGTAGTAATCAGAAGTAATTGTTCTTTCTCCCCCTTAAGCTTTGGGTGCCTGCAACACAGATTTAGCTTTTGGTACCCACTGGTAATTGGGTCCTAATGGGTTAGTTGCAGTTCTAGTGGGAGATATAAAATAAGAACCATACCAGTTATTCACATAATCTTTTCTTACAAAATCATTTGTTGGATCCCAGATTTAATCTCACAACAATGATATAAACAATAAGAGTAATAACAACGGAAGCAATATAGTTTAATATCAAAGGAGATTCAAATATCACAGTTCATAAAGCAGATAATAGATAAACAAGATATTCTTGGAATAAAATATTCAACTTATATTATCAGATATAAGACTTCTTAAGCACACTTTGAACAATAAGGTGATGGTCCTATTTATAGGACCATAAAGTAAGCAGTGTACTTATCTGACAAATAGAAGCATGCTTGAACAGTGTCTTACCTAAGAGGTAAGATCAAGACATGCTTGAACAGTGACCTACTCTATAAAGTAAATCTTATCACTAGGTGCCGTGTCATCTGTTAACACTTGTCATGAAATTCAGAGTGAACATCTTCAGAGCTCTGAAATAGGATCTCTGATGAGGAGCTCTCTGATGTCTTTTCGTGAGACTGTCTCTAAACTGACTTCAGAGACAGACTTGCTTTCTCCGAGACTGACTCTGAAAGTCTTTAGTTCAAGACAGTTATTTTCAATACTTTCATCGTTCAGATTTGGGGCTAACAATCTCCCCCTAAGTACTGAAAATAAATAAAGGACACAGAGAATATTTAAACTAGAAAGCGAAGAGGAGAAAGTTATCCTCTGTAAATATTACTTCTCATAATAATTTGGAATTACAAAAGAGAATAATATTAAAAAATTAATCAGAACCTATCACTAGAACATATCCTATGAAACTTCATGATGAGCTCTCTGAAGTTAATCATTGAGCCAATTTCCAAGTCTAGTTTTGCCAGTAGGTCTGCTCTGTGCTGTTCTTTCTTTACTTGAATCAACTTTTGTATGCCTTTCAAGGTTTCATCAGAATACTTTTCTACTTGCGAAGCTAGAAATATTTTCTTCTCTTGGTTCACTCTGTAGATGAAACCCAGAGGTTCTTCAATGATTGATCCAGTCTTCTGTTTGTCCAGGTTTTCGATGGTTTCCACTGGTTCAATCACTCCGAGCTTTTCTTCACCTAAGTTCAGAGCAATCTGAAAGTCACGTTTGGCTTTGTGTTTGATATAAGCTTCCATTCCCCGTCTTACTTCAACCATGCTCATTCTTATCTCCCTTCTTCCTAAATCGTATCTCGCAGAGCAATAGGCATATAGATGAGTGAGATCATATGGATTTAGATTTACGAGATCATTATCATTGAACTCGTAAATCTTCTGATCAGATTGAGTCACCACATAATGTCTATATATGATTTTGTTGTAGGCGAATGTCTTTTCAGTGATTTTCTCAACTTTTATTATAGGAGCATCGTTGAGAACCGCCATTTTTGGTGATGTCTTTGCCTGTATGAATCATCGTTCGTAGTCTGGCATATCCTCTCTGATTCTAGGATTCAGAGGGATTACTTGAGTGTCTCTCATATTGAACTCGCAGTAGATATGCCGAAAGTGATCTTCTATCGATGCTTCAGGAGTGGATTCTAAGAATGTGGGAGGTTGAGTGAATACCTTGGCTGGTAAACCGATGCTTGTCTTCTAAACAAGATTCTCTTGAGGAGCCTGTTCATCAACAACCATGATTTCTTTGTCCTTGGGCTGTGACTGAGTTATCTCTGAAGGCTGTTCAGAGATATATCAATTTATCTCTGGTGATTCTCTTAATTCTGAAGCTGTTGAGGTATGATGAGGTTGAGCGTGTTTGAAAACATATTCTTCGACATCAATTACTTCAATCTGATCTCCAGCAGCTTCTTCCGCTCTGTTAGAATATGAGTTCTATTCTTTCTCAGACTCTGAGTTGAAGACATCTCTTATCACCATTGGTGGTCTTTCGGGTGATGAGAATGCATCTTCAGAGGACGTAGAGAAGTCTACAAGTTGTTCGTTTTCTTCCTCTTCCAGAGCTCCAATTTTCTTTGGAGTTGCATTGGTTACTCGAGTGATTGGAACACCTGGTGTTGAGGATGCGAAAAGTATTACCGGTGTTGTGAATGTTTGCAAAGTTTGGTTGTCATCAGAAGAGGTGGTGTTCCTCTCTGGTTCCTTCTCTTGAACTCCTTTGGTTGGTGGAGCAGAGGCACTTTCATTTACTGGTGCGGAGGGAGCAACTTTAGAGGTGTGTTCGGTTGTATCTCTGATCTCCCTATCGTGTGATTTAGAGGCTTCATCATCATCCGAGTCCTCAGAATCATTAAATCTGGCTTTCTTCGCTGCTTCGCTACAAGTCGCACCAGAAAACTTGCGTTTGTATTTGGGAGAGTCTGGTTCAGCGATTCCTTTTCCTTTGTGGTCAAGAAGAGCCTTCTCAATGGATTCAATTGCTTCTGAAGTCGCAGTTCTGATTTCAGCAACCTGGTCCTTTGATTTATAGTGATGAAGTTCCAGAGTAGCTTTGACCTGCTTCTGAGCAATAGTAGAGATCTTGGAAGAACATGTTAGCATTCTGCTCATGATTGCGGATTTGAATGAGGCCAGATCACTTTTGGTGATGAGGTCTTCAGTAGTCCGGGGTGGTGGTTGTGGTGTTGCTGATGTTGCGCTGACTGCTGGAACAGAGGCTTGAATTGTTATTTTGATGAGGTCAAAGATAGAGGCCATTTGTTCTGTTGAGAGTGAAGATGATCTGGTGGCTACTACCTCGTTCCTTAGTTCTTGCAGAGCCTTCTGAACATCAATGGTTGTAGTTGCTTGATTTTTAAGAGCAACATTTTGAGCTTTAAGAGAGGCTACTTCTAGGGAAGATTCAGCCTTCTGTTTGAACAGTTCTTGTTCCAACTCTTGGATTCTGTTTGAGGAGTCCAAAAGTTGGGTCTTCAGAGTGGAAACCTCTGCTCTGAGGTTGGTGTTTTCAGAGCGAAGAGCAGAGGTCTCTGAACCGTCAATTCGCTGAAAGTTATGCTCTTTCATGGAACCTCTGACTTCCTCACAAAATCTCTGGAACTCAGATTTTGTGAGAAGTTCAGAGAGGGGTACATTGGTTACAACACATGTAACCAATTTTTCCTCGAGTTCAGAGGAGCCTTCGTTCAGAGCTGTTTTGATGTTGTCTCTGGAAGGACTTCCACTCAATCCTTGATGTTCCGGAGAATCATCTCTAAGTGTTCTGTTCTCAACCAAGTCCTCCTCCTCAGATTCAGAGGACTGGAAGTGAATGTGGGAGTTGAGCTTGCGATCCAGGCAAGTCAATCCTTGTTCTTGTAGGTCATGCCATTGTCCTTGAGTTGGACAGCTACTTCGGGATATCCTGAAGGGTGAGTGATGAGCCACAGAGGCATCATTATGTGTAGGAATTGCTGATGTACTATGAGGCAACTGAGTACTGAATGTATTGGCTAAGTCCTGTGAAGAGGACTTATCCAGAAATTGAGTTTCCTCAGTTATGTGAACTTCAAAGGTGGAAAAAGGTACCTCTGAAGTGGCTGGCTGGTTTGGGTTCGAGGTGTGCACCTCTGATTCAATAACCATTACTTCTAGATCAGGTACGTTAGATTGTGTGGTTGCACTAGGAGATAGGGTTGGTGACCTAAAATATATGTGCCTTGGGGCATCTTTTTGTGTGGAAGGGGAAGAACTCTCAGGTTTCTCTAAGTCCTTAAAGGACTTGCTCTCATCTCTCTGAGAATCTTCAGAGCTAGTCTCTGAAGATTCATCCTCACTTTCCTCAGAGCTAGTAGAGCTATCCTCTTCACTAGCAGAAGTGGTTTCTTCCATAACTCCCTCATTGACAGCCCCTTCAAGTGCTCTGTCATCTCTCTCAACTTCGGTTTCTCTAGCAAGAGTACCCTCTGGTTCACTCTTGTGAGAGCTCTGAACTTCAGGGTCCTCAGATCCCTCTGAAGCCGAGTTGATCTTACTCTCCATTCCAGGTTCAGGACCTAAGTGTGTTGGGGTTCCCAGAACTGGTTCTAGTCCTTGGGCAACACTGAGATAAGAAGCTAAGGCTAAAGATTGAGGATTTACCTGATTCAGCATGTGGTGAGGGATCCGCCTTGCTTCTGGATAGCCTTCAGAGAGAATCGTCGGTTTGAAGCTGTTCATTATGTAGAAAGGAGTTTTGGGTTGTTCAGTGGCGATCAAAATATGAAGCTTCTCGATCGCCGCATGGATGATTAGAGACAGAAATCTAGGGAATGTTATTGAAGGAACTTTGGATGATTGTGTCGTTTGTTCAGGGTCCTTTGACAAGCATTTGTTCTTCTTCTCTATGGATGTCAGAATCATATCAAAAATTATGCCGGCCATGTCTAAGTTGCGATTGAAGAATAGGGCATACATGATTGACAGAATTTCGGGTGTTGCTTGATCCATGCTCCCCAGTTTGCAGGTGAGAGTGCGGTTTAGTACAGAGAACATGAAGTTCCAGATTGGTGGTAGATGTTGTCATCGGAAGTTACTTAATCTGGTGATTTCAGTGTCGTAACCTAGCATTCTGATGAATTGGAGCAGGGTTTCGGAAGTTGAGCGTTTTTCAAAACGCGTGATTTGAAGTTCCTCAGTTGTTAGGAGAGGGAGAACTTCTTGTAGAACAGTAGGAGTGATGAGTATTCGACATTTTACGACTTGAGATATGTCGAACTCGCCTATTATTCCGTTATGTTCATTGCTGTAGTGACTGGAAGAATACCATTCTTGAACAAATGAGAGCGGACATTCATTGGTAAAGGCAGTTAAGGCTTTAGTCAGTTCACAGTTGGAGAAGAACTCGTAGATTATTCCGTATTGTTCCTCAAATTTGGGAGAATCAAGCTGAATCATGTTTTGGTTGTCTTTGATTGGAAAACGATACAGTCTTGAAGATTCGCCAGATTTGGGAAAAAGCTTGCACCATTCATTTGAAGACGCCATTTTTGAGTTGAAGTGAAGAAGATGAAGTTCAAATTCTATTTGGAGAGAGATATAGAGAGAGTGCTTGAAAGTAATTTGTAAAAATGAATATCCGGAATTAAAATTGGTTTTGTATCCAAATTTAGAAAAAAGATACACTTGAGTGCATAAGGTGAAACGACAGTGATTTGACCCTTTTGATAAAGCCGTTTGACCTTTCACTCATTCCTCTTGTGACACGTGGCCTTGAAAACTGTTGTACCTACGCGTGTAGGTTCCAAGAAAATAGGAATGGGGCGCCATATTTCAATATTAAATTGAATAACTTCTTTTTGCTGACTAGACAAATCTTTCGCCTTGAGAAGTAATTTAAGATATCACTTGTAAAAAAAAGGTTCAGATAATCTGAAATTTTAATTTCAAATGATATCAAAAATTGCTAATTAATTAAAAAGTTCTTGTTTGAGGAATGACTGGTCTGAAAGTTGTTGACTCCCCCTTGACAGATGATTAGTGAGACAAAAAAAAATGAGATTCTGAGATAAAGTTCAGAGACTCTGAGATAAATTTCAGAGATTCTAAGATAAAGTTCAGAGACTCTGAGATGAATTTCAGAGATTCTGAGATAAAATTCAGAGACTCTGAGATAAATTTCAGAGATTCCGAGATAAAATTCAGAGACTCTCAGATGATAGTTGAAAAGTTCTTTTTCTCCCCCTTGACAAAAGAACAACTTTTTATTTTTCTCCCCTTGTCATGTGTTTAGAGAACATTCAGAGACTGATATTGAAATATGCTACTTGGTCCAGAGGCTCTGATAATTTGATCAGATACTCTGAGTTTCTTCCTTGTTAGGTAGACATATTCAACATTCCTAACTTGCTAATTAAAAAATTGAACCTCCGTTCATCTAAAGCTTTTGTGAAAATATCAGCAAGTTGGAGATCAGTTGGTACAAAATACATTTCTATTGTTCCCCTTTCAACATGATTTTTTAAGAAATGATACCTTACATCAATGTGCTTTGTCTTTGAATGCTGTACTGGATTGGCAGAGATGGCTATGGCACTTTTTGAATCACAGAGAATTGGTATTCTTTCATATTGTTGGCC
This sequence comes from Arctium minus, assembly GCA_954870635.1. Lineage (NCBI taxonomy): Eukaryota > Viridiplantae > Streptophyta > Magnoliopsida > Asterales > Asteraceae > Arctium > Arctium minus. Next base: position 65,806,451 of record OX941080.1, on the reverse strand, counting down.
ATAATCTCTGAGCTGAGTTTTCATCCATATTACTTGAGAGCAACAACTAGCAGCAGCAACAAATTCTGCCTCTGCAGTTGAAGTTGAAACATAATTTTGTTTCTTGGATGACCAACTTACCAGCTTATTGCCCAATAACTGACAGCACCCAGAGGTACTTTTTCTGTCAAGCTTGCATCCTGCATGATCTGCATTAGTGTAAGCTGTTAGATCAAAACTAGAAAGTTTTGGATACCAGAGGCCTAATGAGGGTGACCCTCTCAGGTATCTGAAAATTCTTTTGACAACAGATAAATGAGATTCTTTTGGATTTGCTTGATATCTAGCACAAAGACATGTTGCAAACATTATGTCAGGCCTACTTGCAGTTAAGTATAATAGTGAACCTATCATGCCTCTGTAGGTTTTTATATCCAAACATTGTCCTGAAGGATCAGAGTCAAGTTTGACTCCGGTGGCTAGAGGCGTTTTCATAGAAGTTGAATCATTGAGTTTGTATTTTTTCAAAATTTCAGAGACATATTTAGTTTGACTTATGAAAGTACCTTCTGAAGTTTGTTTTATTTGTAAGCCCAGAAAGAAAGTTAATTCTCCCATGTGGCTCATCTCAAATTCACTCTTCATTAACTCTGAAAACTTGTCACAATACTTTTGATTTGTAGAGCCAAATATAATGTCATCAACATAAATTTGTACTAATAGCATCTCATTTTTGTACCTTTTGATGAATAATGTTGTATCAATTGTGCCTTTGTCAAATCCATTTTTAATCAGAAAAGTGGACAGAGTTGCATACCAAGCTCTTGGAGCTTGTTTAAGTCCATACAGAGCCTTATCCAAATAATAAACATGATTAGTAAACTCTGTACTTTCAAATCCAGGTGGTTGCTTGACATAAACTTCTTCATTTAATTTACCATGTAGAAAGGCAGATTTAACATCCATTTGATAAACTTTGAATCCTTTGTGTGCAACATAGGCTAAGAAGATTCTGATTGCTTCTAGCCTAGCTACAGGTGCAAAGGTTTCATCATAATCAATACCTTCTTCTTGGCAATATCCTTTAGCAACCAACCTGGCTTTGTTCCTGATTATTATTCCATCCTCATCCTTTTTGTTTCTGAAAACCCATTTTGTTCCAATTGCAAATTTTCCTTTGGGAAGGGGAACTAGGGTCCAGACTTTGTTTCTTACAAACTCTTGAAGTTCATCCTGCATTGCAAAAATCCAATGAGGATCTTCAAGAGCTTCTTTTACCTTCTTTGGTTCAATAATGCTCAAAAAGTTTACGTAGAAGCATTCATTGATTGTGGCAGATCTTGTTTTAACTCCTTCTGATGAGGATCCAATGATTTGATTAATTGGATGATCTTTTGTCCATCTTGAGATTGGAGCAAGAATTTGGGGTGGAGTTTGAGCTTCAGAGATGACAGTTGGTGACATCTCTGTTGTGCTGTTCAGAGGCTCTGAAGTTGGTTCCCAAGATGGTGAAGCAGATTCTTGAATTTCTTCACTATTTGTTTCTGGAGTTACTTCAGACACTCCATGATCATCCTCTTTTTGATCTTCAGCTTCTTCTGATTCACTTTGCTGATCTGCATTTGGTGAAGCAGAAGGTGTTAATTCAAAGGGTCCAGAAAGGGTTGTACCTGTTTCTTGAGGTCCTACTGAATTTTCTCTTGGTCTATCTCTGAAGATAATTTCTGGGTTATCTTCATCATCAAAGAAATCTTCAAATATTCTGTTTAATTCAGATTCCCTTGATGATTCAGAGATAGGTGTTGAGAAACTTTCTTTTTGTTCAGAGCTTTTATTTTCATCAAAAGTGATATTGATGCTCTCTTGGATGGTCCTTGTTCTAAGATTGAACACTCTAAAAGCTTTTGAGGCTAATGAATATCCAATTAATTTTCCCTCATCAACTTTCTTGTCAAACTTTCCAAGAGATTATCTATCGTTCAGAATGTAACATCTGCATCCAAAAACATGAAAATATTTAACATTAGGTTTCCTATTGTTAATGAGTTCATAGGATGTTTTCTGAAATCTTTTGACAATTGTAGCTCTATTCTGAGTAAAGCAGGTTGTTGCCACTGCTTCTACCCAAAAATTTGTTGAAAGATCAGATCCAGCAAGCATTGTTCTTGCAGCTTCAACAAGTGTTCTGTTCTTCCTTTCAACTACTCCATTTTGCTGAGGGGTTCTTGCTGTAGAAAAGTTAGGAGTAATGTCTTCTTCTGATAGATATGAATTGATTTTGGCATTTTTGAACTTTGTTCCATTATCACTTCTTAGTTTCTGAACTTTGCTGCTAAATAGAACCTGTAATCTTTTCAACAATCTTAACAATATTTCAGGTACATCAGATTTGGCTCTGATGAATTCTATCCATGTGAATCTGGAAAATTTATCAATCAGAACCATAATGTATTTCTTACCTGCTAGACTCTGTACAGAGATAGGACCACAGAGGTCCACATGAAGCATGTGCAGAGGTCTAGGACAGTTGTTTTCACTTTTGGTTTTATGGGAAGATCTTTTCATTTTTCCCATTTCACAAGCAGAACAAAGATGATCTTTGTTAATCTTCAGAGATGGTAATCCCTTAACCAAATTAAGTTTAACTAACTTATCAAGTGAGGAAAAGTTTAGATGTGAAAACTTTTTATGCCAGAGCCAGACTTCCTCACTATTCAGAGATATAAGACAAAGTTTCTCTGAATCAGTGTCTTTGATTTTGGTAAAATTCATCCTATAGAGGTTACCTTTTCTGTCTGCTCTGAGTAATTCTTGACTTGATTCTGAGTGAAGAAGTGAACAATATTTTCTTTGAAATTTCACATCAAAACCATGATCACAAAGTTGACTTATGCTGATCAGATTGTGTTTTAATCCATCCACATAAGCAACCTTTGTTACTGACACATTTCCTCTTGATAACTCACCATATCCTTTAATCTGTCCTTGCATATTGTCTCCAAAAGTAACTGTTCCTCCAGATTTTGCTTTGAATGAGGATAGCAGTTCTTTATCTCCAGTCATATGCCTTGAACATCCAGAATCTAAGTACCATATTGGCATTGACTGATTCTGCAAGACAGATTATTGTTTCTTAGGTACCCATCTCATTATGGGTCCTTTTATGTTAGACTTTGGTGGATTTGTATGACTTTTTGGCATCTCATCTTTTGATGTCTTGCCTTTACTTGTCTTCTTTTGAAATTTTGTCTCTGAGATATTTTTCAGAGATTGATTCAAAAGACAATGCGATCCTCTGAAATGATTTTTCAGTTTTATCAAGAGATGAATGCAGTTGCAATTAATAGAACAAGAAGAAGTAGGAGCAAAGTTTTTCTTTTTATTAAAAGCATTTGTTACATTTTGACTTCTTTTGAAACTAGCACTAGGAATATTACATGTATCCCTAACTACTTCTTTCCTTTTTGCTTGAAAGACAGTCTTCTTTTCAAGTTGTTTTTTCTTGTTCAAAAACATCTTCTTTTCTTTGCTGCTTACTGCACAAACAGGATCAATATGGTTAACTTTTGTCCATTTGCCTTTTTGTTCAGGAGAGATTTTTATTGTTTTATAGGTGTAAGATCTAGAAGTGTTTGTTTTATTCTTTGCCTTTTCTTGTAACTCTTTTTCAAGTTCCAGAGACGTTTTTGCTTGTAAACACATATTTGCAAAATCAGGACTTATTGGTATTCTGGTTTTGGTTTTCAAAATTGAAATTGGAACATTCAAAATACCAGAGCCAACAGTTTCTATCTTTTTGTGAATTACATTCCCTGTTTTACAAAAAATCTGTTCATCAATCTCTTGATCAGATTCTGAATCAGAGTCAAGAAAGTCTCTCTTAGTTTTAATAGAGATAGCTACCTCTATTGGTTTTTTAATTTCTTTTGTTCTAGAGTCTTTAATGATCCGTTTCATGCTTTATTTTCTTTTTAAGTCCTCCATGACATTTTCTTTCCATATCTTTTTAACATCATCTTCAAATGTAGTTCTGATGTTTTCATCTGAACTTGGTGAATACAGAGGAGCATCCGGATTAAGTGAACTCTGAGATTCATTTTCAGAAGTACTTGTTGTATCAGAGGTACTTGGTTCAGATGTCTCTGATTCATTTGAGATGAAAGCATCAAATATGAAAATTTCTTTGGGATCATTGCTTTGAGGTTTTGTGAAGAGTAGCTCTGAAGTTTCTCCTTTTATCTGTAACACAAACTTTTGAAAGTTTTTTACTTCAGAGTATGTAGTATTTTTGAAATTCAAAGCTCTTGTTTTTGATCCCTCTTATGTTTTCATTCTTTTGAAATTATTCAGAGATGGACCTCCAAAGCTTTGGACCTTTCCCATACAGAAAGTGGAAGAAAGTGAAGTTTTATCCAATCCAGTGAATGAATTCAACTCATTGAATCCCAGCCCTTGAGAGTCCATTTGAGTTTTTATTTTGTCGAAAACACCTTGTGCATTAACATAGCTTTTGATTCGAAGATTTTTTCTATCTAGAGATTGATGTAGGATTTCTCTTTCCTTTTGAGAAAACTTGGTTAAGGCAATAGAATTGAGCTTTTCATACTCAGATTTCTTTACTTCTTCTTCTATTCCTTTTAAAACTTTCTCAATTTTTCTTATTTATTCTGAAAATGATTTTTCTTTTTGCTTGTGAGTTTCTTCAAGTTTGGTTTTTTCAAGAAAAATTTCTTTCTTTTCTGATTCCAGAAGATTCTTTTCTCTTTTGAAAAAATGAGCTCTTTTGTCACTTGCTCTCTTTTCTTTTTTTCTTCAAAAAACTTTTGCTCTAGATCCTGAAGTTCATTAATTAGTTTAAAAGCATCTATTTCAGGATCACTGTCAGAGGTGTAAAGAGAGTTTACCTTTTCAGAGTTGTCTTCTGATGCTCCATCAGTTTGATTTCCATCTGAAAAAGTCATACCACAGAGATTGGTAGGCTCTTCCTCGTCGTCGCTTGTTTAGTCTGATAGCCAGTCTTCCATTTCTGCTACAAGAACTCTTTCTTTTACATTGTACTTGTATTTGTTCTTGTAGTAATCTTCATCTTTGACAAGTTTTCCTCTGAAGTTTGCAGAGAAATGGCCTAGTTTTCCACATCTGAAACATCTTCCATCATTTTGATTTGTTGGAAGAGTGGTAGTACTTGTCTCTGGCTTCTGTTCTTGAGGTTTGAAGTATCTCTGTGGCTGTGGATACCTTGGTTGAAATGGTTGTTGAGGTCTTGATTGTTGTGTTGCATCATTATTGTTGAAGTTTGTACCCTTTTGATCACTATATGGAGTGAATCTGGGTTCTTGTTGAAATCTTCTTTCAAGATTTCTTCTTTCTTCATTCTCTCTCCTTCCTTCAAATACTTTCTTGCCAAATTTCTTGTTAAATTGATGAGTGATTAATGCAAGAGATTTGGCGAAGGTATTGATATCATCTTCTGAGTCTGAATCTGTATGATTTTCTTCTGCCATTAAGACCTTTTTGGATCTTCTTTTTGTTTCCAAACCTTTTTGTGACTCTTCACAGTTGTTTTCTTTCGATATTTGTTTTGAAACAAGTGCAAGGGGTCTACCTAAAGAGGTTTTTGATTTTTGCTTCATAACTTCCTTTTCATGTGCAACAAGAGTACCATAAATGTCAGTTAATGACCATGACTCAAGATCTTGATTGGCTTGTATAGACATGAACAGTTGTGACCATTCTTCATTTAAGCTTTTCAAGAAAAGAACGTTGTTTTCCTCTTTTGTTCTTATCACTCCAAACTTTCTGCATTTGTTGATAAGAATGTTGAATCTTGAGTAAGTTTGGTGTAATATTTCTTCTGGTAAAGCATGAAAATCATGATATTCATTGATGCATAGGTTTCTTCTATTTTTCTGGGTTTGTAGGCCTCCTTCAAGTTGATTTAACAACTGATCCCATATCTCTTTTGCAGTTTTACAAGAATCAAGTTCTTGAAATATATCATTGGGAATGGCCATTATAAGTAATCTAACAGCTTTTGAGTCATTATCCATCATATTAGTTTCTTCATCAGTGAAGTTTGTGGTTTTCTTTTCATAATATGCAGGTATTTCAGCAGTATCTGCTGTTGCAAGAACTCTTGGTACCAACACCATTGGAATGTGAGGTCCAACGTTCATTGATCTAAAAAGATCCCTGTCCATACCTCCTAAGAAATTTACCATCCTTATCTTCCATTGGGGATATTCATCCCTTAAAAGTGTAGGAGGTTTTGTTAATGACCCAGCTGTATAAATGGCACTTATGCTTGAGTTTGCCATTTTTGAAGAAAAAGATGAAGATTTGAAGACCTGATGCTTTTTGTATTGAACAGTGTTTTACTATCAAATCTTGAGCATATGGTGTTCTTTAATAAACTAGGTTTATATGAACATGCACAGATATTGAAAGTTAGAATCAATGAGATGTAAATCTATCCGAGTATGCAGATGCGATCTTTCTTTGTTTAGAAAACAAAGGAGGCTCTGATACCAATTGTTGGATCCCAGATTTAATATCACAACAATGATATAAACAATAAGAGTAATAACAGCGGAAGCAATATAGTTTAATATCAAAGGAGATTCAAATATCACAGTTCATAAAGCAGATAATAGATAAATAAGATATTCTTGGAATAAAATATTCAACTTATATTATCAGATATAAGACTTCTTAAGCACACTTTGAACAATAAGGTGATGGTCCTATTTATAGGACCATAAAGTAAGCAATGTACTTATCTGACAAATAGAAGCATGCTTGAACAGTGTCTTACCTAAAAGCTAAGATCAAGACATGCTTGAACAGTGACCTACTCTAGAAAGTAAATCTTATCGCTAGGTGCCGTGTCATCTGTTCTTCTGTTAACACTTGTCATGAAATTCAGAGTGAACATCTTCAGAGCTCTGAAATAGGATCTCTGATGAGGAGCTCTCTGATGTCTTTCCGTGAGACTGTCTCTGAACTGACTTCAGAGACAGACTTGCTTTCTCCGAGACTGACTCTGAACTGACTTCAAGGATAAACTTGCTTTCTCCGAGACTGACTCTGAAAGTCTTTAGTTGAAGACAGTTATTTTCAATACTTTCATCGTTTAGATTTGGGGCTAACATCATTTGAGCCACATTAGGAACAACTAATTTTCTTTTGTACTAACCTGATCAATTGATTGATTGTGTAAACCAGATCAGGTTTGCCAAAAGTTTTACCTTTCGGAGCATTGTTCCTTTTAGCATTTGATGTATGCACAAATGATTTATTGGTCTTTTTCTCCTCAGAGGATCCTTTAACTCTCCAGATCCAATTTTCTCTATCTTTTTCTTCATCTTCCCTTCTCCAGAACCTTTTCTTCCGAGACTTGTTCTTTTTTAAATTACCTGAACCGTCAACATTTTTGTCAAAGAAAAGGTTAGAAGGACAAATCTGATTTTTATGTTCAGAAGTATGATCATCAATTACATCAAACAAAGGATTATTAGAAACATTAGTAAAAATTGAACTTGCTGCTGAATTGAATGAGCATTCGAATGCAGTTAGATCATCTCTCGGTGATTGAGCTATTGAGTCTGGCGTCTTGTGCTCAGTCAACTTCACTTTGAAAACGATCTCTTCAAGTTCCTTTATCTTTGACGACAAACTGTTTCTTTCCTTTGCAATCAGATCAAACTTCTTATGCAACTCAGATTTTGCATTCTTCTCCTTCAAGATGTTTGTTGACAACTCAGATAGCTTTCTTGTCAGCTTAGCTATATCAGTCTCTAGATCTTTCTTTTCTTTAGAAAAATCTTTATTTACATCCTTCTGCTCAGCTTTCTTCTTTTCTTTCTCAGCCTTGTCTCTCTCAAGAATGATAACTTTCTCAAAGTCAGAAACTTGTTGAGAAAGCTTAACACATTTAAGCTCTAATGATTTCTTCTCTTCAAAGGCTTTTCTTAAGAGATCAGAGAATTTCTTAGCAAATTCTTTTCTTTCTTTCTCAATTTTTATCATCACATCTTGGGCTTTTGTGTTGTTTCTGTCTTGGGTTGCCTTTTCTTTTAGCATATTAATCTCAACCTCAAGACTGAAAACTTTATCTTTCAAAGAGTCTCTTTTAGCAAAAATTCGAGAATTCATCTTTCTAAGCCCTTCAGATGTTTCACTAGCATTGTTTGCTCTTCTTCTAAGCTCATCAAGCTCTTTTTGCATTAACTCCTTCTTTGACCATGTAGATCTTGAATTAAGACTTTCAGATTCTTTTAATTTAGCTTGAAGATTTAGAATCTCTTTCTCTTTTGACTCAATAATTCCTGCAAAATTAATTTTAGAATCATTAATGCATTATGAGCAAACAAAATCTTTCTTTAGGCATTTATCATCTTGCAACTTATCAATCTGTTCAAGAAGAGATGAGTTCTGAATCTTTAGTTTTTCATTCTCAGCTTCTAGTGCTGGAATCTCTGGCATATATGCTAAAGCACAGTCTTTCTTGGTCAGCACTGTATTTCCCTTCTCGTCTATGTAAGGCATGATGATATCTTTGGCTGTATGGTTAGTAAGCAAACTTATCTGTACTAAGAGAATCAACTAATAAGATCTTTATAATCAAGAATTGGATAAAAACTACACTAAAAAATTTTCAGAAAAATAAATTTCCAAAAATAATAAAATGCAGAATTCGCAAACAAATAATCTAGCGCAAATCACGAACAGTAAGGCAAAGGACAGTTTGGGTTAAGCAAAGTTGGCGAGAAACTCAGATTTGCGCTAAAGGACAGTGGCGCGAAAGGCAACTTCGCGCTAAGTGAACCGGGCGTAAACGAAGATTTGCGCTAAAGGAGTCTGGCGCAAAAGTCAACTCGCGCTAAAAGAGGTTGGCGGGAAAGATCAACTTACGCTAAGCAAGGCTGGCGCAAAATCCAATTATGCTCGAAAGGAATCGCAAAAATTTAGCTAAGTAAGACTGGCACAAATGACGATTTGCGCTAAAAGAATCTGGCACAAAGGTCAACTCGCGCTAGATGTAGATGGCGCAAAAAGTTAGATCTTCAAGACTGGAAGCAGAGATGTTGTCGCAAGTTGGTTTTGCGCGAGAAGAAGATGGCGCGAAGAACAACTTTGCGCGAAAAGCTGGTGACACAAAAGTGAGGTTTGCGCGAAGAACTGATGGCGCAAATAAAAGTTTTGCGCGAATAACGTATGGCGGAAATCAGGGTTGCGACAGGGGTCCCGATCGGTGTAGTGTGTGGCGCAAAAGAGAAATTTGCGCTAACAGAGGGTGGCGTAAAATTTACTTTTGCACTAATAGGGACTGGCGCAAAATACCTTATGAACTGGCGCAAAAGTGACAAATGCGCTAGTTCGTCACAGTTCGACCCTGTGATCGATTTTCAACCCAGAAAACCCAGAAAACACAGAAACTCAATGCAAAAATCATACTTTTTTATCCATAAACATATATTGATCAACACACAATCAAAAATAATGATTAAAATTAACTTTTGATACTCAATTTGAATAGCACAGTACTCGACAGTTTTATGAGCCCAGATTCCAAAAATCATAAAAAGCTAATCGATTAATGATTTAAAGTGCAATTAAACTATCAGATGATATTCAATAACAATAAACTCACCTAGTTTAATGATTTTCAACTTCAAAAACACATTAAATCGAAGAATCGATTTTCACACAGTGTGAGATTTCGAATAACACAGTTTGATCCAAAAACTTGATTCACACGACTCTGATACCACTTGTTAAAACCCATAATATAGTTGATAAATTAACACAACACAATAAAGATAAATAGATAAATAAATCAGAATAACATACCAACGATCTTTTGATTAATCAGATAAAACGTGTGTGTGTTCTTGGTACCTCTTGTACGACAATACAGAATACGGCAGCCTCCTCTTCTACAATAATTATGATTATGAGGATTAACCTTAAAACTAATAAAATAAAATTTATTTCTACCTAGGTCAACATGACCTTATTAATATTAACTAATAGCTAAAATACCCCCTAAGGTATTAAACACTATTACAAACTAGACCCTTCACGCTACCATCTGCGAGTTTCAGAATTTATTTCGGTCTGCGAGTTTGTCAAAACACGCAACCCTTTGCTTGCGAGTTTCATAAACGCGCAAGCTTAAGCCTGCGAGTTTCTCCTTGAATAGTGTTTTGCGAGTTTCAGGCTTTTGCGAGTTTTAAGCTTCTGTGATCTGCGAGTTTCAGGACTTAGTCAAATTTTTTCAAAATTTTATTTTCAGTATCATTTCTATATTCTTGTGATTTCATAATTGGACTAACGATCAGTTTCTAGTTTCTTATTGCATATTTGTTAAAATAGGTACAGACAAGATGACTTCCAGAGATGCTCTTTCAATTGGCACGGATGTCAAGCCCCCGGTTCTGTTTAAAGGGGAATACGAGCAGTGGAAGGACATATTTATTGATTTTGTGGATCGGTATCCAAACGGAGAAAACATACTTTTGTCCATCAAAGAAGGTCCCATGGAGTTACCCACTGTTGAAATACCAGATAACGACTCTTCTGACAGTGAGGATGGTGACGAGGACAAAGAACAGAAGATGAAAACTTTTCCAAAAGATTTTGCTCAATATTCTGAAGAACAAAAGAACCGTTTCAATGCTGATAAGAAAACAAGATCTTTACTTCTTCAAAGTATCCCGAATGACATCTACTTCAAAATAGACAGCTACAAGGCCAATGCTAAGAAGATGTGGGATCAACTTCAAAAGATGATGATGGGTTCGAAGGTTGGGAACCAGATGAAAGTCGCAAACTCTATAAACAGTTATGAAGAATTCAAAGCAAAAGAGGATGAGAGCTTAGAAGACACTTATGAACAGTTTGTTCTACTTCTAAATGAACTGTCAAAGAACAAGGTTAAAAAGAAGCAAATAGAGAACAATGTCAAGTTCCTTAGCATCTTATGACCCGAGTGGAAAAAGCACACTCGTCGCATGAAACAAATGAAGGACCTAAGTGACATACCGTTGCATGAGGTATACGAGACTTTGCGACAGAATGAAGAAGAAGTGGAAGAGAAAAGGAGTGAGAAGAAGAAAACAGAAAAAGTTGCAGACCCCATTGCACTAGTGGCCGGAGAGAAGGAGAAAGAAAAGAAAGAGAAGAAGAAAAAGAAGAAAGTCATTACCAGTTCTGAATCAGAATCCGAATCTGATGGAGATGACGGAGAAAGTCTCAAGCAAACAATGCTATTTCTGACCCGAGCATTCCAAAAGAAGTTCTACAAAAAGCTGGGATCCAATTCTCAAAGATACTCTTCGTCCAGCTCCAAGAACCATGAGCACAGAGAAAGGGTAGAAGGAAACAGATTTGTTGAGAAGAAACTAAAAGAAAGAAAGAAATATGTGAATGATTATACTGGTGCTGAAAAGCCAACTAATGATCTAATCAAATGCTACAACTGTGGCAAGATTGGACATTTTGCTAAAGAATGTCGAAAGGCAAAGGTTCGTAACTCACAGTATTATCAGAACAAAATGCTATTAGCCAAGCAACAAGAAGCTGGCATAGCTTTAATGGCTGAAGACGAATTTTGGCTGGATCATTCCGATGTGGAGGAAGAAAAAGAGAAAGAAGAGTCTGCTCATCTCTGCTTGATGGGAAAAGAAGATAAAGAGGATGATTCTGATGAAGAAACTGCTGATGAGGTAATAAACTTAACTGAACATGATTTCTTGACCAAAATGGAAGCTATGATGGTCGAATTTCAAGATCTTCAAGTTAAACTGAAAAAGGAAAAGGACAGAGTTGCTAGACGAAATCAGAAGATCTTTGAACTTAATAAATCAGTTATTGGGAACAAAGATCTAATTGATTCTCTACGCAAATCTGCGTCTGATTTTAAAATTGAAAAGGATTGTTTTGAAAAGAAGATTTCTGAGTTTGAATCTATAATTTCTAAGTCTGATTTAGAAAAGAAAGAAACTGCACTAACTGTTTATAAATTGCAGGTTGATAACAAGAACTTAGAAAAGAAGGTAATTGGTCTGGAAGTCAAACTTCATTCCATAGGTCAAACAGACCATACTATTTTTCTCAATACACTTATTGACGAGGCTGATCTTAAAGAGAAATGGGGACTCGGTTATGATAACCCCCATTACTTAAAGAAAGCTGTCAGAAAACAACCAGCACTATATAACTTTGATTTGCTTTGTGCTGATGGTAAACATTCTCATTTAAAACCCAAATTTGTTACCAAAGCATCAGAAGAAGTTGAGGGAAGAGAAGATGCCAATAGAAAGAATTTAAAGAAAATGCAACTACCATTTAGCTATGAAAAGCTGAATGATAGCTATCTTTCTGAGACACCAAAATTTCTTACAAATGATTATTTTGCTACCTATTCTGTTTCTGAGATGGAGGCAAAACCTGTAAATGCAAAAATATATGTTCCTCCACTTATATTAGAAAGCAAAATAGTTGAACTTGAAAATGTTTTATCTGACGAAAGAATTTTGGTGAATTTAGAAAAAGATGTGTTTTCTACAATTTTAAAGAACACTATTTTCATTCTAAATCTACAAAGTGTTCTAAAATTTCAAAAGCACCTCACACTTCTACTGATAACTTTGATGACTTATTTGAGTCTGCAAATGATTTTCTAAATTCTGATGATGGGTGTATAGAAGAAATAGATATGTTTGATTTTAATGCTCTACTTCCAGATCATTCTACTTTCATCGTAAATGGAAAAGATTTACCAAGTGTATATGAAAAGGGTGAATCATCAACTAAGGTTGGTGAATCAGTTTCTGGGAATGCTGATTACTATGCTAATGGTAAGAAACATAAGAAACAACATTCACAGAAAAAGAACAACACTGTTAAACGCAAGAAAAATCAATCTCAGAAATCTGATTTTCCTAATCAATTTAAATTTTTTGTTTCAGATTTAAGAAAGAAAAGGTCGGAAGCAAGAACTTAATGGAGACCAAAAAGGAAGAATGATGAGACAGCTGAATCAATTTCTGATAATTCATGTAATAGATCTGATAGTAGTGATAATGCTGTAGTTGGTTAACTTGCTTCTCCTAAACAAAACCTTGTAACTTCTTACAAGCATTATTCAATAAAGCAATTGAATCAATTATCTCCTAATACTACTAAATCTTATCATTATCGGAGAAATGATTTTGCTTATTGTCATAATTTTGCTTATATCATGTATATTCTTCTAAATCAAAATTTTCAAAGAATTTTCAAAAGAAAAGAGGATCCATTTTTTAAATGGATACCAAAATTTTGTGCTAATCTGTTAGTACCCGTTTTTAAATGGGTACCTAAAATTGTTCTTCCCTGATTTCTCTTGCAGACCCGTCATATGTGGTACTTGGATAGCGGTTGTTCCAAGCATATGATCGGGCAAAAGGATTTACTGACTAATTATACAGAGAAATTCAGCGGCAATGTAAGGTTTGGAAACGACTAGTTCTCACCAATTTTGGGCTATGGTGATGTTATAAACGAGAACTTAACGATAAAGAAGGTGATCTATGTAGAAGGCTTAGGGCACAACTTATTCAGTATTGGCCAGTTCTGCGACAAAGAATTAGAGGTGCATTTCAAGGCCAAGAAGTGCTCGGTACTCACTGAAGATGGAAAAGAACTTTTGGTCGGGACTCGCAAGTCAAACCTCTACACCATAAATCTGTCAAAGGTCCACGCTGTCAATCAAGTGTGTCTACTCTCTGAAGCCTCGATGCATCAAAGATGGCTATGGCATCGACGACTTTCTCACCTCAACTTTCGGTATATCAACAAACTGGTCAGTGGAAAGTTAGTCAACGGACTTCCTGAGCTCAAGTACGTCAAAGAACACGTGGGTCCAATGCGAACGCAGGGCTTGGGTGGAAAGAAATACGTGCTGGTTATCGTGGACGATTATTCGCGATACACGTGGGTCAAATTTCTACGATCAAAAGATGAGACACCCGAAGTTCTCATTACTTTTCTGAAGACGACCCAGGTGAATTTGCAGAAACCAGTCAAGCTTCTTAGAACCGACAACGGTACAAAGTTCAAAAACAAGATTGTTGAAGAATATCTCGAATTGGTCGGGATTTCACATCAATATTCTGCTTCTCGTACGCCCGAACAAAATGGAGTAGTCGAAAGGCGAAATCGGACGCTAGTCGAGGCCGCTCGTACTATGCTTAGCCAATCCGACTTACCTCTATTCCTGTGGGCAGAAGCTGTGTCGACTGCGTGTCATACTCAGAATCGGTCCATGATACACCACCGTTTTCAAAAGACTCCATATGCGTTGATCAACAACAGAACACCGACAATCAAATATTTTCACATATTTGGGTGTAAGTGTTTCGTGCTTAACGACAGAGAGAGTCTGAACAAGTTCAGTGCCAAGGCGGATGAGGGTATCTTCATTGGTTATTCTTCGACATCTACTGCATATCGAGTCTACCTGAAGAAGTCAAAGACAATTGTCGAGAGCATCAACGTCACATTCGATGAAGAAATGGCTTCTGAACAACTCAGTTCAGAACCCGTGATAACTGGAGTATTAGCTTCTGGGCAGATCAGTCCAGAACCTGTTTCTACAGAGAACAATTTGGATAACGCTTCTACTTTACTTTCACATTTATCTGATTTAGATTTGTTATTTGAATTATTTTATGATGAGTTTCTAGGATCTAAATTGCCTAAATCTGCTGTGACTGACAGGTATGAAGACACAAGTTGCAATCAACCAGTCACTTCAGATGTTGTAACTGAACTTGAATCCCCCGTTCAGTCAGAAACTCACATTTCAACATCAAATACTCCTACATTTGAAGATATACAAGTAACTGCTGAGCCAGAAGTAACTGTATCAGTTGGGTGTGATACACTGTCTACTCAACAGCCAGAGTCTGCTGTTCCAACTGATGCTTCTGCACCTGAAACTTCAACTGCAAACCCCCTCCATCTATTCAAACTGAAGAGCCTGATAGTAGATTTCAAGATGATAATCATGATCAATTTGTATCTAGTCCAATCCCTCACGAACAAAAGTGGACCAAAGAGCATCCGATAAGCCAAATTATTGGAGATCTACATAAGCCGGTGCAAACTAGGTCTGCTACCTTAAATATGTGTATGCATGATTCCTTTCTATGCAAGATTGAGCCTACTCGAATATCCGAGGCACTTGCTGATTCAAATTGGGTGACAACTATGCAAGAAGAGCTCAACCAGTTCGAAGCACTTAAAGTCTGGAGACTCGTACCTAAACCTGAAGGCAAAACCATTATCGGTACGAAATGGGTGTTCAAAAACAAGAAGGATGAAGACGGTATCGTAATCCGTAATAAAGCAAGACTTGTCGCCAAGGGCTATAGGCAAGAGGAAGGCATAGATTATGACGAGACGTATGCTCCAGTAGCGCGTTTAGAGGCGATTCAGATGTTTCTAGCCTACGCAGCTCATAAAAACTTCACCGTCTATCAAATGGACGTGAAGACAGCCTTTCTGAATGGCTTACTTAAGGAGGAAGTCTACGTTTCGCAGCCAGAAGGGTTTGTGAATCCAGATAAGCCTAATCACGTCTACATCTTGGATAAAGCACTTTATGGACTCAAACAAGATCCTCGCACCTGGTATGATGTTCTATCTAAATTCTTGGTCAAGTCTGGTTTTACGAAAGGTACGATTGATACTACTTTATTCATTAAAAAGGAGAAAGCCGATATCATTCTTATACAAATATATGTAGACGATATTATTTTTGGCTCTACAAATCCTAAGTATGTAAGAACTTTTCAAATCTTATGGTGTCACGTTTTCAGATGAGTATGATGGGAGAGATGAATTTCTTTCTCGGATTACAAGTCAAACAATTTCAAACGAGGATTTTTATCAATCAATCAAAATAAATTTTGGACATTCTTCGGAAGTTCAACATGGAAAACTGTAAACCGATTGGTACCCTGATGGAACCTGGTACTAAGATCGGCACTGATCCTTCCGAAACAGCTGTGGATGTTAGGACATATCGTGGAATGATAGATTCTTTAATGTATCTCACTTCTAGTAGGCCATACATAATGTTTTCTACATGTTTATGCGCTAGATATCAGGCTAATCCTAAAGATTCCCATATGTCTGCAGTAAAACGTATTTTCAGGTATCTGAAGGGGACTGCAGATCTCGGTCTGTGGTATCCTAAAGATACTAGCTTTGAACTAACAGCCTTCTCAGATGCAGATCATGCAGGTTGTATGCTAGACAGAAAGAGCACATCAGGTCACATTCAATTTTTGGGCGATAAACTCGTTAGTTGGGCGTCTAAAAAGGAACTATGTGTTTCTACATCGACCGCGGAAGCAGAATATGTAGCTGATGCCAGCTACTGTTCTCAGGTCTTGTGGATGAGAACGCAACTACGGGATTATGGCTATCAATACAACAAGATTCCGATCTATTGTGACTCGAAGAGCGCAATCACGATATCTGCTAATCCTGTCCAACATACGAAAACCAAACACATTGACGTCAGGTATCATTTTATCAAAGATAATGTAGAAAAAGGAACAATTGAACTTTATTTTGTAAAAACTGATTATCAGCTTGCAGATTTATTTACCAAACCCTTAGATGAAAAGAGATTTAATTTTCTTGTCTCTATGTTTGGTATGCTAAATCTTAAGACATAATCGGTAGTTACCTAATAAAGTTAAGTATTGTTATTTTTCATCATTTTCTTTATCATTATTTCTGAAGGATATCTGCACTTTAATAGTTTGTTTTATGATCTCAGGGGGAGAGTGAGAAGAACTTTAAGATGATCTACATTCTTTTGAGGGGGAGTTTATCTAATTTCTGCATTTATTACACTGACAAATTTTTTGTGATGCATGATTTTAGGGGGAGCATATAAGTCATATCAAAAGGAGTAAGACTATGATTTCTGATTACTTCTGATCAGAACTCGTACTGTTAACTGTTTTAATGCTTTATGTCTTTTACATTTGAATAAATTTGTGAATAAATTTGTCTTTGACATGACTTTGAGAATTTTGCAGAACGAGAGAAGCTGACACGATCATATCTTAATGACTACAATTGACTTTATGAGAATTAAGATTGAGCGAAAAGGTAAATTTCTTATCTTAATCTCAAATGTATCTGAAAGAAGGACAACTTTCAGATATAGAAAACATGTTCTGAAATGTTCAAACCACTTCCCGATTCTTAAACAGATTTTATAATTTGGAAGTGTGATTTTAAATGTTTTTATTTTATTTTGTGCTTAACTTATAAACAAACCGTGTGTTTCCAAAGATAATTACTTGCGTATTGTCTTTTTTGTATACTTTCAAGTATTCACACACACCGGTTTGAATTCTTGTTCAAAACGTTCTTACCATGTCTCAAATAGAAACATATTTTTCGATGGTAAGACACTTCGTTTGTTATTCAATGTTTTGAGCGTCATTTCATTTCGAAACGTTCATTTCAAGAATGTCTATCTTTTGTTTCATATAGACAATATCTATTTTTGTTGACCATAAGCCTAATTGCTATATCATTTCTATTTGATCATTTCATACAATGTCAAATTTTCAAACAAGTCTCTTGTATATATGTTCATTCATTTCATTTACTTGTTTGAAAATACTTCAATGTTTCAAATGCTCAAATCTTCATGATTATATTTTATGAGCTTACATTCATCTGACATTTGTATTTTGAGCTTTAATTGGTAAAGTTAAATCATTTGAGCAACACATGCTTTATAGGAAAACATGGTATCGTTGTGCTAGGACTTAAATGAACTTCTATGGAATCACGTTAACCTGTGATTTCTACCCAAGAAGTTAATCCTTTAGTGATTGAGTGTGAGGAGTCAAAAAGAAATGAGTGTGGGATGAGTGATGAGGTAAAATGGAAAAGAGAGTTTGGTTAGAAGTGAGCTTAATGATTAAAAGAAAGAGGGTGTGAGAACAGAGTTAAAAGAATATCAGAACTCTGCACCAACTACTTTCTGAGCCGGGCATCCACATTTCTAATGTTTCACAGCTCTTTGGTGAACATTATTGAAACAGACAACTAGCCCATGCCAACTCTTGACTAATACCCCACCAGCCACTTATTTTCTTCTAAAAAAGAAAGTGTTTCATATTTCAAAGGGGAAGCAACACATTTGTTATCTGATTTTCATTTGGAAAATCTAGATATTGAAAAAGAAGGAAGTCTGCCCCACCTTCGCACTTCAATCATGCACATTGAGTCTGTGTTTATACTACTGTTGTCTCAGTGGTTTACACAATTTTTGAGCCTTAAAGCAATTATCAAGTGCTTAATTCTTTCTATCACAAGCACGAACACACAAGAAATTTGTTTCTTTGTCAAAACGTTCATAGAAATTGCCTTTGTGGTGTTTCGATGATTGAATGGAAGCCCTGGGGGAGTGAACATCAAACAACTCATTTCCTATGTGTATCTGTTACACACAGTGACTTAGTGTTACTGACAGGCATGTTAACTGATTCATTTGTTGATTCAGGTGTAACACGACTATTTTGTCTAGATTTGCAAAGATCTCGATGAATACATTGTTTGAATTGATGGTGAATCAGAGGCTCTTAATAGATCAGTGGTCAGATCGGATACAGATATTTCTTATTGCAAGTTTTGATGATATCGATGTTCATTTCATCAAAAAGGGGGAGATGATTTTCTAAAAAGAAATGTCCAAGTCAGAAAATTCAAAGTAAATATTTGAAGAAGATCAAAGAATTTCTGAAGATGTGCTGATTTTGAGGAAATTTTCTTTGAAGATTATTTGCTAAAGCAATCCGAGTTGAATCTGAAGATAATTTCTTTCCGAAGTCTGAAAGAGTATTGTGGTAGTACTGAAGAGATTGTTGAAGATCTTGTCTATCATATTTGGAGAGATTGTTATATTCTTCGTAGACAAACTTGGGAAGATTACAATGTTAAAGGGAGAGATTGCACCTGACAGAGCTTAAAAGAGAAGACTGTTTTCTAAAACCTTTCAACAGTGATCTTGAATCCAAAGGGGGATATTGTTAGAGCATGAATTATCTTGGATACAAGATCATGAAGACTGAAGTCAAAGTTCAAGATAGTCAAAGCTGAGATAGTCAACTCTTAGTGAAAGTCAAAGTTGTTTTGTAATAAGTCAAAGTCAAATACCTTGTTTCTTTTAATTCCTTGTTAGTAGGTATATGAATAATTGTTTTTTTTGTTAGTTGTTGTAGTTAGTTGTCATAACATGCCGATTGTATCAAGAACTAGATAGAGAAATCTAGAGAGAGAAAGAGAGCAACAGAGAGAAAGTTCTAACTTTTGAATTGATTCAATCAAAACAGGCTGGTTTAATTGATTCTAATCTTGTTTGTTAATCATTGTTTGTGATTAGAACTAGAATCAGACACACACTTATATCCCTTCCCAAATCAAGTTGTAACACACTGATTTTTATCTCAATTTATGAAAATTATTAAACTAGGGTAATCAGTAAAGGAAGAACCAAATATGGAGTATGACTCTAGTGCCATGTGGTTGTGACAAATGCCACATTAGCACGAATGTTACTTAGAGTATGGTCGTATCGGCTATAGTATAATGTAGTTGTGACATATGTCACAATAGCAACGAAGATTACCAAATGGTTGGTCGTCGCAACAAATGTGCCATGTAACTATGACAATGGTGTAACAACCGTAATTTTTGGGTAAGTACTATTTGAAGTTAGTGTAGAAATCGATCTTTTATGAGAAATAAAGAAAACAAAATTTTGGGATTGAATACTAGATTTTATAGTCTTGCTAGATGAGGAATTCAAATACGAGTCCAATGGTTCTTTCCGGAGCAAAATCGGAGCTAAAACGAAAAAAGTTATAACCAAAACAGTGTTCAGTACATTCTCGGCTATAGTGCCAGTGATTATGACAATGTCACTATAGCATGTTACAATCACTGAAGGCCAAAAATCTTGTTACAATCTGAGCTATTGTTCCCTCGATTATGACACTGTCACTATAGCATGTCACAATTGTATGGGGGTACCAGTGTGTATAAAGTCGTGATTTTCAGCCTCATTCTTCATTTCTTCATATCACTCTCATTTTATACTCCGTTTTTGGTGATTCAAAGTGCTATGGTTTCATTCTTGAGAGATTTTCAAGGATATATTGTTAAATTTTGGGAATATCTACGAGTATTTGGTGGTGGAGTCGAAGCAAAGATCAAGAGCTCATCATCATCACCTTCATCTTCAAGAAATTTAGGGTTTTCTAGGTTTTCACCAAAACCTAAGTGGTGAGTTATCCTCCTAGTTTCTAAACTTTATTACGAGTTATAAATTCTCCATTGATGACTTCCTAGTGTTTATGTTTCTCAAATTTTGGTTTGAAGGATTTTAGGGAAGTTAGGTCAAAACTAGGGTTTTGGTCAAAATGGAGATTTTGATATAAGATGTTTGGGGGGAATGATTCTAAGAATTTGTGAATCCAGTATTTGGAGGAATTTCTTATGGATTCAAGTTTCTTCAAGTAGTTAATATTGGGGTAAAATCTAGATTTTGCTGTTGATCCAAACTCTCTCAATGATTTGATGACGACCCTTTAACATCTGTATGTATTAGTGTTTCAACATCAGTGAATAAATACTGAGTATGTTCAGTATCATTGATGATCTCTCTGCTATCAGTTAGACGTAATCCCTGAAGACATGTTTCGTGACAAAGATGTTCACTACTGAATCGAAGACAAAACTGCTGAACAAACAACATGTCTACTCATGATCTGATGTGGATATTAGTGAAACCAAGACAAGTCAGCAACACATGAGGAAACCTGAAGAAAAGCTTCAGCGATCACTGAACTTCCTTTTATCTCAATGAAGGAAGAGATATTCAGCGACTGAAGATCACATAGCTTATGCTCCAAGTTTCTTTTGTCTTTCCCTTGCACACATAGTACAAATGTCAGAAGAGACATACCTCTGCGTAAAATCGTACAACAACTCTGAAGACTACACTGTTCACCATTCGACCAAAAGCATGTCACGAAAAGTCAGAGGCATGCAACCAACCAAAGAGTGACATGTGTAAAGTATCTGTGAGTCCATGATCGTTACCAGATAATCAAATAACAAATATATAATGATTACCTACCTGTTTCGATATATAAACGATGGTTACAAGTTGATGTTCTTGATAAGCTCTTTCTCTCTTTTCTCTCTAGATCAATATCGGTCGATCTGAATTGTGTTATTTTTGTGATTGTGTGTCCTGACCGATATATTAGAGAAAGCTTCCTAAACACACTAACATGCAAGTTGATAAATCAACTTGCATTATAAAAACAATAAACTAATTAAACTAATATAAAACTAAAATATCCTAAATAATATCTAAATTGTAATATCTAGATATTTAGGATAACAATAAAATACTAAAAACGAACTTTTTGACATTTATTACAAGCTGACTTTTAGACTAATGTTGAGAGCGACTTTTCGGGCTTTAGCTTCAGATTGGATCTTCAGATTGGATGATCTTGAATCCAATAATCTGTGCGCTATCAGTACCCCTGCCATGCATTTAATGCATAGGGTTGTCGGTCCACAATAATATCAAGTTCTTATCAATAACAACACATATACGATTACCAACCTGTTTGATTAATAATCTCGGAATACAAATGGTTGATAGATTTCTCTTGTTAGTTCTCTCTGTGTTTTTACACCTTTTGTGTGTGTTTTTGTGTGTAAGATATGAGATCTGATCTATCTCTTTCTTCCTTGACACACTAACTAAACAACCAACTTGCAACAAATACTATTAAACTAATAATAATATCTAACTAAAGATATTATAATATCTAACTAATTAAACTAATATCCTAATATCTATTAATTAGATATTTAGGACAAACAACAAATACAATAACCAACTTTGACATTTATTACAAGTAAACATTAGACTAATCGTGAGAGTCGACTTTCCGGCTTTAGCTTCAGATTGCGATCTTCAGATTGGATGATCTTGAATCCAATGAGACTGTGCTCTAACAATCTCCCCCTTTGGATCAAGATCATTACTAAAACGATTTTAGCAATTCAGTCTTCTTTTTCAGCTTAGAAGATGCAATCTCCTTCTCTGTCTTCCATATGTAATAATCTCCAGGTTTTAGCTCAGAATGCTTTAGCAAAGTATCTTCAAAGAAAATTTCTCTAAAATCAGCATGTCTTCAGAATACTTTGATCTCGCATTTCTTGGTTAGCTTTTCTCTTCTTTAATCTTGTAATTGAATGGACATTTCTTCAAGCTTTAGGTTCTCAATATTGTGTAAAACACTGAGACAATAGTAAGTTAAACACAGACTCGATGTGCATGATTGAAGTGCGAAGGTGGGGCAGACTTCCTTCTTTTCAATATCCAGATTTTCCAAATGAAAATCAGATAGCAAATGTGCTGCTTCCCCTTTGAAAATGTGAAACACTTTCCTTTTAAGAAGAAAATGAGTAGTTGGTGGGGTTGATCAAGAGTTGGCACGGGCTAGTTGCCTGTTTCAATAATGATCAGCAAAGAGTTGTGAAACATTAGAATTGTGGCTGCCCGACTCAGAAAGAAGTTGGTGCAGAGTTCAGATATTCTTTTAACTCTGTTCTCACACCCTCTTTCTTTTAAACTTTAAGTTAACTCCTTTTCTATTTAACTTATCACCCAATCCACACTCATTTGTTTTCGACTTCTCTCACTCAATCACTATGGATTAACTTCTTGGGTAGAAATCACTGGTTAACGTGATTCCATAGAAGTTGTGTTAAATCCTAGCACAATGATTCCGTATATCCTATATAGAATATGTTGCTCAAACTGATTTATAACCATGCAAGCTCATGTAAAACATTTAAAGTACACTCCCAAAATATAAAATCTGATGAAAAATTGGGAAGTGATTTGAACGTTTAAGAATATGTTTTTAATGATTGAAAGTTGTCCTTCTTTCAACCAAATATGAGATTAAGATAAAAGATTATACCTTAACGTGCGATCTTATATCTCATGAAGCTAAGCTTAAAGTCATAAAGATATGAACATGTAAGCTTCTCTCAAAAATTCTACAAAAGTCTTAAGTCAAAGTCAAAGTAACTTTATTCACTTGAATTTAAAAGACAAAAAGCAGTAAAACAATTTAAAGTACGAGTTCTGATCAGAAATAATCAGAAGTCATATCCGAACTCCTTTGAGTTGTAAAACTCCCCCTAAAATCATGCATCACAAAAATTTGACATTAAAAAGGTAAATGCAGAAATTAGTGAGTCTTCTCCTTGAATTAATAATGATCGTCTTTGGAGTTTCTTCTCTCACTCCCCCTTTGATCATGAACATAATAGAAATATGCAGATATCTTGCGGAAAAATGAAGAAAATGATGAAAAATTTTCAATAAGAAACTTTAATAGGTAACCACTGATTATGTCTTAAAATTTAGCATACCAAGCTTAGAGACAAGAAAATTGAATCTATTTTCATCTAAGGGTTTGGTAAACAAATATGAAAGCTGATAATCAGTTTTTACAAAGTAAAGTTCAATTGTTCCTTTTTCGAAATGATCTTTTATAAAATGATACCTGACATCTATGTGTTTGGTCTTGGTGTGTTGAACAGGATTCACTGTTATTGCGATGGCGCTCTTTGAGTCACAGTAGATAGGAATCTTGTCTAAGTGAAAACCGTAGTCGCGAATTTGCGTTCGCATCCACAAGACTTGAGAACAGCAGCTAGCAGCAGCTACATATTCTGCTTCGGCCGTTGAGGTTGATACACAAAGTTGCTTCTTCGATGCCCAACTTACGAGTTTGTCACCGAGGAACTGTACATGACCAAACGTGCTTTTTCTGTCTAACATACAACCAGCATGATCTACATCTGTGTAGGCTGTTAGTTCAAAACTAGTATCTTTAGGATACCACAGACCAAGATCTGCAGTCCCCTTCAGATACCTAAAGATGCGCTTTACAGCAGACACATGGGATTCTTTGGGATTGGCCTGATATCTTGCACATAAGCATGTAGAGAACATTATATCTGGCCTACTAGAAGTAAGATACATCAAAGAACCTATCATTCCTCTGTAAGTCCTAACATCAATAGTTGTTCCCGAAGGATCAGTGCCAATCTTAGTACCTGGTGCCATTGGGGTACCAATAGATTTTGAATTTTCCATTTTGAACTTCCGAAGAATATCCATAATGTATTTTGATTGATTGATAAAGATCCCCGATGAAAATTGTTTGACTTGTAATCCGAGAAAGAAATTCATCTCTCCCATCATATTCATCTGAAATCTTGACACCATAAGGTTTGAAAAATTCTTACAATACTTAGGATTTGTAGAGCCAAAAATAATATCATCCACATAGATTTGAATAAGAATGATATCGGATTTTCCTTTTTGATAAACAAAGTGGTATCTACCGTACCTTTCGTAAAACCAGACTTGACTAAAAATTGAGATAGGACGTCATACCAGGCGCGAGGAGCTTATTTCAGTCCATAGAGTGCTTTGTCGAGAATATAGACATGATTCGCTTTCTCTTGGTCGACAAGACCTTCTGGATGAGATACGTAGACTTCTTCTTTAAGAATTCCATTCAGGAATGCTGTCTTCACGTCTATTTGAAAGACCGTGAAGTTCTTGTGAGCTGCGTAGGCCAAAAACATTCGGATTGCCTCTAAACGCACCACAGGAGCATAAGTCTCGTCGTAGTCTATTTTCTCTTGCCTATATCCTTTGGGAACAAGTCTTGCTTTGTTTCTGATTACAGTACCATCTTCGTATTTCTTGATTTTGAAAACCCATTTCGTACCTATAATGGTTTTACTTGGAGGTTTGGGTACGAGTCTCCAGACTTGAAGTGCTTCGAACTGATTAAGCTCTTCTTGCATTACAGTCACCCATTCTGGATAAGCAAGTGCCTCTGATACACGAGTTGGCTCGAACTTGCTCATAAAGGATTCATGCAGACACATATTCATTGTAGCTGACCTAGTTTGCACCAGTTTTGATGGATCACCAATGACTTGGCTTCTCGGGTGCTCTTTGGTCCATTTTTGTTCATGAGGGAGTGGATTATATGTAGATAGATCAATATAAAAAGGAATGAGGGGTTCAGTTGAAGTAGATGGTACAGAAGTCTCAATAGGTACAACTTGAAGAGGCTGTAGATCAGTCTGTATAGAATAACCTACTGATTCAGCAATTTCTGTAGCTTCGTTATTGATCACATCTTCAATTGTCGGAGTTGGCATTTGAACTGAAATTTCTTGTTGAATCTGAGAGTTAGATTCAATAGGGATATCTGAACTGGTTGGATAAGTAGTCGTTAAGTCTTCTATCCTGTCAACCACAACATATTTCTTTACATTAGATCCAAGAAATTCATCATAAAACAGTTCAAATAATAAATCTAAATCAGATAAATGAGTAGTAGAAGTAGATGCTCCATCTGATTTATTTGCTTGAGATGCAGGTTCTGGACGGAGTTGTCCAGAAGCTAGTATTCCTGTTATCACTGGTTTTGAACTGTGTTGTTCAGAAGCTATCTCTTCATCAAATGTGACGTTGACGCTTTCAATTATGGTCTTTGACTTCTTCAGGTAGACACGGTATGCAGTTGATGTTGAAGAATAGCCAATGAAGATCCCTTCGTCTGCCTTGGCACTGAACTTGTTCAGACTCTCTATCGTTTAGAACGAAACACTTACACCTAAATATATGGAAATATTTGATAGTCGGTGTTCGGTTGTTGATTAACGCATAAGGAGTCTTCTTGAATCTTCGGTGTATCATGGATCAAATCTGTGTATAACATGCAGTTGCTACAGCTTCATCCCACAGAAATAGAGGTAAGTCAGATTGACTTAGCATAGTACGAGAAACCTCGACTAGCGTATAATTTCTTCTTTCGACAACTCCATTCTGTTGAGGCGTACGAGCAGCAGAGTATTGATGTGATATCCCGACTGATTCGAGATATTCTTGAACTGTTTTGTTCTTGAACTCTGTGCCATTGTCTGTTCTTAGAAGTTTTACCGGTTTCTGCAGATTCACCTGGGTCGTTTTCAGGAATGTAATGAGAACATCAGGTGTCTCATCTTTTGAACGTAGAAATTTGACCCAAGTGTATCGTGAATAGTCGTTCACGATCACGAGTATGTACTTCTTTCCGCCTACACTTTGAGTTCGCATCGGACCACATAGATCTATATGCAACAACTCTAACGGAGCGCTTGTACTCTGTTCAGGCTTAGGTTTGTGCGGAGCTCTCTTCATCTTTCCCTTTTCACATGCTGCACAAAGGTGTTCTTTTTCATACTTCAGCTCTGGAAGTCCTTTAACTAGCTTTCCACTGACCAGCTTGTTTATGTACCTTAAGTTGAGGTGAGAGAGCCGTCGATGCCATAGCCAGCTTTGCTACATCGAGGCTTTAGAGAGTACACACACCTGTTTGTCAGTCTGGACGTTTGACAAATTGATTGTGTAGAGGTTGGACTTTCTCGTGCCTACCAAGAGTTCTTCACCTTCTTCAGTGCGAACATAACACCTCTTGGCTTTGAAATTGACCTCTAGGCCTTTGTCACAAAACTGCCCTATACTGAACAGGTTGTGTCCTAAGCCTTCAACAGAGCTCACCTTCTTTATTGTGACTTGATTGTGTATCATATCGCCATATCCGAGTATTGATGAAAATTGATCATTGCCGAATCTAACTGTTCCGCAATACTTCTTTGTATAGTTGGTCAATGCACCTTTCTGCCCTGTCATATGCTTGGAACATCCATTGTCCAAGTACCACGTATGACGAGTCTGCACAAGAGAAATTTCGAAACAAAAGATTTAGGTACTTATTTAACAAAATATAACATTTTATGAGTAGAGATGTTTGAACATTGAAGTGCGGGTTTTGAACTGTATTGTTCAAAAGCCTATATTCTATGATATCCGGGTCTTGAGCTGATTTACTCAAGAACCATATTTCTCTGAAGTACGGGTTCTAAGCTGATATACATAGAAGCCTATAATGTTCTTTGAGGTACGAGTCCTAGACTGTGTTGTCTAGAAATCATATGTTAAGCTCCCCCTCAAACTTTGGTTTCCTGCAACACAGATTTAGACTTTGGTACCCATTGGAAATTGGGTCCAACTGTGTTAGCATGAGATTTTGGTACCCATTTGAAATTGGGTCCTCTTTTCATTTGAAATTCATTTGAAGCAGTAGAATGATTAGTATGCACATGATATGATCCAAACCACACATCAGAATCTTGACAAGAAGCATAAGCATGTTTATCATAATTGGAAAACTTTCTAGCAGATATACGAAACTGGAATAATTGCTTCATTGAATATTTCTTGTGTGAAACAACAAGATTCGGTTTTGAAGTAGCAACATTCACAATAACATCGTTACTAGTCGTAGTCTTATTACAATTAACATAAGCAAAAGATTTAGAAGTCTCGTCAAGCTTCTGTTTGGTTTGCCATTTCTTGTTCAGATCTGAAACAGTTGAAACTTGTGAGTTAGACTTTTGAGAAACAACTGAATGCATCTTCTTTGGGTTACCAGTATTGATCAACTTCTGTGAATGCTTATTCTTACTTTTAGCATTTTTAGCTTTCACAGAGAGTGATTTATCAACTTTCGTTGATGTCTTACCTTTTTCAATTTTACTGGTGGATCCAAAGGAATTTACAATAAAAGACTTATGATTCAGAAGTTTAGCATTAAAATCAAATTGATCAGAACAACCATCCAAACTACCGTCAGAGTTTAGAAAATCTAACTCTTCATCAATTGAACTAAACATGTCATTAGATTTTGAAGCTTTAGAAAGAACAGTTTTTGAAAATACAGTTGAAAAAACTATTTGCTCAATATCAAACAGAAGTCTTTCATCTGTTAAAGATGTCTCGAGTTTAGAAATTTTACTTTCCAACACGAGAGGAGGGACGTATAGTTTACCTTTAATAGGCTTCGCCTCCATTTCTTTGACAGAATAACTCTGAAAGAATTCATTTGAAAGAGTTTTCTTTTGATCTTTTGTTTTATCATCATAACTATTATTCAGTTTCGTATAATAAAATGGAAGGTGAACTTTAGATGATATATTTCGTTTTTCAGTTTCCTTGGATTCATCCTCGTTTGACATTCCAGTATTGAAAACTTTAAGATTAGGAATTCGGTGAGAAAGTTTCATAAAATTCATATCATAAAGTGCAGACACTTCAAATATACCCTTTTTAAGGCATTGTGGATTCTCAAATCCGAGTCCCCATTTCTCTATTTCCTCTTTTGGTTTGTTCAGATGAATGGTCTGTTCAGTTTGACCTATTGTGTATAACTTCTTTTCCAAAGATTTTAATTTTTCAAGTAAAGATTCATTTTCTTTGGAAATTGAAGAATGCAATTTTGTAAGCTCTCTGAAATCAAACTCACTCTTTCTTAGTTTAAGTTTTGTTTCAGTATTCTCTTTAAGAATTATGGTCTTTTCTTTGGCGCTGGTGTCATTGTTTTTATGTAAAACCTCAATCAACACTTTGTTCTCAGCAAGGTCATTGCTAAGTTTCTGTATTGACTGGTTTTGATCAATAATAACACCCTTTTCGCGTTTAAGCTTAGACTCTAACTCTTGAAGTTTTATCATCATGATATGCATTTGATTTAGGAAATCAGATTCAGAAAAATCACATACCTCATTCTCTTCATCATCCGAATTAGCTTCAGCTTCTGATTCCTGTATGCCCATCAAACACATGTTGGCCGTCTCATCATTCTCATCTTCTTCGTCTGACTAATGTAGCCAGAATTCATCTTCAGCTAACAAAGCTTTTCCAGCTTCCTGTTGCTTGGCTAGAAGCAGCTTGTTCTTGTAATAGTCTGAGTTCCTGACTTTAGGTTTTTGGCAGTCTCTTGCAAAATGTCCAAGTCTACCACAGTTGTAGCACTTTGGAGGTTCTGTCTGACTAGATGCTTCGGCTTTATACTTTCTTTCTTCCGACTTCTTCTCTTCTATTCTCTTTCCTTCTATCCTCTCTTTATGAACATAGTTGCTTGGACCAGAAGAATACCTTTGACTGTTAGAACTTGGTTTCTTGTAGAACTTATTCTGAAAGACCTTTGTCAGCATAATCATTGCCTGTTTCAGTTGTACACAGTCATCCGAGTCAGAGTTTGCTTCACATTCAGTTTCTTCTGGTTCAGTCACAATCATGTTGTTTTTCTTCTTCTTGACAACAAGAGCGACTGATTCATCAACTGTCTTCCCTTGACTTCTCTTTTCTTCTAGAATTTCATCCACCTCTTCTTCATTTTGTTTGAGGGTTTCATACACCTCATGAAATGGAATCTCATTCAAATCTTTTATCTGCTTCATCTGCCTGGCAAATATCTTCCATTCTGGCTGGAGGATGCTGAGAAACTTGACATTCAGCTCTATCTGCGATTTGGTGACCTTGTTCTTGCTTAGTTCGTTCAGCAAAGTCACAAACCTGTCATAGGTTTATTCTAGAGTTTCTCCAACTCTGCCTTTAAATTCTTCGTAATTGTTTAGGCAGTTGGATATCTTCAGCTGATTCCCAACCTTTAAACCCATCATCATCTTCTCTAGTTGATCCCACATCTGTTTGCCTGAGGCCTTATAGCTGTCTATCTTCACATAAATTTCATTTGGAATGCCTTGAAGAATATAAGACTTGGCTAATCTGTCACCTTTAGCTCTGTTTAGGTTTTCACCATCTAGATCTTCATACTTAAAGTAGAATTGGTAGCTCATCAGTTCCCTCTGGAGGTGCCCTCCAAACTGGTGTATACTCCCAACTCATGTCGTTCAATGAAGTCTATGAACCTATCCTTCCATTGTTCATACTCTCCCCTAAAGAGTACTGGTGGCTTAGAGTCGATTCCGATAGCGAGGGCTTCTCTGGAAGTAATTTTGAAAAGGACTTAAGTTTGGAATTGATGCGAACTGAGATTTGCGCTAGAAGAGGCTGGCGCAAGCTGAGGTTTGCGCGAGAGGCAGGTAGCGCGAACTGAAGGTTTGCGCTAGACTTGAATGGCGCAAAGTGGAGATTTGCGCGAGGTGAAGATCACACAAAGTTAAGGTTTACTTGAGTTGTTGGTCGCGCGAAGTTGAGGTTTGTGCGAGACGTTAGTCGCACAAAGCTTGAGTTGACCGGTAAGATTTTCGACCAGTAAAACTGTTTGACCGGTAAAATGTTTATCAACCGGATGAGTGCTTTGACCGGTAAATAAATGTGATGACCGGTATTAAGAGTTTTGCATGTGGGTCGATCGGTACTATGTAGAGTTTTGCATGAAATTAGAGTTGTGCATGTGGAATTATGATTGGAAAATGGACATGTGTAGATGCTTGCAAACCCTAATTGAAAGGCTGCCACACGTCCAAGAAATTAATGGAAGAGAAATGCTTTTCTGAAATCTCTTTCTTGGACCGATAAAAAAAATTTGAAATGATTTTATTGGACCGATAACAAGTTTGAGTTATGGTCGACCGATATGTTGTAAATGTAGAGATCTACCGGTAACTAGTAAAGTAGAGTTCGATTGGTAAAGAGTAAAATCTGTTTCGACCGGAAAAGAAAAGAGGTGACTGGTAAGAGATGTGTCCGGTAAGGAAACTGTCGACCGGTATAGAAAGGTGTTCGACCGGTAGTAATGTTTGTTTTTAACGACCGAGGCTTTGAACTTTGATCGACCGATATGTTGTTGTATGTGAGAAATCGACCGGTATTAAGACTTCGAGCAATATCGACCGGTATTAAGTCTTGGACCGGTACTTGTTTTGAGTCGACCGATATAAACCAATATGCACGGACCGATATTTGTATCGATCGGGAGAGGTGTTGACCGGTGCCTTGTATGGACCGGTATTACCTTCGACCTTTATGGACCGATAGAATTCGACCGGTATCACCTTCTTCTTCGAAAATTGGCCCTGTAATTCTCAAATCGACCTAACTAGAATTCGATTTACCACACCAAAAGTTGACAGAACGATCTCCTTATCAATTACAACAACTTACAACCACTTGATTTCAAAAACAACCACAACTCAAAGATTTGATCGATTGACCCAGTATTCTTGAAGAAATGAAGAACACAGAGTTTAAAAAATATGATTTTGACCTGGCAGAGGCTCTGATACCAATTGTGAGTCTGTGATCGTTACCAGATAATCAAACAACAAAGATATAATGATTACCAACCTGTTTCGATATATAAACGATGATTACATGTTGATGTTCTTGATAAGCTCTTTCTCTCTTTTCTCTCTAGATCAATATCGGTCGATCTGACTTGTGTTCTTTTTGTGATTGTGTGTCCTGACCGATATATTAGAGAAAGCTTCCTAAACACACTAACATGCAAGTTGATAAACCAACTTGCATTATAAAAACAATAAACTAATTAAACTAATATAAAACTAAAACATCCTAAATAATATCTAAGTTATAATATCTAGATATTTAGGATAACAATAAAATACTAAAAACGAACTTTTGACATTTATTACAAACTGACTTTTAGACTAATGTTGAGAGCGACTTTTCGGGCTTTAGCTTCAGATTGGATCTTCAGATTGGATGATCTTGAATCCAATAATCTGTGCGCTAACAGTACCCCTGCCATGCATTTAATGCATAGGGTTGTCGGTCCACAATAATATCAAGTTCTTATCAATAATAACACATATACGATTACCAACCTGTTTGATTAATAATCACGGAATACAAATGGTTGATAGATTTCTCTTTTTAGCTCTCTCTGTGTTTTTACACCTTTTGTATGTGTTCTTGTGTGTAAGATATGAGATCTGATCTATCTCTTTCTTCCTTGGCACACTAACTAAACAACCAACTTGCAACAAATACTATTAAACTAATAATAATATCTAACTAAAGATATTATAATATCTAACTAATTAAACTAATATCCTAATATCTATTAATTAGATATTTAGGACAAACAACAAATACAATAAACAACTTTGACATTTATTACAAGTAAACATTAGACTAATCGTGAGAGCCGACTTTCCGGCTTTAGCTTCAGATTGTGATGTTCAGATTGGATGATCTTGAATCCAATGAGACGGTTTCTCTTGGTTGACAAAGCCTTCTGGCTGTGAGACATAGACTTCTTCTTTCAGAATTCCATTTAGAAATGTTGTCTTCACGTCCATTTGAAAGACCGTGAAGTTCTTGTGGGCTTCGTAGGCTAGAAACATTCGAATTGCCTCTAAACGTGCCACAGGAGCATAAGTCTCGTCGTAGTCTATTCCTTCCTCTTGTCTGTATCTTTTGGCTACAAGTCTTGATTTGCTTATGATAACGGTACCATCTTCGTCTTTCTTTATCTTGAAAACCCATTTCGTACCTATAATAGTTTTACCTTGAGGTTTGGGTACGAGTCTCCAGACTTGAAGTGCTTCGAACTGGTTTAGTTCTTCTTGCATTGTAGTCACCCATTCTGGATCAGAAAGAGCCTCTGATATGCGATTTGGCTCGATCTTGCTCAGAAAGGATTCATGCATACACATATTCATTGATGCTGACCTAGTTTGCACCGGTTTTGTTGGATCGCCAATGATTTGGCTTATCGGATGCTCTTTGGTCCATGTATGTTCATGAGGTAGTGGATTATATGAATATATATGAATATTATCATCTATGAATCCACTAGTACCTTCTTCAGTTTGTTGAGGAGGAATTATGGTTGCAGTTGAAGTAGTAGGTGCAGAAGTATCAGCAGGTACAACTTGGTCAGGTTGTAGATTAGTCTGTACAGAACATCCTACTGATACAACAACTTCTGTCTCTTCATTATTTGTCACAGCTTCAACTATTGGAGTCGGCATTTGAACTGGAATTTCTTGTTGAATCTGAGAGTTAGATTCAATAGGGATATCTGACATAGTTGGATGTGTAGTCGTTGAGTCATCATTCCTATCAACCACAACAGATTTCTTAACATTAGATCCAAGAAATTCATCATAAAACAATTCAAATAATAAATCTAAATCAGATAAATTATTAGAAGACGTTGATGCTTCATCTAATTTGTTCTGTTGAGACACAGGTTCTGGACTGATTTGCCCAGAAGCTAGTACTCCGGTTATAACGAGTTCTGAACTGTGTTGTTCAGAAGCCATCTCTTCATCAAACGTAACGTTGACGCTTTCAATAACCGTCTTTGACTTCTTCAGATATACACGATATGCAGTTGATGTATAGGAATAACCAATGAAGATGCCTTCGTCTGCCTTGGCACTAAACTTGTTCAGACTCTCTCTATCGTTTAGAACGTAACACTTACACCCAAATATATGGAAATATTTGAATGTAGGTTTTTGGTTGTTGATTAACGCATAAGGAGTCTTCTTGAATCTGCGGTGTATCATGGATCGATTCTGAGTGTAACACGTGTTGGGAACTGAAGAAAAGCTTAAGTATGGTTAATCATGGTTACTACTTCTAGTTCAACATGGTTACTACTTCTGAAGTTAATATTCATCATGGTTACTACTTCTAGTTCAACATGGTTACTACTTCTGAAGTTAATATTCATCATGGTTACTACTTCTGTGGTTAATGCTGCCAGTTGTAGTTAATGCTGCTGGAACAAAGTTAATGCTGCTCTTTAAGATTAATGCTGCCAGTTGTAGTTAATGCTGCTCTTCAAGATTAATGCTGCTGAACTTAGTACTGCTCAGAGTATTAATGCTGCTTATGATTAATACTTCTTATAAGATGGAGATCTGTATGGAAAGGATGACAGCTAGATAAACTGAAGATATTCATGGAAGCTGAAGATATTCATGGAAGATATTCTGAAGATATTTTATTAATTGTAATTATCTTTTATCTTTAGTATATATATATTGTATTGTTTAGAATAGTGAGATAACTTTTGTTTTAGAGAAGATAATTCATTCTAAGTTTTATTCTAGAGAGAAAATCAACCTCAAGGCATAGTTCCTAATTCTAGAGAAGTAGAATTCGTCTTTAAAGAGTCTGTTCTTCAAGATTGAGGTTGAGTGTGTAATCTTGTGATTTTAATCATTCAATACAAGTTTACAAAGTGTTTATCATATACTGTTTGTTTACTGTTTCATTGAATATCAAAGTGTTATTCCGCAACTTCTTTGATATTAGTTTCTGAGAATTTATTCTTATCAAGTTCTTATCAATAACAACACATATACGATTACCAACCTGTTTGATTAATAATCACGGAATACAAATGGTTGATAGATTTCTCTTTTTAGATCTCTCTGTGTTTTTACACCTTTTGTGTGTGTTCTTGTGTGTAAGATATGAGATCTGATCTATCTCTTTCTTCCTTGACGCACTAACTAAACAACCAACTTGCAACAAATACTATTAAACTAATAATAGTATCTAACTAAAGATATTATAATATCTAACTAATTAAACTAATATCCTAATATCTATTAATTAGATATTTTGGACAAACAACAAATACAATAAACAACTTTGACATTTATTACAAGTAAACATTAGACTAATCGTGAGAGTCGACTTTCCGGCTTTAGCTTCAGATTAGTGGATATAAGACCAAGGATGGAGTCCACCATAACTTTGGAATCAGATTGCGATCTTCAGATTGGATGATCTTGAATCCAATGAGACTGTGCTCTAACAAGGGTATAAATAGAAAGGTTGAGACTCTCTCTGAAGTGTTGCCTTCTATCCTTCTCTTCGTGAAACATAATATAGAAACCCTTGTTTTCTATATTTCTTCAACTTTTGTTCTCTATTTCTTGTGCAAAAATCTGTGTGTTTCTTAAGTTTGTTTAGATTAGGTTTTACTTAATCTTATTCTGCAACAAGCTTTAAATTGTGATTTGATTTATCAATAAAAAATTTATTAAACCAATTTTTTTGGTGTTTGTATTCAACCACCCCTTCTATAAACTTGTTAAGCACCTTCGGGACCAACAAGTGGCATCAGAGCAGATTGTTTAATCACATAAACAAGATCTTTCTTTATTCTCTTCCTTGCTATTCTCAAAATGGCACTCAACACAAACTCTAACTATTTTGATAATGGTTCACCCTCAAAACCTCATCGATTTAGCAGAGACAACTTTGCTCTCTGGAAAAATCGAATGATGCTATTTCTAGAAGGTGTAGATCCTACTATACCCGAATATGTGGCAAATGGTCCATATGAACCTTTTATGATCATAGTCGCAGTTCCTGCCACCGCAACCACCCCTGCTATTCCTGAAAGATATGCTCCTAAAGAATATAGCCAATGGAGTGAAGAAAACAAAAAAAGTAGAATTAGATGCTAAGGCAAAAACCATTATTTCTATGGCCTTGCCTGACGAAGCCTTCCATTCCATCATCCATCTGAAAACTGCTAAAGAAATGTGGGACACTATATGTGTTCTGTATGAAGGTGATAAGTACTCAATTTTGAGTACTTAAAGCACATTTCTCATAGTCTTTTAGATATGATTTTTCACTTCCAAATCCCACTTTGAGTCATTTTCTACCTTGTTTTCCATTTATTTGATATTGGAGGTGAATTTGTGTGATTTACTTGTTCTATTAAGATTGTAGGCTAATTTGGTTGTCTTATGAAAATCTATTTGGAAACAGGGCATGCTGCAACACAGGCACAACATGGAGTTGATGGTCATCAAGTGAAGGATCTAAGTGGATGAAAGGCTAATCTGGAATTTTTTGGCTTGGAACTAATCTTTTGTAACCCCTAAAAATTTAGTTAATCTGGTTGTAATAGTTTAGTTATGTTTAGACAAGCTTTGGTAACTCTAGTTAACATTAGACTAGGCTAAGTACATTTTGATTCCCCTTAATTACAACTTTGCCACTCCTCTTGTCTATAAAAGGAAGGCTTACTTGCTCATAAGGGGACATCAAAAAACATCTCTCTACATTATCTTAGTTTATGTCTCCTATTATGCATCTGATCAGTAGCTCAAGTAGGGAGTGATCTTAAATCATCCCTTTAGTTTCTTTAAATTTCAAGAAGTAATCTTTATGTTCATCATCTTGTTCTTCATATTTTGTTTATGTTCTTTATTATCTTCTTTCTAGTTTAAACTTGTCATTTGTTTCTCTCAGGAACTGGTTATACATCAGTTCCATTGTTCTTTAAATTTCCAGAATTCATGCTCATGTTCTTAGGTTCTTCATCTTGTTCATTTAATCTTCATACTAGTGTATGCATGCTTGCAGCATTGAAACAACACCCACATGCACATCTTATTTTCTTATATTTTCTTTCTTCATCTTGCATCTCTAGCCTTTCCTTTACTCTTTTGTTTTAGATTTCAGTAGTTAAAGTTCATTGTATTTACTTTTTTGTCATTTACATTTCCTTGTAATTTATCTTTCTTGTCTTTACATTTCAAGCAACATATACATATATTTATATATTTTCAAGTCATTTACATTTCAAGAGCATTTTACATTATGTTCATCTTTGTAATTCTTAGTGGATGTTTCTCTTTCCTTATGGTAATGAGTAGATAATCATATTACTTGGGTGTGAGACAAAGGGTGGTTATGTGGATCTAAAAGAAAGTTGGTTTTTGTGACTTTAACCAAGTTTTATTGTTCCAACTCAAGTTTTATCAAGATAACACAACTCCTTGACAAATTGATCACTTTGATAGTGTTAAAGTGTGATGAACCTAGAGATAGGCCATTAAATAGCACGTCAATTTGAATGACATGGGAGGTAATATCGAAAGAGTTACTTGCAACGAGAGTTGTTACTTGTGTCTTTTAAAATGATTCATTCTTGATAAATGGTCACTTTTTCAAAGGGTTAAAATGGAGTAGACTTAGAGATAAGCTACTTGGAATACATCAACTTGGGAGGTACGGGGGTTATTTCCAAAGAGTAACTTTTAACGAAGAGAATTTGTTTTACCGTATATTTTGAGAACTCCACTCCCATCATTCCCTTATCTTGAACCTTGTTCAGAGATGAGATGGTTCATAGCTACTTGAATTATGGGATGGTGAGAGTACGAGAGGAACGTGTCTTAAAATCGATAATAAAACTAGTTATAGTCAGAAGCATGCTGAAGCATTCCTATAGTATCATGCTATGACAGTGCTGTAGCATTGACCTGCTGGACTTTAGATTTATAGACCACCAAAAGTCTTACACCTTTGCTTCTCGTTTATTCTTGTTTATTTAACTCTGAGATAACCAACCTTCCAAATTATTGCTTCAAATTCGTCATCTGAAATCTCATCTTTCATTATACTTTTAACACACTTTTTAGTCCAATCTCTGTGGGACGATATCTGGTATCTTTACCATTTTATTACTTGCAAGGCGACATAGTACCAATTTGTATACTTGCTTTTTGTATTATTTCTCTCACCCTAAGGTACACAAAATGTCCTGTCATAAGGTACCACTGAAATCCAAGAAACCAGAAAGATCAATTTGGTAAGACAATATGAAAGTTTTATCTATGGTAAGAATGAGTCTCTATCTGATGTTCACCAAAGATTTAACTGTTTAATCATTGATCTAAGGACTGTTGGTAGGACTTACTCTAATTCTGAGGACCTAAATAAATTTCTTGGAATGTCTTCCTGAAAGTTGGGACATCTATTCAATGTGTCTCAAGCTGACCAAAGACTTAAATCATCTTTCTCTTAGCAGTTTGTATGGAATATTGCTCAACTATGAACAATCAAATCTCCTGAAGAAAAATCTTGTGAAAGATTTTAAAGACTCCAAAAGCACTCCTGTTGCTTTAGTGTCTTCAAGGATCATTCTATCTTAGCGACCTACTCTCACCAACACTGAGTTAGATTCTGACTCTGAGAAATTATCAGACACTGACCTTTCAGAGTTTGATGAATCCTTAGCACTCTTGACAAACTCTTTCAAAAGATTTGCAATAAAGAACAATTGCAGAAGAAATAAGCCTCTCTCCCTATCTGACAAACCAAAATCAACTTATGTTGATAAGGCTACTACTACTTGCTATAACTGTGAGAAAGTTGGGCATTTTTCCAGCGAATACAGGTAAAAGAAAATCTTCAAACCTTCCACATCCAGGAAAACAGCGATTACAAATACCTCAAGTTGAAAGAAAAATATCAAAAGCTGAAAAGCTTTCAGCGAAAAGGTAAAGGTCTTATTGCTGAAGAGCATGATTGGGCTGAATCAGAAGAATCAAGTTCTGATGAAGAAGAAGTCGCTAATCTCTGTCTTATGGATTAGATTAAAGAATAAGTAGAAGAACCAACTGAAACTTCTATGAGTTACATCTCCTCTCAGGTATCAATCTCTACCAATCCTTCTCTTTCTGAGGCTGAGAGAAGTCGCGCGGTTGATGTGCTGACAATAGACTTGTACAATGTATTGAATGGCAAAAATTTAGCTGAAAACAAAAATATTGATATAACTGAACAACTAGAAAAATGCCATTTAAGGATCAAAGAACGAAGGGGGCGTTTGGTTTGCTGGATTTCGCCGGAATCTGATGGAATTGGAATGGTCAATTCCATTGACCAAATTCCATCCTGCTGTTTGGTTACCAATGGAATGGAATTGAATTCCATGAATTCCTTTAATCATGGATTTGGTCATTCCTTCTTAAAATGGATGGAATTGAATTCCATTCCATCAAATTTTCTCAAAATGACACAAATACCCTCCTTACCTTTTCTAAAAACCCTAGCCGCTTCTAAAAACCCTATCTTTCTCTCCTCTCTCTCTTTTCTCCTCTCCTCTCTCTCTCCTCTCTTCTCTCTCTCCTCTCTCTCTCTCCTTTCTCTATCTCCTCTTTCTCTTTCTCTCTCTCTCTCTCTCTCCTCTCCTTCCTCTCTCTCTCCTCTATCTTCTCCTTCTCCTCTCTCTTTCCTCTCTCTCCCCTCTCTCTCTCGACATTTAAAAAAATAAAAATAAAAGAAAGGGTAATTTTGTCATTTTTCAGAATTCCATTCCAATTCCTTTGCAAACCAAACAGACAAAATCCAATTCATTTGACTGATTACATTCCATTCCTACCAACCAAACACTTGGTCAAACCTGATAACATTCCATTCCAATTCTTTCCAGATTCCAATTCCTTAGACAGGTTCCATTCCTTTAGAAATCATTCTGAGAACCAAACACCCCCTAACTCTTTTAGAGGAAAGTTTAAAAGATCAAGTCATGGTCAATGAAATTATCAGCATTGAACACGAACAAGCCATCGCTGTTCTAAAAGCTGAAAAGGCAACTGTTGAGGGATTGTGTAAATCTTCAACCAAGATCACTGAAATCTTAAGTGCTCAAATTCATGCTCATGACAAAAGCGGTCTCAGTTATCGATATGAAAAGGATGAACCTAGCAGAGACTGCTTCGTGCTTAAGTTTGGGATGTTCGTCTCTTCTATCCCTGACACTTCTTCCACTCAGTGCTCCTCGCCCTCTAATCCTATCCCTGATGACTTATCTAAGAGCTCCAAGCTCACTGATAAAGGGAAATCAATTTCCCATCATGCTCAGAAGGCTACAAAGATAGCAAAGCTGAAGGTCTCATCCAAACCTTTAGTAAATCAATCCTCCAGCTCTGGATCAAAAATCACTGACATCATTCAGAGATCCACTCCAAAGCTGAAAATTGATATCAAGCCTAAGAAATCAGAAGAACTGAAAGTTCCTCCGAGATCCAATGCTAAGAGCATTCTTGGAGCTGGCCCTGCTCACCTTAAGTTTTCTAATACAACTGCTTCTGGTCTTAAAGCTATTGTCATTTATAGAAAGTGCTATCACTGTGTACTTATTGACCATATTGCCATTAAATGTTTTAATGCCACAAGAGTTGAAAAGACAACTAAAGTGAAGATGAATGCCTCCAAGGCTAAGAAGGTCACCAAAGCTGAGAAATCTGCCAAGGTGAAAAATGCCACTAAGGTTAA
Source organism: Arctium minus (assembly GCA_954870635.1). Lineage (NCBI taxonomy): Eukaryota > Viridiplantae > Streptophyta > Magnoliopsida > Asterales > Asteraceae > Arctium > Arctium minus. Next base: position 65,766,397 of record OX941080.1, on the reverse strand, counting down.
GCAATTAACCAAAGTGAAAGTTACCACTGACGCTGAATCTTCAGATGCCGTGAAGATTGTTGAACCTTCCATCTCCACTAATCCTACTGGACCTATTGAAAAGTGGGTCCAATCAAAACTTAATCTTCCTTATGTTTGCAGGGATCGAAGGGTATCTGGTATCTAGATAGTGGATGCTCTCGACACATGACTGGAAGAAAAGACCTGCTCACTTAATACAAGGAAGAGAAAGGTCCCTCAGTGACTTTTGGTGGAAATGGAAAAGGTTATACCAAAGGGTTTGATGTACTCAGTAATGGGAAAACTACCTTCCAAAGAGTTTCTTATGTAGATGGACTGAAGCACAATCTTCTCAGCATCAGTCAGCTATGTGACAAAGACTAGAGGTACACTTTTTTAAGAAAGCATGTTCAGTGGTGGACGAAAAAGGAAAGCTTGATCTCAGTGGTTATCATATGGAAAATGTTTATGTAATAGACATGGACTCTACATCTACTGAAAACGTTTGTTTTCTTTCCAAAGCCACTTCTGATGTCAACTGGCTGTGGCACAAAAGGCTCTCTCATCTCAACTTCAAAACACTGAATACTCTCTCCTCAAAAGAATTAGTCTCCGGTCTTCCTCAACATTCATATGCCAAGGAATCCCTTTGTTCAGCAAGTGAAAAGGGAAAGCAGACTAAAGCTAGTTTCAAATCTAAACAAGTTTCATCAGTGACAAGTCCTCTTCAACTCTTGCATATGGATTTGTTTGGCCCTGTCAATATTCAATCCATAGCTGGAAAGAAATATACACTTGTCATAGTAGAAGAATACTCTTGCTACACCTGGGTAATCTTCCTTCGCTCTAAGAATGATACTCCAGAAGAACTGATATCTTTTGTTAGAAGCATGGAAGTGCTGAACAACTTAATTGTTCTCTCAATAAGAAGTGATCATGGAACTTAATTCAAAAATAGTTCCCTGATCAACTTTTTTGAGAGTAAGAGAATTTTGCACAAATTCTCTTCTGTAAGAACCCCTCAGCAAAATGGAGTCGCTGAAAGAAGAAATAGAACGATCATTGAAGTTGCCAGATCAATGCTTAGCGATTCTCATCTTCCAACTCAGTTTTGGGCAAAAGTTGTCAACACGGCTTTCTATACTCAAAACAGGTCATTGATAGTAAAACGATTCAACAAGAACGCTTATGAACTCTTACATGGAAGAAAACCTTCAATCAGTTTTCTTCACATCTTTGGTTGTCAGTGTTTCATCTTAAACAACAAAGATACACTTGGAAAGTTTGAGCCAAAAGTTGATGATGGAATCTTTCTTCGATATTCCTCAGTTTCTATAGTCTACAGAGTCTTCAACAAGAGAAGACAAACTGTAGAAGAAACAATTCATGTCACCTTTGACGAATACAAATCATCAAACTCTAAACCTATCGCTGATAATGATGAACTGAATGCTTGGATGTTTTCACATTACAAGGAAACTGAACCTCTCTTCAATTCACATCAGCATGCAAATTCTCCAAATGCTGATGATGATCTAAACATCATACCTCCTAACGCTGAATCCACCTCATGGGTTTCAGCTGTTCCTCTAAACACACTCCCTCCATCAGATCCTCCCACTTCTGAAAACCTCTCAGTGAATAATGTTCTATCTGAATCACAACAATTGATAGTTGAAGAACCTCAAGCTTCTTCATCAGTAAACATTCCTATTAATAATCCAACTCCTGGGTTAAGTAATTATGCTCCAGCTCAACGATGGACCAGAGATCACTCCATAGATCAAATTCTTGGTGATCCTCATGCAGGTATTCAGACTCGACGAAGTACAGGTAATATCTCTCTCTTTGTTATTTTTCTTTCTCTCCTTGAGACTAAGAAGACTGATGATGCCCTCAGAGATCCAAACTGGGTCAGTGCTATACAAGAAGAGCTGACTGAGTTTGCAATAAACAAAGTTTGGAATCTCGTTCCCAGACCATCTGATAAATCTGTTATAGGAACTAAATGGGTGTTTAGAAATAAATTAGATGAAAATGGTACTGTAACCCACAACAAAGCTAGGGTAGTTGCTCATGGATACAGACAAGAGGAAGGCTAGAATATGATGAAACCTTTGCCCCTGTGGCTAGACTCGAAGAAATTCGATTATTCTTAGCATATGCAGTTCACAAAGACTTCAAAGTCTATCAAATGGGTGTCAAGTCAACATTTCTTAATGGAAAGCTGAATGAAGAAGTCTATGTTGAACAACCCCCAGGGTTCTCTGACCCTTAGCATCCACATTTTGTATATAAGTTGGATAAGGCTCTCTATGGGTTAAAACAAGCTCCTCGCACTTGGTATGACACCCTCTCTTCTTTCCTTATCTATGAAAAATTTGGGCGTGGCAAAATTGAGAACACATTATTTTTCAGAAAGATAAAAGGTCATAGTATTCTTGTGCAAATATATGTTCATGACATTATATTTGGTTCTACTAACTCATCTTTGTGTACTCGTTTCACTGAAAGAATGAAGAAAGAATATAGAATGCGTATGATGGGTGAACTAACTTACTTCCTTGGACTTCAGATCAAACAATCTGAAAAAGGTACGTTTATTCATCAGGGTAAGTATGTTAAAGATATGCTGAAAAATTTGATCCACTCAAACCTTGGCGATGAAAAATCCTATGGCACCTCCGCTGACATTAAACAAGGATCCAACTGGAGAACCTGTAAATGTCACTGCCTATAGAGGAATGATAGGCTCCCTGTTGTACCTTACAGCAAGCCGACCTGATATCATGTATTCTACCAGTCTATGTGCACACTATCAATCAGAACCCAAGGAATCTCATATGATCGTTGTTACACGAATTTTCAGATATCTTACGGGAACTCCTACCCTTGGTCTTTGGTACCTCAAAGATTCAAGGTTCGATCTCACTGGCTTTTCAAATAGTGATTTTGCAGGTTGCAAACTTGATAGAAAAATCTCTACTGGCGGATGTCAACTCCTAGGTGGAAAGCTGGTAAGTTGGACTAGCAAAAGGCAGAACTCAATATCCACTTCTACAGCTGAAGATGAGGACGTAGCAGTTGGAAGTTGTTGTGCTCAAGTCTTGTGGCTGAGAAATCAACTATTAGACTATGACCTTCAGCTATCAAAGATTCCAATCTATTGCGACAACACTAGTGCCATCGCTATAACAAACAATCCAGTACTACACTCAAAGACAAAGCACATTGAGATCAGATATCATTTTATCAGAGATCATGTGATGAATGGTGATATAGAACTCCACTTTATTCCAACTAACTATCAACTCGCTGATATTTTCACCAAACCTCTTGATGAGATAAGATTTAACTTTCTCATTAGTGAGCTTGGAATGCTGAACCTTGAAGAATAACTGTTAATCTTTCATGCATTATGTCAGTCATAAAGTTCTATTTCATTTCATCATCTCTGACTAAATATCTCTGACCCTTAGGTATGTTCTCACATCTTTCCTCACTGAATCCAATTCAGTAAGATGTTCCTCAAAAACCAAAACATAAATCACTAACTTTCTTCAAGTGATTAAAAGCTTTTTGAAAAACAAAACTTATCACTGACATTTCTCATTAGTGATCCTTTGAAAATAAACCATATCTCTGACTTTCTATCAGAGATACTTCCCAAAAAACCTAAATGACTCTCTCTCTCTCTCTTGTGACGGCATTCGAACCAACAATCCATGACACGCCTTTTTCTGACACGTTCCTCCGTCGCCCTTCTTGTCCAATCAATTTCGTGGGACGTGTCCGTCATGATGACCACCTTTTTCCACTTTTAATTCTTTCTCTCTCATCATATAAAAGGAATGCCATTCATAATCTTACCTTTTACGCTCTCTAAAAATCAAAAGGCAAGAATTACTCTCGGCATTCAAGTTAAGAACTCAAGAACACTTGAATCTTCAAAATCTTCAAGTAATACAGGTTTTTATTCGTTACTTCTTTTCTATCAAAAACCCTTGTTTAATCCTCAATCTTCTGTTTATCTTGGATTAAAAATGTTTTTGGTATCAAATCTTTATTTTTTAACCAAACTTATTTTACAAGTATCTTTCTTCAATAAGAAACTGGTAAAATTATTGTCCATTTGTTTGAATTCTAAACCATCTTTGTTAGATTATTCTCTTACCATTCTTCAGAAATGGCCTCCCAAGCTACTCTCATCAAGTCCAAAAATGTGAAGTTTGAACTCTTAGCTTCACAACTTGCTAGCAACAATCATTTGGAACTTTTGGATCTTCCTAAAAAGAAACCATCTCCTCATCTTCAATATGCTGCTGACTTCCTCAAGGCATCTTCTCTCGGTTGCCCTCTGAAAGTAGCTCCTCTACCATCCAAGACTTTTCTTCAAGAGTTCTGGTTTACTACTGGAAAGAGTGAAGTCCTGAAAAAGCAAGGAAATTCAATCGTTGCTATCAACTTTCAGACTTAACACGGAACTGGTGCTATCACTCCTCTCGTCATACGTACAACTCTTCACTTTCCTTCCCCCACCAAAGCAGGATTCAACCCCTTACCCACTGATGAGGAACTCATCCAATTCCTTGACCACATGGGATATGAATGGGACTACAAAACCCGCACCACTGTACCTGATAAGAAAATTACAAAAAATTTCAAGGCGAAGATGCCCTCTAAGTTGAATTATGTCTTCTCTCACATAATTCAATGCATGAATGGCAAACAGGGTTTGCTAGATCAAGCGAGCAAGATTCAACTACAAATAGTTTACTCAGTGATTATTGGCCGACATGTCGACTACGCTGGTATAATCTTTGATGACTTGCTGTCCAGGATTGAGAAACCTGACAGGGAAATCAAAATTCCCTATGCCCGATTCATTTCAGCGATCCTTCAATTATTCTTAAAGGACCGCTACCATATGGATAGTGACTGCAAATTTTCCAAAGTTGGCTCCAGAATTCTCGACGTCCCTACTGCTAAAAATGAGGTAAGTCTTCGCACCCTACGCTCTCTTCTCTCTCCAAATTCTTCTTCTTTAGTGGCTACGTCGATGGTTCCTTCATCGACTACCCCCCTCTACTACCACCCCTTAAAAACGCAAATCATCAGCTCCTTCTGGAATCCCTAAAAAGGCCAGAAAGACTGTGGAGTAAACCTCTCTGGTACCTCCAAATGGGGTTGTCTCTCAACAGACCACCTTAGATGATTTCGTGGCCCGCTCCTCCACTCCTGCTCCCGTACCAACCGTTTCAGTGACTTCTACCACTGACTCTCTACTGATGTCCACCGCGTTTACTTCAGTTTCCCCACCCGCTACTGAGGTAATTCCCAAAATCACTAGTGCTCCTCTCCCTATCTATTTCTCATTCTATCTCATTGGTCTCTAACATCCCACATTTACAGCAGCCTGTCATTCAAGCTGCAAATCTAGGTCCTGGTGGCCCCTCTCTTGGAGGTTTTCCTCAAACATCCCTGCCACCCTCTTCTTTTGAAAGGGACATGGCATTTTACAACTTGTTTGAGACATCAGGTATTTCTTCAACCCTACACACTTCTACCACTCCTCTAAATAAGCTTTAGCATCGCCTTGCTCAACTACTAACTTATTTTTCAAGTCCTAGTTTGGGAACCGTTGATGCCTCGCTGAATAAAGTTGTAGAGAAGGTAGACTCTCTTGTTACTTCCATCAACATCAATACTACAACCATCAACACTGCTGGTGAAGAGTTGAAAAATCTCTCTAACACCATCTCCACCAAAGCTGAAGCATCTCAGATCAGTGTTCTCCAATCTGAAGTCAACTCGCTGAAAGAAAACGTGACCACCAATTCTACTCAGCTACAATTTTTAAATGTTTACGTTGATGCTCTAACCAATAATGTAAAGACCCTCACTGGAGATGTAAAAACTCTCAGTGGTAAGGTTGAAAACCAGCTCCCACTCCGAAATTCTGTCAAAGTTGAATATACCAGCTCCCGCTCCTACTCCTTCCTTCACTGATAATGACCGGATGTCTCAGACCTTAGTTGTGGATTTTATTGAATCTGCTACATCTGCCATTCCAGAGATCGAAGCACATATAGATGCGTTGGAGGCTGATTCCTACAAATCCACTGCTGCTGATACTACTGCTACATCCCTCCTCTCCCGTGATGATGACAAAGAGGGGGAGAAAGATCCTAATGAAGAAAATGCAGTGATCGCACAAGTGAACGTGGAAGAATCTCCCTCTCAGGCTGAGGGGGAGAAGACAACTAAAGAGTCTGCTGCACCTCCTTCCTCTTTCTCAGTGCTCGAAGAAGAAGTGGAAGAGGAGGATGATGAAGACGAAGAAGAACTTGATTTTGAAGATCAAGATTCTGAAGACATCATCGCTGATGATGATGACAATGAGGACCCATCCTTATGGTTCTTCGCGTCAAACATCACTTCATCCCAGTGATGAAAGGCATTACAATAAATGAAGCAGGGGGAGACAACAAGACAAAGATCCAGATACCTTAACCCAAGGCAAGCAAAAGGGGATTGCTACTGAAGAAAATCTGAAACTTTTGTCACCATCTAGGGGGAGCTACCTTCTCAGGTATCTCTCCATATAGTTCCTCTTTCTTTATTTTCTTACCATTAACCCTTGTCATTCTAGCCTTTAACTTTCTCTTCCATCAAAACATACACTAACTCCTTATTTTATTGCTCAGACAGTTCTCTCCCCTGCTTAAGGGAATGTCTCTGCAAATAATCCCAACCACTCTAGTTGATGATAAAATAATCCCAGTATCTATCAGAGAGACTGATGATGATGAAGAAGAAAAGGATGAATCCCTAAACCATCCAAAAAGACCATCTCGACCTCTTCAATGGTCAGAGGATGAATCTCAGAGACACTCAGAGATAATCTTCAACCTGGAGAGTCTACGGCTGAAGATCCCTCCTCAAACCTCCACTGAAGATTTTGATTTTCTTTCATCGGCAGGAATTGAAGATTCTGTCAGAGCCGAAAAATTAAAAGTTGAATGCCGAATGGATGATGAACTAGCTCTAAAGGTTCATTCATCCCTATTCGAAGATGACATGCTGAAAAAGAACCCGGTGAAAGTACAAGATGCTCTTCTGAAAGAGATAGAGGACAAAAACAGAAAAGAAAAATAGATCTGCGATGCTAGTCTAGCTTGGTGCAAAAATAAGCTTGACCATTGATCTGATCCACTGAAAATCTCTGCCGTAACAATCTCTGAAAGGAAAAAGAAGGACCGATCCTCTGTCACCATGGAGATATTCAGAGAGGGTGGAAGTTCAAAAGCCATGTTTCTATTAAAACTGGAACACTTCAGCTATTATGAATGGTTAAAGTTTAGAGAAGCACTGAAGAACTCAAGATCAATGTATAGAGGTCATGTTGAAAATATTCTTGAAGCTCTCATCAACAGGGTCGCTGCTAAAATGAATGTGCCCTCAACTCCTCCACAACAACCAAGAACAGTCAGACAGAAACATGCCTCCTATTTTGAAAATGATGATGTTATCAGAAATGAAACCTCGATCAAATTCTCCAGGGATACACTATTCGGGCCTCTTCCAGATCTCTCAGCTCTAAATCTATCACTACCCCCTGGTGCAACTTTCTTAACAGGGCAAGTGATAAAGAATCCACATGGAGTTTTCTTCTTAGATGGCGAGGAAAATCTTAGATTTCAGAGAGTCTCAGAGATTCCTCTCTACCCTCTCATTCATCTACAGGATCTTCTATACTTGTGGTGTGACTACTCTTCCTTAGGGTACCCCATCAAGACTCTCATTCGAAAAGAAGCCGCTGATCGAAGACAGAGAGGAGAAGAGGTACCAGATCATAACTGATAGATTCCCTTTTGTATCTTGTAATCTATTAGTTAAACTTACAGTAGTATAAGACTTCACTTGTACTTATAATTTTCATATTCTTCTTTGTAATCTCTTCTTACAAATCAATAAAATATTAGTGAAGTACTTAAAACCATTAGTACTGTAAAAGATCCCTCAAAATAGTAATTGGGACATATATGTTACGAGTCATAACTATCCTTATATTTTGAATTAAAGTAATTTTCTTCATAATTGCTTTTTCATAATCAAATAGGGGGAGATTGTTGATCCAAACTCTCTCAGTGATTTGATGACGACCCTTTGAAATACTTAGTGAAAATTACGTTTAATATCTGTATGTATTAGTGTTTCACCATCAGCGAATAAATAATGAGTATGTTCAGTATCGCTGATGATCTCTCTGCTATCAGTTAGACGTAATCTCTAAAGACAAGTTCGTGACAAAGATGTTCACTGCTGAATCGAAGACAAAGCTGCTGAACAAATGACATGTCTACTCATGATCTGATGCGGATATCAGTGAAACCAAGACAAGTCTGCAACACGCGAAGAAACCTGAAGAAAATCTTCAGCAATCACTGAACATTCTTTTATCTCAATGAAGGAAGAGATATTCAGTGACTGAAGATCACATAGCTTATGCTCCAAGTTTCTTTTGTCTTACCCTTGTACACATAGTACAAATGTCAGAACATACATACCTCTGCAACAAATCGTACAAAAACTCTGAAGACTACACTGTTCACCATTCGGGAAAAAACATATCACCAAAAGTCAGAGGTATGCAACCAACCAAAGAGTGACACGTGTAAAGTACCCCTGCCATGCATTTAAAGCATAGGGTATAAATAGAAAGGTTGAGACTCTCTTGAAGTGTTGCCTTCTATCCTTCTCTTCGTGAACCATAATATAGAAACCCTTGTTTTCTATATTTCTTCAACCTTTATTCTCTAGTTCTTGTGAAAAAATCTGTGTGTTTCTTAAGATTGTTTAGATTAGGTTTTACTTAATCTTATTCCGCAATAAGCTGTAAATTGTGATTTGATTTATCAATAAACAATTTATTAAACCATTTTTTTTGTGCTTGTATTCAATCCCCCCCTTCTACAAACTTGTTAAGCACCTTCGGGACCAACAATAGCCTAAATCTAGCAAGGTGAGTTCAAGTTGATTTGTGAAAACGTTGTACATGCCAAAAATGTCCATTTTAGAGTATTTATGTGTTTTACATGATTATTATCAAATGTTGAAATCTTTGATGAGTTTTGCTATTTGAACTAATAAGATTTTATCAACCTTGTGAAACACCATATTTGGGGGTTTTAGACACTTTGACAAATAAGTCATAAATGAATGTGTTTTGATGATTTTTCTTATATATGGAGAGTAATTGGTAGAAATTCACTTGTTAACGCATGTTTTGGAAAGATGCATAGACTATCTTATGGCACATTTTGAAAGTGTAAATGGTGTGAGTTCCTTTGGAAAAAGGTTTTGTCCGAACCCAATGTTGTGTTTTGGGTTATTCATGAGTTTAAAGTATGTGTTTCCACAAACGTAGGTTGTTTACGTTTTATCGCATACTATGGCTTTTAACATATGGTCATTTGATTGGTTAATCTTAAGGCTCAGTTTTTGTTTTTATCGAGTCTCGAGGACATTTGTCTGGTTTTAATATCTTAATATGGAGCTTTAGGTGTGAGTTGCATTTATTGCACTTTATTTGGAGAATACATGTTTTGAGTGCGCGTGTCATTTATTTGGAGTCATGTATTTTAGACTGTAATGCATTGGATCCATAGGCATAGGAGTCAGTTTGAATGGGTTGAACATCCTCGTTTCAAACATGGAATAGGCATGGGGTCTTAATGGGTAATAGTTGTGACCTTTAAATTCGGGCATCGACCGATGACCAATATTTGTAATTCTCGTAATGTACCAAGAAATAGGCATGGGATCAAGATGGGTAATAGTTGTGGACTTCAAAGTCGGGCAATGACCAACGACTAGTAATTGTAATTTCTTGTGAATGAGTGAAATCTAGAATTAATGGAATGACTATTGATTCGCAGTGGGGCTCTTAAACATGTATATGCGACTTACTTTTGTATTCCGTCACATTCAATGGAATCGGGTCTCCCCCGTCACCGAATGATGAGTTTTGGATATGTTATTTCTCGATGGTGTAATATCCATGTTTTAATGTTATTTGGGTTGGGAAAATAACTGTGATTTATGACCTTGATATTGGATCCCCTCTACATATATTAAGGTTTTGAATGAAGGAGTTATTTCCATGTTTTGGTGTTTGGTCTTTAATCCTATTTGTACGTTCTGTGAGTATTGGGCTTAGTTTCATGTTCTTAAGCGTTTGATCACGAAAAATAGGATTTTTGGAAAATACTTCACTAATCATTCTAAACATTTTGCATAATGGAAATTGTGATTCAAATAATATTCTTTCCATCTTATTGTTTATATAGTGATGAAAACTCTTCAACTCACTAGGCGTTAAGCCTAACTTTTTTATTTTTCATCATGTGCATCAGGTTCTTGATGGGGAAATGGTACTAGTGACACCGTGAAGAGTTGAGTGCTAGTTAGATGCACAAGAAGGATGTAGCCAGTGAGAGATGTTTCCGCTTTCGGAGATAGCGACTAATATGGGGTTTTGGTAACACCCAACCTTGATTATGTCCTTGTATAAGTCTTGAGTTGATAATTGTTGAGGTTTACAATATAATTTAATATGAGATATTTCAAGTATTGAATTATAGAAAGAAGTTTTATCCCTTATGTGATGTAATATTGAAAATTTTAAATTAGTAGTTTTTTTTTCCAAATTTGAGGGTGTTACACAAGTATTCATTTAGGCGGCTATACCACATCCGTCCAGATTGCTTTAATCCATAAAGTGAGAATTTCAATTTAAATTGCAAACGCATTATATGGTTTAAAGTTACTTGACTTGGGGAATGTAAGGCCATCAAACACTATCATATATATATATGTACATATATATATATATATATATATATATATATATATATATGTGTGTGTGTGTGAGTGTGTGTGTGAGTGAGTGAATCTAGATCCCCTTAGAGATATGTTGTAACCACATCCATGAGCTGCATTTCAAGTCCTTCAGAAACTACTTAAATAGTGGGATGTTATAACGTCCATTAGGAAAGAGTAACTCTCCTCATGGTCAATCCAAGGCGTTGTGATAAACCTTGCGCCAAATGAGATCCTTATACATTAGAACTTGTTGGGAATTCAAAATCATACAAGTATTGTTAATACTGCTAGCACTAAATGGTTAATACTTCTGAAGTTAATGCTGCTGATACAGATTAATACTGCTTGATGAAGTTACTACTGCTGATATAGGTTAATGCTGCTAACCAAGATTAATACTGCTAGAAGAAGTTACTACTGCTAAGCAATTTTAGTACTGCTAGTAGTGAGTATTGCTGAACTTAATATTGCTCAAAGTATTAATGCTGCTGAAGACTTAATACTGCTTATGAGATGAAGACTTCGTATAGCAAGGATGACAGCTGTACTGAATGGAGATATTCATAGAAAGCTTGGAGATAACTTTGGAAGATTATACAGAAGATCTTTTATTCTTTGTAATTATCTTTTATCTTCAGTATATGTATAGAATAGTTTGTATCTTTAAAAAAAATTTAATTCTGAGTTTTTGTTTTCATAAAGAGAATCAACCTCAAGGTTTATAATCCTAGTTCTAGAGAAGTAGAATTCGTATTGGTGAGCCTGTTCATCAATATTGAGGTTGTGTGTGAAATCTTGTAGCTTTATAACCATTCAATAAAGTTTACAAGTTGTTATTCTGATTCACTGTTTCATTGATCTTTGAATATTAAAGTGTTATTCCGCAAACTTCTTTAATATTGTTTCTGAGTGTTTATTCTTGTTAAGAATTCCAATCCTGACAAGTGGTATCAGAGCAAGTATTCTCCGAAATCTTATTCATCATGGAAAACACAGTTGAATCAAACAGTACTCTGGTGTCAAAGGTTCCAATGCTCAGATCTAATGAATTTGACATGTGGAAGATTAGAATCAAACAATACATTCTCCTCATAGATTACTCCATGTGGGACATCATTGAGAATGGCCCATCCGATGCAGGAAAGATTGGTGAAGATGGAAAAAGAACCCCACCAAAGACGGATGCAGAAAGGAAGACAAGGCAGACAAATATGAAAGCCTTGAGCACACTGCTCTTGGCCATTCCCAATGAGTATCAACACCAATTCTGTAATTGCACTGATGCACAGATGCTTTGGAATGCTCTAGAAAAGAGATTCTCTGGTACCAAAAGTACCAAGAGAAATCAGAAGGCAATATTGAAGCAACAGTATGAAAACTTTATGTCAACTAAGAATGAGTCCATGACTCAAACTTTTCACAGGTTTAACAAGCTGATTGGTGAACTAGCTACTATGGGAGTACAGATTGATCAAGATGATGTAAACAGAAAGTTCTTAAGGTCCCTTGGAGATGAATGGACCATATACACTGTTTCATTCGGACAGAATGAACAATTGCAAGAAAAAGAACTTGATGATCTGTACAATGACCTTAGAGTATTTGAAGCTGAGGTGGAGGCAAAGAAGAAACCTTCTGGATATATTCATAATGCTGCACTTCTATCAGCATCAATTGATTCTAATGCTAACCCTGAATCAGTTAATGCTGCTAATGGAGCAAATCAAGAAAAAGGCACTGAATTTGTGTTTGAAGCCTTTCTTTCCAGCCATGGAAATTCCTCTTTAATCAATGATGATTTGGAACAACTTCATCCTGATGATCTTGAAGAGATGGATATTAAATGGCAGATGGCCATGCTTTCCATGAGAGTGAAGAAGTTCATAAAGAGGACTGGGAGGAACAACTTCTCCCAAAGAAGAGAAGATGGAGCAGGCTTTGATAAATCAAAGGTGGAGTGCTATAAATGTCATCTGAAGGGACACTTTGCCAGGGAATGCAGAAGTGGAGTGTCTCACAACAACAACCACCAACAAGCACAGTCTGGAAACCTCAACCATAACAGAAACTCTGCTCAAGCCCTTGTTTCTCAACAAGGAATGGGGTTTGACTGGAGTGATCAAGCAGAAGAGGCTATCCAAAATCAAGCTCTTATGGCAAAAGTATCTGATCTCCTAACTGAGGTAAGTTCTACTCTCTGTTCTAAAACTTGCATAGACACTGTTAAAAGGTACAGAGATCACAATCAGAACATGAGTGACGACCTTAAGAGGTTAGCAAAAGATATAAAAGACTATGTGAGAATTGTTGAGAGGTTTGAGGAACAGATTAAAGGTTTTCAAGCCAATGAACTCCAACACTCATATGATACCAATTACTGGAAGTGGGAGAAAAAGGATCTAGAACTCCAACTGACCAAATCTAAAGAGGAGAGTGAAAAGTTGAGAGAGGAGCTAACCAAGGTTAAGCTTGATGTGGAAAAGTTTTCCAATGCTTCTAAAGCAATGGACTCTTTACTACAAACTCAGATTCATGAAAAATTGAGAAGAGGAATTGGGTACAATACCACACCACCACCATACAACAACAACTACATTCCTCCTAGTTCAGATTTGCTAGAAACCAAAGATAAGAAGGACTTGCCTGAGGGAGCCACTGAGATAGATCCCTTAGATGAGGTAGTTGTTGAGAATAAGACTGAGAAAGAGATTGGTAAGAGTAAGGAGAACAATGTGAGTGGTGAGATTCCCCTAGAGAATCACATCATTACCAATGAGGGGTGTGGAAAGACTTGGGTCAAATCAAAGGACATAGAGATCACAGAGGGAAAGTCTGGTAAGGTCCATTACAAACAGACCACAGTTGTGAATCCTGTTCCTTGCAAACAGTGTGCATGCAAGAAATCTGAACCCCTAAAACATGATAAAAAGAGGGGAAATCAAAGAAACTGGAATAATCAGTGGGCACAAAAACAAGGGGTTGATCTGAGTAAAATCAATAGACCAAAACCTTGTTTTATCTGTGGAAAATTGAATCATCTTGCCAAATACTGTTATTTCAATCCTATAAACCAAAGGATGAATTTTCAAAGATCTATGCAAAAACCCTTGGGTTATAGGAAGAAGGAAAGGAACCATGTGACTAAGAAATCTGTTAAATCTAAAATCCACATGAAGAAAAAGACTGTTAAAGAAAGTGTCAATATGTGGGTTCCTAAATGCACTAAAACGGTTAGTACTACTGCCCCAAATAGTACTGCTGACAATGATAGTGCTGCTAGAAGCAATACTACTGCTACCAATGTTAGTGCTGCCAAGAGTATTAGTACTGCTAAAACTAACATGGTTAGTACTTCTTCAAATGTTAATACTGCTAACTCTGTTAGTGCTTCTAACAAGGTTAGTATTGCTAAACCTGTTTGTGCTGCTAACTCTGTTAGTACTTCTAAAGTTAGTACTACTCCTAGTGTTTGTGCTGCTAGACCACTCATATTGACAAAGTACTCCAATAAAGAGTGCTCAGTGTTTAAAAATCTCATCAAAAAGGAATGTAAGTACTTTGATGAGAAAGGGAGACCCAAGACCACTTTGGCTTGGGTTCCCAATCAATACTAACTGTTTAATCTTATGTGCAGAGCAACCAGCAGCTCAAGGGGAAGAGCATCTGGCATGTTGATAGTGGTTGCTCTAGGCACATGACAGGGAACATGTCATGCCTCAAGAATTTCAAGAAAATTGATGGTGGGCATGTTGCCTTTGGTAATACTCCAGATGGAGGTAAGATAAGTGGTAAGGGGGATGTAACCAAAGGTAAAATGACCTTTGAAGATGTATTCTATGTTGAGCAGTTAAGGTACAACCTGTTAAGTGTATCACAGGTTTGTGACAAACAACATAGTATATTATTTACTGATTCTGAATGCATTATCCTTGCTCCTGGATTCAAGGTAGTTGATGAAAAGATGATACTACTAAGAACTCCCAGAAAGGATAATGTATATTGCTTAGATATGGAAAGTGTTTCAACCGATTCATCCCTAAACTATCTAGTTTCAAAAGCTTCTTTGGATGAATCATCACTTTGGCACAGAAGGATGTGTCACATGAACTTTAAAACAATGAATAAACTTGTTAAAAACAACCTTGTAAGAGGTTTACCTTCCAAAGTCTTTTCATGTGATAATCATTGTGTTGCCTGTCTCAAAGGCAAACAACACAAAACTTCTCATAAGTCCAAAGATTTGAACACAATCTCTAGTTCTCTTCAGTTGTTGCATATGGATCTGTTTGGTCCTACAAATGTTATGAGTATAGGTAAGAAATCATACTGCCTAGTTATTGTTGATGATTACTCTAGATTTACTTGGGTATATTTTTTAAAAAGTGTACCTGGTATTGGTTTATTCTTTGGTGCTACTAACTTCTTTCTCAATAAGTTATTACCTTGCTCAGAGTACCTCAAGCTTCAAAAAAGTGTAAGTATAGTTAATGCTGCCAGTGTAGTTTTAATACTGCCAGTGCAAAGTTAATACTGCTAGTTAGTTAATACTGCTAGTGGTTAATACTGCTAGTGGTTAATACTGCTCTCAGTTAATACTGCTAGTTAGTTAATACTGCTAGTGGTTAATACTGCTCTCAGTTAATACTGCTCTCAGTTAATACTGCTAGTTAGTTAATACTGCTAGTGGTTAATATTGCTCTCAGTTAATACTGTTAGTTAGTTAATACTGCTAGTTAGTTAATACTGCTTATGTCCCGAATCGTATAAATACCCTTTTTGGCCGCCTAAAAGTTCATAACGACTCTTTGATTTCTATTCATCTGCTCTCTAACCCTTTTCTCTCAAGCACCAAGTGTTTCAGTCCAGAATTCTCAAGCTCGATGGCAGCTATGGCGTTTATTGATGAACATAATGAGATTGCAATGCTACAGAAGCCTAAACAAGCTGCTGGATTCCATTAGATTGTGGATTTTCTCTAGTCCAGCCACATTGCCCATGCTCTTACAGTGTCGCCAACAATCTACATAGAGCATCAAAGACAATTTTGGGCAAATGCCACTGTAGTCACAGAAAATGGTGTGCAGATAATCAAGACAAGGGTGTGTGACAAACCCTTGTCAATTTCTAAAGAGGTGATTCGCATCTGTCTACGTCTAGACGATGCTGCAGGTATTACTTCTATTCCTAATGAGGACTTGTTCTCAAATCTTTCAAGAATGGGGTATGGAGGCCAATTGTGTGGTTTCAAATTCTCAAAAGCTAAATTTTATACCCAATGGCGTTTTCTTGTTCATACCCTTATGCATTGCATTTCTAAAAAGACTACTGGATGGAGTGAGTTCAGCAGTACCATTGCTTATGCTTTGGTCTGCTTGGCCACTGCCAGAAAGTACAATTTTTCTCAAATGATTTTCAATGACCTTATGTCAAACTTGGGAAACAAAAAGAGTTTTTATATGTACCCAAGATTTGTCCAGGTAGTTATAACCAATGAATTGACGGATATGCCTCACTTTGATGAGGTATATGTACCAAAAATCCCCAAAGGTAAGGTCTTTTCAAATATGAAGAGATCTCCATTGGACTCGGAAGAAGTTGACACCCCATTGTTCTCTACAATGATGGTGGTGTCCCACAATGAAGAAGGTATGGCTTCAGGGTCAAGGCCCTCATTAGACCAACCCACTGAAAGCCAATCCCAACCTTCAATCACCATATCAATCCCACTGTCCCTTGTTCAAAAACCAACTTCACCAATCACCAATACATACATCAGGAAAAAGGTAAAGAAGGCTCCTTCCCTTCTTGTACCTTCACCCATAGAGCCTTTAAGCCCTCAAATGGAGAATTCTCCATTAGAGAATATCTATAGGGAAACCACAGGGGTGTATCCCAACCCCAAGGAGGTGCTCACTGAGGAGATGAATGAGCATATGGGTGCAAAGGCTGCCACTACTCCTGCTAGCACAGAGGAGGTCAGTGGTAACATCAATAAGACCTTCCCCATGGAAACTTTGGGTGAGCAATCATCCAAAGGTCCCAGGTGCCAAGAAACCATGGGGGCAGCAGGTGCTTCTGCTAGGCAGAAGACCTCTACTACAAAAGGATCCCATGATCCTTCAAAAGGGGGTCACACTCCTGGAGAAGGTGAGGAAATATATGACTATCTTGAATTGATGGAAACAATGGGCAACATCAATATGGATGTAATCAAGCAGGGAAAAGACATAGAAGAGCTGAAACTGATAATTCTGTCTCAACAAGTACATATTACCAACCTGAAGAAAATGGTGAAGAGATTGGTCCAGAAAAAGAAGAAGAAACAGTTTGTGTTCAGAAGAAGGAAACCAGTGACTGATGCTCCCAAAAAGGGGGAGTTAGAAGCTGATGCCAACATGGAAGATGCGAAAGTTGAGGGGAGTTAGATGGGGTTAGTGGAGATAATGTACAAGCAGCAGAAATAGAAATGTTATCCCAGATTTAATCTAGTTGGTAAATAATCACAGAAACAAGTAATCAAGCAACACAATAATAATCAAGAGATATATAAATCAGAGTAACATACCAATCCCTTGAATAAACAATGAAACCCTTGAGTGTTCTTGATACCCTTTGATTACAGAGAAAACTTGCTACCTCTCTCTAAACAATAATTATGAAAATATGAAAGGTTCTTACCTAAAACTAATTAACCAAAACTTTAAATACTTAAGCCTTATGGGCTTTAAGCTTAACAGGCTTTCTAATGGGCTTGGGCCCAATAACTAATAAACTATTAACTTATTACACAATAAACCCTCTAACTTTAACTATCAAACAAATACAGTTTAAACCCTTTAATTTAACTTTAATCTTGAATACAATTATGATCCAACAATCTCCCCCTTTGGATTCAAAATTAAAAAAAAAATTGCAATTGTCTTCGGGTCTTCATTTTTCTTCAGATATGACGTTGATAGCTTCAAAACTTCAAATCTTTGAAAATATTCAGCAGTCTTCAGATTATATTCTCCCTTTTTGTATCTTCTCCCCCTTTTTGATGAGTGGTGAGAATCATCATCATCAAAACTTTTCAAAACAATCTTCCCCTTTATGGAAAAATCTCCCCCATTTTGTATGATCACTTAAGCACAGTCTTCATCATGTAACGAGCCCTGTATGGAAATAAGAGCAGTCTTCCCAGATGGAAAGAGTGATTATTTGAATCTTTTCAGATTAAAATAGAAAGTAGTAACCATTTGAATCTTTTCAAATTCAAACAGTTTAATAGATGTAACCCTGAATCAACAAATGACTCAGTTAGAATGCCTGTCAATGACACAAAGTCACTGAGTAACACAAAGTTACTATATAAGGAGCTGGTTTGATATAGACTCCCCAGGTCTTCCATTCAATCATCGAATAACACATGATTATCTATGAATGTTCTGACAGAAAACAAATTTCTGTGTGCTAGTGCATGTGTATGAAAAAATTAAGCATAGATGATTGCTTTTCATATAGGCTCAAATTATGTAAACTTGTTGAGACAACAACAAATTGTACAAAGACTCAATGTGCATGAGAAAGGGTTCGAAGGTGGGGCAACTTTCCTTTTTTTTCAATATTAGTATCTTCCAAATGAAGAACCAATAGTGTATGTGCTGCGTCCCCAGAAAATGTGAAACATTCTCTTTTTGAGAAAAGAATGAGTAGCTGGTGGGGTTGTATGCAAGAGATGGCATGGGCTAGTTGCCTTTTTCAATGATGGTCACCAAAAAATGTGAACCAATCAGATTAAGTGGCTACCCGACTCAGAAAGAAGTTTGGTGCAGAGTTTAATATTCTTTTACTCTGTTCTCTCACCCTCTTTCTTTTAATGCTCACGTCTAACCAATCTCTCTTTTCCATTTTACCTCTTTTCACACACCAACACTCAATTCTTTTGACCCCTCTCCCCTCAATCACTCAGGGAATACTTCCGGGGTAGGAAACACTGGTTATCGTGAATCCATGGAAGTTCTATTAAGTTCTCACACTGAATCCCATGTATTTTCCTAAAAGAACATAGTGTTCAACAAGCTTTTTGTACATGTAAGCACAAATACCACTTGTTACATGAAGAATATAATATTCGGAGATGTCAAAACAGAAGATGTTTGACGATGCAATTCTCCCCCTCAAACTGAAAAGAGTTTGACAATTAAGCTCATATCATTTTGTCATGAAGAATAAGATTTTGGAGAATCAAAAACGAATGTTGTTTATATGAACAATATATAAACACATTTTCAATGAAAGGACATGAAATGACGTTTGATTCAATCAACAGTGAATACAAATAACGTGAGTATTACCATAGAAAGATTTAACTTTTGATACATGGTAATAACAAAGTCAAATAGAATGTTCTGAACCGTTATGTGTATGAATACTTGACAAAGTATATTGACAAGATAAAACACAAGTATTTATCTTTAAGAACACACGGTCAGATAAGTATTTAAGTATCCAAAAATCTGTTAAAATCACAGATATTCTCCCCCTTAACTGAAAGAATTTTTTTTTATTTTTTATTTTTATTTTTTTTATATAAATTCAGAAAAATAAAGTAAAGCACTGAGGTGCGGGTCCTAATCTGATGTGATTAGAAGCCATTCTCCGTTGAAGTACGGATTCTAAGCTGATTTACTTAGAAGCCATTCTTTTTGACAATTAAGTCCGGGTTTTGAACTGTGTTGTTCAAAAGCCATAGTTCTTCCTCCCCCTTAAACATTGGGTGCCTGCAACACAGATTTAGCTTTTGGTACCCACTTGTATTTGGGTCCTAACGGGTTAGTTGCAGTTCTAGTAGGAGATATGAAGTAAGAACCATACCAGTTATCCACATAATCTTTTCTTACAAAATCATTTGAGCCGCAGTAGGAACAACTAATTTTCTTTTGTGCTAACCTGATCAATTGATGGATTGTGTAAACCAGATCAGGTTTGCCAAAAGTTTTACCTTTTGTAGCATAGTTCCATTTAGCATTTGATGTATGCACAAATGATTCTTCTTTCTTCTTCTCCTCCGAGAATCCTTTAACTCTTCAGATCCAGTTTCCTCTTTCTTTCTCATCATGCCTTCTCCAGAAGCTTTTCTTTTGAGACTTAGTCTTCTTGAAGTTACCAGAACCATCAACATTTTTGTCATAGAAAAGGTTAGAAGGACGAATCTGATCAGTAGATTTAGAAGTAAGACAGTCTTCTAAATCATAGAAAGGATTATAGAAAACAGTTGAAAAATGTGAACTTCAAGTTGTTTTTAATGAACTATCTGAATCAGCTAGATCATCTCTTGGTGATTGAGCTATTGACTCTGGCGTCTTGTGCTCAGTCAGCTTCACCTTGAATACGATCTCTTCAAGTTCCTTTATCTTTGAGGACAAACTGTTTCTTTCCTTTTCAATCAGATAAAACTTCTTATGCAACTCAGATTTTGCATTCTTCTCCTTCATGATGCTTGTTGACAATTCAGATAGCTTTCCTGTCAGTTTAGCTATCTCGGTCTCAAATATCTTCTTTTCTTCAGAAAAGTCTGTATTTGTATCTTTCAGCTCAACTTTCTTCTTCTCATTCTCAGCCTTTTCTCTCTCTAGAATGATAACCTTCTCAAAGTCTGAAACTTGTTGAGAAAGCTTAACACATCTAAGCTCTAAAGATTTCTTTTCTTCGAAGGCTTTTCTGGAGAAATCAGAGAATTTCTTGGCAAATTCTTTTCTCTCTTTTTCAATCTTCAACGATTCATCTTGAGCTGTTGTATTGTCTCTCTCTTGGGTTGCCTTTTCTTTCATCGTTTTAATCTCAACCTCAAGACTGAGAACTTTATCTTTTAAAGAGTCTCTTTCAGCAAAGATTCGAGAGTTTGACTTTCTAAGCTCTTCAGATGTCTCACGAGCAATGTTTGCTCTTCTTCTCAATTCATCTAGCTCTTTTTGCATTAACTCCTTCTTAGACCATGTAGAGCTGGATTCAGATCTTTTCAACTTTGTTTGAAGATCTAAGATCTCTTTTTCTTTAGACCCAATTATTCCTGCAAAGTCAATTATAGAATCAGAATCTTTTGAATTTTCTTTTAAAGCATTGACCTGAATAAGAAGAGATGCGTTCTGAATCTTTAGATTTTCAATCTCAGCTTCAAGAGGTAACATCTCGGATTTGAGCTTTGTAATCTCCCTTTCACAATCATCAGCCCTGTCTCTATTTCTTGACAACAGTCTAGCAAGATATTTAGCCTTTTCTTTTACTTCAGAAAGAGGCATGTTGTTAAAATCATGGCTATAACCTTCAGACATATTTAGCTGATTCGACATCCTGGCTGTACGGTTAGTAATCAAACTTTTCTGTATCAACACAATCAACTAGAAGAGATCGTTAGAATCAAAATAAAAACCACACTAAAAAATTTCCAGAAAAAAATTTCCAAAAATAATTAAATGCAGTCCTTTCAATCAGTATAACGCTTCAAATAATACTGAACAAAAAGAAAAAGTTGATCTCTAACAGAACTTTGTCCCCCTTCGCAGACTTAGCACGGGGGTCCCGCTATTGAGTCGACCGGGGATGTGCTTCGACCGGTATTGAGTCGACCGGGGTTTTGCTTAGACCGGTACCTTGCTTCGACCGGGATGTTGCTTGTACCGGTACTTTGTTCGACCGGAAGTATGCTTAGACCGATAATGCTTAGACCGATAGAGGTCTTTGACCGGTAAGGGTCTTCGATCGGGACTTCCTTAGACCGGGGTGAGCTGAGAGTGTATCGGTCGAATGTTAAGGACCGATAAATGGTATTCGACCGGAAGAGTAAGGACTGGTATGGTGCTAAGGACCGATGTAACTCGACCGATATACTATTAGACCGGTGTAACTCGATCGATATACTCTATGACCGATAGACTATGTTCGACCGAAATAATGTTTGACCGGTATAGATTCGACCGATATTAATTCGACCGGACAAGGTATCGACCGATGTTGATGTGAGTGTATCGGTCGACCGGACAAATGTGAGTACCGGTGTATATAATGACCGATACTATGTTCGACCGATAAAGTGCTATGACCGGTATAGTGTTCGACCTGAATGGTGTTAAGACCGGTATGTTCTTAACCAGCCCAGAAGACGATGAACAGATGCAATAATTGACCCAGAAATCAAACAAAACACATAAATTGAATCCATAAAACAACCTTTTGTACCCAGAAACATATACCAATCACATTGCAATGAAAATTATAGATCAATTTCAACTTTTAAGCTTCCGATTTTAAGAACACAGTGACTATATGTATGCGAACCCAGAAACCAAAAATTCAAAAATTCAGTCAATTGATGATGTTAACTGCAATTAATCACTCAGATCATGTTCAATAGCATAAAAGGCATCTAATCATATCAATTTTATGCAGAAAAACATAGCAAATCAAGCATTTAATTCTCACACGATGAACACAGTCGATGAACACAGTCGATAAACAGATAAATCGATAAATCCAAAATCTTGATTTTTAGGCTCTGATACCACTTGTTATCCCAGTTTAATCTAGTTGGTAAATAATCACAGAAACAAGTAATCAAGCAACACAATAATAATCAAGAGATATATAAATCAGAGTAACATACCAATCCCTTGAATAAACAATGAAACCCTTGAGTGTTCTTGATACCCTTTGATTACAGAGAAAACTTGCTACCTCTCTCTAAACAATAATTATGAAAATATGAAAGGTTCTTACCTAAAACTAATTAACCAAAACTTTAAATACTTAAGCCTTATGGGCTTTAAGCTTAACAGGCTTTCTAATGGGCTTGGGCCCAATAACTAATAAACTATTAACTTATTACACAATAAACCCTCTAACTTTAACTATCAAACAAATACAGTTTAAACCCTTTAATTTAACTTTAATCTTGAATACAATTATGATACAACAATCTCCCCCTTTGGATTCAAGATTAAAAAAAAAAATTGCAATTGTCTTCGGGTCTTCATTTTTCTTCAGATATGACGTTGATAGCTTCAAAACTTCAAATCTTTGAAAATCTTCAGCAGTCTTCAGATTATATTCTCCCTTTTTGTATCTTCTCCCCCTTTTTGATGAGTGGTGAGAATCATCATCATCAAAACTTTTCAAAACAATCTTCCCCTTTATGGAAAAATCTCCCCCATTTTGTATGATCACTTAAGCACAGTCTTCATCATGTAACGAGCCCTGTATGGAAATAAGAGCAGTCTTCCCAGATGGAAAGAGTGATTATTTGAATCTTTTCAGATTAAAATAGAAAGTAGTAACCATTTGAATCTTTTCAAATTCAAACAGTTTAATAGATGTAACCCTGAATCAACAAATGACTCAGTTAGAATGCCTGTCAATGACACAAAGTCACTGAGTAACACAAAGTCACTAAGCATGATACTCCCAAGGTCACTTCAAAGGCCAAAGGAGTTATCATCAAAGAAAAAGGTGAAGTGATCAAGAAAGAAGTATTGAGAAGGTAGTAAGCAAAGACAAAGGCAAAGTAAGTTAGTGGAATATGATCAACCAATTAAAAAGAAAAAGTTGGTTGAGTCAGATGAAGATTTGGCCAAAAAGATTCAGGTTGAACTTGAGCAAGAAGAAAAGGCTCAATTGGACAAAGATAGAGAGATAGCTAAGGCTCTAGCTACAGAGTTAAATGAAGCTTATCAACAAAGCTTGGCAACTGAGTTAACACAGAAGAAAGCTGCAACCCTAAAGAAGTCTGTGTTGGTCAAAATGGATGCAAAGAAGAGACAACCTTCAAAGACCTACCTTGGTACTCAAGAGAGAAAGAAGATGATTACTTTTCTCAAAGGTGCTGTGGGAGTCAGAAAGGAGATGTTCTCAAAGATGACTTTTGAACAGATCAAAGGGTTGTATGATTCAGAGATGACAAAGCTTCAAGGGAATGAAACAGCCAGAGTTGAAATGGAAAAGAGGATGAAAGAAAGTAATGATTTTCTGATAGAAAAACCTTTCCCTGATGAGCAAGAAACACCGAAGAAAGAAGCAACTCTAGGTGAAAGTCTGAGGACTTTAAAAAGAACTAAAATGATGGCAAGAAGAAAACCAGCCAAGAAGCCTAGAGTGGATAAAGAAGAAGCTGAGAAGGTTGCTGAAGAAGAAGGGGCACCTAAGTCAGTTGAACAGAAAGAACCATCAAGTATTGATGATGTAAATTTGTACATGGTAGTGATGGACAAAGTCCCTGAACCTATAACAGCTGAACCTGTTGGTGTTAAGCCTCCTGATGTCATTCTCTGGGATACAATGAAGGTTGATGGAAAAGAGTATATCAGGCTCAAAAGAAAAGATGAGAAGTTTGAAGTGTATAATACTTGGGCCAAGATTGTCAGAACATGTTCCAGGTCTGATTTAGAGGAGATGTTTGAAATAGGAATGAAGAAATGCTGATCAATTAAAAGCTCCAGAGATTTCAATCACAAAACTTATGATGGAGTATTTGTGTATGTTGTTCAAGCCTGAAGAAGTAAAGGACATTATCAGAAATGTGTTTCAAACAGTTAACAACTGGACGCTATATGAAACTAGTGGAGTATATGCTTTAACTATGGATTCAAATCACATAGAATACTTCCTAGTGGATAGAATGTACAACCACAGTAGATTGAAGTTGCATGCAATGTTGAAAAAGAAGCTTGGATGTGCACCAGATTCAGAAATGGCAAAGTATTTGATCCAAAGGACAATTAATCAAAGTTTGGGGGTATAAGATACTTTAATATTCAAAGATCAATGAAACAGTAGGAGGAATGCAACACTTTAATATCCTTTTGATGATAGCTTCTACGAGACCATTTTTATGTAACATATGGGGGTATAAGATACTATACATTGACCTCGATACAGATGCAATAATCATCAAGTCCTAATGATGTAAATTCTCCAGCATTATCAAGTCATGTAGATTATGAGATAATCAGGGTGGTGATCCTTAAATGTATAATTGGTGTTAGGACTGCAACATTTCGTGTGAACAATAATATGACTTATGTTCATAGTGGTCGAAACTTTGACCAGAACCATGTATTTGAATGACCCTCATTCTGGATGTATAGGTCCATGTCCGCAGGTTTATGCAACCCCGAATCGAGCGTGCAAATAGATCTTAATACAAGTATACATTTTGATCTACTATCGTTTTATTAATAAGTAATAATGGTACAAAGTACTGGATATCGATCCACAGAGATGCGTGTAAAAATTTCTCTTAAAGTCCAGTTTGTAAAAGCTAGTTTCAGATGGCGAATTCGAAGAAAAACTTTCGGTTAGTTGGTTGGTTATCACTAATTAAAAAAGGAAGCAAGGTGTGCAAAGATCCGTCAAGACAAGACAAATAATAAGGTAAAAAGATGTTGCAGAATTCTTTTGTTATCTCAAGATCGATATTTTATGTCACTTAAAAAGTTTTCATACATGTAAACAGTTGTCAATTTTTTACGTGTAATATTCACATAAAATATAATCTTGATTTAAATAACTCAGAAAACCATGTTACATTCAATACATTGTTTTACCTTCTTATGAGTCCATGTCTTAATTTCACTTTACACCCCAAGCTAAGATGACTAGCCCGACATAACTTGGGAAAATCTACATGCTTGAAATGTAAATGGAAAAGATTGAAAATACATGAAATAAGGAGCAAGAACTAAAATTTAGAAAATGAGACTTATTGTGCAAGTAACGATGTAAATAAACGACAAAAAGTAAAAGGCATGAATTATAAATGACAATAATTAATTGATGAAAATTAAGTGCGAGAAAGCAAACGACGAGAAATTAAATTGCGGAATGTAAAGTGCAAGAAAGTAAATTGCATGAATTAGAAAAGACTAGAAAGGGAGTGCGAGAGAAATCATTAGCGAAGGGAAACAAGTAACGAGATGAGAAGGAAAAACTTGAGGATTACTTCAACATGAAATTAACTTGATCAACAATACTAAAATAAGTTTTCTTATCTTCACACCTATTTCTCCATAAAAATGAAGAGATAGAAGGGAAGCAAGAAATATGGTAACTAAGGGATTTCTCCCCCTTGGAAGACTTCTTTCCAAACTAAAACTTATCTTAACCCCAGCATTGCCCATCTATTTATACACAAATAGGATGGCCAATATAAATAAAATGCCCCTAAAGGACTTAGGAAATTACAACTACCATTAAAACATAGAAACATAAATAATACTTTTTTTCATCCATACATTTGGCCCAAGGGTTTAAGAAAATTCGGCCCATAGCCCTTTCAGTAAAATTTTGTCCATGCTTCCGGTCCAACTAAGAGAGATTCTCTGCCCATACTTATCAACAAGAAGGTCTTCATAAAAAAATCTTCACCAAAATCCATTAATCTCTTAAAAAATCTTCACCAATATTACCACAACTTCATCACCAAAAGTAACCTACATGAATAAGATAAAAATAAGAGAATTTTTTACAATTATAAGCATAAATTCACATTTTATTCACCTCATGATTAAAGTCCTAAAAGTCTATAAAAATTATAAAGAAATTAAAAAGAGACTCAAATACTTTATATTTATTGATACTAAAATGTAACAAAAGTGATGTAAATGAAGTAAATAAACTAACCTCATCAGTCCATACATATCATCTTGTATTTGTTGTATGAATGGAATATTTTATATTATATCCTTAGCTCAGGATGGTCTCATTCCTATCTTAGCTAAGGAGCAAGGCTTGCAAAAAGATCTAGGTCTTCAAGAAGGCATATTGTGATACTCATGTTGCTTCTTGTACTACAAAAGTCAATAGTTGCAATTGGATAATTGTCTCATTTTTCTTTCCCTAAAAAATATGTATGTGTGTATTTTTAAACACACGAATCATTATGTCATGACCATGGTGTCCCAGGTGGTCATGTTGAAACATATATGTGTCATCGTCTCAATGTTCTTTGTTGGTGACAAAGTATGATTTAATGACCCAGATAATTTATTAGTTTGACACATTAGTTTCTCTAATATATATTTCATTCATATTTATTAGAGTTGATGTACATATACCCATTGCCATTCTCATTCTTATAATCTGAATATCATTTGAAACGAATATGTCACAAGGTTCCATTAATATAGTGTTTTGGCAACGATTAATCTTTTTGCCATTAGAGAGAGTGACCCTTGATCGTTTATAAATTTGGTTGGAAGAATTATAGACAGTTAATTCACTAATTAATAGTCTATTTCTTAGTGTTAGATATAGTTTTGAATAAATTTGTAATGTTGACTTTTGTAAGTTGTGTTTAATCTTTTTGTATCCTTGTGTTTGTATGAGGTTATGGCTTGTATAACCCATATAAATACCTTTAGTCTCTTTGTCTTGTGTAAATCAATCTTGTACGCAATCTAAGTCCTGTAAGCTTTCCAAGTGAGATATATGAATACAAAGACTTGTGATAAATTCTCTCTCTAGAATCTTTCTTTAATCTCGTTCTTAATTGTCAAATATGCTAGAAATATGGATCACAATTGGTATCAGAGCTGAATCAGATTGAATTGGAAGAATCAAGAACATCAAATTTGGCAGAAAAATCGATTTCCGTAATCGAAAGTTCACTGTTCCATTGATCAATCTTTTGATTTTGTGTTGTTTTTAGTGTAAAAATTGTTGCACTGTAATCGCCTAGTATTCTAGAACATTTCTTGAATACATTATAACCACACAATCACATTAATTCCGTATCAATTCGATCAATTTAGAAAGTTCAGAATGTTACAATTTTCGCACGGTTCATGATCAAATTCATTTGATTGTGATTGTTCTTGGAAGAATTGATGCACAAGGGTTGTTTTAGATCATACTTTGAGCAACTTGTCAAATTTTGGTGATCAAATTTCAAGATTTGGGTGGAAATCAGTGGAAAATTTGAAGAAAACATTCAAGATGCAAAGAATTCGCATAGAAATGAAGATCTCGCATGAAGAACTCGCATGAGAAGGAATTCACATAAAGCTGATTGTTGAAAATTCCTAAGGCAGGAATTTGCATCTCAAAGAATACGAAATCCAAAGAATTCGCATATCAAAGCATACGAATTGTCAGAATTCTCATAGAAGCCTTATACGAAAAGCTCAAGAATTCGCATCTTAAAGATTGGAATGTTTCAAGTCAAGAACTCGCATCACAGTGGAAGAGTTGTGCAAAAAGTGAAGAATTCGTACATAGCTTCATACGAATTGTGCAAAATTCGCACATAACTACATGCGATAAGTAAGGAATTCGCATATAGTTACATGCGAAAAGTGAAGAATTCTTACCCTTTATCATACGAATTCTTGTGTGTGTGAATTGTGTTGTGAGTGTTGTGCGAAATCCATAGTTTAATTTTGAGTGATTTTTTCTGTGAGTTTTAAGAGCTGATTTTTTCACAATGCCTTACACAGATGAAAAGGGAAACATTGTTTTAACACCAAGAGACTGTGCAGTGGCATACATGACTGAGATACCTTTGATAGAAGAAGAGAATGAAAAGCTTAAACTTTAGAACTCAAAATTGAAAGCTGAGAATGAGACACTGAATGTCAAACTGAAGAAAGTTGAGATTCAAGTATCTACTTACCAGGCCAAAGGAACTGATTGGTTAAAGAAGGTAAATGAGAGAAGTAAGAAAGAAAGAGCTGAACTTGAGAAATCTTCCAATCAGAGATTATCTAATCTTTCAAGGAATGCTGAAAAAGAGCAAGCACAGGAGACCTATAGCTAAAGATCATATAGCGCCACAGTATATATATACGCTTCTTCTCACTGAGCAGCCCCTCGACTTCTACTTCAGGTTCGGGGAGCTCCGGCAGGGGAACTTGAGTCTCAGCAGAACCTTCCCTTTTTTTATCTCTCCTTTCCCGCGAATTTGATCCATTTTGCTCAGTTGGGTAGAAATCAGATGTGCTAAACTTTCTAAACAAGTTTCTGAATTTCAGAAAATTGTTATTTCTAAAAGAGATATTTTTGAAAAGGAAAAGAAAAATACTGAAAGGAAAAATATTTCTCTTTTCAAAGAAATTTCTGAGGAAAATCAGAACTTGGAAAAAGATTTTGAATCTGAAAGGAAAGTTTTTGAGAATGAGATTTCAAAACTGACAAACAAGTTAGCTACTTTATCTTCAGATATTCTGAAAGGACAGAAGAGTAGATCTGATATGCAAAGTAAGTTTGATAAACTTTGCAATGAAAAATCCAAGTTGAATGACAAAATCAAACAACTTGAGATAGCTAATGTTGATTTATCTGATAAAATAACATCTGAAACACCTGTCATATCTTCTTATGATGATGATTCAGTTGAATCAGTATGTTCATTTCAGTCAGTTTCTAGCTTGTTTCAAAAGATGGCTTTCAAGAAAAAGAATGTTAAACCAGAAATCTTGAAACCAGATCAAATTAAAACTTCTAGTTCATTTTATGTCAAATTTGCTAATAAACTTGCTGTTTATTTTTCTAAATCTGGATTTAAAGCATCTGAGAAAGAGAAGATGATATGGGTTGTAAAGGGATCTCCTGAATCAGTCAAATACCAGAAATCATCTGCACAAGCTTCAAAGACAAACAAGAACAAAGCTTCAAAAGGTAAATCTTTTGCTCCTGATTGCATCAAGTCTACAAAGCATCTGATCAGGTCAGCTAAAAGAAAACTTTGTCGTTCTTACTATTGTACTGATGATTTTGTACACAAAGCACACATCAATAATTACAGGTATGGTTCTTATAAGAATTATTCTAACACTGCATATCACAGAGGTGGAAACCACTCAAAGAAGTTTTCCAATACTAACGAAGATGGACCTAAATTCATCTGGGTACCAAAACCAGTTAAACCTGTGTTGCAGGAATTCACACTCAAGAAGGAGTGAAAGGATAATGACTTCTAAGTAAAACAACTTAGGACTCAATCCTCAATGTTAAAGGATAATGGCTTCTGATTACAACAGATCAGGACCCGATCTTCAATGTCAAGTGTTGGTTTTTGAACAAAGCAGTTCAAGACCCGGTCTTCAAAGAATTCTACTGAAAGAATCCGTGAATGTCAAATCTTTAAGGGAGTATTTCTTATCTATAATGAGTTACTGGGGAGATTATACTTCAAAGAATATTTTTATTCTAAGAGAGAAACATAGTTAC
Source organism: Arctium minus (assembly GCA_954870635.1). Classification (NCBI taxonomy): domain Eukaryota; kingdom Viridiplantae; phylum Streptophyta; class Magnoliopsida; order Asterales; family Asteraceae; genus Arctium; species Arctium minus. The sequence goes on along the minus strand of OX941080.1, from coordinate 65,736,313 downwards.
ATTGTTATATCTTTTATTCCCAAAGAGAGAAATATATTCATACTGTCATATTTTATTTTTTATGCAGATATGAAGGGGGAGGATATCTATACAATTTCTGAAAGATCCATCTCATGTCAAAGGGGATCAACAAGATATTAAACATCAATTGTCATGTTAAGAGAGAAACAAATAAATGAGAACAAACCAGAGATCAAGTTAAGGGAGAGCAAAGACAAGAAAATCATGTCAAGTCAAGAGGGGGCATCTTATAGAGCTTAATACAGAAATATTTTCTAAAGGGGAGTAAGTTCAAGAGAGTAAGTGTGCTTGTGTGTGTAAAACTTTTTGGAATTAAAATGAGCTTAAAATGTCATTTTTGGAAGGTTTCCATTATTGGAAAGTTTCTATTTTGGCAAGTTTTTGGAAAAGTTTCTAAAAATAGCGAGTTTCCATGTTTAGAATGTTTTTCAAAAGTTGGGAAATTTTGCTAAGTCCAGAATTCGCATACAGTGCCATACGAATTCTAAAGAATTTGCACATTGTTGCATGCGAATTGATGGAATTCGCACTCTATGGCATACAAATTCTAACTTTTCGCATGCCTCTATATGCGAAAAGTGAGGAATTCACATCCTTTGCCATGCGAATTGCTTGTTTTGCACAAAATTCGCATATAGCTTCATGCGAATTCTCACACACAATTGTCTTAACTCTTTGAAGACAATTCACATCTCAGTGTTATGCGAAAAGTGATTGGTCCAATCAAATCGTGCCACGTGTGTAACACCCTCAAATTTGGTAAGAGCAACTAATAAAATTTTCGATATAACATCAAATAAAAAACAACATCTCTTCCCATAATACAAAGTCAATATGCCTCAAATATAAAATTCGATAGATAACCTCAATATAAATTTAACTCCAGTAATAAACAAACACTAAACCGAAGTCGGGTGCTACTTAACCCCAATACAAGTTGCTCTTCACAAAACCAAAGTAGAAGACTTCACCGAGCTACTCACCTCTCGACACTCAACTATAATTTCTCTCTTCACAGTGTCACTAGAACTATTCCCAACGAAGCCTGTTGCACATGCTGACAAATAAAAAGGTTAGGCTAACGTCTAGTGAGTTCAAGAGTTTTCAACATTAATAAATACATCGTTGAAGAGAAAGAATGCAATTTAAATCATGACCTTTTAAAATGATATGCTTCAAATATGAATACGACCCATTTTCCAACAACACACATTTTATAGATGAACTCCCCAAAGTAAAACTTCATTTGTAAAGTGATGCAACCCATGACTCACTCAAAACGAGAATAGAGACCAAACTTCCAATTTATGATACGCGGATAAAACTTTATATCCCAAAACACGGGTTGGGCATAATACTCGACCCATAAATTATATAAAAACTCTATAAATGTAAAACGTCACCGAAAACATGGATACTAAAACAAAATACTCAAAACAACACCTTTCGGTGACGGGGGAGACTCAATTCCATATAGTGTGGCGAACACAAGGTAAGTCACACTCTATGTTAGTAATGCCAAATGCATAATAAAGTACACTCAGGGCTTATACCTCATCCGATGCCTGATAGGGCTTATACCGCATCCGATGCCTAATAGGGCTTATTCCACATCTGATGACTAGCCATGCCTTAATGGGGAGAACTAGTATTCCACCATTGGATCAAATGATTCCAAAAGCAATGGATGTCAAACTCAGTAGCTTTAAACGTACACCCACGGAAGGTCAACTTCAACCATAAAAGGTCCTTACGTTGAGTTCCTCATCCAATATCGTTACCAAAGCTCTAAGTCGAGCTATCAAAACTGGACAATGTCCCCAAAACCCAAATCATAAATAAATACCGAGCTACTTGCTCAAGACACCAAAAGGACTCATTTCAAAAGCAATAAAATGTATTAAAACGCACACAACCGACGTTTATGAAAACACGTGCTCCAAAGTACACGACCAAACTCCAACACAACATAGGATAAACCATATCATTTTCCAAAACAAGGTTATAACATTGACCCCTTTCAAAACGTCTCTAGACACGAACTACATGTATTTTCCATCAAACACCAAAAATGCACTTTCACCAAGAAATCTCCATTTATGCAAATAAATTATTAAAAACCAACGCCCATTTATTACTCATTTATCAAAGTGCCCAAAAGACCTAAATGGGGGGGGGGGTCTTACAAGGTTTATAAAGCCAAACACCTTAAATAATTAAATCCACCAAATAACTCAACAAATGATAATTTCATGTAAACACATAAACGCTTTTAAAACAGACATTTTAGCATGTATAAAGTTCTCACAAATCTACTTGAACTCACCTTGCTAGGTTAAGTTAAACCTAGGTTCCAAATCCAACCATTAGCCTCCAATAACAAGTAAAACCTTTAGATCTACAAAGATGCTTATACTAGAGCTTGAAATATTCAAGGAAACTTACCACTTTAAGATATTGAGGCTCTCCACCCAAAGCTATCCAAACAACCCATCCACTCTTCAACCCGAGCTTCCAAATACGGAACCTTTATGTGACTTTAGGATAGATCCACCATGGATGCTCCAAAATACAATCTTCAAGCTCCCAAAATCGTCCAAGGAGAGGAGTGAGGATAGGGAGTGAAATGAGAGAAGTGGGAAGGGGAGGTGGGAATGAGAAAACACTAGAAATGGGTATTAAATCGATCAAACCACTCCCGCGGCCTTGAACGTGACCTTGAAGTCGCGGGCCAAGCCGCGCGTGCTACATAGCTGCACACAAATAGTGGGTTGCGCGGGTTTATCCGCGACTTTGAGGCCACGGGCCAAGCCGCGCGTGTCCCTGGTGCACCTTCTCACCTTTAGTGTTAAACTGCTCCCCGATCGTTTCTCTCGGTCGATCGCTGACTGTTCTCCTTAGCTGATCATAAACTGTTCTTTAGAAAATTACGGGTGTTACAACATGTCTATTCATTCTTTGAGTATAAATATGTCACTTATCATTTTTTTCACATGCCTCTATATGCGAAAAGTGAGGAATTCACATCCTTTGCCAAGCGAATTGCTTGTTTTGCACAAAATTCGTATATAGCTTCATGCGAATTCTCACACACAACTGTCTTAACTCTTTGAAGACAATTCACATCTCAGTGTTATTCGAAAAGTGATTGGTCCAATCAAATCGTGCCACGTGTGTAACACCCTCAAATTTGGTAAGAGCAACTAATAAAATTTTCGATATAACATCAAATAAAAGACAACATCTCTTCCCATAATACAAAGTCAATATGCCTCAAATATAAAATTCGATAGATAACCTCAATATAAATTTAACTCCAGTAATGAACAAAGACTAAACCGAAGTCGGGTGCTACTTAACCCCAATACAAGTTGCTCTTCACAAAACCAAAGTAGAAGACTTCACCGAGCTACTCACCTCTCGACACTCAACTATAATTTCTCTCTTCACAGTGTCACTAGAACTATTCCCAACGAAGCCTGTTGCACATGCTGACAAATAAAAAGGTTAGGCTAATGCCTAGTGAGTTCAAGAGTTTTCAACATTAATAAATACATCGTTGAAGAGAAAGAATGCAATTTAAATCATGACCTTTTAAAATGATATGCTTCAAATATGAATACGACCCATTTTCCAACAACACACATTTTATAGATGAACTCCCCAAAGTAAAACTTCATTTTTAAAGTGATGCAACCCATGACTCACTCAAAAAGAGAATAGAGACCAAACTCCCAATTTATGATACGCGGATAAAACTTTATATCCCAAAACACCCAAAACACGGGTGGGGCATAATACTCGACCCATAAATCATATAAAAACTCTATAAATGTAAAACGTCACCGAAAACATGGATACTAAAACAAAATACTCAAAACAACACCTTTCGGTGACGGGGGAGACTCAATTCCATATAGTGTGGCGAACACAAGGTAAGTCACACTCTATGTTAGTAATGCCAAATGCATAATAAAGTACACTCAGGGCTTATACCTCATCCGATGCCTGATAGGGATTATACCTCATCTGATGCCTAATAGGGCTTATTCCACATCTGATGACTAGTCGTGCCTTAATGGGGAGAACTAGTATTCCACCATTGGATCAAATGATTCCAAAAGCAATGGATGTCAAACTCAGTAGCTTTAAACGTACACCCACGGAAGGTCAACTTCAACCATAAAAGGTCCTTATGTTGAGTTCCTCATCCAATATCGTTACCAAAGCTCTAAGTCGAGCTATCAAAACTGGACAATGTCCCCAAAACCCAAATCATAAATAAATACCGAGCTACTTGCTCAAGACACCAAAAGGACTCATTTCAAAAGCAATAAAATGTAATAAAACGCACACAACCGACGTTTATGAAAACACGTGCTCCAAAGTACACGACCAAACTCCAACACAACATAGGATAAACCATATCATTTTCCAAAACAAGGTTATAACATTGACCCCTTTCAAAACGTCTCTAGACACGAACTACATGTATTTTCCATCAAACACCAAAAATGCACTTTCACCAAGAAATCTCCATTTATGCAAATAAATTATTAAAAACCAACGCCCATTTATTACTCATTTATCAAAGTGCCCAAAAGACCTAAATGGGGGGGGGTCTTACAAGATTTATAAAGCCAAACACCTTAAATAATTAAATCCACCAAATAACTCAACAAATGATAATTTCATGTAAACACATAAACGCTTTTAAAATAGACATTTTAGCATGTATAAAGTTTTCACAAATCTACTTGAACTCACCTTGCTAGGTTAAGTTAAACCTAGGTTCCAAATCCAACCATTAGCCTCCAATAACAAGTAAAACCTTTAGATCTACAAAGATCCTTATACTAGAGCTTGAAATATTCAAGGAAACTTACCACTTTAAGATATTGAGGCTCTCCACCCAAAGCTATCCAAACAACCCATCCACTCTTCAACCCGAGCTTCCAAATACCGAACCTTTATGTGACTTTAGGATAGATCCACCATAGATGCTCCAAAATAAAATCTTCAAGCTCCCAAAATCGTCCAAGGAGAGGAGTGAGGATAGGGAGTGAAATGAGAGAAGTGGGAAGGGGAGGTGGGAATGAGAAAACACTAGAAATGGGTATTAAATCGATCAAACCACTCCCGCGGCCTTGGACGCGACCTTGAAGTCGCGGGCCAAGTCGCGCGTGCTACATAGCTGCACACAAATAGTGGGTTGCGCGGGTTTATCCGCGACTTTGAGGCCACGGGCCAAGCCGCGCGTGTCCCTGGTGCACCTTCTCACCTTTAGTGTTAAACTGCTCCCTGATCGTTTCTCTCGGTCGATCGCTGACTGTTTTCCTTAGCTGATCATAAACTGTTCTTTAGAAAATTACGGGTGTTACAACATGTCTATTCATTCTTTGAGTATAAATATGTCACTTATCATTTTTTTCACCATCACTTTTCGAAGTATCAATCTTATACGAATTCTTCAGAGCACTGAGCCCTTAGACCCTATTCTACGACCCCTTCGATTTGCAGACCTCAACCTTCTTTGTTCATCATTTCATGGTTAATTCTTGGTGTATGTTTATTTTGTTTGTTATCTTTTTGTTGTTTGTTGTTTAATTCTTGCAGGTTTACCCCGACTGGATTAGATTTTAGGGTTATAATCGATCTTTGGACTATTCATCTTCGGACTTTGAATGAACTTTGAATATTCAAAAATTTGGACCTTGAAACTGTTTAAGTGTTAAATTTGGACTCACATATATATTGTAGTGATATAATCGAACTTTAATTAACAAAAAGTATAACCTAATTTTAACTTTTTGGGGTTTGATTTTGATTTGGACTCTTCGACTGTTCATAACAAAGTTCCTGATGTTCTTGGTTCAAAATCAAGATTAATGGTCAAAATGGGTGTTAATATCAAAATTAGTTTGTTAAAGTTGTTTACAATCACAAATCGATCATCAAAGTTTCAAAATTTTGGGTTAAAAAATCATTTTTCAAAATTTTTGTAATTGGGTTCATACGAAAATATGAATGTTTGAATATAATCATATGATGTTCTTGGTGTTCATATTTTACACTTAGATAATTTTCAAGTAAAAATGTTGAATTTTTAAAGGTTTATACGAATTCTTGATGATAACAATGCCATACGAATTCCTTGGAATTCATTGCCAAATTCTTCTAGGTCTAAATTTCGTATAATCATTCATACGAATTTCTTGGTCCTTCAATGTTTAAATTCTTTCTAAGTAAAGAATTCATATGATTGGTCCATATGAATTATGTGTCATTTCATTCAATTTTCATTCCTAAGTGAGGAATTCACATAATTGATCCATGCGAATTCTATACTTAGTGATTTTCAAAACTTGTTTTTCAATGTCAAAACTTATGTTTTTGAACTAACAAATTGGACCTTGTCCATACTGTTCATCTTTTTCAGGTACCAAATGGCTGACAATCAATCTGTTGAACAAAATGTTCAAATAGGTGAAAACTCGCCTCCTGAGGCATCTCAAGAGTGTCCTATGCCATCTTCCAGATCAGACTTTCAAGTGCCACTAAATGTCAATCCTGATCTATTTCTTATCACACCATCTGAGATGAAGACACAACAGCCAAACAATCATCACTTGGAGTTTACCATCAAGATAGATCCACTGGTTATTGATATTCTCAAGAATCATCCTTTGAGGAATGCTCTGACAGCTAAAGCAGGTGTTCCAGAGTTATATGTTCAACAAGCATGGAAAACTATCAAGTTCAGTCACATGAGGGTAGAAGGTGAAAGGATTCCCATATTCAAGCTGGAGATAGATCACTTTACATCTGTGTTGAATCTTGAAAGACTTAAATTTATTCTAAGTCTACCTGCTGCAAATACTAGAGAAGGGAGAACCACATATGATGAATTGCCATCTGATGTAGAAGTTTTCCAGGGCATCAGAGATTTGGGTTATGTGGGACAGTTGACTTAAGTTAATCACTTCAAGAAGAATAACTTGCCTCCATTCTACTACACCTTGTTCTCTGTCATCAACAGGTGTCTGACAGCAAAAATCTATGGAATTGATAATGCAAGTATTCACATTCTGAAGTTGTTTCACTTTGTGGTTTATGATCTACACATAGACTATGCAGGTATATTATGGACAGAGCTGTATGAGAAAGTTGTTGCTAAGAAGACTTCTAAGGCACCGAACTACATTCCGTATCAAAGATTCATGACTTTGATTGTAAGAAGCATCCTGAGAAGAAACAGACAGATTCCTACTAGAATCAATCATCCACTTGCACCAGTCAGTGAGATGAGATATATGATGAAGCAGAAAAGAGAATTTGAGTTTTCTATGCCAGTCCCAGAAGGGTTACTAGATTATGCTGATCCAGAGTGTTCTAGTATGCTAGAATATAGAGAGTCTATGGGACAACCAAGACCGGTTGGCCCTACCCCAGACTCAAACCCTAGGATAGAGGAGTCAGTAAGGGTTTCTGAAATTGTGGGAGTTCAGCAACGGGGAGAGAAGAGAAAAAATACTGAGAGGGGTTCTGGAGGGGGTCGGAGACCTAGACTAGAGGCATCAGGGTCACAGGTCATTACCCAACGTTCAGTAACACCTTCTACTGATGACGGTCAAGGCTTTGATAATAAGCTAGATCAAGCAAACAGATTGACTGATGAAAGTAATAGTAGTGAAGTTCCTTCTGCAACCAGTGATACTGAGAATGTTGCTAATGATAATCAGAGTGATGGTAACAACAATGAGAATGATGAGGAGTCTGACACAGAAACTGTTGTTGATGATGATTCAGATGATGATAATGATAATGATGGTAGAGCTAAAACAAATGTTGAAGTACATGATGAAACTCATGCTGAAACTATTTCTCAAGTTCAAGATGAGCAAGTAGATGTATTTGAAAAATTCTATGAGCATGATGTTATGGAAGTTGATGATAATGCAGTAAATGATACTGTCAATACAGTTGATGAAACTGTAAATGCTGAAGTTGGAGATATAAGGAGAAATGAGAGGGGATTAGTTGAAATTTTTGAGAGAGTGAGTGATGGGACAGAAAAAGAACACGATGAGAGAGAGTGCATCCTAACCTACCATTCTAAAAGAGCAACCACATCAAATGCTTTACCGGATGTGTTCCGTGCAAGTATTCAAGACATAAGCCGCCCACTTATGCAAATGCCCACCATAGCCAGCCACTCCACCTCCTCTTAACAGGAGATAGTTTCAATTTCACACGGGGATAGAACACATAATTTACCACTTTCTCATTAGAAGAATATTGGTATTGAAAACAGAGATCCACAACCCCCGTTCTCAACTTCTTTTTGTGCACCATTAAGTCTAGTGCCTTTTGAGATTCCAATTGTCATTCCTAGGACACATTTTGAAACAGCTATCATCTAAAGTCTTAGTGACACGATCGGAACATCCTGAGTAGATCCGTAATCTGGACTACGAGGACCGGATGGAAGTCCTGTTATAGTTAACATTGTGTCAGCTATAAACACAGGCCATGCAGTTGGTTCTACCACTGTTATGAAAACTGATAATCAATGTGATTTCGGTGTTACTCACCCTGACTATGTGTCAAAGGAATTCCTCGAAGACACCTTAAAGGCTGTTGAAAACAGTATGGTGGAGAAATTTGAAACTGAATTGGCAACTGTCAAAAGGTTGTTGAAAGGAAAACATACTACTGAACATGAGCCTATTCAACAACCCCATTCACTTCCACAACCACAACCTGTTGATTTATCCATTGATAAGATAAAGTCTCTATTGTTTGCTAAACTGTTATCACAAGCTCCGGATAACCAGAAAGATGTAGACCTTCTTTCACTCCTTCAATCCCACCTTCAACAAAAACTGCCATAATCTGTGAAACCAACAAATTTGGTTAGTGCTTCAGAGTTTTCTTCTTTTAAAACTAATGTTTTGCATTCTATATCTTATTTGAAACAGGTAGTGCAAACTTCATGTAAATCCTAAGCAGCTGTTTCGAAGCCTAGACATGATCCTGATCAAGATCATGATCATGAGAGGGAGATAAGGGAGAAACAAGCAGCTGATGTATCTAATGTTGCTATGGTTGGTGAGAAAGTTGTTGATGTTGAAAATGTTGAAGAAAATGTTGATCATGGTGAAAAGAAAAGTGATCAAATGGAGTTAGTTTTATATGTTGATGAAAGTGTTGAACCAAGGGTTGAAAAGCCTAAGGTTGCAACTAGGCAGAAAATCTTGGAGATTACAGGAATGAATGCGGTGGATATAATAGACTTATCTTCAGATGATGAGGAAGATTCAAATGAGAAGTATGAACAGTTTAGGAAAATAAATGAGGAAGAGAAGGAGAATTTGATGCATGAAAATGATGATGATATTCTAGCTGATGAAGCTAATGTCCTGAATACGTTACTATAATCTCCTGAGGACATTCAACTAAGTCGTGTTCATAACGATATTCCTGAAGTTACAAGTGAAGCTTCTGTTATCCCGTCCTTTAAAGAAATCAACTTTCCTGAAATTCATGAAATTCATGAAATTCAGAGCATAATGTCCAATCTGTTTAAGATGTCCTAAATGAAGGTGAAGATGAAAAGCAAGATGATGAAGGTTTTCAAGTTCCAATTATGCCTGAAGAAGAGGCAGGTCTTTCTAATATTCCTGAAGCATCTCTTGTGCCCACTAAAGCTGAAATCAGGCACATGAGAGGAGCAGATGAAGAGGATCTTTGTTCACAGAGTGAGGGCAATGGACAAGTACAAAGTTTTGGTTGTTCAAAATCAGCCAAAAGAATATCAGGAAGAATATGCAAATATGATGAATTGGCTAAAATAGCAGAGCGTACTGTAAAGAATAAATATGGTATTGTCACTGTCAGAGAAGTTAGATTTAAGAAGTTCATGCATATCTGGTATCCTAAATTCTTTGTCCAAAGAAGCGATTTAACTGAGTGCAAATTCACTGAAGCTGATTTCTGTTTTCTGAATGTGGATGATCTTGAGTTTCTATACCATCACTTTAGAAATATGGTCATAAGAAGGGAGAACATCATCTTTGCACTTGAAGCTATTAAAAGATTTATGAGGAGGCATATCTTTTATACCTATTGTTATGGTTTTCAGTTGGGTATTGAAACGAATCAGAAGAAGGTCAACATGATCAAGCCAAATCTGACCTTATCTGATATTGATAGCTATAATATTTTCACTGTGCTTTAAGAACCTGAGTTGGGAGTGGTTTATAAGAATGGTGAAAATGAAAATAAGTTCTTCAGAGTATCTGAGATTGCTAAGTTCTCTAATGGAACTCTCAAAGTGATTAGACTGCAGCTTAACTCAAGGTATAAAGAAAGTGAAAGACAAAGACAGCTTGGTGAATATCACATGCCCAGTAAAATTTGTCATGCTAAGGATTCTTGAAGCTATTGATGATAAAATTCATTTTAGAAGAGGAATCAGGAGGTTTGAATCATTTCTAGGTATAAGGAGAACATCTACAGGAAGATGGGACAGATGAAGCTTCACAAAATGATCAAAAAGGGGGAGATTGTTAGATATAGTTTTGAATCAATTTCTAATGTTGACTTTTGTAAGTTGTGTTTGATCTTTTTGTATCCTTGTATTTGTATGAGGTTATGGCTTGTATAACCCATATAAATACCTTTAGTCTCTTTATCTTGTGTAACCCAATCTTGTACGCAGTCTAAGTCCTCTTTCCAAGTGAGACATATGAATACAAAGACTTGTGATAAATTCTCTCTCTAGAATCTTTCTTTAATCTTGTTCTTAATTGTCAAATATGCTTGAAATCTGGGATCACACTTAGGATTGTGTGGGAGATTTCATAGTCAACTAAGTACTTATATTCTCCTTGATACATTCCTACACGGAACGGAGAATATTAACAACTTAGCTTATCTGGATGTGTTTCTTTTCATCAATATTGGTTATAGATTAAGGCGTATATTTGAACATGAAATTAATTTGATAATTAAAATAAATTTCAAATAAGCCAATAATCAACCAAGATAAAAAAATGATTTAGTACCTCAAGATCTAATAAAAATTTGAATAAATAAGGGATGTTTTAAATAGCTAAATTCCAATGGATCCATACCAAGATCAATGTTTATTTTCAATTTGTTCCCTTTTGCCAAGAGAGGTTCTTAGTGTATTTCCTATTTGATTGTTTATTATTGTAACACCCGCGATTTCCTAATGAAGGGCGGCGAGCGATCAAGGAAGCAGTCATCGGTCGGCCGAGAGAATAGGAAGGCGGACGGCTAGGTACGAGGCGTGGGAAGGTGTGAGTTGCAACACACGCGGCTTGGCCCACGGCCTCAAGCCGCAACCAAAGCAGCATAAGTCACTGTGGTTTGCATTCAAAGGACACGCACGGCTTGGCCCTCAACTTGAGGTAGCGACCAAGGCCGCGGGGTCAGTCTGGACTATTAAATCCCATTTTTAGGGTTTTCTCATTCCCACCTCCCCTTCTCATTTTTCTCATTTCACTCCCACTCTTCATATCTCCCTTTGGTGCGATTTTGGGAGCTTGAAGATCAGATTTGGAGCATCCATGGTAGATCTATCCTAAAGGTACATGGAGGTTTGATATTTGGAAACTTAGATTCGAAGAGTTAATGGGTTCCTTTGGTTGGTTTTGGGAGGAGAGCCTAAATATCCTAAAGTGGTATGTTTCTTTGAATATTCCAAGCTTTAGTATAAGGACCTTTGTAGATCTAAAGGTTTTCTTGTTGATGGTTTTTTCTAGACTTGAAGAAATGGGTTATTTGGAAACCCTAACTCATTGTTGAAGAGGATGAGTTGATGATGGAAGCTTCATTCTTAGAGGCTAAGGATTTGGGTTTGAAATCTAGGTTTAACCTAACCTAGCAAAGTGAGTTCAAGTTGATTTGTGAAAACAGTGTACATGCCAAAATATCTATTTCAAAGTGTTTGTATGTTTTACATGAAAATTATTAAATGTTGAGTTATTTGACAAATCTTGGTTAAATTGAAGTGTTTGGTTTTATAAACTTTGGAAAACACCCACGTTTGGGATTTTGAGCATTTTGACAACTAAATCATACACATTGGTATTTTGATGATTTATTTCTTGAAGTAAAGTTGGAGCATAAAATGCATTTCATTGGGTGTTTTAGATAAGTGTTTGATTTAGTGTCATGGGACGTTTTTAAGGAATAAATGATGAAACTCACTTGGAAAAATGATTTGTCCCAAACTAAACTACGTTGGAGTTTTTCATATAATTTGAAGTATGGGTTTGCATAAAGGAGGATTGTGTACGTTTGGTTTCATTTCAACGTTGAGTGTTTGTTTTTGTTGAGCTTATGGCTCGGTTTGGGTTTTATTGGGTTTTGAGGACACTTTTTCGGGTTTTGATAGCTCAATATAGAGCGTTTGGTCATGATATGCATTTACTGCATCTTATTTGAGAATTACATGTTTGAATGTGTTAGTTCATTCGTTTTGAGTCATGTATTCTTTTAGTTAGTGCAATGGATCCATAGGCACAGTGTTCTATTGTCCCATTTTGGACAAGTTCACCACTTTGGCACGAAATAGGCATCGGGTCACCATGGTAAGTAAGGTGTGGACCAATACGGTCGGCCAGCGTCCCATGTGTAGTAAGGTGTAATTCCCTTGTGCATAAGTTTCCGTTTCGGAACTGGGTTTCCCTAGTTTGGAACTTCAAGAATAGACTTAGAGGGGTTGACTTGATGTTTTCGAGCAATAGACTTAGAGGAGTTGAGCTTGGTATGTTTTATGGGTATAACCCATATGTTTTGGTTTCCTACATAGTTATGTGATCTACTTTTGTGTTCCGTCACTTACTATGTAATCGGGTCTCCCCGTCACTGAAAGGTGTTGTTTTGGTTATAGAGTTTTATAATCCATGTTTTCGATGATGTTTTGGGTATGGATTATTATCCATGTTTTTGGGTTTTGCATACTGAACTTTATCCATGCTTTTGGGATATTTTGGATGAGAGAGTTTATCCACGTTTTCAGTATTTGATTATTAAAGTGTCAGTTATGTATTACACGAGTTTTGGGTTTTGGATTTATATTCGAAGAAATGTGTTGTTTTGTGATTTTAATCACGAGGAGGGTGAATGTTGAAAAAGAGATTGTTTCCAGATGTAATGTATTTAATTTTGGAAAATCACGATTTAATTAACGTTCTTAGAGTTATTGTTTTATATATATATATATATATATATATATCTAATGAAAACTCTTGAGCTCACTAGGCGTTAAGCCTAACCTTTTTATTTGTCGGCATGTGCATAAGGTTCCAATTGGGGTTTGGTTCTAGTGGTGCTATGAAGAGATGAGCACTAGATTTACACGAGGGTGAGTAGTTTGGTGAAGTCTTCCGTTGTTGATCCAAACTCTCTCAATGATTTGATAACGACCCTCTTCTATACTTAGTGAAAATTACGTTTTAATATGTATTAGTGTTTCACCATCATCGATCAGACTGAGTCTGTTCAGTTATCGATGATAGTCTCTCTTGTAAACATTTATATGTATTAGTGTTTCACCATCAGCGATCAGACTAAGTTTGTTCAGTTATCGCTGATAGTTCTGATGTAAACATTTGACGTAATCCCTGAAGACAAGTTTCGCGTCAACAGATGTTCATAGCTAAATCGAAGACGAAGATGCTGAACAAAGACAAGTCTACTAGTGACCTGATGCGAACATCAGTGAAGCAAAGACGACTCTACTCATACGCTAAGAAACCTGAGGAAAAGCTTTAGCGATAGTTGAACCTTCTTATATCTCTGAAGGAAGAGATATTCAGCGATCGATGATCACTTAGCTTATGCCTCAAGTCTCTTTTGTATTTCCTTGCACAACAAGTACGATGTATCAGAACGGACATGTCTCTGCCACAATTCGTACAACAACTCTGTCAACTACACTGTTCTTGATACGGCCGAAAGCATGTCTCCCAAAGTCAGACTCTCTCAGCCAATCAATGAAGGACACGTGTAAAGTGCCCTGCCATGCATTTAATGCATAGGGTATAAATAGAAAGATTACCTCTTCATCTGAAGAGAGTGCTCACCTCTAGCCTTCATCTTTCTACATTATAGGAACCTTTGTTTTCTATACTTCTCCAATCCCCATTCTCTATATTCTTGTGCAACCATCTTAGTGTTTTCTTAAGTTTGTTTAGATTGAGTTTACTTAATCTTATTCCGCAACAGACTTGTAAATTGTGTTTGATTTATCAATAAACAATTTATTAAACTTTAAATTATGTGTTTGTATTCAATTCCCCCCCTTCTACAAACTTGTTAAGCACCTCCGGGACCAACAAGTGCTATCAGAGCAGACTGTTTAATCTGATAAACAAGATCTTGCTTTATTCTCTTCCTTGCTATTCTAAAATGGCACTTAACACAAACACAAACTACTATGATAATGGTTCACTTTCTAAACCTCCTCAATTTAGCAGAGATAACTTTTCTCTCTGGAAGAATCGAATGATGCTATTTCTTGAAGGTGCAGATCCTACTATACCTGAGTACGTAGCAAACGGACCCTATGAACCTGTCCAAATCATAGTTGCCGTTCCAGCTACTGCCACCACTCCATTTATTCCTGAACGCTATATTGCTAAGGAAATCAGACAATGGAGTGATGAAGACAAGAAGAAGGTTGGTATCGATGCAAGGGCAAAGACCATTATCTATATGGCTCTGCCTGATGAAGTTTTCCATTCCATCATGCATCTTAAAACTTCTAAAGAAATGTGGGAAACCATATGTGATCAATATGAAGGCACCACTGAAATCCAAGAGACTCGAAAGATTAACTTGGTAAGACAGTATGAAAGTTTCATCGCTGGTATGAATGAATCTCTCTCTGATTTTCATCAACGGTTTAACTGCCTAATCATTGATCTAAGAACTGTTGGTAGGACCAATTCTAATTCTGAGGTCCTAACAAAATTTTTGGAATGTCTTCCTGAATGCTGGGACAATTATTCAATATGTCTCAAGCTGACAAAAGACTTAAATTCTCTTTCTCTCAGCACCTTGTATGGAATATTGCTTAACTATGGGCAATCAAACCTTTTGAAGAAGAATCTTATAAAAGATTCTAAAGACTCCAAAAGCACTCCTGTTGCTTTAGTCTCTTCAGAGATAATTCCATCTCAGCGATCTACTCTCACTATCACTGAGTTAGATTCTGAATCTAAGGATCTATCAGACACTGATCTTTCAGAGTTTGATGAGTCCTTAGCACTCTTGACAAACTCTTTTAAGAGATTTGCAAGAAAGATCAATTTTCGAAGAAATAAGCCTCTCTCCCTCACTGACAAGCCAAAATCAACCCCTGTTGATAAGGCTACTACTACTTGCTTTAACTGTGAAAAGATTGGACACTTTGCAAGTGAGTGCAGGTCAAAGAAAGTCTTCAAACCTTCTACCTCTAGAAGATCCAGCGATGACAAATACCTTAAGCTGAAGGAGAAATATCAAAAGTTGAAAAACTACAAGCAAAAAGGTAAAGGTCTCATCGCTGAAGAACACGACTGGGCTGAATCTGAAGAATCAAGTTCTGATGAAGAAGAAGTCGCTAATCTCTGCCTCATGGCTGAGATTAAAGAAGAAGTGGAAGAACCAACTGAAACTTCTATGAGCTATATATCATCTTAGGTATCTATCTCTACTAATCCCTCTCTACCTGAATCAGAGAGAAGTCGCGCAGTTGATGTGCTGACGATTGATCTTTACAATGCTTTAAATGGCAAATCTCTAGCTGAAAGAAAAAAACAATGATTTAACTGAACAGCTGGAAAAATGCCATGAAAAGATCATAGAACTGACTCTTTTAGAGGAAAGTTTGAAAGATCAAGTTGTTGTAAATAAAATCATCAGCATAAAACGCGAACAAGCCATCGCTGCTCTAAAAGAAGAAAAGGCTACTGTTGAAAAATGGTGCAATTCCTCAACTAAAATCACTGAGATAATAAATGCTCAAACTCCTGGCGGTGATAAAACTGGTCTTGGTTTTTGGAAACCAGAGGATGAGCCTAAAGAAGATTGTTCCATGCTTAAGTTTGGAACAGTTGTCACTTCTATCTCTGACACTTCTTATAATCAGTTTTATCCTTCTTCTTATAATTCTATCCCTGAGGAAAAATCCAAAGGCTCTAAGTCTGCGGATAAAGGAAAATCCATTTTCCATCCTCAGAAGGCTACCAAGAAAGCAAAGCTGAAAGTTCCTTCTAAACCTTCAGCGAATCAATCGTCTAGCTCCGTGATAGAAATCTTTGATCTCTGTCCTCCAAAGCTAAAGATTGATCTTAAGCCTAAGAGATCTGAAGAAATAAAAATTCCTCCCATATCTCATGAGAAAGGCATTCTTGGAGCTGGACCCGCTCATCTTAAATTCTCAAAACCTTCTACTTTTGGCCCAAAAACCACATTCAAATATAGAAAATGCTATCACTGTGGATTTACTGACCATATTGCAAGCAAATGTCCAACTGCCACTAAAGCTGATAAAACAACTAAAGTGAAGATAAATGCCTCTAAGGCTGAGAAGGTCGTCAAAGCTGAAAAATCTACCAAGGTAAAGAATACCACTAAGGTTAAGAAATTAACCAAAGTGAAGATTACCACTGAAGCTGAATCTTCATCTGCTGTGAAGATTTATGAACCTTCCATCTCCACTAATCCCAAAGGACCCAGTGAAAAATGGGTACCAAACAAAGCTTAATCTTCCTTATGTTTGCAGGGATCAAAGGGCATCTGGTATCTCGATAGTGGATGTTCTCGTCATATGACAGGACAAAAAGACATGCTCACTGAATACAAGGAAGAGAAAGGTCCCTCTGTGACCTTCGGTGGAAATGGAAAAGGATATACCCGAGGGTTTGGTGTCCTCAGCAATGGGACAACTACCTTCAGAAGAGTCGCTTATGTAGATGGACTGAAGCACAATCTTCTGAGCATCAGTCAGCTATGTGATAAAGACTATGAAGTTCGCTTTTCCAAGAAAGCATGTTCAGTGGTGAATGAGAAAGGAAAACTTGCTCTCAGTGGGTATCATAGAGAAAATATCTATGTAATAGATATGGACTCTACTACCACTGAAAACGTATGTTTCTCTCTAAAGTCTCTTCTGATGTCAACTGGCTATGGCACAAATGGCTCTCTCATCTAAATTTCAAAACCCTGAATTCTCTCTCTTCTAAGGAACTGGTTTCTAGTCCTCCTCAGCACTCATATGCTAAAGAATCTCTCTGCTCAACATGTGAAAAAGGAAAACAGACAAAAGCTAGTTTCAAGTCTAAACAAGTTTCCTCAGTGACAAGTCCTCTTCAGCTCTTACATGTGGATCTGTTTGGCCCTGTCAACATCCAATCAATAGCTGGAAAGAAATATACGCTTGTCATTGTAGATGAATACTCTCGCTACACCTGAATTATCTTTCTTTGCTGCAAGATTGATACTCCAGAAGAACTAATATCTTTTGTTAAGAAGATGGAAGTGCTGAATAATCTCACTGTTCGTTCAATAAGAAGTGATCATGGAACTGAATTCAAAAACAGTTCTCTGAACATTTTCTTTGAGAACAAGGGAATCTCTCATAACTTCTCTTCAGTGAAAACACCTCAGCAAAACGGAGTCACTGAAAGAAGAAAAAGAACGATCATTGAAGCTGCTAGATCAATGCTCAGCGATTCTCACCTCCCTAATCAATTTTGGGCTGAAGCTGTAAACACGTAATGTTTTATTCAAAACAGATCACTGCTAGTAAAGCGATTTGGAAAGACAGCTTATGAACTTTTTCATGGAAGAAAACCTTCTATCAGCTTTCTTCATATATTTGGTTGTTAGTGCTTTATTTTAAATAACAAAGATCAACTTGGAAAGTTCGACCCAAAAGCTGATGATGGAATATTTCTAAGATATTCCTCCATCTCCAAAGCCTACAGAGTTTTCAACAAAAGAAGACAATTTGTGGAAGAAACAATTCATGTCACTTTTGATGAAACTCGCTCAACGAACTCTAAACCAATCGCTGAAAATGAAGAGTTAAATGCTTGGATGTTTTCTCATTACAGAGAAACAGAACCTTTCTTCTCAAACCATCAGCATTCAAATCCTCCAGCTGCTGATGATGATCCAAACATCATACCTCCTAATGTTGAATCCAACTCATGGATCTCAGCAGAGCCTCTAAACACCTTACTTCCATCAGATCCATCTTCGTCTGAATACCTCTCAGAAAACAATGGTTTGTCTGACACTCAATAGCTAATCGCTGATGAACCTCAAGCTTCTTCATCGGTGAACATTCCCATTGTTGATCCAACCTCTGAAATGAGCGATCATGCTCCTGCTCAGCGATGGACCAGAGATCACCCTATAGATAAAATTCTTGGTGATCCCGAAACAGGTATTCAGACACGACGAAGTTCAGGTAATATCTGTCTCTTTGTCAACTTTATTTCTTTAATAGAGCCAAAGAAGGCTGATGATGCCCTCAGAAATCCAAATTGGGTCAGCGCTATGCAAGAAGAGCTGACTGAGTTCTCTCGCAAAAAAGTTTGGAATCTCGTTCCTAGACCATCTGATAAAACTGTTATAGGCACCAAATGGGTGTTTAGAAACAAGTTAGATGAACATGGGACTGTAACCCGCAACAAGGCTCGACTTGTTGCTCAGGGATACAGACAAGAGGAAGGCATAAACTATGATGAAACCTTTGCCTCTGTGGCTAGGCTCGAAGCAATTCGACTCTTCCTAGCTTATGCTGTTTACAAAGACTTCATTGTATATCAAATGGATGTAAAATAAGCGTTCGTAAATGGAAAGTTGAATGAGGAAGTCTATGTGGAACAACCTCCAGGGTTCTATGACCCTAAGTATCCAAATTATGTTTATAAATTGGATAAGGCTCTCTATGGTCTAAAACAATCCCCTCGTGCTTGGTATGACACTCTCTCATCTTTTCTTATCTCTGAAAATTTTGAACGTGGCAAAATTGATAATACATTATTTTTCAGAAAGATAAAAGGTCATATTTTTCTTGTACAAATATATGTCGATGACATCATATTTGGTTATACTAACCCATCTCTGTCTACTCGCTTCGCTGAAAGAATGAAGAAAGAATACAAAATGAGTATGATGGGTGATCTGACATTTTTTCTTGGCCTTCAGATCAAACAATCTGACAAAGGTACTTTTATCAGCCAAGGTAAGTATGTTAAAGACATGCTGAAGAAGTTTGATTTAACACAAACTTCAGCAATGAACACTCCATGGCACCTCCTCTGACACTTAACAAAGATCCATCTGGAAAACCTGTTAATGTCATTGCCTATAGAGGAATGATAGGCTCCATGGTGTATCTTACAGCGAGCCGACCTGACATCATGTACTCTACTTGTTTATGTGCACGCTATCAATCTGAACCCAAGGAATCCCATCTGATCGTTGTTAAGCGAATTTTCAGATATCTCAAAGGGACTCCTAACCTCGGTCTTTGGTATCCCAAAGACTCAGGGTTCGATCTAACTGGATATTCCGATAGTGATTTTGCAGGTTGTAAACTCGATAGAAAGAGCACCACTGGTGGATGTCAACTCCTAGGAGGAAAGCTGGTAAGCTGGACAAGCAAAAAGCAAAATTCAGTGTCCACTTCCACAGCTGAAGCTGAATATGTAGCCACTGGAAGTTGTTGTGCTCAGGTCTTATGGATGAGAAATCAACTATTAGACTATGACCTTCAGCTATCAAAGATTCCAATCTATTGCGACAGCACTAGTGCTATCGCTATAGCAAACAATCCAGTGCTACATTCAAAGACAAAACACATAGAGATCAGATATCATTTTATCAGAGAACATGTGATGAATGGTGATATTGAACTTCACTTTATCCCCACTGACTATCAGCTAGCTGATTTGATTACCAAACCTCTTGATGAGACAAGGTTCAACTTTCTCATCAGTGAGCTTGGAATGCTGAATCTTGAAGAGTAACTCTTCATCGTTCATGCATTACATCAGTGATTATAAGTTCCCCTTTATCACTCAATTTCTGAATAAATTTCTGAATCTCAGGTATGTTCTCTTACTCTCAATCACTGAATCTTCATTCAGTAAGACGTTTAAAAAATAAAACTTTAATCACTGAACTTTCTTCAAATGATTAAAAACTTTTTGATAAACAAAATCTATCACTGATTTTTCTCTTCAGTGATCCTTCTGAAATAAAAATCAATCTCTAAATTTTTATCAGGGATTCTTTCAAACGAAAACCTATCTCTGACTTTTCTTCAGAGATAATTTCAAAAAGGACAAATGAAACGTTTTTCTCTCTCCTCATGACGTCATTTGAACCGACAATCCATGACATGCCTTTTTCTGACACGTTCGTCCGTTGCTCTTCTATCCAATCAACTTCGTGGGACGTGTCCATGTCATGATGAACATTTCTTTTCCCGCCTCTCTCTCTCTTTCTCTATATACGTATAAAAGGAATGTTTCTTTTCATTCTTATCTTTTATGCCTTCTGAAAAAAAAAATCAAGCAAGAACTCTCTCAAGCATTTGTCAAAACTTCTTTCAAAACATTTGCATCTTCTTCCTTAAGGATTAACAGGTTATTTTGATCTTCCTTTTATTTAAATCTTGTTACTAAATCCTATTTATGTTCCATCATTATGGATTTTTATAAGATTTCTACTCTCTAAAATCATTCTTTTTGATTTTATTCTTTCAAAACCTTTGGTTTTCTCATTGTTCTTCTTAAACTAAGAACAATGTCTTAATCTTCAAAAATTTTAGTTTTTATACGTTTCTTTCTTCAAATAGAAACTGGTAAAAACTTCTCTATTTTTAGACTCTAATCCTTTCCTTCTATTCTCATTTCTTTCCTTATTCAGAAATGGCACAGTCAGCTCTAATTGCCTCCAAGACAGTCAAGTTCGTTCTCACTTATTCTGAAATCCCCAAGAACAACCATCTTGGACGATTGGACTTCGACGGTATCAAATACCCACACCTTGTGGAAGCTTCTAAGTTCCTGAAGCAATCCTGCATTGCTTATGCCCTCACTATTGATCACAAACCTTCCAAAACGCTTCTCCAACAGTTTTGGTTTACAGCTGAAGAGACCTCTATCACCAACAACAAAGGTGATCAGGTTCCTGCTATCTCCTTCAGCACTGACTTGGGATCAGGCAGGATTACAACTTTCAGCTTGAGGAAGGCACTCAGGTTTCCTGACAAACCCAGGAGTGGATTTGAAGCTCTGCCAACCGATGTTGAACTCATCCAGTTTCTGGATGATATGGAGTACTGTTGGGACAACAAGCCCTGCTCCACAATCCCCAACAAGAAGCTGACGCTCATCAAGAAGGCAAACATGCCTTCTCAACTGAATTTCATCTTTTCTCACTTCATTCAGTGCATGAGTGGGAAAAGTGGTTCCCTTGATCAATCATGCAAAGTTCAACTCCAGATGGCTTACTCAGTCATCGCTGGAAAGAACTTCGACTTTGCCACCGCTATCTTTGACGATCTTAAGTCAAAGATAGAGAAGACGGAGAGGGATCCCAAGATCCCATATGTACAGTTCATCTGTGCATATCTGAAGTTTCTCTACGCCAACTCTTACCCCACTACTCCTGATGGCTCCTTCGCCAAAGTGGGTCAGCGTTCACTGGAGGTCAAACCGCTGGACAACGAGGTAAGTATCTCTACCCTATGCTCTAGTCTCTCTCTCCATACTTCTTCTACTTCAGCGTCCACACAAGAGGTTCGTTCTTCTACTAGCCCTGCCGCTAAAACCTCTTCTAAACGACCATCTACTAGTCTTTCTGGTACTTCGAAGAAGGCTAAATTGACTAAGGAGACCATTACCCCTAGTTCAATACATGAGGTAGTTTCTCGACAAACTTCCTTGGATGATTTCATGGGTCTCTCCTCCACATCCTCAGATATACCATCATCAACCGTGCCAGCGATCTCGGTCGCTGTCACAACATCAGTGACCCAACCACCCATCTCAGTACAAACTGAGGTAACTACCCAACTCCCAACTCCTTCTATCCCCATCTCTAATCCCTCTATTTCTTTGGTCTCTGACCCTCTTTCTATCATACAGCAACCTCATGTTGCTTTTCTAGGACCTGATGCTCAAACCTTTGAAAGAGACATGCAATTTTTCAAGATGTTTGAACCATCAGGTATACTTCAACCCGCCAATATACATCCCATCTCTCCATTTAAGCCTGTTACTCAGAAGCTAACTTTTATTTCAGGTCCTACTATGGCGACTGTTGACTCTCATGTCAACAGTTTAGGTGTTAAGGTGGATTCTCTCACCACCTCCATCAACGAAACCACCAGTGCCGTCAATACCGCTGGTGAAGAGCTGAAGCAATTGACAGCTACCTGCTCCACCAAAGTTGAAGCCTCACAAATCTCAGCTCTTCAGGGGGAGCTCTCCAAAGTCAAGGAGGATACTCGACTTCTTCAGGGACGCTTCGATTCTCTAAACGACAATGTCCAGGGGTTATCTACAAAGATTGATTCCTGCACAACTCTTCTACAACAAGTCCTTGAAAAGCTGAATGAACCAGCTCCGACTCCTTCTCCTTCCTTCACAGAGGCTGACCGTACCTCTCTGAACATAGTTGTTGAATTCATTCATCAAGCTACTTCAGACATCCCTATGATTGAAGGACGCTCAGAAAGTCTGGAGGCTGAAGTCCGTAAATTGACCACTGCACAACCTTCCTCTCCACCTAAAGACCTCTCCGTCGCTGATAATGACAAAGAGGGGGAGAAAGTTGCTGAAGAAAATGAGGAAGCTACAGCTGAGGTTCACTCGGAAGAACCTCCCTCTCATGTTGAGGGGGAGAAGGTTGCTGACAAAGCCCCTCCTTCCTTTGAAGCCTTAGTAGAAAAAGAAGAGGAGGAGGAGGAGGAGGATGAAGAAGTGGAAGATCTTGATCTTCAAGATCAGGATGAAGAGCAACACTGTTGGATCCAATAATTGTATTCAAGATTAAAGTTAAATTAGAGGGTTTAAACTGTATTTGTTTGCTAGTTACAGTTCAGGGTTTAAACTGTAATAAGTTAATAGTTTATTAGCTATTGGGCCTCAAGCCCGTTTAGCATTAGTAAAGCCCATTTGGCATTAGGCCTGGGTATTTAATGTTTTATTAGTTTAGTTTTAGGGTTAAGATACCTAATAATTATTGTTTAGAGAATATAGTTGCCGTACGTTTTCTCTGTATTCAAGGGTATCAAGAACACACAAGGTTTAACTGTTTATTCAAGGGATTGGTATGTTATTCTTAATCTTTATCTCTTGATTATTATTGTGTTCTGTGATTGTTAATCAACTAGATTAAACTGGGGTAACAAGTGGTATCAGAGCCTAAAGAATCAAGTTTTAGGATTAAATCTGTGTTTTGCGATTTTACTATTCATCAATTCACTATTCATCGTTTACTATTCATCGATTCACTATTCATCGATTCATTATTCACTATTCATCATTTACTATTCATTCGATTACTGTTCATCGATTTTCATGAATCTATGTGCGTTTATGTTTAAGATTGATCTGATTAGGTGTGTTTTGCGTTATTAAACACTATCTGATTGATTAATTGCTTTAAGAATTAACAAGTGATTGAATTTATTGATTTTTTGTTTTCTGGGTTCATAAAGGAATCGACTCTGTGTTCTTAAAATCAAGTAATAAAAAGTGATTTTTACTTATTAAGTTTGATTGAATGCTGATCGATGTCCGTTGTGGGTACTAGAGTCTGTTTTTTTTTTGCAATTGAATTTGTGTTCTAAATCGGTTTCTGGGATTGATCATCGAGTTCTCTGAGTTTCTGGGTTGAATCAAGAACATATCGGTCGACCTGAATATAGTTTATCGGTCTAATTGAATACCGGTTGAATAGTTTTATCGGTCAATATCTTTTATCGGTCGACCAATCTATATCGGTCCATACCTTTATCGGTCATAGCAACTTACCGGTCGAATACCCTATACCGGTCCATTGCTTTATCGGTCCATTCTCATTACCGGTCGAGTTCTCTATATCGGTCTATAGTATATCGTTCCACACACACACTATCGGTCAAAGTCAATACCGGTCAAGACCAATACCAGTCGAGCTCATCTTACCGGTCCATAACTTTATCGGTCGAAGCACTTTACCGGTCTAAGAACTTTACCGATCGAATCACTTTACCGGTTAAAAAAAAATTCCGTTCGAATAGTACCGGTGAATAGTACCGGGTGAACAGTACCGGTGAACAGTACCGGGTGAATAATACCGGTCGCTACAGTACCGGTGAACAGTACCCCGGTTAAAAAAAATTAAAACTTTTTAGTGTAGTTTTTATCTTTATTCTTGATTCTAACTATCTCTTCTAGTTGATTGTCTTGGTAGAGAAAAGTTTGATTACTAACCGTACAGCTAGGATGTCGAATCAACTAATGATGTCTGAAGGTTACAGCCTTGATTTTAACAACATGACTCTTTCTGAAATAAAAGCAAAGGCTAAACAACTTACTGGACGGTTATCAATATCTTCTCGCATGGTTGATGAGTATGACATAGAGGAAAAAATGTTCAAATCCGAGATATCATCTCTTAAAGCTGAAAACAAGGCTTTACAGATTCAGAACTCATCTCTTCTTATTCAGGTCAATGCTTTAAAAGAAAATTCAAAAGATTCTGATTCTATAATTGACTTTGCAGGAATGATTGAGTCTAAAGAAAAAGAGATCTTGGATCTTCAAGCAAAGTTGAAAAGATCTGAATCCAGCTCTACATGGTCAAAGAAGGATGCAATGCAAAGGAGCTTAGAAGGAGTACAAGTGTTGCAAAGGATACTAGTATAGGACTAAGACAGATAATTTTTCAACTCTGTGCGGACAGAGATAAGTTTAAAGATAAAGTTCTCAGTCTTGAGGTTGAGATTGAAAAGCTGAAAGAAAAGGCAACCCAAGACAGAGACAATACAAAAGTCCAAGATGAATTCCTGAAGATAGAGAAAGAAAGAAAAGACTTTGCCAAGAAATTCTCTGATTTCTCTAGAAAAGCCTTTGAAGAGAATAAATCATTAGAGCTTAGATGTGTTAAGCTTTCTCAACAAGTTTCAGACTTTGAGAAGGTTATCATTCTAGAAAGAGAAAAGGATGAGAATGAGAAGAAGAAAACTGAGCTGAAGAAAGCAAATATAGACTTTTCTGAAGAAAAGAAAATATTTGAGACCGAGATAGCCAAGCTGACAGGAAAGCTATCTGAATTGTCAACAAACATCATGAAGGAGAAGAATGCAAAATCTAAGTTGCATAAGAAGTTTGATCTGATTGAAAAGGAAAGAAACAGTTTGTCTTCAAAGATAAAGGAACTTGAAGAGATCGTATTCAAGGTGAAGCTGACTGAGCACAAGACTCCAGAGTCAATAGCTCAATCACCAAGAGATGATCTAGCTGATTCAGATAGTTCATTAAAAACATCTTCAAGTTCACATTTTTCAAATGTTTTCTATAATCCTTTCTATGATTTAGATGATTGTCTTACTTCTAAATCTACTAATCAGATTCGTCCTTCTAACATTTTCTATGAAAAAAACGTTGATGGTTCAGGTAACTTCAAGAAGACTAAGTCTCAAAAGAAAAGCTTCTGGAGAAGGGATGATGAGAAAGAAAGAGGAAACTGGATCTGGAGAGTTAAAGGATCCTCGGAGGAGAAGAAGAAAGAAGAATCATTTGTGCATACATCAACTGCTAAATGGAACTATGCTACAAAAGGTAAAACTTTTGGCAAACCTGATCTGGTTTACACAATCCATCAATTGATCAGGTTAGCACAAAATAAAATTAGTTGTTCCTACTGTGGCTCAAATGATTTTGTAAGAAAAGATTATGTGAATAACTGGTATGGTTCTTACTTCATCTCTCTTACTAGAACTGCAACTAACCCTTTAGGACCCAAATACCAGTGGGTACCAAAAGCTAAATCTGTGTTGCAGGCACCCAAGGTTTAAGGGGGAGAAAGAACAAAGGTTTCTAAGTAAATCAGCTTAGAACCCGTACTTCAACGGAGAATGGCTTCTAATCACATCAGATTAGGACCCTCACTTCAGTGCTTTATTTTTCCTGCTTGATCTTAAAAAAAAATTATCAGTTAAGGGGGAGAATATCTGTGATTTTAAAAGATTATCTGACCGTGTGTTCTTAAAGATAAATACTTGCGTTTTATCTTGTCAATATACTTTGTCAAGTATTCATACACATAACGGTTCAGAACATTCTATTTGACTTTGTTATTACCATGTATCAAAAGTTAAATCTTTCTATGGTAATACTTACGTTCTTTGTATTCACTGTTGATTGAATCAAACGTCATTTCATGTGCTTTCATTGAAAATATGTTTATATATTGTTCATATAAACAACATTCGTTTTTGATTCTCCAGCATATTATTCTTCATGACAAATTGATATGAGCTTATTGCCAACCACTTTTAGGTTGAGGGGGAGAATTGCATCGTCAAACACAACTGTTTTGACTTCTCCATATTTTTATTCTTCATGTAACCCTATGCTTATTTGTGCTTTCATAGCCTGTTGAACAACACATACTTTTAGGACAATACATGGGATTCAGTGTGTGAGCTTAACAGAACTTCCATGGATTCACGATAACCAGTGTTTCCTACCCAAGAAGTATACCCTGAGTGATTGAGGGGAGAGGGGTAAAAAGAATTGAGTGATGGTGTGTGAAGAGGTAAAATGTAAATGAGAGATTGGTTAGAAGTGAGCATTAAAAGAAAGAGGGTGAGAGATCAGAGTAAAAGAATATTAAACTCTGCACCAAACTCTTTCTGAGCTGGGCAGCCACATAATCTGATTGGATCACATTCTTTGGTGACCATCATTGAAAAAGGCAACTAGCCCATGCCATCTATTGCATACAACCCCACCAGCTACTCATTCTTTTCTCAAAAAGAGAATGTTTCACATTTTCTGGGGACGCAACACATATGCTATTGGTTATTCATTTGGAAGATACTAATATTGAAAAAGAAGGAAAGTTGCCCACCTTCGAACCATTTCTCATGCACATTGAGTCTTTGTATAATTTGTTGTTGTCTCAACAAGTTTACATACTTTGAGCCTATAATGAAAAGCAATCATCTATGCTTAATTCTTTCATACATATGCACGAGCACACAAAAATTTGTTTTCTGTCAGAACGTTCATAGATAACCATGTGTTATTCGATGATTGAATGGAAGACCTGGGGAGCCAACATCAAAACCAGCTCCTTATATAGTAACTTTGTGTTACTGACATGCATTCTAACTGAGTCATTTGTTGATTCAGGGTTACATTTATTACCTGTTTGAATTTGAAAAGATTCGAATGGTTACTATTTTTGATCTGAAAAGATTGAAATAATCACTATTTCCATCTGAGAAGACTGCTCTTATTTCTTACAGGGCTCATTACATGAAGAAAGTGCTAAATTGAAGTCTATAAAGTCAAAGGGGGAGATTTTTCCATAAAGGGGGAGATTGTTTTGACAAGTTTTGATGATGATGATTCTCACCACTCATCAAAAAGGGGGAGAATATATTAAGGGGGAGAATATAATCTGAAGACTGCTGAAGATTTTCAAAGATTTGAAGACTATTTGAAGTTATCAAGTTTTGAAGCTATCGACGTCATATCTGAAGTTTTTCAAGAAAAGTGAAGACAAGTGAAGACCTGAAGACAATTACAATTTTTTTTTAATCTTGAATCCAAAGGGGGAGATTGTTGGATCAAATAATTGTATTCAAGATTAAAGTTAAATTAGAGGGTTTAAACTGTATTTGTTTGATAGTTACAGTTCAGGGTTTAAACTGTAATAAGTTAATAGTTTATTAGCTATTGGGCCTCAAGCCCGTTTAGCATTAGTAAAGCCCATTTGGCATTAGGCCTGGTTATTTAATGTTTTATTAGTTTAGTTTTAGGGTTAAGATACCTAATAATTATTTTTTAGAGAATATAGTTGCCGTACGTTTTCTCTGTATTCAAGGGTATCAAGAACACACAAGGTTTAACTGTTTATTCAAGGGATTGGTATGTTATTCTTAATCTTTATCTCTTGATTATTATTGTGTTCTGTGATTGTTAATCAACTAGATTAAACTGGGGTAACAAACACCATCAAGATGATGATGATGACGATGAAGAAGACCAATCTTTATGGTTTTCTGCAGCCGTCACATCATCAGTGATATCTTCGAAAGAAGTTGTCATAGCAGGGGGGGAGTCATGAAACATCTTCAGGAGCCCCTTCCCAAAGCAAATCTAAGAGTACAACTGCTGAGGGAAGCCTGATTAACGTTTCACTAGCTGAGGAGAATCCTTCTCAGATATGCCTCTCACTTGTCCCTGTATCTTTCTACAAACCCTCTGTCTCTTTCTAGCCTTTATCTTTTCTCTTCCCAAAACAAACACTAACTCCTTTTTCTGACCAGACAGTTCTCTCCCCTGCTTAAGAGTAAGGAACTACAAATAATCCCAGCTTCTATAGTTGACGAGTCAATAATCCCAGCTTCTATAGCTGATGAAGAAGATGAAGAAGAAGCCCTACACCATCCAACAAGGCCCTCAAGACTATCTCACTAGTCAAAGGAAGAGATGAAGAAAAGAAAAGAGATGATCTCTCATCTGGAGAGTCAACGGCTAAAGGTCCCTCTTCAAACAACTCCTACTGAACTAGAGTTCCTGACTAAAGCCGAAATCGAAGAATCTGTTAGAGCTGAGAAACTGATAGCTGATTGTCAAAGAGATGCCTCTCTTGCTCTAAAGATTCAGTCCTCTCTGGTCAAAGACAAGAAGCTGAAAAAGAAACTAGTGGAAGTCCAGGCTGCTCTATTAAAAGAAATTGAAGAGGAGCGCTCAAAAGAACTAGCGGTCAGCAATAACTCAGTCGAATGGTGCAAACATAAAGTCGACTATCACTCTGACCCAATGAAGATCGTAGCCATTGTCATCTCAGGGAGAAAGAAGAATGGAAGCAGCAAGGCTATGTTAGTTTCAAAGCTGGAAAGCTTCGGTTACATGGAATGGCTAGAGTTCAAAGATGCGCTGAAGAAATCCAAGTCAACCTACAGAGGCTATGTTGAAGGGATAAATGATGCTCTCATCAACAGAGTCACTGCTATCCTAAAGGTGCCATCTACTCTTCCTTCCAAGCCAAGGCAACTAAAAAGAAAGATTATCTCCTCCTCTTCTGAGAATGATGCTGCAATAAGGAACGAAACCTCCATCAAGTTCTCAAAAGAAACTCTGTTTGGTCCTTCTCCTGATCTCTCAGTTCTAGATCTATACCTGCCTCCTGGTGGTCCTTATATTGCAAGGCAAGTAATTAAAGATCCTTTTGGTATCTTCTTCAGAGATGATGAGGAACAACTCAGATTCCAAAGAGTCTCTGAAATTCCTATCTGTCCCCTCAGCCATCTCAAGGATCTCCTACGCTTATGGTGTGACTTCTCTCCTTCTGCTGAACCGATCAAGGCAATCATCAATCAAGAATCTTCAGATCGAAGGCAAAGAGGAGAAGAAATACCTGACTATATGATCAATCCTCCTAAATCTTCTTTAGATAGCTGATAGATTAGTTTCCTATTTCTTGTAATCTATTAGTTTAACTTACAATAGTTAGTTCCTCACTTGTACTTGTAACTTTCATATCTTGTAATTCTATCTCTGAATTAATGAAAATTTCAGTGATGTACTTAACTCTATCAGTACTGTAAAAGATCCCTCAAAATAGTAATTGGGACATGTATGTTATGAGTCCTAATTATTCCTTTATTTTGAACTATAAAGTAATTTTCTTCAGTTACTTTGTCATTATCAAATAGGGGGAGATTGTTGATCCAAACTCTCTCAGTGATTTGATAACGACCCTCTTCTATACTTAGTGAAAATTACGTTTAAATATGTATTAGTGATTCACCATCAGCAATCAGACTGAGTCTGTTCAGTTATCGCTGATAGTCTCTCCTGTAAACATTTATATGAATTAGTGTTTCACCATCAGCGAATAGACTGAGTCTGTTCAGTTATCGCTGATAGTTCTGATGTAAACATTTGACGTAATCCCTGAAGACAAGTTTCACGTCAACAGATGTTCATAGCTGAATCGAAGACGAAGCTGCTGAACAAAGACAAGTCTACTAGTGACCTGATGCGAACATCAGTGAAGAAAAAACGACTCTACTCATACGCGAAGAAACCTAAGGAAAAGTTTTAGGGATAGCTGAACCTTCTTATATCTCTGAAGGAAGAGATATTCAGCGATCGATGATCACTTAGATTATGCCTCAAGTCTCTTTTGTCTTTCCTTGCACAACAAGTACGATGTATCAGAATGGACATGTCTCTGCCACAATTCGTACAACAACTCTGTCAACTACAATGTTCTTGATACGGCATTAAAGCATGTCTCCCAAAGTCAGACTCTCTCAACCAATCAATGAAGGACACGTGTAAAGTGCCCTGCCATGCATTTAATGCATAGGGTATAAATAGAAAGATTAGCTGTTCATTTGAAGAGAGTGCTCACCTCTAGCCTTCATGTTTCTACATTATAGAAACCTTTGTTTTCTATACTTCTCCAATCCCCATTCTCTATATTCTTGTGCAACCATCTTAGTGTTTTCTTAAGTTTGTTTAGATTGAGTTTACTTAATCTTATTCCGCAACAGACTTGTAAATTGTGTTTGATTTATCAATATACAATTTATTAAACTTTAAATTCTGTGTTTGTATTCAACCCCCCCCCCCTTCTACAAACTTGTTAAGCACCTCCGGGACCAACATCTACGGTTGGAGATAGAGACTGTTATTGGGTTTTAGTAACATCTATACCTTTTATAGATCGTGTATAAGGATTAAATTGTGTGTATTGAAGTTAAACCTTAATTTGTCGTTGTAGATGATTCAGTTATCGATATATATAGAAAATTTTAAATTAGTTGCTTTTTGCAGTTTTGAGGGTGTTACAAGTTGGTATCATAGCTTAAGTTTGAGAGAATTATGTGTTGATTTTGGATGCCAAGACTCAAACTAGCGTTAATTTAAGTTATTGAAAGTGAAGTTGCACCAATAGGCACCTTAAGATTGGATGTTTTGAGGTTGATGGAGTCTCTAGGAACTGGAATCGCGTTAAGAGTACCAAGGATGACCATGTACAATACGTTTAATTGTACCTGGCCAGTGCTTGGTGAACCTACATGGTACATGTGTATGCTTGAGATGCCTTAATATGATGACTGTTGGGGTAGTGAAGAAGTTTCTAAATGGGTAACCATTAGAAGGAGTTCACGATTTTAGCATCCGTCACTTGGAGTGACATCAAGCTTGGTGATTACATTAGGTGGACCATTTTGGGTCAGAGTTATTGGTTGGTTTTAGAACCATAGACTTAAGGAATCGACCTTATTCAAAGAGAAAATTGTAAGGTGAACCGATGAAATTGTCGATGATTGCTTTAAGAAGTTTGAACATCCTGATGACAACAGCATGTTGGGAAATTGAGGAACATGATTTCGGGATGTTGAGTGCCGACCAAATTCATGCACTAAAGTTCATTTCTAAAATAAGTTTGCATAAATAGTTTCTCATATTCTCAAATCATAAAGTGAGTAGAATTACGAAATTTTGGAAAAAGTTTTAGCACACGCATGATTTTAAACCATGATTTTAAACATGCATGAAGTTGTTTCATGGCATATGGTTGCAAACCTTGTTGAGATTTTCCTTATCTCTGTTTTATCGAACACTATTTTTGAGTATTGTGATACTTACGATTTGACCTTGCTTAGAGTCTTGGGAAAGTAACTACGATTTATGACCTTGACGTTGGATCTCCTCCATATATGTTGAGGTTTTAAAAGGGAAAGTTATTCCCACTATTTTGATGTGTGAGTTTTGTTGGGATTTTATCCCACGCGAATTTGTTGGAAACGTCATTTTATATCACAATGTGATAAAAAGAACTTTTTTGAAAATTTGTTATTTTAGTCATAACTTCGTCGTACACTTTTGATTTTTGGCAATGAAGACTTTGGCACCACTTGATTTTTTGGGTGTCATTGCGTTTTATGGAAATTTTGTCGGGTCTTATGGAATTCTATTTTATGACACTTTGCGTCGTGTAAATGGACTTTGAAACGGTTATACTTGAATTATTGTGTGCGTTAACTTATGAGTTTTGTCTAATACTTTTCCTCATGCGTATTTGCACATGTCTTTTCGCAACCGTGAGAGATGTCTTGAGAGTTTCGTTGGTAGATGCTATCCATATGTTATTTTGGGAAGTTTCAATATCATATAATTTTTTTTTCTTTTGAGTTTTAGGCAAGTATTTCGTGGTACGCTGTTTGGTATTTGAATCGATTTACACTTTTGTGTGAGTAATGCATGGGAAAGATCTTTAATGGTTCGAGTTGAATTTTTGTTTTACGTCTTCTTCAGTTGTTGATTCTTTCGTTATTATTTCACGCATGCATTATGTTGATTTGTTGATGAGCATGTCTAAGCAGCCGCTATTTTTTTTTTGACAAAAGCATTTTACTCGTACGACCTAAGGTTTGAAATTGATTTAAATTATTTTACGTTTAACCAATCGCATGCACATTTTGTCTGGATAAGTTTTGGAGAAATGAACTAAGCATGCGGGTCTTGTTTGGAATTTTATTCCATATCCTTATATACTCAAATGAGAAATTTTGGGGACTTGATTACGTAAATTGTCTCTTGGGAGTTTTGTACAAGCGCCTTGTTACAATCTGTTTTGGTACGTAAAATTATTTCTCCATTTATGGCGTATATTGATGCAAGCTAGGACCATTATGGTTCATTTGAAAAGGTTGTTGTATACCCTTATTTGTTGTCATTATTAGGGTAAGTAATAATTAAAGGCTTTTGAAATGGCTTTATATGTGTAGTGGTTGTTGCCACATTGCACACCTACCGAGTAAACGGTAGTGGATTGTTATACGTACGATTGTTTGTTATAAAACCATTGCATTTGAGATTTTTATAAAATTTCAAACTGCATAGTAGTTGAAAAACCTTGAACTCATTAGGGCCTTATAGATTTAAAACCCTATCGTGAAAGGAGTTGTAATTAAGGACTAGAGGAATCCTTGGGAATTGAAGCGTCGGATGATCCGACTTGTGGTCGGTTCTAAATTTTTGGTTCAGCTTATGAACCGATGCACACATGAATGATTGAGGTATTATATTTAAGTACTTTCCCAGTTATTAAGTGGTGATCTTTGGTTTCGGTGAATTCTTTGTGATCAGCTTTGGATGGTTGCTTGCTTTTGGTTGGTTTTGAAGTTGGGGTTGATGGTACGACAACATGCTATGCGTCTGTGGTGTACCACCTCAATAGTATTTGTGAATAATGATGATGTTATGATTGGCTAATAAGGATGTATGATTTGGGTGATTATCTCTGAAAATAGGTGTCAACTTGGAGTCGACGTTGCTATTTGGGAATGGAATGGTTGGTAGTATATCCACATTGCATATAGTTGTTTTAAGGATAGGGGTCAACATTCGATTATGAGGACAACGACTGTTTAGGTGCTTCAGTGCACTTTCATTGAATTTGGTGTGTTTGCATGTTAGGTGGTAACCTTAAGGATATTAGATGCTGGCAAATTAGGGATCAATCATTGGTAATCCTGTAATCATTGGGATTTTCGTTGATTCAACAATTGATAATTGTATGCATTATGGGAGATGTATAACTATGGGATTTGGGGTAATCCTCTGTCTACAGATGTTAATGTCGTAGATTGGATCGGACCAACTAGTGATAAGAATTTCGTCAAGAGAAGGACGATGAATCTTTGGGAGTATTGATTATTTAGGAGACCTTGATTTGTCGCAACTAGAAATATCGTCTTTATAACAGCAGCGAGTGATCGACTCAGTAATATGTACGGATCCCTTATCGCACGGGTAAAGTCAACTTGGTTGAGAATATTCGGAATCGAAAGGAGTTTAGTCAACTGTAATTTGATTGTTGATATAAAGGCTGTTATGGTTTTGGGAGGAAAGCGAGGGTGTAGCGTGGTTCGCTGAGAGTTGATGAGAAGCATTTAAAGGTAAAGTTCGATTTGGACACATTGGTGGAAATGGTTGGTTATCATCGCAAGTTACTCTTGAAGTAGTACGTGCAACCTAAGGTTGGGAGGCAACCGGGATCTTAATATTAGGAAAATGATTTGCTAAGGACTCGATATTCATCCCGTCATCGGCGAGATATGTCGAACCTTGGGATTGAGTTATGACGACTCATTATGAGAAGTACAGTAACAACCTTAACCAGAATGTAATCGGTTTCGTATATGAGGCAAGACACCGTGGAGGTATCCCTTTCGGATAGAGAACCGATTGACCACGCTAAAGGTGACGTTAGGTGTTTGGTCAGTGTTAGATTTCGAGGATGAAATCTCTTTAAGGTTGGGAGGATTTTAACACCCGCTATTTTCTAATGACGAGCGACGAGCGATCAAGGAATCAGTTATCGGTCGGCCGAGAGAACAGAAAGGGGGACGGCTCGACACGAGGCGTGGGAAGGCATGAGTTGCAACACGCGCGGCTTGGCCCGTGGCCTCAAGCCGCGACCAAATCCGCGTAAGTCACTGTGGTTTGCATTCAAAGGACATGCGCGGCTTGGCCCGCGACTTGAGGTCGCAGCCAAGGCCGCGGGGTCGGTCTGGACGATTAAATCCCATTTTTAGGGTTTTCTCATTCCCACCTCCTCTTCCCATTTTTCTCATTTCACTCCCACTCTTCATTTCTCCCTTTGGTTCGATTTTGGGAGCTTGAAGATCAGATTTGGAGCATCCATGGTAGATCTATCCTAAAGGTACATGGAGGTTTGATATTTGGAAACTTGGATTCGAAGAGTTAATGGGTTCCTTTGGTTGGTTTTGGGAGGAGAGCCTAAATATCCTAAAGTGATATGTTTCTTTGAATATTCCAAGCTTTAGTATAAGGATCTTTGTAGATCTAAAGGTTTTCTTGTTGATGGCTTTTTCTAGACTTGAAGAAATGGGTTATTTGGAAACCCCAACTCATTGTTGAAGAGGATGTGTTGATGATGGAAGCTTCATTCTTGGAGGCTAAGGATTTGG
This sequence comes from Arctium minus, assembly GCA_954870635.1. NCBI lineage: Eukaryota > Viridiplantae > Streptophyta > Magnoliopsida > Asterales > Asteraceae > Arctium > Arctium minus. The sequence continues at coordinate 65,701,008 of OX941080.1, read as the reverse complement.
GTTTGAAATCCAGGTTTAACCTAACCTAGCAATGTGAGTTCAAGTTGATTTGTGAAAACGGTGTACATGCCAAAATATCTATTTCAAAGTGTTTGTATGTTTTACATGAAAATTATTAAATGTTGAGTTATTTGAAAAATCTTGGTTAAATTGAAGTGTTTGGTTTTATAAACTTTGGAAAACACCCACCTTTGGGATTTTGAGCATTTTGACAACTAAATCATACACATTGGTATTTTGATGATTTATTTCTTAAAAGTAAAGTTGGAGCATAAATGCATTTCATTGGGTGTTTTAGATAAGTGTTTGATTTAGTGTCATGGGACGTTTTTGAAGGAATAAGTGATGGAAACTCACTTGGAAAAATGATTTGTCCCAAACTAAACTACATTGGAGTTATTCATATAATTTGGAGTATGGGTTTGCATAAAGGCGGATTGTGTACGTTTGGCTTCATTTTATGATTTTCAACGTTGAGTGTTTGTGTTTGTTGAGCTTATGGCTCGGTTTGGGTTTTGTTGGGTTTTGAGGACACTTGTCCGAGTTTTGATAGCTCAATATAAAGCATTTGGTCATGATATGCATTTACTACATCTTATTTGAGAATTACATGTTTGAATGGATTAGTTCATTCATTTTGAGTCGTGTAATGTTTTAGTTAGTGCAATGGATCCATAGGAACGGTGTTCTTTTGTCCCGTTTTGGACAAGTTCACCACTTTGGCACGGAATAGGCATCGGGTCACCATGGTAAGTAAGGTGTGGACCTATACGGTCGGGCAGCATCCCATGTGCAGTAAGGTGTAATTCCCTTGTGCAAAAGTTCCCGTTTTGGAAGAATAGACCTAGAGGGGTTGACTTGATGTTTTCGAGCAATAGACTTAGAGGAGTTGAGCTCGGTATGTTTTATGGGTATAACCCATATGTTTTGGTTTCCTACATAGTTATGTGATCTACTTTTGTGATCCGTCACATACTATGTAATCGGGTATCCTTCGTCACCGAAAGGTGTTGTTTTGGTTATGGAGTTTTATAATCCATGTTTTCGATGATGTTTTGGGTATGAATTGTTATCCATGTTTTTGGGTTTTGTATACTGAACTTTATCCATGCTTTTGGTATATTTTGGATGAAAGAGTTTATCCACGTTTTCAGTATTTGATTATTAAAGTGTCAGTTATGTATTACACGAGTTTTGGGTTTTGGATTTATATTCGAAGAAACGTTTTGTTTTGTGATTTTAATCACGAAGAGGGTGAATGTTGAAAAAGAGATTGTTTCCAGATTTAACGTATTTAATTTTGGAAATCACGATTTAATTAACGTTCTTAAAATTATTGTTTTATATATATATCTAATGAAAACTCTTGAGCTCACTAGGCGTTAAGTCTAACCTTTTTATTTGTCGGCATGTGCATCAGGTTCCAATTGGGGTTTGGTTCTAGCGGTGCTATGAAGAGATGAGCTCTAGATTTACACGAGGGTGAGTAGTTTGGTGAAGTCTTCCGCAGTTGGAGATAGAAACTGTTATTGGGTTTTAGTAACATCCGTACCTTTTATAGATCGTGTATAAGGATTGAATTGTGTGTATTGAAGTTAAACCTTAATTTGTCGTTGTAGATGATTCAGTTATCGATGTATTAAAAAAAATTTAAATTAGTTGCTATTTCCAGTTTTGAGGGTGTTACAATTATCCTTTAGTCAGTCGTATCTTTGCACCACACATTAGAAAATCTATCATGACTCTTTCCATTGACTCTGACCCTTTTTACCGTGTCGTCCACTTTGTGCATTGATGTTACGTGGGTGAAATTTTCTTTAACTCACCATCCTTTGGAGTTCTTTCCACTTCTAACGCTTGCATTATTGACTCGGGAACTTTCTTTGTTCTAGCATGTCTAGCATTGTTATTCGAAAAAACCTTGTTATGTCTCTTAGCCATTTGCAATAGGTTGATTAGTCTATCTAAAGGTTATATTCGAGCTTATATTGGTTCATTAATATGTTTGAAATTATATGAAATATGGAAATGATGTTATAAATCACGTCATCTTCTGTGAGTTCCTTGCCATAGAGATTAGACATAACATTTCTTTGTTGAAATCATTTACCTTCTGTAATCGAGTAAGTAGGATTCCATTGTACGATTAGTTCGGAAAGTACATGTTTATGTATATACTCAATTCTTCTTTTAGGGCGTCCCTCCGTTCTTTCGGTTTTCTAGTAGAAGGTATTCCATATGAAAGCTAGGACCGATATGTCGTCTCAAGGGTATTTTCTTGTACCTTTTCAAGCGGTTGGTATTGAGGGTCAATAGGAAGTTGATGGTTTTTATGTATTTTCTTGTCCATTTCTGACGAAGGTAGTCTCTACATTGGATACCCATTTATGGTACACAAGTTCTTTTGAGTTTAGGGTATCAAATTCTTGATAAGTTGTTTCAACCATTTACATGAATAATGGATAATATATGAATTTATTTGTTTATAAGACAACAATTATGATGCACATGACATTTAAATATGACAGTATTTAAATATTCAAATATTAATATTCGAAATAAATCACTCAAACATTTAGATTTTCAGGTAAGAAGGGAATCACATGGATTCCTTGATCCCTACAAACCTTAAGACAAATTACACCCATTTCACCAAACCCTTTTGATATTTTGCGATTTATTTGTTTATAAAATGTAATACTCCGTTTTAAAAACGTGTAATTATTTTTACCCGAATTGAACCGTAATTTAAATGTCATCCAAAGATGATTTAAGGGTTAAAACCGCCAAACCATTAAACTCTTTATAATTAAAAAAAACACAAATATAGGTAAATACATATCATGACTTTGTTGATGATAAGAGTAAATTACAATTCATCGTCCCTATGCTTTCTTCTCACCGCCATAGCCATATCCCTCTCTCTATAATTTTATTTTCAATTTTAAATTGCTCCTAAATAGTTGAAGTAACCAACGAAACAATTACATATTCAGAATTCACTCTTAGAATCCTTCCTAGAAGTAAAAATTTATTCTTAAGTTATTTAAGTTGGTATGTTAGGGTAGTTGAAGTTGGTTGGTAGATTATGATATGATATTGCAAAGTTATGATCAAATACATGTTAGAAATGTTTGTGTTGGTCAAAATTGAAAAATGCTAAAGTTTGGAATCAAAGTTATGAATATTGTATCTATATGTTTAACCACACACCAAGTGTTCGGTTTAACGCCTAAGAGAATAAAGTTTCATGATTAAGCTTAGGACAATCTCCATTGAGTTCTATGTTATGTGAGTAATAATAATTCGTGGTTTAAATAGGCAATCGAACAAGTTAAACTTCGTCGTCAGTCTCGGTTGATCGCATTTTACTTCTCAATTCGGTTAAGGTATGGATTTCATTTCTTTTGAACTGTGGGCAACTATTTGTTGTAGTTGACCCTTCCTAAAGGTGGTTCACCGCCTTGTGATTGATTAATTGAACGTGATCAACAAATGAGTAATTATACACACACGTCCACATTGATTTTGGTTTATTGAATCAATTGTTTGAACCTTTTGACGCTTTATTAAAATGTGTCTCGTGTGGAATTGTTTATGAAACTTGTGAAGTATATTGACCTTGATTTTTATGAACGCCATTCGGGTATATGGCATATGTTTAGTTTTCGTTGTTTTTAGAACAACCCAATTAATGGGCACATTATTTGGGATGCCTTCTATCGCGACTTTATAGTCACGACGTCCTGAAGGTGAACTCGGTCCACCACGGTTAGGCCCAATAGTGACTTACGTGAACCCGGTCTGGGGGCTAGGACGACTTTGTTGGATCCAGGGCGGATGGATCAATCCTAGAGCGTTTACCCACATAACATGTGACCATGGTTAAATTCACGGGGGATTTGGGTGTGTGTGCCCGCACGCCGAGCCAATAATTCGTGTGGTTTGGCCACCTCACAAACACAACATGAATTGACGGACTTTATTGATATTACGTTTTGAAGTTAAAGTGTGAACCGTTATTGCTTTTGATTACATTACTGAATGTTTCATTTTTAATTAAATGAACTATGAACTTGAGTTTCATGAACTTTCTTCAATTGAATTTTTAAGTCTTCCGCTTTGTTATCGATGTGTTTTTATTATTTCCGAATTTATATTATAATCCATTCACTGAGCCCTGTGCTCAGCCGTGTTTTTGTTTTCTGACACGACAGGTTCGAAGTGACGCTTACGGGGACGGGACTTAAGATCAAACGTAAAATTTTGGAGTTCTTTGACTCACCTTATCATATAACGTTCTAAGTTTATAAACAGTTTTTTAAGTATGATATTTTGGATTTTAAAATATGTTTTATAAGTCTGTAATATATGTTTAGAGTTTATTAATAGCTTTGAATTAGTTATGTATTTATGTTAAGTCCCGTTAGTGGCATCGCCCATTCCGGACCACAGGGACGGGGGTAAAAATGGTATGTATTTCCTTGCCTCAAAAATCTACAGGAGCCCCAATATAAGGGGAATACAAAGCCTTAATCAAGGCAACAAATCAGGGAAAATAAAGGAAAATAAAGGGATACAATATTTACTATAAATGCAATGTCTAATAGTCCCCCTCAGTCTGAGCGGTAGGTGAGCGGACATTCAGACTGATGCGAAAATTCTGAAAAAGTTGACGACAGAGCCCTTTGTTGAAGATGTCGGCATACTGAGATGAAGATGGGACATGGAGAACTCGAATATGGCCGATTTGAACTTTTTCACGCACAAAGTGTATGTCCATTTCAACATGCTTCGTGTGTTGATGTTACACTGGATTATGAGAAAGATAAACAGTGGAGACGTTATCTCAATATACAATTGTCACCTTGCAAATGGGTACATGAAGTTCTAAAAGTAAGTTACGAATCCATCTTGCTTCGGCAACGACATTGGCAACCTCGCGGTATTCAGCTTCAGCACTAGAACGAGAAATAGTGGGCTGTCATTTAGAGGACCATGATATGAGGTTATCTCCTAAGAAAACACAATACCCAGAAGTGGACCGTCTCGAGTCCGGGCAGCCTCCCTAGTCAGCGTCTGAGTAGGCGACGAGCGATTTAGTCAGAGAGGCATTGATCCGTAGACCATAATCAAGAGTACCCTGAATGTAGCAGAGGATCCTTTTCAGAAAAGCAAAGTGAGGTTCTCGTGGAGCATGCATGAAGAGGCAAACCTGTTGGACCGCATAAGTGATGTCAGGACGGGTGAATGTCAAATACTGAAGAGCACCGGATAGACTCATGTACTGAGTGCCATCGGCTAATAAAGGGTCGTCGGAGGCACTGAGTTTAGATGAAGTGTCAACTTGTGTGGCACAGGGCTTGCACGAACTCATGGATGCCCAATGCATAATGTCTTTGGCATACTGTGTCTGAGATAAAAACAACCCTGTGGTATCTCGGGTGCCCGTGATCCCCAAGAAATGGTGAAGAGAACCCAGGTCTGTCATGGAAAACTCACGGGATAAGGTGGAGATGATATGTTAAAAAAGAGAGGGGTCCGAGGCCGTGAGTATAATGTCATCTACATATAGTAATAAATATGCGGTGTGTCCCTCTTGATGATAAACAAACAGAGATGTATCACAAATGCTATTATGAAACCCCTTAGAGGTAATGAAGGTAGAAAACCTTGTGAACCAATACCTAGGTGGTTGTTTGAGTCCGTAGAGTGATTTCTTGAGTTTGCACACGTAATGAGGAGCATTAGGATCTACAAAGCCTGGTGGTTGATGCATATACATAGTTTCCTCTAAATTCCCATGAAGGAAAGAGTTGTTAACATCCAATTGATGTATATGCCATTGTTTGGGTACGACAAGACTGAGTATGGTACGAATGGTAGCCGGTTTGACAACCGGGTTAAAGGTGTTGTGACAGTCAATATCTATCGTCTAAGATTTCCCATTAACCACCAGGCGAGCTTTATATCGCTCAAGATTGCCGTCAGACTTAAACTTGTGTCGGAATAGCCATAAACATCTAATAATAGGGCCATCCGATGGCCGAGGAACAAGTTCCCATGTTTGATTCTCCTGCAAAGCACTAAATTCATCGCGCATGGCACGTAGCCAATTAGGGTCCGATAAAGCCTTAAGGTAGGAGGTAGGAACGGGTGAGATGGGTGTAACGGTGATGAGAGTAAATTTGGGATTAGGTTTTACGATGCCATGTTTACCTCGAGTTTGCATGGGATGGTTGTTTGGAGGTGAGGCATTATTTGTAGTTTGGGTTTGGGTCGTTGCAGGGGGGGAATAGTAGGTTGGGTTTGGGGTGGCAGTATGTCGATAGGAGTTTGTGTATGGGCCATATATGAGGGGTTAGGCGTTGGAGATGGCGGAGGTGTAAGCGGGTGAGGTGATGAGGTGGTATGGTTGAGGTTTGGGCCAGAGGGTAGGTGTGGTTGAGCGGTGGTAGTGGGGTAGTTGTAGTCATGGGTGAGGGTGATGGGAGATGGGTCATCATCTAGAAATGTGCAAGTGTTAGGTGAAGAGGGGTGGTTGAAAGGAAATGTGTGTTCATCGAAAATGACATGTCGGGAAAGATGGACTCTTCCGGTGGTGGGATCAAGACACCGGTACCCACGATAGTGTTGCGGGCAGCCAAGAAAAATACACCAGATTGAACGGGAAGAGGGTTTGTGAGGTTGGGTAGCCGAGGTGTTTGGGTAGCAAGTACACCGAAACACACGAAGATGATCATATGTTGGGTGTCGTTGGAAAAGAATAAAGGCAGGGGTGAGGTATTTAAGTCTTTTTGAGGGTAGAATGTTGTGAAGGTAAGTGGCGGTGTGAAAAGCTTCAACCCAAAATGAGGGTAGAATATGAGCATAGATAGGGACGGCACGGATGATGTCATTGAGTCTACGAATCATCCTTTCGACTTTCCCATTTTGAGGGGAGGTTTGGGTACACGAGAAGCGAAAAATTAGGCCATTGGAATTTGTGAATGTCTTGAAGTTATTATTGTCAAATTCTCCCCCAAGGTCACATTGGAAAGTTTTGATCATGCGATTAAATTAAGTGTGAATTAATTTGTGAAATTTGACAAAGTTGGGAAAGGCCTCGGATTTGAGTGAGTAAACCCAAACGTATTGGGAAAAATTATCAATCAAGACCATATAATATTTGTAACCGGAGTTACTTAAAATTGGAGATGTCCATAAATCACAACATATCCTTTTATTGACATGCAAACAAACATATTTCTATTTCTTTTGAATTCTATAGTTTGTTTATCCTATTATTTCGTCTTTTATAGCAACTATTTCCAATAATTATAAAATTCATGTTTTCTTTAGAAAAATTTATTGATATGTGGATTCAAAGATGAACAGAAATAAACCACAAGGCTTGTGGTGTAGCGGAATCACCTGGGGAGTTCATAGCGCTCAACCCGGGTTCGATTCCCTGCATTTGCAACTTTGTGGCTACTGGGTTTAACCTCAGGACTGCATGATTTCGCAGTCGGTTTCTTTGTCAAGGGATTAGTCTGGGCCAAAAGCCTAGGATACCCTTTCCAAAAAAAAGATGAACAGAAATAAAGTTGAAGTTTGAGAAGGAGTAAATTATATTTCAAACGGGGCACCCCACCGCCCCCACTATTTGTGTACACATTCCATCCATATTTCAAACATCAATTCTTTTAACTTTATTTATGTCAACTTTAAAAGCATGGGTGTTATTTTTTTTTTTAATTGTCAAAACATTTAATAATCACAAAAAGTTCAGGTTAATCATTGTTTTGCAAATTGTATGGAAAAAAAAATATTTACTGAATTCTTATTTTGAAAAACATTAATCGAAACACATATTCCAAGAATTTATAATTTAAAAAAATGTTAATTAAAAGTTTTTATATTAAAAATTACATTAAATTTAACGTACGTCTTTGAAAGATGATTCTACAAAATAGAAACCGAATAAAAATATGATTCATTTACAAACATGTAATAAATTTTTTTGTGTGATTTCAACGATGTATTAACTTTAATAACAAATATTGTGTATTACCTAGTTGTTTACTCATACGATGTAACATGATGTAAAATTTTATTCTAAACCAATAACAGAAAATTAATGTAATTTATCATTAAAAAACTGAATTTGAACATATTTATCAGTTTTATAGAATATTTTGTTTTATAAGGAGGGTTAATACTTATTATGTATATGAACATGTTTATCCGTTAATTTTATAGAGATCAAACATGAAGCTTTAAGAAGTTTTACATATGTAATAAGTTGTAGACTTAAGTTAGGAGATCTTAAGAACATGATGTAAATGTTTTATAATACATTAAACACACACACACACACACACATATGATGTATGCATAATGCACTTGTGCATACATGTAATTTGTAACATGGACACGTGCATATGCACACGTGCATATGCACAAGTGCATTATGCACTTGTGTATAAAAACAAAAAAACAACATAATTTATGTGTATGCACAAGTGCACACCGTTCAGATAAATGACTACCAGAGTGTTCTACAATTTTTCGTTTTTTTGAGGGTTTCTCTTGATCCTCTGTATATATATATATATATATATATATATATATATATATACATATATATATATAGGGGAGAGATCAATTGGAAACCAATATTACATTTGAAACTTTGGGAATCGAAATTGACCAATCATTGAATTTCTTTTTTTTTAATTGATAATGTTATTTTAGTCTTTTACCTAATTCCATAATATATATGGTAATTGTTTTTATTATTATAATATTAATTATTTAATTGTAATATATTTTATATATGGTATTATTGATCCTTTATTAATTGAAAGTATTCACTGATTAATATTAATTTAAGCATGAAACATTTTCTAAGTAAATGCAAATTAATTCATACGTTACATCCCAAATTATCACAAAATAAAATATTCATATGAAATCTTTAAATCTTTGAATATGTATATGAAATTAAATATTCAAATTAAGTTAGAATATTCCTACGCAGGTTACGAAATTAAAATACTCAATTTTCCAATCTTCAGTTTTATAATGCAATAAATAAGGTAAACTTTTTATTTTGGAAGAGTGTTATTTTTATAGAAAATTCAAAATTTTAATTATATTTAAAATCAAATATTTGTTTTCATATGAAATCTTCAATATTACCTCCAGGCATAAAATATTAATATAGTGAAAAATAATAGATTTGATATAGTGAAACAAAATATTAATATAGTGAACCTGGTAAAACATAAAATGTTAATATAGTGAAACCTGATGAAACAGATTTGATATAGTGAAACGTAATGGAAAGGTAATGAAATAAATATTAATATTGCGAAACCTGATACAGTGAAACAAAATATTAATATATTGAAACCTGATGAAACAAATTTGATATAGTGAAACATAATGAGAAGGTAATGAAACTTATTTGGGTTTTTACATACTGCATATTGATGAACATGTAATAAAAATGTAGTCTTGATATGCTCTTTTTTTTTTTTTTTAAAGAAATATACGTTTTTATATATTTAAGCATATTTCATCTTTGTTGCCAAATTTGAAACACAAAAGAAAAAGACACATTTACCCTTTTTGACATATTATTATTATCTTTTATTAATAAATAAATTAATTTATTATCATATATATTTCAAATGAATCTTGACCATTGATTAAAAAGATCAATGGTTGAAATTTGGTTTCCAAAGTTTCCGATGAAATTTGGTTTCCAATTGAAACCACCCCTATATATATAAGGGATTAATCATTTGAGAACTCCAAAATTTACGAGATCCGTGAGAAATTTACCTTAAGGTTCTGTTTCACATGATTTATCTTATCTATGGGTAGAATTTAATGTACTAATTAACATATATTTGTTTCACGATGAGTTTGTTTCAAATGTATTATGTTCACAATGTGAAACTTTTTTACGTTTATTTTTTGTCTCATAAACATGCCAAAAAGTTTCACATTGTGAACCGAGTACATGTGAATCAAATACATTGTGAAATAAATATATGTTAATTAAGCCATAGATGAAAAGTGATCATATGAAATAGTATATGATGCACTGGTTTTCAGAAATTTCACGAATTAGAGAGTTCTCAAAAGAAGGTCCTTATATATATATATAGCCATAGGTTCGTGAGAAATGTCAAGTGTGAGAAATAAAGAAGTAATCCTAGTCATTCATACGATCAATATTGGATTTGACTGGTTAAAAATTGCGGCTTTGACTGGTCAAGAATTGTGGCTTTGACTAGTAAAAAATTGCGGCTATTCCAAAAATAGAAGGACAGTTTCGTAACTTTTATAAATACGCGGGACGAGTTCATATGTGAACATGTGTGATTCACATATGAACTATATGTTCATATGTGAACCCGTATAATTCACATATGAACTGTTTTTTAACTGATTCATATATGAATGAATTAACTGTAGGTTTCATATGTGAATCAGTTGAACTAATTAATAGATTCACAAATGAACCATTGTGATTCACATATGAACTAATTAAGTGATTCTCATATGAACTAATTAACTGGTTCACATATGAACGTATAGTTCATATGTGAATCACACCGGTTCATTTGTGAACTTGTTTGCCGTCTATTTGTAAAAGTTACGAACATACCCCTCTATTTTCTACAGACCGTGCGAGGAATTATCTGGTGCTTCACAGTCAAAGCCTTAAATGTTGACCAGATGAAGAGCTAAGGCCATTTCTCTATTTCTCACACATTTAGAATTTCTTATTTGAACCTCTCCATATATATATATATATATATGTAGGAGGGTTATTATGCAACCCCTTTACATGATGCAACCTATGCAACCCCTCTATCCACCACTCATTTATTTTCAGTTTTTTTCTTTTTTCTTAATTACATTAAATGAGTGGTGGATAGATAAAAACTGAAAATAAATGAGTGGTGGATAGAGGGGTTGCATCAAGTAAATAAGTAGCATTTGAACCTCTCTCTCTCTCTCTATATATATATATATATATATATTTACATATATATATATATATATATATATATTTACATATATATATTACCCACGTAATGCGACAGGAGGCATGCATGCAAATGATTTTGATGCTTTGGTGGTTTTGTTAAAGGAGATTTTAAGACATTACAATGAAACAGTTTGTACCTAGTGTAACACCCTCAAATCTGGAAATAATAACTAATTTAAAATTTTCTAAATACGTCGATAACTGATTCATCTACAGCAACAATTTAAGGTTTAACTTCAATCATCTCATTTCATTCTAGGTACATAGTCTATTATAGGGACGGGTGCTACTAAAACCCAATAACGGTTACTATCTCCAAACTGCGGAGGACTTCACCAATTACTTACCCTCGTGAAATACTAGAGCTCATCTCTTCAAAGTACTGCTAGAACCATTTCCCCAACCGGAACCTGATGCACATGCCGACAAATAAAAATGTTAGGCTTAACGCCTAGTGAGCTCAAGAGTTTTCATCAGATATATATATATATATACGACAATAACGTTAAGAATGTTATTTAAATCGTGATTTCCAAAATGATAATACGTTCAATCTGAAACAACCATGACGAAATACATTAAATCTGAAAATAATCTCTTTTCAACATTCACCCACTTAGTGATTAAGATCACAAAACAAAACGTTTCTTCGGATATAAGTCCAAAACCCAAAACTCACGTAAAACATATCTTACACTTTAATAATCAAATACTGAAAACGTAGATAAACTCCAACTTCCAAAACATCACAAAACATGGATAAGGTCCAATAATCAAAATCTTAGTACGTGGATGACTACCTATTCTCAAAACGTCACCGAAAATATGGATTATAAAACTCCATACTGAAATCAACACCTTTTGGTGACGGGGGAGACCCAATTATATTATACACGACGGAACACCAAAGTGGTCACATAGTTATGTAGAAAACAAAAACGTATGGATTATACGCATAAAACATACCGAGCTCAACTACTCCAAGTCTATTGCTCGAAAGCATCAAGCCAGCTCCTCTGAGTCTATTCTTGAGAGTTCCAAAATGGGGAACCCAGTTCCAAAACGGGAACTTATGCACGATGGAATTACACCTTACTGCCCATGGACACTGCCCGATCGTATAGGTCCACACCTTACTTACCATGGTGACCCGATGCCTATTCCGTGCCAAAGTGGTGAACTTGTCCAAAACGGGACATAAATAACACCGTGCCTATAGATCCATTGCACTAACTAAAACATTATTTGACTCAAAACGAATGAACTAACGTATTCAAAACATGCAATTCTCAAATAAGATGCAGTAAATGCAAATCATGACCAAACGCTCTACATTGAGCTATTAAAATCGGACAAGTGTCACCAAGACCCAACAAAATCCAGACCGAGCCATAAGCTCAACAAATCCAAAGACCCATCGTTGAAAATCTTGATATGAAATCAAACGTAAACAACCCGAATTTATGTAAACCCATACTCCAAAATATATAATTAACTCCAACATAGTTTAGATTGGGACAACTCATTTTATAAGTGAATTATATCATTTACTCTTTTAAAAACGTCCCATGCAATAAAATCAAACATTTTTCTAAAACACACAATAAAATGCATTTATACTCCCACTTTACTTCATGAAATAAATCATCAAAATACCAATGTTTATAATTTAGTTGTCAAAATGCTCAAAATCCCAAACGTGGGTGTTTTACAAAGTTTATAAAACCAAACACTTCAATTAATCAATATTCACCAAATAACTCAACAGTTAATAATTTCATGTAAAACATATAAACACTTTAAAATAAACATTTTGGCTTGTACACCGTTTTCAAAAATTAACTTGAACGGACCTTGCTAGATTTAGGCTAAATCTAGATTTTACCCCAATTTGAGCTTCCTTGAAGAAATCTGAATCCACAAGCAAAAATCCTTCCAAAACCTAGATTCACAAATTTCCAACCATAAATAACTATATTCTACCTTTTAGAATCCTCCCCAAACATTTTACATCAAAATCCCTAATTTGGCCAAAACCCTAATTTTGACCCAAATTCTCCAAAATCATCAAAATCAAATTTTGGGGAAACAAAACACTAGGAAATCATTAAATGGAGCATTTATCACTTATATAAAGATTTTAGAAGGGGGAAAGGTAAATCACCACTAGGTTTTGATTAAAACCTAGAACTTCCAAAACCCTAAGACTTGCATAAGAAGATGAGAAGGAGAAACCCTTGACATTAGCTTGAGGTTGAACATCCTTGAGGAAGAGTGAAAGATGCACTTTAAATCCATGGATAAATGTTTAGATGGATCTAGGGTTTATAACATATGGGAGGAAACAAATGGGAGAAAGTTGGGTAAGACTGGATAATGAGAAAGAGGCTGAAATCAGACCTTTTAAGGCACTGGCACCCGCTCGCGATAGTGCCTTGCAACCTTGAAAAGGTCACTGTCGCAGGGCACAATCGCCTCACTTGTACCGCAAGGGGTGGAGTCCCTGCGACTATGCCCCGCGATAGTTCCCTTTGGCATAGTCGCCGACCACTGTCGCCCCACTCCATAATTTCAAGGGAAGTAAATTTATTATGACCCCTAATTTAAAAAGTTCGAATTTTCGGAGTTCAGTGGAGTGGGGCGACAGTGGTCGACGACTGTGCCAAAGGGAACTATCCCGCCATTTATAAATTACAAAAACGTCCGGGTGGACTTTATAAATTAGGGGTGTTACACCTAGTCTTTACGAGTTAATACATTTTGAAAAGATAAGAGTTATGGTTCCAATTACCACTGATATATCAGAAATTGTACTACAACTCAAATCCTAGAAGGAGGTCTTTGTTAAAGGACTTTAAAAAAAAATTGATTCCTACAATTTTAAAATGAGATAACCATCATATTCACTTCCGTTTTGTTATCAATGCATATAATTTCTAAATAAAAATTATACGTTCTCCACGATTAAATATATCTTCATATATTAGAATATAATTCACAAGCGGGGTCTTCCATAAAATAGTCTCTCTACCCCTTGTGGGAAAAAGAACGGTCTGCATACAACATATCCCCATACCTAGTCCGAGTGGAATATTCTAAGTACATTTGATTTGATTTGGTACTCTTTCCTAGTGTATGATTGTAAGATCCCACATTGATTGGAGAGGGGAATGAAAGTTGTCTTATAAGGGACTAGATACCTCATTTGCTAGACGTGTTTTAAAACCGTGAGTACAGGTGTGTGGACAATGCGGACAATATCTGGTATGGTTGGCTTGAGATGTTACAGATGATATCAGAGTCAGGTTCCGGATTAATGTGCCAGCGAAGACGCTAGGCTACCAAGGGGGTGTCTTGTAAGATCTCACATTGATTGGGGAGGGGAATGAAAGTTGTCTTATAAGAGATTGGATACCTCCTTTGCCAAACGCGTTTTAAAACCGTGAGTCCAGGTGTATGGACAAAACGGACAATATCTGGTACGATTGGCCTGGGATGTTACAATGATAGTTTGATGTTCTTCTCTAAACGTGTAGATCCCAGTACAGTGCAATTACGAACAGTAATATCAATGAAGAACAATAATATTGCCACAATCTCTAGTCATATGATTAATATTCAAGAAAGGTTTAGGTTTACAGAGAGAATATCTGATAAGCAAAAGTAAACCTATTGACTAGAGAATTATAAATGAGATCTAAACTTCTAAACTGAATAATTTCATCTAACAATTCATCTAACCTCACAAACTGAATAATAAAACACTTTAAATATGGAGCGCACTAGGCCTTATGGGCTTTAGGCCCATTACCAAATAACTTTCAACTAATTACAAATCAACCCCTTATAAATGCTTTATACAACTTTCAACACACAAGACTTTCAGTCCTAACAATCTCCCCCTAAAGTTGAATAAGGCATTTATCTTCTTGAAAACTTCAGGCATTGATCTTCTTTAAATCTTCAGGTTTGATCTTCTTTCCCTCTTGAATCTTTGAAGAACTTTGGTGTTGCGTGTCTTCTTGTCTCTTCAAACTCCCCCTTGAATAAAGCTCTTGGTCTTCATAATTCAACTTTGTAACCAGATTCAATGTACAATAGCCTCGACTGAACGCACTATCAAGCAACTTTCAACTGTAGAAACTCAACACATCGGATCAGCACATAAGAAAGATAATGTACGAGTTACTTGACATTCCTCGGTGCATCTTCAGTTTAATAACAAAGAATCTGTCTTTGAACCGCGAGTTGAATAAACTTTCAGCTTAAGAACTTGTTTCAATCAACTCGTAGGAGGAAATGACTTGTAGCAAACACCACATGATACGGGATAGAAAAACCAATAAAATCTTTTCTGCTTCAATAAAATATTCTTTTCAACCTCAGATTTAAGATTTGACTTTTTGACTTTGAAATTGAACTTTGTAAATCTCTCCCCCTTTTTGATGATTGTGAACATCATGATCATCAAAACTCTTCAATTTCAACACATTCTTTGATCTCCTTCTTTTCTCCCCTTTAGGATAATATGACATACTCCGCCCTTTGATCTGAGTATCTGTCAATTCATGAAATGTATATATCCGAATCTTTTCAAGTTCAAATATAATAGGAATTGTAAACCTGAATCAACAAATGATACAGTTAGTATGCTTGTAAGTAGCACAGAGCCACTTTGTACAACGGATGTACTTTGGAAAGGAGCTTTTGTGATATTCACTCCCCTAGGGCTTCCATTCAATCATCGAAAAACCACAAAGGAATTTTCTTTGAATGTTATGACAAGAAAACTCATTCCTTGTGTGTACGTGCAAGTGTAGAATGATTGAAGCTACTTAGCTTTCTCAGGCTCAAAATGTGTAAACTGTTGAGACAACAACAGATATTACACGGACTCAATGTGCATGAAAGAGGTGCGAAGGTGGGGCAACTTTCCTTCTTTTTCAATATCTAAATCTTCCGAATGAAGACTAGATATCATATGTGTTGCGTCCCCAATGAGAATGAAACATTTCTTTGTTAAGAAAGAAACGAGTGGTTGGTGAGATAAAAACAAGAGTTGGCATGGGCTCACTGCCTGTTTCAATGATGGTCACCAAAGAATGTGAACCAATCAGTAGATGTGGCTGCCCGGCTCAGAAAGTGTTTGGTGCAGAGTTTTCATATTCTTTTAACTCTGTTCTCACACCCTCTTTCTTTTTGTCATTAAAGCTCACTTCTAACCAAACTCTCATTTACATTTTATCTCACAACACAATGAGAAAAACTCAACTGGATGAGTTATCTCCCCCACTATTTGATTTAAGACCCCTCACCCCTCAATCACTCAAGGATAACTTCTGGGGTAGGAAACACTGGTTAACGTGAATCCATGGAAGTTTTGTTTAAGTTCTCACACAAATCCCATGTAAGTCCTAACAAAAATAGTTGCTCAACAGTTTAACTGAACAGTTAAGTACAAAGTGTATGATAACACTGTCAAAATGTATGCTCATAAGGTTTGAGCAATTGAACTTTGAAGATTTCTCAAAACAAAGATATTGAATGAAAGAAATGAAATCAAAAGAATTTTTTTGAGAATCTGAAAATGTATCAATCAGATCAAATGAAATGGTTAGGGTATCAAAGAATCGTAAATTTTGTTTATATGAACGAATATAAACAATTTTGCAATGAAAGCACAAGATTAGAAATTATGATTGATGCTCAACAACATTGAATTTCAAACGGGGGTATTACCATCGAAAAATTTGTTCGTTATGAGACATGGTAATAACAATTTCAAACGAAGTACTGAACCGGTGTGTATGAATACTTGACAGTATATGGACAAGATAATACGGAAGTATTGATCTTTGGAAACACACGGTCAGTTAAACATTAAAGCTTAAAATTTGAAAAACATTTAAAATCACACTTCTAAATTCATAAAATCTTTTGAGAACCAGAAGTGGTTTGAACATTTCAGAAAACGTTTTTCATGTTTGAAAGTTGTTCTTCTTTCAAACAATCAGAGATCTAGATCAGAAGATATTTACCTTTAAGCTCCTCTCAAATCATGATGTAATGATTTATACTCTAATAAGCTCCCCCTGGATATTTGCAAAATATCCATACTTCTTAACTTTGAAAAAGTCAACTGCAGAAAAACAGTTAAAAAATCCGAGTGCTGATTTGAATTAATCAGAAGTCATAATAAATTTACTTCCCTTGAAATTATGCATCAGCAGATCTATCAGTGAAAAGGTACATGATAGAGATCTACAATTCCTTCTGGAATGTAGTCCGTCATATCTCTCTAATGCATATTTCAGAATATATAAGTACTCCCCCTTGAAGGTTGATCTTCTCATTTAAGCCCGGGAGTATCTTTTCTGTAAGGATTGAAGCACGGGTCCTGATCTGTCATGTGATCAGAAGCCATACTCCGTTGAAGTACGGGTTCTAAGCCGATTTACTTAGAATCCTTAGTTCTTCTACTCCCCCTTAACAGTAGGTGCCTGCAACACACAATCAATTTTAGGCTTTGGTACCCACTGGTATTTGGGTCCATGAATGTTAGTTGCAGTTTGAATGGGAGTAATGGAATAAGAACCATACCAGTAATGATCACTAGTCTTGTGAATAGGATCATGTGTACGACAACAAGAACAATAGTATTTCTTACCTGACAACCTGATTAATTGATCTCTCGAGTAGATATGATCAATTTTACCTTTACGCGCATTGTTCCTTTTGGCTTTGTGTGTATGTACACATGATGTCTTTCCTTTCAGCTCTTTCTTCCCATATTTCTTCTCATCTTCAACTGGTTTCTTCTTCCAGACCAGTTCCTCTTCCTTGTATCTCCTTTTTCGTCGATGTGTACCTGAACCATCTATATTTCTATCATAGAAAAGGTTAGTACTACGAATCTGATCAGAAGATTTAATTGACCACTTGGAAGAAACAGTTTTTTGATTTGAACTTGATGCTGTCTTTTCAAGCTCTTTAATCTTTGAAGCAAATCTGTCTCTCTCTTTGACAAGAAGGTCAATCTTAGTCTCACATTCAGACTTCGTTTTCTTCTCTTTCAGCACACTTTCAGCACACATTCAGATAGTTCAGATAGCTTCTCAGTAAGCTTTTTGATCTCAGCCTCAAATATGCTTCTTTCTTCTTCAAATCCCTCCTCAACATCCTTTTTTTGGTCGGATATTTCCTTAAAGAATCCAACATTCTTCTGTTCAATCTCCTTCTTCTCCTTGACAAACTTTTCTCTTTCCAAGATTATTACTTTCTCAGAATCAGAAACTTTCTGAGAAAGTTTTATACATTTCAGCTCAACTGCTTTCTTCTCATCAGCACATTTTCTTGAAAAATCTAAGAACTTCTTTGCAAATTCCTTCTCTTTAGTCTCAAAGTCGGATCTGTCTTTTGCAATCTTTTGCTCCAAATCAGATATTTTCTTTCGAGGCTTAGCATTAGTATCCTCCAGATTTTTAGTCTTCTCATCATACTTTTCAACAAATACTGCTTGCTGGATTTGCACAATCTGATATTCAACATCAGAGATCTTTCTTTTCAGCTCAGAGTTCTCCGATTCCAATTTCTTCCTTTTAATACTACCTTTGTCCCTAACATCAACCATTCAGTACAATCCCACAACTCTTTTCCTGTCAGTTTGTAATAATTTATTTGACCAGAAATTTCACAAAAAATGTCACGAAAAAGTTCACAAGAAATACTATTTGTCATAAAATTTCGAGCTATATTATTAGCCCTCTGTCTTTTCTTCTGTTCCTCAGAAGAAGCTTCTGTTGGAATTTGGGATTGCATCTCTCCTTCAGTCAATGATAATCTGATATAGTAACCCAACTCATGTTCGTCCACAAAAGTAAAAAAATTAACTTTCCATTCTTCATATTTTCCTTTGAACAGCAAAGGTGCCTTCATCACTTTTGATCGTATCGAATAGAATTAATTCGATCCGACTCTGAAAGGCTTGATTTCCAGGGACTGAACATAACAAGAGATGAAACTTGAACGGGTTTAAACTTTAATCTTAGCTGCAGTTTTTGGATCAAATCTTCAGTCTCTTTGCTCTGATACCAATTGTAGATCCCAGTACAGTGCAATTACAAACAGTAATATCAATGAAGAACAATAATATTGCCACAACCTCTAGTCATATGATTAATATTCAAGAAAGGTTTAGGTTTACAGAGAGAATATCTGATAAGCAAAAGTAAACCTATTGACTAGAGAATTATAAAAGAGATCTAAACTTCTAAACTGAATAATTTCATCTAACAATTCATCTAACCTCACAAACTGAATAATAAAACACTTTAAATATGGACCGCACTAGGCCTTATGGGCTTTAGGCCCATTACCAAATAACTTTCAACTAATTACAAATCAACCCCTTATAAATGCTTTATACAACTTTCAACACACAAGACTTTCAGTCCTAACAAAACGAAAGAACATAAATGGATTCCTATTACCGAAGAGCTTCTCAACCACATACACAATAAAGAACACTTGATTTACAAAAAAATCATTATGACAAAGATTATTACAATCCAAATTTTCAACGATTAAACCGTGGCACGCTAAAGCATCTTCATCTAACTTTCTGTTACAAACCAACCTTCTTTTTCATCTAAAAAACAATATATATCAATCACAAACAGAATTGAAAAGCAACTAAGGTAATCATCGCTACCATACCATGATCAACCCAAAATCTGATTAACTTGTGGTAAGCTTAGGATTACGAACTACATAATTGTGTGTAACAACTAATGAATTGTTACACCCTCAAATTTGGAAAGAGCGACTAATTTAAAATTTTCATTAATACATCAAATAAAGGATAAACCCCTTTCTAATAATTGATACTAGATAATCTCAGATAGTGAAACTAAATTTGACATCCACAAATGGTAAACCAATCCTTACATAAAGTCTAGGCTAAGGTCGGGTGTGTAACACCCTAAAAATATGGGTAAATTTAAACCTGAATAGACGCAACAAATGACGCCTTAAATAGAAAGTATATCACCTAAAAAGGGGAAACTGTAATAACGTTGACAAATTTCTATAAATGGACAATAAAGTTGCCAACAAACTAATCTAAATTGTTTTCATTAAGATTATGACAGTTGTCGACCCAATCTCCCAAAATGACTATTCCTTTTCTGTACGTCAAATTCTGAAAATGTCTATCTCCAACAGTTGCCGCTATCGGCCATCACTCGACTCACACTTCTTGAAAGACCCATCGCTAACGGAACCTGTATACATGTCATTTGAGAACAAACATTTGCATGAGTTATAAAAGAATAAAATGTAAGTAGATGTTCCTTTGATGAGTTGCAAAAATGAAATTTGTTTATAATCACATAAGGACCTTACAGTCTATAAAAAATCTTGCGATGACGGGGGTGACCCGATTTTCATGGATCATGGCGGAACACAAAAGTAAGCCACTTTTCGAGTTATGAGCTAAATACAAGGACCCATGGCCACGAACAATGCCAGCTCATAACAGAAGTGGGAGAGGGCACCCGATGATCCTAGTCATACCCATTCACTAGTATTACTTTTACGTGTAACATCCTCGAATTTGGTAAGAGCAACTAATGAAAATTTTTAAACATAACATCAAGTAAGGGGTGAAACTTCCTCTTACGATCCGAAACTCTATATGCTTCAACTACGAATTCTATAATTAACCTTGACAATTATAAACTCCAATAATACATACAAATTAAATTTGAAGTCGGGTGTCACTTAACCCAAATACAAGCTGCTCTCCTTAACCTAATGCAAAAGACTTCATCAAGCTACTCACTCCTCGGGCGCACAAATGGCACTCCTCTCTTCACTGAGATACTAGAACTATTCGCAACCGGAACCTGTTGCACAAGCCGACAAATAAAAAGGTTAGGCTAACGCCTAGTCAGTTCAAGAGTTTTCAGCATGAATAAATATATCGTTAAGAGGAAGGAATTCAATTCAAATAATGACCTTTCAAAATGATTTACTTTAAATATGGAAGCGACTCGTTTTCCAAATACATGCATCTTTAAAGACAATACTCCAATGCAAAACATTCTTTATAAAATGATGCAACCCAAAACTTACTCAAAACGTGAATATAATCAAATCCCAATTTAAGATACGTGGATAAAGCATTGCATCCCAAAATACCCAAACGCGGTTGGGGCAAGATACACAACCCCTAAGTCATTGTCAAAACCCACATATGCAATACGTCCAGAAACATGGATACTAGGACCAATACTCACGTGACCATAAAATGAAAGAAAACTAAGTATCAAAACATGGGGTGGACATACATCATTCAAACCTTAACTTACGTGGAGGGAGATCCAATATTAAGGCCCTCATTCACTGTCGACCACATAAACCCAATGATAATAAAGTAAAACGTCAACATATAAGATACAATTGGCCGACGACGGGGGAGACCCATATCCGTTGAGAGTGGAGGAACACAAAAGTATGCCACTCTTGCAACATTAATCGCATGACACATCACGACCTAAAAGCCTAAGTGTCCCTACGACTTCTTAACAAGTTACACCTTAAGAGACGGTTGACCTTGATGAACGTTACAACGAACTCCATCCCGAAGGTTCCGCACACTTAAAGACTACCTCCCAGGAATTACTTCAAGCGGCGGAGATCCTAGTTCCTACCTCCCAGGTTTCACCTCAAGACTCAACCCTCCAATGCCAATTTGTAAAGTTTTCGGTCGTAAAACATGGGTAACGGAGTTCAAACCAGTAATACCCAATTGACCACCCAAAACAGACTGACTTACGTGCCTATGGATCCAATACAACAAATTCTAACATTACATGACCACACAGGAATGACCAACGCACTCGAGCATATAATAAACATCAATATGCAACACGACGCATTAGTATATAAACCATAACCGGGCTTTACATTGAGCCAGTAAAACTGGACAAGTGTTCTCAAGAATCTTTTAAGTCAACACTGAGCTAAAATGCTCAATACCCTTTTTGACCAACAATTAATAATCCCCACTTACATAACGCAATCGACTCACGTCATGCAAACACACTCCAAAATACATGGGTAGACTCCAATACAGTTTAAATTGGGACAAATGGTTTTCCAAATGGATTTATAGTCTTTATTCTTTCAAAACGTACCATAACACAAAATCAAACCTTTTACCCAGACAACCACTAAAAGTGTATTTTCATCAAACGATTTCCATTTATGCATCAAACCATCAAAATACTTTAAATGACTTATTTATCAAGATACCTTAAAGAATCCCAAATGTGGGTGTTTTACAATGTTTATAAAGTCAAATACTTCAAATAATCAACTCACCAAATATTACATCAAATGATAATTTCATGCAAAACATAATAACAATTTAAAATGAACATTTTGGCATGTACAACGTTTTCACAGATCAACTTGAACTCACCTTGCCAGATTTAGGCTAAATCTAGATTTTCCCCAACTTGAGCTCCTTTGAAGAAACTTGGATCTTCAAGCCAAAACTTCCCAAAAACCCAGATCCACAAGTTTCCATCCATTAATATCCACATTCAACCATTAAGAATCGATCGCCAAACATTTTACATCAAAATCCCCATTTTGGTTCAAAACCCTAATTTTGACCTAATCTCTCCAAAATCATCCAAACCGAAATTGGAGTAATAAAACACTAGGATATCACCAATGAAGCCCTTATATCTCATAATAAGGTATAGGAATGGAGGGGATAAACTTACCACTTATGTTTTTAGTGAAACCCTAGAAAACCAAAATGAAGCTTGAGGTTGAAGATGAAGATGGAGGTTCTTGGTGTCTAGGTTCTACTACTAAACTTGATGCCACTTTACCACCAAGATATCCAATGATTTGAGCCAAAAATACCCCAAAACATCAAAGGGTGGTGCTAGGTCGTTCTTGAGAGGTTTGGAGAGGGTTTGGAGCTGATTTGGGTGAGAAAGAATGAGAAGAACACTGAAGATCGTGGTTTTAAGCAGCCTGGCACACCCTGGCGACATTTCCAGGTAACAATGCCAGTGGTATAGTCACTAGGCATAGTCGCTAGAGTGTACCAGCATTCGGTACCATCTCAGCGATTGTGACATGCGAGTATGACACTATCATAGTCGCCGGGCACTGTCGCGGAACCCCTCCCAAGTCCTGAAACTCGACTTTTCTAACGCCAACACTATTGATACTCTGAGGGACATTAAATAAAGGTTTCCCAAAAACAATCCCACCATTTACAAGTCACAAAAACATTTGGTTGACCTTAACTCGCGAAAATCACGGGTGTTACATTACGACCCATGGCTAGTAACCGGTCCCACATAAGCATACCAAATTGTCTCCGACGACCAAATGTCTCAACTAGTTACATGGGGGTAAAACATCCCAAAATAAGTCAACTCCTATTCCTATGGATCCATTAGTAGTAGTCTATGACTGGTCACAATTTCTTTTGTGATTTCAATATAAATGACACATATATATTCCACAATAGAATTTCCATAAAACGACTTCTATACATAAAACCACTTCCATGCATTTGAAACCATACAAGGGTCAATAAATGGTCATTTCTATTTTCTAACATGAACCATCACCAAAATTGGTTTCCCACACTTTACAAAACCTTTAGAACTTCCATTATCAAACTAGTCAACAAAATCCTTTATTTCCAAATCAAACCACCACTGTTAGTGGAAACCCTAAATTTAACCAAAATGATTCCATCCAAGTATTTAGTCATAGATATGAAAATCAATCACATTTTTCATCTCAAATCAAGAATCTCAACGTCATACTCTAAAATGGTTAAAAATCCTAGAAATCTTCAAAAACTCATATTAGGTCAAAATCTTGTAAATAATGAAAATGTAAATAAGGAGATGATTAGAGGTTCAAAATATAGTTTGACATGTATAAAGTTTAAATGGGTAGAATGAACTCACCTTGTTGAGTTTATACAAAAACTCAAACTCTATAATGAAGGAGGTGGTTTGCTTAAGCTTGAGAAGGTTTGAATGCCTCACACTTAGGATTTATACACACCTAAGAGGAACAATAAATGTCCATAAGATTGGTATCTAGAAAAAATAAATGAAGAGGGAGGAATAGAAAAGAAAACCTACCAAAAACTAGAGAGAAAAATCGACCTCCAATCTGCCCAAAACCAGAAAATGACTTATAAAATCGTTGTTGTCCTTTATATACTCTGGACCCAGACCGCGACCATGACAAGCGATAGTGAGATCTATCACTATCGCGGATATAATCTCCTAAAATGTACCGAGGGCACAGGCATCCCCGTGATAGTACCAAGCGAAAGTGACCCATGTCATAATCGCGACGCATAGCTGCCGAAGACATACCACAGGTCCTCTAAACTGAGCGATTGTGACACGACAACCTTGCCAGTGTCATTATCATGGACATTGTCTTGCCCAACTCCCCGAGTCTCGATTTTTGACTTTCGTTGACCGCACACATGACTGATTCCAAAATTTCCAGGTGTCACAATCCTTCCTAACTTGGAAATGATTTCTTCCTCAAAATCTAGGCTACACGAATAGGTGAGGATATCTCTGCTTCCTATCCTCCTCGGCTTCCCACGTCACATTGGCCCCATGATGATGTTTCCATTGCACTTGAACCATAGTGACTTCCTTGTGGCGAAGCTTCTTAGACTTATTTTCTAAGATAGCGTTGGGTTCTTCTACACAATGATTACCCCCATCCACTCTTATCTCCGAGAGAGGGATAACAATCTTCTCCTCCGCTAAGCACTTCCGAAGGAAGAAAATATGGAATGTATTATGGATCCCACTCATTTCTAGTGGTAACTCCAATTGGTACGCTTGAAGCCCTACACGTTTTATCATGGTAAATGGTCAAAGAAAAAGGGGACTCAACTTCCCGCATTTTCCAAACTGCATTATTCCTTTTTAGGTGGATACTTTAAGCATCACACGGTCTCCTACTTAGAACTCCATCGGTCGCCTCTTCTTGTCGGCATAGCTCTTTTGCCGATCTTGAGCCGCTTTCAACCGTTCCCGAATGCCCTTCACTTTATGGGCCGTTTCTTGTACAATTTCAAGACCGACGAATTTCTTCTTGCCCGCTTCAAGCCAACACAGGGGAGTTCTGCACTTCCGTTCATATAAATCTTCGAAAGGTGCCATCCCCATACTTTAATGGTAGCTATTATTGTATGCGAACTCCACCAAAGGTAGGTGAGAGTCCCAACTACCCCGAAGTCAATCACGCAAGATCTTAACATATCTTCTAGTGTCTGAATCATCCTCTCACTTTGGTCGTCGGTTTGAGGATGGTAGGCCATACTCAAATTTACTCTCGTACCCAACTCTTTCTGTAGGTCGTCCCAAAAGTTTGAAGTAAACCGACTACCGCGATCCGACACAATAGACAAGGGCACTCCATGCCTTGAAACTACTTCATCAATATAAAGCTTTGTCAACTTGTCCATCGGTAAGGTCTCGCGCATAGCCAAGAAGTGAGCACTCTTGGTTAATCGATCAACTATTAACTAAATGGTATCGTGACCTCTCAAGGTTTTTGGTAGTTTGGTCACGAAGTCATGGTAATGTGATCCCACTCCCATTCGGGGAACTGTAGGGATTAAAGACTTCCGTAAGGTCGTTGGTGCTTGGATTTCACTTAGCGTGCGACATCTAACTTCATAACCAGCCACCAATAATATAGTTTCAAGAACCTATACATTTTTGTACTACTCGGATGGATGGAATACTTGAACTTATGGGCGTCTTTAAGAAGAAGTTCTCGGTTGCCCCCAACCTTGGGCACCTAAACTCACTCATTGAACAACTTCATTCCACGTCTATCCTCCGTCAAGAGCAATCATTGTTTCATCATCACTACCTCCTTGACATTTTCCTCCAATAAAGCCTCTGCTTGAGACGTCTTAATTTTCTCAATGAGACTTGACACCTACTCGATTCTTGAAAACATGGCCCGGATGCCTCCACTATAGTCTTACCAGGGTGGTAAAACAACTCGCAATCTTAATTCTTGAGTAACTCGAGCCACCGTCTTTGCCTCATGTTTAACTCTTTTTGATCAAAGACTGTGTGTCCTAAATTATGTGCAATCAATCAAGATAACAACAAGAATTCAATCACAATTTCCATTTGTTATTGGTCTCAAATCACAGTTTTACAAATTCGTATATGCTCTCAATTTCCCAATATTTCTCTCTCTATATCAATCTGCATATTCTGATAAGTGTTACCTTGAGTCCATAAACAAAAAGAAAACTATTTATACTAAGAAACATTACAAGGAAAAACTAAATACTTAACTAAAGTAGTTGACTTTAACACCATGAGCTTTGACTTTGACTTTGCTTGAGAGACTTTGACTTGGGCTTAGACTTTTAATTCCCATGATCTTGTATCCAACATTTATGCACTAACAATCTCCCCTTTGGATTCAAGATCATCTTTGAAAAGAAATTTAGCATTCACAAGCTATCTCTCATTTGATTAATCTTTAACAGATTCAATCTCCCTCTTTATCATGAAAACAAGAAATCTTCTTCATAGAAAATAAAATTGATCATCTTTAAAGAACAAAAACTTTAGTTCCCCGTTGAATTCAAAAAGAATTTCAGCTTCAAAGAACAATCTATATCTTTATGTTTTGACACACAATCTTCAGAATTGCAATATTCTCCCCTAAAGTTTGTGAATATCTTCTTCAAAAACTTTAACAATCTCCTCAAGGTTATAAAAGCCTCTTTCAGACTTCAGAAAAGAAATTATCTCAAGATTTAGCTCACTTTGCTTCAACAAATCATTTTCAAAGAAATTTTCTGTACACTTCATCAATCTTTCCACAATTCTTTGAACTATCTCTTTCCATATTATACAATCTTCCTATAAAATGCATTTCTTGATAAATTCTTGTATCTCTCCCATATTCCAAACAACAAAATTTCTCCAAATCCAACATATCTTGATCATGACTCCCCGTAACTATCACATACTGTTCTCCAAAAACCATTTCTTGAAATAACTTCTCCCCCTTTTTGATGATGTAGAGCATAGAAATCATCAAAACTTCTTCAAGAAATGTAATGAAATACTTTCTGACCATTGATCTTTCCATATGAGCCTCTGAATATCCGTCAATTCATAATGTATTCATCCGAATCTTTTCAAATTCAGAAAAATATGAATGTAACCCTAAATCAACAAATGAATCAGTTAAGATGTCTGTAAGAAACACGAAGTTACTTAGTACAACGAATGTACTGTACAAGGAGTTTTATTAATGATCATTCCCAGGTCATCCATTCAATCATCGAATAACACAAGGTTAATCTATAAACGTTCTGACAGAAAAACGAATTTTCTGTATGTACGTGCTTGTGTATGAAAGAATTAAGAATAAGTAGTTTTAAAAATAGGCTCAAATTGTGTAAACCATTGAAACAACAACAGTACTACACGGACTCAATTGTGCATGATCGAAGTGCGAAGGTGGGGAAAATTTCTTTCTTTTTCAATATCCACATCATCCAAATAAAGACGAGATAGATTATGTGTTGCTTCCCTAATAAAATTTGAAACATTTCTTTGCTAAGAAAGAAATGAGTAGCTGGTGGGGTTTAATGCAAGAGTTGGCATGGGCTAATTGCCTCTTTCAATAAAGTTCACAAAAGAATTGTGAAATAACAGTAATGTGGCTGTCCGACTTAGAAAAAGTTGGTGCAGAGTTTGATATTCTTTTACTCTGATCTCTCACCCTCTTTCTTTTTATCATTTGAGCTCACTTCTAACCAAACTCTCTTTTTACATTTTACCTCATCACACACCCAAATTCTGATATTGACCCCTCGCCTCTCGATCACTCAAGGATAACTTCTTGGGTAGGAAACCTGGTTATCGTGAATCCATAGAAGTTCTGTTAAGTCCTCACACTGATCCCATGAATTTTATCCTAAGGAAAATGTTGCTCAATCGTTTAACAATCTCCAGATTGGATCTTCAGATTGGATGATCTTGAATCCAATAGATATGTGATCTAACAATCTCCCCCTTTGGATCAAGATCATTACTAAAAAGATTTTAGCAATTCAGTCTTCTTTTTCAGCTCAGAAGATGCAATCTCCTTCTTAGTCTTCAGAATGTAATAATCTTCCCCTTTGATGTAAATAAACTCTCTTTCAGATGATGGGAAGAAAACTGTCTCTAGCTGTAGCTCAGATTGTTGTAGCAAAGTATCTTCAAAGAAAATTTCTTGCAATTCAGTATGTCTTCAGAATATTTGCTCTAATCTTATGTCGTTCCACATTTCTTGGTTCAGCCCTTCTCCCCCTTTTCGATGAAAAGAGTAAGAAGTTATTCAAAACTTTATGTCAAGAAATGTCTATCTTTCGGAGCCTCTGATTCATCAATTCATAAGATATTCATCTAGATCTTTGCAAATCCAGACAAATTAGTCGTGTAACACCTATATAAACAAATGAATCAGTTAAAATGCCTGTCAGTTCACTAAGTCACTGTGTGTAACGAATACACATTGGAAAGGAGCTTTGTGATGTTCACTCCCCCAGGGCTTCCATTCAATCATCGAAACACCACAAAGATAATTTCTATGAACGTTATGACAAAGAAATAAATTCCTTGTGTGTTCGTGCTTGTGATAGAAAGAATTAAGCACTTGATGATCGCTTATAAGGCTCAATATTGTGTAAACCACTGAGACAACAGTAAGTTAAACACAGACTCAATGTGCATGAGTGAAGTGCGAAGGTGGGACAGACTTCCTTCTTTTCAATATCCAAAATTTCCAAATGAAAATCAGATAGCAAATGTACTGCTTCGCCTTAGAAAATGTGAAACACTTTCTATTTGAGTAGAAAAATGAGTAGATGGTGAGGTTTGATCAAGAGTTGGCATGGGCTAGTTGCCTGTTTCAATAATGTTCAACAAAAAGTTGTGAAATACTAGTAATGTGGCTGCCCGACCCAGAAAAAGTTGGTGCAGAGTTGTGATATTCTTTTAACTCTGTTCTCACATGCTCTTTCTTTTAAACATTTAGCTCACACTAACCAAACTTTCTCTCTTTGTTTAACACACTCATTTCTTTTGATTTTTCACACTCAATCACTATGGATTAACTTCTTGGGTAGAAATCACTGGTTAAGGTGATTCCATAGAAGTTGTGTTAATTCCTAGCACAAAGAAATCCTGTTTTCCTATGATGCATATGATGCTCAGATTGGTTTAACTATTTCAGTTAAAGCACAATGTTGATCTTGAAAACATTTAAAGTCACACTTCCAATTCATGAATTCTTGTTGAGAATCGGGAAGTGGTTTGAACATTTAATAACAATGTTTTCAAATGATTGAAAGTTATCCTTCTTTCAACCATTTATGAGATTAAGATAAAGGATTGTACCTTTACGTGCGATCTTACATCTCATGAAGCTAAGCTTAAAGGTCATAAAGAAATGATCTTGTAAGCATTTCTCAAAAATTCTATGAAAGTCTTATGTCTATGTCAAAGTAAAATTTATTCACTTATATTGAAAAGACAAAAAGCAGTAAAACTATTAAAGTACGAGTTCTGATCATGAATAATCAGAAGTCATATCCAAACTCCTTTGACTTGAAGAGCTCCCCCTAAAATCATGCATTACAAAAATGTGGCATAAAAGGTAAATGCAGAAATCTTATGAGCTCCCCCTCAAAATAATATTGACCACCTGTCAATTTCTTCACATACTCCCCCTTTGATCATGAACAGAATATTGAAGTACAGATATCAATCAGAATTAAGAATGAAGAAATGATGAAAAAGTATACAATTAGAAAACTTTGATAGGTAACTACTGATTATACCTTAAGATTTAGCATGCCAAGCTTAGAGACAAGAAAGGTAAACCTCTTTTAGTCTAAAGGTTTGGTAAATAAATCGGTAAGCTGATAATCAGTTTTTACAAAGAAAAGTTCAATTGTTCCTTTCTCGACATTATCTTTTGATAAAATGATACCTGACATCTATGTGTTTGGTCATGGTGTGCTGAACAGGATTCGTTGTTATTGCGATGGCGCTCTTGGAGTCATAGTATATCGGGATTTTGTTGAAGTGGAAACCGTAGTCGCGCAATTGTGTTCTCATCCATAAGACCTGAGAACAGCAGCTAGCAGCAGCTACATATTCTGCTTCGGCCGTTGAAGTTGAAACACAAAGTTGTTTCTTCGATGCCCAACTTACGAGTTTATCACCGAGGAACTGTACATGTCCTGACGTGCTCTTCCTGTCTAACATACAAGCAAAATGATCTGCATATGTATATGCTATTAGTTCAAAGCTAGTATCTTTAGGATACCACAGACCAAGATCTGCAGTCCCCTTTAGATACCTAAATATGCGCTTAACTGTAGACATATGGATTTCTTTAGGATTGGCCTGATATCTTGCACATAAGCATGTTGAAAACATTATATCTGGCCTACTAGAAATAAGATACATTAAAGAACCTACCATCCCTCTATAAGTCCTAACATCAACAACCTTTCCAGAAGGATCGGTGCCAATCTTAGTACCTGGTGCAATTGGGGTACCAATCGGTTTTGAATTTTCCATTTTGAACTTACGAAGAATTTCAAGAATGTATTTTGATTGATTGATAAAAATACCCGATGAAAATTGTTTGACTTGTAATCCGAGAAAGAAATTCATCTCTCCCATCATATTCATCTGAAATCTGGACACCATAAGGTTTGAAAAATTCTTACAGTACTTAGGATTTGTAGAGCCAAAAATAATATCATCTACATAGATTTGAATTAGAATGATATCGGCTTTTTCCTTTATGAAAAACAAATTGGTATCCACCGTACCTTTTGAAAAACCAGACTTGACTAAAAATTGTGAAAGGACATCATACCAGGCGCGAGGAGTTTGTTTCAGTCTGTAGAGTGCTTTGTCGAGAATGTAGACGTGATTCGGTTTCTCTTGATTGACAAAACCTTCTGGCTGAGAGACGTAGACTTCATCCTTTAGAATTCCATTCAGAAAGGCAGTCTTCACGTCCATTTGAAATACCGTGAAGTTCTTGTGGGCTGTGTAGGCTAGAAACATTCGAATTGCCTCTAAACGAGCCACAGGAGCATAAGTTTCGTCGTAGTCTATTCCTTCCTCTTGTCTATATCCTTTGGCTACAAGTCTTGCCTTGTTTTTGATAACGGTACCATCTTCGTCTTTCTTGATATTGAAAACCCATTTCGTACCTATAATGGTTTTACCTTGAGGTTTTCGTACGAGTCTCCAGACTTGAAGTGTGTCGAATTGATTCAGCTCTTCTTGCATTGAAATCACCCATTCTGGATCAGCAAGTGCCTCTGATACGCGAGTTGGCTCGAACTTGCTCAGAAAGGAGTCATGCATGCACATATTCATTGACCCTGACCTAGTTTGCACCGGTTTTGTTGGATCACCAATGATTTGGCTTATCGGATGCTCTTTGGTCCATTTGTGTTCATAAGGCAGTGGATTATATGAATATTTATCAATATTATCATCTATAAATCCACTTGTACCTTCTTCAGTTTGTTCAGGAGGAATTATGATTGTAGTTGAAGTTGTAGCTTCAGAAGTCTCAGCAGGTACAGCTTGGTCCGGCTGTAGATTAGTCTGTACAGAACATCCTACTGTTTCAACTACTTCTGTTTCTTCATCATTTGTCACATCTTCGACTGTTGGATTCGGAATTTGAACTGGAATTTCAATAGGGATATCTGACATGGTTGGATGAGTAGTCGTTGAGTCATCATTCCTGTCAACCACAACAGATTTCTTTACATTAGATCCAAGAAATTCATCATAAAACAGTTCAAATAATAAATCTAAATCAGATAAATGATTAGTTGACGTTGATGCTTCATCTGATTTGTTCGTTTGAGACTCAGGTTCTGGACTGATTTGCCCAGAAGCTAGTACCCCGGTTATAACGGGTTCTGAACTTTGTTGTTCGGAAGTCATCTCTTCATCAAACGTAATGTTGACGCTTTCGATAACCGTCTTTGACTTCTTTAGATATACATGGTATGCAATTGATATAGAGGAATAACCAATGAAGATGCCTTCGTCTGCCTTGGCATTGAACTTGTTCAGACTCTCTCTATCGTTTAGAACAAAACACTTACACCAAAATATATGGAAATATTTGATTGTCGGTGTTCGGTTGTTGATTAACGCATAAGGAGTCTTCTTGAATCTGCGGTGTATCATGGATCGATTCTGAGTGTAGCACGCAGTCGATACAGCTTCAACCCATAGAAATAGAGGTAAGTCAAATTGACTTAGCATAGTACAAGCAGCCTAGACTAGCGTACGATTTCTTCTTTCAACCACTCCATTCTGTTGAGGCGTACGAGCAACAGAGTATTGATGTGAAATCCCGACATATTCGAGATATTCTTCAACCTTCTTGTTTTTGAACTCTGTGCCGTTGTCTGTTCTTAGAAGTTTGACCGGTTTCTGCAGATTCACTTGGGTCGTCTTTAGGAATGTGATGAGAACATCAGGTGTCTCATCTTTTGAACGTAAAAACTTGACCCAAGTGTATCGCGAGTAATCGTCCACGATAACTAGTATGTACTTCTTTTCGCCTAAACTTTGCGTTTGCATCGGACCACAGAGATCCATATGCAACAATTCTAACGGAGCGTTAGTACTCGGTTCAGGCTTTGGTTTATGTGGATCTCTCTTCATATTTCCCTTTTCACACACTGCACAAAGATGTTCTTTTTCATATTTGAGCTGTGGAAGTCCTTTCACTAACTTCCTACTGACCACTTTGTTGATGTACCGAAAGTTGAGGTGAGAGAGCCGTCGATGCCATAACCAGCTTAGTTGCATCGAGGCTTTCGTCAGTAGACAAACCTGCTTGTCAGTCTGGACGTTTGACAAATTAATTGTGTAGAGGTCTGACTTTCTCATGCCGACCAAGACTTCTTCGCCTTCTTCAGTGCGAACTGAACACCTCTTGGCTTTGAAATTGACCTCAAAGCCTTTGTCATAGAACTGGCCAATACTGAATAGGTTGTGTCCTAAGCCTTCAACATAGCTCACCTTCTTGATCGTGACCTTGTCGTGTACCATATGACCATAACCTAATATTGGTGAAAACTGATCATTGCCGAATCTAACTGTTCCGCAATACTTCTCTGTAAAGTTAGACAACATCTCTTTTTGTCCAGTCATATGCTTGGAACATCCGCTATCCAAGTACCACATATGACGGATCTGCACAAGATAAATTACAAAACAACAGATTTAGATAGTCATAAAACAAAATTTAAGACTTTGAGCATTGAAGTGCGGGTCTTGAACTGATTTGTTCAAAAGCCTAATTGACATTGAAGTTCGGGTCTTGAGCTAATTTGCTCAAGAACCATTGTTCTTTGAGGTACGAGTCCTAGACTGTTTTTCTAGAAGTCATTTCCATAAGCTCCCTCTTAAACTTTGGGTTCCTGCAACACAGATTTAGCTTTTGGTACCTATTGAAATTTGGGTCCAACTGTGTTAGCACAAGATTTTGGTACCCATTTGAAATTGGGTCCTCTTTTCATTTGAAAGTCAGTTGAAGCATTAGAATGATATGAGTGCACATGATAATTTCCAAACCAAACATTAGAGTTTTGACAAGAAGCATAAACATGTTTATCATAATATGAAGACTTTCTAGCAGATAAAGATAACTGGAATAATTGCTTCATAGAGTATTTCTTGTGATAAACGACAAGTTTTGGTTTCAAAATAGCAATATCAGCAACTAAAACATCTTTAACAGTCTTGTCAGTCTCCTGTTTTGGTTTCCATTGAGATTTAACTTCTGGCCTTTTCTTGCTCAGATCTGAAAAAGTTGAAACTTGTGAGTTAGACTTGTGAGCAACAACTAAATGCTTCTTCTTTGGGTTACCAGTAGTGATCGGTTTCTGTGAATGCTGAGATTTAATCTTACCTTTAGCATTCTTAGCTTTCACAGAGACTGATTTATCAACTTTCGTTGATTTTACACTTTTTACAGTCGTACTGGTTCTTCCCAATGATTTCACAATAAAAGATGAATGGTTAGGAAGTTTCTCATTAAAATCAAATTGATCAAGACAACCATCTAAACCACCGTCAGAGTTTAGAAAATCAAACCCTCCATCAGTTAGACCAAAACTATCATTAGATTTTGAAGCCTTAGAAAGAACAGTATTTTTAAACACAGTTGAAAAAACATTTTGTTCAATGTTAATCAAAAGTCTTTCATCTATTAAAGAATTCTCAAGTTCAGAAATTTTACTTTCCAAAACAAGAGGAGGGACGTAAATTTTACCTTTAATAGGCTTCGCCTCCATTTCTTTGACAGAATAACTCTGAAAGAAGTCATTTGAAAGAGTTTTCTTTTGATATATAGAATTATCATTATAACTATTATTCAACTTCGCATAACGAAATGGAAGATGAACTTTAGATGATTTCTTTCGTTTTTCAGTTTCCTTGGCTTCATCCTCTTTTGACAATCCAGTCCAGAAAACTTTAAGCTCAGGGATTCGTCGAGCTA
The DNA here is from genome assembly GCA_954870635.1 of Arctium minus. Lineage (NCBI taxonomy): Eukaryota > Viridiplantae > Streptophyta > Magnoliopsida > Asterales > Asteraceae > Arctium > Arctium minus. The sequence continues at coordinate 65,666,288 of OX941080.1, read as the reverse complement.
GTTTCATAAATGTAAAATCATAAAGTGCAGGCACTTCAGATTTAGCATTTTTAAGGTAATGAGGATTCTCGTAACCGAGTCCCCATTTCTCTATTTCCTCTTTGGGCTTGTTCAGATAAATGGTTTGTTCAGTTTGACCCAACTTGTGTAACTTCTCTTCCAAGCTTTTTAATTTAGCAAGTAAAGAAATGTTTTCTTTGGAAGTTGAAGAATGCAATTTCGTAAGCTCGATGAAATCAAACTCACTCTTTCTCAATTTAGTCTTTGTTTCAGTAACTTCTTGAAGAATTATGGTATGTTCTTTGGCGTTGGTGTCAATGTTTTTGTGTAAGGTCTCAACCAATACTTTCTTCTCAGCAACAACATTGCTAAGTTTCTGTATCAATTGGTTTTGTTCAAGAATGACACCCTTTTCTCGCTTAATCTTGGACTCTAAATCTTGGAGTTTTATATTCATGGCACGCATTTGATTTAAGAAATCGGAATAAGATAAATCACATACCTCATTTTCCTCATCCTCTGAGTCAGCTTCAGCTTCTGATTCCTACTTTCCCATCAAGCACATGTTGGATTTCTCATTCTTCTCTTCATCCTCATCTTCCTGGTCTGAGTGATCTATCTAGTACTCATCTTCAGCCATCAATGCCTTACCCGTCTCTTGTTGCTTTGCAAGAAGCATTTTGTTCTTGTAGTAGTCGGAGTTTCTGACTTTGGGTCTTCGGCAGTCTTTGGCAAAGTTACCTATTTTGCCACAGTTGTAGCACGTTGGTGGTTCTGACTGACTGGATCCTTCAGCTTTAAACCTTCTCTCTTCCGGTTTCTTCTCCTCTATTCTCTTTCCTTCAATCCTCTCCTTGTGTACATAGTTGTTCGAACCAGAAGAATATCTCTAACCGTTAGAACTTGGTTTCTTGTAGAACTTCTTCTGAAAGGCCTTAGTCAACATCAACATAGCCTGTTCAAGTTGTTCACAGTCATCCGAGTCAGAGTTGGCTTCACATTCAGTTTCTTCTGGTTCAGTCACAATCATCTTGTTTTTCTTCTTTTTCACAACAAGAACGACTGATTCATCAACTGTCTTCCTAGTCTGCCTCTTTTCATCCAATATTTCATCCATCTCTTCTTCATTCTGTTTGAGGGTTTCATACACCTCATGAAGTGGAATCTCGTTTAAATCTTTGATTTGCTTCATCTGCCTGGCAAATCTCTTCCATTCAGGCTGGAGGATGCTGAGAAACTTGACATTCAGCTCGATTTGTGATTTGTTGACCTTGTTCTTGCTTAGTTCGTTCAGCAAGGTTACAAACCTGTCGTATGTTTCTGCTAGTGACTCTCCAACTCTGCCTTTGAATTCTTCATAATTGTTTAGGCAGTTGGATATCTTCAGCTGATTCCCAACCTTTGAACCTAGCATCATCTTTTCTAGCTGATCCCACATCTGTTTGCCTGATGCCTTATAACTGTCTATCTTCACGTATATTTCATTTGGAATTCCTTGAAGAATATAAGACTTTGCTAATCTATCACCTTTAGCTCTTCTGAGATTATCACCTTCTAGTTCATGAAACTTAAGTGATAGTCCAAGATCACTAAATCCTAGAGAGAGAAAGTAGAGAGAGAGAGAGAGCAAAGTAAGCGCAAAGTTGAAGTTGTATTTAATGAGGCGTGAAAGTGTTGTTAGCAACCAAGACCAAAGGGACTTAAATACCCTTGGTCAATACTACACAATATTAGACACTAAACACAGTATTTGACCAAGCCTATAAATACAATGATTACTATAAAATCAGACCTAACAATCTTCCCCTTAGTAATCATTGGCGCTTTGGTCTTTAAAAACCATCTTCTAAATCAGCATGAACCAACTAAGCGACTTTGCGAAACATTCTGACTTTTAAAGAAAAATTTCTTCTCAGCATTTTTTAGTTTGAGTTATCTTTGCTGCCTTGACAAGACTGGACCATATTGGAATAAACTTGAACGAACAGTTGATTCATCAGCTTGTGCTCTAGACGACACACCTCTTTTAAATGACCTTGAATGAACTGTGGTGGTCGGAGCAGGAACAACAAAAGATGTAGTAAAGTTGAAGAAATTTTGAATCTTGAGCAAATCTTGATCAGCAGATTAACAATTGAGCTCTTTGTCTCTTTATCACCTCCTTAACTTCTTTTAACTTCTCCCCCTCATGACCTTGATAATCTAGATCAACTTGGTCATGCATATGTTGGAGATGAGACAGCTTAAGATCTGCAAAATGAAAAAAACGGAGACAAGAAGGAAGGTTTGCGCTACAAGTTGGTGGCGCAAAGTTAGGTTTGCGCTAACAGAAGGAAACACAATGTGAAGTTTGCGCGACATGTAGGAAACGCAAAACATGCTTTGCGCTAGAAGCTGTTGGCGCAAGTTAAGCTTTGCTCTACCAACTGGTGACGCAAATCTGACTTAGAGTCTGAAAATTTTTACCTGATTAGCTCTTTGACTTCCCCTACACAAATGCACTAAATTTGACAATTCAAGTTATCATTCATATAGAGAATCAGATACTCCCCCTCAAAAACAGATATGATCATTAAGAAAAATTATCCTTTTTCACTCCCCCTTGAATAATGCTCAAACCCATTAAGATATAAATGAGAACACAATGAATGAAACATCAATGTAGAAAGAAAAATATACTGAATATGTATTTTGAAACGACTAAATATATAAAAATTTAAACAGAAACAAATAAAATTCTACTTAGTAAAATATTACAATAAAATCCATCAGATGAAATCAAATATATGCTTTTGGATACAGAAACAAGTTTCATTGCATATCAAGTTAAGACATGTTCAGTTTCAAAAACTTTCATCAATCTATTCAGTGTGCTCGCATGTGAACTTCGACTAGCTTCAAGAAAATGCAATTCTAAAAATATAATAGAGAACTTTGCATGTAAACACACTAAGCCATCAAAAATTCAGACTTTTACAAATTTACAGGTTTATTGCAACTCAGAAATATATAACCAAGTATCATGAGATGTGTGCTCATTGGCATCTTTTAGCATTGTGCACTATGGCATCTTCGCATGAGTGTGTTCTTTGGCATCTTTTAAGCTTGTGCACTTTTGGCATCTTTTTAATCAAAAAGTTTATTAAGTAAAGAACATGCCGTAAACGTAACTTTCTATCTGATCCTATTGCAGGATTTGGGTCAGCCACTCCCAGACCAGTTGGCCTTAGGGGACTAGGTGTCAAGCACCCCTTAGAACTTACTTTCCCAGATCAGAAAGGCTACATCGACATACCCTAAACCCATTCATACCAGTAGAACATGACTTTCGATCTGATTCTATAGAAGGATTTGGGTTCGATCACTCCCAGATCAAATGACCTTAGGGGACCAGATGACAAGCATCCCACATAACTTACTTTCCCAAACCAGAAAGGTCACAGGTAAAAACTTTTAAACTTAGAGATTTCTGATTTATAAGAATTTAATAATCATCTCAAACACAAGGTTTTACGTCTAAGTGATTATCCCATATTTTCTTTACGATCCAAAATTTCGACTTTTTAGGTTTTCTAAGCATTGTAAACTATAAATATTCCGAATCACACAACTTTAAAGCAAAATCAAAAGTTACAAACATGTTGCTGACTTTTCGACTTTTGTTAGAGCTGAAATTTGGACATATAAGAACTTCAATATAAACAAATCAATTTGAAAGTTTATCCTAGACACACATCTTATTCAAAAGAAAGAAAAATTGTAAAACTTTTACTTTATAAAATAAAATTTGTAAAGGTTTAAACTTTTAAAACAACATGCCGAGATTTAAAAATAGAAATATTTGATCGCCAAGTTTATATTCTGTTGAAACAAAATATAATTCAATAATATTATCTTTCACACAATATATAAAGAATATGTGTCTCATTTGAAAAAATTGGGTTGAAGAAATTCAGGAGTTTGAATAAGATTGCTCAGATTCTTTTAAAAGCATTTGAGAAAACTGGAACAACATCATAATCAGATATGTATGCAGCGGAATTAAGAAGATGTACTCACAGTTTCTCATTAGTCAGAAGCTTAAAACATTGAAGAATGAGTCCTAGACTGTCATGTCTAGAAGTCATAGTCTGTGAAGTACGGGTTCTCAGCTAAATTACTCAGAACCCATAATGTTGACAATGAAGTCCGGGTCTTGAGTTGATTTACTCAAGAGCCATAATGTTGTCAATGAAGTCCGGGTCTTGAGCTGATTTACTCAAGAGCCATAGTCTTGACATTGAAATCCTGGTTTTGAACTGATGTGTTCAAAAGCCATCTTTCTCTTACTCCCCCTTGACATGAAGTGCCTACAACTTTGAGTCAGATTGAGATTTTGGTACCCACTTGAATTTGGGCCCATGTTTGTTTGTTGTAGTTCTTATGGGAAAATAGTTAGAAGATTTAATACGAGAAGCACGAGAAATATCATCAGAATAATAAGCACAATCATCAGATGACTACAAAGCATAATCATCTGAACTAGAATCAGAGGAAGAACATGAGACATGTTTTGAAATTCGAATCATTTGCTTTATTGAATATTTTGAAATTTTATTACATGTAGCAAATGAATCACTTTTATATAGTCTGTCTACACATTTATCCTCATCAGTCACAGAATCAGTAGATGTCCGCTTTGCTCTCCAAATCTGCTTCTTTGACTTGCTCAAAGTCCTATCTGAAAGAATTGAATTGGAAGAATTAGAACAGTCAGAAAGAACTTTATCTTCTTTCTTTGACTTCTTTGACCGTCTTCTTTTACGCTTAGGTTTATAATATTGATCATTTAGCGTAAAAGATTCATTAAGAATTTCCGAATTAATATTTAAATCAGAAGAAATAATTTTACCCAAACAACCAATCTAATCAGACAATAAATCTGAATTTACCTCGGAGTTAGAATTATTTTGAGAAAAGATATTAAATTTAGAAATTGCCATTTTGTTTACATGACGATCAGAAGAAGGGCTAGAAATAAAATCTGATTTTTGAGAAAATAATTTTTCTTCAAGACTAGATGTCATGAAAGAAAGAATAATATCAGATTCAATTTCTTTTAAAATATTTTGATCTTCTATCTTATCTTCAAGATCGATGATTTTGCTTTCTAATACTAACGGAGGAGTATATTTCTTAGAATCATAAATGATTGGATAAATATTTTCCTTATCAGAATTAGGAGCATAAGGATCAATAAAATCATCAGACATTGAAGATTTGATAGGAGATATAGCATTTAAAACTCTTCTGCCTCTTCTCGATTTGTCTGGAAAGTATTTTGCATTTTCAAACGTGTAAACAAAAGGAATTTCCTTTTTCTTGTTATTTGTCCTTTTCTCATTTTCGATTTCTAACACTTGCTACTCATTCATCCAATCACTCAAATTCTGTTTCCACAGTTCCTTCCATACGAGTTTCATAAACTGGTTTCATAACCCCTTCTTCTATCGATTTCTTGATGAATTCACCCAACTCATGTCTTTCAATAAAGTCCATGAACCGATCCTTCCACTGTTCATATTCTCCTTTGAAGAGTACTGGTGGTTTTGAGTCAGTTCCGATTGCTAGGGCTTCCCTTGAAGTCATCCTGTTTGATTTAGAAAACTTGAATATGATACCAATTGTGTGTCCCTATTTTGAACAAGGATACTTACCAGATAAATCAAATAAACGATTACCAACCTGTTTGATATAACATTCAACGATTACAAGGTTCGGTATTGATCTGTTTGAAGCTCTCTGTGTTTTTACACCTTTTTGTGTGTGTTAATTGTTCTGATCTAAGAGCTCCCAACAACTAATATCTATATTAGATATTATTTAACAACTAACAATATAATATCTAGAATATAATATCTAGATATTATCTAACTAATTAACTAATAACAATAACAACTAACTTTGACTATTTATTACAAACGACTTAGACTTATTATTTAAGAGATGACTTTGCTGCTTTAGCTTCAGATTGGATCTTCAGATTGGATGATCTTGAATCCAATAGATATGTGATCTAACAATCTCCCCCTTTGGATTAAAATCATTACTTAAAAAGATTTTAACAATTCAGTCTTCTTTTTAAGCTCAGAAGATGCAATCTCTTTCTCTAGCTCAGAATGCTTTAGCAAAGTATCTTCAAAGAAAATTTATCTTAAATCAGCATGTCTTCAGAATACTTTGATCTCGCATTCCTTGGTTAGCTCTTCTCTCTTCCAATGTCATGTAATGTAATGGACATTTCTTCAAGCTTTAGATTCTCCCCCTTTTTGATGAAAAGTGTAACGACTTCATCAAAACTTCGAGTAAAAAATGTATGTCAGTTTTTGGAGCCTTTTCATCTTTCCCTTTTCGAAATGCAGTTCATCATATGTATCCAATGCATAAATTTCAGAAAAGTATGTACTCCCCCTTGAAGGTTGATTTCCTCATTTGAGTATCGGAGTACAATTTCTCATATCAGCACAGGAGTAAGGTCTTTTGATCATTGAAGTGCGAGCCCTAAACTGTTGTGTTTAGAAGTCAAACTTCGTTGAAGTACGGGTTCTAGGCTGATGTACTTAGAAGCCATTCGTTCTGACATTGAAGTCCGGGTCTTGAGTTGACTTACTCAAGAGCCATTGATTCTCCTACTCCCCCTTGACAGTAGGTGCCTGCAACACAGAATCAATTATCTTCTTTGGTACCCACCGGTATTTGGGTCCATGTGTGTGAGTTGCAATTCTTATAGGAGTTATTGAGTAAGAACCGTACCAGTAATGATCACTTGTTTTATGAATAGGATCATGTGTATGACAATAAGAACAATATAATTTCTTACCTGACAACCTGATTAATTGATCTCTCGTGTAGACGAAATCAGGTTTACCTTTATGCGCAATGTTCTTCTTGGCATTATGCGTATGTACACATGAGCTTTTACATTTAAGCTCTTCTTTAACTGGTGTCTTCTTCCAGACCAGTTCTTCTTCCTGGAAGCTTCTTCTCCTTCTTTGATGTGTACCTGAACTATCTCTATTCCTGTCATAGAAAAGATTAGTAGAATGAATCTGATTAGAAGATTTAACTGACCTTCTAAAAAAAGCAGTTTTCTGATGTGAGCTTGCGGCTGGTTTGTTAGAACCAACTGAATTATTTCTAGGTGAGTGGATTTTTGACTCTGGAGTCGTTCTCTCAGTCACCACCACCATCTTTGAAATAATATCTTGAAGCTCTTTTACCTTTGAAGAATAATTGTCTCTTTCTTTGACAATAAGGTCAATATTCGTCTCAAGCTCATACTTCTTTTTCTTCTCTTTTTGTGCAAATTTAGACAATTCAGATAGCTTTGCATTAAGCTTCCTAATGGCAGCTTCAAAGGTGCTTCTCTCTTCTTCAAATCCTTTCTTAGCACCCTTCCTTCTATCTGTTATTTCTTTTAAGAATCCAGCTGACTTTAGATCATTTGCCTTCTTCTCTTTGGCAAACTGATCTCTTTCCAAAATTATTACTTTCTCAAAGTTACTAACTTGTTGAGAAAACTTTAGACATTTAAGCTCGAGTGTCTTCTTCTCTTCAACACTCTTCTTGGAAAGGTCTGAGAACATCTTCTCAAACTCTGATAATTTCTTTTGTATCTCAGCATTTGTACTCTCCAAGTCCTTAGATTTCTTCTCATTGCTCTCAATAAGATCTAACTTTAGTATTTGAGTTTCAAGAGTAGAAATCTTTCTTTTAAGTTCAGAGTTCTCAGCTTCCAAAGCCTTAACTTTTGATGACATTTTTGATCCTGTCATACACTTCTCAATATGTTCCCATATCAGCTTTCCTGTAGCCCTTTCGCGATCTAATATGAGAAAAATCTCTTTTGAAATCTCTTCAGTAATTCCATTCAGTAGGAAAGATCGGGCTAATTGGTCAGCTTCATGTCTCTTTTTCTGCTCATCAGTGTATTCATTAAGTCTTAATTGAAGCTGAGCTGGTACTATTTCTCCGTTCTCCTTCACATGAGTAGAAGGTTTCGTTGGAACTGTCATTTTTCCTTCCCTCAGAGATTTTCTAATAAAATCCTTCATTTCATGTCTTTCAATGAAATCTATGAACCGACTTTTCCACTGATCAAAGTCTACCCTGAAGAGTACTGGTGGCTTTGAGTAAGTTCCGATAGCTAGAATTTCTCTGGATGACATCCTGTTTCGAACAAGAGAACTTGACAGATATGATCGTTAATCAAAATAAAATTTGATCACACAAGAAATTTTGTTACCCTAGGCAGACTTAGCACGGGGGTCCCGCTAGAGAAAAAATTTATGACAATTAAAGACCCTATTACAGTTTTGAAAAATTCTCAGAAAAATATTCTAATTATAGAACAGTGATTGGCGCAAAATGGGAGGTTTGCGTGAGATGAGGTTCACGCGAGTCGAGGGTGGCACGAACTTGAGGTTTGCTCAAGTAATGGTTGGCATAAAGGAGACTTTGCTTGATCCGAAGGTCGCGCGAGTTGAGGATTGCGTGAGCAGTTGATCGCGCGAAATGAAGTTTGCGTGATACGTTGGTCGCGCAAAGTAAAGTTTGCGTGATACATTGATGGCTCAAAGTGAGGTTTGCGTGAAGTGAGGGTCGTGCGAATCTGACTTTTCGCTAAGTGTTGGTGGCGCAAAGTGAGGTTTGCGCGAGACTTTGGTAGCGCAATCTGAGGTTTGCGCGACGAGCTTGTGGCGCAAAGTACGGTTTGCGCGAATAACGTGAAGCGCAAAGATATGCTATGAACTGGCGCGAGTTTGAAGTTTGCGCGAGTTCGTCCCTGTACTTCGAAAAATCGATCTAAAACCTGTTTTGACTTCGATTAGCAGTACTAAACTCTAGCAAAATGACCATAAACACTTCTAGAACAGATTGTTACCACCCGATCTCGATAAAAAACACTTTTTGAGAATATGATCGATGGAACAGTGAACTTTTTAGAAGTCGACCTTCAGACACCAAAATCACAAATTGGAACTCGATCTAAGTGTAATAATGAAATTAAACACTCACAACTCGATCTAGCACCCTATACGATCACAACACTATCGATTTTGTTAAAGCATATATTTATTGGATTCAAGATCATAATTATCTGAAGATGGAAATCTGAAGTCAAAGCTGATAAAGTCGCCTCAACAAATAGTCTAGGGTCCTTTTGTAATAAATAGTCAAAGTTTGTTTAAGTATTTTCTCTATTAGTCTTTATTTAAATAAGTTAATAGATTGTTTTAGTTGTTGGGCCCAAGCAAGCCAAGCCCATTAGACTTATGGCCTAAGTATAAATAAGATTAGGTTAGTGGTTAACTAGGGATGATGAGCTTAATTGAGAAAATTATTAATTGTGAGGCTAGCTGTTGGCGCCGTGAACAAGAGGAAACAGAGAGATAGATCGATTTCTTCAAGCTTGTAATCTGTTGAATCAATTGATTAATCAATATCAGGTTTGCATTATTGTGTTAATTATTTGTTTACTTGATTGAATGATTGCGTATTGGGACACACAGTTGGTATCAGAGCTAAACAGATTTAATTGAATAAGTTTTTGTTCGGTTCTATTTTTTTGTCAAAGATTCAAAAATTTTATTGTGTGATTGTTTATTCAAGTGTTTATTTATTGGGTTGTCATTGATATGCATATTCTTTGATTTGGTATTGTTAGATTTGATTATTACATCGTTTTTTATTATCAATCTGGTGTTTTTTGAAATTCTGGGTTCAGTTTTGTATCGCATTGTGTATTCAATCAATTTGTTCTTAAAGTGTTTTTTATTGAAATTAATTGGTTGGAATCTGTTCAATTTGGTTATTTGATTGTTTTGGCAAAGTTTGGTTGTTTAATTCGAGATATAGTGTGTTTTCTAGGCTGATCTTTGGTTTCTGGGTCGAAGAACTTAAGAACATATCGGTCTTTGTTTTCTTCCGGTCGAACTTCTTTTATCGGTCTATTGCTTTTGACCGATACACTCACAATTCACCCCGGTCTAAGACCTTTATCGGTCAAAGCTTACTTCCGGTTGAAGACCATTACCGGTCGAAGACCTCTATCGGTCTTTGACACTATCGGTCTAAGACCACAATCGGTCCTTTCACTATCGGTCGACCACATCTTATCAATCGACCGGTACTCACACAATCCCGGTCATATCCTATTCCGGTCTAAGAACGTTTTCCGGTCAAAGACAATATAGGTCGAAATTTAGACTTCTCTCGGTCTTAGCGGGACCCCCGTGCTAAGTCTGCGAAGGGGGACAAAGTTTTGTTCGTGATCAGATTTTTCAGAATTTCATTCTAAGATTTTCAGTATTGTGTGATTTTATCTTGACTTCTAACGATCTCATCCAGTTGATTGTTTAATATCAGATAAGTTTGATTTCTAATCATATAAGTAAAGATGTCTCGGGAAGCTCTTGCTATTGGAACAGATGTGAAGCCTCCAGTAGTCTTCAAGGGGGAGTACGAGCAGTGGAAGGACAGATTCTTGGACTTCATCGATCGACATGATTTAGAAGATTATATCAGAAAATCTCTGAAAGAAGGAATCATGACACCTCCAACCAAGGTTCTCACTGTAGCCGGAGAAAATGGTGAAGAAGAAGAGACTGAGTATAAGTTATCGATTGGTGAATATACGGAAGATCAGCTGAAGAGACACAAGGGTGACAAGCTGGCAAGATAATTTATTCTCCAAGGCATACCGAACAAAATATATGTCAAAATTGATAGCTACAATGCTACCGGCAAGCAAATGTGGGATCAATTGGAGAAGATGATGATTGGATCAAAAGACGGCAATCAGCTTAAAGTTTCCAACTGCTTGAATAACTATGAAGAATTCAAAGCCAAAGCTAGAGAATCACTTGAAGCCACTTATGACAGATTTGTCACATTGCTGAATGAGCTCAGCAAGAACAAGATCAACAAATCTCAAGTTGAGTTGAATGTGAAATTTCTCAGCAACCTTCAGCCAGAATGGAAAAGATTCACAAGACAGATGAGGCAGTTGAAAGATCTGAACGACATTCCACTTCATGAAGTTTATGAAATTCTCAAACAGAATGAGGAAGAGGTGGATGAAATCAAGGCTGAGATAAAGAAGGCTGACAAAGAAGTTGCTGATCCAGTTGCTCTTGTTGTCAAGAAAAAGTCCAAGAAGAAGAAGGTGATAGCATCTGAGTTTGAAGAAGCGGATAGTGAGGCAAAGTCTGAATCTGACGATAGTGAACAACTGAAGGAAGCCATGCTAATGTTAACCAAGGCTTTCCAAAAGAAGTTCTATAAAAAGCCAAACTCCAACAGTCAGAGGTACTCGTCTGGTCCGATTAACTACAAGCATAAGGAGAGAGTTGAAGAAAAGAGACCAGAAGACAAGAAGAAGGATGGAGCTGATGAGTTTAAGAAGGAAGAACAAATGAAGTGCTACAACTGTGGCAGATTCGGTCATTTTGCCAAGGACTGCCGAAAACCTAAAGTCCGAAACTCCGAATATTACAAGAATAAGATGCTTCTATCCAAGCAACAAGAGGCTGGAAAAGCATTAATGGCGGAGGATGAATACTGGCTCGACCATTTGGATCAAGAGTCTGAAGAAGGAGAGAAGGATGAGACAGCACATCTGTGCTTGATAGGGAAGAACCAGTTAGTAGCTGAAGCTGATTCTGATGATGGAGACAATGATGAGGTATGTAACTTAATTGAATCTAATTTTCTGAACCAAATGCATGCCATGATGTCTAAACTCCAAGAATTAGAGTCTAAACTGAAGCGAGAGAAAGGTGTCATAAATGAGAAAAATCAATCTATACACAAACTTAGTAATGATATTGCTGAGAAAAATGTATTAATTGAAACTTTGCATAAAAATATAGACACCTGCTCTAAAGAAAAGACTATAATTCATAAAGAATTATCTGAAACTGTTTCTAAATATAAAGAATGTGAGTTTAAGTCTATAGAGATTTCGAAAAGGTATTTTTCTACTTCAAAAGAAAAGAATTCTTTAATAGACAAGGTAAATGCTTTGGAAGAGAAATTACATTCTTTAGGTTAAATTGAACACACTATTCATTTGAACAAACCTAAAGAGAAACCTGATACTTGGGGACTTGGTTACAAGAACCCACATCATCTCAAAAAGGTTATATCTGAAGTGCTTGCACTTTATGACTTTGGGTTTATGTTGTTGGCTCCTCAACATCCTGAACTCAAACCGTTTTGGACTAGTCTGTCTGAAAAAGATAAAGCCATGGAATATGATAAAAGAAAGAACACATCTAAAGTTCAACTTCCATTTCGCTATGAGAAGTTGAATAACAGTTATGGTTCTAATAAATCAAAATTTCTTTCAAATGATTACTTTGAGAGTTATTATGTACAAGAGTTGAAGGCTAAACCCATCGAAGGTAAGCTTTACGTACCTCCTCTAGTTTTGGAAAGAAAAATTTCTGAACTCGAGAATACTCTTACAGCAGAAAGAATTTTCATGGATTTAGAACAAACTGTATTTTCGACAGTGTTCAAAACTACTAATTTTCCTAAATTCTTCAAGGTTTTAAATTCTGATGACAGTTCTGGTTCACTTGAGACTGAGCTTAATTTCTTAAACTCTGAAGGTGTTTTGAATGATAGTGTTGCTCAATTTGATTTTACTTCTAAACTTCCTGATCATTCATCTTGTGTTGTTAATTCTTTTGGATTACCCACTGTTTTTGACAAAGGTGAAACCTCAACGAAAGTTGATAAATCAGTTTTTGTGAAATCAAAGAAAGCAAAAGGTAAGAAACAAAAATCTCAGCTTTCACAGAAACCGATCCACACTGGTAAGCCAAAGAAGAAGCATTCTCTTAATTCTCATCATTCTAACTCTAAAGTTTCACATGTTTCAGATTTGAGAAAACAAAGGGTTGGAGTTAAGACTGCATGGATACCGAAACAGAAGATAGACGAGAAAACTAAATCTAGTTCTAGTTTTATTTTGAATAAAAAGACTTCTAGTAAAGATGATTTGAGTGTGAATGTTTCTACTTTTAAAAATAATCTTGTTGATTCTCGCAAGAAATATTCTATAAAACAATTATTTCAGTTAGCTCCATCTAGTACTAAAAAGTTTTTAAATTATGGTGAATGTGATTATGTTTCTCGTAGATATTCTGATGTTTGGTATGGTTCATATAATGTTTCATATTATCATTATCATTCGTCTTATCATGCTTCTGGTTTTCAAAGAAAAAGCGGACCCAAATTTAAATGGTTGCCAAAATCAAGTACTAACAGTGGAGGTCCCATTTTTAAATGGGTTCCTAAACCTCTTCTTTCTTGATTTGTGTTGTGCAGACCCGTCATATGTGGTACTTGGACAGCGGGTGTTCCAAGTATATAACGGGCAGAAGAGTATGTTGTCTAATTTTACGGACAAATACTGCGGCACAGTTCGTTTTGGGAATGATCAGTTTTCACCTATTCTGGGATATGGTGATGTTATACATGAAAATCTTACGATCAAGAAGGCGAGTTACGTTGAAGGCTTAGGGCATAACCTATTCAGCATTGGCTAGTTCTGCGACAAAGACTTAGAGGTTAATTTCAAGGCCAAGACATGTTCAGTACGCACTGAATAAGGAAAAGAACTCTTGGTCGGCACTCGCAAGTCAAACCTCTATACCATCAACTTGTCAAAGGTCAAGGCTGACAATCAGGTCTGTCTACTGTCAAAGGCCTCGATGCAACAAAGCTGGTTATGGCATCGACGACTTTCTCACCTCAACTTTCGGTACATCAACAAGCTGGTCAGTGGCAAGCTAGTGAAAGGACTTCCAGAGCTGAAGTATGAAAGAGAACACCTGTGTGAAGCATGTGAAAAGGGCAAGATGAAGAGAAACCCACACAAACCAAAGCCTGAACCGAGTACCAGCTCTTCTTTAGAGTTGTTGCATATGGACTTGTGCGGTCCTATGCGAACGCAAAGCTTAGGAGGAAAGAAGTATGTGCTAGTTATCGTAGACGACTATATGCGATACACTTGGGTTAAGTTTCTACGGTCTAAAGATGAGACTCCCGAAGTTCTCATTACGTTTCTGAAGACGACCCAAGTTAATCTGCAAAAACAAGTCAAGATTCTCAGGACTGACAATGGCACAGAGTTCAAGAACAAGATAGTTGAAGAATATCTCGAATCGGTCGGGATATCACATCAATACTCTACTGCTCGCACGCCTCAACAGAACGGAGTCGTCGAATGGCGAAATCGTACACTTCTCGAGGCCTCTCGGACAATGCTCAGCCAATCTGACTTACCTTTATTTTTGTGGGCTGAAGCTGTATCGACTGCGTGTCACACTCAGAATCACTCCATGATACACCGCCGATTTCAGAAGACTCCGTATGCGTTGATCAACAACCGAACACCAACCATTAAATATTTTCATGTTTTTGGTTGTAAGTGTTTTGTTCTAAACGACAGAGAGAATCTGAACAAGTTCAGTGCTAAGGCGGATGAAGGCATATTCGTTAGTTATTCCTCTACATCTACTGCATATCGGGTTTACTTGAAGAAGTCGACGACTGTGATCGAGAGCGTCAATGTTACATTTGATGAGGACATGGCTTCTGAGCACATCAGTTCAGAACCCGTAATTACTGGAGTATTAGCTTCTGGACCAACCAGTCCAGGACCTGCACCTCATGAGAACAAATCAGATGACTCTTCTTCGTCTACTTCTAATTTATCTGATTTGGATTTATTATTTGAACTGTTCTATGATGAATTTCTTGGGTCTAAGTTTCCTAACTCTGTTGTGGTTGACAAGATAGAAGACTCGATGACTACTCATCCGACCACTTCCGATATCTCTACTGAATCAAATTCCCCGATTCAGCAAGAAGTTCCAGTTCAAAGGCCTACTCCGACAGTTAAAGTTGTGACCAACACTGATGAGACAGAAGTAGCTGACTCTGTAGGATGTACTGTAAGGACTGATCAACAGACTGCCCAAGCTGTACCTACTGCCACTTCTGTAACGACTCCTTCAACTGAAACCCCCGTTGATTACGAACCATCTGAAGGCGATAACAGTGGATTCCTAGATACTGACAATGATCAACATGCATCTAATCCACTCCCTCATGAACATAGGTGGACCAAAGAGCACCCGGTACATCAAATTATTGGAGATCCATCTGCACCGGTGTAAACTAGGTCTGTCACATCAAATCTATGTATGTATGAATCCTTTCTGAGCAAGATCGAGCCTACTCGTGTATCTGAGGCCCTTGCCGATTCAGATTGGGTAACTACGATGCAAGATGAGCTGAATCAGTTTGAAGCACTGAAAGTCTGGAGACTCGTACCCAAACCGCAAGGTAAAACCATCATTGGTATGAAATGGGTGTTCAAAAACAAGAAAGATGAAGATGGCACCGTTATCCGAAACAAAGCACGACTTGTCGCCAAGGGATATAGGCAAGAGGAAGGGATAGACTACGATGAGACTTATGCTCCAGTGGCACGTATAGAGGTGATTCGGATGTTCTTAGCCTACGCAGCCCACAAGAACTTCACCGTCTATCAAATGGATGTGAAGACAACTTTTCTGAATGGAGTACTCAAGGAAGAAGTCTACGTCTCACAGCCAGAAGGGTTTGTAAATTCAGATAATCCGAACTACGTCTACATCTTGGATAAAGCTCTTTATGGACTGAAACAAGCTCCTCGCGCCTGGTATGATATTCTATCTCAATTTTTGGTCAAGTCAGGTTTTACAAAAGGTACGGTTGATACCACTCTTTTCATTAAAAAGGATAAAGGCGATATCATTCTTATTCAAATATATGTGGATGATATTATTTTTGGTTCTACAAATCCTAAGTACTGTAAGAACTTTGCAAACCTCATGGTGTCACGTTTTCAAATGAGCATGATGGGATAGATGAATTTCTTTCTCAGATTGCAAGTCAAACAATTTTCAACGGGGATTTTTATCAATCAATCAAAATACATTATGGATATTCTTCGGAAGTTCAAAATGGAAAATTGTAAACCGATTGGTACCCCAATGGCACCTGGTACTAAGATTGGCACCGATCTTTCAGGAAAGGATGTTGATGTAAGGACTTATAGAGGGATGATAGGTTCCTTAATGTATCTTACTTCTAGTAGGCCGGATATAATGTTTTCTACATGCTTATGTGCTAGATATCAGGCCAATCCTAAAGAATCCCATTTGTCTGCTGTAAAGCGGATTTTCAGGTATCTGAAGGGGACCGCAGATCTTGGTCTGTGGTATCCTAAGGATACAAGCTTTGAACTAACATCTTATTCAGACGCAGATCATGCTGGTTGCATGTTAGACAGGAAAAGCACCTCGGGTCATATACAATTCCTCGGAGATAAACTCGTTAGTTGGGCTTCGAAGAAGCAATTATGTGTATCCACATCAACGGCCGAAGCGGAATATGTAGCTGCTGCTAGTTGTTGTTCTCAAGTCTTGTGGATGAGAACACAACTGCGAGACTATGGATTTCAATTCAATAGAATCCCGATCTATTGTGATTCGAAGAGCGTTATTGCGATTACCGCTAACCCTGTTCAGCATACTAAGACCAAACACATAGATGTTCGGTATCATTTTATAAAAGATAATGTAGAAAAGGGAATAATTGAACTTTACTTTGTAAAAACCGATTATCAGCTTGCAGATTTGTTTAGCAAACCTTTAGATGAAAAGAGATTTAATTTTCTTGTCTCAAGACTTGGTATGCTAAATCTTAAGACCTAATCGGTGGTTACCTATTAAAGTTTCTTATTGTGTCTCTTTATCATTTCTTTATTATTATTTCCGCATGATACCTTCTCTTTAATAGTTTGTTCATGATCTCAGGGGGAGTGTGAGAAGTATTTCATTGATGATCAATGTTAGTTTGAGGGGGAGCATATTTAAATGCATTGTGTTTACTGATAACTTGTTAGTGATGCATGATTTTAGGGGGAGCGTAAAAGTCAAAGGAGTAAAGGCAATGACTTCTGATTACTTCTGATCAGAACTCATACTTTAATTGTTTTACTGCTTTATGTCATTTTAATTTCAGTGAATAAAGTTACTTTGACTAGACTTTTAGACTTTTGTAGGTTGAGAGATGCTTCAAAGATCATATCTTTATGACTTTAAGCTTGACTTCGCGAGATGTGAGACTGTACTCGAAAGGTATAATTTCTTTTCTTCATCTCATTCATGGTTTAAAGAAGGACTACTTTCAATCATAAGAAAACATGTTCTTAAATGTTCAAACCACTTCCCGATTCTCAAACAGATTTCGTGATTTGGAAGTGTGATTTTAAATGTTTTCTGATTCATCTTTGAGCTTTAACTGATAAAGTTAAACCATCTGAGCATCATATGCTTCATAGGAAAACATGGAATCAGTGTGCTAGGACTTAAAAGAAACTTCTATGGATTCACGTTAACAAGTGTTTCCTACCCAAGAAGTTAATCCTTTAGTGATTAAATGTGAGGAGTTCAAAAGAAATGAGTGTGGGATGTGTGATGAGAGAATATGTCAAAAGAGAGTTCGATTAGCTGTGAGATTAAAGATTAAAAGAAAGAGGGTGAGAAATCAGAGTAAAAGAATATCAAACTCTGCACCAACTACTTTCTGAGCCGGGCAGCCACATTTCTAATGCTTCACATTTCTTTGGTGAACATTATTGAAACAGGTAACTAGCCCATGCCAACTCTTGACATTACCCCACCAGCTACTCTTTTTCTTCTCAATAAGAAAATGTTTCATTTTCAAAGGGGACGTAGCACATATACTGTCTGATTTTCATTTGGAAAATCTGGATATTGAAAAGAAGGAAGTCTGCCCCACTTTCACACTTCGTTTATGCACATTGAGTCTATGTTTAACTACCTGTTGTCTCAGTGGTTTACACATTTTGAGCCTTATAAGCAATCATCATATGCTTAATTTATTCTATCACTTGCACGAACACACAAAGAATTTGTTTCTTTGTCATAACGTTCATAGAAATTACCTTTGTGGTTTTTCGATGATTGAATGGAAGCCCTAGGGGAGTGAACATCATAAAAGCTCCTTTATATTGCGTATTCGTTACACACAGTGACTTTGTGTTACTGACAGGCAATTTTAACTGATTCATTTGTTGATTCAGGTGTTACACTTCATTTTCTAATTTGTCTAGATTTGCAAAGATCTGGATGAACATCTTAATGAATTGATGGATAATCAGTGGTTCTGTTTGCAAGATCAATGGTGGAAGACATTTCTTGAAGAAATGTTTTGATGAACTCTTTACTCTTTTCATCAAAAAGGGGGAGAAGCGTCAATCAAGAAATGGAAGATATTCTGAAGATATGCTGAAATGAAGAAATTTTCTTTGAAGATGATTTGCTGAAGCATTCTGAGCTGAAACTGGAGATAATTTACATTTTCCGAGCTTAAAGAATGATCTTGATCCAAAGGGGGAGATTGTTAAAGCATATATTTATTGGATTCAAGATCATAATTATCTAAAGATGGAAATCTGAAGTCAAAGATGATAAAGTCGTCTCAACAAATAGTCTAGGGTCCTTTTGTAATAAATAGTCAAAGTCTGTTTAAGTATTTTCTTTATTAGTCTTTATTTAAATAAGTTAATAGATTGTTTTTGTTGTTGGGCCCAAGCAATCCAAGCCCATTAGACTTATGGCCTAAGTATAAATAAGATTAGGTTAGTGGTTAATTAGGGATGATGAGCTTAATTGAGAAAATTATTGATTGTGAGGCTAGCTGTTGGCGCCGTGAACAAGAGGAAACAGAGAGATAGATCGATTTCTTCAAGCTTGTAATCTGTTGAATCAATTAATTAATCAATATCAGGTTTGCATTATTGTGTTAATTATTTGTTTACTTGATTGAATGATTGTGTATTGGGACACACAGATTTCAATCCCAAAAACACAATAAAACTCGAAAATGATTTTGAAAGTGAAGAACACAGAGTCGATAGTTTAAAAACTTGATTTTGATCTGGATCTGCTTTGATACCAATTGTGTGTCCTTGTATGAATAAGGATCTTTACCAGATAAATTAAATGAACGATTACCAACCTGTTTGATTGATAAAACAATGATTACAAGGTTGATCTTTGATCTTTGAAGCTCTCTGTGTTTTTACACCTTTTTGTGTGTGTGTGTTATGTGATCTGAAAACTTATCTGATCTTTTGCTTCAAAGACACTCTATCTAATCAACCAACTTGCAAGAACAACTTGCAATATTAAACTATTAAAAACTAACTAAACTAATATCTAAATACTTGCAATATAACTAACTAAACTAAATACTTAGAAACATTAAAATACAATAAAACAAACTTTGACATTTTATTACAAATGACATTAGACTTAATATCGAGAGTCGACTTTCCGGCATTAGCTTCAGATTGGATCTTCAGATTGGATGATCTTGAATCCAATAGATATGTGATCTAACAAAGATAATCATGAAAATTTGAGAATTTGAGAATTTTAAACATGGAAAATTTTCTCAAAACAAATAAATTGAATGAAAGAAGTTAAATCAATAGATATGTTTTGAGAATCTGACATTGTATGGAAAAGATCAAATATGAATGATTTATCAATAAAAACTTAGGTCATGAAAAATTGGATGGTGTCTATAAGAACAAGTATAGACATTCTTGAAAGAAAAAACGTTGAATGAATTTACGCTCAACAAACTTTGAAATTCAATCGGGGTGTATTACCATCGAAAAATTGTTTCTATTTGAGACATGGTAATAACATAGTCAAACGAAATACTAAACCAGTGTGTGAGAATACTTGACAGTATATAGAAAAGATAATACACAAGTATTAAACTTGTTAAGAACGAGTTCTGATAAGATGTAATTAGAAGTCGATGTCCTTACTCCCCCTAAAAATATGCATCATAAAAAAATTTGTCAGTGTAAAACATATGCAATATCTCATACTCCTCCTCAAATTTAGATCAGCTAAATTTTGTCTCACTCCTCCTGAAATCATGAACAAACCTTCAAGTGCAAATATCATTTAGAAGAAAAATAAAGAAATGAAGAAAAATAACAAAAATAGACTGTACTAGGTAATAACAGATTATGTCTTGAGATTCAACATGCCAAGTTTCGAAATGAGAAAATTAAATCTATTTTCGTCCAAAGGCTTGGTGAATAAATCAACAAGTTGATAATCTGTGTTTACAAAGTAAAGTTCAATTGTACCTTTTTCAACACTATCTTTTATAAAGTGATATCTCACGTCAATGTGCTTGTTATTTGTGTGTTGAACATGATTAGCATATATCGCGATGGCGCTCTTCGAATCACAATATATAGGTAATTTTTTGAAACGGAATCCATAGTCTCGAAGTTGTGTCCTCATCCACAAAACTTGACAGCAACAACTTGTGGCAACTACATTCTCTGCTTCATCAGTAGATGTGGAAACACATAGTTGTCTTTTTGACGCCCAAATTACGAGCTTGTCTCCCAGAAATTGAATGTGACCCGATGTGCTTTTTCGTTCGAGCATACAACCTGCATGATCTGCATCTGAATACGCTGTTGGTTCAAAACCAGTATCTGTAGGATACCACAAATCAAGATCTGCAGTTCCCTTCAGATACCTAAATATCCACTTAACTGCCGAAAGATGGGATTCTTTAGACGAAGCTAGATATCTTGCACATAAGCATGTAGAAAACATAATATCTAGCTGATTATCCAACAAGTACATTAAAGAAACAATCATTCCTCTATACGTTCTAACATTAACATCTTTTCCTAAAAAATCAACTCCGATCTTAGTTCCTAGTGCCACCGGGGTACCAATTGGAGTACAATTTTCCATTTTAAATTTTCGTAAAATATCAGAAATATACCTCGCTTGATTAATGAAAATCCCCGTTGAAAACTGTCTAACTTGTAATCCGAGAAAGAAGTTCAACTCTTCCATCATATTAATTTGAAATCTGGACACCATTAGATTAGAAAAGTTCTTGCAATACTTCGGGTTAGTTGAACCAAAAATTATGTCATCGACATATATTTGAATAAGAATGATATCAGCTTTTTCCTTTTTAATAAAGAAAGTGGTATCGATCTTACCTTTCGAGAAGCCAGACTTGACTAAAAACTTGGATAGCACATCGTACCAGGCTCGAAGAGCTTGTTTCAAGCTGTAAAGACCTTTGTCAAGGATATATACATGGTCTGGTTTATCTGAATAGAAAAAACCTTCAGGCTGCGAGACGTAGACTTCCTCCTTCAAAATGCCATTCAAAAATGTAGTCTTCACGTTCATTTGGTAGACGGTGAAGTCCTTATGTGCAGCGTAGGCTAGAAACATTCTTATGGCCTCTATACGCGTAACTGGAGCATATGTCTCGTCGTAATCTATTCCTTCCTCTTGCCGATAACCTTTAGCAACAAGTCTTGCTTTATTTCTTACCACGATACCATCCTCATCTTTCTTGTTTTTGAATACCTATTTCGTACCTATAATGGTTTTTCCTTCAGGTGGAGGTACGAGTCTCCAGACTTTAAGCGCTTCAAATTGAGTGAGCTCTTCTTGCATTGCAGTTATCCAATCTGAATCTGCTAGAGCTTCAGATACTCGGGTAGGCTCTATATTACTTAGAAAGGAGTTATACATGCACTAATTCATGGTTACAGACCTAGTTTGCTCCAACTTTGATGGATCTCCAATTATTTGATGAACCGGGTGCTTTTTGGTTCATTTGCATTCATGAGGCAGTGGAATAGATGTAGACTTATCATGTTGATCTTCTAGATATCCACTATCTTCTTCTTGTTCAGTTTGGGGTACAATTGAAGTAACTGGGGCAGAAGTCTCAGTTGGTTGGACATTTGATGTCTGTTGAATAGGCAGTACATTACATCCAACTGAATGTGCAACTTCTGACTCTACATTGTCTTGTATAACTTCAACTGATTGAGTAGGAATATGATCTTGAGTTTCAGTCTGAATTGTGGAATCTGATTCAGTTGATACATCTGAAGTGATTGGATGATGATTACTTGAATCTTCAGATCTGTCAATCACAACAGGTTTAGTAACTTTTGAACCAAGATACTCATCATAGAAAAATTCAAACAATAAATCTTATTATGATAAATGTGATGTGGAAGTGGAAGCTTTATCAGAATTAGGAACTTTAGATACATGTTATGGACTGATTTGTCCAGAAGCTAAAACTCCGGTTATAACGGGTTCTGAACTATTTTGCTCAGAAGCCATCTCTTCATCAAATGTAACAATTACGCTTTCCACAACTATCTTTGACTTCTTCAAATAGACTCTGTATGATGCGGATGATTGAGAGTAGACAATGAAGATGCCTTCTTCAGCCTTGGGACTGAACTTGTTTAAGCTTTCTTTGTCGTTGAGTACAAAACACCTGCATCCAAAAATGTGAAAATGTTTGATACTAGGTATTCTATTATTAATCAAAGCATACGATATTTTACCAAACTGACGATGAATGATTGATCTGTTTTGAGTATAACATGCAGTAGACACAGCTTCAGCCCACAGAAATAGAGGTAGATCAGATTGACTAAGCATGGTGCGAGCAGCCTCGACTAGAGTTATGTTTCACCTTTCTACTACTCCATTATGTTCTGGTGTTCTGGCAGCAAAAAAATGATGTATAATCCCGACCGATTCGAGATAACCATCTACAATTTTGTTCTTGAACTCTGTGCCATTATCAGTTTTGATCAACTTAACTGTCTTCTGCACGTTCACTTGAATGGTCTTCAAAAATGAGATGATAACATCGAGCGTCTCATCTTTTGATCTTAGAAATTTGACCCAAGTGTATCTAGAATAATCATCCACGATTAGGGTTACATATTTCTTTCCATTTATGCTTTGTGTTCACATAGGACGACAGAGATCCATATGTAACAACTCTGGAAGTCCTTTCACCAAGTTACCAGTTACCAACTTGTTAGTATAGCGAAAGTTGAGGTGAGATAGCCTTCTATGCCATAACCAGCTTTGCTGCATAGAGGCTTTAGTAAGTAGACACACAGCATTATCCGGCTTAAGATTGGACAAATTGATAGTGTAGAGGTTTGACTTTCTCGTGCCGACCAAGAGTTCTTTTCCTTCTTTAGTTCTTACACAACATCTCTGGGTTTTGAAGTTAACCTCTAAATCTTTGTCACAGAATTGACCAATGCTGAATAGATTTTGTCCTAATCCTTCAATGTAGCTCACCTTCTTGATCGTTACGTTTTCTTGCACGACATCTCCGTAGCCAAGTATTGGTGAAAATTGGTCATTCCCAAATCTGACATTTCCGCAAAATTTCTCTGTATAATTAGATAAAATATCTTTCTGCCCAATCATATGCTTGGAGCAACCAAAATCCAAGTACCACATATGACGGGCCTACACAGTAGAAATCAAGGAACAACAGGTTTAGGTACCCATTTATAAATGGGCCCTTTCATGTTAGCACAAAATTTTGGCATCCATTTGAATTTTGACCCTTTGAGCTTTTTAAACAGTATTATAATAGACATGATATGAACAGAAACCAATGATCAGAATATTGTCGAGTAACAAAATCATTTCTACGAAATGTGGAAGACTGAGTTGTAGATGGATTTAATTGAATCAATTACTTTATTGTATAAGACTTGTAAAAAAATACAAGGTTTTGTTTATGAGAAACAAGTTGATCAATTACATCAGAAACACTATGAGTAACCCTATTACATTCGGAATCAGAAAATGATTTTGTAGACTTGTCAATCTTCTTCTTTGCCTTCCATTCAAGTTTCACCTCGGATCTTTTCTTTCTCAAATCTGAAACATATGAATTTTGCAAGTTAGAACTGTGAGATTTAAAAGATTGTATTTTCCTAGGTTTACCAGTGTGAATCTGTTTCTGTGAATGCCTATTCTTTCTCTTCTTACCTTTGGCATGATTGGTACTCACATAAACTAATCTATCAACCTTAGTTGATGATTCACCCTTTTCAAATACACTTGGTAAATCTTTGGAATTATCAATAAATTGAGAATGATCTGGAAGTTTTGCATTAAAATCAAATTGTTCAACACATTTATCAAAACAACCATCAGAGTATAGAAAATCAACATCATCCTCAAACAAATTTTCATCATCAACGGATATAGAAGCTTTGGATACATTTGAAAAATCAGTTTTTATGAAAACAGTAGAAATTACCATTTGTTTTAACTCAATCAAAATTCTCTCTTCTACAAGAGTGTTCTCAAGTTCAGAAATTTTACTTTCTAAAATGAGTGGAGGAACATAAATTTTTCCTTCAATCGGTTTTGCCTCCATTTCCTCTATAGAATAGCTTTGAAAATAATCATTTCAAAGGAATTTTGATTGTTTAGAATTGTAACTATAATTTAGTTTTTCATAACAAAATGGTAGTTGCATTTTACTTTTATTTTTCCAGTTTTCATCTTCCTTAACTTCTACCTCATCTAATGATTTTGTCCATTTGACTTTGAGTGCAGGATATTTAGGTGCCAATTTTAGAAAACCAAAATCATATAAAGCAGGAACTTTGGAAATACCCTTTTTCAAAAAATATGGGTTATCGTAACCAATACCCCAACAATCAATACCCTCTTTTGGTTTATTAAGATGAATGGTTTGATTAGTCTGACCTCTAGTATAAAGTTTTATTCTAAACCATTCACTTTTTCAACCAAAGATTTATTTTCTTTCTTTAAAGATAAACACTTTTTAGCAACCTCTTTGATCTCAAGTTCACAAAATTTGAATATTGAAGATGTTTCAGATAATTGATTATGAATTACAGTCTTTTCTCTAGCACTGGTATCAATATTTTTATGTAAAGTCTCAATCAATACATTATTCTCAGTAATATCATTGTTGAGTTTTAGTATTGCTTGTTTTTTTTTTTCAATGATACCTTTTTCGCGTTTAAGTTTAGACTGCAAATCCTGAAGTTCAACCATCATGGATTGCATTTGTTTAAGAAAATCAGATTCATTCATATCATTTACCTCTTCAGAATCCTCCTCATCTGAATCTTCTTCCGCTACTTTATGTCCCATGAAGCAAATATGGGCAGTCTCTTCCTTGTCACTCTCAGGCTCAGAGTGATCCAACCAATAGTCATCTTCAGTCATTAAAGCTTTGCCAGCTTCTTTCTGTTTGGCCAGAAGCATCTTGTTCTTGTAATACTGAAAATTCCTAACTTTTGGCTTCCAGCAGTATTTGGAAAAATGGCCTATCTTGCCACAGTTGTAGCACTTGACTGGTTCATCTGCTTTCTTTTTTGCATATTGATTCACATATCTTTTTTCTCTTCCAGCTTCTTATCATCAAATCTTTTACCTTCGACTCTCTTTTTGTGCTCATAATTCTTTGATCCTGATGAATATCGTTGACTGTTAGACCCTGGCTTCTTGTAGAACTTCTTCTGAAATGCCCTGGTCAGTAAGAGCATTGCTTGCTTCAGGTTTTTTCCATCATCAGAATCTGAAAAATCACTTTCCTCTTCTTCAGTCTCAGACACAATAACTTTCTTCTTCTTTAGACTAACAAATCTCTTTTCCTTTCTCTTTACTACCAAAGCAACCGTATCAACCATTGGTTTCTCAGCTTTCTTCTTCTCAGTAATTATCTCATCAACTTCTTCTTGATTCTGACGTAGAGTCTCATAAACCTCATGCAAAGGAATCTCATTAAGATATTTCATTTGTTTCATCTGACGAGTAAATCTTTTCCATTTAGGCTGTAAGATACTCATAAACTTTACATTCAGCTCAATCTGAGATTTCTTCACTTTATTCTTGCTCATTTCATTCAGAAGAGTGACAAATCTGTCATAAGTTGCTTCTAAATTCTCTCCTTCCTTTGCCATGAATTCTTCATAGTTGTTAAGGCAATTAGAAACTTTCAACTGATTACCAATCTTGGAGCCTAACATCATCTTTTCAAGCTGATCCCACGTTTGTTTTCATGTTGCCTTGTAGCTGTCTATCTTCACATATATCTCATTAGGAATACCTTGGAATAGAAAATATATTGCCAGTCTATCAGCCTTGTGTCTCTTTTTCTGTTCATTAGAATATTCATCTATATCCATCGGATATTCTTTGTTAACTACATCTTCTCCTTCGTCTTCTGTAGAAAGAATCTTTGTTGGAGGTTTCATGAGCCCTTCTTTCAAGGATAGTCTGATATAATCACCAAATTCATTTCTATGGACAAAATCCAAAAATTTGTCCTTCCACTGTTAGTACTCTCCTTTGAACAGGACTAGTGGTTTGACATTAGTTCCAATTGCAAGAGCATCCCTAGAAGTCATCTTGATGTATGCACAAATCTTTAAACACAAAATATCAGAAAAACAATTAATTACAATTAGAAATATAATCCCCTACTCAGAAATTTTGAACACAACCAAATTTAAGATATGAAAATTTTGTCTCAGTATGAAATTCGCCAACACATAAAACTTTTCGTATAACCAAAAACAATTCACACGCCTCTATATGCGAAAAGTTACTTTTCGTATAACAATTCACACACCCCTATATGCGAAAAGTTACTTTTCGCACGCAACTGTATGCGAATTGTAGCTTTTCCAATGCAACGATATGCGAATTCTGAACTTGTAAAATTTTTCAATTTTAAAGTTTTCGCACACAACTCATGCGGATTCTATACTTAGCCAACTTCTGTATCTCAAACTTTCAGTATCGATACAAATTCTATACTTAGAAAAATTTCCAACCCGAGATGCGAATTCCTCAGATTCCACACGTAAGGAAATGCGAATTTAAGCTTCTCGCATATAGTGAGATGCGAATTGCAATCTTTTCGCACGATGTACTATGCGAATTTCTCCCTTCGAATTTTTTCAACTGAACTTTTCGTATGCTTCACTGTGCGAATTCTTCCTTTTCGCATATAACAAGATGCGAATTTCGAACTTTTCGCATGAGGCTTTGTGCGAATTCCATCCTTAGTTTTTCTCAATCACCCAATATCATGCGAAATCTTCAAGATTATGCGAGTTCTTCATCTTTCATGCGAGTTCTTCAGTGATTATGCGAATTTCTCAGATCTCGATCCAAAGTCTTCAAATCACCCAAAATTCGGCTCAAAACTTTGAATTAGGCTATGAAACTTGAACAATTTGATCCTGTACACAGTCTAAACACTTTACAAACAATCAATTTCAAATAACAAAGATGTATTTCAAAAGCCGTTTCAAAGCCGACCGACAAGCAAGATCTCTTCTACTCCAGAGTATCCCGAATGAGATTTATATCAAGATAGACAACTACAAGGCAAATGCAAAGAAGATGTGGGATCAGCTACAGAAAATGATGATGGGCTCTAAGGTAGGAAACCAGATAAAAGTGTCCAACTCTTAATTTCACAATATTTCTCTCTCTATATCAATCTGCGTATTCTGATAAGTGGTACCTTGAGTCTACAAACAAAAAGAAATATATTTATACTAAGAAACATTACAAGGACAAAACTAAATAATTAACTAAAATAGTTGACTTTAACACCTTGAGCTTTGACTTTGACATTGATTAAGAGACTTTGACTTGGGCTTTGACTTTAAATTCCCATGATCTTGTTTCCAACATTTATGCACTAACAAAGACGTATTTCAAAATCTTGTGATCCATGTAGAGTGTGAATTTTGTGCCATAGAGATAGTGTCGCCATAGCTTCAAAGCGAACACTACCACCGCCAACTCCAAATCACGTGTAGGGTAATTCTTCTTCTGAACTTTGAGTTGCCTTGATGCGTATGCGATCATGTTCCTTCTTTTCATCAACACGCAACCCAATCCCATCTTTGAAGCGTCGCTATAAACCACGAGGTATTCCGACCCTTCAGGTAGCGACAAAATTGGAGATTCACACAACATCTTTTGTAGAGTCCAGAACGCCTTCTCTTGCACCTCAGCCCAAACAAATTTCACGTTCTTCCGGATTAGGGGGTAAATGATGAAGCAATCTTGAAGAAGTCTTGGATAAATCTCCGGTAATAGCCCGCTAAACCCAAGATGCTTCGTATCTCGGACGCACTCTTGGGAGGTTCCCAATTCATCATTGCTTCAATTTTTGAGGGATCCATTTTCACTCTGTCTCGAGTGACAACGTGGCCCAGGAATTGAAACTCCTCTAGCCAAAAGTCATACTTGAAGAACTTAGCATATAATCTCTCCTTTCTCAACACTTCTAGGACTTCCCGAAGGTGTTGCTCGTGCTCCGTCTCGCTCTTGGAATACACTAGTATGTTATTGATGAACACAATGACTGACTTATCGAGGAATGGTCGAGACACTCTATTCATCAAATCCATGAACACCACTAGTGCGTTAGTTAGGCTAAACAACATTACTAGAAATTCGTAATGGTCGTAATGCGTCATAAAAGCCATTTTTGGGATGTCGTCTTCCTTCACCCTCACTTGGTGATATCCTGAGCGCAAGTCGATATGCGAGAAACAACCCACTGCTTGAAGTTGATCGAACAAGTCGTCAATTCTTGGAAGCGGATACTTGTTCTTCACTATTGCCTTATTCAGTTACTGGTAATCGATACACATTCTCATCGTTCCATCCTTCTTAATGACAAACAAGACCGGAGCACCCCAAGGTGACGAGCTCGACCTCACGAAACCTTTCTCAAGGAGGTCTTGAAGTTGTGCCATCATCTCTTGCATTTCAGATGGGTCAACCGGTAAGGAGCTCTAACAATAGGGGACGCTCTCGGAACTATATCAATCTGGAACTCTAATATTAAGATCTTCTTAAGAACACATCCTTTACTCCTAAAACATATACAAACAAACCCAAAAGAAGAAATGAGGGTTGAGGTGGAAAGGACCAAACCCTAGGTTAAGAAATTGTTGATTATAGGCTTACCTTTCAACTTCTAGGGACCCAAAATCTTCAAGGAAACCTTTATCCTTCTTGTTCCCACCTTCAAAATCTTCGAGATATGAATCCATAGCCTCCGAAACTGTCTCAGTCGAGTTAGAAATGAAAAGGTTATGGCTAATTGAAGAACAACCCGCAAATCAGATTATAAGCCTGGAACCCGCTCGCGACTTTGCCATGCGACAATGCCAATGTTATTGTCGCCATGCATTGTCACCCGGGATGTACCAAGGCTGGTACACTCCCCGCGACTATGCCCTACTAATGTGCTACAAGAATTTTCATCGGGTACTGTAGTCTAATCGTATGAAGAGTTTTTCAATCGTTTTTCCAAATGTTCCTTGACCGTTTTCCCGGTCGTTCCTCGACCGTTTGGCCGACCGTTCACCAACCGTTTTCTCGACCATTCACCAACTGTTTCACGGTCGCTCCTCGACCATTTGTAGAAACTTTGGGGTCTTACATTAATCAACCTTCTTTCTCAGGTCATATACAATAGACATCAGTTATAAAAATGAATGGGAGAACAAATAAAGCAATTACAAAGGGGGTACTTGAATATCGATACCAACAAAGGTGTGTTAAGGAACATCGAGAAAAAAAGAGCAGCGCCTTTCTTGTGTGCTAATGGACGTGTTGACAATTTTACAGGGGGTGTGTTCTTTTAAAAAAAAATGATTCTTGTGTTCTTTCCTCACACATTCTAAAATAATAGAACACTATTTCTATATAGAACTAATGTGAATAAAAACTGCATCCAATCACATAATTCAGAATGCTTTTCTATGAGACTCTTTCAAAACACTCAACCCAATACTTTTTTTCCATAATGGACACATCCATTCAGTCTAAATTATAATGAATAACATAAAACATATAAATGTCATGAAAAAAAGAACAAATTTAGTACCATGTTTCAACTTAAATAATATCCATAATCCAACCTAGAGATGATTCACAACATCATAAGGTATGAGTCGTACTTTCAACCGTAAACCTTGGCTTAGGCTCAACTACTTGCCTCTTTGTACTTATCACCTGTGCCTTATCCTTGGTTTCTGCCTTTAGTTGATCCTTATTTTTTAACTCTTCGTTTGAATGCTTCGGTGCACCTGGAGGACATCACATGCTCAAATAGAGGTGATATGGCTATAAAATATTGTCATGAGCATACTACAAAAAATAAATATAAATCATAATTGAGTCCCATATATGAAACATGATTCATTGTTCATAAGAACAATCCAAGAATATATAAGCTTGCCTGCACAAAATCATCGTGCTTGCTCAAACGGTCATCAAATCCTAAGATAACATACTCACATAAAACATACCCTATGAAGACTGAAGAGTTCCAAGCAAAAAACACACCCTATTAACATTTTGCACAAACTTAGCAATCTTTTTGTAGTAAAGTTCAATGCAAACAATTGTTTCTCCAAAATGAAAAGACTAAATATCAATCTCTAAACAGATAAAAAGTAGGTGTGGCAAAATCTAAACAAATGAAAATTGTTAAAATGGGATTGTAACTCACAAATATAAATTATGCTAATGAGAAACATCCAAATGAAGACCATGGACTCTGTAAAATGAAATTGCATACCAGATTTGAAAGAATAAATGTAGAATAAAATTCCTCATCCTCATATTTGCCATCTGCGGCTGGGTCATAATGGTTTAAAATTTCAAGCCTGCAAAAGAATTTCTTCGGGTTTATAGGTCACGTGCTTGAAGAACCTCCAATAGAAATCAAACTGTTTCTCTCACCTGTTCTGCATTATCTCCCCTCTCCTTCTCAAAACACCATTATTGAAACCTGTATACATCATGGTTTTAAGTTTCCAGCCACGAGTTTAAATAAAACCATATAAATAGACAAAAGAGTTAGTGCATATATTTGTTGGATACAAGATCATAAAGACTGAAGACTGAAAGTCAAGCAAGTCAAAGCTCAAGTCAATTCTCAAGCATAGAAGTCAAAGTCTTTTTGTAATAAATGTAAAAGTCAAAGTCTTATATTTTGTTGTATTTGTTTTGTGTTGTGCGCGTGCGTTAAATAGGTACATGACTTTAGTTAGTGTCAAGTTGTTGCAAGTGAGAGAGAATTATACGCGTGATAGTGATCTAGAGAGAGAAAGTTCCATAGAGTATTGTATACGAAATCTGATTTGAAATTGAAAACAGGTTAATTGATGTTTTGATTCTCATCTTGTTATTGTGATTAAAACTGTGATTAGAACTTGAATTTAGGGATTAATAATTGGTATCAGAGCAGAGTTCAATTTGAAATCATTCAAGAAATGGTTTTCAGCACTGTGTATTGAGACTAGATCGAGTTTTGATTTTTAGAGTTTAATTGGAGTTGTAATTGGTTAAGTTGTATTCGTATAGTGTTTTAGAACGATCTCGTATAGGTTTGTTGAAATCTTGCACTGTAATTTTCATCAATTTTGAGATTTTGTGTGTTAGTGAGTTCACGATTTCAAAAAGCACTGCATTAGATCAATTTGTATGCTTAAATGAATTTTATTGAAATTCATTGGTAGATTTTGATTCTAGATGTGTTAGGGATCAACTTGTCAAAGTTTCAGATCGTAATTCGAAGGTTTGATGGGATTTTGACTTGATCAGTGTGTTATTATGTCGAAGAACTGAAGAACTCGCATAAACTTCTAGAACTCACACAACCTTCAAGAACTCGCACCAAGAACTTGCATCAAAGAAGATTTCGCATAATTTTCTTGTCTGAAAAATTTCTCAAGTGTAGAATTCGCATGTGTGTGATGTGAGAAATGTGTAGAATTCGGATGAGTGTGATATGCAAAATGTGCAGAATTCACATAAGGTGTTGTGCGAATTGATCAGATTTCGCATAACTCTTCTATACGAAAAGATTGTTGAAGGATAGAATTCGCATCAAAGTGTCTTGCGAAAAGTAAGGATTTCGCATCAGAGAGTTATACGAATTCCTCAGAATTCGCATAAGAAAGTTTTTAAAAGATTTTAAGTACATAATTCGCATAATTTTGTTGTGCGAAAAGTTTATACGAAAAGCTGATTTTCAAATTTTTCTAAGTCTAGTTTTCGCATAGTGTTGTGTGTGAATTCCTAGAACTCGTATATAATTACGTGCGAATTCTGCAAGATGCGAATTCTGTAGGGTGCAAATTATGGTTTGTGCTTGTATGCGAATTATCGAGTTTCGTGTTTTTGCGAATTGTTGTCTGTGAATTATATTTTTGTGCGAATTCTTGGTTGTTTTTACTTGTGTGCGAATTCTGTATGCGAATTGTGCTTGTCTTATTGCTTGTCTGTGAATTCTTTGTGCGAATTGTGTTTGTCTTAGTATAGTATGCGAATTCGATACTTAGGACATTTTTGAAAATTTATTTTCTGAAAATTCTTTCTAAGCTTTTCTGTATTCTGATTTCTATTGAACTGACGATCATTTTCAAGTTCTTATTGTACAGTTTTATTAAAAACAGGATAACTTCAAGGGAAGCCTTAGCAATTGGTACTGATGTGAAGCCTCCGGTGCTTTTTAGAGGAGAATACGAACAGTGGAAGGACCGCTTCCTGGATTTCATAGACCGCAACGATCTGGGTGATTATATTCGACTATCACTAAAGGAAGGTGTTATGAAAACTCCCACCAAGATCTTATCTACTGAAGGAGAAGATGATGAGGAAGAAGTCAACAAAGAGTACCCACTGCCACCGGATGAGTACATAGATGAACAAAAGAAAAGGGTCAAAGCTGACAGACTGGCTAGATCATTCATTTTACAAGGGATTCCGAATGAGATCTACGTCAAAATTGACAGTTACAATGCCATGGGCAAAGAGATGTGGGATTAGCTGGAAAAGATGATTCTAGGATCCAAAATTGGTTACCAGCTTAAAGTCTCGAACTGCTTGATCAACTATGAGGAATTCAAAGGCAAGGAGGGTGAATCTCTTGAGGCTACATATGATAAATTTGTGACTCTGATGAACGAGCTTAGCAAGAACAAAGTCAGGAAGTCACAGATAGAGCTTAATGTCAAATTCCTCAGCATCCTACAACCTGAGTGGAAGAGGTTCACAAGGCAGATGGAACAGATGAAAGATCTGAACGAAATACCACTACACGAGGTAGACGAGACTTTAAGACAAAACGAGGAAGAGATAGAAGAGATTAAGGATGAAAAGAAGAAGGTTGAGAAAGTGGTTACTGATCCTGTTGCCCTAGTGGTCAAGAAGAAATCTGTGAGTGTTAGAGCATAAATATGTTGGATACAAAATCATAGAAGACTGAAGACTGAAGGTCAAAGTTAAAGTCAACTTTCAACATCAAAGTCAAAGTCTTGTGTAATAAATGTCAATGTCAAAGTTGTATTTTACTTTCTTTTAGTGTTATGCGTGTTTTATTGTATGAGTGTTTAGTGTCATAAGAGTTTGTGGCTTATGTATAAATAGGTATATGGTACCTTGTTGTGCGTGTAATTTTTAGAGAGTATAAGATTCATTGTTGAGCGTATTCTTGAGTTAGAGAGAGAAATATTGTACATTGAAACTGAGATCAATAAAAACAATTTGAATTTGGAAACTAAATGTTAGCATCTTGATTTATACACATTGTGGGACACACAATTGGTATCAGAGCAGACTAATTCAGAAAGATTAGATCAAATTTGTAGATTTTTGGATCGTATTTTGACGAACTTGCAAAAATGAACTGTGACATTTGATTTTGTCGATTTATTGTTGTTTTGAGTATAATTTTTGCTTGTAATAGGATCGACTTGATGCATAGAACAAGTTTATTTTGGATCATTTAGTCTAATTCACAAAGAATTAGATTGAATTTTGAAATTTCTTGGATTTTTGTTTGAAGTATCAGTTCGCACTATAGAAGAATCAAAATGTATCGATTTGTGTTTTTGATTGTAATAGTTTGCTAGTATTGTGTTCGAAATCTGTTCATAGTCATTTCTGCAAATTTTCGAACCAATTGGTGAAGGATTAGATCGATTGCAGAGCAAAGATTGAGTTTTTGAAACTGCAAGTCAAAAACTCGCAAGATCCAAAGAACTCGCTAAGGAAGAACTCGCTAAGGGAAGAACTCGCAAGCCTCAAAGAACTTGCACGACCCTAGGTGCGAGTTGTTACTGTTCAAGTCATTCGGTGTGCGAGAAGTGGAGTTTGAGAGAAGTGTGTATCGTGCGCGTTCTGGTTTAGTGAGAAGTGTTCTTGTTCTAAAATTTTCTAAGTCCGAACCTCGCAAGTCCCTGTTCTTGCGTGTTTGTGTTTAGCGAGAAGTTCATTTCGAAATTATTTCTAAGTCCAGTTCTCACAAGCTCTTGCGTGAAGCTCTAGAACTCGCACATTGTGGTGTGCGAGAAGTAGTAACTGGCATAAGCTTGCGTGTGCGAACCGTGGTTCTTGCTTGCGTGTGCGAACCGTGGTTCTTGCAAGTAGTGTTGAGCGCGAAGCACAAACTCGCACATTATTGTGTGCGAGAAGTGACTTCACGCAGTCTTTGTTGTGCGCGTTTCTAAAACTCGCATGAAGGCTTGTGCGCGTTTTATTTCATTTTCTTATTGTGCGCATTTCATACTTAGTAGATTTTTCTGAAAATTAATTGAGTTTGATTTTTGTAGATCCAGCTTTACTTTCTGAATTTTGACGATGAGTAAACAGTGTAGATCAAGATGACTTCCAAGTATGCTCTTTCTATCGGAACGGATGTAAAGCCTCCTGTTCTATTCAAAGGTGAATACGAACAGTGGAAGCATCGGTTCCTCGACTTTGTCGACCGTCAGTTAAATGGGAAAAATGTTCTGGTATCAATTACAGAAGGTCCCATGGTACCACCCACTGTCCAAATACCTGATGATGAATCGTCTGACAGTGAGGATGGTGACGAGGACAAAGTACAGAAGATGAAAACTGTTCCAAAGGACTTTGCTCAATATTCTGAGCAGAAAAGCCGTTTCAAAGCCGACCGACAAGCAAGATCTCTTCTACTCCAGAGTATCCCGAATGAGATTTATATCAAGATAGACAACTACAAGGCAAATGCAAAGAAGATGTGGGATCAGCTACAGAAAATGATGATGGGCTCTAAGGTAGGAAACCAGATAAAAGTGGCCAACTGTATACACAGTTATGAAGAGTTTAAGGCTAAAGACAGTGAGAGCCTGGAGGAAACTAATGAGAGGTTTGTGCTTCTTCTGAATGAACTCTCAAAGGACAAAGTGAAGAAGAAGCAGATAGAAAAAAACGTCAAGTTCCTAAGCATCCTGCAACCGGAATGGAAAAAGCACACTCGCAGGATGAAACAAATGAAGGACTTGAGCGACATACCTCTTCATGAAGTCTACGAGACTTTACGTCAGAATGAGGAAGAGGTGGAAGAGAAAAGAGCTGAAAAAAAGAAAGTTGAGAAAGTTTCTGATCTAATAGCCTTGGTAGCTGGAGAGAAGGAGAAAGAGAAGTGTTATTCCCAATATTCAAGTTCTAATTGATACAAACAATCAAGATGATAATCGAAATCACAAGTCTTTGATTAAACCTTCAATATTACAAACTCTCTCTCTACTTTCTCACTCTAGAAAGATATACAATGAACTCCTTCTCTCATAAGCTCTCTCTCTACAATCTGAAATCTACTCACTTACATACACGCTTACTTACAAAGAAAACAAGGTATTTATACCTCACAAACAAATACAAGAAAACAAAATACAAATGTTGACTTTGATTTTTATTACAAATAGACTTTGACTTTAATGAGAGTTGACTTTTCCAGCTTTGACTTCTTGAACTTTTGTCTTCAATCTTTATGATCTTGAATCTAACAATTCTGTGCTCTAACAATCTCCCCCTTTGGATCAAGATCATAACTAAAAAGATTTAGCAATTCAATCTTCTCTCTTAAGCTCAATTTGAATCTCCCCCTTTGATGTAAAAACAAATCTTCTCAAGAAATCAACATTCTCCCCCAATTCGTATGAACATTGACGTTCTCCCCTTTCTTTGATAAACACTGTCTTTCAAAAACTTTCAGAAATTTACTCAAAATCTGATCTTCAAAAATAGTAACATTCTCCCCCAAGGTTATAAACAAACCTCTTTCAGACATTGAAAGAAATTATCTTCATGTTCAGCTCTGAATGTTCTATCCAACTTTCTTCAAATAAAATTTCTCCAAAATCTGCTTGCTTTCGAGATTCTTTGAACTTTCTCTTATCAACTTTGAACAAACTTATCTTCAACAATTCTGAAATCTTTTAATTCTTTCAGCAAACTTTCTTTAACAACTTTCTTTCACAACTTCAATATTGCTTTGAATCACACATTTCTTGATATCTTCTCTCCCTTTTTGATGAATAGAGCATCTGATCATCAAAACTTTCTCCAAGAAATGTCTTTGACATCTTTCTGACCACTGATCTTTCAAGCTGAGCCTCTGATGCATTGCCAATTTGAACAAAGTATTCATCCAGATCTTTTCAAATCTAGACAAAATAAGAATGTAACACCTGAATCAACAAATGAATCAGTTAATATGTCTGTCAGTAACACGAAGTCACTGTGTGTAACGAATACACAATATAAAGGAGTTTTTTTGATGATCACTCCCCCAGGGCTTCCATCCAATCATCGAAACACCACAAAGGCAATTTCTATGAATGTTATGACAAAGAAACAAATTCTTTGTGTGTTCATGCACGTGTAGAAAGAATTAAGCACGAATAATTGATTTTATAAAGGCTCAACATAGTGTAAACCACTGAGACAACAATAGATAAACACAGACTCTAAGTGCATGATTGAAGTGTGAAGGTGTGGCAGACTTCCTTCTTTTTCAATATCCAGATTTTCCAAATGAAAATCAGATAGATTATGTGTTGCGTCCCCTCGAAAAATGTGAAACATTTTTTTTTTGAGAAGAAAATGAGTGGCTGGTGGGGTTTAGTCAAGAGTTGGCATGGGCTAGTTGCCTGTTTCAATAACGTTCACCAAAGAGTTGTGAAACGCTAGTAATGTGGCTGCCCGGTTCAGAAAGTAGTTGGTGCAGAGTTTGATATTCTTTTACTCTGTTCTTTCACCCTCTATCTTTTTAATCATTAAGCTCACATCTAACCAAACTCCCTTTTCCATTTTACCTCAACACATAACCCACACTCATTTATTTTAGACTCCTCACACTCAATCTCTATGGATTAACTTCTTGGGTAGAAATCACTGGTTAACGTGATTTCATAGAAGTTCAGTTAATGCCTAGCACAAAGAACCCATATTATCCTAAAAAAACGTGTTGCACATAATGATTTAACTTTAACAGTTAAAGCTCATATACAAATGTCAGATGAAAGTATGCTCATAAAATATAATCATGAAGATTTGAGCATTGTTAGACATTGAAGTATTTTCTAACAAGTATAATGAATGAATGAACATGAATGCAAAAGACTTGTTTGAAAATATGAAATTGTATGAAAAATGATCAGAAATGAAATGATATACCAATTAAGGCTTATGGTCAAAATAACGGATATTGTCCATATGAAACAAAATATAGACATTCTTGAACTAAACGCTTCAAAATTAAATGACGCTCAATATACAGTGAATTACAAGCGGGGTGTCTTACCATCGAAAATATGTTACAATATGAGACATGGTAAGAACTATTTTCACAAGAAATCAAACAAGTGTGTGTGAATACTTGAAAGTATCTGAAAAGACAATACGCAAGTATATATCTTTGGAAACACACGGTTTGTAAACTTTGAAGCACAAAATAAAAATGAAAACATTTAAAATCACACTTCCAATTCATGAAATCGGTTTAAGAATCGGGAAGTGGTTTGAACATTTAATAATATGTTTTCTATATCTGAAAGTTGTCCTTCTTTCAAATACATTTGAGATTAAGATAAGAAATTTACCGTTTCGCGCAATCTTAAATCTCATGAATTCAAGCTGAAGTCATTAAGATATGATCGTGTCAGCTTCTCTCATCCCGCATAAGTCTCAAAGTCTAGTTAAAGCAAATTTTATTCACAAAAATTTATTGAAAAGAAAATGACATAAATTTTCTAACAAGAACAAAAAGAAGAAGAAAGTTATTATTCCTAGTTCTGATTCAGATTCAGATTCAGATAGTGATGATGGAGAAAACCTCAAGCAATCTATGCTTCTATTGACCCGAGCATTCCAGAAGAAATTCTACAAGAAACTGGGTTCAAACACACAGAGTTATTCTTCGTCAGGTTCAAAGAATCATGAACATCGGGAAAGGGTTGAAGGAAAAAGATATGAGCAGAACCGGTATGTGTATAGAAAGCTGGATGAGAAGAAAAAGTTTGTGAATGACTATGCTAGTGTCGAAAAGAAAACAGACGACTTTGTCAAATGCTACAATTGTGGAAAGGTCGGTCATTATGCTAAATACTGTCGGAAGCCAAAGGTCAGAAACTCGTAATATTACAAGAACAAGATGTTATTAGCTAAGCAACAAGAAGCTGACAAGGCATTGATGGCTGAACACGAGTATTGGCTAGATCATTCAGATGAAGAGGAGAAAGAAGAAACAACTCACATGTGTTTGATGGGTGACACAGTGAAGTATGATGATTCGGATGAAGAAACAGCTGATGAGGTACTTAATCTTTCTAAATCTAATTTTATGGTTAAAATGGAAGCTATGATGGTCGAATTTCAAGATCTTCAAAAGAAACTGAAAAAGGAAAAGAGTAGAGTTGAAAAGAAAAATCAAAAGATCTTTGATCTTAACAAACAAGTTGTTGGCAACAAAGATTTGATTGATTTTCTACGCAAATCTGTTTCTGTTTTTAAACAGGAAAAAGATTGTTTTGAAAATAAGATTTCTGATTTTGAATCTAAATTGTCTAAGTCTGTTTCTGAAAAGCAAGAATGTGTTTTAAACCCTTATAAATTGCAGGTTGAAAACAAGAGCTTAGCAAAGAAGGTAAATGGTTTGGAAGCTAAACTTTATACATGATGTCAAACAGATCAAACTATTTTTCTTAACACCCCGAATGAGGAAGCTGATGTTAGAGAGAAGTGGGGTCTCGGTTACGAAAACCCACACTATCTAAAGAAAGCTATCCGAAAACAACCAGCTTTGTATAATTTTTATTATCTTTTTGTGGATGGAAAATATCCTCATTTGAAACCCATATTTGTTATCAAATCACCTGAAAAAGTAGAGGCTAAAGAGGATGAGAAAAGAAAGAACTTAACGAAAATGAAACTACCATTCTGCTATCAAAAGGTAAATGATAGTTATATTTCAGATAAGCCAAAATGTCTTTTAAATGATTATTTTGAAAGTTATTCGACAAAAGAGTTGGAGGCCAAACCTGTAGAAGCTAAAATTTATGTTCCTCCACTCATTTTAGAAAGAAAAATAATCGAGCTTGAAAATATTTTATCTGATGAAATATTATTGGCTGACATTGAAAAAGTTGTATTTTCAACTGTTCTAAAGCACACAGTTTTAAAAATTAAATCTAAAGAGTGTTCTACATCTTCTAAAGCACCTCATACTTCTGAATCTGATTTTGATGACTTATTTGAGTCCGCAAATGATTTTTTAAATTCTGATGAAGGGTGTGTGAATGAGATTGATATGTTTGATTTTAATGCTACACTTCCAGATCATTCTACTTTTGTTATTAATGGTCAAGCTTTACCTAGTGTACATGAAGTTGGTGAATCATCAACTAAACTTGAAGGAAAAGTTTCTGTGAATGTTGATTATTATGCTAAAGGTAAGAAGCAAAAGAAAAAGCACTCACAGAAACAGACTAACACTGTTAAGCTTTCAAAAAGACAATATCAGAAATCTCATTTTCCTAACAGACATAAATCTTGTGTTTCAGTGAAAAGTAAAAGATCTGAAGATCGAAAGGAATGGTGACCAAAAAGGAAGATTGATGAGAGTTCTGAATCATTTCCTGATATAGCTTGTAATGGATCTACTAGTAGTAATGCTGATGTAATTGATATTGTTGCTTATAATAAACAAAACCTTGTAATTGCTTACGAGCGATATTCAATAAAGCAATTATCCCGGTTTACTACTAATTCATCTAATTATAGACCGAATGATTTTGTCTCTCACCGATATTCAAATGATTGGTTTGGAGATTATCATGTTTGTTCGTATAAGTCTTTCTCATCAAATGCTTTTTAAAAGTTCAGAGGATCCATATATAAATGGATACCAAAATCTTATGCTAAACTGAAAGGACACATGTTTAAATTGGTACCTAAATTTGTTATTCCCTGATTTATCTAATGCAGACCCGTCATTTGTGGTACTTGGATAGCGGGTGTTCCAAGCATATGACCGGGCAGAAAGCTTTATTGTCTAATTATACAGAGAAATTTTATGGAAATGTAAGATTCAACAATGACCAATTTTAACCGATTTTGGGATATGGTGACGTGGTTCAAGAGAATGTAACGATAACGAAGGTGAGTTATGTAGAAGGATTAGGGCATATCCTATTCCGTATTGTCCAATTCTGTGACAAAGGGTTAGAGGTGAATTTTAAAGCCAAAAGTTGCTCAGTACGAACTGAAGATGGCAAGGAACTTTTGGTCGGAAGGAGAAAGTCCAACCTCTACACGATCAATCTTTCAAAGGTCCAGACTAACAATCAGGTTTGCTTACTAACAAAAGCCTCGATGCAGCAAAGTTGGCTTTGGCACCAAAGGCTGTCGCACTTGAATTTTCGTTATATAAACAAATTGGTCAAAGGCAGATTGGTGAAAGGTCTTCCTGAGCTGAGATATGAGAAAGAACATCTATGTGCAACATGTGAAAAGGGTAAGATGAAGAAGGCAGCTCACAAGCCGAAACCCGAACCGAGTACAAGTTCTCCGCTTGAACTGTTGCATATGGATCTTTGTGGTCCTATTCGTACTCAAAGCATAGGAGGAAAGAAATATGTATTGGTAATTGTGGATGATTATTCGCGTTACACATGGGTAAAGTTTCTAAGGACAAAAGATGAGATGCCAGAAGTACTCATCAACTTTCTGAAGACTACCCAGGTAAACTTGTAGAAGACAGTTAAGCTTCTAAGGACAGATAACGGCACAAAGTTTAAAAACAAGACTGTTGAAGATTATCTCGAATCTGTCGGGATAAAGCATCAATTCTCTGCTGCTCGGACGCCAGAACAGAATGGAGTAGTAGAAAGGTGCAAACGAACGCTAGTCGAGGCTGCTCGGACTGTGCTCAGCCAGTCAGATCTACCTCTATTTCTGTGGGCAGAAGTTGTTTGTACTGCATGTTATACGCATAATCGATCAATTATTCACAGACGGTTTGGAAAAAACTCCTTAGGGATTGATTAATAATCGTACACCTAATATCAAATATTTTCATGTCTTTGGATGTAGGTGTTTTGTGTTTAATAACAAAGAGAACTTGAATAAGTTTGGACCGAAGGCTGAAGAAGGAATCTTCATTGGCTACTCCCAGACATCTGCTGCATATAGGATATACATGAAGAGCTCAAAGATTGTTATTGAAAACGTCAATGTAACATTCGATGAGGAGATGGCTTCTGGACATATTAGTTCAAAACCCGTTCTAATCGGAGTCTTAACTTCTGGACATATTAGTTCAGAACCTGTGTCTACAGAGAATAATTCGGATAAAGCTTCTACATCTACATCGCATTTATCTGAATTAGATTTGTTGTTTGAATTTTTCTATGATGAGTTTCTAGGATCTAAACTTCCTAAATCTGTTGTGGTTGACAGGTCTGAAGATTCCACGACTAATCATCCAACCACTTCGGATGTATCTACTGAACCAGTTCCCTTAGTTCAGAAAGAAACTCAAATTCAAACACCTACTCCTACAGTTGAAGTTGGATGCACTGAGAATGATAATCAACAGACTGAACAAGCTATTCCAACTGAAA
The DNA here is from genome assembly GCA_954870635.1 of Arctium minus. Lineage (NCBI taxonomy): Eukaryota > Viridiplantae > Streptophyta > Magnoliopsida > Asterales > Asteraceae > Arctium > Arctium minus. Next base: position 65,624,287 of record OX941080.1, on the reverse strand, counting down.
CTTCTGAACAAGAAACGTCAACTGCACCCCCAACAATTGTTGAACATCAAGCAGAAGATAGTGGATACTTAGATGAGTTTTTTGATCAATCTACCTCGACTCTACTCCCTCACGAGCATAAGTGGACCAAAGAGCACCCGTTAAGCCAAATAATTGGAAATCCAAATTTACCGGTGCAAACTAGGTCTGCAACAATGAACATGTGTATGCATGATTCCTTTCTGAGTAAGATAGAGCCAACTCGAGTATCAGAGGCTCTCGCAGACTCGGATTGGGTGTTTGCTATGCAAGAAGAGTTAAACCAGTTCGAAGCCCTAAAGGTCTGGAGACTAGTGCCAAAACCGGAAGGAAAGACCATTATCAGGACTAAATGGGTATTCAAGAATAAAAAGGACGAAGATGGTATTGTCATAAGAAACAAAGCACAACTTGTTTCCAAGGGATATAGGCAAGAGGAATGCATCGATTATGACGAGACTTATGCTCCAGTAGCGTGTATAGAGGCAACCCGCATGTTTCTAGCCTACACTGCTCATAAAAAACTTCACAGTCTATCAAATGGACGTGAAGACTGCCTTTCTGAATGACATTCTTAAGGAGGAAGTCTACATATCTCAACCAGAAGGGTTTGTAAATCCAGATAAGCCAAATCATGTCTATATCTTGGATAAAGCTCTTTATGGTCTGAAACAAGCACCTCGCGCCTGGTATGATGTTTTATCTCAATTCTTGGTCAAGTCAGGTTTTTCAAAAGGTAAAGTTGATACCACTTTGTTTATTAAAAAGGAAAAAGCCGATATTATTCTTATTCAGATATATGTGGATGATATTATATTTGGCTCAACTAATCCTAAATACTGTAAGAATTTTTCAAACCTCATGGTATCTAGATTTCAAATGAGTATGATGGGAGAGATGAATTTCTTTCTCGGATTACAAGTAAAACAATTTTCAACGAGGATTTTCATTAATCAATCTAAGTACATTTTTGATATTCTTCGGAAATTCAAAATGGAAAATTGCAAACCTATTGGAACCCTAATGGCACCAGGTACTAAGATTGGCACTGATCCTTCGGGAAAAACTGTTGATGTTAGGACTTATAGAGGAATGATAGGTTCTTTAATGTATCTTACTTCAAGTAGGCTAGATATAATGTTTTCAACATGTTTGAGTGCAAGATATCAGGCTGATCCTAAAGAATCCCATTTATCTGCTGCAAAACGAATTTTTAGATATCTGAAGGGGACTGCAGATCTTGGTCTGTGGTATCCTAAGGATATAAGCTTTGAACTGACTTCTTATTCAGATGTAGATCATGCTGGATGTACGTTAGACTGGAAGAGCACATCAGGTCATATTCAATTTCTTGGAGACAAGCTCATAAGCTGGGCGTCAAAGAAACAACTTTGTGTTTCCACCTCGACTGCTGAAGCAGAGTATGTAGTTGCTGCCAGTTGCTTCTCTTAGGTCTTATGGATGAGGACACAACTTTGAGACTATGGGTTCAAGTTTGACAAAATACCGATCTATTGTGATTCGAAGAGCGCTATCGCAATATCAGCTAATCCTGTGCAGCATGCTAAAACAAATCACATTGATGTCAGGTATCATTTTATCAAAGATAATGTAGAAAAAGGTACAATAGAAATTTACTTTGTAAAAACTGATTATCAACTTGCAGATTTGTTTACCAAACCTTTAGATGAAAAGAGATTCAATTTTCTTGTATCTAAGCTTGGTATGCTAAATCTCAAGACCTAATAAGTGATTATCTATTAAAGTTTCTTTTATTGTAATTTTTCATCATTTATTTATCATTAATTCTGAAAGGATATTTGCACTTTAACATTTTGTTCATGATCTCAGGGGGAGTGAGACAAGACTTTAAGATGATCAACATTATTTTGAGGGGGAGTTTATAGAATTTTTGCATTTCCTTAACTGCCAATTTTTTTTTGTGATGCATGAATTTAGGGGGAGTCTTTGAGTACAACAAAAGGAGTAAGAATATGATTTCTGATTACTTCAGATCAGAAGTCGTTCACTCAATGTTTTACTGCTTTATGTTGTTTACTTTTCAATAAATTTGTGAATAAAGTTGCTTTGACATGACCTTGAGATTTTTGCAGAATGAGAGAAGCTATCAAGATCATATCATTATGACTTTAAGCTTGACTTCTTGAGATTTTAGACTGAACGACAAATGTTAAATTTCTTATCTTAATCTCATATATGGTTGAAAGAAGGACGACTTTCCATTATAGAAAACATATTCATAAATGTTCAAACCACTTCCCGATTCTTAAATAGCTTTCATGAATTGGAAGTGTGATTTTTAAATGTTTTATTGTTATTTGTGCTTTAAATGTTTATAAACCGTGGGTTTCCAAAGATTAATACTTGCGTATTATCTTTTCCATATACTTTCAAGTATTCACACACACCGGTTTTATTTTTGTTGATTTCGTTTTTACCATGTCTCTAAATTGAAACATATTTTCGATGGTAAGACACCTGATTGATTTCCAAAGCATTTTGAGCGTTAATTCATTTCTAAACGTTTCATTCAAGAATGTCTATATTTTTGTGTCATATAGACAATATCCATTATTTTTGACCATAAACCTAAACAGCTATATCATTTCTTTCTGATCATTTTCATACAATGTCAAATTTTTTCAAACAAGTCTCTTGCATTCATGTCTATTCATTCAATTTACTTGTTTGAAATATCTTCAATGTTTAATATGCTCATATCTTCATGATTATATTCTGAGCATACAAACATCTGACTTGTATTTGAGCTTTAACTGTTCAAGTTAAACCATTATTGAGCAACATATGCTTCATAGGAAAATATGGGTTCTTTGTGCTAGGACTTAAATGAACTTATATGGATTCACGTTAACTAGTGTTTCCTACCGAAGAATTTAATCCATAGTGATTGAGTATGAGGAGTTGAAAAGAAATGAGTGTGGGTTGTGCGTTGAGATAAAATGAAAAAACAGTTTGGTTAGATGTGAGCTCAATGATTTAAAAGAAAGAGGGTGAGAGATCAGAGTAAAAGAATATCAAACTCTACACCAACTATTTCTGAGCCGGGCAGCCACATTACTAGTGTTTCACAATTCTTCGTGAACATTATCGAAATAGGCAATTAGCCCATGCCAACTCTTGATAAAAACCCCACCAACCACTCATTTTATTCTCAAAAAGAAAATGTTTCATATTTTTCTGGGGACACAACACATACTCTATCTGATTTTCATTGGGAAAATCTGGATATTGAAAAAGAAGGAAGTCTGCCCCACCTTCGCACTTCAATCATGCACATTAAGTCTGTGTTTATCTACTGTTGTCTCAGTGGTTTACACAATGTTGAGCCTTTTATAAAAACAATTATCATATGCTTAATTCTTTCTACACTTGCACGAACACACAAGGAATTTGTTTTCTTGTCCTAACATTCATAGAAATTTCCTTTGTGGTGTTTCGATGATTGGATGGAAGCCCTGAAGGAGGGAACATCAAAAAGCTCCGTTCCTATGTGTATCCGTTATACACAGTAACTTCGTGTTACTGGCAGGCATATTAACTGATTCATTTGTTGATTCAGGTGTTACTTTCATAGTTATCTGGATTTGCAAAGATCTAGATGAATAATTTGTTCGAATTAGCAACGAATCAGAGGCTCCATTTGTAAGATCAGTGGTCAGAACATATAAAGACATTTCTTGTGAAAGTTTTGATGCTATAGAGGCTCTATTCATCAAAAAGGGGGAGATGAATTAAAGAAATGTCTGTGTCAGAAATTTCAAAGTTAAAGAATTGTTCGAGATCAAAGGTTAATTGTGAAAGAAGAATGCAAAGTTGAAGATTTCTGAAGATGTGCTGAGACTTTACAGAAATTTTCTTTGATGGTTATTTTGCTAAAGCAATCCGAGCTAAATCTGAAGATAATTTCTTTCCGAAGTCTGAAAGAGTTTTGTGATAGTTTTGGGGAGATTGTTAATATTCTTTTCGTAGACAGACTTGGGAAGAATACAATCAAAGAAAGGAGAGTTTACAATGTTTGTGTCTAAAGAAGAAAATTTGTTGCAAAGGAGGAGATTGTACTTTTTAAGCTTAAAGAGAAGATTCAATTGCTAAATCTTTCAAACAAGATCTTGAATCCAAAGGGGGAGATTGTTAGAGCATACATATGTTGGATACTGAAGGTCAAAGTTAAAGTCAACTTTCAGCATCAAAGTCAAAGTCTTGTGTAATAAAGGTCAAAGTCAAAGTTCTATTTTACTTTCTTTTAGTGTGATGCGTGTTTTATTGTATGAGTGTTTAGTGTCATGAGAGTTTGTGGCTTGTGTATAAATAGGTATATGGTACCTTGTTGTGCGTGTAAATTTTAGAGAGTATCAGATTCATTGTTGAGCGTGTTCTTGAGTTAGAGAGAGAAATATTGTACATTGAAACTGAGATCAATAAAAACAGTTTGAATTTGGAAATTAAATATTAGCATCTTGATTTATACACATTGTGGGACACACAGTGAGCTTAAAGAAGAAGAAGAAAGTTGTACTTTCAGAATCTGAGGAAGTTGACAATGAAGAGGATTCTGACTCAGATGACTGTGAGAATCTCAAACAGGCCATGCTAATGTTGACAAAAGCCTTTCAGAAGAAATTCTACAAGAAGCCTGGTTCGAACAGCCAGAGATACTCCTCAGGTTCAAGAAACTGCGAACATAAGGAGAGGATTGAAGGAAAAGGTTTGATGAGAAGAAACCTGAAGAGAAGAAGTACATATCTGAAGAGAAGAAGAAAGATCCCGAGCAAGTGAAATACTACAACTGCGGTAAACTTGGCCACTTTGCAAAGGATTGTCGGAAGCCCAAAGTCCGCAAATCCGAGTATTACAAGAATAAGATGCTCTTGGCCAAGCAACAGGAGGCTAGCAAAGCTCTTATGGTCGAGGGTGAATTTTGGCTTGATCACTCGGAAGATGAAGAAGAGAAAGCTCACTTGTGTTTTATGAGTAAAGAAGAGACTGAACCTGAAGCTGATTCTGATTATAAAGAAAACGAAGAGGTATATGATATGTCTGAATCAGACTTTCTTATTGAAATGCAAGCTATGATGGTTCAACTCTAGAAATTAAAGTCTAAGATTAAATGTGAGAAAGGTAACAATAAAGAGAAAAACCAGTCAATACTGAAACTTGGCAAGGAAATTGCTGAGAAGATCGTATTGATTGAGGCTTTACACAAGAACATTGATACCAGCGCGAAAGAAAAGACTATAATTCATAATGAACTATCTGAAACTACTTCCAACTATAGACTGTGTGAATTTGAAGTGAAAGAGGTTGCTAAAAAGTGTTCATCACTAAAGAAAGAAAACAAATCTTTATCTGATAAGGTGAATGTTTTGGAGGAAAAACTTTACACTTTAGGTCAAACTGAACAAACCGAACAAACCATTCATCTAAATAAACCTAAAGAGAGTAGTGAGTGTTGGGGTCTTGGTTATGAGAACCCACACTACCTCAAAAAGGGTATTTCAAAAGTGCCTGTTTTGTATGATTTTGGATTTTTAAAACTGGCACCACAATATCCCGAACTCAAAGTTAAGTGGACTAAAATTTCTGAAGAGGATGAAGCTAAAGAAAAGGAGAAAAGAAAGAACAAAACTAAAATGCAACTTACATTTCGATATGAGAGATTGAATTCTAGTTACAGTTCTGATCGGACAAAATTTCTTTCTAATGATTATTTTCAAAGTTATTCTATAGAGGAGTTGGAGGCTAAACCAGTTGAAGATAAAATTTATGTTCCTCCTCTCGTGTTAGAAAGTAAAATTTCTGAACTCGAGAACATTGTGGCAGAAGAGAGGATTTTGGATTGATCTAGAACAATTAGTATTTTCAACTGTACTTATAAATTATGTTTTTTCTAAAACTTCCAAAGCTTCAAAATCTGATGATATTAATAGTCTACATGATGAAGAATTAGATTTCTTAAACTTTGACGATTGTTTAGATGATTGTGTTGATCAATTTGATTTCAATGCAAAATTTCCTGATCATTCACAGTTTATTATAAATTCTTTTGGATTACCAAGTGTGTTCGAGAAAGGTGAAACATCAACAAAAGTTGATGAACCAGTTTCTGTGAATACTAAGAATGTCAAAGGTAAAAAGAAAAGATCTCATCATTCACAGAAACGGACAATCACTAGTAAGTCAAAGAACAAGCAATCTTTCAAATCTCACATTTCTAACTTTAAAAGTTCAAATGTTTCAGATGTGACTAATAGAAAGACTGGAGTAAGATCAGAATGGCTACCAAAGAAGAAGATTAACGAGACTGCTAAATCATATTCTGATTCTGATTGTAATAGAAATATTGATAGTACAACTGATGTAATTGGCAATGTTGCTTTTCAAAAACCAAAACTTGTAACTTCTTACAAGCGTTATTCAATAAAGCAATTATTCCAATTATCTCCGTCTGCTAGAAAGTCTTCTAACTATCATAGAAATGATTTTGCTTCTCGACAATATTTTGATATTTGGTTTGGAACATATCATGTCTATTCTTATCATCCTCATGCTTCAAGTGATTTTCAAAAGAAAAGAGGACTCAAATTTAAATGGGTGCCAAAATCTTGTGCTAACACTGTAGGACCCATCTATAAATAGGTACCTAAACCAATTGTTTCGTGATTTCTCCTATGCAGACCCGTCATATGTGGTACTTGGATTCTGGTTGCTCCAAGCATATGACCGGGCAGAAAGATTTATTATCTAATTATACAGAGAAATATTGCGGAACAGTTCGATTCGGAAATGACCAGTTTTCACCAATTATGGGTTATGGTGATGTGATTCAAGAAAACATAACGATTAAGAAGGTGAGCAATGTTAAAGGTCTAGGACATAATCTATTCAGCATTGGACAGTTCTGTGACAAAGACTGAGAGGTTAATTTCAAAGCCAAGAGGTGTTCTGTGCGTATTGAAGATGGTAAATAACTCTTGGTCGGGACGAGAAAGTCAAACCTCTACACGATCAACTTATCAAAAGTCAAGACTGACAATGAGATGTGTCTATTATCAAAAGCTTCGTTGCAACAGAGTTAGTTATGGCATCGAAGGCTTTCTCACCTGAATTTTTGATACATCAACAAGATGGTCACGGGAAATTTGGTAAAAGGACTTCCAGAGCTCAAGTATGTTAAAGAACATCTCTATGCAGCGTGTGAGAAGGGACAAATGAAAAGAGTCGCTCATAAGCCGAAGTCTGAGCCTAGTACAAGTTCTACCTTGGAGTTACTGCATATGGATCTTTGTGGTCTGATGCGAACTCAAAGCATAAACGGCAAGAAGTATGTGTTAGTGATTGTGGACGATTACTCGAGATACACTTGGGCCAAATTTCTAAGATCCAAGGATGAGACTCCCGAAGTCATCTTTACATTTCTAAAGACCACTCAAGTGAATCTGCAGAAGATAGTCAAGCTTCATCGAATAGACAATGGCACATAATTCAAGAACAGAATTGTTGAAGATTATCTCGAATCGGTCGGGATAACACATCAGTTTTATGCTGCCAGAACACCTGAACAAAATGGAGTCGTAGAAAGACGAAACAGAACGCTAGTCGAGGCCGCTTGAACTATGCTAAGTGAATCAGACCTATCTCTATTTCTATGGGCTGAAGTTGTGTCGACTGCCTGCTACACTCAGAATCGCTCCATTATCCACTGTCGATTCGGTAAAACACCGTATGATTTAATAAATAATAGAATACCTAGCATTAAACATTTCCATATCTTTGGATGCAGGCGCTTCATACTGAATGACAAGGAGAACCTGAACAAATTTAGTCCAAAAGCTGACGAAGGCATTTTTATTGGCTATTCTCAAACGTCTGCATCTTACAGGGTATATTTGAAGAAGTCGAAGATCGTAGTTGAGAGCGTTAATGTCACATTCGATGAGGAAATGGCTTTTGTTCAAGACAGTTCAGAACCCGTTATTACTGGTGTATTAGCTTCTGGGCAGATCAGTCCAGAACCTGTAATTAGTGCAAATAAATCGGATAAAGCGTCATCGTCTACTTAACACTTGTATGATTTAGATTTACTGTTTGAATTGTTTTATGATGAATTTCTTGGAACTAAAGTGACTAAATCTGTTATGGTTGACAGATCAGAGATCAGAAGATTCAAGGAATAATCATCTAACCACATCAGATATTTCAACTGAATCCAATTCCCCGATTCAGCAACAAATTCCAATTCAAACGCCTACTCCATCAGTTGAAGTTGTACAAGTTAATGAAGAGCCAGAAGTTGCTGAATCAGTTGGTTGCATGGTAACGAATAATCAACAGACAGAAGTTGTTCAACCAACTAAGGCTTCTGCACATAACACTTCAACTGAACCCCTACTTAATCCTGAACAAATTGAAGAAGCTGAAAGTGGATTTTTAGATGAACATCATGATCAATCTACATCTAATCCAATCCCTCATGAACACAAGTAGACCAAAGAGCACCCGATAAGCCAAATCATTGGAGATCCATCCAAACCGGTGCAAACTAGGTCTGCTACATTAAACATGTGCATGCATGATTCATTCCTGGGCAAGATAGAGCCTACTCGAGTATCTGAAGCTCTAGCTGACTCAGACTGGGTAACTGCGATACAAAAAGACCTGAATCATTTTGAATCTCTTAAGGTCTAGAGACTTGTGCCTAAACCTGAAGGAAAAACTAAAATTGGCACAAAATGGGTTTTCAAGAACAAGAAAGACGAAGATGGTATCGTTATCAGAAACAAAGAAAGAATTGTGGCTAAGGGATATAGGCAACAGGATGGTATTGATTATGACAAGACTTATGCTCCAGCTGCGCGCATAGAAGAAATTCGTATGTTTCTAGCATATGTTGCACACAAGAACTTCACTATCTACCAGATGGACGTGAAGACTGCCTTTCGGACGACATTATAAAGGAGGAAGTCTACGTATCTTACCCTGAAGGTTTTTTCAATCCAGAGAAACCAAATCATGTATATATCCTGGAAAAAACTCTTTATGGTCTGAAGCAAGCCCCTCGAGCCTGGTATGAAGTGTTATCAAAATTCTTAGTCAAGTCAGGCTTCTCGAAAGGTAAAATCGATACTACTCTTTTCATTAAAAAGGAAAAAGTCGATATCATTTTAATCCAGATATATGTGGATGACATCATATTTGGCTCAACAAATCCAAAGTACTGTAAGAATTTTTCTAACCTTATGGTGTCACGTTTTCAGATGAGTATGATGGGAGAGATGAATTTCTTTCTCGGATTACAAGTCAAACAATTTTCCACGGGGATTTTTATTAATCAATCAAAGTACATTTTCGATATTCTTAGAAATTTTAAAATGGAAAATTGTACTTCAATTGGAACCCCGATGGCACATGGAACTAAGATTGGAGCTGATCCTTCTGGAAAAGCTATCGATGTTAGAACCTACCGAGGTATGATTGGTTCTTTAATGTACTTAACATCTAGTAGGACAGATATAATATTCTCTACATGCTTATGTGCACGATATCAGGCTAGTCCTAAAGAATCCCATTTGTCTGTAATCAAGCATATATTTAGATATCTGAAAGTCACTGCAGATCTTGGTCTGTGGTATCCTGAGGATACAGGTTTCGATCTCACAGCATATTCAGATGCAAACCATGCAGGTTGTATGCTTGACAGGAAGAGTACGTCGGGACATATACAATTTCTTGGCGATAAACTCGTGAGTTGGGCTTCAAAGAAACAACTTTGTATATCTACTTCAACAGTCGAGGCAGAGTATGTAGTTGCGGCTAGCTGTTGTTCTCAGGTGTTGTGGATGCGGACACAAGTACGAGATTATGGCTTCAAATATGACAAGATCCCGATCTACTGTGATTCTAAGAGCGTCATCGCTATATCTGCTAATCCTGTGCAACATATCAAAACCAAGCACATAGACGTGAGATATCACTTTATTAAAGATAATGTCGAAAAAGGTACAATCGAACTTTACTTTGTAAACACAGATTATCAGTTTGCTGATTTATTTACCAAACCCCTTGATGAAAAGAGATTTAATTTTCTCATTTCAAAGCTTGGTACGCTAAATCTCAAGACTTAATCTGTGATTACCTATTAAAGTTTAGTTTTGTTATTTTTTTTCTTCATTTCTTTATTTTTATTTGATAGATATCTGCACTGAAAGGTATTCATGATTTCTAGGGGAGTATGAGACAAGATAAGATGATCTACATACATTTGAGGGGGAGTTCATCATATTTTTGCATATGTTCTATAACTGACAAATTTTCTAGTGCATAATTTCAGGGTGTAAGAGATACGGAGTAAGGATTATGACTTCTGATTACATCTCATCAGAACTCGTACTTTAAACGTTTTATTGCTTTATGTCTTTACGTTTCAATAAAGTTTTGTGAATAAAGCTTTGCACTTTGATGACTTTGTGACTTTTGCAGATTTGAGAGGGAGCTTAAACGATCATATCAATATGACTTTTGAGCTGAGTTTGTGAGATTGAAGATGAGCGTAAGGAAATATTCTACTCTTAATCTCATACGTGTCTGAAAGAAGGACAACTTTCAGATATGAAAACATATTCTTAAATGTTTAAACCACTTCTTATTCTCAAAATGATTTCATGAATTTAGAAGTGTGATTTTAATTGTTTTCATTTATAATGAGCTTCAATGTTTAAATAAACCGTGTGTCTCTAAAGATAAATACTTGTGTATTATCTTTTCTATATATTGTCAAGTATTCACACACACCGGTTTACTATTTCGGTTGGAAATGTTCTTACCTGTCTCATATTGAAACCAATTTTCGATGGTAAGACACTCCGCTTGATATTCATCGTTTATTGAGCGCGATTTCATTCAAACGTTTCTTTCAAGACTTGTCGATATTTTGATTTGTATAGACAAATTCCAATTTCTTACTGACCTAAGCTTTTCATGATAAATCATTCATATTTTGATCTTTTTCATATAATGTCAGATTTTCAAAGAAGTTTCTTGTATTCATTTCATTCATTTTCATATACTTGTTTTGAAAAGTCTTCAATGTTTAAAATGCTCAAATCTTCATGATTATCTTTATGAGCATACAAACATCTGACATGTATTATGTGCTTTAACTGCAAAGTTAAACCATTTTGAGCAACTTTGTGCTTTTAGGAAAACATGGGTTCATTTTGTGAGAACTTAATAGAACTTCTATGTATTCACGTTAACCAGTGTTTCCTACCCAAGAAGTTAATCCTTGAGTGATCGAAAGTGTAAGGAGTCAATATATGAGTGTGGGAGTGATGAGGTAAAATGAAAAGAGAGTTTGGTTAGAAGTGAGCTCAATGTTTAAAAATAAAGAGGGTGAGAGAACAGAGTAAAAGAATATCAAACTTTGCACCAACTTTTTCTAAGTCGGGCAGCCACATTTCTGATTGTTTCACAATTCTTTGCTGAACGTCATTGAAAAAGGCAACTAGCCCATGCTAACTCTTGATTTTAAATCCCACTAGCTACTCATCTTTTTCTTAAAAAGAAGATGTTTCAATATTTTCTAGGGATGCAGCACATAATCTATATGATTTTCATTTGGAAAATCTGGATATTGAAAAAGAAGAAAGTTTGCCCCACCTTCGCACTTCGATCATGCACAATTAAGTCTGTGTTATACTGTTGTTGTCTCAATGGTTTACACAATTTTGAGCCTAATAAAAGCAATCATCATGTGCTTAATTATTTCAAACACAAGCACGTACACACAGGAAATTCGTTTTTCTGTCTAAACGTTCATAGTTTAACCTTGTGTTATTTGATGATTGAATGGAAGACCAGGGGGAGTGAACATCAAAAAGATCCTTTCCAATGTGTATTCGTTACACACAGTGACTTCATGTTACTGACAGACATTTCTAACTGATTCATTTGTTGATTCAGGTGTTACACTCATAATTTGTCTGAATTTGCAAAGATTCAGATAAATATCTTTTGGATCAATAAATAGTCAGAGGCTCTTGTGAAAGATCAACGGTCAGATCAGAATGTTAAGAACATTTCTTGAGAAAGTTTTGATGATTTCAATGCCATAATCATAAAAAAGGGGGAAAGATTCAAGAAATGGGGGAGACATGATCAAGAAATGGTTGTGAAAGAAAGTTGTTAAAGAAAGGTTGTTGAGAATGTTTGTCAAAGATTGCAAGTATTGCTGAAGATTATACAAGTTTGAAAGAGCAAATTCAAAGATTTCAGAATGCGAGCAGATTTTACTGAAATTTTCTTTGAAGATAATTTGCTGAAGCAAACAGAACTGAATCTGGAGATATTTTCTTTCTGAAGTCTGAAAGAGGTTCTTATTACCTTTGGGGAGAATGTTAAAGCTGATTGTAAAAGATGTTGTTCAAAGACTTTGGGAAGAATACAAAATTGTTTTTGAAGATAAGGGGAGATTGTGCTTCAATGCTTATATTGCTAAAGTTTAATCAAAAAGAGAGATTGTATTGCAAATTTTTTTTGAAGATGATCTTGATCCAAAGGGGGAGAATGTTAGTGCATATATTTGTTGGATACAAGATCATAAAGACTGAAGACTTAAAGTAAAGCAAGTGAAAGCTCAAGTCAACTCTCAAGCATATAAGTCAAAGTCTTTTTGTAATAAATGTAAAAGTCAAAGTCTTGTATTTTGTTGTATTTGTTTTGTATTGTGGGCGTGTGTTAAATAGGGATATGACTTTAGTTAGTGTCAAGTTGTTGCAAGTGAGAGAGAATTGTATAAGTGATAGTGATCTACAGAGAGAAAGTTCCACAGAGTATTGTATACGAAATCTGATTTGAAATTGAAAAAAGGTTAATTGATGTTTTGATTCGCATCCTGTTATTGTGATTAAAACTGTGATTAGAACTTGAATTTAGTGATTAATAAAAAGTTTATAGAAACTTTATCTAAACTTGAAGCTTTCATATGGAGTATCGTTGGGCAACAAAGAACGGGCGGCCAAAGCCACTATTAGAGTCCCTCAGAGCTTTGAATTTTTTTTTAAAAAGATTTTAATATATTGAAGTCCATTGAACTAGATCAATTTTATTGGTTTTTGTATGCACATGGGAGCTGCTATTTCTTGTTTTAATTCACATCACTTGATGGATTTTGGTTGGATAAGGGCTAAAGGTCTGGTGATTTGGTTGATTATAATTGTATGGACTGTTTACCATATTGCAAATGATGGAGCGGCTATAATTTAGACATGGATAACTTTGGTTCATTGAGATACACCACTCTTGTACATTCAGATACGAAAAAAATAACTCACAGCTCGAGTAGGTGAATATGGCGTGATGGTGAACTTATTGTCCCCCTAGTAATCCTTGTAAAGAAGATCTTCATCACACAAAAAACATATTCAAATTAGCAAATGTAGAAAAATTTGGATCGTTGAAATACACCAATCTTGTACATTCAGATGCGAAGAAAAAAGATAACTCACAATTCCAGTAGGTGAATAGGTCATGATGGTGAACTTATGGTCCCCCTGGTAATCCTTGTAAACAAGATCTTCATCACATAAAAAATAGATTAAAATTAGCAAATGTAGATCTAATAGATACAACTAATATAATCATAGATTCAAATGGCAGTGGCTTGAATTTCTGCAATCCTAACAGTGACCTCCAGGTTTACGAATTTCCAGCTATCATTATTCGTAACCATGGAGATAATAGTATGCGACGATGCTCAACTCTTTGGTCAGTTGGTTTTCTTTAGTCTTTCAAAATATTTCTTCATTGAAAGGTATCTAGTAACTCTTTGTAATTTCTTACTATTTTAAATGGCCTAAAGCCAGTACAAGTTGCAGCTGCAAGAGGTAACAGGGGTGCAACTGAGATTCTTTTTCCTTTATCATCTCGTGTGGAAAACGTTTTCAGATTGGAGTGTATACACTATCATTGAACATATGCAATCTGAAGTTTCCAAGGAACAAGTAATCACTCAAATCTTTTTTTGCTTTAGGCATCTATCAGATGATATTTAAAGTTGTTATAATTCTATATGTGGTAGCATCTGACTTGAAAAATAATATGTAGTTGTCCAGTTGCCTGCGATTTTGAAGGGACCAATTTGGGACCACGTTGACCTATTTTTGGCCATCTCTATTTGGTATTTCTTCAAAAAACTGGAGCCATTCAAAGCTTATAGTTGCATAGTATGAGCCAGATCAAAAACTGCCCCTGTAACATATGGCTAATTTTTTGTTTCTCCCTCCAAACTCCATCCTCATTAAAATATTAGTACAACATATTGAAATATAATGTTTGCATAGTGTTGCTCTTTGGATTAGTTCTCAACTCCTATTCTGGTTTGGGGTTTTTCTGATCTAGTTCCATTTTTGTCTTCTATCAGTTTGGGAATCTGTTGGTTTATCCAAGTTACCAGTTTGTTCCCGTGGAAGTCAACCAAATTCATATAACTTCATACTATTTCCAACTAAAAGAAAACCGGATCAATGGATCAACTCTTTATCTTTTATCAGTTTGGGAATCTGTTCGTAAGAATTTTGGGTCCAGGTCTATTGACTGGGCACCAACTTTTCATCAGATAATGTTAGTTTTTATTATTGAGTTCTAAAAGTGCCACTCATCATCAATAATAATTTGATTACATTACAAATTCAAAAACTTGAATAATGATTATTATTGTTAAGAACACACCTTTGACATTTTATTATAGCAGTTTTTGAATTAAATATGGAGCCATGGCCATCCATAAGGATCATCTAAGTTACCAGCCTGTTTTTCTACTACTATGGATGTCAACCAGATTCATAGAACCTCATACCATTTACCAAAACAAAATTGGATCAGTGGTATCAACTCTTTTTACTCAAATTTTCATTTACATGCACCATTTTGAATTTTGGCGAAGTGCAGATGTGTGTGTGTAGATTAACAATCCAACTATAGAGAAAACACAGTTTGCACTCAAGAGAAGCTCAATCTTTCTTGATCGTTCACTCAAACCCACCCACAAAAAAAACGATTTGAGAACCCCACAAAAAAAACGATTTGAGAACCCAAAACAATAAGAGAGTGTCAAGAACACTAAAAACACTTTAATTAGAGAGAAAGACATAGACAAAGACCAGGAAATATAAGAGAAAGACATCACTTTAATAAAAGTTGGAAACAAAGGATGCCAAGGCACTTGCCTTCCCTTCCAACCATCGGCGTATCAGCTTCCAGAGTAGATGCTTTATCCAATCTAGTTTTTGTCCCTTGATTTTGTTATAAGATCTATATGTCTCTCTTTTACCTTCTAAAGAAGGGGCACGGTTAGCCAATCACCTGGCATTGGGTCAAGAACTTAAGGAACGGGCGCAGAGCCCTAGTGAAGAGGTACCTCCATACTGAACATCAACTCACACCGAATAGCCTTTATTGTATCATCACTTTCGGATCAACATCTGGAAGAGGCTTTTTTGCGCTCATCTCCTTCTTTTCGGGGATATGTAACTCCAAACCATCAACATTTGGGAAAACAACATACCTTGATGCAAACCTATAAACTTCTTAAACCACCTCTTAAAGTGAATGTGAGTATGATCTTTAAGTTTCCGAGAGGGTTGCTATTGCCTCTCCGTCACAAGCCCGATTCCGATGGTTATCGTTACAACAACAGTTAACCTTCCGGGTCTTGACTAGGAAACTGGCTCTACGAAGATGCTTCTTTGGTGTTCTTCCGGCGGATGAAAATAAAAACCAACTAACCAACCAGAAAAAGGCTTCCGTCCTCGGAACTAAAGTTGGTTCTATTCCGGACAAGAAAGCAAAGCCAGGGACCTAGGTAGGAGGAACTTCCTGGACTGGTGAAATTCTGGTACTTAGTCATTCTACTGACAAAGAGAGGGGACCGAAGGAGAGAAGAGGTTTATCCCTTTCCCTAATGGTCGATCGAGTAACTATGCCCCTTGATCCTAACCAAAGGAAGGAAGCTACCCTAGTCCATGAGTGAAAGACTTTCCACGGGATAGAATGAGGGTAGCTCTCCCAATAGGTTACGGGTGGAATCTCCTACCCCTGATTCGATTCCTAGGATTTGAATTTTTCATTTTCCCGTGATTTCTCGCTTAATATCTAATGTCCCTGAGGGAATCCTTAGATGTGAAAGTAAGGAGATAGAAAAGTTCAGATTTTGAGCCAAAGACGGAAGAGAGAGAGAGAGATATGGAGCACTCATGGTACACTTATACATATAGCTATCGATGGGGCTATAAATCTTCATTACCCTTACGGTCGACTAACTTCGCCAAGAAAAGCACTTCTTACTGGTTTAAGGGCAGGGCCTGTGCCCTCTTGTTCTTGTGCAAGAATCCCCAGATTTTTGGTCAGCGATTATCTGGACCACCATACCTTCTCTATTGCAAGCTACCTCTTGTTAACCCGGTTCTAGCTTACGTATACCATTGACTCCTGTGTCTTACACACAAGTTTGACATAAGGAAATTCCTTTTTCTAAGAATTACGCCATCCCCGGTCCCTTGGGCTTGAGGTAAGCCTGAAATGAGCGATTCCTGATAATTGTGCATGCATTAGGAGCTTGCTTCCTTCCATTAGTCAATCAGACTCTTTCACAAGACCTCCAATGCCAATAAAGCAGGAAGGGGAGGTCAAATTCCAAACCTTTTTTCTCGAGTATACCTATTACCTAAATATGTATGTCACTTTGGGACACATACGGATAGCTGGCCCGCTTGGCTAAATGTAATCCAGTCTGCTTCAGAGAATCTAATTCTACTTTCATGCCACCTTTCACTTCCCCATGGAATTGCCTTTGATTCTGGCTTTAGATTAGGGTCTTGCTTACAATAAGAGATCAATCTTTCATTCTCTTTTCCTTATTCTTTTGCCTAGACCGACTGCCCATGCTCACATCTCAGAACTCAGAAAACCGCATCCAGGCAACTCTTATCTCTTTCTTTTGTATGATAAAAGAAAGGTTTGGAACCCTCTCCTATCTAAAAAGACAAGGCACGCAACGGAAGACATGTAAAAAACAGTCGCTCTTGCCCCTATTCTCTCTTAATAACATCCTCTCTCACTAAATATCGGGCGAGGGAATCAAGCTCAATCACCGCTCAAAGCATAGGAGCCCCTTTTTCCAAAATCCAATGTCAGGTTCTCCTCTTTTTTTTAAGGTAGGTGTGATTCATCAATCCGATATAGGAAATTGAGGGAATGGATCTCAACCAGAAATATGATACTTTGTTGCGGCTGGTTGATAGCAGCCCCACTGCTGAGGAATTTTCAGAGGTAGGAATTAAACTCAAATATTTTCCATATCAATATCTCTGAAACTAGGTGTTGCTTATCAGTCTGATTTCCTACTTATTCTCCTAGGATCAAAACTGGAAGAAGGTAGGTAAGCTCGATCTAGCTATCCAATTTTGAATTGGACGGGGATGAAGCTAATCTTAAAAATGACATGGATAGGCTTTCTTCTCACTCAGCGAGTTGCTCACCTTCCGAGGACAGAGGGGCTGGGAAACTTAAAGCTTGATCATCGAATCCAAGGCAATAAGGATGAAGGAATTTGAGCGCTGATGTAGCTAAGAGCCACCATCATAGTCGATTCATTAGGGTCGTCACCTTCGAGCCAACTATGGAAAAGTATCCACCGTTTTCTTTGTCTGTTAAGCCTCACATCTTCCAAAAGAAAATTGCAATCGCAGTTTATCAACCACTCACAAGACCACCGAGATCTTTGACTTAGCTCCCAAAGGTAATCCACCCAGCCCTTCTGGAACCGGAGGGTGGAAGATCACGAAAGGGAGACAGAGTCCTAACTAAATCATAATACAAGCTACCATTCCATCTATCATATCAGTCGAGTTAAATAGAGAATTTTATTTTGGAGATTTATCTTTTACTTGATGTAATATCGAAATTTTTAATTAGTTGTTCTTAACAAATTTGAGGGTGTTACAAGTTGGTATCAGAGCTTAAGTTTGAGAGATTAGGTGTTGATTTTGAATACCTAGACTCAAACCAGTGTCCTTCTAAGTGAATGAGAAAGAAATTGCACCAATAGGCACTTTAAGATTGGATGTTTTGAGGCTAATGGAGTCCCTAGGAACGGGAGTCACATCGAAGGTAGCAAGGATTATCATGTACAGTATGTTATAATTGCACCTGGCCAGTGTTATGGTGAACCTATGAGTTACGTGTGTGTACTTGGACTTCTGGATGTGACAACCGTTGGGGCATAGAAGTTCTATGTAGTAGCCGTTAGAAGAGGCTGATGATTTTAGCGTTCATCACTTGGAGTGACAGTAAGCATAGTAATTGCGTTAAGTGGACCATTTTGGGTCGAAATGATTTGTTGACTTAGAACCATAGACTTTTGGAATCGTTACGATTCGAGGAGAAAACGTAAGGTGAACCGATGAAATCCTTGATTTTGTCTTAAGATGTTGGAGCATTCGGATGACGAAAGTGTGACTAAAAAACTGAGGAGCATGGTTTCAAGACGTTGAGTGCCAATCAAATTCATGCACAAAGTTTATTCTAAAATAATATGCGTCAATTATTTCTCATGTTTCCGAAATCATCATATGAAATTTTATTATGAAATTTTAGAAAGATGTTTAGCACACACAAGGTTTTAAACCATGATTTTAAATATACATAAAACTACTTGATTGCATGAGGTTGCAAACTTTGCTTAGACTTTCTTTGTTCTCATTGTTGTCCAACACTATTTTCGGATACTATGACGTTCGTATTTTGACATTGTATAGAGTCTTGGACAAATAACTACGACTTATGACCTTAATATTGGATCTCCTCCACATATGTTAAGGCCTTGGACGAAGAGTTGCCTTCCACTATTTTAGTGATTGAATTTTCTTGGAACGTGTGCGTTTTCTTAAGTTTCATGGAGTATTAATTTATGACGTTTACGACGCATGGATGAACCTTGAAATGCGTGGACTAAGTTCTTTACGTGCATTGGTTCATGGTTTATCGATAAATTTATTTCATGAATGTTTTGTTGGTGGATGTCACCCCATATGCTATTTTGGGAGTTTCAATGTCGTGTGTGTTCACTTTTGAGTTTTATACAAGTATATTTCGTTGTACAACTTAGTGGGTGAGTTGATTTAAACTTTTGGTATGAGAAAACTTATGAAAAACCTAGCATGGTTTGTGTTGAACTGGTGCATTGAGCATTCTTTGATTGTCGATTTTATCATTATTGTTTCACACAATGCATTATATTGACTGCTAGTATGCATGGCTTCGTAGCCACTATCTTTGGTCAGGAACATTGCATTCATGTGTCCTAAAGCTTTAAAAAGATTCAAAATTTATTCACTTTTGACTAAATCGCATGCACCTATCCTTTTACTAAGTTTGAGAAATAAACTGGTGTATGTGGGCCTTGTAGGAAATTTGACTCTATGTCATTTTATGGGCTAAAAGAAAGAATTTGGGGGTTTGAAATCATGAAGTTCCTCTTTTGGAGTTTGTGCAATTATTTGCCACACATTGTTTTAGTACATAAAATTATTTTATGTACACGACATAGACTGATGAACGTTAGGATCATGATGGTCTATTTGAAAATTTTGTTGCGCATATTTTATTATCGCCATTATTAGCGTGAGTAGTGATAAAATGTTTTCTAAATGTCTTCGAAATGTTTTCTTACCTATGTGACGTTGTGACCACTTTGTACACCTACCGAGTAAACGGTAGTGGATTTTTACTCGCACGATTAATTATTATAAAGCTTGTGTATTTGAAAGTTTTATAAAATGTCTGTTGGGAACTGAAGATTCTACTAAGTGTAGTTACTACTGCTAGTACAAGTGTAGTTACTACTGCCAGAACAAGTTGAAGATTAATACTGCTAAGTGTTACTACTGCTAGTTAAAGTTAGTACTGCTTGAACAAAGTTAGTACTGCTTAGCTAGTTAGTACTGCTAGTAGTTAGTACTGCTTGAAGTTAATGCTGCTGATCATTATTAGTGCTGCTAAAGAGATCTGGATGGAATGTACTACAGCTGGATATAGTGAAGATATACTTAGAAGATATACATGGAAGATATACTGAAGATTTGTTTATTCTTTGTAATTATCTTTTTATCAGTATATGTATAGAATGTTAAGAATAGATAGAGATAACTTTAGTCTTCATTATTTTAGAGAAAAACAACCTCAAGGCATAGATCCTAATTCTAGAGAAGTAGAATTCGTATTGGTGAGCCTGTTCATCAATATTGAGGTTGAGTGTGTAATCTTGTAGTTTTAAGCATCAAATACAAGGTTACTGTTTGATCATTATATACTGTTTTTGATTACTGTTTGATCAAATATCAAAGTGTTTTTCCGCAACTTCTTTGATATTAGTTTCTGAGTATTAATTCTTGTTAAGAATTCGATCCTGACAAGTGGTATCAGAGCCAAATTCTCTCAGAAACAGTTATTCATCATGGAAAATCTTACAGAATCAAGCAGTACTTTGGTCTCAAAAGTTCCAATGCTCAGATCCAATGAATTTGACATGTGGAAAATCAGAATCAAGCAATATATTCTCCTCACAGATTACTCTATGTGGGACATCATTGAGAATGGCCCATCTGATGGAGGAAAGATTGGTGAAGATGGCAAAAGAACTCCTCCAAAGACAGATACAGACAGGAAATCAAGACAGACAGAGATGAAAGCCTTGAGCACACTGCTCTTGGCCATTCCAAATGAGTATCAACACCAATTCTGCAATTGTACTGATGCACAGATGCTCTGGAATGCTCTAGAGAAGAGATTCTCAGGTACTAAAAGTACCAAGAGAAATCAAAAGGCAATCTTAAAACAACAGTATGAAAACTTCATCTCAACCAAGAATGAGTCCATGACTCAAACTTTTGACAGGTTTAATAAACTAATTGGTGAACTAGCTACTATGGGAGTACAGATTGATCAAGATGATGTGAACAGAAAGTTCTTAAGGTCCCTTGGAGATGAATGGACCATGTACACTGTGTCATTCAGACAGAATGATCAGTTGGAAGACAAAGAACTTGATGATCTGTACAATGATCTTAGAGTATTTGAAGCTGAGGTGGAGGCAAAGAAGAAGCCTTCTGGATATGTTCATAATGCTGCACTCCTATCAGCATCAATTGATTCTACTGCTAACTCTGAATCAGTTAATGCTGCTAATGGATCAAAGTTAGATAAAGGCACTGATTATGTATTTGAAGCTCTTCTTTCTAATCATGGAAATTCTTCTTTGATCAATGATGACTTAGAACAACTTCATCCTGATGATCTGGAAGAGATGGATATTAAATGGCAGATGGCCATGCTCTCCATGAGGGTTAAAAAGTTTATAAAGAGGACTGGAAGAAACAACTTCTCACAAAGAAGAGAAGATGGAGCAGGGTTTGATAAATCAAAGGTAGAATGCTACAATTGCCATCTGAAGGGACATTTTGCTAGAGAATGCAGAAGTGGAATGTCTCACAACAACAACCATCAACAAGCTCAATCTGGAAGCTTCAATAACAACAGAAACTCTACTCAAGCCCTTGTTTCTCAACAAGGAATGGGGTTTGATTGGAGTGATCAAGCAGAAGAAGCTATTCAGAATCAAGCTCTTATGGCTAAAGTATCTGATCTCCCATCTGAGGTAAGTTCTAATCTCTGCTCTAAAACTTGCATAGACACTGTTAAAAGGTACAGGGATCACAATCAGAAGATGAGTGATGACCTGAAGAGACTAGAAAAGGATATAAAAGACTATGTGAGGATAGTAGAGAGATTTGAAGATCAAATCAAAGGTTTTCAAGCCAATGAACTACAACACTCATATGACACTAATTACTGGAAGTGGGAGAAAAAGGATTTAGAACTTAAACTGACCAAATCTAAAGAGGAGAGTGAAAAACTGAAAGAGGAGTTAACCAAAGTTAAGCTTGATGTAGAAAAGTTTTCCAATGCTTCTAAAGCAATGGACTCCTTACTGCAAAATCAGATTCATGATAAATTAAGAAGAGGAATTGGGTATAATGCCACACCTCCACCATATAACAACAATTATATTTCTCCTACTTCAGACCTGTTAGACACCAAAGATAGGAAGGACTTGCCTGAGGGAGCCACTGAAATAGATCCCTTAGATGAGGTAATTGTTGAGGATAAGACTGAGAAAGAGGTTGGCAAGAGTAAGGAGAACAAGGTGAGTGGTGAGATTTCTATAGAAAACAACATTATCACCAATGAGGATTGTGGAAGGGCTTGGATCAAATCCAAGAACATAGAGAAGACAGAGGAAAAGTCTGGCAAGGTCCATTATAAACAGACCACAGTTGTGAATCCAGGTCCTTGCAAACAGTGTGCTTGTAAGAAGAATAAGCCCCAAAAACAGGACAAAAAGAGGGGAAATCAAAGAAACTGGAATAATCAATGGGCACATAAACAAGGGGTTGATCTGAGTAAAATCAATAGACCAAAACCTTGTTTTATCTGTGGCAAATTGAATCATCTTGCAAAATTCTGTTATTTCAATCCTATGAACCAAAGAATGAATTTCCAAAGATCCATGCAAAAACCCTTTGGTTATAAGAAAATTGAAAAGAACCATGTGGCTAAGAAAACTGTTAAAACTAAAAGCCACATGAAGAAAAAGTATTCTGTTAAAGAAAGTGTCAATATGTGGATTCCTAAAAGCAATAAAACTGTTAGTACTGCTATCACAAATAGTGCTGCTGACAATGATAGTGCTGCTAGAAGTAATACTACTGCTAACAATGTTAATGCTGCTAACAAGGTTAGTACTGCTAAACCTGTTAGTACTGCTACACCTGTTAGTACTGCTAACTCTGTTAGTACTTCTAAGGTTAGTACTGCTTCTAGTGTTGATTCTGCTAAGCCAATCATATTGACAAAGTACTCAAATAAAGAGTGCTCTGAGTTTAAAAACCTCATTAAAAAGGAATGTAAATACTTTGATGAGAAAGGAAGACCCAAGATCACTTTGGCTTGGGTCCCTAATCATACTAATTGATTTATCTAATGTGCAGGGCAACCAACAGCTCAAGAGAAAGAGCATTTGGCATGTTGATAGTGGTTGCTCTAGGCACATGACAGGCAACATATCATGTCTTCAGGATTTCACACATATCAATGGAGGACATGTTGCATTTGGAGACAATCTTACTGGTGGTAAGATAAGTGGAAAAGGTAATGTCACCAAAGGTAAGATGACATTTGAGGATGTCTACTATGTTGATCAATTAAAGTACAACCTGTTAAGTGTATCACAGGTTTGTGACAAACAACATAGTATATTATTTACTAATACTGAGTGTATGATCCTTGCTCCAGGGTTCAAGGTAGTTGATGAAAACATGATACTACTTAGAACTCCTAGGAAGGACAATGTTTACTGTCTTGATTTGGACAATGTTGATAGTGATTCATCTTTAAATTGTCTTGTTTCAAAAGCTTCTATAGATGAATCCTCCCTTTGGCACAGAAGGATGTGTCACATGAATTTCAAGACTATGAACAATCTTGTTAAAAATAACCTTGTAAGAGGTTTACCTTCAAAAGTCTTTTCATGTGATGATCATTGTGTTGCTTGTCTTAAAGGCAAACAACACAAAACTTCTCATAAGACCAAAGAGTTAAATTCTGTTTCTTCCTGTCTCCAGTTATTACATATGGATCTGTTTGGTCCTACAAATGTTATGAGTATAGGAAAGAAATCTTACTGCTTGGTTATTGTTGATGATTACTCCAGATTTACTTGGGTATATTTTCTAAGGACTAAGGATGAAACAAGTGGTCTTATCAAATCCTTTATTCTAAGAATTGAAAACCAAACTAATCAAAGAGTAAAAGTCATTAGATCAGATAATGGAACTGAATTTAAAAATCATGATTTAAACACTTTTTGTGAAGGAAAAGGTATTGAGAGACAATATAGTGCTCCTAGGACTCCTCAACAGAATGGTGTTGCTGAAAGGAGAAATAGGACACTAATAGAGGCTGCTAGATCTCTGTTGGCTGATTCAAAATTGCCAATTACATTCTGGGCTGAAGCAGTTAATACTGCTTGTTATGTCCAAAACATAGTTCTAGTGGTCAAGCAAAAGAACAAGACCCCATATGAGCTATTAAATCAAAGAAAACCTTTTATTGGTTTCTTCAAACCTTTTGGGTGTCCTTGTACAATTCTAAATACCAAATCTCACTTAGGTAAGTTTGATAGCAAAGCAGATGATGGATTTCTTGTTGGATATTCATCTCAGAGTAGGGCCTACAGAGTTTTTAACTCTTCTTCTAGAATAATTGAAGAAAGTGACAATGTCAAATGCAATGAGAACACACCAAATCCTGTTGGGTCTGGACCTCAATGGCTATTTGACATTGATTCACTAACTAACTCTTTTGGTTTCAGTAATGAGTATACAGGAACAGATGGTGGAGAATCAGAGATCACACAAGTTCAAGAAAGTATATCTAAATCTGTGATTTTTCCCATATCCACAGTAAATGAAGACTGTGAAAAGGAATCATTTACTGAACCAAGTCAGAATGAAGAAGACTCTAGAGATGAGGAGACTCAAGAATCAGAAGTGACATCTGAAGACACTTCAGTTGAGTTGCATGACTCTAATCTAGAGGCTGGACTGAATGAAGAACCTAGTCATAACACCAGAGTTCAAAAGAATCATCCTACACAGCTGGTAATAGGAGATATCTCTTCTCCCATGATGACTAGACATCAAAGCAGGCTTCAGGAAATGCAAGATCAACAGCATACAGTGCTCTCATGTTTTCTATCCCAGCTTGAGCCTAAAAAGGCACATGATGCTATGAAAGAATCTAGCTGGATAGAAGCAATGCAAGAAGAATTGTTACAGTTCAAGCTACAAGATGTGTGGGATCTAGTAGACCTTCCTAAAGGTCACAGAGCAATTGGCACAAAATGGATCTTCAGAAACAAGAGAGATGAAAGAGGTATTGTTATAAGGAACAAAGAAAGGCTGGTGGCTCAAGGCTATACTCAAGAAGAGGGTATAGATTATGAAGAAGTTTTTGCACCTGTGGCTAGGATAGAAGCAATCAGACTATTCCTAGCCTATGCTTCTTACATGAACTTCAAAGTCTATCAAATGGATGTAAAAAGTGCTTTTCTCTATGGATCAATTGAAGAAGAAGTATATGTCTGTCAACCACCAGGGTTTGAAAACCCAAGCTATCCAGACAGGGTATACAAATTAAAGAAAGCACTTTATGGACTACATCAAGCCCCAAGAGCATGGTATGACACTCTGTCATCCTATCTCTTGGAAAATGACTTTGAAAGAGGAGTCATAGATAAGACTCTTTTTATCAAAAGAAAGAAGAAGGATATCTTGTTGGTCCAAATCTATGTTGATGACATTATCTTTGGATCTACAAGAAACAACATGTGCAAGGAATTTGAGGATTTAATGCATCAAAGGTTCAAAATGAGTTCCATGGGGGAACTTACTTTCTTCCTTGGACTCCAAGTTCAACAGAAGTCAGATGGCATTTTCATATGTCAATCCAAGTATGTGCAGGATATTCTAACCAAGTTTGGTTTCTCATAATCAAAACCTGCCAGCACACCTATGGAAACACACAAGCAGATCACAGCAGATCTTGAGGGGGAGGACATGGATGTGCACTATTATAGATCCATGATTGGCTCTCTCATGTATCTCACAGCATCTAGGCCAGATATAATGTTTCCAGTCTGTGTCTGTGCAAGATTTCAAGTTAGGCCAAAGCAATCTCACTTTCAAGCTGTTAAGAGGATCTTCAGATATCTCAAAGGGCAACCCAGATTGGGACTTTGGTATCCTCATAACTCCCCTTTTGACCTAATAGCATACTCAGACAGTGATCTAGGTGGGGCAAACTTGGACATAAAATCTACTTCTGGAGGATGTCAGTTCTTGGGTGCAAGACTAGTCTCATGGCAGTGCAAGAAACAAACCACAGTATCCACATCTACAACAGAGGCAGAGTACATAGCAGCTGCAAGTTGCTGTTCTCAAGTCTTATGGATTCAGAATCAAATGTTGGACTATGGGGTAACCTTTCTACACACTCCAATCTTTATTGACAACAGCAGTGCTATTAGCATTGTAAATAATCCAGTCAAGCACTCAAAGACAAAGCACATTGAAATCAGGTATCACTTTATAAGAGATTGTAATGAAAAGAAACTTATTCAAGTTGTCAAAGTCCACACTAACAATCAGTTTGCTGATCTATTCACTAAAGCTTTTGATGTGGGTAGATTCACTTTCTTGGTCACAGGTGTGGGAATGATAAACTCTGAATAATCTTCTTCTCAAAAAGTGGTTTTATACCTGTATATTTGTATTCTTGGTGTTACTAATCTTCTTTTTCAGGATATCCATAGCAGTACTCAGTGTTAGCAAGTTTAAAAGGAGTAAGTAGAGTTAATACTGCTAGTAGTTAATACTGCTAGTGGTTAATACTGCTTTCAGTTAATACTGCTAGTTAGTTAATACTGCTAGTGGTTAATACTGCTTTCAGTTAATACTGCTAGTAGTTAATACTGCTTTCAGTTAATACTGCTAGTAGTTAATACTGCTAGTGGTTAATACTGCTTTCAGTTAATACTGCTAGTTAGTTAATACTGCTAGCCGTTACTACTGCTAGTAGTTAATACTGCTAGTGGTTAATACTGCTTTCAGTTAATACTGCTAGTTAGTTAATACTGCTAGCCGTTACTACTGCTAGTAGTTAATACTGCTCTAGGTTAATACTGCTTATATTCCGAATACTATAAATACTCTTTGCCCGCCTAAAAGTTCATAACGACTCTTTGCATACTGTTCCCTTGCGCTCTAAACCCTTTCTCTCTCAAAGTTCAAAGTTTTCAGGCAAAAATCTTCAAGGTCAATGGCATCAATGGCGTTCATTGACGAGCACAATGAAATCGCAATGCTCCAAAAGCCAAAACAAGCAGAAGGCTTTCATCAGATTGTGGATTTCCTTAAGTCAAGCCACATTGCTCATGCTCTTACTGTATCCCCTACAATATACATTGAGCATCAAAGGCAGTTCTGGGCCAATGCAACCATTGTTGTGGAAAATGGTGTGCAAATGATCAAGACAAGAATCTGTGATCAACCACTAACAGTTACTGAAGAGGTTATACGCATCAGTCTACGTCTAGACGATGCCTCTGGTATAACGTCTATCTCTAATGATGAACTGTTTTCTAATCTTACTAGAATGGGGTATGGAGGCCCATTGGGTGTTTTCAAATTCTCAAAAGCAAAGTTTTCACCCCAATGGCGTTTTCTTGTTCATACCCTGATGCATTGCATCTCCAAAAAGACCACTGGATGGAGTGAGTTCAGCAGTCCAATTGCATATGCTTTGGTATGCTTGGCTACATCCAGAAGGTACAATTTCTCAAAAATGATTTTCAGTGATCTTGTATCAAATATGGGAAACAAAAAGAGTTTCTTTATGTATCCCAGATTTGTTCAGGAAGCAATTAACCATGAATTGACGGATATACCTCAACCTGTTGGAGTATATGTACCTAAACCCCCAAAAGGCAAGGTTTTCTCAAATATGAGAAGATCTGCTGGGGACTCGGAAGGAGTTGACACCCCATTGTTCTCTACAATGATGGTGGTGTCCCAAAACACTGAAGGTATGGCAGCAGGGTCAAGGCCCTCATTAGACCATCCCACTGCTAGCCAAGCCCAACCTTCCCTCTCAAAATCAATTCCACAGTCTCTTCTGAATAAGCCCACTTCTACAATTACCCAAACGTATCAAAGAAAACAGGTAAAGAAGGCTCCTTCCCTTCTTGTACCATCACCAACTAAGCCTTTAAGCCCTCTAAGGGAGAATTCTCCCCTAGAGAATATCCAAAGGGAAACCACAAGGGTATCTCCCAACCCAAAGGAGGTGCTCTCTGAGGAGGAGGTAGAGCATATGGGTGATGAGGCTGCCACTACTCCTGCTAGCACAGAGGAGGAAAGTGGTAACATCAATAAGACCTCCCCCATGGCAACTTTGAATGAGCAATCATTTGAAGGTCCTTGGTGCCAAGAAACCACAGGGGTGGATAGTGCTTCTGCTAGGCAGAAGACTTCCACTACTAAAAGATCCAATGATCCTTCAATAGGGGGTAACACTCCTGGAGAAGGTGAGGACAGATATAACTATGATGAATTGATGGAGACAATGGGCAACATCAACATGGATGTACTCAAACAGGGCAAAGATTTAGAAGAGCTAAAACTCATAGTACTGTCACAACAAGAACAAATCATCAAGTTGAAGCAAATGGTAAGGAAACTGATTCTGCAAAAGAAGAAGAAACAATTTGTGCTCAGAAGGAGGAAACCAGTGACTGATGCTCCCAAAAAGGGGGAGATCAACATGGAAGAAGCATCAAGGGAAGGGGAGATTGATAAAGAGAGAGTTGAAGTTGAGGGGGAGAAGGAAGCAGAAACTGTTAATGCTGCTGCAACCTCACAAGCAGCAGTAACAGAGTTAACACCAACAGAAATTGAAGTAGCTGAAGTGCTAATCAAAGCTAAGAATGACACTCCCAAAGCAAAGGGAGTGGTCATAAATGAAGGGAGAGACAGAAAATCAGAACAGAAAGTCAAAGCTGCAGAATCAAAGAATAAGGGAAAAGAAAAGATAGTGGAATCTGATCAACCAATCAAGAAACAAAGGTTGGTTGAATCAGATGAAGCTTTAGCAAGGAAAATGCAGAAGGAGATGGAAAAAGAAGAAAGAGCTCAGGTGGAGAAGGACAGGGAAATGGCAAAGGCTTTAGCTGCTGAGCTAAATAAAGCCTATCAAAAGGGGCTTGAAACTGAAAAGGCTAAACAAAGGGCTATAAGTCTGAGAAAAGCTATGATGGCTAATACAAGTGCAAAGAAAAGAAGACCTTCACAAACTTACCAAGCCACTCAGGAAAGAAACAACATGATAACTTTCTTGAGGAGTGCAATTGGGGTAAAGAAAGAAATGTTTGTGAAGATGAGTTTTGATCAGATCAGAGAGCTCTATGAAAAAGAAATGGGGAATCTGAAGAGCAATGAAAAGAAAAGAGTAGAGTTTGAAAAGAAGGCCAAGGAGAGTAATGATATAGATATGAATCAACCATTCCCTGAAAGTGAAGAGGGAACTCCTATCAAAGAAATGGCAAGGGAAAAGGAAGAAAAGAAGAAGGAAGCTACTCTAGTACAGGTTCAAAAGTCTTTGAAAAGAACCAAGATGATGGCCAAAAGAAAGAAAGATAAGAAGCCCAGAATAGAAGAAGAACAAAATGTTGCTGAAGAAGAAGGGGCACCTGAGTCATCAAGTCAGCAAGTGTCATCAATCAAAGATGATGTAAGCTTATATATGGTAGTGATGGACAAAGTGCCTGAACCAATTTCTGCAGAACCAGTTGGAGTTAAGCCACCTGAGATCATTCACTGGGATGTACTGACAATGGATGGGAAAGATTACATCAGACTCAAGAGGAAGGGTGATAAGTATGAAGTATTCAACACTTGGGTCAAGATTGTCAGAACATGCTCTAGATCTGATATAGAAGAGATGTTTGACATAGGAATTAAGCTGTATGCAGATCATCTGAATACTCCAGGAATTTCTCTTACAAAACTGGTGATGGAGTATCTATGCATGATGTTCAAACCTGAAGAAGTGGACCAGGTCATCAAGAGTGTGTTTAAAGAAGTCACAAGTTGGACTCTATATGAAACTAGTGGAGTATATGCAGTGACTTTGGATAGAAATCACACAGAATACTTCCTAGTGGATAGAGTATATAATCACACCAGACTGAAGGTTCATGCCATGCTAAAGAAGAAGTTGGGTTGTGCACCAAATTCAGAAATGGCCAAGTATCTAATTCAGAGGATAATCAATCAGAGTTTGGGACTGAATCCAGACTTAGGAGCATGATCTTGGAAGTTTTGGAAGCATCAAAAAGAGCATCTGGAAGAATATCTGAAGAACTTGACTTCTCTTCTAAAAGTCAAGTTAGGGGGAGATTGTTGGGAACTGAAGATTCTACTAAGTGTAGTTACTACTGCTAGTACAAGTGTAGTTACTACTGCCAGAACAAGTTGAAGATTAATACTGCTAAGTGTTACTACTGCTAGTTAAAGTTAGTACTGCTTGAACAAAGTTAGTACTGCTTAGCTAGTTAGTACTGCTAGTAGTTAGTACTGCTTGAAGTTAATGCTGCTGATCATTATTAGTGCTGCTAAAGAGATCTGGATGGAATGTACTACAGCTGGATATACTGAAGATATACTTAGAAGATATACATGGAAGATATACTGAAGATTTGTTTATTCTTTGTAATTATCTTTTTATCAGTATATGTATAGAATGTTAAGAATAGATAGAGATAACTTTAGTCTTCATTATTTTAGAGAAAAACAACCTCAAGGCATAGATCCTAATTCTAGAGAAGTAGAATTCGTATTGGTGAGCCTGTTCATCAATATTGAGGTTGAGTGTGTAATCTTGTAGTTTTAAGCATCAAATACAAGGTTACTGTTTGATCATTATATACTGTTTTTGATTACTGTTTGATCAAATATCAAAGTGTTTTTCCGCAACTTCTTTGATATTAGTTTCTGAGTATTAATTCTTGTTAAGAATTCGATCCTGACAATGTCTAATTGGCATATTAGCTTGAAAAACCCTTGAACTCATTAGAACCATAGTTTTAAACCCCTCTTTGTGAAAGGACTTGATAATAACGACTAGAGGCGTCCTTGGGAATTGAAGCGTCAGATGAGACGA
The DNA here is from genome assembly GCA_954870635.1 of Arctium minus. Classification (NCBI taxonomy): domain Eukaryota; kingdom Viridiplantae; phylum Streptophyta; class Magnoliopsida; order Asterales; family Asteraceae; genus Arctium; species Arctium minus. The sequence continues at coordinate 65,593,339 of OX941080.1, read as the reverse complement.
CTTGTGGTCAGTTTCGAATTTTAGATTTCAGTTTTACAATCCGGTTCACTCATGAAAAAAATTGAGGTATTAGGTTCATGTATTATCCCAGTTATTTAAGCGGTGATATTTTTGTTTAGGTAAAATTTTAGGTTAAAGCATTGTACAGGTGCTTGCATATTGTTGGACAGGGGTTGTAGATTGTTTGTTCGACATCATGTAAGTGTTGGAGGTGTGCCATCCGGACGACTCTTTGGAAATAAAGGAAATATTCCGGTTCATTTGTTATAGATGTAAGATTGGGAACTTAGTGCCATGTTAGGTGTCAACCTTAATTTGATGGTACACCCACGTTTGTGGTATAGTCATTTTGAGGCTAAGTGTTGACATTCGATTTGTGGACAATAACCGTTGGGGTGATTCGGTGCACTTTCGATGAATCCCATGTTTGCAATTTAAGTGGTAACTTTAAGGATATTAGACGTTGGTAATTAAGGATCGATCATAGGCTTTCGCTGATTTGGCAACCGATGCTTGAATGCATTATGGGAATTCTGTAACCATGAGGTTTGGGATAATCAACTATCTGTAGAGCGTACTGGTACGTTTCTGGGTGAAATATCAGACCAATGTTTTGGACTATGGAAGTTTTGGGAATCCATGCAGATGTTGCGTCTATGCCAGCTTGAGGAACGGATCTAAGGTTGTGTTGGATCGGACCAAACCAGTGTTATGAATTTCGTCAAGGAAGGGACCATAAATCTTTCATGGTATGGATTGTTGGAGGAATTAGTGATACCGTCGGGGTAGACCTTAAATAGAAATCGATTATTGAGAAGGCCTTGATTTGTCGAGATTACCACTCGAGTCAAGTCAATAAGGTTGCGGGTACTTGGAATCGAAAAGAGTATGGGCAACGATGGTTGGATCCTCTCCACGAAGATTGTTGTATTTTTAGAGGCAAGAAAAGGGTGTGGAGTAATTCAATAAAGGGCGATCAGAAGTATTTGGGAGTATAGTTCACCTTGGAGTACCCTTGGTGGAAATGGTTAGTTAAGGTCGTGAGTTACTCTTGAGGTGATAAGTGCAAACTAAGGTTGGGAGACATATGAGATCTCAATGATAGGAAAATGATTTATTAACGACTCATTGTTCATTCAGTCATCGGTAAGGTAAATCGAACGTTGAAATCGAAAGTGTGGCGGCTTGTTATAAGAAATACTGTGACAATCGTAAGCGGGGTGTGATCGGATCCGTTTACGGGGCAAGGTATTGTGGAGGTATCCCTTTTGAATATAGCACCCATTTGACCCTGCTAAATGTGACATTTGGGTGTTTGGCCGGTGTCAGATTTCGAGGTCGAAATCTCTTTTAAGGTTGGGATGATTGTAACACCCTTGATTTTGGAGACCCCTTAACCCATAATATCGTAACCGTATGACCATTATAATGGAGGTTTCGTAAGGTTTTACTTCCTTTTTTATAGTGGAGCCATCGAGGATTGAATCAGACGTGAAAACGGAAGGAAACCGAGGGAAATGGATTCCCACGGTTTGGTGCGTGGCTTGGAGGTCACAGCACAAGCCGCCCAAGTCGGTAAGTCGACATCAGAAGATACGCGCGGCCTACCACGCGGCCTCAAGTAACGGGTAAGGCCGCAGGAGCGATCTGGAAGCTTAAAATCGACATTTTTGGGGGTTTTCTTCATTTGGTTGCATCTCCTTCATCCTAGGTCGGATTTCGGTGATTCTCGGACCTAGGGTTTCATTTTTTTAATCTTTTCAATACGAGATAGAAGAGGATTGGTGATCTTGGGTTGATCCAAGGATTTATGGTCAAGGTAATCTACTCACCTCTACATTTAGATACTAGGGTTTGATGTTTTTATCATCTTCCTTACACTCTTCAACTTTGGTATAATTTTGGTAGCTTTGAGGTAAATGAAACCTTGTGGGTGTGTTGAATCTAACATCTCTAAGAGATTCCTTGAAGATTCCAAGTCTCCATCAAAGGAGACTCACATTTGGGGGGTAAAACCTAGATTTAACCTAAATCTAGCAAGGTGAGTTCAAGTTGATTTGTGAAAACGTTGTACATGCCAAAATGTCCATTTTAAAATATTTATTTGGTTTACATGAAATTATCAACTGTTGGGTTATTTGGTGGATTTTGATTATTGGAGGTGTTTGACTTTATAAACTTTGTAAAACACCCACATTTGGGCATTTTGATAAATAAGTCATGCATGAAAGTGTTTTGATGATTTATAGCAAAAATGAAGGTTATTTGGGTCAAAGTACATTTTTGGTGTTTGTTGGAAATATGTATCGTTTATGAACTGGGACGTTTTGAAGGCACATATGTGTGAGTCCTTTGATTTTTGGTCATTCTCGGCCTTGTGAACATTTTGGAAATTGTAAAACCTTTTAGTTTGGACCGAAGGCCAATTGTGATTTGAGAAACAAAGATTTGGGAAAAGATGTATTTTGTATTATACAACCATATTGGCTCGTGTATTTTAGCCAAACGTTTGTTATGCCTTTTGTGGCTTGAATTCTACTCAGATGAGTCTTGGAACATTTGTTCAGTTTTGGTAGCTCGATAAGGAGCCTTTGACGTATGGTGTACTTAGTTGTATCTTATTTGAAAGTTACATGTTTTGAATGTGTTAGTTCATTCGTTGGAATCATGTAACATTTTAGACTGTAATGCATTAGATCCATAGGCATATGAGTTTGTCGGTTGGTTTAATTGGGAACTCTGTCCCCGTTTTGGGACTGGAAGTTGTTTATGTCTAGCGGGAACTCAAGGTATAGATTGTGGGTGGTTGAACTCGATAACCGTGTAACCTTTAGTGAAGGGCTCGAGGTATAGATCGTGGGTGGTTGAACTCGATGCCCGTGTAATCCAGTCTGGTTACTCATCGTGGAATTTAGTGTCCGCGTTTGAAGTCTAGTGAGTGGTCCCCAAGTCATGTTTTTATGGAAGCTTGCGGTGGTGCTCTGCAGAGTCGTATACAAAGCTAAGTCTTGCGGTGGTGCCCATGGTGAGCTGGATATAGGGACTTGTGAATTTTGTGGTGACACTCATCTAGAGGCCAAGTAGACACTAGGGTCATTTGGGTATCTTGCGGTGGTTGCTCAGTAGGGAGCCGTATACGTGGATCCATGACTCTATTTGAAGCTCGGGAACATCGATAAGTGGCTTAACTTTGTGTGCCCGCCACATTCGATGGAATTCGGGTCTCTCCCATCATCGAAAGGTGTTGTTTTGGGTATTGAGTTTTATTATCCAAGTTTTCGATGGCGTTTTGTATAAATGGATTTTTATCCATGATTCATGGGTTTAGTATTATGTCCTACCCATGTTTTCGGTGTTTCGGGATATAAAGTTTTAACCGCAATTTCATAAATGGAGGGTTCGATTTCTATTCATGTTTTGAGTGAGTTTTGGGTTGAATTTAATTTACGAAAGAACCTTTTATATTGGGATCTTCGTCCCTAAAGTAGTTTGGATTGGAAAACGTTTATATTGGTGTTTCTTTGCCTAAAATACATATTATTGGAAAACGAGTCATTTACATATTTGAGACATATCAAATTGAAAAATTACGAATTAAATTGCATTACTTCTTTTCAACGATATCTTTATTCATGTTGAAAACTCTTGAACTCACTAGGTGTTAGCCTAACCTTTTTATTTGTCGGCATGTACAACAGGTTCCGGATGGGAATAGTTCTAGTGACACTATGCTGAGAGGAGTGCTAGTTGTGTGCTCGAGAAGTGGATATCATAGTGAAGTCTTCCGCATTTGTTTGGGGAAGAGCAGCATATAGTTAGGATTACGTAACACCCGACTTTGGTCTGGGAAGGTAAAACAAGTGATCCTAAATAATTTGAATGGTGAAAAATTCACTAACACTAAAAGAGAAAAGGAAGAAGATTCTCTTTCAGATATTAAGAACTAAGATAATCTTTAGATTGTGACGTCAATTTTTCCAAATAAGCTTTCACAGAGAATTTCTTACAAAACGGGTGAGTTGCATGACAAGGATGAACTTATATAGTTACAATTGCATTAAATGCAATTTTCCAACTTTTACATGTGTGTTCACCCGATTTGTTGATCCATACATGCTTGTACTTTTCACTTCAGCCTTTGTAATTGATGTAGACAATTGTTACCCATCCCATTCTTTCGTATGCGAAGGGAACATTAAAGGAATTATGACACCAATCAATAGTACTTTGTAACTATAAGACTCCCCTTTAAAAACTTGTACTTTATCTTACTTGAATTATACTGTAATTAAATAACAATCGATAATTATTGAGAGGTTAAAAACTGTTAATTAGTTGAATTCTTTATAATTATATAAAAGAAAAAAAATATCTACCCTAAGATTAAACTAAACATCGTCTCTGTATTTGATTCTTCTCACCACCTTCTTCATCTCTTTCAATATACTTCTTCTATTATCTCTAAATTTCTCTTAATTTGTTGAAGAAACCAACAATACAATTATGTATTCGGAATCCACTTTCCGAATCTTTCCTAAAGGTATAAACCTCTTCCTATTTTATTAAGTTGTATGTTATGTGGTTGAGATTGATTGGTGTTTGGTTATAGGATATGATTGAGTATTGCAAAATTGTCTTAGTATACATGTTTATAATACTTGGTTTAGTCAAAATTTGAAGTAGGAATAAAAGGGTAAAGTATGAAATTAAAAATGGTGATATTTGTATCTATATGTTAAATTGCATATCAAGTGTTCGATTAAATGCCTAAGAGAGCAAACTTTCATGATTAAGCTTACGATGATGACCATTAAACTCCATATTAATGTTTAGTATGTTAAATCATATTTTAGAGCATTTAAATTGAGTAAAACATGAAGTTTGGATCATTAAAAAGTGAGTTAGGAAAATGTGGAAATCGGAGGTTAGATTATGTGCAGGTCCAATTCTTTAACAGTGCATAACTCACAAATCGTAAGTCTAAATGCGCTCAAGTTTTACTTATGAAGGGCCTCAAACCCAGTTGTGACTCTAAGTGGCTCAAAAGAGTGTTTTTTTGGGACTGATCGCAGTGTACTCGAGATCAGTCCCTGTTTTTTTTTTTTTTTTGTAACATATGTATAAAGTTCATGGATGCTCCAAATTAGGTGATTACAAATTGGGTAGAACCTTAAGAGAACATAATACAACTTTCATTTAGACAATATAATCTTTTTGACCTCTAAGTAGAAGAAAAATTCTCAAACATAAGGACGGCAGAAGCTGTCAAGTGTAGGGGACAGAACTGCAATTGACTATGTGTTGAGTTTTATTTTGCTATGCGTATACGGTTGTCCCTTTTGAAGATTAAGTTGTTTAGATACCTTTGGAACTTAAATACATTGTTAGAAGAATTAGTTTGCGAGCTTTATGTTGTGTAAGTGTTAACATATCATAGTTTCAATAGGCACACGTGCAAGTCAAACTTCATCGTGAGTCTCGTTTGATTGGGTGTTACTTCTCAATTTGGTTATGGTATGGATTTCATTTCCTTTGAATCGTGGGCAACTATTTTTTGTAGTTGACCCTTCCTAAAAGTGGTTCACCGCCTTGAGATTGATCAATTGAAAATTATCAACAAAATGTATATTTATACACATATATTGATTTTGGTTTATTGAATCATATGTTTGAACGTTTTCGTGTTTTGTTTTATCTTATTGAATTAGTTATGAAACTTGTGGAGTATAATGAACTTGATTTTTGTGAAGCGTCATTCGGGTAAGTGGCATATGTTTAGTTTTCGTTGTTTTTTGAACAACCCAATTAATGGGCACAATATTTGGGATGCCTTCTATAGCGGCTTTGTAGTCATAGCATCCTACAGTTGAACTCAGTCCATCAGGGTTAAGCCCAATAGTGGTTTTCGTGAACCCGACCCTAGGGACTAGGCCAACTTTGTTGGTTTGAGAGTGGATGGATCGATCCTACTATATTTACTCACAAAACAGGTGATTGTGGTTTAATACACGAGGGACTCAGGTGTGTGCCCGCATGATGGTCCAGTAGTTCGTGTGGTTTGGCTAACCCACAAACACTCGAACAGAAATTGACGGACTTTATTTATATTACGTTTTGAAGTTGAATTGTGAATCGATTTGAATTTCCATGAGTTTTATTTAAACTAAATTGTAAGTCTTCCATTTTGTTATTGTTGTTATCTATTGTTATTTCGTAATTCTATTATAATCCATTCACTGAGCCCAATGCTCAACCGTGTTTCTTGTTTTCTGACACACCAGGTTCCAAGTGACACTTATGGGGAAGGGACTTGAGATCGAGCGTGCAAATTTTGGAGTCTTTAGACACGTCTTAACATATAACGTTTTAAGTTTATAACCACTTTTTGACATGTAATATTTTTCTTTGTAAAGCATGTTTTAAAAGTTATAATCTATCTTTGAAGTTTATTAGTAGCTCTAAATTAGTTGTGTAATTTTGTTATGTCCCGTTAGTGACATCGCCCGTTCCTGACCAAAGGAATGAGGGATATTACAGTAACTAACTTTGGCTGACGTGCTTTTGCATGTTCCATACTGAAATGAGAGTTTAGGAGAGTTGGTAAACCAAACATACTATATCTGAAACCTTGCTTGATCTTCTTTTTATAAAGAGTCCGGATGATAGTTTAATTGAGCTATATCCGATAACTGAGGCTTTATCGGATATACTCTTCTTAAGACAAGAGGTAAGAAAGAGTTTGTAAGTGTTCGATCGAATATCTATTTGTATTGTTTTCAAATACGATGATCGAGACTAACAATCTCCCTTATTTGTCAATACTACAAATAGATGTCTTTTGATAGAAGACTTAGAAAAATGGTACCAAAACTCATAAGCGAAAAGTAAATCCGAACTCATGAACTCTGTGATCCATTTTAGGATTCTTTTTTCCTTTTCTATTTTTGATCTTTTTTCTTTTTCTAAGGATTTTTGTTTTTGTTTTCTTCCATTTTTTTATCGGATTACAATAATGAGTACATAAAAAAGTTTAGAATAAAGTAAATCGAACTTTTTTTCATATCTATATAAGGTATAGTCATAAAACGTTTACAAAAAGTCATGTAGATTAAAGTTCGGTTTTAGAGGTTGAAGATACAGGTACCCTGTTCTTTTGTTTCTTTGAGCAACTTCATTTCTTTCTTTTCTTTCAGCATATTCTTCTTCGTATGTTATTTTTATTTTCCTTTTTCTTTTCTTTGCTCCCCATAAGCTAATGAACGAATTTGTGCACCCTGAGTTGTTAAATCCTTTGTTTTCTAAGTGTTGTTGGAAGGATTATTTTTGAATTTATCCCCTTTAGCAGCATTAGAGGAAGCAAGTAGATCATCAACTTTAGAAGTTAACATTCGAAGGGATGAAGTAATGGAGTCCTAGAAGCTCTCGATTTTTATTAAGCGTGACATGTCTTTAGCTGTGAATGTAGTTGGATGGGAGAAATCGGATGAGTGGTTTCCAAGGAGTGTCTTGATATGATCAGCCTGATTATCGAACTTGGTGTGTAATTCTTCCAGAAAGGTGACAAAGCATTGGATGAGATTTGATGTTACCTCTGCCTACATCTTTTCACTGTTTTCTATCTTTTGATCGGAAAGGGACTGAACATGTCTTTATTACCGAAAGTTTCTTTTGTATGTCCAAAAGTTGTTGGCTGACAAAATTTGAAGAAAGGTTTGGATGAGTAAACAGAAATGTGTCATCCGAAGTAGGAAGAGTAAGGTTTGAGGGATTAGATTCAAACAAGGGAGAGTGAAAGGGGCTAGAAAGAAAATTTTCTATTCAGAGGACTTAAGAAAATTTTGAATCAACACTATCTATATGTTGAGATATAAAAGTGGTTATGTAGGTAGGATTTGAATAACCAACAATGTCCTTTGAAGAGAGCATTGAGGGGACGGTTTTAGGTTCAGATGCCATGGGTCGGATATGGCATGGAGAATAGATTTTTGAGAGAGTCTATCTCGTAGGGTTCAAAGTGGACCCGTAGAGATGGAGTATTATTTAAGGCTGAAAGAGCAAAGTCATGTTCCCAATTTTTATTGGAAGGGGTAGGTGAGACACGGGAAGATACAAAGGTTCCATTGGCATCATTATCTCAGAAAGAGATATGAGAACATAACTTTTGACCAACAAGATTAAGATCCAAATCCGACAGACACTCAATACGATCAAAAGATTTGGATTTGGTAAAAGAGGATTTTAAACTGTTGTTGAATTTTTGTTGAGAAGAAGTTGATTCTTCTAAGGAAGGTGTTCTTTCTAGAGAAGCAACTTTTTAGCTTTTAGAAACACCCTACTTGCTTCCATGGTAGAATGATCATTCCAAGAAAGACCAACAATTTGAACGAAGACTGTCATACCTGGAGGAATTGTTGGATCCTGTGGGAATACTTTGGTATGAGCAGTTTTGAATGAGAGAAGATTGGCATACACATCAAATGGTACATTTGATGGAACTTTGTTTCCCAATTTTTCATAAATTATCAAGGATAAAAATTTGATGTAAGGAACTTGTTTTTGTTTTTGGCTGGCAGTAATCTTCTATATCAAGTCTTGGAAGAAGTATTGAGCAATGTTTACATTTCTTTGAAAGATGAGGGAATGTGCAAGTCTTGTGGTGTAAATAGGACGTTGGTCATAGTCGTTAGTTTTAATGCTCAAACAATAGGTGAGTTGAGAGAAGAGAAAGTACCATACACTGCTCATGTTCTTTTGAAGAAGAGTCCTAGTTGCAGCAACTCTTTCCACAACTTTTCTATGTTCGATGACAGATATAATATCTTGAATATGAGTATCAGGGGTAAGATTTTCAAAATTTTCTCCATCTAACAAGGATAAGTGTAAAGCTCGAGCGACATCATCAACATACATTGAAAGATTGTTTTATGAGAGAATGCTTGTAGTGACTTCCTTTGTTTCAACATCATACATGCAAGAGCACCAAAAGTTTCCTAGTAAGATAGAGCTCATTTTAGATTTTGCAAAAGGAGCATAACCAAGTGGACTTTTTGAGAGGAAGTCCATGATCATGTACTGGTATGTGGTTCTATCACGTTTTAAGTGGTAGCCAATATAGTTCGTTCCTTTTATCATAGATTCAGAGAATGGAGAATTTGGAGAAGAAGAAACTTTGAAGAAGTATGGCATTGAAGAAACTTTGAAGAGGACAAAGAAAAATCAATAATTTTTAGAGATAAGAGTAATTTTTGAGTGTTAAAAGAGGGTTTTAATAGATAAGAGGTAATTATGAGATAGGGTAGAATTGGCGAATGAAGACATTTTGACTTAAAAAGCAGCATCGACGCTTCCAATTATAACATGCAATAATGATTATGACGTAGGATTATATCATACTCTTAGGGTTCCACCTCAGAAGGATATGTGAGAGGTTGGTTAAGAAAGGAATCTGAAAGGAAGAAGCATAAAATTAGATGAAATTCTTTGACAAGGAAATGTAATAATCGGATAAAAGATGTCCGAGATATTACTTTGATAATTGAAAGAAAAAGTTTCTTGATTGGATTCTAGAAATCCAATAAGAATATTAGATCGGATTCTTCGGACTCTTGATCCACAATTTTTTTTGTCGAATCCACGTAGGGTTTGAATGTCATACACTTGTCATAGGATAAGTATCATATCTACATAGGATACTTCTTGATTTTATTTTCCTAAGAATATTTAGAGTGATAAAAATACAAAATTAATAAGATAATCAGTTAGAATGATTATGTATTAACTTTCTAAATTTAGCATTCCCAGTTCACTGATTAAAATTTGAACCTTGATTCAATCAAGGGTTTTGTAAATAAACCAACCAATTGATATTCTATAGGAATAAAATAAAGTTCCACATTTCCTTTAGATATGTGGTTTCTGATGAAGTGATATCTGATGTCAATATGTTTAGTTCTAAAGTGTAGAACAAGATTGTTGGCAATGACATTAGCACTTGAATTACCACATAGTACATGTATAGCAGAAAACCTTATGTCATAATTAGTAAGTTGATTTTTCATTCATAAGATTTTGTGTTATACAACTTCCAACAAGCACATACACAACCTCAACAGTTAAGGTTGAGACCGATTTTTGCTTTTTGCTCGACCAACTTACTAATTTCCTAGCAAGAAGTTGGTAGCTTCCTGTAGTGTCTTTTCTATCTAATTGGTATCCTATATAATCTGAATCTGAATATCCAATTAGATCAAAACATGTGTCTTTGGGGTACCAAAGATCTAGATTAGGGGTTCCTTTTAAATATCTAAAGATTCTTTTTACAGCCGAAAAGTGAGACTCTTTTGGATTTGTTTGATACCTAGCACTAAGACATGTAGAAAACATTATATCTAGACGACTTACAAGAAGATATAAAAGGGATTCAATCATTCCTCTAAAATTAGTCACATCAACGGATTTTCCATTTGGATCAGAGTGTAACTTTATAGGAGGTGCCATTGGAGTTTTCATGGGTGAGCATTGGTCAAACTTGAATTTCTTTAATAAATCTTTGACATATTTACTTTGATTGATAAAAATGCCATCATTTGTTTGTTTGACCTTGAAAGTCCAAGAATCACTAAATCTTCTAGAGAGAGAAAGTGGAGAGAGAAAGTATACGCTCCAAAGTAAACTCATATTCAAAATTGTGTTCCAAAGTTACAAAACAAAGACTAGAAAGGGACTTAAATACCCCTAGTCTTAACACAACAGATAATACCACAAAACACAGTTTAGACAAGGGAAATAAATACAATGATTACTACAAAATTAGACTTAACAATCTCCCCCTTAGTAATCATTGGCGCAGTGGTCTTCAAAAATAATCTTCTTAATTCGCATTGACCGACTAAGCGACTTTGGAGAATCATTGACGCTCTTCCCTTTGACGAAGTCTATTCAGTCCAATTAATACTTCCAAACATTGCAGAGTGGAGCGGAAATTCAATCTCTCTTGAATAGAATCCAAAGTCTTCTTGAGGAGACGAATTTCATCATTATCAACTAGAAATGCATTACTTCTTGTTTCCAAAAATATTCTTTTAGCCTCTTTCAGATGTTCCTCCAACTGAAGCTTGATCACCTTTAATGTTCCATCAGAGTAATGAGCAATTTCTTCAAATCTGAAAAAGCATTTTTCATTTGAGCCATTTTTGTAGACAATCCCATAAGGATCTTGAACAATGGTGAGTAAAGGATAAGACTCTAAGTTTGGCAAGCTTCGATTTGGCCTTTGAAGATTTACAACTGGCTGAAAACTTTCAACGACCATCTGGAAATCAAAAACTCTGAAGAATTGGATTTGTTGTCGAATGAATCTTTTTATAAAGAACAACGCCTGAGAAACATCATGATTTCTATGATAGAGATTCCTGAAATGATCATATAAGAACTCAATATCATCAATGGAAAGATCAGTAAAATCTGCCTCTGAGAATTTGTATCGCCTGCAATCTCTTCTTTCAACTTCAAAGTCAGGATACCAGATATTCACAAACTTGTTGATCGCGACACTGATGACTCGAACAATCAAGTGTGGAGAAGAAACGGTATTATTCCTTTTGCGCTGGCACTCAATGAACATTAAGTATTCATACTGATAGGCATCTGACTCTTTCTCAACTCCAAGAATTGCATAAATGTTGATCGGTCTTCTTCTAGAAACAAAGATGTTACTCTGAGTATCTTCTAGAAAAGTTGATCTTTGCCTGGAAGCCAAATATCTTCGTTGCAAACTTCTTTGTCTCTGTTGTCTGGTCAAAGTTGGACCCTCTTCTAAAATAAATGGAGGAATGACAGGATCAGAAGGAGTAGCATCAGCTTGAGCTCTAGATGACTGACCAGCTTCAAATGAGCTTGAAGGAATAGTGGTAGCCGGAGTTGAACTAGTAGCAGGAGTAGATGTATCTTTAGCAGTTTCAGGAACCTCACCATGAGCAGGAAGATCACAGTATAACAATTTTGCCTCATCTTCATCTTTTGCATCCATAAGCACTGAGTCATCTTCTGTATCAGAGATGATAATGATGTCATCACAATCTTCTTCTTTG